>JAEIGQ010000015.1:445000-2845000 GCA_018904275.1 Lordiphosa clarofinis
TTAAAAAAACCCTTTTTTTCCATTTTTTCGTTTTTGACGATTTTTGAAATTGTTTATAAAATTAACAAAAAATTTTTGTGCAAAACCGCAAATTACGTTTTGGTGGGCATGTCGAGATCTAATTTCGGATTTTTTTTTATTAAAATGAAAAATAAAAAAATTTTTTGCTGTTCGGTTTATAATAGAATGACCCATATATCAAGCTCCAAGGGTATATAAACTTCGGTCGAGCCGAAGTTAGCTGGCCTCTATTTTTTTATTTGAAAGTCGAGTTGGAAGGTTTGTGTGGTATTTTTCTCTCAAATCTATAAACAGGGTTGTCATTTCTTGCAAAAAAAATTTCCCATCTTCTAGTTTTGAGTTAATTTGATGTTTAAATGGAATTTTTTGATTGTGTTACATGTTTTACGATGCATTTTTAAATTACAATTCAAATTTAAGTCATATTCCTCAAAAATAAAATGCAACATTTAAAAATATTTTTGCGCCAATTTTTGGTACTCGGAGAGAGCCACCATGTGTAGAGAGCGCCCGCTGACGTTGAGAGCGAGTTGATTTGTCACTGTTCGGTTTTGAGAAAAATTATTGAAACACAAATTTTAATATTAAAACAATTGAAATATTTAATTCATTTGATGCAACCTATGTAGAAAAATAACGTTGTTTACATTTCCAATACCAATTTTACATATCAAAATTGTTTTAGTGGTGAATTTCGCCAAATCTTCCAACAAAACGCGAGAGATTTAAAACCAACCGAAAGAGATTCCTGTGACACCGAGAATTGGTTTTGGGTTGGAATTTGGTTGGAAGAGATTTCTGTGACACCGCTGATAGAAATGGTTTCCCCACAGAGCCTGATGTCAAGCAAGGTTGCCTTTTTAGTCCAGTCCTCCTCTCCTAATACCTAAACGACTAAGGTATTTCGGCAAGTCAGTCTGTACAAAATCTGCAGATGAAATTGTATCTATTGTCTTCGCTAAATCTGCTTTAGGAATGCAACATTCCATAGATCAGCGATGGTGAACAAGACTCAGTTGGAGAAACGTCTGATTTAGCGGCGATTAATTAAAATTTCAAATTAAATATTGGCACCATCATCGATTGGTAATCGTTAACCAATATATCCGATTAGCCAAAAACACTTTTCGATTTTCCTTTCTCTCAAAATTTGCACAGCTATGAAGCTTCAGCCTGTGAAAACAGTCGAACTCGAAAGGATTTTGAAGCCCACAACAAGGACTGGTAAGATAATGAGCATTATATTTAGGGACTAAAGCTGAAATGCTGGACGGAAATGAATTTTACAAATTTTAAAGAAAAAACAAAAAAAAAAAGTTTCGTACATCATTCGGATTACACTTTATTAGATTCAGAGAAGAGATCAAAAATAAATAAACAAAATGTTTAACTAAAAAAAGTTCTATTAACTTTATTAATCTATTAAATTTCATTATTTTTCCAAGAAAATAAACTGTTTTTCAAAAATTATAAATAAGTTACTGCTAGATTCACCAAGGGGGTAAAGCATAGACCATGCCTTGTATGGAATGTCGCAAGCGCGAAATTGAACAAAAGTCGAAAATATGCATGGCGAAAGCAAGAAAGTCTATCTGTCGGCTTAAAAATAAATAAAGAAATATTTTTCTTGGTTCCACAGTTTGGGAATAAACTGTGTTCCTTAGGGGAAGAAGTTAAGAAGCCGATGCAGCCCTCCAGAGTGGCGATCTGGTAGCAGAAGTTCTTGGCTAAATAAGTATATAAGTAAATATATTAAGTAATCTATTCTGTTTTATTTTCTTAAAACTTAAAATAAAAATATAAAAAAAAGGAAAAGAATAAATTGTTTGACTGTTTTACTTGAAATATGAAATGAGAATGAGAATTAGCTAGCACACACAGAGGCTCAAGTGAACTGACAGTTGTTTGGACCAAAGCCCAGGCCTACTTTATAAACACAAAAAATAAAGGGCATAGCTGAATAAGTCGGGATTTACACGTTGAAGCAAACTTCATAAAGTTTTCTTAGTAGGCTGGAAAATCAAAGGAATTCTATTAAATTTTTTAATCAAAATGTATAGAACCACAAGTGTATGTCTCGCCTACTGAGATAACTTCATGAAGTTTGCTTCATCGTGTAAATCCCGTCTAAGTCAGGAAAAACTAGCCCAGAAGATTTATGAATATTTTGAATCAGGGATGGTTGCTCAATAGGTTATTGGAATACTAAAACATAAATATCGATATATCTGCTTTTACATCACGTTGTACCATAAACTGTTGATTAAATATTGATGAGATTTACCGTAGTTATCCGTGATAAAATTCAGGAATTTTGGCTTTTATTCCTTAGGTCCAAAAACGGTGGTCAAAATTTTGCAGTTTTGTCAATACCACCGAATTTTTTTTTCGTTAATGTGTCCTTTAACCATCTAATTAATCAAAACGAGAGCGTAAGTTAGTTCCCGTTACTCATGAAAAAACATGTTTAACAGTGTTCCTGCGTTCCTTAGGGTGACCATCCGAAAAGTAGGCTACATTTTTTTAGGGTTTGAGGGGTGGTACGGGGGTCTTGGCTTCACTTTTCGCTCATAACTTGAGAACCGTTCATCCGATCTTTATCATTTCTTTGGCAAATCGATTCATTTTGCTAATTATTAATTATCTTTAGAAGGTACAAATCGTCTATCTTCAAAACTATGGGAGATATAACGTTTTTTCCAATTTGCGGGGGCGGGAGGGGGCGTGGCCAAAATTTGAGACAAACTTAATCTGCGTTTAGATAAAAGAAGCATTTGTCTAATACATGTCAAACCTCTATCTCTTACCATCTCTGAGATCAAGGTGTTCATACAGACAGACGGACATGTCTATATCGACTCGGCTGTTGATGCTGATCAAGAATATATATACTTTATATGGTCGGAAATGATTCATTCTGCATTTTTATTAAAAAATGTTGTTCGCATCTGACAACGACAGATTGCGCATGCGCTATATCTCTCTCTCTCTCTCTGTGAGAGCGTGCCCAACGATATTCTCTTTAAGTTTGCTTCCCTTTACTCCCCTTGTCTATAAAAACCAAATTGAGAACGAATTTAGTTCGATTTCAAGAGCGAAGTTTTCAAGATTATCGGATTATTTCAAGAGTTTTACAAAAAGTGTTTAATAAAATGCAACATTCCAGAGTATCATTAAGCGTAGGATACACGTAATTTCTGGTTAATCATCGTGTTAGACTTCAATGTTATCAGGTTGAACCGGGATTTTAGCCTCTACACTCAGAGAAAAAATAGAGAATTTCACTCTTGAATCAAGAGCATTCGTTCTCAAAAGTAGGGTAAGAGTGAAAATTCTTGATTCAAGAGCGATATTCTTGATCCAAGAGTGAATTATTGATCCCGACATTCTCGACTCAAGAGTTTCAGTACTTGATCCAAGTACAAATAATTCTAAAAATAAAAGACTAAAAATAATAGTTAAAGGGGGAGGTGGGTGGGTTTGGGTGTGAGAGACATAACCGAGTCCCCGGGACAACCCGTTCGACCGACGTGCTCACCACTCACCATCAGCCACCCCCACCCACTTTTTTCTAAGATGTGATTGATTTTGAGTTAGTCACATAACAAGATACAAATTTTTTATTTTACTTACTTTACTGGGACTTGAACTCGGTACCTCGAAGACTGAAACATACACAGTTGGACGAACAGCTTAACCGACTCGACAATTGTCGATAAGCTACAAGCAGCGGCGAAAGCATATTTTTGAACCAACTCGACCGTGGATTCCTCAACTGCGAAAATCCAACCGTTGATTTACGCAGATGATATCCTTCTCCTGGCGTCCGGAGCACGGATAGCCAGTGCAGAAACGGATCTAAATAATTATTTAGACGTCCTATGCGAATACTTCGCTAAGTGGCGTCTAAAATTAAATGCAAATAAATGCGAAGGCTGCATATTCCGAGGTCCGGTTCAATCGGACATATATCGAAATGCACGTGCCTTTAGGACCCCCATTCCAATAAAGTCCGAAATAAAGTATCTAGGTGTCATATATGACCAGAAGTTAAACTTCAAGAGTCATATAGAACATACCCTTAGAAGAGCTAAGATCCAACTTAGCCACATTTACTATATATTCAGGCCTTTGGCGGCGAGTCCGCCCGTCCCAAGGCCTGAACTTATTAGGACATGCTCCCTTGTGTACAAAAAGCTAGTACAACCAATACTAGTTCATGGACACATAGCATGGTTTAATATAAAATCCAGGCAGATGGAAGATCTACGTCTCTTTGAGAGACGGATCATCCGTCAAGCCCTGGGCAGAGGAGCTAGAGACCCTCTCACGTAATTCTCTCAGAGTTTGCGTTTCCTCACTCCCCTTGCCTATAGAACCACATTGAGAATGAATTTGTCTCGATTCCAAGAGCGAAATTCTTGAAAATTCAAGTGCGACTAGATTTTTTTTCAAGAGCGTTCGTACTTAAATTATTCGTTCTAGATTTTTTTGAGTGTAGAAAGACTTGGGTTTTTTTCGAGTTCCTTCCCACAATTATTCCGCTTATTTTTTTAAATAGATTCCGTTTCCATTCCATGGTTTTGCTAGTTTTGGTTTTAATTCTTATTTTAACTGCTGATTTCTTTCCTTTGCTCTTTATTTTGTAGACAATTCTCCAAACGTATTTTAATTTCTAAGCATTGATCGATTGTTTCCAACTTGATCTTTGCCAGGACATAAAAGTTTTTTATGTTTTTTTCTTTCAGACTCTGCTCCCATTTCTATTCATATGCATAAATTCTGCATCCACCAAAATGGGCCAAAGCGCGTGCATTGGAAATGGTCCCGCAGCATTGATTGGTTTTTTTTTTCGTTCTCTTGTTTCGGTTCTGGGGGTCTTGGCGCAAATAAAAAAAATATATATATATCACATTCGCAGTGTCTGGGTGTGAAAATTGTTTTAGCTGGAGGCGCGTGCAGCAATGCGGGAGAATTATGTTTATGTGGCACCTACCACATACGAGTCCGAGTGCAGCATAACGTTTAATGGTCTCAAGTTTCTAGTTCACGAAGCAATTAAAATTCTTACTGGAAATTAAAACATGTTTTTTCAATCTGGCTTAATAATCAATTATGGTAGCTTGTCATTGACCTTCAATCTCTAAGGCTAAGATCTCCGGCTAAGTCCACACCTCCAACCCAATGGATCTGGCAATTACCTACTTAACGTTTTTTTTTTTCATTATGAAATTATAATTTGATATTTCAACATTGTTGTCAATCAAAAGTAGTTTTTAGGGCGACTAATAAGACATTCATCTGCGAAGCAGGGGCGTGGCAGTTGGGAAGCCCTTTTGTTGTGTGGCTTTATTATTAATTTACTCGTTAGGTATTTTCGTGTGTTGTGTGCTGCCGTTTGACATGATGATGGGGGCCCACAGTTAGACACACACAAACAAACATAATTTGGACAGCCATCAGCCCCCGTGTTCGCTTTTGTTTGATATGGAGGAGAAAAAAAAATAAAATGTATGAAATACTTTATACAACCCACGCACTTGTCATAATAGATTCGTTTATGATTTTATTTTGGGTTTTTATTTTTTATGCAGGTTGATTTTGGTTTGGGCTTGGCGCGCATTAAACGTAAGCCGCTTTTGTCTTCAAATGTTAAATTTTAACTGCTGAATGGTTTAGCCCATTACGTATACGTACATACCTCATAAACCCATCGGCAAGTTCTGAAAAGGCAAAAAAGAGAAAAAAACGTTTTTTAATATTATTTATTAAATTAATGCGAAAGGGCATGGCATGGGCTTAAATGAATGGGGGAAATAAATGTTAAAATGTTCTTAAAATATAATCTTCATTTTGAAACTATTGAGTATCAAATGCTCTTATTACTCCAAGTATCAAGTTGATACTTTCGGTTGTATTAAAATGTACTTGTATCAGGTTGACACTTTTTTGTATGTATCAATTAGTATCAATTTTATACAATGTCAAATCAATTTGATATTTCAATTGTCAAACTCTAAGGGCCGATTTCTCATCTTCTACATTAACTAACAGAGTAAATTGTTAGTTGTTATTAGATTCTTCTTTCTTCTTTATTGGCCCGATGCATTGCATCACAACCGTTTGACGGTCTCGTCCGCTGCAACTAATGTCCGCCAGTCGCTTCTGCTCCGTGCGAGCTGGCACCAGTTTTTCACGCCAAGCTTAGAAATGTCTTTCCGCACCTGGTCGTCCCACCTTAGAGGTGGTCGTCCCACCTTGCCTTGTCCCAGTTCTTTCGCATTCCTCTTGTAGACCATTTTTGCTGGAGCTTGATCATCCATACGGGTAACATGTCCCAGCCAGCGCAGCCGCTGTTGCTTTATGCGCTTGACCAGACTAGTATCCCCATAGAGCTTATACAGTTCGTCATTCCTTCGGATGCGAAAGTCCTCGCCAACTTTCAAAGGTCCATAAATCCTGCGAAGAATCTTTCGCTCGAAAACGCCAATCGCCGCCTCATCCGCTGATGATATTGCCCATGCTTCTGCGCCGTATTGCAGGACTGGGATGATAAGCGACTTATATAGCGCTATTTTTGTTCTTCGCTTGAGGTTTCTGCTCTTGAGCTCCCTACTTAGCCCGTAATAGCATCGGTTTGCGAGCGTGATTCTTCTTCGAATTTCCAGGCTGATGTTGTTGTCGCCGGTTATCATCGTTCCAAGGTAGACAAAGTCCTCTACAACTTTAAAGTTGTACTCTCCCATTGCAACAGATTGCCCAATTTGTGTGTACTTCTGTTTCGAGGACACTAGGTACTTCGTCTTGTCCTCGTTTACCGCTAAACCCATTAGCTCAGACTGCTTCTCAATCTCTGAAAACGCATTGCTTACTGCCTGTTCGGTTTTGCCGATAATGTCAATATCATCGGCATATGCGAGTAGCATTACATCTTTATTAAAGATGGTGCCCGATCTGTTGGCATTTGGGCACTGGCGCAGTATATACTCCATCAGCAGATTAAAGAAGTCACACGATAAGGTGTCACCCTGCCTAAAACCTCTTTTGGTATCAAAAGGCTCGGAGAGGTTCGTTCCTATTTTGACGGAGCTTTGAGTGCTTCTCAACGTCATCATGCAAAGTCGAACGTACTTTGCTGGAATACCCTAAAGTAGACAGGGCTTCGAAAAACCTTGACCTTATCGGCGTGTCGAAAGCGGCTTTGTAATCGATAAAAAGATGGTGATTTTCGATGTTTCTCTCATAGGTCTTCTCCAGGATTTGGCGCAATGTGAATATCTGGTCTGTGGTGGATTTACCAGGTCTAAAGCCACACTGATAAGGTCCAATCAGTGTATCAACAAGCGGCTTTAGACGTTCACAAATAATGCGGGACAGAACCTTATATGCGATGGGGAGGAGACTGATCCCGCGGTAGTTGGCGCAAACTGCAGGGTCTCCTTTTTTAAAGATTGGACAGAGAACACTTAGATTCCAATCGTCGGGCATGCTTTCGTCAACCCATATACGGCACAGAAGTTGGTGCATGCACCTTACCAATTCTTCGCCTCCAGCCTTGAACAATTCAGCGGGCAGCTCATCAGCGCCTGGTGATTTGTTGTTCTTTAGCCTTCGTATGGCTAAACAGACTTCCTGTTGGGTCGGGGGGTCTATCTCAATGTTGTCGATTGGTGGTATCGTTACTTCTCTAGTGGCGGCATCCTGTTCGTCATCGCCTCCCAGTAGGTTGGAGAAGTAACTTCTCCATTTCTTAAGCGCCACTTGCGGATCTGTGACCAGATTCCCCTGTTCGTCTTTGCATTGTGTGACTCTGGGCTTGAAACCTTCTGTTAATTGCTTAATCTTTTGGTAAAATTTTCGAGTCTCACTCATGCCGAATAACATCTCGACTTCCTCGCGCATTCGCCTTTCCTGCTCCAACTTTTTTCTTCTAAAAGGCGTTTCTCCTCTTTCTTTTTCTCCAGGTATCGCTCTTTAGCAGCCCGCGTTACTCTCGACTGCAGAGTTCTCCTGTAGGCAGCGTTTTTCTCTGCAGTCGCGCGTCGGCACTCCTCGTCGTACCAAGACCGCTTTCGAGGGGGCTCGGAGTAACCGAGTATCTCCTTGGCAGCCGTACTCATGGAGTGCGATATACGCTGCCACTGTTCGCATATATCGGAAGGGAATGGGGAGGTTTCCCTGAGCAGTTGGGCGAGTTTAGCTGAGTAGGCTTCAGAGGTCCCTTGTGATTGCAGCTTCTCGACGTTTAGCTTTCGACGTGTGCCAGAGCGTGAGGCATGTGCCACACTGAGCCGCGTGCGTACCTTGGCTGCAACCAGGTAATGATCCGAGTCTATGTTGGCTCCTCGAATCGCACGCACGTCTAGTACACTCGATGAATGCCTTCCGTCGATCACAACGTGATCAATCTGATTTCGTGTTCGTTGACCAGGGGACTTCCAGGTCGCCTTATGGATGTCGAGGTGTTCAAATCTGGTACTACTTATGACCATGTTCCGGCCCGCAGCGAAGTCTATTAACCTCTCTCCGTTACCGGAGGTTGTTTCATGAAGGCTGAATCGTCCGACTGTAGATCCAAAAACTCCTTCTCTCCCGACTTTTGCGTTAAAATCGCCTAGCACGATCTTTATGTCGTGGTCGGGGCAGCGCTCGTATAGTTGTTCCAGGCGCTCATAGAATTCATCTTTTATCGTGCCGTCCTTGTCTTCTGTTGGCGCGTGAGCACAGATAAGGCTAATATTAAAATATTTTGCCTTAAGTCTGAGCGCGGCTAGCCGTTCATCAACTGGTGTGAAGCTGATGACAGAGCGACGCAGTCTATCACTCACTGCAAAGCCGCACCCAAACTCGTGCTTGGACACATGCCCGCTGTAGTGTATCTCCCAGGGGGGTGGTGGTTTCTGTTCTGTCTTCTCTTTTGGTAGCGTTATTTTCTTGCTCCCATGTCCAATCCATCGCATTTCCTGGAGTGCGGTAACGTCCGATGAATATTTTTTGAGGACTTTCACCAAGGCGATATCATCACCATCTCTGTTGAGGGTGCGGACATTCCAGGTGCATATTCTCAAATCGTGGTCCTTAAAACGTTTGCGTGGGTCGTCGTCAGGGGGGGTCCGTATCCGAGGCATTGTTGTCGCAGTTTTCATTGGTGGAGATTTTTTTACGGTGGTGGGTACCAAACCCGACGCACTAACCCTATATATTATACCCTGTAGGGAAGGGGGGGGGGGGACCTTATTAGATTAGTTGATGTTAAATCGGCCTTAAGTATCATTTGGATATTTAGTATTTTTTCTTCAAAAAATAACATTTTAAAAACTGTTTACTCTTTAATAAAAGTATTTTATTTGCACTAATAAAAAAAATTCATCAGGTGTAGACAACTCACTTTGGGAAACATTGTTCTCTTACTCTGCATATATCTGTGACCACTCGGATAGAAGTCTGTGTAATAGTGTGAGTCATGCTGAAATCCAGTTAACCAGATCATTAAGCATTCGCAGAGTGTGAGTGAAAAACGCCTCTACGTTTCAAATCTCTCGCTTTGGGCGTCATCTTGCTAAGCACATTCGGCATTATGGCTTAGTATACGTTCAGTCTGAAGAGTTACATTTAGTTTGTTTACATATGTTTCCAAAAACGACGACAAAAAACTGAATCCAAGATATTCCGGCTAAAATCAATTCTAAGCGAAATCAGAAGTCGGTTAAGACTGGAGAATTTTAGAGAATTTAATTGAGTAATTGAGAATTCTTGTCTTAAGCCAGTTGTTCGCTCAGGAGAGCTTTACTTTAGCTCGATATTGGCTTATTTCAATAACACTCGGGATTGATTTTTTCGACCTCGATATGATCCCTGAGTCGGATCCTAACAATCGTACTTGATTTGATCTCGAAATTGGCATGAGCTCGTTACTCAACGAAATTTTCTCCACACACAATGGAGTACGTCAACTTTTACCACCTTGTCACCAATTTACCGTCAGCTAACTTCTCATTTCGCTGGTTGGGAATTCCAAGTCATTATTCCTTCAAGCATTTTATAGGGTTTCTTATCTCTCTAATACATATTTTGTAGATTTTAAGGCCGCTTTTGACCGAGTACCCCGCAAACATCTCATATACAAGCTCCAAAGACAAGGTGTATCAACAAAAATGATACAGTTTATCAAAAAAGTATACTCGCAAACGTATTGCGCTGTTTGGACTGGGTGCGAGCTTTCTGATAAGTTTGAAACAATTCACGGAGTAAAGCAAGGATGCCTTATGTCACCGCTGCTGTTTGCACTGTACTTAGATGATCTGCACGAACACTTAGGAGGTGGCCTGTATATCGACAACACAAACATTAGGGTATTAATGTACGCAGATGACATTGTGATAATAGCAGACAATCCCTTAACCCTCCAGCAAATGATCCATAAACTCGAGACATACTGCATATTGTGGGGCATGGAAGTCAATAAGGCAAAATCCGAGAGTATGGTGTTTAGAAAGGGCGGCAGACTGGCAGCATCGGAGAACTGGACGTTTCAGGAGGAACAGGTCAAGATGGTACCGGAGTACAAATACCTTGGTGTTATCCTGACACCTACAATGAGCTTCAAGAAGCATGTGGCAGCCAGGACAAAAGAAGCAAAGGCGAGATTAAACTCGGTGTGGGCGAACTTCATCAACAAAGGAACAGTGAACCTAGCATCTAAATGGAAAATCTTTAACTCAGTGAGCAGAACAGTGCAGTGCTATGGAGCACAAGTCTGGGGTGGAGAAATTAAAGAAGAAGCGGACCAATTGCAGCGATATTTTCTAAAGAGAATACTCAATCTACCAGAATGCACACCGAACTACATATTGGGAATTGACGCAGGACTAGAAGATGGACACATCTATAGTCTAACACTTCATCTCAAATACCTGTCAAGAATATTATTTGAGTATGAAGATTCCAGACTCCCGCATATCCTCGCTGAGAAAATGATGCGAAATAATTCGGGGTGGTTTGCGAGGCTTAGAGAAATGTTGGCGTATCATGGCATATCACTCGGAGACAACCACTCGCTCTCAGATTCAGGTTCCCAAATGCATCGCAGATAACCGCACGCAGCACATGAACAAGGCGTTAGTAAGTACAACAAGGATATATAAGGACCTTAATTATGCAATCGGACCCACATACTGCAACGAGTTCTTCAAGCAAAGCGAGATAACTTGGATAATGAAGGCCAGAGGAGATCTCTTATGGTTAAACAGCTGCCCAAGAAGAATTGTAAATGGAGGTATTTGCTCACTTTGAAATATGAATGAGCAGGAGGATATGCATCATTTTGTGGGCCGATGTCCAATACTGAGGGAATTTCGTTGGCGATACTTTAAAACTTGTACGTTTACTGAAGAAGAGGTGCTTATGACCCTGAATGGGGGGATGGGATGGAATAACCTGGCGAATTACATAGAGATGGCTTCATATTATAGAAGAAACGTTATAAAGGAAAATTTTTAAATATTTATAAAAAAAAAAATAGGCTTAAATATGTAAATGTTTTTATTTTATACAATTGAAAGAAGGCTGACGGTTTTAAACCAAGCTTTAAATGTTTGTTTATTATTAGTTAATCAATGTAAAGCTGTTAGCTATGAAAATAAACAGCTATCTATCTATCTATCTATCTATCTTATCTCTCTAATCACAGATTCAATACAGGTAACCCTTTAGATGCCCGGCTTAAATAAGCGGCGTAGCATATTAATCTAATACGTCAGTTCCATCGTGATTTCAGTCCAAGTTAACCGAATTCGAGTTTAGTAGGAGTAAAATTTTATATGAGCGTCACGTGACGCTGTGAAAAAAAAGTGAAAGAGATGGAAAGAGAGGTTAGGTGCCCTAATAGTGTGATTAAACAATAATTAAGACGAGACTAAACAGTGACTTAAGTGTGACTAATCAGTTACTTAACAGTTACTGTATAGTGACTGAACAGTGATTAAAAAGGCAGTAAACAGTGACTGAGCAGTTAGTCAACAGTTACTAAACTGCAACTAAACAGTGACCAAAAAGTGATTGAACAGTTCGTAACAGTGACTTTACAATGTTTTAACAGTGAAACAACGGTGTTTCTTAAGGACTTATTTGGTACTTGAACTCCCTTTTGGTGTACTTCTTTTGAGAGATAGCCATTCCTAATTTATATACAATTAAAATAGCTTGCGATTTTGAAATGAAGCTGTTAAATTCAGCAAAATGTTTCTCATCAAAGCTTCGGGACAGTGTGAAACGCTTTCTTATCCCTCAGGAGCGACTTTTTCGTATCTCCCAAAAGATACGCAAATGATGTTCGTGAAAATTCTTAAGGAAATGCTTTAAGAGCTACAACTTAATAAAATAAAGTGCGATCAACGAACACAAAGAATTTCGGGAGTTTTACGGAATTTCGAAAGTTGGACAAAACTACTTTCTGGTCAGATTTTAAGGGAAACCTTAACTTGAGACTTGGCATTTTTTTTCGTATTTTTGAAAATTCCGTTTAAGCAAATTTTTTGAGAGATTTAAGAAAGATTTGTATCGGAATTCTGAGATTCAGCGAAGTTAAGGGCAATCATTGAACTTAAAAAGTTTTTGGAATTTTCAGGACTGTCCAAAGTACGGCCAAATATCTTTTCGGACAGATTTATGGTGAAATTGAGGGCGATCAAAATATTGAAATGTGTCATAATTCAAACTGCCGTACAAAAAACATTTTCAACAGTTTTAAAGAAGCTTTGAAACGTAAGCCTAAAAGATGAACTCTAAAACCAAAGATGCGGCAAAATAAAGGTTGGTCAAAGAACACAAAGAATTTTGGAAAATTATCGGACTGCCTAATATCTGGTAAAATAACTTAAGGGACAGATTTAAGGGAAATCCGGAATATTATCATTAAGAGCAAGCTTCAAAGTATAAAGATTGAATGAGATCTGGCGGTATTAAAGGAGATCAAAGTTCAGAAATGTATGTTTTTTTTTGTTTTCTGAACAAAATAGCTCTCTGATAAGATTTTGAGAGAAACCTGGAATTTTATTCTTGAGGAATTGAGAAATGTAAATGGATTTTTGCTGCCGTTGGAACATTATTCTTAAGATCGAACTTTAAAGCAGGTTAATCTACGGCATTTGCTTTGCCAAGCTCAAGGCTAAGCATCTAGATCAGCGATGGTCATCAGTTCCCCCCCAGGGGTCGAAGACATTTCGCTATTTACACATATACGAGCCGAACGCATGCCGAAGCTGAAAAAGTCTTTCAGTAGCAGGCGCTCACTTTTTGGCCTCGCTGAACTAGATGATCTTTGTAGCAATCTACTTCATTCTCATTGATTTGTACATTTATGTATTTTTATATATGCTTTCATATGGTCACACTGAAAAATGTTTGATAATATCATATACCAAATGGAGGAGGGAAGAGCGATCCTTAGTTAAAAAAGCAATACCTAATGCATTGCCATACTCTCTTCTTTCCCTGAGAGATAAAAATCACAGCATATCGTTTTGCAGGGACTGTACCTCTGCCAAAAGTGTTGCCTACTTGAGGGCGTTCAAGCATCATCCTTTACATCAGCATCAAGAACATTCTAATGAACACATATACACAAAATTTTGTTGTTTTTTTTTTTTTTTTTTGTTCTGAAGTGCAAGTCGCGACGATGACGCGACGTTTTTGCACACCTAGCCACGCCCCCTTCTGCTGCGGCTGCTGCTGCAAGTCTCTAGGGATTGTCTGGGGCCAGCAACTCCGTCTGTGGCCCGTCTATCTAGCCCAGGCCAAGATTGCATTTAAATGCAGGCTATTGTTGTTGTTGTTGTTGTTGTTTTGGGCTCAAGACAATTGAGTCTGAGAGCGTAATTTGCAACTGCCTGAGACTGAGACTGTTCAGGATGCCAAAACTTTGATACAGGATGAAATGCAGACACAGAGCAGCGGCCCAGGCAAGTGCAGCGGCAGCAAACGCCTAATGAGTGGAGGAGGAGCCGGGGATCGACTGCCAGTCATGACTTGGGCTTCCTACTACTCCCCATTCTCCTTTAGGCTGCGACATGTTTGCCGTTGTTTTTGCCCGGTTGCATTCTACAACCAAAAGCTGCTGCAGGCGAATGCACCCAAAAAAAAAAAAAAAATGAGAGGAAAAAAAAACATGCAACGACATGACGAAAACTGTTTGCACAGTAGCCTCCGCCTCGCAGCTGAGGAGCTGGAGAACCGGCGTAGACTTCGTCCTGTGGCATACCCAACAGGCGTTAATAATCATTCTCTATGCTTTTTGTATATTTTTTTTTTTGCTTTTTGCAAAAATGCAACGAGTTTTTTTACGTTTTTTTTTTTCGTTGTTTTGTTGGTTCTGGAATTGCTGTTCTTAAGTACCCTGGAAACTATGCAGAGGAATGGGTGGTTAGGGCTTTTACCAGAAACCAGAGATAGAAACAGTAAACTATTTTGCATATCCCCAACCCTATTACCTTTATTAACTACTTCTATTAAAAAGGCAAGGCGCAAGGCATGAAGAGAAAAAAAAAACGAATGAGAGCAAAGCAGCTAACCAAATTCTTTACCTTTTACAACTTTATTTCTATTTTTTATTACACTGCCAATTTGTTCGTTTGAAAATGTAACTATTTACACATATTGTTGTTGTCGCATTTATCAAGTTACTCTCTTCCTCTGAATGTAGAAGGAAAAAGGAAATTATGTATAATAATTCAAAAAAATTCCCATTTTTGGGCTCAGTTGATTTTTGACCGAAAGAGAGTGATACTTAGGAGCATTTGTTTCAAATAGTAATTTGAGTTATAGTTCATTTTTCAATATCTTAAATTCAAATTTTGACAGTGAAAAAGCTTGATTTTGTCGTTGTCTTTAAGCAATTCGACATTATTCAAAAAATCGTAGAACTTTTTAGCTGGCTCATTAAGCTATGATTTTGTCTATAACTTTTCTAAATCAAAGCACTCACAACACCACAAAGAAGGCTAAATTTCATGAATTTCCCCATTTACTCATCAGCAGTCTTGGCCTATCCTCAATAACCTGGCAGAGATTATTTTATGGCAGGCCAAAAAAGTCACTAAAACACTTAAATTATTCTAAATATTTAGAGTTTTGGAAAACGAAAAGAAATTTCTACTGTCTGCTTGAAGAGAGTTACACATGAACGGAGACAAAGTGAACGACATATTTCAAAACGCGTCTGTTTCTCTGAAGGGAAAATCGTACATACACCAACTTCATGAGAAACAACACAGCCTGGCTTGCGAAATGTACCATAATATTAACAACAAGAAGAAGAAGCCCACCAATTAAGTGACTAATCAAGAGAAAGACCTACTAAATTAATGGAAGAGTATTCGGACCAAACGCGGAAATGCAGATTTAAGGATGTTACAGGAGAACTGTCTACGAAACAGCTGACGGAAGCGCTTTTCTTTAATATCGCAAGCCCAGTACAACTAAATAGGATACAGTAAAGTATTCCAAAGCCACAAAATACTGCACCCAAAAATATACACCTGAACAATGGTAAGTTCATGGACTTAGCACTAACACAAGAAAAATATTTGATGTTACGAAGCTCCTTACACACGACAAGGCGTTTATGTTCTTCCTGAATATACAGGAAATGGATCTGCTAAAAAGAAAACAGTGTTCATCGGATCGCTAAGACACGTGAGATCACGAACGGATTTGAAAGCAAATAGTTTGAGCCGCGAAATGTTAAGTTTATTAAATATTAATCATATAGATGATTACTTTGAAGAGAATTTTCATTAAAAAATTGATTTACAACTGACGAGAAATTAACTTCAAAATAATTATGAAATATTTATTTGAAAGAAAAGTAATAGAGTTTTTGGTTAGCGACCTTTCTAAGTGTAGAACACATCGGCATCCCTATTCAAGAACACTACAAAAAAGAATTCACCAAACAAACAATATTTAACACGTCACGAGTTCAATACTAAGCTATTGTTTGCTCAGTAGGTGTCTGTATCTGTGGGCGCAATTTTCGGTGTCTGATTTGTAGTTAAGTCTCTTGTCTGTTGTTTCGAGAGTCAAGCGTTTACAGCAGTTGTTCACTTACAGTGTGTCGCCAGTGCAGTTTTCTGTATGGTACTTTGGTGTCGGAGCTTATATTCGGATTTATTAAGTTGCGCTGTTATCGTGGAAGAGAGGAATGAACAATTTTATATAGAGTTTCGATTCTTAATTAGTTTGTTTGTGGACACTACTGTTACCCTGCAATGTGGATAAGAAACTAATAAAGGTGCAGTTCATAGTACGTACATTCAAGTGTGTTTTATTTGTATGAACAACATACAGTCATAAGGACGACTCTTTATTCGTAAGTTTATGGTACTTAACGATGAAAATAATTGCAAAAGTTATGTTTAAACGAGCACGAAAAGGCGCCAAAGCTTTTTATAAGTTTTCCATTTGTGTTTAAAATAGGCAAATATTTTTATCAAAATTGCAGTAACTTGACAAATTTAAATAAAAATGCAACCCTAGTTCGCGAAGAAGTGCTCACTGACGACCAGAAATTGCCAAGGCCGGCATCCCAACGCTTCCGCAGCCGCCCAACAACCAAAATCAGAATAAGTTTCATAACCGTAACCCATAAACCCAGCATAAAGGAAACAAGTTATTAAATTCATCTTGATATTCATCTGATTAATATCAAATATTCAGAAATATCAAGATTTTTTTCATTTCAACAAGAAAATAATATCTTTTTGTTCCAAAATAATGTCCAATTTACCGAATCCAATTTCATGGGGAAATGCGGGCCTACTAGATGTCATGGGTCATGTGTCGAACATACCTGAACATCTGGAACAACAAGTATAAAAAGTTAAGGCAATATATTTTAAGTCCTCGATTTTCGGAACATTTTAAAATCTCGGGTCTAAGAACACTGAGAATTTCAATATCCCTGATTGTCAGGTACCATTCAGCTAAGGATTTTCGCCTGGAACACTGTAGTCTTTGTCAGGTGAGACTTCGCCGCGATACCATAAATTTGGCCATATCTCCATACCGGAGCCAGAATAGCCGTGTACATTAGGACTTTATTCCCGAGTGACAGCTTGTTCTTGGAGTTCAGGCTTGGGCAGCCACTGCCTGAGCTATTGCCTTGATACCATGTCCAAAAGTCAGTCTTCTGTCGAGTGTCACCCCAAGGTATTTCTGGGCTGCTTTATGCTCTATATATTCTATCTAGCCGCATTCTAGTATTTTTGAAGGGCATCTATGGCTGAGTATATGCATTTAAGAACACGGAGAACACATAGGAATAAACAATGTTTTGTAAAAGATTTTAAAACAATTTCTCGACATGAAAAGCTAGCGTTATAAAAGTCACTTGGTTGTGAATCGTTTAGCTTTAAAGTAGTTTTATAAATTGGGTACAGCAAGTTATATACATTTTGAACTTCTTTCGCAAACATATGTTTTTAGGTGAAGTCTTTTTTATGGATCCTGAATGCAAAGATCTTTAAAATTTAGTTAGTATAAATCTGACATAGGATTGGAGAACTTCTTGAAAAATCTATGTTAGTCTCTGTATGTGTCGTTAAGAAAAACTACTTTATTTTGTGAACCGAATCTAATTTTTTCGAAAAAGTGGTCCGGTTCGGGTTCAGGTTCGAGGATGCAACATTATTGGGGGTTCGGTTCATGGTCCGGTTCGAGTTACCCAAAAAAACCCGAACCGAACCGGTTTTAAGGGGTTCGGGTTCGGACTGGTTTGCAGCCTTGATTTTTAGTGCCTTTTTCGGCATCTTTATTTTTTTAAAATCAGAGAAAGACTAATTGCATATTCTATTTGAGAGTATCAGAATATCATTTTGACAATTAGATCATGGTTTTTAACAGTTAGTCTTTTAAATATCGAATTGAAAATTTATAATTGAAATAATTTGAGAATTGCTGTACCTCATAATTTTGCAAAATTTCAAACATGAACTTATCCAGGGTATTTCATTAATTCCACACGGTTTAAAATACATTTGTTGTTTCAAGTTTTTGCTTTTGGGCCTTGGATTGCATTATTTTTATTTTTTTTCTGAAACTTTTTTTTTTCGTTTTGTGCAGTCAGACGTCGACGACGTCGACGACGTCATAGAGAGTGCATTGACTGAAGACTGCAAAAAGAGAAAAAAAAATGAGTAGAAAAACGGTAAGTGTGGTGGAACCTGCACAGTTTCCAGTGCATCTTTTGTTGATATGTAGCCACATGCAATTTGGCTTAGAAGGAAGTAAAAGTCAGCAGCCAAAGAGAGCTTAGTTTAAGCTTTACGTTTTTTTGGTGGAAGTGGAAAGGGCAGTCAAGTCGCTTGCACTTGTTAATTGCTGCCGCCATACGTTTTGACGCACTTCACTGCCATTTGGTTAAAATTTCAGGCACCAGTGAAGCCTGAAACAAAGGAATACGTTTAATAGGAGCATTTCCTTTCAGCAGGAAACTTGGCGCACAGGCAACTGGTTTGAGTTTCGTTCCTCTGACGCGACTTTGGCGGCTTCAATTGGCTCTGCTCCAGCGGTTATTAGTCCGCGGTTGCACGCGAATTTGCTTTAGTTTTTTGTTGTTGGTGATGCAGCGGCAACCGAAATCCAATTAGCTGCTCAAAAGTTTTGCAAATGTGCGCAGAAATTTAATTAATGTTGACACAAGTTGAGGCACAACAAGCCAATTGAATTGAATTAAGAGAGGGGCTAACCAAAAAAAAAAGGAACCCGCGAGAGGGAGAAAAGAATATTTATTTAAAAGAGCCAATTTCATATTTTCATAGTTGGGAGACTGTTAGTTAATACAACAACGATTTTGTGGGTACTATGGGAGCTATAGTCATCCGATTTGGAAATTAAAGGTGCTTTGGACGGTAGCATTTTTTAACCCTTAAAAAATAATTTTGTAAACCTGTTTTTAGCCTCTGTGTTGAAAAACTTTATTAATATGCCCGGAAAATTTTCTATTTGAGTTCAATGATCATTGAAAGTTACTTTTTGTTTTAGCCTCAACATTTCTTTCTGTGTAAATACAATATTTTGTGGTGTTTCTCAACACTAAACAGTCTCAGTTCTAACAGGTAATTTTTTGGAGAAGTTCAGATGTACGCAAAATGTTGTGGTAACCCTAAAACATAGTTGACATGTTTATTACTGGCGATGTTTGTACATATTTAAGTGTTTTCCAACATGTTTAATTAAAATACAGTTTTGGTGTAAATAACATCGCATGAGCCACAACTTCGATTTACCACATTGACTATGTTTTACAACACTATGTTTTACAACAATGTGCGTGACAACACTGATATTAGTGATTTGAAAACAAGTTTGCAGAAATTATTATTTAATTATTTTGGTGAAATTACAGTATTTCTAATTTTTCAGTGTTGGTAAATTCCAAAATTGCATATAATAGAACTGACTAATGTTAAATGTTCAAATAAATATCAAATTTGGTGTAAGTAAAAGAATTTTTTTTGTTGTATCCACCCACAACTACGTTTTACAACACTGAGCTTTAGAACATTGTATATAAAAATGCTAGTTGTTACACCAAAAAATCTGCAGCATGTAATTTCCGATTCCGGTGAAGAAGATCTGAAATTGAAATCCTGCAAACTTATTTTCCAAGTCTCTTAATATCTGTGTTAAAATACATAGTGTTGAAAAACGTAGTATTATTGTAAAATGGTGTTGTGGCGCAATACAACAACAACAATAATAAATTTTATTCACACCAAACTTGTGTTTTAATTAAACATTTTACTTTAGCAAGTTTATATATATGTGTAGTGTTGGAATTTAACAACACTGAAAATTAAAAAATTTTGTAATTTCACCGGAATCTGAAATAAAATCATGCAAAGATGTTTTCCAAGCCATTAGAATTCTGTGTTGCAACACCTAGTGTTGTTTAACACAGTGTTGTGAAACAGTGTTGTAAAACTGAGTTGAGAGTTTTTGTTTTATTTACACCAAATATGTTTTTGATTGAACATTTAACATTATTCAGTTCTAGTATATGCAATTATGGAATTTACCAACACTGAATTATTAAAAATTCGGAAATAAAATCCTGCAAACTTGTTTTCAAATTTTTAAAATTTAGTGTTGCCACACACAGTATTGTAAAACATAGTATTGTAAAACAAAGGTAATGAGGTAAAACGACCCACGACTCCGTTCTACAACACTAAGCTTTAGAACATTGTATATCACAATACTAGGTGTTACAACAAAGAATCTAAGTGACTTGAAAAACATGTTTGCAGCATGTTATTTCCGATTCCGGTGAAATTAGACAATTTTGTTATTTTTCAACACTGCTAATATAACAACTTGCTTATTTTGAATGTTTAAATAAAACACAAATTTGGTGAATAAAAAATTGTTGCTGTATCGCTTCACAACTTCATTTTACAACCCTGAGTCTTACATTATAACGTTTTTCAACACTATGTGATTTAACACTGAATTTTTGAGTTCGTTGGAAAATTCCATTATTGCATATAAAAGAGCACGCTTGTTTCTGATTGTAGATCAGAGTCAAAATTTTATTATAACAAAAAGTTCGTATCCTCGCCGTTCATCAACTTTGTTGTACAACACTAAATTTTACTGTATTTCATTTTTCAACACTGAAAATACAATTTTAATGACTTGATGAACATGATTTTTTGTATTTCAGAGCAACATATTTAAATTTTTTGGTTTCCAGTGTTGTTAAACTCCAACACAACATTTAAACGAAATTCCCCATCTCTGACTTGAAAAAATTTAAGGATTATGTACGAGGCCAAATTTTTTTTTAACATTTTATTAGATTTCATAAAAGTAACCCCCAGAAAACTGGAGTACGATCCGAAGAGAAGGTTTATCGGTTTTTCAAATTGCTTAATATTAAAACACAGTATTATTTTATCAATCACCTTGTCTTAGAGAAAACATAACTCAGGTTTGGTTTATCGGACAGGTATCAAGTTGATATTATCAGTGTTAACCACCATGATATAGCTTTTAAGGATACACAGTTATGTCGATATCATACAGCTGCCATAGTAATGCGGCCTTAGGTTGTGGTATAATATACTTAAAAAACTCTGGTCACCCTAATCCAAAATAATATTCAATTATTCATAGCATTCGTACTTTCATTCGAGTTTCAAGTACTTGAAATTTCTATACGACACTTCAACACTAAATCATTTTTTGTTGAGTTGGATGTAAGTATTTTTTAGTTCAGAGGTTATTGGAATTTAGTCCCAACTTTTGAAACGGACTGGAAAATCATGTATGAACATGCAATACATTTTATTTTTGGAATCGATCTACTTCAATTAGAGGCAGGATTACGAATTGGTTCGGCTTTAAGTTCGAGTTCGTACTTGAAACGTTGTTCGAATATTACCAGAACTTGGGCCGAACCGATTCAAGGTTAGCATCCTTGACAGCAACTATTCGCGTACTGAATCAAATCAACTCTCACTCTATTCTCAATTTAATTCAGGACCTTATCGATTCCCTGTTGAAAATTTGTTCGGAAAAAAATCAGCTTAAACTGAGCTTAGCTTGTAACTCTTTAAATTTTCGCTTCCATTCTATTGCCAACCACATGTTCATTTTTTTTTTTTTGCCTAAAAGAACTTAAGCCCCCAAAAACTTTTCACACCTTTCACATGCCGGTCGGCACCTGTCATTTCTCCCTCCCCCTCCCCCCACCCATCCACCCATGTTAAATTGGAAACACAACAAACTATCCACTAGCAGAAAACCACAAATGCAACCATCAACCCAAACCAATAACTCAGACCTGCAGTTGTTACATTTTTGTGCACCACTTTAAGGCCGAAAAACAGAGCACTTGGCCCGTACGAAATAGCAAGTACCGGCATTTCAATTGGACCTGCTTTCCCATTCACCATTGACTAGGCAGCCCGCACAGAGGCCACCGTCAGTGCCAGAGCCCGAGCCGGGTTAGGCCACCAAAAAAAGTGGACGCAGTCGCAAACTTTTTCAAGCGTTAAAACATAAAAATGTCATTAACACTCAACAGATTTCAGTTTCTGCTGCGCCAACGGGGCCAACAATAACAACAAACGGCTTAAATGGCCAATAACAAATTGTTGCAAATGCTGGCCAAAAGAACGCCAGGTCTAGGAATATACATATATATTTTAGACGAAAATTTATTTGACACTTAAACCCGAGTTGTAGACAAGAAAATGACACAGAAACCGAGCTAACAAACTGCGAGTTCAGGTATCATTTACGCCATAATTTTCCCCCCAGTTGAATATTTTCCTTAATGGTTTTTAATGAGCGGTTGAAAGTGTTGAGAAATATGCCTGATTTATAGAATCTGCAGGCTGTATTTAACTCTTAACGTAAGTCGATTTGGACCACCAGAGCTTGGGGTTACTCAGAGGCGTTACGGGGGCAACCTACATAGAGTCAAACTGAAATTGAGCCTGAAGCTTGGCCTGGTGTTAATAGTTTTGGCATTTGCTGTCATAAAGCAAAAAGCTTAAGATCGGACATAGCTTAATTGGGCTTTGTTTGCGGAGAGACAGGAAAATTGAAAGAAAAAGAGAATATAAAACGATTAAACTGTTAGGCCTTATCTACGGATCTTTATTGGAACCCGAAAACAATCTTGCACTAATTACTCCAGGTTTCTGGGGGTTACTTATATATAATCTAATAATATGTCCCTAAAATTCGGCCTTATAAATATTCCTCAAATATTTTTTTTAAGGCACGAATATGGAATTTAAATGATTTATGGGAATTTTACAACACTGAAAACCAAAAATAAAATACTGTTGTGTTAAAATGCAATGTTAAGTTCTTGGAAACATGTTTTCCCAGACATTATACTTCAGTGTTGTTAAGTAAAATGTTGTAAGATTTAGTGTTGTAAAACGAAGTTGTTAAACGGCAAGGAAACGAACTATTTGATACCAAACTCTAATTTTTCTTAAAAAGTGTAACACTTAGATGTACTTAAATCTCTTTGAAATCAGATATAATCTTATTCTTTTATATGCTAAATTGAAATTTTCCAACACTCAAAAGAAAAAATGGTGTTATATGTATCAAGATCGGAAATTGAAATTCTTTAAACTTGTTTTCATAGTCTATAATATTCTGTGTCAAAACACATAGTGTTGCAAAACGTAGTGTTGTAAAACTCAGGGTTGAAAAACGGAGATGTATGGAAACAACACAAAAAAAAAACGGTTTTATATACACCAAATTTTGTTATATGTATAATCAAACATTTAACATAAAGAAATTGGAATTTACCAACACTAAAAATTATTTTTTTTTATAATTTTAACGGAATCGGAAACAATTTCCTGTAAACTTGTTTTCCAAATCACTAGAATTCTGTGTTGTAACCCATAGTGTTGTAAAACAAAATGTTGTAAAACTTAGGGTCGTTTTACAACACAAAAAACTATTTAATTTACACAAAATTTGTTTTTTAAGTAAACATTCAACATTAGCAAGTTCTTTTATATGAAATTTGGCATGGAATTTACCAACACTGAAAAAAAATCTGTTATTTCATTAAATCGGATTTTAAAATTTTTTCCCAAGTCACTATAATTCTGTGTAGTAACACATAGTGTTGTTAAACGGACTTGTGGGTTAAAACAACAAAATAAATCACTTTATTACTCCAAATTAGTTTTCAAATTAAACCTCTTAACAAATTTCGGAATTTGCAGTGTTGGATAACACTTAAATATGTGGAAACAGATTTAATAATCAACAAGTCATTTATGGTTTAGGGTTACCACAACATTTTGTGAACATCTGAGCTGCTTCAAAGTATTTCCAGTTAAAACTGAGAGTATTTAGTGTTGAGAAACACTACCAAATCTTAAACAGCGCAATCAATTACACAGAAACAAATGTTTAGGGCAAATATAAGTACTAAAATTGAGATCAAGTAACAGTTACTAATCATTCAACTCAAATTGATGTTTTTCGGGCATTGAAAAAAGTTTTCCAACACTGTGGATATACATTTTTTTGGAATTTTATAATTTAGTGTTTTAAAACTGCCACGACCATGAGCTGCTCATTTAATCCAAATCGGATGACTATAGCATATAGCTTTCATAGAAACGATCGGTCGATAAAGTAGTTCCAGTGAGTGAAGCTCAAGTTCTCCTTTCTGCAGAATTCCCCTTGACAATTACCTTCAATTACTTTTCGCATTGCCTGCTAACCGTTCACATCCTCATATGACTACGTGTTGACAACAAAATTAATTCAAATTAGTAAAAAAAAAGGAAAAAAAAAAAACTCCAAGGTTAACTCAATTTCAACAGCTTTCGCTTTGCGTGTTGCAAATTTCCAGCAGTCATTAAGTTCAAGTGGAGCCCAAGTAAACTTACTGCATACCTATTTATGGCAAACAAATTAAATGCAATTCTCTGGTACAGCAAACCAGTTAGTGGTTCCATCAAATAATTCGTGTTCCTGCAACCTGGTGTGATGATTAATCCCCCCGCTCCCACAGGAAAATCAATACAAACAGTGGCTACTTATGCTCTATCGCCTCTGTCGACCATTTGGAAGTGAGACATTAATCTCAGTTAGGGTTTATCTTTGATGCATAATAAATGAGTCGCTTTTAGTTTCAGCTAAAAGCAGCTATTTATTAATGTTCCACCAAGCAGTCACCATGATGATGACGGCGATCTTATTAACCCAGTTTTTCCCTTTTTGAAAACTTTCGTCTTGTGTTTGCATTTGCATTTCTTGTGCTTGCGCTTGATTTTTATTTTCATTTTCGGTTGAAGCCAATAAAAAGAAAATCTGCTCATGCACAAAGTAAACATGGCAAAATTGCAATCACTTTGAAAGAGTCCAGGGTGCTGTCCTTTGTGCAAACAGCCGCCAGCATCAATCTTCTAATGCGTTCAAAAAATTTTTAACGCTGTTGAGGCAGTTTTTTTTCTCTTAAATGTGTGGCACTTCTGGGGATTACATTTAAAGGGTATGATGGGTTTTATGCCCAGGGAACCTGAGTTTAAAATTAATATTAAAAATTTAAGAAGGTCCATAATTATGATTATAATCAGATGAGATAAATTTAGGTTCATCACAATATTTCACCTGAAATTTGTACAGCTTTGAAATCTGAATGTTAGAAAGGTGACACGTCTATAAAACACACAGTCATTTCACCCAACAACAGAATTCAACAATCCGTCAATTCAACACAAACAAATTCAACACAAAACAAAGTTTTCACAAAACAATTTCAACACACGTCAATACAACACTAAGTCATTTCACCCAACACAACAATTCAACACACGTTAATTGAACACAAAACAATTTAATCACGTCAATTCAACACAAAACAAAATAAATAATTTTTTTTAAATTTAAATTTAGTTTGACGAAGTCTTAAATTGTTGTGTTGGGTGAAATGACTTATAGACGTGTGTTGACATTTTTTGTGAAGACGGTTTTTGACGTGTGTTGAATTGACGTGTTGAAATTGTTTTGTGTTGAATGGACGTGGAATTTTAAGTTGAGTAAGGATGACTTTTATTAAAGATAGTAAATATAATGCAAGTGTGTAGTACCATCAGAGATAGAAGGGGGACACTAGCTGCAGAAAAATCGCGCGATTTTTTCCAAAAAAATTTTTGCCTGCGTCGCAATTTTTCCACAATCGCAACCTTAATCCCCCACCGATTTACTAAACCAATTCCCGGTATAATCAACACATAAATTTCAAAAAGTCAATTAAACATACGTCATTTCAACACATTACTAATTAAACACAAATAAATTCATGCTGGGAAAGAAGGGTGACACAAGCGGCAGGCAAAAATTTTACGATATTTACAACGTCTGCATTCGCATAAAATTTTTTCAAGTTGTGAACAAAAGAATGTTATCTCTAATGCTTTCAAAACTGCGTACACTTTCGGAGGATATTAAGGCTCCACGTCTACTCAACACAAAACAAATTCAACACGTCAATTCAACAAACGTCAATTCAACAAACCCATGGTCATATCTTTGGTATGCAACATAGTTTAGCATTCTGCTGTAATCTTAAAACAAGGTCAAGAATGTTGTACGAAGTCCCAGTTCATTACTTGTAGTAGTAGATTTGGCGCTTTGATTTTCATTGATGAAAGGGAGCCGATCATATTATTTGTAGAGCTCCAGTGTTAATTACCTAAGACCGGCGTAGCTCTACTTTAAGTTATTTAACATATTTCCTACACTTTTCAACGTCTTCATCAAAGTGCCAACTGTAAAGTGTGTGAATATACCTATAAAGGGTTGGAAATGATTCGTTCTCCTTATTACACATACTTAATAATGTACCTTTGGTGCAGGTCTATTTTCATCTGATTATGTTACTACAAATTGCATTGAAAAAACTTTATCATTGTTTTTTTTGTTTCCAAGATATCGCGGAAAACCGAAAAAGTTGCATTTTTAGTATGGAGTCCATACCAGGCATAAATATTTGAGTTAATGAACTAATTGCGATAAAGTCAATCTATGCATATTTCAAAAATCAATGGCACTATATAAATCCAGCGGAAAGTGTCTAATTTGGCTTTTAAAGACAGACATTTTTCGATTTATAGCATTTTTATTAAAATAAAACATTAGAAATTTAAGTACGAACGCTCTTAAAATCAAAATTTATTCGTTCTTAAATTATCAAAAATTTCTCTTGCTCTTGGAATTGAGCTAAATTCGTTCTTGCTCTGGTTTTTATAAGCGAATAGTGTAGGACACGCTCTCACAGAGAGAGAGAGAGACACAGAAAAAGCATGCTTAAACTCAATTTACACGACCTGATCACTCAGATGAGTTTTCATCAAAAAAAATGTTCGTTCTTAAATTATCAAGAATTTTGTACTTGTAATAGTTTGGAAAACTTCTTCTCAATTTAGTTTTTATAGGCAAGGGGAGTACGGAAAAAATAACTTTGAGAGAGTAGCGATAGACACGCTCTCACAGAGAAAGAGGAAGCATGATTGGTCTATCGTAAAGAGGTATAAAATGTTGAATTTTTGCCAGCTCATTTGCGCTAAGGACCCCACTGTGTGTTGGTCGTGTAATTTATAATACAGTCGAAGATAAAGAGTTTTGATCCAATTTGGCTAAAAAGTATTGAACTATTTTTTCTCATATATTAATGTCTTTCCAGGGTATCAAAAATTCCAAAAATATATGCCCAAAGCCTTTACTTGTTGTGTCTTTCTTAAGACTGACAAAAACAAAAAAAGAAAAAAAAAATGAAAACAAATGTTGTGCTACATTTTTTTGGAGCACAGAGCGCCGAATTGACTTGTTGTCACGCCCCCTCAGACCTGAGTTTATCCTCCTCGCCCCCTACCCCCTCCTCCCTCTCTCTCTCTTCTCACACGACAGGCGACATGCAAATTTATGAAAGCCGCCTTGTATATTCCTTTATTTCGTTCCCCGCACTCGTGTATTAAAACATTTTTTCTTATTTTTTTGGTTTTGTTTATTGATGCCGTTGGCGGGTTGTGGACACGCCACTTGAGCCGCTGGAGCTTGAGCTTGTTTCCGTGCTTTGGAACGTTGTTAATAATTCGCTCGCATTACGCGCCATCTCAGGGTAGATGTCGTCTTAATGACTTCATTAATATTGAGTAAAACACAGTGCCAGGAGATGCACAAAAGTGCAAAAAGGAAGAGGAAAGAAATTTGCGCTCAATTGCCAAACGAAATGCTTCAGTGGCTCGAAATGGAGTTCAAGTTGTTTCCGCTGTGCTACGTGCCTCAAATTGATGATATCGTCAGATACTATATAAATATATATGTGTGTGTGTGTGTGTGAGCTCTAGTTGAGGGTAATTAAAATTAATTTCAAACTTAAGCGGTTAATTTAATAAAAGAGCATTAGAAGGAGGCCACAAGGAAGTTGGTAGCAAATGGAGGGCAATTATACACGTAGCCAGAGTTAATGGGAAATGGAGTAGATAAATTTAAAGATCTGCTTAAAATAGGAACATTTTATTGAGTTGTCAGTGCAACAGGCCTCAACCCACTTCAAGTACACACCCCGACACACACATGTGTGTCTCAAACAGGATGAGGTGCTGAGTTTGCTACGCCCCACCGAGTCCAGAAGTCAAAGTCAAAGGCAATTTCATCTGCATTTTCATATTTTAATTATGCATTCAATTTATGCCATGTTCAACACTTTTGTAGGCGTCTGCCTACCCATTTTTCTGACAGTGTACTACTCCCCCCCCTCCACTTTTCTAAGAGTTTTGCATAATTTGGCAGAAATTAAAAACGAGGGTAATATTCATACTTGTTTAAGTGCATACGAGTATATGCACGGCCATGTACATACAATGAGGCCCCGAACAGACCAAACAAAAGAAGGGCGTTGAAATTGACACCTCGGGTGTAAAGCGCTGAAATAAGAGAGAGAGAGAGTTAGCACAGAGAGAGGGAGAGAGAAAACAAATAAAGGCAGCTTATAAAATACGAAACCCTTTTTCGAAAGGAACTTGCTTTGAACGCTGTCCTGCTGGCTTTCTATAATACTCCACAAAAAAATAATATTCACACTCATTTCACATGCACGACTTTGAGATGGGAGCGTGAGAAGCTTTCGGTTTTAAGCAAAAAATTATTAATATTATTTTGTAATTTATAGCTAGAACTTTTTTAAATGTGGTAACTTTTAAAAAAATTCTTAGCTCAAATCTAAAAACTGCAAAATGCTCTCCTTTATCTTAAGTCGTTTCTTAAATTGGTTACGAAAAGTATCTAACGATATTTTCCAATTTCTTTTTAAACATTATCTGAAAATCTCCAAAGTCCCTGGTGATGAACTTTGCTAGATAATACGGATTTAAAGATTCTGTCAACCAAGACGCTGCTTTTTTAAGGCGCTGTTGGTCATGTTCCAGAGCCTTCTTCAGATCATTATGATCCACAAGCCTGGAAAGTACCAAACTAGCCCAGATCCCTACAAACCGATAAGCCTGCTCCCCTTATTGTCCCAAATTCTTTTAAATTTGCATGCTGTACAAAATCTTGCAGGACGAAAGGATTAAAAAAGCAATCCTACCCTTCCAGTGCGGTTATCGAAGAAGTCATGGAACTCCGGAGCAGCTCAATGGAGCAGTAAACTGCATGCTGTACAAAATATGATCACTGCTCTTACCTCAATTTTAGCTGCTTCTTAAGAGCTTTCTGACTGGAAGAACCTTCGCTGAAGTCCAAGAGGGACAAGCATCAAAGACTCTTAACCTATGATATACCATCGAATCAAAATCCCCAAGTCGTCGACAGAAACGATTTCATGATATATACCGCTTCTGACACAATAAAAGAGTTTCAAATAAGAATCGATAATTCTTGCTCAAATTGGAATATATGGACTACACGCTGAGAAAAAAAAAACCATTACCCAAAGGTTTTCCTCCAAGGAGAGCTTTTTAGATCACTTAGCAAGTTACCGATAGGTACTCATTTACAAAAGCTTTCTCGAACTTGCATGAAGGTACGGACTACAGGTGTACGGCTTAACAGCAAAGTCTTACCTTGAACGCATAAGAATTTTAAGACGCTTAATCGGGGCTCATGGGTACGAGAATTATTGAGGAAATCCATAAGTCGATCAGCTGGACGATGTTATTGAATGCAGAAAGACTGATTGAAATGAATGAAAATATAATAATAAGCCACATATTGGTTTGAATAGCACTCTAGTACACAGAAAAGCGCGTTGATGCTTCTCCCTCCACCAACACATATCAAAGGAATCAGAAACATCGTTTTGAACGACCCATTCCACGTGGCTCGTTTCATTTAAGTTTTTCAGAAAAACACAGAAAAATTTATTCGGGCTTGACTGTGATTTGAGCCCGGTACCTTATGCACTCAACGTACGGGCTGACGCGCTAGCCATTTCAGCCGTTGAATAGTTTTGCAGATTAACGTCTTAAGGGCTACATATGCTTTGTTGAGCTGACAAGAGAGAGAGAGATCAAAAAGAGAGCCAACTCGCTCTCTCTCTTGTATATCTCTCTGTTAAAAACCAGATTTGTTGTTGTTTAAAGCAAAAATTATACGACTGAGAACAACTTTACTCATTCCAAGAACATTTAGAACATTTGTTCTCAATAATTTTGAGAACTTCTTTTTTCTTCTTCTTTATTGACCCGATGCTTGCATCACAACCGTTTGACGGTCTCGGCCGCTGCAACTAATGTCCGCCAGTCGCTTCTGCTCCGTGCGAGCTGGCACCAGTTTTTCACGCCAAGCTTAGAAATGTCTTTCCGCACCTGGTCGTCCCACCTTGCCTTGTCCCAGCTTTTTCGCATTCCTCTTGTAGACCATTTTTGCTGGAGCTTGATCATCCATCCGGGTAACATGTCCCAGCCAGCGCAGCCGCTGTTGCTTTATGCGCTTGACCAGACTAGTATCCCCATAGAGCTTATACAGTTCGTCATTCCTTCGGATGCGAAAGTCCTCGCCAACTTTCAAAGGTCCATAAATCCTGCGAAGAATCTTTCGCTCGAAAACGCCAATCGCCGACTCATTCGCTGATGATATTGCCCATGCAACTGCGCCGTATTGCAGGACTGGGATGATAAGCGACTTATATAGCGCTATTTTTGTTCTTCGCTTGAGGTTTCTGCTCTTGAGCTCCCTACTTAGCCCGTAATAGCATCGGTTTGCGAGCGTGATTTCTCAAGAATTTTTAGAACATCTTGTTCTTATTTTGAGTTGAAGGCTTTTCTGAATAGGTTTTTCCCTTTGTGTAAGTACTTTCAAAGCTTTTTAAAAATTAATTATTTAATAAAAATTATTTAATATTAATTTTGATATAGGAACTAGAATATGTACATGAGATAGGTTAGCTGCATAAAATAAATAGATATTTTTGATTTTTCGTTGACCTTTCTGTGGAAATGCCCATATACACAGGCACGAATATCTAAGAAGAAGATACATAGCTTAAACATTGATTAATAAACAGGACCAGAATGTATAACACGTTAAATTTGGTTTAGGAGCTAGTAAAAGAAATTAAAAAATGCTTTAGTTTAAAAAAAAAAGAGTTTATATGCCCTTGCCCCATCCAAAATAAAAAACTTCATATAAAATAAAGAATTTTTGTTTCAAGTGTTAAATTGGTAAACCGAATTTCTTGGTAAAAGAGTTTTCAACGCTATATTCCTTAATTTTCCTCTTCACGTGAGTTTGGGAGCAGTCCAACAACAACTAAAGAAAGTCTCGATCGCATACAGTACACCTGTTGCGCACTGTGAGTGCGACTTGCCGGCGCTGTTCTCCGACTCGCATGGACCTTTTTTGCTTTTCACTCTTCGAAGCAAGATAATTGGGACGAAATTTACTATGACGACTGACTGACAATAATTGCCGAAAAAGAAATCTGGGAGCAATGAAGGCAATGGGAGCAAGAGCGTGCCCACCCCTGACTTAAACTATTGTTTCTTATTGTATTTAATAAGCTCAAATGGCAGATGGCAAAAATCAATCGTTCCTTGCATCAAGTACAAATTTGTACTTGTCTATCAATATCAATAATATCAAAAATTTTGGTTATCAATATCGATATTTGATATATCGCCCCAAAAAAGCATCGATATATCGATACTATCGTTATTTTCTCAAGCTTAAGAATACTGAAAAGCTTTTAGGGAACGTCTTCACCATAAAACTGCTAGTGACGATTTCTAGAGACCGGCTCTGTTAGGCCTCGTGAATTTAGTTGACCGCGCGGTCTAAAAATATCATATCGGAATAATCTTATCGCTTAACAAAAAACATCGATACACCGATATATTGATAAAATATTGACAACCCTAGAACAAATGGTGTCGATTGTACGTTAAAAGCCTATATCCTTTGGCTTTGCTTTGAAACTCATGTGCTTTTAGAAAGTCTTTCTATTTTCTGAAATACTGTAACGAAATAAATTTTCCGGAGTGCTGGATATAGGCCTTAAGTATGAAAATAATTATTTCAAGTACACAGAGGGAAAAATCCTATTCATAAAATAAGTTGCCCTCAACTCAAAACATGAACAAGATTCCAAATTCTTGAAAACAAATGTTACTGAAATGAGTAAGTTGTTCTCAGTCGGATAATATTAGCTTTAAGCAACAATAAAACCAGTTTTCAATACAATAGAGAGAGAGAATGATTCAGAGCGAGTTGGGCTTCTTATTGATCTCGCTCTTGTCAGCTCAACCAAGCATAAGTAGCCCTGTAGATGTGAGTCTGCAAAAGTGTATAACGGCTGAAGGTGCTGGCGCGTCACTTGAAACATTAAGTGCACAAGATAGGTCCCAGCCAACCCCGAACAAATTTTTCTGTATTTTTCTGGAAATTTTAAATGAAATGATACAGGTGGAATGGGTCGTTGAAGCAATGTTACTGATTTCTATGGGATATATGGGAGGAGGGAGAAGCAGCAGCGCGCATACTTCCCTTTACTTCCAATTCCCTGTTCCTTATTCCACGCTAATGTGAGGAAATCCGCTCTCACACCTGGTCCAAAATCAATAAAATTTTATTCCCAGCTGAGTTTAAAAAGTTCTTGAAAACAAAACAATATAAATACAAATCAATAATATCAAGTCAATGTTTTCTAGAGAACATTGTACTACAAATGAGAAAACCCGTTCATGAACTGATATTGGTAACGTGTGTGCTCGTTTTGAGTCCCATGTTCCCGTTTTCTTTTTTCACTGTGTACAAATTTCTTACTTCTAGTAAAATTTGTTCAATTTAATTTACGACTGATTCGATATATAAAGGAGATTTTTGTTTCAACTTTCTTTATGATTTTGGCAGATTAGCTGTAAATATATGTGTAAATTGTCACTGTCAAAAATGTTCAGTTTGTTCTATTACTTAACCATGAATCGACTTACGCTTGCAGATTATTGAATTTTATTATCGAAATTCGAAATCTTGTGACTAAATTTTGCACCAATTTTATATTTTTGGTCATTAAACCAGCATTACGCATATGTACAGTGCGAATAGAGGATAATATGAACCGCTAATTATCGATGGGGCGCCGTTTGCAATAATGAGGCTTCTGTAACTCCACTGCGTGGGCCGGTGACCTCATTGGACCGTATTTTTTTCTACGATGATGAAGCCAGGAACGTTATTGTGAATTGAGGACGCTACAGTGTGATGGTTACAAACTTTTTGTTTGCTCAAAAGAGAAGAGCTGGACTTGGCTGACATGTGGTTTCAACAAGACGGTGCCACATACCACACAGCAAGCGAAAGAAGGGCCCAATTTAGCCCATATTGAAGAATTTATTTATAACATTCCGGCCGATAAGTTGGAGAGGTTATGACAAAGCTAGAGCCAGCCTATAAACCATTTAATTCGCTGCCGTAGTCAATATTAACATGAAATCTTTTTTAAATATTAATTTATAAAGATTGATCTAGCTTAGATTTAGTTTAGTGAGTTTTATTTAATTTTTTTAAAAATTAATTCCGAAAGCGGCTAAAATATCAACATTTGAGTTCAGGTTCTTCTTTAATACCAAAATGTTTTAATAAAACGTAAAATTTTTCTCTTCTTTTACCAAAGTGTTAATGCTCGAATACTGTCAGTAGAATGTCGACACTGACTCTGGACTATAACTTGCATAAGCTTACTTAACTCAAGCATTTCCTTCGCTCCACTCAAATGCCATCCCTAGTGTCACACATGCCAGAGGCCAGGCGGAGGGCCCTGACGAACAGCTCACGTCTGTTGCGGACACACTTTGGCAATTCGTTTAATTATTATATTATAACGCACACACACACACACACACACACTGACACACACACAGGCTGCATAATAATAAAGAGGAAAACGACCATAAAACTCTGGCACAAAAGTGCCAGGAAACTTGTGTAATTCATATCGCATAAAGCAGGAGGGGAAGACATCAGAGACAGAGAACGAATGCCTGACAGCCGCACTCACACTCACACACACATATATATTTGACAATCGAATCCAAATCCGCTTCAGCGTACGCTCCCTTCTTGGCCATATCAATTGCAGCATTTCTTCTCCTTTTTTTTTTGTAGCTTTTTGGTACCAAAACCACAAAATTACATTGAGCTGCGGCTCTCTGCTGCTGCCCCAAGCCAATGCCCCAAACCCCAATCTCCAACTTATCGCCAATGTTGGGCCATGTTAATTTTTTAACCTCAGGCTTCAGGCAAATCGAAAGCTGATCGTATAAAATTACGCCTGACAAGCGGACGCTGAGAACCGCAAAAGGTGACACTCTGACTTCGATCGGTTTTTGCCGTCGCGCCGCACCCCGGAGAGCTTGGCTGTTTGCGCTATATAAAGATTTGGCTTAAAGATATTTGGTACAGTTGATGATATAGAAATTAATATTTGAAATTATATGAAAATCTGCCTTATTGTTAAGGTATTTTGAAGGCATGGAAGAATGGTCAGACTGTAGATAGAGGATGTAAATAAAATGGCAGAAAATGCAGGATATCATAAAGAGAAAACCAGAAAACTATGTAAATAGAAAACCGTGTGTAAATAGTATCTATATAAAACCCGAAAACCTGAAAATTCTCTCTCTCACAGACATTTTTAAGAAAATGAGCATCAAGATGTAAATTAATCGATATTTTAGTGTTAAGGTATTATATTTTGAAGACATTGAAGAATAGTCACTCAGTGTAAATTTGCGGAGGACAGGGAGTACATACAGAACGAAATGATTGGTCGGGGATTGAGAGGAATGAGAGTAGGCGGAAAAGAGTGAAGAGCGCAGGAAGAGGGAGCGGCAAAGGGAAAGAACGAGAGCTAAAAAGGGGGTCGGATTCAGAATTTAAGAGTGGCTGTCATTAAGACATTTTGATTGAAGAATTTGTTCGTATATACTAAAGTCGAAGTTTTATACAAAAATATTGTCTTTTTCATTTTTGGGAATTCTGTACGTTCCCAATTATGGGCAAGCAGTGCTGATGTCACTGCTACAATCTTTACATATTTTCTATCGCTAGACCCAAAATTCACTTTGTGATCGTATGGGAGAGGTATGTTTTCAGCTTTCACTTAACGTAAGGAGCGCTTTGAAAATTTGGTTGGGTCCTATAGGACGGGATGGGAAAATTTTAACATGTGCACAGTCGCTTTATGCGCTCGACTTGACAAGTGTCCCCATAGAGCTCATACAGTTCATTATTCTTTCGGATGCGAAATTCCTCGCCAACTTTTAAATATCCATAAAACCACGAAAGACACAGGCGCATTATATCAGCACCATCAGCAGATTAAAGAAGTCATACGATATGGTATCACCTTGCCAAAAACCTTTTTTGGTATAAAAATGCCTTGTTTCCTATTTGCTTTTCAACGTCATCATGCAAAGTCGAACGTACTTTACTGGTATACCAATGCTAGGCAGGGCTTCAAAGAACCTTGACCTTATTGGAGTGTCGAATCTGCCCATTTTTCTCAAATGAAATTGACATCGGCATCTTAAGTTAGATAAAAAACATTCAGTTGCAATAAAAAATAGCCACTGCTTTCAGCATAACTCCCCATTTATATAATTAATTTGAATTCCAGATCACTTAGCATTTGTCATTGTGTGTTGCTGCCGAAGCCCACAAGATTCTGGGACAACCATTTAGCCACAATAAACAATAAACGTTTCAATAAACGACATCAGTTTTATTATAAATAAATCTCCTTCCATCCCCCGCCAATACAATAAAGTTGACAGGCGACAGGCAGCGCTGCAGATTTCGTGCCCAAGCCCAACCTGAGCCCAACATGGAGACACCTGTGCGCTGCTGCTGTTGCTGCTCCAATCTGTAAGTAAAACGTGTTCGCACGCTGACTTTGGAGTCAAGTCAAGCGTCGGCTTGACGCCAGCGAAATATGTATGTATAGGCTGAGAGAGACAAGCAACATGACCTTTTTCTATATATATAGAAATTCTAAGCAAACTTTGTTGGAACTTAGCAAAGCTAACAACACACCCACCCAAGTGACTCCAGATTCGTCATGGTGACAAAGAGGTGAGGGAGGGAGGAAGTGGGTGTGGGTTGAAGCCACCAGGCTCATCAAATTCTCGCATGTTGCCTGTCAAACTGCACTGTGACAAACACACGCACAAGATACAACCGACGAGATCGTGGGGCAACGCCATCTGCAGCTGCTTTGGAGAACAACTGCAGCCAGTTGGCTGTAAATGCGGCTGCTGCAATTCCTTTGAAAAAATTCCACCAGTTGCAAGTGCACTGGGCAAAAAAAAAAAGAGAACAGAACCAAAGCCTTTTTTAAAGTTTAGTATACACTTCAACAAAGTAACTGCCAAAACCAAAAATTTCATTTAAAAATAACTCACAAAACAAAAGCCTTTAGTGAGAGGGTGACTTAACAGTGACTTGACAGTGACTAACTAGTAACTAAGCAGTGTCGCAACAGTGATTTGACCGGCACTAAACAGTGACTACAAATTGACTTGGTGACTAAGCAGTGACTTTAAATTGACTAAAAAGTGACTTGATAGTGACTAAACAGTAAATAAAGAGTGTCTAAACAGTGATTGACTTGACAGTGACTTGATAGTGACTAAACAGTGACTTTATAATGACTAAACAGTGACCTGACAGTGACTAAACAGTACATTAACAGTGTCGAAGTAGTAATTTGACAGTCAGTAAACAGTGACCACGAATTGACTTGTCAGTGACTTAATTGTGACTTGTTAGTGACTAAGCAGTGACTAAGCAGTGACTTGATAATGACTAAACAGTGACTGGACTGTGACTTAACAGTACCTTAACAGTGTCGAAGTAGTAATTTGACAGTCACTAAACAGTGACTAAGAATTGACTTGGCAGTGACTTAATTGTGTGTTGATAGTGACTAAGCAGAGACTTGATAATGACTAAACAGTGACTGGACTGTGACTAAACAGTGTCTAAACAGTGATTGACTTGACAGTGACTTACTTGTGACTTGATAGTGACTAAACAGTGACTTGATAATGACTAAACAGTGACTTGACAGTGACTAAACAGTACCTTAACAGTGTCGAAGTAGTGATTTGACAGTCACTAAACAGTGACTACAAATTGACTTGGCAGTGACTTAATTGTGACTTGATAGTGACTGAACAGTGACTTGATAATGACTAAACAGTGACTGGACTGTGACTAAACAGTAACTAAACATTGTCGAAGTAGTAATTTGACAGTCACTAAACAGTGACTACGAATTGACTTGGCAGTGACTTAATTGTGTCTTGATAGTGACTAAGCAGAGACTTGATTATGACTAAACAGTGACTGGACTGTGACTAAACAGTAACTAAACAGTGTCTAAACAGTGATTGACTTGACAGTGACTGAATTGTGACTTGATAGTGACTAAACAGTGACTTGATAATGACTAAACAGTGACTGGACTGTGACTAAACAGTAACTAAACATTGTCGAAGTAGTAATTTGACAGTCACTAAACAGTGACTACGAATTGACTTGGCAGTGACTTAATTGTGTCTTGATAGTGACTAAGCAGAGACTTGATTATGACTAAACAGTGACTGGACTGTGACTAAACAGTAACTAAACAGTGTCTAAACAGTGATTGACTTGACAGTGACTGAATTGTGACTTGATAGTGACTAAACAGTGACTTGATAATGACTAAACAGTGACTGGACTGTGACTAAACAGTAACTAAACATTGTCGAAGTAGTAATTTGACAGTCACTAAACAGTGACTACGAATTGACTTGGCAGTGACTTAATTGTGTCTTGATAGTGACTAAGCAGAGACTTGATTATGACTAAACAGTGACTGGACTGTGACTAAACAGTAACTAAACAGTGTCTAAACAGTGATTGACTTGACAGTGACTGAATTGTGACTTGATAGTGACTAAACAGTGACTTGATAATGACTAAACAGTGACTGGACTGTGACTAAACAGTAACTAAACATTGTCGAAGTAGTAATTTGACAGTCACTAAACAGTGACTACGAATTGACTTGGCAGTGACTTAATTGTGTCTTGATAGTGACTAAGCAGAGACTTGATTATGACTAAACAGTGACTGGACTGTGACTAAACAGTAACTAAACAGTGTCTAAACAGTGATTGACTTGACAGTGACTTAATTGTGACTTGACAGTGACTAAACAGTGACTTGATAATGACTAAACAGTGACTTGACAGTGACTAAACAGTAACTAAACAGTGTCGAAGTAGTAATTTGACAGTCACTAAACAGTGACTACGAATTGACTTGGCAGTGACTTAATTGTGTCTTGATAGTGACTAAGCAGAGACTTGATTATGACTAAACAGTGACTGGACTGTGACTAAACAGTAACTAAACAGTGTCTAAACAGTGATTGACTTGACAGTGACTGAATTGTGACTTGATAGTGACTAAACAGTGACTTGATAATGACTAAACAGTGACTGGACTGTGACTAAACAGTAACTAAACATTGTCGAAGTAGTAATTTGACAGTCACTAAACAGTGACTACGAATTGACTTGGCAGTGACTTAATTGTGTCTTGATAGTGACTAAGCAGAGACTTGATTATGACTAAACAGTGACTGGACTGTGACTAAACAGTAACTAAACAGTGTCTAAACAGTGATTGACTTGACAGTGACTGAATTGTGACTTGATAGTGACTAAACAGTGACTTGATAATGACTAAACAGTGACTTGACAGTGACTAAACAGTAACTAAACAGTGTCTAAACAGTGATTGACTTGACAGTGACTGAATTGTGACTTGATAGTGACTAAACAGTGACTTGATTATGACTAAACAGTGACTGGACTGTGACTAAACAGTAACTAAACAGTGTCTAAACAGTGATTGACTTGACAGTGACTGAATTGTGACTTGATAGTGACTAAGCAGAGACTTGATAATGACTAAACAGTGACTTGACAGTGACTAAACAGTAACTAAACAGTGTCGAAGTAGTAATTTGACAGTCACTAAACAGTGACTAAGAATTGACTTGGCAGTGACTTAATTGTGTGTTGATAGTGACTAAGCAGAGACTTGATAATGACTAAACAGTGACTGGACTGTGACTAAACAGTGTCTAAACAGTGATTGACTTGACAGTGACTTACTTGTGACTTGATAGTGACTAAACAGTGACTTGATAATGACTAAACAGTGACTTGACAGTGACTAAACAGTACCTTAACAGTGTCGAAGTAGTGATTTGACAGTCACTAAACAGTGACTACAAATTGACTTGGCAGTGACTTAATTGTGACTTGATAGTGACTGAACAGTGACTTGATAATGACTAAACAGTGACTGGACTGTGACTAAACAGTAACTAAACAGTGTCTAAACAGTGATTGACTTGACAGTGACTTAATTGTGACTTGACAGTGACTAAACAGTGACTTGATAATGACTAAACAGTGACTTGACAGTGACTAAACAGTAACTAAACAGTGTCGAAGTAGTAATTTGACAGTCACTAAACAGTGACTACGAATTGACTTGGCAGTGACTTAATTGTGTCTTGATAGTGACTAAGCAGAGACTTGATTATGACTAAACAGTGACTGGACTGTGACTAAACAGTAACTAAACAGTGTCTAAACAGTGATTGACTTGACAGTGACTGAATTGTGACTTGATAGTGACTAAGCAGAGACTTGATAATGACTAAACAGTGACTGGACTGTGACTAAACAGTAACTAAACATTGTCGAAGTAGTAATTTGACAGTCACTAAACAGTGACTACGAATTGACTTGGCAGTGACTTAATTGTGTCTTGATAGTGACTAAGCAGAGACTTGATTATGACTAAACAGTGACTGGACTGTGACTAAACAGTAACTAAACAGTGTCTAAACAGTGATTGACTTGACAGTGACTGAATTGTGACTTGATAGTGACTAAACAGTGACTTGATAATGACTAAACAGTGACTGGACTGTGACTAAACAGTCACTAAACAGTGTCGAAGTAGTAATTTGACAGTCACTAAACAGTGACTACGAATTGACTTGGCAGTGACTTAATTGTGACTTGATAGTGACTAAACAGTGACTTAATAATGACTAAACAGTGACTTAATAATGACTAAACAGTGACTGGACTGTGACTAAACAGTAACTAAACAGTGTCTTAACAGTGATTGACTTGGCAGTGACTGAATTGTGACTTGATAGTGACTAAACAGTGACTTAATAATGACTAAACAGTGACTTGACAGTGATTTTAAAATTAACTTGACAGTGTCTTAGCAGTGACTAAGCAGTGACCAAGGAGTGACTTGACAGTGACTTGATAGTGACCTGACAGTGCTTTTGAGTGCCTAAACAGCGACTTAACAGTGTTGAAACAACCTTTCACCTATTTTTTTTTTTCACAGTTCCTTTGTTGAAGTTTTTCCTAAGCTTAAGCATTGAACTGAACTAAAATAAAAAGTTAATTATTTTCCGATTTTTTTTTTTGCAAAATTTTTGAAGTTTTTTTGTATTTGTACAAAATTTCGAAAAATATATGGACTTACATGAAGGCATTAATTAGCTGTTGTTAAAACTGTTTCAGTTTTTTACTCACATACTATTTACACGGTTTTCTATTTACAATGACAATACGGAATGTTTTTCACTGTTTGTCCATACCATTTTTTCTTTCTGTCTGTCTCGTATATTTTATGTCCTTCGAATATTAAAATATCATTAAATTTACAACTTGTCGACCATTTTCCCATAATTCCCATTTTTTTCCCAAGTCCCCTCTTAGTCCCCCAATTTCTTTCCGTGTACATTGCAGCCTTTGTTTGTTTTTGCTCGCGCCTTCCCATAATAATGTTTTTATGATGACCCACGGTGCCAGCTTCCTCTTTGCTTGCCCTGTTTAATCCTCTGGCGAAAAAGTTGTCGTTTATTTTTGCAACTCGGCTGCAATTAGCTGCAGTTGCAGTTGCAACTATTCTTGGCACACACACACACTCTCTCACATCTCCAAATATCTCCTCCAGACCATGGCAGACTCGTTGGCGTAAAATTAATTTTACAGCAAGAAAAAAATTTTGCAGAGAATTTCTTTTAAAGGAAAAAATGCAATGAAATTTGAGCATTGATAGTGGGTCAGCCGCATTGACAGAGAGACGCCACCAAATGAGCAGCTGCTGCTCCTCCTGCCAGGTAGCCAAAAGCCCAACCGTTAACCATTTCAATTGCTGCTCCGCGTTTAAGATTACCCCCAGCGATTAGCCAGGCAGCTGGAAAATGCGAGCCCCATTCCTGGCCAAAACTTGTTTATTAGATTGCTGGCACGTGCCCACAAAAAAAGAAAAAAGAAAAAAACTAGTAAAGAAGCCTCCACATAACTCACGTAGCTCATCAAATTACGTAAAAATATTTATAATTAAAAATCAATGATGCACAAAATGTCATTGGCCAAGCCCACAAAAAAGCCAAACTTGGCCACAACTGAAATTTAAGAGCAAGTCAGCAAGTCTAAACATTTCATTTATTAATCAGACAACAGCAAAACACGACAAGTTGTTTGTAAGCGACTGAAGTTGCGTAGAATGTGGAGTGGAGTGCTGTGGGAGGATGCAATCAACTCGGGAGACTCAGACATGAAGCAAACAAAAGTGCTGCTAAAACTGCATAGCAACTGTCAATGAGTAGGCAGTGGAGAGGACGACTTAGGTCTACGGTGTAGTTCGGGCGATGAAATGGAAATAACTGACTGATGACTACCGCTCAGCCCAAACCATAAGGTGTAGAATGCAGAGTGTATTTGAAATTTCAGAGTTATAATAATGTAAACCCTTTCCTGTTTAAGTTTGATCGGAGCGGCTTAACAACTTGGCAATGGGAGCATCCATTTCAATTTCGCAAGAGTTTTGCGATTTGAGGACCAAATTTGGTAAAAAAATGTGAAGTTTGAAACTGATTCTTGGTTCTAGCAAGTGCCTATACAGATGTCCGTCTTGAGATTTAGTCTTACAAGTGTAAGGGTGTTAATAATGTAGAGCATTTTCATAGTAAAACGTTTGTTGTAAGTATGCTCTTTTTGAAAAATGCTCACAGTTGGGAAGTCTGATAAATGTTGGCCCTCCGCACAATGCGACGCAAGTATTGAGGTTACTTTTCGTCTTTTTATGTCCGATTTATGTCTCGATAGTTTGGTTTTTATACCCTGGAATCATGAAGTATATATAATCTTGATAAACATCCGCGTCGATTTAGCCATGTCCGTCCGTCCGTCTGTCTGTATGAACGCATCGATCTCAGAGACTATAAGAGATAGTAACTGTTAGAGCCACAAATGTTAATGTTACAACCTCGTCGCTAAAGCACAATGAGATCTAAGCAAAAACACCAAAGATAAGTAAACGTATGAGTCAGTTTTTTCGCGCGTTTGTGTATGTGTGTCTGTTTGCATAAGTGTTTTAAATGTACAGAGTATTTTGAAGTCGGGCCACTCGACTGCAACAGTCTTACTTATTTTATTACCGGTACTCAAAAAACGATATTTTTAAAACTGAAACGACCGAAAAGAACCTTAAAATTGTACAAATATGAGGTATTTGTTTTTTGACATCGCTATTTTCTGAGTTGCGAACTGCGACAATAATGTAAGGCGCGGGAGAGACAGTCAGGCCCCAAGGACTATGGCTGGTTAACTTTGGTGTAGAGCGTAAGAAAGTGACAATTGAAAGAGACTGAAACAAAAAAAGCAACGAAAGTATGTTTATTAGGGCGGGTCAATTTGTATGCAGCTAAAAAAACGTGGTAAGCGTATAGCAGATTCGGAATCTGCGATGAATTCTAAGAAAATTTCACGAAGTAACCCCATGTCTAAAACGAACTCCTAGCCCCCGCTGTGAAGCATGAAAATATACCCATGTACCAAAATATACCTACCGAACCCTAAACTTTCATGCTTTGCAGCGGGGCCTAAGAATTCATTTAAGACATGGGGTTTCTTCGGGAAATTTTCTTAGAATTCATCGCAGATTCCGAATATGCTATACGCTTATCGCATAAAAAAATTGACCCGCCCTAATGTTTATATTTGGCGTTCACTTACTAAAGTTCTGTTTTTGCATGTTCGCTTTTTATTAATTTTTGTCCTTTTGCCGCTTTTGTATGCAAAACTAAAGAGTTCAGTAGCAAAGTCACCTTAACATGGCCAGCGGTTATCCGTTTGCGAAACTGCAACGAGCAATCAATTAGTTTCTTAATTGCAAGTTAATCCGAATGATCGTTTAAAATGCCAAGGCCAAATTCAAATGTGTATCGGCTGTATATCGCCTTTGACATTGAAGAAAATGTAAGGTGATTAAAAAAAACTTGAATGTCAAGTCGATCAGACAAAAAAGGAAGCAAGCACAGGAAAAGAAAACAGCTGTTTCTAGGTACATTGATGAATTGCTTAAGCCCAGTATTCGAGTGGCAATTAACAAACTGACTATTTCAGATAAAAAACCGTTTGCCTGATGAACGACCTCGCATATAACCTGCATACAAATTTATTGAACTCTATTATGCTTCTAAGTAGTAATCATGGAGGGGTTGGGGGGGTTCAAGACAAGGTATAGCGCTGGCGGGACTCCCAAGCAATTCTGTCATGAGGTAGCCTCTGCCTGCTCATTGAAGATAGGCAAAAACTGCTGATGATTGAATGGAGAAAATTCATGAAATAGCTATACAGTCAACCTGCCTCTTTTGTGACCTAGAGCCCGCTGAAACCTCTACGATTGATGAAACAATCACATTGTTATTTTATATTGCATGAATCCCAACATACCCCATGTTAACAGGGTATCGCTTAGAGGCAACTCGAGAAAAACAAACATCCCATTGCAGTTTTACAGTCAAAGTTGACTCTTTTACGCATTTTTAAGCGAACTCCTCTGGCCTGGGCAACGCCCTCACTTCCCTGACGCCCCCCCAACCCCACCCCCAATGTCTGGGTTAAAGTGTGGGAACTGGTGGGCGTGGCCATTGGGCATTAAACGGTATATTTTCAACTTTTTTTTTTTTTTGCTCAAGCTGCTTTTATTGTTGTCCGTTGATTTCATTTGGTTTGTGTTTACTCGTGTTTACTGTTTTTTCTCTTTTTCGCTGCAATTAATTGAGGAACGACTAAAAAGAGTCAGGGGAGAACAAACAGAGACGTCATGTGAACTTGTCTGGAATACCCATATCCTGTGAGCTTGTCCACTAATGGCCGCCGCCCTCCCTAATCAACTTCAGCCAGAATCGAGTCATGTCTGCGCCAGGCAAATTGATTCATTAGCCAAAGTGACTCTCAAATAAGAGTTGAAAGACACAAAATGCATTCATTTATTTATCGCCTGGCATTTGATTTGTTAATTAAACTTTTTTTTTCTACTAAGACACGCCCCGGTCTGATGTCAACCGGTTCTCGATTGGAAACGCTTTGCCATTTTTGATTGTGTCACATTTATGGCAACCAAAATCTATTTTAATGACAAATAAATGTGATTTAAGTAAACCCTATAAACAGCAGGAGGTTTGCCTAGAAACTCCCACGTCTGGGCCATTCATTGGTTGGCTTTGGGGGGGGCCTACGCAGTTTGTTGGCCATTTTTGGGGTTTTTTTTTTTGCGTGTGAAAGTTTTTGAAAAAGACAACGATTTTATCTAGGGAGGCTAAAACTAATGAGTACATGGGCCAATTAGTGGCGATTTCGTAAGTAAAGTCTCCCAGAGGGAACATATCCTAAATGGACATAACTTTATATAAGTCTTTGTGGTATTTCCTTTTGGGAAAGTTCAAATGTTTTTCGTCATTTCTTCACGAAAAAAAAACACAAATTTTGCATTCAGTCATGAAATTAAATTACGAATCGAATAAAAACGACATATCAGTAATATGCATTTTTTTGTAGGGTCGGAAATGCTTTCTTCTCCCTGTTACATACATTTGCACAACTTCATAATCCCGTTTTACAAATTTTCAAGGGTATGTATAATGTTGTACACGTCCTTTGTATTTTGTAATGTTTCTTTCTTAGAGCAGCTATCATCTGACACATATGTATGTACAACAAATAGCTAATTTGTGTGAGTGTGAGTCGTTCCCTCTCTCACTCTTTTTAGCGCTCTGCATTTTACAGACAAACTTATATATTTCCTTTCCAATCGGAAAATCCCTAAGAATGCGTTTTAAGTCTGCTGTATCTGAAGGAGTCCCACAGGGCGGTCATCTTGGTCCGCTGTTATTCCTATTTATTAATGACATCCCGCAAGTTCTTTCCTAGTTAACTGCTTTTATGTACTCTGCTGTGTGCCGTCTGAATTGTCTTCCCTTCATATCGCAAAGTGCAATATTATAACTTTTTTACATGCCGCATTTCTACTATTATTTTTTGGAATTTTTTTTTTTAAGAATTTCAATCTTATATCGAGCGAAATTCGTTCTCAATTGAATGTTTTTTGGCGAGAAGAGTGGTAAGAGCAAGCGAATTTGAAAGAACAGAACTCAGACTGCTCTTTATTTCGTTTTTCATAAGAGAATGTAGCAGACCATTCTACTGTAACTGAGTAACTAAGTGCAAAGCTCTTGATATAAGAATGGTTGATCCTGCTTTTGATTCTGTAAAGTTCTTGATTTAAGAATTCTTCTACTAAATTTGGTAACTTTTTATACTCTGTACCGAAGGTACATAAAGTATATTAAGTTTGTGCCAAAGTATGTAACAGGGAGAAGGAGTCATTTCCGACCCTATAAAGTATATATATTCTTGATCAGCATCAACAGCCGAGTCGATATAGCCATGTCCGTCTGTCTCGATCTCGGAGATGGTAAGAGATAGAGCTTTGACATGTATAGGACAAATGTTTCTTATAGCTGCAGGCAGATCAAGTTTATTTTCAATTTTTGCCACGCCCCCTCCCGCCCCCACAATTCGGAAAAAAACGTTATATCTCCTACAGTTTTGAAGATAGACGTTTCGTACCTTCTAGAGATAGTCAGTAATTGGCAAAATGTATCGATTTGACGAAGAAATGATAAAGATCGGATCAGCGGTTCTCAAGTTATGAGCAAAAAAGTATATCGCCCTCGCCCCACCCCCTCCCACCCATTCAATACTAACACCACACAATCTTAGAGAGAGAGAGTGAGAGAGAGAGAAAAAGAGAGAGACTCTTTGAGATGAGCGCACCACCAGCATTGCATTCAGCTTCTTCTCCAGGTACAGAGTATGTCGGATTAAGAAATTCGCTCATGGATTAAGAACTTTCGTTCTTACCATACTTCTGACTTTGAACATTCTTGATCCTAATATTAAATTCTCTATTTTTTCTTAAAGTGTACTAATATTTTCACATTGCCGAGCGCTGCTCTAGTATTACCTCAGGGGTATCAAAACATACATGGTTATTTTGGCATTACGTTTGTGTGTTTAGTCACCCGAGTGTGCGCTCACTAAGCACTTGTTTATTGTTGCAAAAGAGAGCAGTATAAGCACGCACACTAAAGGTGTGCCGACGTCGCTGCCGCAGGGGGTGTTTGTATACACAGAAGATACGAACTCGGCGGACTCTGTTTTACATAAAGGATTCTTTTTATGCATTTTTTAAACCCCTTTGCATATTAAATATATTAAATTAAGATAACAAAAACTTACAAATTTATAACCAATTTCCAGATAAGAGCAATAGAAAAGCTTACCTGCAATAAAAGAAGTTACAATAATATATGAATCACAATTATTTTATTGAAGACAAATAGATGTTAAAATAAAATTCATATTAGTCGATAGTTTGTAAAATTTTTTTTGATTTTTCCATTAGGTCGGCCGAAGGGCCATTTCATAAGCAATTTATCGGGATTAGCTTCAATAGCGACAAAATACCGAGAAATTGCTAATACCTTGGTAAATCAATACCATAAAAAAGATTGTTTATTTTGTTCATTTTTTTTATAATGCGAAAGTAAGAGCAGAATACACACTCTCAGGAAGTCACGCAAAAGTATGTGCTAGAGAAAAAGTATCTGTAAAATGTGCTCTCCACTTTTTTTTGAAGGGTTACTCAACAGTTTATCAAAAGTTGCTTTAAAGTCACTGAGCTGCTCAGACTCATTAAGAAGTCGCTCAGTAGTCGCTCTGAAGTCGCTTAGCAGTCAGTCATGAGTCGCTTTGCAGTCAAACATCGTCTTAGAGTCGCACAGTTTCCCGCTTAAATCGGTCATGAAAAGCAAAAGAATTTGCATAGAAAATAGACCACAGCCTCCAATCGCAGCCTAAAGTAAAAGGCCATGGTACTTCACATAAAAAGCGCTCCTTTCCGCTCTTATTGCAAAAATGTCTGCACCACCTTGATGTGTCATTACTTGAGCGGTAGCTAAAGACGATAGTTTTAACATCTCAATGCCTTTTCCAGTCAAACACACTCGAAAGAGTCAGCGATTATTATGAGAAATGTGTAACAGACATGAGGAGACTTTGATGTAGATGCGCCAGACTTCAGACAGACAGACAGACAGACACTACACAAAATGTGGAACAGCTGTCAAAAAAGTGCACAGCTTCAGCAGTCGATCGAAGACGAAACGGCAGACCAAGTCTGCTGCTTGTAATGCAGTTTTCAATTTTAATAGCCAAAGTTTTAGCCCTGACCTTGTTTTAGATGTAATTCCATTTTTTCTTTCGCATAATTAAAATGTTTGCTGCAAGTGGCAATTTTTTAATAAAACGATAAGAAAAAGAGGTTTTTATTTTGAGCTTTGAGAAAAAATATAAAATGCTGACCACCCGTTGCGGCCGGGCGGTGGCAGCTGAGCAATGGCCGCAGGCGACTGACTCGCGAGTCTCTCCAACTTCTTCTTTTTTTTTTTTCTTTTCGGGTAATTATCGCGATAACGCAACGTTTTAACCGCGGAGCAGAGATGTCGATGTCGAACTGGAAGTCTGTCAGACTTTGAGCAGCTGCTGCCCCCCGTTTGAAGTGAGCCGTCGCGAAGAGCGGACAAAAGTTTCAACTTTGAAATGTTCGATGAATAATTAATATGCAAAACTATGACATTTTGTAATAAGTGGATATTGAGGAAAATTATAGATGATAAAACGTGCTTTTTTACTGTTTTATATAGGGCTTAAACTTAGAAAACATCCTACCAGATCAAACACTTGCTTGGTGGAGACCTGGCAAGAGCATGAGGATGTCTTATATAGATAAATTAAGTAAATCAATCTCTTTTACACCGTGCTAAACACGATGCTCGAGCTATTCTCAACTAAGGTAGAATATATCTATCTTGAAAGCCAATTCGTAAGGCTTAAAACTAACACTAAAATTTCGAATATTTTATATTTATGCTTATAAATCTGAAGGCCCGACTGACTGACATATTATCAACCCACAGCCAAAACTGCTTATCCTAGAGATCTAAGTTTTCACATAGACCTTCGTTTAGTTATGCAGGCGCGCACTAAGAAATAAAATTGAAAAAATTAGTCTGCGAAATGTATGAAAACTCCAAAGAAAAGTTTGTATGGTGCATATAAATGAGCAACATTGTGCTAAGCTGTTTTGCTAAGAGCACAAGAGAGAGTGAGAGAGGGAACGAATACATGATGCAATAAGTAAAGCAATCATTTAGTGAGAGTTATCTAAGTCCAACCTATTGTACATATATAAGATGAAAATACTTTCAAGTGGTATATACCCTAAACAGTAATAAATATGGCTGATTCGACTAGTAGATGACGATGATTGTGAAATGATAAGCGAAGAAGTAGTCGAAAATGTGCTTACTTGCAAACCCGCCCAATGTGCACTCAAAGTTTCGAAATGGTTCTCAAAGAAGTAAATCCGCAAAAACAAGCCTAATGTAATCCTTAAATGCAGAATTTCGACGTCCTAGAATGCTTATTAGAATATCCCGTAAAAACTGCGTTTTGACTAGTTATCGATATATCGAGATACCGATACTTTTTTTGAAAAAGACGTTATATCATTATCAAATATTATCTGGTGACATATCGAATATGTTTTTGTGATTCTTTCGTTGATATTTTTGTTTTTTTGATGGGAAGAATCTGCTGAAAGTGTCTTTTGCGCAAGTATGTGTGTGGCGACTGTGCCTTAGTAAGCTGCAAGTATTTGTGGGCTTTGAAAACCAAACGAAATTATCTCCACCAAACTGCAGTAAAAACACAGATTCGGATGTTTCTTTCATCGCTTCTTGAGCTTTGAAATGAAATAAAGAAATTTAAAAAACTATGAAACAGAAAACATGAGAAAAACAATATCCAGTGTTCTGCTGAGAGATGAGAGTGAAATGCGATCGATGATCATAAGCCAGGAAATGTAGCCTGGTATATAATATAACGAATGTGTTCAATAGATCCATTATTCTCCAATCAGCAACTAAAAATTTAAAATAAATATTTGATATGATATGTTCTCACTCATTTTGATTACTAAATCGCTCAGAAAATTCTTTCAAAGAATTTTATTTTGACCCAAGCTAAGCTTAGTTCAGTCTTCAGCTTTGTGCATGACTATATATTATAGCTGCCATAGAAACCATCGGTCGGAAAATCAGTCTTAGTAAAATAAACCTTTTAGTTCTAAATTTTATTGGTCTGAAACTCGATGATTACACTGTGCAACACTCAAAAGTTGATCGCATCGAGAGCTAAAGTTCCTGAAAGGTTATGATGGCAGTTAGAATGACTTGGCTGGGTTTGGTTAGGTTTTCAGCTTCTGATCGGGACTTTCATGTTAATATCTCGAAAACTACTTGGAATTTCTCTTTAACTTGTTAGACGAAGTTGTTGCTCTTGCCTTGGCTTAAAAACCAATTCTTAGTCGCTAGTCAAAAATGTTACATTTTTATACCCGTTACTCGTAGAGTAAAAAGGGTATACTAAAGTCGTGCAAATGATGTAACAGGCAGAAGGAAACATTTCCGACCATATAAAGTATATATATTCTTGATCAGCATCAACAGCCGAGTCGATATAGACATGTCCGTCTGTACGTCCGTCCGTCTGTCTGTATGAACAAACAGATCTCAGAGATGGTAAGAGATAGAGGTTTGACATGTATGGGTCAAACGCTTCTTTTATCTGCACGCAGATCAAGTTTGTTTCAAATTTTGGCCACGCCCCCTCCAGCCCCCGAAATTTGGAAAAAACGTTATATCTCCTACAGTTTTGAAGATAGATTCGTTCGATAGTTGGTAATTAGCAAAATGAATCGATTTGCCGAAGAAATGATAAAGATTAGATGAACGGTTCTCAAGTTATGAGAAAAATAAAAAAATGTTGCATACTTTTTGGATGGTCACCCTAAGGAACGCAGGAACACTGTTAAACATGTTTTTTTATGAGTAACGGGTATATCTAAGTGGTTTAGAGCCGACTTTTACGTACGCTCTCGTTATACTCTAGATTACTAAAACATATAGTGGGTGTCATGCGACGACCGGTACGAGCGCAGCCCTTTACGATAAATCTGATTGCAAGTTGAACTGCTAGCTCACTGTTAAGTCACTATTTAGTAAGTGCCAAGTCACTGTCCAATCACTTTTTAGTCACCGTCAAATCACTGTTAAGTAGCTGTTTAGTCACTGTTAAATCATTATAATGACACTGGTAAGTCTCTAATAAGTAATCCTTTAGTGTTTAGTCACTGTTTAGTCACCGTTAATTCACTGTTAGATAACTGATTAGTCACTGCTTAGTCACTGTTTAGTCATTTTTTAGTGTTTAGTCACTATTTAGTCACAGTTAAGTCACAGTTTTTTCACTATTCTGTCACTGTTTAGTTATTGCTGAGTAACGGTTTAGTCACTGCTCAGTTATTGTTTTCTCACTGCTAAGTAACTTTTTAGGGTGTAGACACTGTTTAAAGTCACTGTTGAGTAACCTTTTAGTTACTGTTAAGTCACAGTTAATTCACTGATTAGTCTCTGTTTAGAAACAGTTAAGTCAATGTGAAGTCACTTTTAAGTCACTGGTAAGCAACTGTTTAATTATCGTCAATTCACTTCCAAGTCACTAAATAGTCACTCTTAAGTCACTGTTATGTCTCTTTTAAATCACTGTTATGTCGCTGCTATTTCACTATTTATTTAATGTGTAGTCATTGTCCCACTCTCGCATCACAAAACCCACCTGCTGCTAAGGCAAATGGTAAAAGCGGTTGACTTTTAAAAGAAGACAAGGCAAACCCAAAAGTATCAGGCACAAAGACAAAATTTGTTTAGTTTTAGTCTCAATCAAATGTCCGTAAAAGAGCTTGGCTCTAAATGTCGTAAAATTATACATTTTTCCGCTCATTTTGTACAATTTTTTTCAACTTATTTTGGAAAAAGTTACTAATTTGATTAAGCAAGTTAGGGCTTGTAGTTAGCTTAGGCTTAAAAAAATAAACGGTTGGAACATACTATTTTATTTCGATTTATTTTTTATATAGTTTATGGGCCTTAAAACATATCGAATTTTCATTTTTTTTAGCACAGTCTGACATTTCAATTATTTATTTTATTAAAGGTTCCAATAAAAAAAAAACAAAAATCTAAGCCCAAAAAAATCCATTCAGCTCCAGCTTAAAAGATCTTATACAAATTTAATTGCTTTGCATTTGGTGAAGGCTGCAAAAGCCTATTGATGATAACAATGGTGGGTAGTTTGCTTTTTTAGTGCAATGCATAAGATGTGGTAAAGTTATTAAAAATCAATACTATGGGACATAAATGTCTAGACAATTACATTTTTGTACGGTTAATCAAACGGCTGCTTAGTTGGATCCTAAAAATTAGCAATAAAAAATTTAATTGATTTCTTTATGGTTGGAAAAGTTGGTGATGAATTTGCAAAAAACTTATAAAAATCTTATTTTGAGTGGGAATTCTTCTCTTTTAAATTAAGATTTTAAGACTTGTGTTTTTTTGGAACTTCCATTCATTCAGATTGTCAGTTAAAATGGCGTTTTTGCTTAATATTTATTCAAGTCCATTCCCACCATCACTTCAACTCAATCAACAAAAACAGAAACTAATGCAAATTGGCCAACTTTTATCTAATCTAAAACAAGAACGTTACTTCACACACACACAGACACACATCAGAGGTGAATCTACAGACCCAGAACAGGCAACAGACCATGGCCCAGACTTTCCTCCTTCTACGCCGACGCCAACGACTTTGATATGGGCTGATGATGAGCTCTAATTTTGAAATTATACCAAATTATTGCCCTGACTGTGGGGAGAAGCTCTGTGGCACTTTGAAGTGGATATGGTTTCAGTTTCGTTGTTGTTGTTGGCCGCATAACAAGTTAATTTCATGTAAATTTCATTCTCTGACAGATGCAAAGATTCACAAACCGGTTAAACATAATCACTTCATTTCCTTCATTTCATCTGCTGTTTTTTTTGTTTTTTCGGCTAGCTGAAAGAGAAGTGTCAATATTATTAAGTGACGATGTTCAATATGTTTCCAACTTTGATAAACGAGCGGAGGCTGTAAATAAACCCAAGCCCGAGTTGATAAATTGTGGCTACCCAACAAAAACTAAAAACCAGCAGCTTGGCTTAGGCAAGGGCAAAAAATGTGTTGAATAAAAATAAACAAACACAAGAACAAAGCCAGAACAGAAAAGAAAAAAAATGGTAACAAATGCTGAATTATTAGCACACAAATCGCCGGCTGCTCGTGGATGCTTGAGGGGGGGAGGCGGGCGGTCGTTCGTTTATTGTTTTTGTTTTGTTTTATTTTGATACTTATTCAAGCACTCACAACAACAACAATAATAAAAAAAACAACGAACAAATTGAAATGCTGGCAAAAATAGCAACACGTGAAAAACCAGCCACAAAAACCAACGACAGCAAAAATGAAAACTAGAAGAGGAAAACACAACAAAAAAGTGAAAAAGGGGAAAACTCACTCACACTTGAAAATGATGAAAATAAAAACTACAAATGCAACCGCATATGCTTGTATGTATGGAGGAATGTGGCTTGGAAGAATTGCCACCATATGAATGAAATGAGATGCGAGGGTGGCTGATGAAGTTGAATTAGCTTAGGGTTGGGTGACTGCCAGGATTTTTTTTTAAACTACTTCCCAAACTTCGCATTAGATGGCGCCAATACTTTAACCATGTTGGCTATATAAGCCACTTTAACTTTTTAGTTTAATACACTGATCAAATTTTAGTCCGTTTTATGGGGCGTGTTGCCGGTAAGAATGAATGTAACACCATGGCAGAGTGATGAGTGTGTGTGTGTGTTGGAGATGTAAGCATCGAGCATCGATAGTTGTTAGTGATGTGTGAACTAGTTAGAGGAAGTGGATCCGTAATTGAACCTGGATGAAATGGCACATTGATTGGAGCAGAAAGAACTTGGACCGCCACAACCATTTGCATGCCAGCTATATAATATAAGCATCAGATCTTGACCAAATTCCCCAAAATTGTGTGGAAGCCGATAATATTCATAGCTGAAGAGTATTTAAACGCTAACAATGATAAATCAACTTTGTTCGTCATGCTGATTAAGAAGGTTCCACGTCTATTCAACACGTCAATTCAACACAGCACAATTATAACACAAGATATTTCAACACATATACAATTTCAACATAATTAATTTTGTCACAATGCAGCTCAAGATCGCCAAATTTCAACATAGTACGATTTCAACACTGGAAAATAGAACTCAACAAATTAAAAAAAATTATATTTTCAATCCCACAAGTGGCAATGTCAGTCGAACTTGACTTTAATATCCTCAGAAAGTGTATGTACATTTGATAGCACTAAGGATAACATTCTATTGTTCACAATTTGAATAACTTTCATCTGAGTGCAGGCGTTGTTAAAATTATTTGTGTTGAATTGACGTGTGTTGAATTGTTGTGTTGGGTAAAATGACTGAGTGATCTACTGACGTGTGTTGAAATTATTTTGTGAAGCCTTGTTTTGTATTTAATTTGTTTGTGTTGAATTGACGGATTTTTAAATGACTGTGTGTTTTATAGACGTGTCACCGATTAAGAATATATAAACTTTATTTGGTCGAAGGTGCTTCCTTCTCTGCGTCCCAACCACAGATATTTAATATGTAGTACGAAAATACGATTCAAGTACCTAATTCTTATTTCAAGTACGAAATACTTGTATTGAGACTGTTTTGGTTTATTTTAAGTAAATTTGAAACTATTATAATAACTTTTTGGTCATGCTCATAATTATTTAAGGTCTTAAGTACAGCCCGATTTAATCTCAAAATAGGTACAAAAAGGTCATTTCATAAACTTTAAAGTTTACCCCAAGCCATTTTTGAAGCATAAAATGGTTAAAAAGATAGGTAGAAAACTTGGTTTAGCCTATAAAATTCTAAGCTTCCTTAACTTGTCTTTGAAACTAGATCTCTGTCTAATATCAAAATCCAAAGGAAATGAATTAACCAAAGATAGTAGGACTGAAATCTACTCTCATTCCATGACCAAAGTATTAGAACCTAGAGGGAATTTCAAAAACAGACTCAACTTAAAATTATTCGCATTAGTCGAAGCACACTTATTGGAGCTTGCTTTGTTAGTCAATTCTGTACTTAATTCAAGAAATTTTACACTTTAACTAACGAAACGTTCTTGCAACACATAAATTGGTTACGCCTTCGGAACCCGATATTTTTTAAGAGCATACCGAAACTAAAACAAGTGAGAAAGTCGGTCAAGCCCGACTATAAAATACTCTGTACCCGGAGTAGAAGCTGAATGCAATGCTGGTGCTGCGCTCATCTCAAAGTCTCTCTCTCTTTTTCGCTCTCTCTCACTCTCTCTCTCGCTATCTCTCTCTCTCTAAGATTGTGTGGTGTTAGTTGTGAATGGGTGGGAGGGGGTGGGGCGAGGGCGACATACTTTTTTGCTCATAACTTGAGAACCGCTGATCCGATCTTGATCATTTCTTCGGCAAATCGATATATTTTGCTCATTACTAACTATCTCTAGAAGGTACGAAACGTCTATCTTTAAAACTGTAGGAGATATAACGTTTTTTCCGAATTGCGGGGGCGGGAGGGGGCGTGGCAAAAATTGAAAATAAACTTGATCTGCCTGCAGATATAAGAAACATTTGTCCCATACATGTCAAACCTCTAACTCTTACCATCTCCGAGATCTGTTTGTTCATACGGACGGACGGACAGACGGACGGACGGACAGACGGACAGACGGACAGACAGACAGACGGACAGACGGACATGGCTATATCGACTCGGCTGTTGATGCTGATCAAGAATATATATACTTTATATGGTCGGAGATGATTCCTTCTGCCTGTTACATACATTTGCACGACTTTAGTATACCCTTTTTACTCTACGAGTAACGGGTATAAAAAGTCATGAACAGACTGACCCTAAAAATTGGCATCTAGTGCTTCAAAAGTGCAAACCCTTCGAAAAAGTGCAATTATTTCATGTTTTTCGCCTGAAACGGCTAAACTACGGGGAATTTGAAATACCTTTCTTTTGCGAAATTATCTCTAGTACACGCCAGCTTCATACGAACACACCTTCATACCGATTTGTTACTATAAAAGTTATTATTTCTACACAGAGAAAAAAAAGGATAGTTTCTGATGATCCTCAGGATATTTTCGGTATCCATTTGGACTGGATAGTTAACTATACTTTTTTGGGATCCATTGGATATTTTCAAAATCGATTTATTTTCGCTTGAAATGGATTTATCAGGGAATTTCACCCTAATTTCTTAAGTTTTAACAATAGCTTTGTAGCTTTGAAAGTTGTACTCAATTGAAAATTTTTTTTTTATACCAGCTCCAAAACCGGCAGAGAGAGAGAGTTGGCTCTTTTTTTGTCATCTCAACCACCACACAGAAAAGTATAAATAGCCCTTTAGACGAAAAGCTTATAATGTGTGCAATAGCTTAATGTGCTAGCGCGCCATTCCATATGTTGTATGTTAGGGGTAAAAGAGTGTACTGAGCTAAGAAATCTGCTGATAACCATATCCGAAATCAAAAAATTTTCTTCAAAACGGAACAATATGATCTCGATTTGTGTTTTTGCGATCTATAACACTTTTTCATAAAGTGAGAAAATTCTATTACAAATAAGAAAAAAGCTCTTGCACTGTTTTTAATAATGTTGGTGCTCATCTTGAGTCCATTAAACCTGCTGTGTAGAGACTTACGTCCAACTTTAGAAACCAGGCACTTTAAGAAGCAGTGAATGAGGTCGTTATAAAGCAGAGGTGCTCAGACTTACTCAATTAAGCTTTGCGCTTGTGTGCGTAGCATCGGAACATGAGCAACAAACAAACAAACAAGTGCCTCTTAAGAGCGTCGTGAGAGAGCAATCCGCCAAGCGTGCTATTTTTTTCTCTCTCTCTATGCCTGTGTCGGCAGAATTATGAGTTCCTATCTCATGAGATAGGATTTTGGCATTTTGGGCACCAGTGTTATAAAGGATATACATATTTAAGTGAATTAATTTTCTATTGATTGTCAAATGAAGCAAAAATAAAGCTTTAATATCACAGAAAACAGAGGGAAAATGCTCTAAACCAAGACAACAAAGGGATTAAATCTTCTAGAAGAATTCACAATACCATTTAATCCCTTTATGTATCTCTCTTTCGTCCTAAACTTGAATAAGGGTCATGTTTCTGGGCACCTCGGAATGGTGTACAACAAAATCGCATTGAGTCTGTTAAATTTTATGTCAGATTTTTTGCCTTTATTTAAGGTTCAGATTTACACAGGGTAGCTTTTGGTCTTATTAATGATTTTTTCTTACTGGAACTTAGTTCTAGAACAGAGTGACATTCAACTAATTCACTTGAGCTAAGACCAATATTCTAGTGGCAACCCTCTTGAGCACAATTACCCTTCTTTGCCTGGGCAAATGCGTTGGGATGCGTCGTCTGCAGTTTGTTTGTGTAACCATGCATTTATGATGATTTTAAGCTTGCAGGCATCATCATCAGCAGTTGCAGCCCAGCTAGCCAGCTAGCCAGCCAGTGAGCCAGCTAACCCAAACCCAGCCAGCGAACGAGCGTTAAAACCAAACTAACTATAAATAAAACCGAATGGCAACAAAAACAAACAAGTTGAGGGTGGCTGGGGGGCGGGGGACACAAGCGAATGCATCAGTAAAACAAAAACAAGGCAAAATAATAATACAAATAACTATAGATGCATAGATACGAGTATTGTTAGATGGACGAGCCAAGAAGGATGTGGCCAGGAACTGACTTGTGGAGTCTGACTCTGTCTCCGATCATCATCATCGTGTGGGCAATCGCGAGGACGTTGCCATAATTGTTTAGTTAGCTTCAGCCCACCTGAGAGTAAGCCTTACAGTGGTTCAAAACTGGCCAAAGACAGTTTATTTTAACACTCTTTTTGACTGGTTTCAGGCCACTGTGCCCACCGCTGCTCTTTTGTGCAGTCAATAAGCTCCTCCAACTTACTCCCTTTTTTGTTCAATCCCTGGGCTAAAACCTGATTATGAGTGGCCCCAACTGTTTGGTCGGCTTACATGTTGTGTATTCTAACACGCGGCGGACGTCGTCGTCGTCGACGTCGTCATCATCATCATCTTCTGCGTTGGGCAAACAAAATGCGTCTTTAATGCAAACATGCAGCTAGCAGCTTCCTTTGAAGTTGCTCCAAAGGGAGGAAAGGGGGGGGAGGCAGCTGCATGTGCGTACAAAACTTTAAACAGGAATTTTAACAACTTGCTTTGTACTTTTGCTTGTTGTTGCTCTCAACAACATTCAACTTACAACTACAACAAACTGATTTATAAAGAAAATTTCTATGAGCCCAAAAAGGAAGTGCATGCCAATAGCTGGCTATCTGTCTGTGTCTGTGTGTGTGTGTGTGTGTGTGTGTGTAGTGCGGAGAGGGGTGGGGGCTTAGGGGGAGGGTGTACGGTACAACATGCCAACAGCAAACTAGCGATTTGCCAATTAGAAGATTTCATATTTATGCCACAATGCATTTCAATTAGCGCTTCAAAATGGATGAAAAACGGTCAGGGAGCTGACATGGCGTCCGTGACATGTTTTGATTGAAAGTCAAACTTAAGTGTTTTCAATGATCGTTCACTTTTATAAAAAGAGGATAAATTTAAAACTTAACATTTTCTAGTACAGCGAAATCAGACTTTCTAGTCAACTATTTGGTGGATACTGAAAATCTGTGAATTAAAAACGTAACGATTTTAGGTATCAGTCTCAGTTGCTTGTCTTTATCCGGTAAGACCTAGACTTTCAATCAAAGCTCCAAAAAGTGTGAAACGGAAAATTTAAATTATTGTTCAACAAATCCATTCTTAAAATTCCCAACTGGTAGATTTCTTGCCTACAGTAATCCTATCTTAGTGTTTCCAATTATTATCCTCTAGCCTCGTTAATTTCCTCATTTTAAAAACAAATCGGGAATAAATTTAGAATTTTAAAGACTTAAGGCAGGGGTGCGCAGGCCCTATGCGCGCTCACGCTTTATATCTTCTTTTTCTTCAATTCTTGTCTTGATCTTGTGTTGAAGAATTGGTTATAGCTTGTTTTTCGAACCAAAACTCCACACTTGGATCAAATAAAGAAGGTTTGATAATGATTTCAGCTCGATTATCACACTAAATTGAATTTTGACATTGGCTCTGTGCGAAAATTTGTTGAAAGTCCAAACCAAACCTACGACTAATCTATTAACATTGTCACATATGATATCAGTCTTGAGCACTTTTTTACTCCTATAGTTAAGAGTCAGTTATAATGGAAGATTTCTGGAGGATTGCTGGTGGTCTAATGATTAAATTATAACAAGTTTGTTAACTGAGGGGACAGAATTTCCCATACTTATACAGAATGGGCGGAGCCTAGGTTCAGCGACCTTCCGAGCCGAGTTCGAACCCCGTAGTAAACCCCTACCGATTTTTCTTCATTCTAATAAATGTATATATCCTGCCAAAATTCCCAATGTTGATTTTAACTCAATATTCAAACTCGTTTTGATCGCAGAAGGTTATTTAACTTCTACGAGAACCGTATCATACCGTACTTTCTTGCGCTATTCCAGATTTGGAGTTCCAAGGCAGAAAAAGTTTATAAAACGACACCAAGGGATAAATGATAAGCAAGACCAAATAATCAAACATGCTTGATTAATTCTTGAAAGCAGGGCTTACGACTGATATATAAGGATCAATCCAGTGCTGGTTGTGTACACTAAAACGCAGCCTTGATTATTGTATGATTTGGAAATCAACCTTAAGTTCTGCCGTAAGTTCGTCTATCAGCTGCATGTGTGCGCGCACCCTTAAATTGGATCCGTACTTGCCGAGTCTTGTTACGCGTAACATCTTATAATAAGAAGTTTTTATCTATCTTAGAAAATAGCTTTTACACATACGGCCTTCATTAGAAATTGGCGCCAGCTGTGAAGTAACTAGCCATGAAAAAACAAATTCTTAAACTTTGCAGTTCGGATTCGGCGTTAAACTGTAGGTCCCTCTCTCTTCTGCGAATAATTTAAAAGCACACACACCTAGAGATTGAGAAGCTTTGGCTTGGCCTCTTTGGGTCTGGCAACGTATAGATTCCTAAGTCTCTCCCAAAAAGTAGGATGACATTATATTTGGCTAAATTTGGCCTTATCGATTTCAAGGCTGCTTTTAACACAATCGACAGGAAGAGCCTTATTTACAAGCAATATGGGCCTATCGACGAAGTTTCTGAGAGTCATACAGAAAATGTATGAGGAAAATATAGTAGCTGTATGGGATGGTTCAAAACTATCAGACTGGTACCAAAGTAACACAGGAGTAAAGCAGGGCTGCCTGCTAAGTCCGCTGTTCTTCTCACTCTACATAAACGATATTTCGGAAGCATTACCAGCAGAAATTTCATTTGGCAACATGAATATAAAAACGATATTGTAGCAGATCCAAAAAATGCTGAACCAACTAAACGAGTACTGCAAAACTTGGAGTCTGAAAATAAACCCTGACAAGTCAAAAGTGCTCGTGCTTAGGGAATGCAGAGGACGTGCAGCTCAAGGGGAAACATGGAGCTTAAACGGGGCGGATATAGAGAGAGTAACATCTTACAAGTATCTAGAAGTTACTATGACCTCAAATCGAAAAACTTCAACGCACCTCCGTCTAAAGCTAAAGGAATCCATCATGTCGGTAAACAGCACTTGGAACAAACTAATGAGTAACAAGAACGTACTACCGAGTGTTAAATATAAGATGTATGAAGCAACCGCCCGAGCCGTTCTGTGCTACGCCTCACAGGTATAGGCATATTTTGCGTTATGAAGATGTGGAGAATTGGCTGCTTTTTTATCAAGAAAATATTTCAGCAGCCACGAAACTCTCCAAACTATGCAATTTATATTGAGACTGGACTTCCCGAGCTATATACCTACACCTTGGGCACGCATTTGGCTTAAATGAGGCAGGTAATGGAAAAACCACCAACACGACTGCTACTAACAAATGAAGCTCGATGCTTCAATGAATGGCGTCTAGAAGCTGCTGAGCATAACGTCCCTCTAGACCTCCAAAACCATCGATCATGGACAGCGACACACAACAACATACTGGAGCGTATAGCGGAACGCACTTGTGAAAAATATGTTTAATAGGCCCAAAAAAGCACAAGCAGAAGGTTGTACAAACCAAGGCTGCAAACCGGTCCGAACCCAAACCCCTTAGAACCGGTTCGGTTCGGGTTTTTCGGGGTCGCCCCCGAATTACCCCCAACGAACCTGAACCCGAACCGGACCACTTTTTCGAAAAATTAGGTTCGGTTCACAAAATTAGTAGTTTTTCTAAACTCCTCATATAGAGACATACGGAAATTTCTTGTATTCTGACTGCTTTCATTCTAGAAGTTGTACAACCCTATGTTAGATTCATACTATTGCCGTCGATAATGAAGCGAATATAGTTTGAGCAGAACTTTTAAATGACAACTGCAGAGCTTAAAAGAAATGTCACTAATGTTAATGAAGGTTGCTTTGTAAAGCAAATGCATTTCTTGTTTTAACGATGACCAAGTTACCTCAATAGACTCTCTTGAGGACTTTATAACTACAGTTCGTTAAAGATATTTTTAAGGAAGTTCAGTTCGACACTAGTAGAGTTTTGTCAAAAACTTTCTACTCACACAATATGAAATCTATTGCTTACAGAAAAGTTGAAAAAAAACTAGTGCTGTGTGGCTCAATGGAACTCTATCTACAAAATGTGCAAACTTCTTAAGGCTTATGCACTCAGAGTTCCTTAAACGAGCTCCATCTAAAATATTTGATTAAAACGTAGTTCCAGTTTATAGAACTTTTTTAGAGCTGAACGATTCACAACCACAACAGACAATAGGCACGAAAAAGAAGATGCTTTTCATTTCCTGGCCGAATAACCAATCCTAGGAGAATTACGACTTGTGTATTGGCAGCAAACTTCGTTGAACACTACAGAAGTAATTGAAATTTTGGTAATTTTCTATTATATGTCCTTCCTTTCCAAAAATTCCGGAATTTTTTTTCCTCAATAGACCGCGAATTATGAAGAATTTACGAATCCACGGATTCTTTTTAAATGAATTTTGAAATTTGCTGCTTTTGTACCAAAATTATGCATTTGCTTTTCTTCAAATGTCAAATAACCACCTTAGACTAAAACAGTTTTATGTTCTCCCCCTAGAACTATTTAGGGCCGTCCTCCGCAGCAAAGGACAGCTCAAAAATTGAGCATATAACAAAACCAACACACAACAGCTTTAAGTTAGTTATTAAAGGACATGACTAAAATTGTTTCAAATATTTAGTTTATTTTATTATTAATTAAGCAAAATGCTTGACAAAGTTTTGCAAACGGAAATCTAAAACAGTTGGTACTAACTTAAACGTGTCAAACAGCACACTTTTTATTTTCATTTGGCAAAAAGTTTGTTTTTCCGCACAAAATGCAAACCAAAGTCATGCAATGTTTTAGTTTTGTTGTTGGAAACATGGCAAGTGCAACAAGCACAAAACATTACAAAAAAGTGAAAAAATAAGTAACTCAAATCTAGCACAAGGCCAAAAGCCAGTGAGGCACACCTCGATAAGAACCATTTGTGGCAAAGATTTGCCCTTAGCTAAGCCCAAAGCACGAACGGCCGAAAGACAAAGGTTGTTTGTTGTCATTTTTAAGATTTTGGACACGTACATAGGCGCTTCGACCGTTTAACTTATAATTCCCAACCCCTTGGATGCATTTGTATCTCTCTCTCTCTCTGTGTCCCTCCTAATGTTTATTCAAATTGCAATTGCTGTGCGACAAAGTTGAAGTGAGTTTCTCGTCTTCTTTTCTTGAACTTTGGTGTGTCTGGTCGGCCAGTCTAGACGGAAGCCCAGAACCCAGGCTGCACTTGAACTTGAGCACCTCCCCCCTATATTTTTTTTTTATTTTAAACTGGGATTCTGTGGCTGGTGGTGGTGGTGGGTAATGTGGAAACTCTCTTCTACTTTCATGTGTGTAAGCAAATTTCTAAAAAAAAAAATATAAAAACAAAGCCCCAACGAGGGGTGATAAGCACCCAGCCAGACAGTCATCCCAGACACCTTTGTTTGTCCAGGATCTTGATGTCTGGGCGACCCGCTTAGTGGCTTGACTATTGTCAAGGCTTTAATTAGTTGGGAAATAAATCCTGTCTAATTAACATTTAGATTGAGCTTTGCCTTTCCCCGCTTAATTGAAAGTTGCAGCCACGCTGCGTATACTTAATAATTGTATGCAGCCAGCTGCTGTCAAAAAAAGTTCTGCCAAGTGTTTAACTTTCGTTAATTGCCATCTGCACGTGCTCATGAGCCAATTACATTATCTTTTACGTACTTTAACTAAGTGGAGACTGATTATAATAATATTTGTGCGGTGTAATTGAGTTGTGTGGCAAGTTTACAAAAAGTTAAACTAAGTTTTTTCTGTCAGGTTTTTATCTAATTTGGATAAATTACAGGAAATACTTGAGAGTTAAGTGGGATGTAAATGAAAGAAAACAAATACTAATCAGAGTCAGAATTGGCCAAATAATAAAAACTTATAATTTGCTGAGTCGAGTAGCTGTCACAGCTAAATGCTAAATAGATTCGTATCTTATAAAAGATACTATACATGTTAGAACCAGATTTTTAAGAACTTTGTGTATTTAGCCTTCCAGCTGCTGACCAAGACAATATGCTTGTCCAGCTGATTTGCCTCTCGACTTTTGTGTTGATTTTGCAAAAGAAATTGCACTTGGTCCACAAGTGTTTGAAAGTGCCGCCTTTAAATCAAAACAAAGCAGTCAGCTGGGTTAATTTGAATATCAGCAAATCAATCTTTTGTCATTGGAAAAATGTTATAAATTTTGTCAATATGAATAAGTGGCCACACTCAGAGAAATCTTGCACGAATTGGCGAGTCATAAGTCGACTTTAATTTAGACAACTGCTCGAATAGACAATTAATCTGGAGTTCAAACTTTTATTGCGATATTAAATTGTATGGAACATACGTTTCTAATCGAATGTCTTGTTCTCTCGACCACGGCCCTTGTTGCTCGTCGAGCGCCAAAGTGTCAACTGTTTAAATAATTAAGTAAACGGTGATTTCTTAAGAGCTATAGGAAACTTTTTTCAAAAAACAAAACACAAAATTCAGAAAAATGCATGAAGTCTTTATTTGATTCGATAGTATGGTCCGTATAATTTAATGTTTGAAGATTATTTCATGAAAAAATAGTCTAAAGGCGTTAAACGCACGATCTAGGCGGCCAATTGATCGGTCCCAAACGTGAAATAATATATTCTCTGAACTCGCCTCTCAATAAGTCCATTGTTGCGCGCGCTGTGTGGCACCATCTTGTTGAAACTACATGTCATGCAAGTCAAGCTCTTGCATTTTGGGAAAAAAATAGTTGGATATCATCTCACGGTAGGGGTTACCATTTACCAGGGATGCAAACCGGTTCTGAACCGAACCGAACCGCTTTTTCGCTCGTGAACCGAACCGTAAACCGAACCGGTGTGTTTTCAAAAATGTTAAACCGAACCAATAACCGAAGAATAAAATGGTTCGGTTCGGTTCACTTCAGCTAATTATTGAATTACTGGCAAATAGTAAGCAAAATCGGCAATTAACTCTAAAATAGTGAGAAAATACTTGGAAGAAGAGTTGTTTTAAAAAACCTGAGAACATTAACCTTAATAAATTTGCTAATTTTGCTTTATCCGTTTGGGGTAAACTTACTTAAAACTCAAACGTTTACTTTTTATAATTCTTTGATCTCGATAAGTAAAGCCGAGTTGGAAATGCTTGCCAAAGAACTCAATAATAGGGATCCAATTCCATGTAAAAGTAAAATATCGATTGTTAGCGTTTACCTAAAGATTATTAAATGTTGGAATATTTGTCAGGAAAATCAACTTAAGCATAGCTCGAATAGTTTTAGCAGTTCCACCCACACAAGTGTCAGTAGAATGAACATTTTCCACATTGGAGTTTGTTTTGTCAGACGCTCTTAAGTCTTTCAATATCGATGAAAATAGGAAATATATTATTACTAAGTCTTAACTAAAATTCCATCATATTGAAGTTAATTTAAGTTTTTAAAAATCTATATTATTCCCTGTGGTTTTAAAAATCTCATATACAAGTATAATAAAACTATTCAAATGGAAATGTCTTCATGAAATGAACCAGTCTTAAAGATCTATCAAAGAAAATTTGGAATTTGTTAAATTAAATGTTTATTGTAAAATAGGGCGTGTTCCACATATCGACGTCGATTTCCGAATGAACTTATGGACTTCGAATTGAAATTGCTTAAGTTTATATGTGGAGTACCAAATATGTAAGAGATTACTTGATCAGGTCAAAAGAAAATTGTAATTATTAAACTATTTCGATCCGCTTGGCTTTTAGTAGTCGATTTCAAACCGCCAAAGTTTCTAAACAATATCAAGTGACCAAAGATGTTTCCGTCACTTGATATGTAAAGTTGTAGGATTTCAAAACGAAATGAGAACGTTTATACGGAAATTGCGGTCGAAATTTTGTACAAACCCGATTAACTGATAACCTAAGTCTTTGTTAATGAATAATCCGAAAACTTGAATAATGAATATTAATGTTAATGAATAAAGAGCGAACCGAACCGTAACCGCGGTTCAGTAAGCCCCAAAAACCATGCAATGAACCGAACCGGCGGTTCAAAAACTGTGTGAACCACTGAACCGAACCAGTCCTTATTTCCAAGTGGTTTGCATCCCTGCCATTTACAGTTACGTTACGATTCGCATCATCGGTCCTATGATGCCACCAGCCCATAAACCGTATTAGTAGCTCTTGCAATGCTTCTGGCTAATATTCACTCCAAAATCGACAAATCTGTTTTTTTTACGTACCCATTGAGCCAAAAATGAGCTTCTGCGCAAAACACAATTTTTCGGTAAAAAAGTGGATATTCGGCCAACTTTCCAAGAGCCCATTCAATAAAAATTCTACGTTGCGGTAGGTCTTTGGTTTCAATTCTTGCACCAGCCACGTTGTTGAGTCACAGAGGCCCAATTGTTGCGAACGGCGACGAATCGATAATTGATGCTCATCATTAACACTGGCCGACACAGCTGCGATATTTTCTCAAGTTCGCACTCTACGTAAGCGTGTTGGTGGTTTAATGTCCAATAATGTAAATTTGGTGCGAAATTTAGTCACTGACCATAAAATGGAAGACGCGCACGATGAACTTTCTTAACAGAGCACGCAATTTGATAATAAAATTCAATAATTTGCAAGCGTTGTTCGTTTGTAAGACTATTCATGGTTAAATTATAGACCAAACTGAACATGTTTGACAGTGAAACAAAACACGAAACGTGCGTGAGCTGTTTTAAACCAGTGTTGCCAAAAAGACAAAAGCTAAAAAATCACCATTTAATTTTTTGACGCTAGGTTTGGCTGATGGTCCCGAACTCAAGTCTCAGTAAAGCAATTAAAAAAAATAGCGGGAAGCTAACTTCGGCTTGAATCTAGTATCTAGTATACTTTATGTGGTCGGAAATGTTACCTTCTATGCGTTATAAACATCCGAACAAATTTAATATATTTTCTCTAAGGGTATAAAAACAATGGTGTATTCACAATTGGCCTATCCACGGTCGACGGTGTGAAATTGGTGCAGCTCTTTATTTTGACATCATAAATCGACAAAATGAAACGTACGAAAAATTTCAAACGCGAGGAAACTACAAGCTCAGGGCCGCAGATAAGCCCAAGAAAATTACGAAATCCGCATTGGAGGAACGTACCCTTCAAACCGTCTCCAATGCCAAGAAGTGCGTCCGCACTCAATGGTGGCCATATATTACCCGGACATCAAGCTTACCACCACCAGAGCGAAAACTGTGTCGGCCACGGCCAGCTCCTCCTCGGTGGAGCTTAAAAATGAAGCCAATGCGACAAAGCATTGCAAACTCTTGCAGAGTGGGCGTGTCACAAGAAGAAAGATTTTGAGTTTAGTTGATACATCCATGATACTCCAAACCGCCATCCTGCAGTTCATCCACAGTCAACCACCTTGGGATCAAGCCTCGAAAGTGTTACTACTCACCCCCATCTGGTCGCATATTAGAACATCCGTCAAAGTCGCTTGATGTACTATGTACCAGAGACCTGCACGAGTAAGTAAAATAGTAAGCGAGAAACACTTGCCGAGTATGATTACAAGCAAGTACGAGTATCTAGCTGTCAAATTGTCATTCCAGCGATGTATGGAAATTCTACGATAGAATTGAGGAGATCAATACTTCTGAATTTGTAGGCTGATGTGTGGTGCAAAAGACATGCTGAAATGCAGTATCAATCTGGAGTGTCCCTTAACATCATTGATCTGCACTTTCGACGTGTTGTACTCTGTCTAGTGCTAGAATAAGCCAAAGATTCCCATCGCCTTATGAGCCACCAAAGATTTATGGATATTATAGATGACGTATGTGAAACAAAAAACTACTGTTTTTGGAAGCTGACATTGGATCCCAATTTTTGCTTCTCGCCGCCTTTACGAGGATACATTTATTGAAATTTAAGACCGAGAGCAAAAATTTATAGATATTGTCAGGTCTGTTCCCATTTCCGAGTGGATTTAAAAAGTAAAACGATTGTAATTCCGAATCGTTTTCATTTTATGTTCCCGTTTGCTAATGAAATATAAATCGATTTTCTTTTCGAATAGTTTTCGATCTGTAATTCAGCTGAATGATAACATTAACAATTTCGATCAACACTGCGCATGCGCTGATGCGGAATTGCGATCAGCTCGGTTTCATTTCGATCGTTTTTGCTTTCTTCATTCATGCAATTTCTGGGGTACAATTTTGAAAAAATTAATTTTAAATCAAATTGAATGCCAAATATTATTATGATTAATGTAAAATCTTCTCAATATATGAGTTTTTAACTTCAAAATAATTGATAGATAAAAATATTATCGTTGACATGAAAATTGTCAATTACTTTTCATTTCACTCACTCAAAGGCAAAACTCTTAAAACCAAATAATTTGATCGTTTTTCGGAAACGGGAACAGCTATCAATTCCGATTCCACATGATTTGATCGAAATCGAAAACATGAACAGGCCTGATTGTCTTGGGATCTGACATTGGATCCCAAAAAAAAAGTTGGTATGAGATGCGGTATCTATATATGTAGTGTCTTTGTGGATATTCCATCAAACTGATATTCACTTTATTTGATTTTTATTACTTTCATGAGGAAAGAAAACATTAAGAATAAAATATTTATATCTTGAAATATTTTTTTTTCCAAGAGTCATAACATTAAGCTAATTCCTGCATTGCGCCAATCCATCTTTTAACCAACTTCTTTTGACAAACAAAAAAACGATCGTTATTTCAACCAATTTTTTTCCCCCTCATTGTATCACCTTAATGTCACGAAGCGGAGCACCTGTTAAATTTCCCGCTCATTTGGTTGAGTTGTATCATTATGCCATCCCAGAAAGACAAAAACCGCCTCATTAAATCACGCCCTTGTAAACTGGGCCTAATGTGTTTGTCATTTCGTTGGTTAATAATACATTAGGTCAATGTAAAATGTCAATTTAAAAATAAAACACGTACATACAACTGTTACAAATGTCTGTACACATGTAGGTAAGTAGAGCAATTTAAGTCGAGCAGATAAAAAATTTGAAAAAAAAAATAAAAATACACAAAAAGTTGTCAAGTGTCAAATTGAATCATACAAAACAAGAGACCAAAACAACGGCCATAAAAAAGTGAAACAGGCAAACAGTTGGCCAGATTAGAGATGCAAATACTGACAAGTTACATATTTGGATTTGTTCTTACATTTTTATCAATAAAAATAATATTTGTTTCCTGTGCAAGAGCCAAAACAAAATATCCAATTAGAATTTGTTTCCCAGCAGCTGCGCAAGCGTCTTAGTCGGTTTAGCCACTTTTTGTTTGAATTTTACAAATATTTCACTTTATTTAGCATAATATAAATTATTTATTTTTGCACACTAAAAACCTTTCTCTTTGGCACTTTTTATTTGTATTTAATGAGGCACTTTTTAGCACTACACCAGATTTATTTTTAATTTTTGTATTTTGTACAAATTTTGTTAACAAAATAAATTTGTGTTTATTTCGCCTTTGCGAAACTCTTGCATTTCGTTTGGCAAAACGGCCGCGGCGTTTTAGCGTTTCGTACGAACGTCAGAAAGCGCTCAACTTGAACTGAACCAAAAGTATCTTGAAGTGAACTGAACGCGTATCTGAATCTGCGCCAGCATAAGCAGCGCAACGTCGACGCCGACGTCAATGTCACAGCAAAAACTTTGTTTGTTTCGTTTCCATGCCGGTGCGGAATCGAAACACACGCACGAGTGTTCCACTTGCCAGGCGTTCCGTTGCGCTCAGAACCTGCTTTGAGTCGAAAACAGGTTTCGTTTCGTTGAGTGAGTTTTCGTTGAAGTTAATTACTCAATTATGCGGCAACCGAGGAGACCTGGAAATGGAACCTGAATCTATGCAATTTAGGTGGAGTTGTATTTTGAGAAATTTATTGTTTTTTATCTGAACAGAGTTCACAGGTGGAAGGCAATAGAGATTTTTCATCTCTTTAGTAGGTAGAAAGAAGGAGAGATTTTGGGAACGTTGCTTTTATTACTCACCAACGGATTGGAAGAAGAAGCTGGCGATGTGAGGCGTCAATTTGATGAGCGTGTGAAATGTGGCTCGAGGGATTGCCATTAAGCAGGTGGACTTTAATTAAGTATATGACCCAATGCCCAATGCCTGTACAAGCACAAATGAGCCAGAGGAATGGGCTAGAAAAACAATAAAAAGAAAATTTACTTAATACAATTTGTAAAACGGAAAAAAACCTCAAAATCAAGTACTAAATAAGACCTGCTTAGTCGAAGCAGAAACAATCCAAGCTCTAGAAATTGCAGCTGCATTAATAACACACCCAAGTTCTACAAGTTAGTAGGAATACTAAACAACTGGGGCGTTACTCTGTCAAGAAAGAGTGAATATTTATTTATTAGTAGGGGCCCTTACAGGACACTGCCTTATAGGAAGACATGCTGATAGGCTTAGCATCAGACACAATGACTTCTGTAGAAGCTGTTAGTCAGCGGAAGAGGAAGAGAGTTTACAACACCTGTTCTGTAGTTGTCCAGCTCTTGACAAAAGGCGACTTACAGTTCTGGGTCATTCTTTTCTAAACGATATGTCAGACATTTCAAATTTCCACTATCTTCTAAAAGCCTTTATTAGGCTAAGTGAAGAAATTGAATTCTCCTTTGTAACCTAACCTGACCTAAGTGGGAATACTTTAAGAACAGCTCGTTCAATTGTCTAAACACACTCGATCAATGAGCCTTAAAGCTCTCTAAACTAGGGTTTTCGATATTTGTTCAAACTATCAATACAGATAATATCAAAAAATCAAAGTTTTCAATATCGATATTTAATTATGGGACATTCCATATCAACTCGGCAACCCCACTTTTTTTATTTCCAAAAAAATTTTAATGGCTATTATTTTGAAGTACTATACATTAGACTGGTCCAAATTTCAAAAATTCTGGAAATTCAAAAATGTCCCGACGGATTCTGAAAGTTTGACACAAAAAAATAATTTCCATATTTTTTCCGGAATTTTAGTTGTTGATAAACCCATGGCAAGAGGCCTCGGAAGTTCGAAAATTTGACTTAATTTTGGTGGCCACGGCTTAAACGGTAAAAAGCTGAAACTTTGCACACGTGTCTTTTTTATGCTCCGCTTGAACATAAATTTTTATTTTTCGCTTACCGCGCATTTTTCGACTAGCTCCCATAGAGACGATTGCTCTTAAAAAATAGAATTTTGGGATAACTTCTTTGTTTGTGGTGGAACCTAAGCCAAAATTTAATAGTATTGCTATTTGACTGTCCTTTATAAAATATGTAAGATTCAGAAGAAACACATAACTATTTGACATCAGCAACCAGTTGGATGAAAATTTCTTCTATTAAAATCTCCTACCCTTGGTAAACTACAACCACCAAATTATATATTTATCAGTTCTAAATGTTCCCCCACAATATACTTTCGTTTCAGCCCAACTGCTGCATTTTATCAAGTAGCTGCCCTAGAAAGTGTTGCTCTTGAAATTGAATCTATAAGAAAAACTTCTTTGCTATTAAAGGTACCTTGATAAAAATTCATATTTATCGATTTTATGTGCTCCCCCACCATATATACAAAGGTTGGGATCATCGAACCTGTTAATAGTGTTTTTTCTTAAATATCTCATATTAAATAATTTTTTTTTTGTTATAAGTTTCGTTGTCACACTAAAAAGAGGGTCCTCTTCCATGAATTGAAGGCTGATATTGAATATTTTAAAAAAAGCCAATGTGTTTTCAGTGATGAAGTTATGTAAATTCCATTCTCTTAGATTTTACATTCTTGTTGGCGGTATAACTAGACGGAAAACTCTAGTACTCTCATCAGGCTCAGATTGTTCCTTCAGCGCTTGGAACATCAATCGTTTTTCATCTATGGGAACTTTGTCGTCAAAAAAAGAAAAAGCTACAGCTTCTTCTGATAGATTCCACAGGTGAGTGCTCATTTTCTTGAGTACTTCAGAAGAAGTTGCTGAATCAACAATTGCGTACTCCTGAATTGCCTTCAAGAAAATTAGATCTTGGTTCGGTGAATCCACTGATTATGAAAAGGCATACATCCCTTATCGTACTGAAATCCTTTTACGAAACTTTAAAATGTTTTATGAACAGAAATATTTTAAGCACGTACAGCGCTTTAGACATCCATCGGGCATGGTGCATGGCTCCTGGGGATCGAAAACGTATAATTCCAAATGAGTTATCCCCGAGAAAAATTAATGCTAGCTCTATTAATTCTTTGTATTCGGCACGTAAGAAAGATTCCTTAAGTTGTTGGCGACAATATCCAATTGTTCCGTCTTTTATTTCACCTAAGACTACTCTCACTTTTTCGTCAAGAATTCCGGGCTCAAACTTAGACTTTTCAATGTTAGGCCATGCCTTCTTGAATCGCTCAAAAATTGCCACTGTTGGTCCAGAGGTTTCTCCGAATTTAATTTGATTCTGGGTTACCGATTTGATGTTTTGAGGACGCGCTTGTATTCATTATATAAATCTTTTATTTTAATAACATTTCTTGCGGCAGATATAGATTTATTTTCAGTTTCTTTATTAATAACTTTGCACTAAAATCCACGACGTTTTTATTGTCAATATAAAAAAAAAAGATTTTGCAATAACACGCGATGGGTTAGGATTTTTTTCAAACGATTGGTCGAGTGCCCGATTAATAAATGATACTTTAATGAAGACATTTTAATTGATGAATTGAACAAGATTTCCTTTTAAATATGGGTTAAAATCTGAAAGCAGACACTATGTTCAATTGATTATTTCAAAGTTTTTAAGTTCTTAAGAGATTTTTATAATTTGGAGAGTATCCCATGATCCCAACCTTTGTATATATGGTGGGGGAGCACATAAAATCGATAAATATGAATTTTTATCAAGGTACCTTTAATAGCAAAGAAGTTTTTCTCACTAGATTCAATTTCAAGAGCAACACTTTCTAGGGCAGCTACTTGATAAAATGCAGCAGTTGGGCTGAAACGAAAGTATATTGTGGGGGAACATTTAGAACTGATAAATATATAATTTGGTGGTTGTAGTTTACCAAGGGTAGGAGATTTTAATAGAAGAAATTTTCATCCAACTGGTTGCTGATGTCAAATAGTTATGTGTTTCTTCTGAATCTTACATATTTTATAAAGGACAGTCAAATAGCAATACTATTAAATTTTGGCTTAGGTTCCACCACAAACAAAGAAGTTATCCCAAAATTCTATTTTTTAAGAGCAATCGTCTCTATGGGAGCTAGTCGAAAAATGCGCGGTAAGCGAAAAATAAAATTTATGTTCAAGCGGAGCATAAAAAAGACACGTGTGCAAAGTTTCAGCTTTTTACCGTTTAAGCCGTGGCCACCAAAATTAAGTCAAATTTTCGAACTTCCGAGGCCTCTTGCCATGGGTTTATCAACAACTAAAATTCCGGAAAAAATATGGAAATTATTTTTTTGTGTCAAACTTTCAGAATCCGTCGGGACATTTTTGAATTTCAAGAATTTTTGAAATTTGGACCAGTCTACTATACATAGATGAAAATACCCCAAAAAATTGTTCCCCTACCCTCAATAGTTCTTAAGATAAACCGGGTACAAACAAAATAACTTTTGAACGGGGTATCGGATTTAGTCGACCCAAAGACGGATTTTTGTTATTTTCTGGTGAACTTTTCGATTTTTTTTGGTTTGACTGTTTTTTCCTAAAATTAAACACTTTATCAAATTCTTGTTAAATTTGTTGGATGGTTTAAAGGCTAAATTCCACGATTTGCAGTCACACTCTGAACGCCTGCAGATTTTGACAGTAGCCCCTCGGTCTTGGAGTTCACGAAGGATAGCTTCCGAATTCGAAACGACTAAATACATGGCGACATAAGAGCAAAACGCTTAAAAGAACTGAAAGGAGTGTTTGCTTTGCCAACTGTCAAAGTGAGACTGTGGAAAAAGTACGCAGCTTTAACCTAGAAAACAGTCGAATAATGCCAGGGTTTAGAGACACAGTATCTATTAAAATTAACGGATAAAATAGGGTGGGCGAGTTGCTGGTTCACTGTGATTTCTCTGAAAATTACGCGTTTGTGGCTCAAGATGCTGCTCAATCGTTCCACTACAATAACGATCAGTGCACAGTCCATCCAGTGGTCTATTGATCCTGCATAAGAGTTCGGTAGTTCTGTCCGATGGTCTTGTTCATGATACGGCTGCTTTTCATTTAATACAGAAGACTATAGTGGATCACGTGAACAAGATATGCAATGGCGTTGAAAAAATCATCTATATCACAGACGGGGCGGCACAACATTATAAAAACTGTTTCCTTATGGCGAATCTTTTAAATCTTTAAATCGTAATTTCGGCTTGAAAGCTGAGGCACATTATTTTGCAACTGCCCACGGTAAAGGAACTTGTGATAAAGTGGGCGCCATTTTTAAAAGAGAGGCCAGACGTAGAAGCCTCCAAATCACCCATGGTGAACCCATTCTTACTCCAGAAAAATTGGTCGAAAAATCATTTTCAAGGGATTGATGTATTTTTCTATATGAAAGAGGAGCACAAGACTGAGAAAGCAGAATTAAAGACTAGATTTTACAGTGCTAAGCCCGTTCCAGGCATCCAGAAGCAGCATTGTTTTATAACCGGATTGGATAATCGATTGCTTATCAGGCGTTATTCTGCAGCAATTGATGTCAAGGTTTTCCTAAGGAAAAGCAGCGGACGCAACAAAGGCCTCGTTCTGGACACTTATAAACTTTAGAATTTTGACTAACCAATTATAATAGAAAAACATTGCAAAAGGTCTTCTTTTGTTTGTTTTCTTTGATCAGAATTTGGACTTTTTACATGGGTAATAAAAGTTTTAAGTTTTAATTTGATTAATTGTTTATTTTTAGGATATAAAATTTGAAAAAACAGTCAAACCAAAAAAAAAATCTACAAAAAAAGTATTTCCGCGCTCTCAGGCTGTCTTCCATCTTGAAATAAATTGTGAAATGTACATAAAAATACGCTCTTTCTCAACACAAATATTCGGATCAAACACAGATTGGCCCTCGCGAAAAAAAGTACAAAATACAGATTTTGTTAAAGAAAAAAAATACTTCCGATGGCTTTGGTTGAAGTCTCATATTTTGATCGAAAAGTTCACGAGAAAATAACAAAAATCCGTCTTTGGGTCGACTAAATCCGATACCCCGTTCAAAAGTTATGATTTTTTTTTAAATTTCGTTTGTACCCGGTTTATCTTAAGAACTATTGAGGGTAGGGGAACAATTTTTTGGGGTATTTTCATCTATGTATAGTACTTCAAAATAATAGCCATTAAAAATTTTTTGGAAATAAAAAAAGTGGGGTGGCCGAGTTGATATGGAATGTCCCATATCGCCTTCGATATTATCGCTTTTTTCTGAAGCTTTAGAATACTGAAAAGCTTTTAAGGATTGTCTTCACCATTAAATTGTTAGTAACGATTTCTAGAGCCATTTATGTCTTATCTTTTCAATAATTTCCAATAGCTTTCTGAAACAACATTGTACCTTTTTTTTAAAGTTCATTAATAGTGAAAGTTGATTTGTCCTTAAACCCTAAAAGCGTGTACTCAGATTTACAATTTTCTTAGATTTTAAATCATCTTTTTTAAAGAAAAATTTTTAAATTTAACTTTTATGAGAATAAACCATAAGTTTTGGCTTTGCTTTTGCTCTGTTAGGTACCACACTGAGAAAAAAGGGATTTTTTAATGATCCTCAGGAAGTTCTCGGTATCTATCTGGACTGAACACTTAACTATCCTTTTTTGGATTTCGTTGGATATTTTGGAAGTCGATTTATTTTCGCTTAAAAATTATATATCAGAAAAAGAAATATTTCTCCAAAGGAGCTGAAAAATGTGAAATGGATATATAAAAAAGGGATCCTAAAGTGGATACTTCGAATATGCATTGTACGGGGATTTTGTTTTTCTGTGCATGTATTCGATTTTTTTCGTAAATTTTCAATGTGCTTGAAGACGACAACAGTTACTTGGCTTACCTGATTTCAAGAAATGGATCATTTTAGGATTTTTCGAAGCAAGCTCTAAACGTCTTTCAAAAAATCTGAAAAAAAATCTCAAAAATACTTTACTCTTTAAGGTTTCAGGAAATGACGGTTTCCCACTTTTTTTTTTGAGAAACCCTGTTTTACACAGCCCAAAACTCTAAAAAAGCTTTCTTTTAGATGTTCTGCGAAAAAAAGGCGAGCTAAAATCATGTTCAATAAAATTGGTTTAATTTGGATTGGAATGTCAGCTATGAGTCGTACTAGACTCTAGTTGAATCAAGTACATAAGGAATAGGACTATCCTAAATGAATTCAAGTACGGATCTTACCTGAAAATCAGTTGATCCTTACCTGAGATTAGATTTCTGACAGCTTAAAAGTTATTTGTGGTGTTGGTATTTTGCACTAACCGTTGCGATGTGCGAAGGTGGACTGGCAGCTGCTGAATTGCAGTCGATGCTCAAGTCTATTAAAGAGACTTCAAAAGCGACAAGCTTCTAAGCGTTGCAGTCGAGTGGCCCGACTCCGAAACATTCATGCGCACGCGCAACCTGACTTATGAGTTTTAGCTGACTGAAATAGGCACGTCGCTCCGAAATTAAGTACGTAATCGAGCTCTTCCATACTAAAGTTTGTTTTTGCAGCATTTTAATATACCCACAGTTGATCTAACCGCAAAATTAGTATAACTTTTTGAATGAGTATTGTTATTGTTGACCGAAAATAAATCCAACCACGAAATTTGTTGACTCAGCAAATTTCAGTTGGTCTAATATATTGTACTTGAACGGAATTTGAACTTGAGAATTACAAGTGATCTTATAATAGCGATATTCAACAAATTTTTCATGCATTTTCATTATCTTAAATGAGTTGCTATGAATAACCGCGAGCCGTGGCCTAACTGGTATAGAAGTCTTTTCAATCGTGTTTAATCCATGAGTCCTGAGTTGGAATATACCCAGAGTAGGTAAAAAAGTTGGTATTTTAACATTTTGAAAAAAATAAATTTTTACAAATTTGAAAATGGAATAAATTGTTAGTAGATCTTAATTCAAAACTAACTCCAATTTTTTTTTAAAATTTTAATGAAAAAATAAACCCTTTTGATTTCTTCCTCTTTCCTTTACCCACTGTAACATTCATAAATATTTATGTGCTGACCTCTAACCTACGATGACTTGTCCCATTCCATAAAAAAATAAATCTTTTTTCTCGTCAAATTCTTTCACTTTGCAAATTTGTTACGGTACTTTTTTTTCTCCTTTTTGCGCCCAGGAAAACTACCAACTTCCAGACCGACTGTCAGTATTTATGCGAAGCAACGTTAGCCTCGCACTTCAAGAAGAAGCCGCATCGTGAGCGGGAAAGAAGAGAGAGATGTGTGGAGATGTGTGTGCGACAAGTGTCTTTCATTAGCATAAGTAAATCTTCTTGAAAATCCTCAAATTTATTTGTCAACACTTGACAATTTCATTGTTTGACGTTGAAAGGCGCAGCTGTAAACGAGTTGAGTTTGGGGGGAGGGGGAGGGTGGGGGTAGGGATACAACAAATCATGATTTGTGTCTGCCTTGTCAGCTTGGCCTAGCCATCTCACACGATTGGTAAAAACAACCAAAGTCAAGACAAAGACAATGCAAATGGTCAAAGAGAGACGCCGTCGTTGCAAGTGTCGCCTTAGGTCCGGTCCCAACTCCGGCTTAAATCAAAGACAAATATTGGCTCGCTTCCCCTCCCCCTCCCCCTCCAACCAGCTGTGTCTGTGATGTGTGAAAATCCACAACTCAAGCTTGCAGCTTCTCAATTTTTATTACCCAAAAACCCATTGGACTTTTCCACGAAGACTTCGTGTGATTCTGTGCAAACAACTGACCCTCGCCAGTTTTTAATAGCCGAATGAGTGGACACAGCCAGCCAGTTGTAAAATAATTCACTTTAGCCATTTAACCTTCATATTTTATGCGCATAACGAAATTTTTCATTAGAATAAAAATATTAAATTTATGTTGAAATTCTGTTTGAACTCTAGAGGATCATGGAAGTCTTACTGAGAGTGAGTGAGCTTGGCCTGGGTATGCAAAGAGCTTTAAAGCTCGAAATTCTCTCTGGCTGAGTGAAAATATTTCTTTGTTCTTTCATCCAAAGGAACTGAAAAATGTTGAAAGGATATTAAAAAAAAAATGAATCTTAAAGTGGATATTTGAATATCCATTCTAGGGCAATTCTTTTTCTCTGTGTATGAGCGTATATCGATACTCGAGTTGATTTAGTCGAGTATCGATACTGGATTATCGATGCCAGTAAAAAATTCTCTAAATAAAAAGTACTCAGTTTTCGATACAAACGATCAAAAATTAGTATTCGAAATATTTATACTCCATAGCTCCATACACAGTTCCTGGGATAAACCTGTACCCAGGGCTGTACACCCAGTTTTTAATAACCACTTCACGATACCAAGTTTTCGATAGTCTGTACTCGATACTAAGAACTCGATTTGATTAATCCTCTGTACCATATACTCGATCCTCTGTATTCGATACTTAAGTCACAAGAACTCAGTAGCACGTAATCAATACAAGATACTCAGTATTATATGTTCAGTACTCAATACTTAATCATCAGTACTCCATAACCCTTATTCCAGTATTCGATACTCTAAACTCTCTAACCCTTAATCTGTACTCAACTCTCTGTATTCCGTATACATTATTTGGTACTCAGTACTTTATAGTCCTAATTTAATACTCGATACTTAGTACCCTATAACCCTCTTTCAGTACTCTTTTAACACTCGCTCAGTACTTGGGACTCGACTTACATTATTTGATACTCAGTAGTCGATCCGCAGTACTCTATACTCCCTTTTTCAGCCCTACTTAACCCCTATTCAGTACGCAATACTTGGGATTCCTTATACAGTACTTGAAACTCAGTGGTCGATATTAAATTCTTGACACTCAGTACTCTGTAACATTTACACAATAGTGGATTCTCAGTTTTCTATTATCCCTTATTAAGTTCTCTTTAACCCTTACTCAGTACTCGATGCTCGGTATTCAGTACTTGATACTCAGCACTTGATATTCAATTCTTGATACTCAGTAATCGATACTCAGTACTCGATACTCAGTACTCGATCCTCAGTACTCTATAACCTTAACTAAGTACTCGATACTCAGTGATCGATAGTGTTTGATTCCCAATTCCCCATACTCGGTTCTCAGTTTTTGATACCTTGTACCCGATCCTCAGTACTCCTTAATCCCTATTCAGTACTCGATACTCGGGATTCGATATTCAGTACTTGATCTTCAGTAATCAAAATTCAATTCTTGATACCCAGTACTCAATAACCCTGTTTCAGTATTCTTTAACCCTTACCTAGTACTCTATAATCTGTATTCAATATTTAGTACTTGCGAACAAGTACTCCATATTCAATTCTTGATACTCAGTTCTTTATATTATTTACTCTGTAGCCGATACTCAGTTTTCTACAACCCTTTTTCAGTAATCTTTAACTTTTTTTTAGTACACGATATTCAGCACTTGATACTCAGGACTCGATATTCGATTCTCGATGCTCAGTACTCTATAACATAACATTCACTCAATAGGCGATACTCAGTACTGGATAGGTAGTCCTTGATTTCCAATTCTCTATACTCGACACTCAGTGTTCAATGCTCTGTGTTCCATACACAGTTCTTTATAACCCATACTAAGAACTCGATACTCGGTACCCGAAGGTGTTTGATTCCCAATTCTCTAAACTCTATACTCAGTACTCAATACTCTGTATTCAGTACTTTATAGTAAGTACTCGATATATAATTCTTGATACTCACTCCTCCATAACATATACTTAGTAGTCGATACTTATTACTCAATAATTCTAACTCAGAACTCTGTACTAAGTACTCGATAGTCCTTGATTCCCAACTCTCTATACTCAAAATCCGATACTTAGTACTCGAATACTCAGTGCTTGATACTCAATACTCGATACTCAGTATTCGATACTTAGTATTCGGCACTCTGTATTCCATACTCAGTAGTCAATATTCTATAGGTACTCTATAACCCTTACATGGTACTCGATACTCAGTATTACATAATCAGTACTCAGTTCTCCATTCTGACTTCTTTCTACTAAGAACGCTATAACCCTTAGTGAGTACTGAATTTTCAGAATTCGGTACTCAGTACTCAATATAAATTCTCAGTTTTATATACTATTTCTATTCTCTATTAGCTCTCTGCCCCTGTTCTGCCAAAGTATATCAAAATTTTCTCAGTTGCCAGTGCCAGCTGCTCTGCTCCCATTGCCGACCCCTGTCATAACTTTTACCTCAATAAATACCTTGATTTGCTCCGATGTTCCCAAAAAAAGAACTGCATTTCAACCAACTCTTTCCTTATCTGGCTTATCTCCTCCATGTCAACTCCGTCATCTTCTTTGGCGTCATCGTCGCACATTATGGCCAACACTTCATTACCAACAAAGCCATTGCCATTCATTAACAGTTGCGGCTTTTGTAGTCCGCTCGGACTGCGACGACGACGACTCTTTGAGTTTTTGCTGTCGCAACGCTTTACACGTTGTTTTGTTGGCGGTCTCCACGCTCATAATGCCAACGTAATCTCAAATTACTGCAAATTTTCACTGCTCACCTTTATTTTTTATGCGCTTATTTATTTTTATTATGCAGTTTCATTGCACTTTTTGTGGCTGTAAATCTTGAATGATTTTGATGATTTTGATTGTGTAGTATGTAGTTTTTTATTGTTATGTCAATAAGCCGGCTTTTATGCTACCAAAACAACAAACACATTTCCGCCATTTGCTCGGCCTAAGTTGGCGTCGACAGGTGCATCATCATCAGCAGCAGCAGCCTCACATGGGGCACATGGGGGAATAATGTTAGAGCCTTGGGCAAATGTGCTGAATGGAGTTTATCAAGCAGGAGATAAGCATATAAATAATGAAGGCCTCTTTTTTTTCTCAGCTTTGCATTCGCCTAATGCAATAAGTAGATGCATGATTTAGCAAAGTCTTCCTGTTGTTAGGCACATCGTCAAAGATATTCTTCAACTTTAAATTGCATTGAATTGCAGGACGATGACAATTGCAGAAAAGGCGAGAACAACGATTTAAATGCTGAGAAAAATTCCAGTTAAATTGATATCCAAGAAAAGGGCCAGGAATAAAAAAGAAATGAGAAGTGAGATTTGACCTTGGTTTAAATAAAACTCCAGTTCGATGGGTGACCTTAAAATAGGAAAATGCTGTACCAACGAGCTTTTTGCTTGCTGAGGGCTTAGCCTTTGACTGTGGCCTTTAAAAAGATTGGCAGCTTCGTCATACAGGTACGTCATAGTCGTATCGCTAAAATGTAGTACAGTGCAGCTTTCGAGGTCCTTAGTTTGAATTGGGCAATAATGTTGGTTGTTGTTCAAAACAGCCTTAAACATAGATATATACTTTTTGTATGAAAAAAAAAGTTTCTGGCATATCGTCATCTTGACAGCTTGCCAGCTTGGCGCCGGTAACTTGACAAGTTGCGCTGTGATCTTGATAGAGGATGGAAGTCAGGAATGAACAGTTTTTATTCGCGTTGTGACTCTTGACCATTTTTAACAATGACAATGGCTTTTAGAAAACCTTAATCCTTGGGATGCAAAAACTTGATAAATCAGCCAAATGTTAAAGATGATGACATTCGCCAACCAGGCCTTCTTGAAAGGACATTCAAAATGTGATCGTGGAGAATATGATCTTCCTCAAAATTGGTGGCTTGATTCACATGGATCGGTCATCAATTAGTAAGATTGTGATAGACTTGTCTTGAAAATAACTCTCTTATAAAGATCATTTTTTTTCGCAGGCTCAAATTTATAAAATGTTGATTTTAAAACTTTGGCAACTGAGAAAATGATTTCGCATCACACGACCTTCCATCTTCAAGACGTTATCATACAAGTTCTGAATAGATATGAGAATAAAACTAAACAGGTAACTCTAAACGTTATTCATACCAGGTTTGATCTCTGCTATTAAATCTACATAATAGTTTCAGGTCATATACAAATTTTTATACCCTTGCAAAGGGTATTATAATTTTGCCCACAAGTTTGCAACGCACAGAAATATTCATTTCCGACCCTATAAACTATATATATTCTTGATCAGGGCGACGAGCTGAGTCGTTTGAGCTTTGTCCGTCCGTCTGTCTGTTTCTACGCAAACTAGTCTCTCAGTTTTAAAGCTATCGAGCTGAAACTTTGCACAGAGTCTTCTTTTTACTGCACATTGATAATATGTCGGAACCGACCGGATCGGATGACCATATCTTATAGCTGCCATAGGAACTATCGGTCGAAAAGTGGGTCTTTGTGAGGAAAACTTTTTTGTTTTTAATGTAAGCTCCTCCAGCTTCAGCAATTATTAGTTTTGTACGCTTTTACACAGATTTGGAAGTTGGCAAAATCGGATGACTATATCTTATAGCTGCCATAGGGTATAAGAACTTCGGCAAAGACGAAGTTAGCTTGGCCTTCTCGTTTAAATTTCGAGATTTTTGATGTGAAACATTTTTAATTTCGGTACGGACGATTTTAGTAGGAGTAAAATTTGATTTCAGCGTCACGTGACGCTGACGACATTCACATATTGTGTTGTTGTTTTGTGGAGTTTCCCGGCAAACACACACAGACATAAGAGGATGGTCAGGTGGGGGAAGTGAAGAGGTAGGAAAGATGCTGAAATGGGGCAACTGGGTGGGTTCTGAGAAAGATCTGGGAAGGATCTGGTGGTATTTGGGAGGGATTTGGGTTAGATCTTATCTAGGGTGGGATCGGGGTGAGATCTGATTAGCATTTGGCTGGGATCTGGGAGGGATCTGGATGTTATCTGTGTAGGATCAGGGCGGTATCTGCGTGTCGTATCTGGGCGGGATCTGGGTGAGATCTGGAAGGGATATGGGCGAGATCTGGATAGGATCTGTGTGTGATCTGGGTAGGATCTGGGTGGAATCAGGATGGGGTCTGGGTGGGATCTTGATGGGATCTGGAAGGGATCTGGTTGGGATCTGCGTGGGACCTAGGCGGGATTTGGAAGGAATCTGGGCAATATCTGGGTGGGATCTGGGTGGGATCTGGAAGTGTTCTAGGTGGGATCGGGTTGGGATTTGTGTAGGATCTCAGCGGGATCTAGGTGGGATCTGGATGGAATCTGGATGGGAATTGGGAGGGATCTGAATGGGATCTAGGTGGGACCTGGGTGGGACCTGGGTGGGATCTGGGTGGGACCTGGGTGGGATCTGTGTGGGATCTCGGCGTAATCTAGGTGGGATCTGGATGGAATCTGGGTGGGATCGGAGCGGGATCTGGATGGGATCTGGAAGGGATCTAGACGGGTTCTGGGTGGGACTTGGAAGTATGTGGGTGGGATCTGGTTGGGATCTAATTGGGATCTGGGAGGAGTCTGGATGGGAATTCGGAGGAATGTGGGTGGGTTCTGGGCGGGAGCTTTGTTGGATCTGGGTATGACCTTTGTGTAATCTGGATGGGTTCTGGGAGGGATCTGAGTAGGATCTGGGTGGAATTTGTATGGGATCTAGATGGGATCTAGTTGGAATTTGTGTGGTATCTGGGTAGTATCCGGGAACGATCTAGGTGGGATCTGAAAGGGATATGAGTGGGATCTTGGATCTCACGTTAGTGGTATCTTTGGGGGTAAAACATCATCATTTATCTGTGGATCAGCGCAATAAACTTCCTGAAAAAATGAAAGAACAGTACTCCCCGTTATTTTCTTTTTTTGAAAGAGTGCCCTTGCTGATTTATATACCTACCATTAAGAGAGCTTGTGATTTGGAAAGCTAGCGACACTCACACTTTTTTTTTAAATTGTTCCCATTTACCCGTCTAAATTGCCGTCTGCCAATTTCGCCATATTTTGGACTGTTTAATCCTTCATAAATACTCAATGAAAAATTTATCAAATTTCGCTGTTTAAATAAAAGTTACATAGTCTATTTTCAAGACCAGGTCATTGACTAAATAAGTGCCCAGTTTCATACGAATCCTTTCAGTCATTTAGGCGGGGTTGAGTAAGAAACAGAAATCATACAAACATACAATTTTTCACATTTATAATAAATATTAGTAAGATATATTTTTTTTTGTTTTTCGAGAGGGGAAATTTTTTGAGGTATGTGATGCCATCTTTCAATGCGCTAGTTGACATGTAGAGGGCGCCACCTCGTCAAAGGGAGCTAGTGTGAAAAGAGCTTTTCAAAATCTGCTAACAAAACATGAGAGGTTTGAGACCAACCAAAAGAAATTTCTATGGCACCTAAGAATTGGAATTCGGTTGGAATTTGGTTGGAAGAGCTTTCTGTGGCACCCCTGGATATGTCTAATGGTTTATGAGATATTGACCCAAGCTGTTTTAGACCTTGACTGTATACTCTGTCGAGGATTTTCAGTCAATCTGACTACTCTCACTGATTTTTCTATCTATTTTAACTTCTTTTTAGATCAGTGGTGCCCAAATGTCAATTAAGTGATAGGAAGTCAAAATTCTGCCAGCGTCGCAGCCGACACACGCATAGAGAGAGAGAATGTGCTCTTTAAATACTTTGTAGCCTATATTTGACATAATGACATTTACTTCGTGTTTCGCTGCTACACACACAATCCCAAAGCTTGACAGTGTGTGTTTGGGCACCACTGCTTTAGATTCAATACTTAACACATCAAAATAAAAATAAAAATTTAATTTTTTTAATATATTAAAATTTACCTTCAGTGCTTCAAAGATAATGCTACACATTTTGTCACATTTAAATTGGCTTCGTATACAAATATTTTACCTTAGAGTGAGTTTCCTTAGGCTGACTGTTTAAAAGAACATTCTTGATTTCAAATGGGAATATAATTTTAAATGCAATTTTATAAATATTCAAACATCTATAGAACATTATTCAAAGAAAATATTAAGCCATATTGCAAGCAAATTAAGAGAGGTACTTTTGGGTACTCTTAACTCAAAGTGGCAAATTGTAAAAACAAACACACAAAATGTTAAATTTCTTTCATTTTTTTAGGTAAACGCTTTCGAATGGAAATTTCTAGATAATTTTTTATGCCATTCTAGGGCGAAGTCGAAAATAAGAACCTTAACATATCTTATCCCCGCTAATTACAGTTACAACAGCCAACCCAAGGCTAATTAACAAACCTTTAAGTACTTGGCTTCCGTTCGATCTTTTTCCCAAAAACCCCTTAAGTAATTCCATTTGAGCAAACCAGAAACTAGCCAGCTAAATTGAAACCAAATTAAACCTCATTGAGTACAAAATGAAGAGATTAGATGAACTGAAAGGAGAAACTGACAAGCGAAAGATTCAAGTCATTTCCACACAAGTTCAATTAGGTGCGAGTTCGAGTTGCGGGTTCAATTCAATTCCAAAAATAAAAAGGGAGAGAAGGGGAATAATAAGGCGTGACTAAATAGGCGCTTTAGTCTATAATCATGACACAATTTCCGCCCGATGGAAGAACATTTTTGAATACCCTGTATGAACAGTTTGTGAGGAAGTTGACTTAGAAGATGAGTTGGCAAAAAAGCAGGAAAAATTAAAATGGAGCATTTTGGAAACTCGCGTCACAGTTGAGGGTTCAACATGAAGGGCGACCGCCTAAAGATGATTTGTAATAAATTGTGAAGTAAATTAACCAATGAAGGCAAATTGCCCGCGTTTTGAGGCCAAAGTGTCACTCATTTGAGATATGACAGGTGCCCACTGGGGTAGAGCAGCGCCTAGAGGACTATAATTAAGTAACCCAAGTGGTGTAAATGTACAGTGTAAGGGAGGGGAGGCAAGAGTTGTTCCTGTTTCGTATAATTTGTGAACAATTACGCTTTGTAATACCATTTAATGACTTCATTTTCTCATAGAGAGGCGCCTGGCCCCGAGATGTTATCATTCAAATGAAGCTTTGTGGGAAATGGAAACAGGTTAAAGTCCGAATTTGGACTGGCGACAATTGCCACATCCAATTCATCATCATCATCCTGAAGCACTTTAATTGTGCCTGGCACTCAATCTTTCAATCACGTGAGACCGCAACCAGAAGGAGCTGGGATTACATTGCGGCTGACTGAGCACTGGCGTAGCAACGAGCCAATATAATCTATATAATCATAAGAGTGTGGCATGTTGTAACATAGTCTGTCTCCCCCCCCCCTCCCCCCCCCCCCCTCGTCCACCTCACGCACTTGCGACATGTTGTCAACTCGAATTGCGTTCGACTGATTGAAGCCCCGGACCCAACCCAGCCCAGCCCATTCCTTGGTTCCAAGTCGGTGCTTCAAGCCACAAAGTAGGCAAGTGGCCAAGCCGCCAGTCCAAGACAGAGACAGGTTTGTCGCCTGTCGCCCATGAAGAAGACGAAGACCAAGACCAAAGTTTTCGTTTTCGGGTAGGCGTCCGCAGATTGATCAACACAGACCTGGTCCAGACGACGACGACGATGAAGAAGATGCGACGTTTGTCTAAGTCTTTGGCCTGACTTGTTTACGTTTTAGGGTTTGCTCAGTCATGGTTCCCTCCGCCACATTTAAAGTAATTTCGCCATCAATCTCTCACTTTTGCACTCGTTTCCTTGACCTTGTCCTGCCTCTGGCTCTGCCCACTCAGCCACTGAGTGCTCTGCATGCGTAAAGTTTATTTTGATCTTGGTGTCTCCACGATTTGCATAACTTGTCATCTTCAGTTTTAGTTCCAGAGGAGACACAAGGAGTTCATTGTCGGAATCAATAAATATCAACGCGCCGAGCGACAACTTCTTTCCGTCGTCCACATTGATGAGGCTCCGTCCACGTCTCCGTCGTACGTCAGCGAACATTTTGCTATTTTATGCACTCGGATATAAATGATCTTTTAATTAATATCACTTTAGATAGACCACAAATTGATGGAGCATTCTTATTATGCAAAGTGATGTTTACGATTATGCAGCTCGCCAGACAGGCTCAGCCCTGTCCATGGCCCTGTCCTGTCCTGTCCCAGTTCGCCTGGCCTTTAAATAGTTTTAATGACAATTTGCCGGGGATTTGGTACTAGAACTAGGGAAACCAAACTGGTCCAGGTCTGGAGACGCATTTGGGTTGCGTTGGTAATGTGCACCGTCAATGATAATCCGATCAGATTACCATCCTGATAATGTTAAAAGCTTTTTGCAATTTGCTCTACAAATTTGTTTGATTTCAACCAAAATTTCACATTTTGCATTTGAATATGTTGGACGGATATTTCGGAAGCTGTTTTCTAAAGTGTAATTTAAAGGAACGGCAAAAAAAATTGTCATCAAAATTACACAATTTAGACATCAATTTTAAACTATTGAGTATTAAGTTATGTTTATTACTCCAAGTATCAAGTTGATATCTTCAAAAGTATTTATATTATACTAGCAAATAGCCCGTCACGCTTCGCTGCGCCTTCGACAGTATAGAACCAACGCACACCCACTTAGCACCCACTTGCTACCCACATACCTCACATTTCCCGCCCTCCTCCCGTCCACTTCCCGCCCAAATCCCACCCACTTCCCACCTACATTCCATCCACTTGCCACCCACATCCCACCCACTTCCCATTTAAATCCCACCCACTTCCCACTTACATCCCACCCTCATCCCACTTACCGACCACATCCCACCCACTTCCCACATACATCCCGCCCACATCTCATCCACATCCCTCCCACTTACCGCAGTATTCCACCCACATCCCACCCACTTCCCCTTTACATCCCACCCACTTCACGCCCACTTCCCACCTACATCCCACCCATATTACACCCACTTGCCACCCACATCCGTCCCACATCCCTCCCACTTACCGCCACATTCCACCCACATCCCATCCACTTCCCATTTTCATCGCACCCACTTTCCGCCCACTTCGCACCTGCATCCCACCCACATTCCAACCACTTGCCACCAACATACTTCACACTTCCCGCCCTCTTCCCACCCACTTCCCATTCCCATCCCACCCACTTCCCGCCCACATCCCATTAACATCCCACCCACATCCCTCATTTTCTCCTTACATTCTCATTTTGACCTTACAACCCGAGTTTCAAGCTAATTGTATGAAAAATAGTTTTTGCATGCAGAATTTTCCGGCCATTTTCCTCTTGGGCGGCTTTTCCGACATTGAAAAATCACATAACAAATTATTTCGTATTTAGTCCTTACAAACCGAGTTTCAAGCCAATCGGATGGAAAATAGTTGTTTTTATGCAGAATTTTCCGGGAATTTTTCGACCGTCAGGTCAATTTTTCCAACTTCGGAATATAACATTTTAAACTATTTCGTATTCTATACTTACAAACCGAGTTTCAAGCCAATCGTATGATAAAAACTTTTTTGGATTCAGAATTTTCCGGCCAATTTCCTCTTGTGCGGATTTTCCAAAATCTCTATTTCGCGTACTATGCTTACAACTTATGTTTTGTTATGTGTAATTTTGAAAATAAGTTTGGCGCCAATCGCTGGCAACTAAAGTTTCGCCCATACAACCTTGACCACCCACTTTCCACCCAGCAGGGTGAATTTTCCGGAAGATTGGTATGCAGATGTTGCCGAATTTTCGTATAGATCTTTGAAAATGAGTTTGAACTTGATCGGATGAAAAACAAAAAAGTTTCATACAACCATTTTCCGCGAATTTTCCACATTTGCCGACAGAATTTTCCAAAATCCGTTCTTAGTACTCACTTTCAGCATAAGATAAAACTACTGTGAAAATCTCATCTTCCTATCTTTTATGGCTTAGGCTGTACGACGGTCACCAGTCAGTCAGTCAGTCAGTCAGGTTGAACTTTTTTATATATATAGACTAGCAAATATCCCGTCGCGCTTCGCTGCGCCTTCAACAGTATAGAACCAATGCACAGCGTAATCCCACCAATTTTCCACCCACATCCGTCCAACATCCCACCCACATACCACCCACTTCCCGCCCACATCCCACCCACTTCCCATCTACATCCCACCCACATCCTTCCAACTTCCCGCCACATTCCACACACTTTATATTCACTTACCACCCACTTTCCACCCACTTCCAAAACAACTTACCACCCACAACCCATTCACTCCCCAACCACTTCCCAGTGGGCATCCCGGCGGTATTTCCAACATCGGAAAATAAAAACAAAAATTAATTCCGATTTTGACTTTACAAACCAAATTTCAAGCCAATCGGATGAAAAATAGTATTTTGCATGCAGAATTTTCCGGCCATTTTTCTCGTGGGCGAATTTTCCGACATTGAAAAATCACATTTCAAATTATTTTGTATTTTGTCCTTACAAACCGAGTTTCAAGCCTATCGGATGAAAAATAGTTTTTTCATGCAAAATTTTCCGGGAATTTTCCGACCGTTGGGTCAAATTTTCCTACTTCGAAATATTACATTTCAAACTATTTCGTATTCTGTCCTTTCAAACCGAATTTCAAGCCAATCGGATGAAAAATAGTGTTTTGCATGCAGAATTTTCCGGCCATTTTTCTCGTGGGCGAATTTTCCGACATTGAAAAATCACATTTCAAATTATTTCGTATTTTGTCCTTACAAACGGAGTTTCAAGCCAATCGGATGAAAAATAGTTTTTTTCATGCAGAATTTTCCGGGAATTTTCCGACCGTTGGGTAAAATTTTCCAACTTCGGAAAATCACATTTCAATTCATTTCACCTACTTTCCTTTCAAACCAAATTTCAAGCCAATAGGATGAAAAATAGTTGTTTTCATGCAGAATTTTCCGGGAATTTTCCTCGTGGGCGGATTTTCCAAAATCGGGAAAACACGTGTCGAATTATTTCGCTTACTAAGCTTACAAATCAAGTTTCAAGTCAATCGGATGAAAAATAACATTTTTCCCATACAAACTTTTCCGACGCTTTTCCGACTTTTCCGGATGGAATTTTTCAAAACCCCGTCTTAGTACGCACTTTCACCACCAACAGAAGCTCCTGTGAAAATTTCAGCCCTCTATCTCTTACCGTTTGGGCTGTGCGATGATTGCCAATCAGTGAATCAGTGAATCAGTGAATCAGTGAATCAGTCAGGACACTTTCTTTTATATATAGAGAGATTGATTTTTTTTTTTTTTGAAAGAGTAAAATATATATTTTATTCGCAATTAGTTACCTAAGATCTAATTGTTTACAATTTACTGTTACTTCAGAAAATAACTTATATTGTAGATTATAATAATTTCGATTTTCTAATGCAATTTGTATGTTGAGTTTTCTGTGTGTGTGTGTATCTAGAAGTATGCTGCTTAAACGTCAACCGCTTGTCTAGGGTCACGCCTAGGTATTTGTGTCCCGCGTTGTGTGGAAGGACTTCTCCGTGAAGGTATACTCCGGGGCTAATATCCCTTCTTAGCGTGTGGGTGACGCAGACGCACTTCTCTGGGTTGATAGAAATGTTCCAACGGCACGCCCAGTTCTCAAACTTCTTGAGGTACTCTTGTAGAGTGTCAGTTGCGGTGTAGATGCACTCGTCTCTTGCCATTATTGCTGTGTCGTCAGCGAAGGTGGCGATTAGTAGGTCCTGTGGGTCTGCGATTGGTACGTTGTGAGCTGTGGGCATGTCCGACGTGAACAGGCTATATAAAGTTGGGCCTAGCACGCTGCCTTGGGGAACTCCTGCTCTAATAATCTTCTTCTGGGATGCAAGGCCATCCTGGACCACTCTGAACGTCCTGTCAGAGAGGAATGATTTAACCATTAGGAAGAGTTGTGGGTTGAGTATTCCCTTTATTTTGGCAAGCAAGCCATCGTGCCAGACACGTTCGAAAGCCTGTTGGATGTCCAAGTACGCTGCCACAACGTATTCCTTGGCGTGAAATCCTTCCAGGACAAAGTTAACCACTCTGTGTAGTTGTTCAGGTGTACCATGCCTTAGGCGAAAACCAAACTGGAATTTCGGTATTTTACGTTTTACTGCAGGAGTATCAAGTATTCTCCGCAGTAGGCACCTTTCTAGCAATTTGCCAAAGGCTGGGAGGAGGCTTATTGGCCTGTACGATTCAAGGTCGTTTGGTGGCTTCCCTGGCTTGTGGAGCATGATGATATTAGCACTTTTCCAAGCGTTAGGGAAGTAGCTGAGGCGGAGTGCTGCATTAAATATGAGTAGGAGGAGCAATATTGCCTTATGTGGGAGCAGCTTTATGGTTCTATTATCCATATTGTCTTCTCCCGGGGCTTTGCTGTTTTTTAGTGAGTCAATTTCACCTTTAACCTCCTCGAAGGTGATTGGTGCGGAAGGGAGCGCCATTTGCAGTGGGACCTCCAATGTCTGCTGTACCAATAGCACTCTATTAGCAGAGGCGGTGGCGTAGGGTTGGAATCTATCCTCCAGATTGCAGGCAAATGCTTCAGCACGATCCAGTGGATGCTTGGCCTAATTGGGAATTTGGGCTGCACTTGCCTTTTAAACCTCCTTGTAAGCCTCCAAAGGGCATACTTGGAGATTTCATTGGGTTGCCAAAATCTTTCTAACCCTATTCGCGATCCTCCTATATATCTGGTCTATAGCAGGATCGTGGGTTCGGATATATTCCCTCCTGAGGCGTTTTTTCAGAGCAATTAATTCCTCTGCAGCTGGAGTTAGTACCAGATATATATATATATTTTGAGGATGTTAAATTGATACTAAAAGGTATCAATTTGATACTAGGTCTTGTTAATTTGATGTAGGGTTATTAAACTTTTAGTATATTGTATCGGGCGACTTCAATTCAAGGGCAGACGAGTGGGATATGCCAACTACCAACTCCGAAAACATAGCTGCTAGAATTGGGCTCACTAGCGAACATGAGAGAGAAACGCCTCCTAACTGGAGCGAGACGTCCAGGAGACTTCGAAAAAGAGGACAGCACACAACAGAAAGTCTAAGAAGGAGCTGAATATTGCCATTCCCAGGAATAAGGTGGAGAAATGGAAAACCCTAAGCGACGATGTCCAGACAGTACGGGTTTAGTCCAGACAGGTCCAAAGAGTACTGCTGGCAACGATGGACATGAAAAATGCTTTTAACAGCGCAAAATAGACGGATATGATCGAGGCTCTGGAAAAGCGCTTTCGAACCGGACGCCATGTAGGCGGAAGTTACTAATCGAGGTCAACAACGCCATTCTTCTATAGGGATGCGAGATCTGCGCAGACGTTTGAAATAAAGGGCAGATGGACAAAACGGCTTATTTCAGAGATCAAAAGTTGGCTTCGCAGGAAGCACGGAGATGTCGATTTCTATGTAATACAGATTATGACAGGATACGGCTACGTTTGCCCATTTCTTTACTTAATTGGAAAACAGTTTAAAACATAGCTGAGTGTATGGTGACGCAGAAAAACATAGTGTGGAGCACATGGAACGATGGGCCAATAAACGAGGCAACCTAACACGATTTGTTGGACATATTACAGAAGACAACATCGTATCGAAAATGGTCCTCTAGCGAAGAGCACTGGAGATTGATTGCAAGTTTTGATGGTGACCTGCAGAACTGAAGACTTGGTCGAACGGAAGAGAGAGAAAAAAAAACTTTTATTATCATTTTGATTCAAGCTTATTAGTTTGTAGTACAGATTGAACCTCCTATACAATTGAGTCGTCATTAGAAGCTTAAAAGTAATACAAGCTTCGCTCCCTGAAGAGTAACATTTGTTAGGTAGGATGGCAAGCGACTCAAACTTTAAAGAAATTCTTTAATTTCAAATTAATAGAAATAAGAAATTTAACTGACCACGAAAACGTTGTTCTGTCATATAAACTATTCTAGTAAATATTTTGTGATTGAGCGTGTAATTTAAAGAATATCAATAATTTATTGTGCTCATTCAAAAAGGGGAGTCCAGATGCGCCTGGCCTTAAGTGAATTATGGTTATTGTAGCCGCAACGTGCATCCACACGATTGACGTTTCCACCGCCCATGAAGTAAATTTGTAAAAATTTAGGTGGTTCGTTTGGAATCAGCAGCAATGAGCCTATGGTACTCTTAGCCTTTCATTTGTGAAATAACAATTAACTTGCTGACCATTTGCCGCTGTATTGTGCATTATTTCTGTTATTAAAGGGTACTGTTTACCTTAAAAAATTTTTTTTTTTATTTGCTTAAACGTTCTATTACGATCCTGCAAAACTTTCAAATAGATTCGAAACTCAGTTTTACAGAAATAAACAAATACAATTATTTTTCCCGACCCTTTTAAATGAAAATTGTTTTCATCGACCCTCGTATTTTTAGAAATTCTTAGTTTTTTCACTTTTTTGGTCAAAAACTTTATAAATATTTATATGATGTTCGATATTTTTGGAAAAAAAAAAAATAAAATTGAAAATTTTTGTAGATTTATTATTTTTACCATATCTTGACGCACTTTTACCGAAATTTCTGGAGAACTGCCTAACCGATTTTGATCATTTTTTCTCTGTAAAAATTCTTAACAAAACCCCGTCAGCAGTTTTAAATTCATATCATCAGTTCTCAAAAAATTTTTGCAACCATGAGTCTATGTTTTTAATTTTTGGTTAACTTTAAACAGAAATACAACCACAACAAAAAAATTACTTTATTTAATTTATCCGATTACCTATCGAAAGCAAAATATCGCTTCTTAATACCACTTTACCATACCATACACTGTTTTTAAGTAATTTAATTTTTTGCATATCTTATGACACCTGAAGGTATACAGTACCCTTAAAAGCATGAATTAAATCAACGAACGGACTTTAGAAAGAGGTTTGAATCTGGATTCGTGTCGATGAGCAAGCCGTTCAATGGTAGTTGCACCTTTCCTGATGCGCAACTCATCCCGGCGGACTCATTTTTGAATTTGGTACAATCCTTGTCCATGTCACCAATAAGGACTTTCGAAAGAGCGGAATATGCGATATCTGGCTCATACTCGAATACGGGACGATGGAACGAAGCAAATGTAAATGTTCGATGTACTTGTTGGCGTTGTTGGTCAATTGTTCTGCGTGTGTTAACATGTGACCACCGCGCTTGTCTCTGCAGCAGTTGTTGTTGTAGGTGAATTCGGAAAGCTCGCGCCTCTTGTGATTGAGAAGAACGCAGTAGCGACATTCTGACACGCGTAATTTGATTTATTTCCTGAAATTGTTGATCTGATCTAGCTGCCGTAACATTTCACACGCGTGTTCTAGCAATTGTTCGACGGCCCAAACATCCACCCCTACGTGTTGCTGGCATTGTTTACTATAACATACACACACACATATTTGTAGGAGTATTTGTTACCTTTCTTGCTATATATTGGAACAAAATTACACGAGGAACTGAGGCAACTTCTACCAAATCCTCTGACTACATAATAATGACAGCTAACCTGAATTACAGAATCAAAATATTTCTGGATCCAGAGTATTGTTGGATCCAAGATGGACAGGTACTCTGAAGCGGAAGTATTCTGAAGCAAGCCAAATTTGCTATCAACAAAGCTTCAAAATGCAACTAGAGACAGTAAATAACTTGGTTAAAAAAATCTTTGCAGAAGTTCAGAAAGAGCGAGGAAACAGAAGTACCCAACATCACCTCATATTCAACTGGGCAAATTGCGCAAGGGCGGAGCTGATTGCCTTTGGTAAATAAAAAATGTGTGGAAAGACTTTTTAATAAAACGGCTGTTTTTCTCTGGTTTTACATTTTACTATTAACAGTGTGACCATCGTCTTTGTCTTAAAACAACTTTACGCCAAAATACTTTTTGTTATATTTGTACTTATGGGAGGTTATTTTAAAATAATTCCTTAGACCATACATTTGATGGTTTTAAGTATAACGGATCACCTAAAAGCCTAGCCCACATTCCCGAGTGATACATCAAACGCTTTTTGATAACCAATCCTCTATAAGTACCTCATGGCATAACTTTTCTCTTCACATCCATTTCATGGCTCCTTATCACTCCAACTAGTTGAAAGATCATTTAAAGATCATTAAATGACCGATCAGGTCCACTCAAGTGTGCACAGAAATGTGAACCAACTTGTTTGAGCAGCGATTGTGATTTCCACCTAAAGATCAATGGGGTCCAGCCCCCCATTTATTAGCCAACTAGAAGTAGACATTTTCAATCTCATCAATAGTCGCCACATGGCATAGCCATGGATGTGGCCCGTTAAGGAACTGGCCCCAACCCAGGCTTAAGAAATTAATCAACACACACACAAACCCACCACATGAAGAATTCATTTGAAGCATCAATTAAATGCTTAAGCTACCGTGAGGAATCTTTCAAAACGGCACATTGTCTTAGCCAAATTAAAAGTCTCGTCCTGGCCGACACCTGAGCTTGAGATTTGGTGTGTGTTTGTGCAGCGCGCATATGCGGAAGCGTTTTTCGCGTCATTTTTCATGCTGAAATTTAATAAAGAAAATTAATTTGTGGACATTTGACTCGAGGCGAGACAAAAAACTGCGTCGTTCGGCGGTCTCAGAGAATCTGCTTGCTCCCTGGACTCAACTCAAACTGCACGCAGAAGACTTTGATCGATGGCACTCATGATGCTGCGGGCAAAAGCTACCAAAGACGACGACAATTCCAACTGCCGGTTGCCTGTTGAAGGAGGGAGACTTTGGGTATGGGAATGCATATGCATCTAGGCCTTGGCCTAGTATCAAGGGAAGTGATGGTATGTATCTGGAACTCTGGGTGCCGCATGAGTTGCAAGTTAGCGCAATTAATTTATTTCAACACGAATTTAACTCTCATCGTGTGTGCTTGAGTGCTTGCCCCTTGCCACAATTCCATAGTTTATTTTTTTTAGGCAGGGGTGGCGACGGTTGTTTAACAAGTGCGAGGGGGGCTACATAATGTGCTGAAAATCCAATAATGAAATAACAGTTTTGAAGATTATGAGGCTTAATATTTTGTAAATCGGAGGGAAAAACTCAAGAACATTGGACTCAAGCTGAGCACAAACGTTACCAAAAACACTGTAAGGGTTTTTTCATTTGTAGTACAATGTTCTCACTATGCAGATTTTCAGTCCATGGAACTCCCTAACAAATATATCTTCGAAGGATATAACGCTAAAGAGTATGTAGTGTCAGCTCACCTTCACATCCAGCAGGCCTTTGATAAAGTGTGGCATGAAGGTCAAGAAATTACTCCCGGCCCTACTGTATCTGCTAATAAAGAGTTTCTAGACGGAAAGAACCCCTGAGGTAACACAGGATGGAGCGACATTCCAAACAAGAATCATTCGGGTTGGTGTACCAGGCCCTACACGGCCAAACTTGCCACCAACAGAAGCCCTTCAAGAGTACCTAAATAGGTTTATCAACTTAAAGGTTAGATGGACACCAGCCTGGGGTGACACTGGACAGAAGACTGACTCTTGGATACCATGTCAAGGCAAAAGCTCAGGCAGTGTCTGCTAAAGTAAGGCGAATGGGGTGACTCCTGAACTTCAAGTACAAGCTATACTATATAACTATATCTATCACTATACATAAAGTCTTATTTTACAAGGGTATGCTAGCTCCAGTACGGAATCGCGGAGAAATTTCCCATGAGAAATAATAGAGTGTTCCAGGTGGAAATCCTTATGCGCATTACGAGAGCTGAATGCAAACTATCACACCACCCCAACATACTGGCTAAAAAATTCCTAAGAAGACGCAGAGTCCTAGGAATACTTCAAAGGAGAATGTTAAAGAGAACCTCAACTCACGGCGACTCAAGCAGAAAGTCATTCACACCAAATTCATACACTTTCATACTTCTTACTTTAAAACCCCTATGCATTATCGGTAAGTCCATTAAACCCAGCAAATTGGTAGCAGAAGACTAGTGAATAAATGTTACTTTTCCAGAAAAAAAAAGTGAGAAAGTCGGTCAAGCCCGACTATAACATACTCTGTACCTGGAGTAGGAGCTGAATGCAGTGCTGCTGCTGTGTCTCTCTCTATCTCTATCTCTATCTCACTCTCTTTCTCTCCCTCTCTCACTCTCTCTCTCTCTCTAAGATTGTGTGGTGTTGGTTGTGAAAGGGTGGGAGGGGGGAGGCTGAGGGAGCTTGGTTCACTTTTTTGCTTATAACTTGAGATCCGCTCATCCGATCTTTATCATTTCTTTGGCAAATCGATACATCTTGACAATTACTAACTATCTCTAGAAGGTACAAGCCATCTATCTACAAAACTGTCGAAGATATGACATTTTTTCAAAATTACGGGGGCGGGAGGGGGCGTGGCCAAAATTGAAAATAAACTTGATCTGCCTGCAGCTATAAGAAACATTTGTTCAATACATGTCAAACCTGTATCTCTTACCATCTCTGAGATCTGTTTGTTCATACGGACGGACGGACAGACAGACGGACATGGCTATATCGACTCGGCTGTTGATGCTGATTTACCTTTGGTACAGAGTATAAAAATACATTAATTTTAAATCTTCTTTTCGCTCTCAGAAGTTAGCATTCAATCAATGAGCGAGCTGAGAGCGGCGTGTGCAAAAGCTTAACGTAGACTGAAAAGCTCTAAAACTAAATAACAAGAACTCAGTACGCCAGCAGTAAATTTTTCTGGCCAACTTCTCACGTCAAAAACCTGAAGGTACCGCCTCGATTTTCCTACAAAACGCTCTTGATGTTGTACCCGTTAATCGTTCGGTTTCCGATTTTCTTAGTATATACTTCAGGTTGCAGATCGTAAGTAGGAAGACATGAGCCGTACGCTTACGAACTCCTCATTTTTTAAGGCCTTCTATATAAAAAGACTGAGAGAACTTGAATCGTTTCACGATATGCCGACTTTTACCCATCCGAATTGCTGAGAAAAGAACGTGTGTATTTTTCATGTTGACAACTGGACTTATTTTATGGAAAAAAATTATACAGTGACTATATAAACACATGCTGAGAAGTCTGACTGGAAAGGGGAGAGATGAAAGCGCACTAGTAGTAGTAGTGTGTGATTTTATTTTTTCAATAATTTAACATAAGTTATTTTAAATAAATCGTAAAAAAGTATACAAAATTATGAATAAAATCGGGGAAAAGAAAAAACTAGCTTTGGCAGTGTGCCGTCAGCTTTAGTATGTAGAATATTTAGTAATACGAAAAGTGTTTTTCTAACATTAACTAATCTAAAAATCTTCGTTGTGTATGCGCCGCCTGTAGGTTGATGCATCTCTTATATATTGATATAGGCTGTTCCAGTTTTCACCATTTAAGATTATGACGATCTGTTCCGATGAGAGCTGTGCCTTTTACCAGTATCGTTTCCTAATTTCACTTAAAATCGGACAATGAAATGACACGTGACTTCCTTCGCATTTAGATTGCACATTGTGCAATTGGCTTCCGTGTCCCTGGCGTAACGTCTGTTATTCACATCTAGCATTTCGCATCTGGCTCTGAATATAGCGGAAATTTGGTTTTGGCTGTGCTGGTTGTCGAAGTAGTTTTTTTCTCCCAAGAAATAGTTCAGTTGCCTGTAAATTACTCTGTGCTCGCTCGCTCTGGCCTGTCGAATATGTTTAAGCATAAAGCTGTTGCTGACTTTCTCCACAATTTGTAAATGCGCCTCTTCCCACGAATCAGAGTTGCTGATGCTGACTCCAACACCGTGTTCCTCCGCAAGCCTGCTCCAGACTTCAAAGCATTGGGTTCCCTTCGCCTGTAAGTCCTTGGCAATGATTTTTACCAAACGGGTATCGGGCAAAGAAATTATTTTTCTTATATACGAAAAGTGTGTTGTTTGGGCCGTTTTTTTTTTTTCTGTTTTTGCAAATCTAGGTGGATTTGGTGCATCGAAAAAACCAAACTGAAACTTAGTGTTTGGCAGTATAGAGGGGAGAGACCGGTTTCAATAAATAAGGCGTAATTTGGAGTATTTTGGGGCAATCTAAAAATCTTTTTTAAAAAGAAGCGAAGTAACTTCTCCACTTCATCATATTCCTTGAAATCCCACACCTGTGAGGCGTACATTAGGATTGAACTGGAGGTAGCTTGGAACATCCTGTTTCCTAGTAGGGTTTTCCAGGTACTGTTGAGGGCTTTGATGGCATCGTGATATTTCTGTTACAAATGGTGGCTGAGTGACATATTGGAGGATTTCGTTACCCCAAGATATTTAAAGGATTTCACTCTCTCTATTTCCAAACCGTTAATGTGCCATTTTTCATCGTTTTTGATCCTTCCTCTGCTGTTCCGTATGGGTAAAATTTTGGTTTTATCAACATTTATTGTAAGACCCCAAGTACAGCAGTAGTTGTAGACGTCATCCAGCATTTCCTGCAGCATTTCCGGCGAATCTGCCATCAGCACCAAGTCATCCGCGTACATGAGGACTTTTATGTGTGTTCCTCCTATTGAGATTCCTCCTCTAATCCAGTGAACTATGTCATCGATGTAAAGTGCGAATAGCAGAGGGCTTAAGACGCAAACCTGTTTTACGCCCGTGTTATTTTCAAACCAGTTTGATATCGTAGATCCATCCCATACCGCCGCCTCCGCTCCATCGTACAAGTTTTGTAGCCCTCTTATTATTTTGTAGGATACATTCAGGTTGCTCAATTTGTACCACAGGCTTCTTCTGTTCCCGGAGTCAAAAGCAGCTTTATAGTCCACAAAACAGCAATAAAGTTTTTTACTTGCTTGTAGGAAGGAGGTTGCGATGGATGTGAGTACGTATATGGCGTCAACAGTTGAATATCCGTGCCTGAATCCAAATTGGAATTCGCTAAGTTTTGAGGCTTTATTAACCCATTTCTCTAATCTTGTTGAAAGCGCACTATCTATTCACTTTGACAGACACACAAGTCACTCAGTCTCAAAAATGCCAATACGAAAACAAATGTCTATTTGTCACACCGCAAACGCTTTTAAGCGAGTGATCTGATCTTGAACGGCGACTGAACACACAGCAGGAACAAATTTTTTCTAAAGGGTGATACAAATTTCAAATCTAACAAATATTCATCTTGGTATGTATAAATCCATTCGTATATTCAATCAACAACAAATGGTTTCAAGGACTAATTTGATTGCCTTTGGAGTTTTCTATCAAAAGACGTTGCACTCTCCAATATTTAACAAGTAAGAGCGCTGCAGTCGAGTGGCCCGACTCCGAAATACCCTATACAATTGATACACACTTACAAGCGCGCACACTGACTCATAGGCTCTTGCTACCTCAAATGGTTACAGAGCTTTTTCAAAATTTTGAGAATTTTTAGCAGTTGCATAAACTAAATTGATAAGCCGAAACCAAAGTAGATAAAGCCCTAAATGTCTTAAGGGGAGGGGATTTGTGGCAAATCCTAAGTTCATGTCCAAATGTATAAATTGTCTGCCCCACTTATTTGTTGAAGTCTTCCCCCTCTCGTCAAGCCACTGCTGCGGCCTCTTCAGGCGTTTTACATCATTTTAATTTTTTTACGAAAGAGTTGCAGCTTCAGCATTTATATTGTAAAAATTTTGTCGTTACCTTATCTAAATATGGCCATTGCATATAAAGACTTGCCATCCGTTGTCAGGTTAAGGCAGGCAGCTGCCTCGCCGCAGGATTCTGCCGCGTCGTCTGATGCTGCGTCACTCATTTTTGCACAGTCCATTAGTTCGCGAATGCAGTCAGCGTTGAAGGTTGCACGTATCGTGTTGTTGTACCGGTTTGACAGTCGCTCAGACCAGGCCCAGGCCATGTCCAAGTCCTCCATTAGTGGCCCTTGCCTGTGTTTCCAGCTAAAGCTCGCCTAGCCCTGCACTTGGGCCCTTCCTTCATTTGTATGTAATTTTCGGTTATGCCAAGTAATTTGAGATCGCGCCACACGCGCCGCTTTTAATGACTTCATTAAATGCTTGAAAACTAGTTTGCCCCGTCTTAAAGTGAGCCTGACGCTGGTCTTCCATTTCCCTGAATTGCAAGGCGAGTAGCCCACCTGGAAATGGAATTCCTTGAGTCGAAAGAAAGCAAGGATGTAAATTTCACCCCAGCCTCCCACTCTGGATGAGGCAAACGGCATGTCAGATATCCCAGGATGAATGGCTGGCCAACAGAAGTTGTGTCGTCGTTGTCCATTTACCGGCACAGTCGTTACTCATTCTCCAGGGCTGAGGACGAAGACGAGGACGAGGACGATTGTTGGATAATTATGACGTTGCAACAATTCCAGAGCTTAGGAGACGTGCTCTGGGATTCGGATTGCGCGATTGCGTGGCAAGGCGAGTGAAGTCGAGTCGAGGCGAGTCGAGTGTGTGTGGACTTCGGGGGAGCCAAGTGACAGTGCAACATGATTGCTCTCGGGCTCGCCACATGCCACATTTATCATTCGTCGAAACGTTGAAAAATTAGTCATTCCTTTATTTTACACCCAAATGCCGAGAGCTCTGTGGCTCGGCATGTTTAAACCAAGTCGCCATGGCACAAATCCTGCCTGGCATTACTTGGCAAGTTGGCACTTACAGTAGATAATCGATTCGATGCAGACCCTTGGACGTGTTGTAAGAGATTTTTTCTAATGCAAATTTGGTCATCAGATTTAAGCAAGTTTAAACATATTTTTTTAGGATAGAAAGCTATCTGGAAAAGCAAGATTGAGTAGACTTTAAAATTTATTGACTGGGTAGGGTTAGGGGTTATGGTCGAATTTAAACCATTTGTATCTAAGATTTTTGTCTCTAGGGTAGGTTCTACCTTTGTGGCCCATTTTTTTTTTAAAGCCTCGATTAAAATATTAATATTTTTAGCGACAAGACAACAGATCAAAAAATTTCTATAATGGTTCCGTGTTTTTTCAGATACGGCTAATCAAAAATTAATCAAAAATGATTGTTCTCAAAAAAAAAAAAAACCTGATCAAATCAAATTGAGTACGAACGCTCTTTTGAAAACAATTTATTCGTCCTTGGATTTTAAGAATTTCGCTCTTGGAATAGAACAAAATTCGTTCTCAATTTGGTTCTTATAGGCAAGGGGAGTGATGGAAAGCAAACTTTGAGAGAATTGCGTTGAGCACGTTTTCTCAGAGAGAGAAAGAGAGCGCAATCGCAGTTTCTCCTATTCAGATAGGAGCAGTCGGACAAAAATTAATTTAAGGTCAACGATTAAAATAAAAAAATAAAAAGAATTAATTAAAAAGTAAAACAATGCTCCTACGGGTGCTTGATCCATGGCCTCCACGCTTTCTAAGTGAAGGGTCAGTCGTGTCTTTCGCTCTTGAACCAAGAATTTCCACTCCTACCGTGCTTTGGAAAACGAATGCCCTTGATCAGTGGTGCCCAAATGTCAATCGCCCTATCCCGTGTGATAGGAAGTCATTATTCTGCTAGCGTCGCAGCCGACACACGCATAGAGAGAGAGAATACGTGTGCTTTATAAATAGCACGCACACACATTTGTGTGTTTGTTTGTAGCCCATATTTGACATAATTTTAGTGTTTTAATTTTTCTGAGTGAATTGCATCTGCCCCTTTATTAGGGGAAGGCTATAAAAACCGGAACTCGTGGAATCGTGGTTTTTGCTGTCGACAAACTAAAACTGATATTTAGTTTGTGCAAAAGTATTTAACAGGGGAAAGGAATCTTCGTCCATCCGTATGAACAAACAGATCTCAGAGATGGTACACAGAAAAAATAGGATCCCCGTAGAAGAGATATTCGAGATATTAACTTTAAGATCCATTTTTTAAATATCCTTTTCACATTTTTCAGCTCCTTTGGATGAAAAACAAAGATCAATAACTATGTTTTTCAAACGAAAATAAATCGAATTTGAAAATACCCAATGGCTCCCATTAAAGGATAGTTAACTAGGTAGGTAGGTAGGTAGGTTTTATAAACATAAAGCTTACAAAGTTGATTTGTATTAATAGTGAAGTTAATTTAGATGTGTGTGGCAATGTCACCCAAAATGTTGCTATTAAGAAATATTATTTTTATATTAATGTTATTTAAAAGTACGTGAAATTTTCTGTGTTTATCCTTTGTTTCGTTTAGAAATATTCTGGTAAAATTTTTCCTGGGAAATAAAATTCGCGAGTGTCTTCTAGTCTTTTCCATTGAACCATTCGTTGGCTTCTTCAACATTCAGGAAGCGTTGCTTGAGTTGCTGATTTCTTATTTCGCCGAGGATTGGGCACATGGCAATGAAGTGTGACACAGCTCCCAGGTTGCATAAGGTGCACTGCGTGTTTGACGTTCCCTTGTGGTGCTTATAGTTGAGCGATGCCTATCCTTTCCTTTGGAAGTCGACTGTCTGCCATGCTCATCATCCTTTTGAATGTAGTTAAAGTGCAGTCACAGTGTGTCCAAATACAACGGGTCTAGTCCTTTTTCGATGTGCAGTACATAGTTTGGCGTACTTTTAGGTAGTCTAAAAACCTTTCAAAAACCTTCAAATCTTCAAAAGAAATATAGCCCCATATTTGAGCGGAGTAAAACATTATGGCTTTGGACGTTGCCGTGAAGTAGATAGTAGTTAGTGGATAGTTAACTATCCAGTCCAAATGGATACCGAAAATATCCAGAAGATGATGAAAAACTAGCCTCTTTTGCTCAGTGTAAAAGATAGTGGTTTGACATGTATGGCACACAAATTTCTTATATCTTAGATTTTTGATTTGAGGACTAGAAGATGGTCACATCTATAGTCTAATTCTTCATCTTAAAGAAGAATTTTAAAAGGTGGTAACTGCTCACTATGCAATATGAATGAGCAGGAGCACAAGCATCATTTTGTAAGCCCATGTCTAGTACTGCGGGAATTTCGTTGGCGATATTTCAAAACTTGTACGTTTACCGAAGAAGAAGTGCTTATGGCCCTGAATAAGGGGATGGAATGGAATAATCTGGCGAATTACATAAAGATTGCTACTTATTATGGAGGAAATAGAAATAGAAAATAAACATATATCTTTCTATCTATCACTTTTGAATACAGAGCATACGTTCTTAAAAGTACGGTAAGAGAGAAAATTCTTGACCCAAGAGAGAATTTTTTGATCCCAATATTCTTCATTCAAAATTTTCACTACTCGATACAAGTACAAATAATTCTCAAAATAAAAAACGTAAAAAACATATGAAGAGGGTGGGGGAATGGGTGAAACCCTATCACGACCTGACCGACCGTTCTGGTGTTTGGTTCGCTCTCCACCATTATACCCATATTTTTCTAAGACGCTCATATCTGACGATGCGTGCGTATGCGTTCTCTCTCTTTCTGTGAGAGCGTGTCTAACGCAATTTTTTCAAAGTTATCTTCCTCTCACTGGCCTTGCCTATAAGAACTAAAATTAGAACGAATTTAGCTCGATTCCAAGAGTAAAATTCATGATAGTTCAAGAATGAATAAATTTTTTTATCAAAAGCGATCGTACTCAAACTATTCGTTCCAGTTTTCTCTTAGTATATACTTTAACTAAGATATTTTTGTATTTTGTATTTAGGCTGTGGTTCGTTGATCACCAAAAAAAAGTAAAGTTAAATTGTAGCCAGAGTTCACTGTACACGCTTGCACCAACTACCTAGCGCTGTTTTGCCCGCGCAAAAACCACATGCAAATGACTCTTTTAATTTTTATGAATTTCTCTGATTACGAAAATTGCTTCTGGGCTTTGACTGCACTCCACTCCAGTCCAGTCCAGTTCTACTTGGACATGTAGCAAACGCATGATGCATCGGGCATCTTCATTAGTTGACGCTCTGCTCCAATGTCAACCTGGAGAGAGGAAGACGGAGATAGAGAGAGCGAGAGACCAGGGAGCTGGCTGTAGGCTCAGTTGGCGATCAGTGTCCATGTTTGCCTCCGCTGTCGCATGTTCATGTCGTTCTCGCTCTCTGGAGTAAGTACTTGGGAACAGCTAGTGGGCTCTCGAATGAAAATTACAAACCAATAAATCATTGGATGCCGGCAACGACAGCGTCCGCGTTCGCGTCCCAGCCCAGCCCACCTTCTGGAGCAGCATCCGCGGTTGCCACTCTGTGTAATTAGTTGGAATTGTAATTCATGGCGTTGGATTTGATAAAAATCTGGCTGCCAATTAGTAAGGCACTAGCCATGAATAACTTTATATGGCCAGCAAGTGCATCTAATAGTGGGTTTATGTCTCTATTCGCCAGGTTATAACAAACGAACCGAAATCTGAGAAGTTAATGGAGGTGGAATAAAGTTGGAGATGTGGGAAAATACAATTTTAATTGGAATTTGGAAAGCTTGAATTGTTTTGAGGAGAATGAAACTTGACTACACACGGTTTACTATTTACATTGTCTATAAGGGCTTGTCTTTATTCTGACAACGACAGACTGCGCTTGCGTTCTTTCTATGTCTGTGAGAGCGTGTCCAACGCTATTTTTTCATAGCTATCTTCCCCTCACTCGCCTTGCCTATAAGAACTAAAATAAGAACGAATTTAGCTCGATTTAAGATACAGCCTCAGTCTTCGTTTGTCTCCAAAAATTCCAATTTACAGTGTGACCATAGTTTCTGTCCTAAAAAACACCTTAAGGCCTAAACACTTATGGATATCTTTTCAATTTCTCACTGTACCAAATCTGGGTCATCTTTTAGATAAACTTTTTGCCAGACATGTAACAAAAACAATTTATATAATTTTTCTAGTAAAATGCCAAAACTTAAATCAACTGTTACTAAATTGTGAATAATGACTCCCTCCATACTTCACATCACAACTTCAACTCTAACGAATCTAATCAAAAGATAAACCAACGCTTCTCTCCTCCTCCTCCTCCTAACGAGTATTTTTGTTATTTTTTCTTCATTCTTTCTTTTTCTTAAGTTTCAATCAAAAATTCGTTACACTTTAAACGCTGCCAGGCAGCTCGTGCAGCTAATAAGCCGAGGCTTACATAAATGCGGCAATAATCATCATTTTTGGAAAATTATGATTTTTATTGAGGAATTCGCACAGCGGGCGGTGTAATTAATCAGCGGCACACGGAACGAGACGTGCAGCGAGGTCGAGTGTCAGCAAAGGCGGCAACAAGATCCAAGAGTCGCCCAAATACCCCTCCTCCTCCTCCTCTCTCTATACAGATTAAGACAGTGGCTGCCAGTCTCAACTTTGGGGTCAGAGCCGCATTGCGTATGAGTAATTTTCTGAAGGACAACCCGCTGTGAAAGTGAGTTTAACGGTAGTTTGTCTAACAATTCCATTGCGCTCAACGCTGTTTGATTTAAATTTTTTACTTTTGTTGTCCAAAAACTGTGGAATATGACGCTGATGCAGCTGCTCCAAGGTGTTATTTTGCTTTGGGCCCACACAAGACTACGGAGTCAGTTGACTCTTCAATTCAATTATTAAATCAGAAAAAGTCAGAGCAGAGCAGAGCCAGCCCTTGGTGGAATTAATAAGCTGAAGCTGTCAGTCTCTGCTGAGGGACAATAGATGTATGCCTGCACTGAGAGTAAAATCAAGAAAATTTCGTACTTTCAGTTCCAAAACTTCAATAATACAAAAAATTCTTGACTTTAGAATGGAATTTCTTGATTCAAGATCGTTTTTAAAATCAGTTAATTCTTGATTTTAAGAACGTTTTGGTTATGTTAAGCACGATTCGGGATTTTATTAGCATGATGTAGAATTTTTATACCCGTTACTCGTAGAGTAACAAGTGAGAAAGTCGATCAAACCCGACTATAACATACTCTGTACCTGTAGTAAAAGCTGAATCCAAAGTTAGTGCTGCATTCATCTCTAAGTCTTTCTCTTTCTTTCTCTCATATTCTCTCTCTCTCTCTTTGAGTACCGACCGCAGGCATAAATCAGAAAATTTCTTATTATCAAGCTTTAATTCGCTGTGTATACCCCAATTGTAAGCTACCTTTACCTAATTGACCCAATTCTCTTAACCTGACTAATAATAGCCCACAAGTGTAATCATGCCAATTATACGGTATCAGGAAATTTCGGGTCTTCCCCCTTTCATTACCCAAATGTTACACAGCTTATAAATATGTTAAAATCTCTCACCCCTAAAAAAAAAAACAGTTGTGAAAGTCTGAACACCATACATTATCTTTTTGCCTGGGCTGCTGTGGCACTTCTAATTAAGACACCCAAAAAAAAAAGAGCTGACAAGCTGCCAAGTGCAAAAACCTAAAGAAAAAAAACACAAACCAAAGTGAAAAAGAATGTGTTAAAATGAGCCCAGCATGATGTATTCAAAAATCATTAACGGCCATGTGTTGCGTTTTCCCCTTGCCCGGTGAAAGGCTCCTTTCTGCCTCTGAGCCGCCTGATCCACATATCTGGCAAAGTGAAGCGTAAAATTGCTTTGACGTTGCGTCAAAATTTCACACTCTTAAGCCAGATAAATCGCGGGCAAACAACAGATGCAGTCGCAGTCGCTGCATTCCCCAAATATTTCCGAGATCATTAAAAAGGAGTGTTAACTGTGGAGGAACAACAAGAGGAGCGAAATTAGCATACAAGTCGCACTTTTGCCATAATTTGCATATAAAATTAGCACAACACGTTGGCCCAGGGGTGACACATCCATTCCATTCTCTAGATGCTCATTTAGAGCCCGAGCTGATTGGTTGTACATACACACCGCCAACTGCAGCTCCACTCCTTGTGCTCTATGATAATTAAGGCTGAGGATTTCTTGCACTTGTTGCTGCAATTTGCATGCAGGGGGGGAAGGGGAAGAGGGGCCAAGTTTGGCGGCGCCTTCACGGCAATTAGCAACCGGACAATCTTGGCCATAACCAAAAGTGCAAGCTGATTAGTCACGCCTGCCTGCGCATCCCTCTGACAAATAGACTCTCATAAATAACCGACAACAACAACAACAACAAACGAACAAAAATTTAAACATTTTAAAAAATATTTATGCTTTTTTCCCAACTCATTTGTATATTTTGTTTCTCATAACTTTCATGCGTGAAAATGTTAAAGGTTAATAATTATGCTGTTAAGACCACGAAATCAAAAAAAGAATGTGTAAATAATCGCTATAAATTAAGACGGAATTTAAGTTTTAATTACTTGTAAGTATTCGATTTCGTTGGGAAAAAATCATCGAAAATGTATGATTGGTTATTAGATCAAATGATTTTCCTTCCTTTTGATTTAGTAACCAAACCATTTTCTATCGCTTAGCGAAATGAAATCGCTAGTACGAAAATATTTAGAGATTTCCAGAACACCCCTGAATAACCTAAAATTTTTATAATACATTTTTTGACATTTCGTTTCCGTGAATCCTTTAATTTGTAAAAAGAAACTTTGGCGATACTTTAAAGGGAGAGTTTGGTGATAGTTTACCGATTTACAAAAATAAAATACGTAAGGTATCTGATTTTTATCGTAAAATGGATAAATTAGTTATATGCGGCAACGTTCTAAGAAGAAACTGCAATTACCAATAGAGAGGAGGTGAGGTGATACACATAGAACGAAATGACAGCCCGGGGAATGAGGGGGGACGGGAAAGAGTGGAGAGCGCTGGAAGAAGGAGGGGGCGTGGGGAAAAAGTTGTGAAGAAGGGGATGGACAAAAAGGGGGCAGGACAATTTGAAATTAATTATAATTGAAGAGTGGTTACCAAGAAGTAAATTTGTTTTGATATTAAATTCTTAGTTATTGATTCAAAACGGGTCTTTTGTCTCTTTAGTTTTTGGAAAGACTTGGAAATCCATACATACCCGATTAAGGGCAAGCAGTGCTGATGCAGCTGTGAAATCCACGAACTCTTTATATATGATTTCAGCATGTGAAGATCTTTGCACAACATGGCTCTAAAAAAGCAATATGTTTTATAGAAAACTTATCAAAAATCCAAAATTAGTTATATTGAGGTCCAATATCCTCTTAATTTATCTTTGAGTGGAATCTAAGGGGAAATTGAAACTTTTAAAGACTAGGCGAGGCCATCAAAACTCAATATATCTGATTTAAGATTATTGATCAATTCTCTACAAAATATACAGAATTTTTTGAGTCATGTCGTGCTGGACAAAAATTACTTTTCATATAAGGCAGGTATGGTCCAGTGTACATAATGAATTACAAATACAAAAAAAAGGAGCGAGTGTCGCTAGCACTTACGAGTCTTTGATGTGAAACAGGATGCTTAGCTTAAGAGCTTATGTTCAAATGACAGGCTCTCTCAGTGGTATATAAATAAGCAAGGGCACTATTTCGAAAGAAGAAAATTAACGGGGAGTAGAAATGCTAGAAACAAGATCACTTGCTGCAGAGTTTCAGGAAGTTTATTCTGCTAAGATACCACCAAGATGAAATCCAAGATCCCAATCATTTCCCCTCCAAGATCCTACCCAGATACCACACAAATCCCATCTAGATCACACAAAGGTCTTACCCAGATCCAACCAAGATCCCATTCAGATCCCGCCCAGAACCCAACCAGATCCCACCCACATCCCACCCAATTCCCATCCAGACCCTACCCAAATCCCAACCAAATCTCACCCAGATACCACCCAGATCCCATCTTGAGCTCACTCAGAACCCTCCCAGATCTCATTGAGATCCCACCCAGATCCCTTTCAGAACCCAACCAGATCCCACCCACATCCCATCCAGATACCACCCAGATCCCACCCAGATCCCACCCAGATCCCACCAAGATGCCACCCTGGTCCCCTTCCAGATTCCACCCAGATCCCGCAAAGATCCCACGTAGATCCCGCCGAGATCCCACCCAGATCCCAGCTAGATCCCAGTCAAATCCTACCCAGATCCCACCCAGATCTCACCCCGATACCACCCAGATCTCGCCCATATAAGACTCCACCCAAACCCCACTCAAATACCACCAGATCCCAATAAGATCCCACCAAGATCTCACCCAGATCTTTCCCAGAACCCACCCAGTTGCCCCTCTTCATTATCTTTCCTACCTCTTCGCCTTCCCCTCCGACCATTCTCTTGTGTTAATATAACTGACGCGTCGTCAGCGTCACGTGACGCTGAAATTTCTTCCTACTAAAATCGTCCTTACCGAAATTAAAGATGTTTCACATCAAAAAGAAGCTCTCACCTTGGTATACGAATCAGCAATGGCAGTTTGTCAGAAGAGAAAACCATAATACAACTAAAACGGTTTGATGCTGCTCTCAGTGGCCTGTCTTTTCAGTACCTCTCGCGTTTACAGCAAAAGTTGTGAGAGTACGCTAAGAGAGTACGCTCTGTTTTGATTTTTTGACTGAGCCATAGGCAAAGAACTGTAAATGAAATGTTGGGTGTGGGTATGTGATCTTAAACTCACGCGACGCTCAAATCAAATTTTACTTCTACTAAAATCGTCCGTACAGAAATTAAAGATGTTTCACATCAAAAACGACTAGTGTAGCTCACAGGTTGAAGTCAGCACAAGCATGTTCCCAGGGCCATAGACAGATACTACCGACATTATTACACACATTTTAAAAAGGACGGCCGCAACCGTGATGTGCAGTACTTCAGTTCAGTTCATATCCTGAAAACCTTCTAGTGTACGGCTAAAGCTTGCTTTCATCTAGAAGTGAACAGAACCTCGTAAGTGGGACCCAAAGTTATAGAAATGAAAAAATCTTTTTGAATTATTCTTGACATAAACGAGCTATTCATTTCATTAGAATCGGCCAACACTTGAAGTGTCCAAGTTGGGTATCAATTAGTTTGCACTCCCTTCACCACTTACTCCACATTTTACCCAAGTACCCATTTGCAAGTGAAGTTTCTGGGTTCTTGTTTTTTTTTGGTATTTTGTTTTTTTTTGGATTGTTAGTCCGCAACTCGCTGACCGAGCCACTTAAGCCAAACCTAAATTACGCCAAAATCGATTGCAATTGCGTTGATTATCGCTGTCCAAGTTGGCCGTTGCCGAATTTATCGCCCGCAAATGCATTTCACGCGAAATTTATGTAGTTCGTTGCCCAAAAATATATTGGAAGCTGGAACTCGGTGGGACTTGGCCACCGGTTTTAAGCGGCAGCTTGCCGCTTATCGTGGCAATTACAACCAGAGATTTATATATATATAGGGAGGGAGGGAGGGAGAGGGGGGACCACCCGCCCTCACCCGCATGCAGTTCAAACGAACGCAGCCGGCAGCCAAAAACGATCCAAACTAATCGCCAAGTGTTTTGGTTGTCGGAGTTTTTTGCGTTTTTTTTTTCGGGCCACAAATGTCGAATTAAATGGATTTTTATTGAAATCAAGTGAGAGGGGGGAGGGGTACGGGGCCAGCTAGAGGTTGTGTCGAAGGCGGCAAATGTGCTTGATTGGATCTTAAAGGATCTAATTGGACTGTACGAAGTAGACACTCAGACATGGCGGCTTAAATCACAGCTGGTGGTCGTGAGAGTTCAATTTGAAAATGTGGAAAACAAACAAGAATTCTCTTCTAGATTTAATTTTCCATTCAAAAGCATTTCGCAATTAAATTCCTATTAATGCAATTGACACTAAATCAACACGAAGCAGTCATAAACTGTCGTTCAGAAAATTTTTTTAATATTTATTTAAATTCATATTAAAATCTGCCCATAAATAAATAAGTATTTTAATAATTTTTTATTTACATATAATTGCCTGTCAGTCGTTGGTCGCCAGTTGCCCAGAGACAGTCGGATGGTGGGTCAGCCATTAATGCGATTGCAGTTTATGACAAGCGATTAAAATTGAAAATTGGAAATGCTTAATTATGCGCCTATTTAGTGCCACAATTAAGTAGCACAGGAGAAGATGGAGATCCCATAGGCAGATAGCCCCACTTGACGGAGGAGGCCACAAGTAGTCGATAGGGTTATCTAAAGTGGCATGGGAGACAGCTACCGGAGACAGCCATTCAGCTGGTTCATTAGTCAAACGTTAGGTGACAATCAGATAGGTCATGGGTAAAGCCAAATTTGGGACAAACCTGTAAAACATTCCCCCAAGCATTCATCGGGGAGAAAGTTGTGGTTAAAGGGCCTCTCATATCCCGCCGAGTTCTTAACAAAAGCCAAGTGTCAATAAAATTGCGTAGATTATTGCTGGCGAGCTCATAAAATTGTTTACAATCATTTTGCAGCATGACTTCGAAGGTTTCAATGGGCCAATTCAGCTCCATTCAAGTGCCACTTTGGCCGTGTGTGCGTGATGTGTCCCATTGCATTGTGTCCCTCTAAAGTGGCGCTGTGGCTTTTGCAGAATTTCTATATGAATTTATTAAATAAATGCATAAAAATAAGAGGCACATAGTTGAGTTTCTACCTTAGGTAGGTTGTAAACGAAGATTGGTTGCTCTTTAGAACTCAAGGGCAGAGATTGAAGCGAATGAGTGCATGTAAATAGAAAACCGTGGAGTAAATGTAGTAAAATTGGTAATACAGAGACCAGAGGAATGAACAATATTTAAGATTTGGTTAAGGTAGTGAGATGTAAAGGAGTTTAATGGCTTAGGGATCATTGAATTCCTTGGACCATCTCTTGATTAATCCAAGCACTCTTCTAGCCTTGTTGCAGATCACAGAAATTTGACTGTTAAAGTTCAGATTGGGTTCAATTAGTATACCCAAATCATTGACTTGTATATGGGTCATTCTTTCATTCAAAAAGCATCTTTTTGATTTCAATAAAAAAATCTAAAGTTTGATCTAGATCGGTGGTGCCCAATATGCCAAAAGCCTATCCTATGGTATAGGAACTCAAAATTCTTTCGGCTTCGCAGCCGACACACGCATAGAAATAGAGAATATATGTGTGCTCTGTGTGCGCGTCTCTCACGACGCGTGCTTTTCGTCGTTTTCCTCTCTCACGAGGCATTTGTGCGTTTGCACACAAACGCAATTCTTTATTGTGTGAGTTTGGGAAGAAATGAAGTATGTACTACCTAATCTCTATCAATTGGCGAAAGTTGTCAACAGCGTGCCGGCTACTCAAGTGAGCGTAGAGAGAGGGTTTTCTGGCTTAAAACTGGTTTTGACTCACTTAAGATGCAGTTTGTCTCCAGAGACTTTGCAAAAGATTTTATTTATAAAATTAAACAAGAAATAAAATTTTAATTTCATCCTCTTTGGCTTGTTCGATTACTCTTGTCGAGCCGATTAAGAATATCTTTGTCTTTTGGTCGTCAATGGTTCCTTCACTGCGGTATAAGCAAAATACTTTTATTGAATGACTGAAAAAATAAAAGTCTCTGAATAACTGTTAATTTCGGACTTATTTAATAAAAATCACAAAATAACAGTTAATTTGAGGACTTTTAAAATAAAAGTTATAACTGTTACGGTCCCTGGTTATAAGCAAACTTTGCAACACAGTTCCTGATAGCTGAAGAGATGATTTTGTAATAAAAAACTGCATGTATTTAACATCATACTCTAGCATCCAAAGTAAAAGTTGGATTTTAAATTACTTAAAAACCAACAATTATAAAAAGATGCGTGGTGCGAAGGATAAAGCAAGGCTCCGCAACATCTCGTGCATTAAAAACAATGCAAGCGAGGTGTTGTAACCAACATATTACAAATGTACACGTGAAGACAGCGCGCAAATCTGCCATAAGCACGGAATTATTGATAGAAGAGTCTTGCTCGCTAAGGCACAGAAACTCGCCATTAAGCTAAATGAAGACTAAGCTTCAAATTCGAGCGGTCATCAGCGTTGGTGCAAATTAAATTCTATTAACTTCGCAAAGATTCAAAGAGAATGCAGTAATAATAATACAAATGAGCCGCTTTTACTCAAATTATTATAATGCCGATGCTACTAGGTTGTACTTCTACCAACGGAAGCAAGCATGAAAATTTAAAAGGATTCAAAACCCAGAAGCAATACTGATGTTTCAGTGCAATGAATCTAAACTGTCATGAAAGTACGAAGTTGCAAGATTCAATCTAAATAGATGCCGAATACGTTCAATGCGATAATGATCTCGCCTGAATTGGAATTATGTTGTACGAGAATAATTAGGGTGTTCACTTTGTTGAGCACTTAGGCACTTGGGGAAAAGTGTAAGCATTTCCAACAACAATTTACTCTGAACAAATTGTGCACAGCTTGCTCGACCCAGACCCTGACTACGAAAAGTCGGGCACTTGTACCTTAGTGCTAGAGGTCTTATACAAGCTAAAATCAAATGTGTGATTAAACATTCATATAAATTGTACACTCAAAAAAAAAATCAATCCATATGGGATCAAATCAATCCCAAGCGGTAATGAAAACAACGTAATCCCGGATATGATTGACCCGATCTGAAAATAGATTGAGTTGATCCGACTTTTTTAATCCTAAGAAGGATTACATATATCCCGGGGTAATCCTATGAAAGATTGAGTTGTGCAAAAAATTCGAGCACAATTCAATCCCAAAACTGGATCATTTTATGCTTATTCTAGATTCACTTATGCTCGATATGTAAGATTGATTTGATCTCAGGATAGAGTACTATTCTTCTTTTCCTCCGCCATGCCATTTGCCATAGGACATCCTCATACACTTCAAAGACCACTCACATCAGTTTTGGTTAATAAAGATTTCTGAAAAAACAAAGAAATAATTATAAAAATTTTTGGCTCCACTGGGACTCGAACACACGACCATTCGCACTGAACAGGAATGGAACGGCATCTCATCGCACACCACCATACCCAATGTTTGTTTCAGCGTGTCTGAGAGGCTACTTATATTTCTTCGCTCTCGCTCTCTAATTTATGGGCATGTGATCTCGAAAGGGATTGTAGTAAGCACATTTGGAACGATACAAGCTCGAAAGGAATGGACCAATCCTTAAAAGATTGAATTGTGTAGAATATCCTGGAAATCGAGATTGAATTTTCAAGCTCGTGCCGGGCTTACTTCAAGATTTAAAAGATTGAAAATATCTCGGCGTTTTTTTTTCTGTGTATGGAGAAAGCGCCAACTTTGAACGAACCATGGATTACTGCCGAATCATATCTCAAATGTAATTGTGCACAATTTTCGTGCACAGAGGGCTGCTCACAATACTAGTCAGGCAAAAGTGAATACCCTAATTGTATTATCCAATCGTGGAAAATTACTTTGCTCAATCTAAATTTAATACAAAACAGCCCTTAACCAAAGAGTCCTACTAAATTTGGTATCACTACTTCGACTTTTTTCTTATATAATAATAATATTACCGCTTTTGAAGACCAGATCTTCGAATATGCTGAAAGAAAGAAACGCCAAAAAAATAACAGATTTTTAAAAATCAATTTGTGTAAGATAATCTCATATTGAAAAGACTGAAACAAAATTTAAAATCGTGCGGGACATCTTACTACCCCTGCAAGCACTGGAATATAGACATATGGTCCCACAGATCATACATTTGTGCTACGATGATCCGGACGAAGGATATTTAAAGTAATTGTTATTTTAATTTTTAAAATAAATATTTTTGATATCAATTAATTTGTTATTTTTATATAAACATTTTTTTATTACAATTAATTACTAATTTTTATTTAACAATTTTAAATTGAAAGTTATTTCGAAATTCTTATTAGGTATAAAATAACTATTTATTTCGGTCCCTGGACTTAAGCTATCCTTATTTAATAGCTAAATTACACATACATAAGCATTAACTTTTTGTCGGTAAAATAAAATGAACATAACTCACTGAATTGCTTATATGCAAATTTTTGCTTACAACCGATAACCGCTTAAATGCAAATATCGCTTATATGCAAAAATGTTGCTGCATTATAACTTTTGCATATAAGCGATATTCACTGTACTTGTAATACCCACCATTTTGGTGTGAACTAGGATATTTTTGATCGATCAAAAAATATTGTAGAAATAATAGCCTATTTTCGAAATTTTTACTCAGAAACCCCGTAATTCTGCCATTTATTGGCCGTTCATACCAGAATTACAACAATTGTTAACAAATCCCCGTCTTCAGTTTTAAATTCAGAAATTCCGTTCTCAAACAACCAAGGGCCTACGTTAAAAATTTTTGCTTAACTTTAAACGGGAATACGGGAACAACAACAATAGCAAAAATTACTAAATCTAATTAAACCGATTACCTATAGAATAAAAGAAACTTTGTGTAATTTAATTTTTTGTACACCATTAAAAAATGACTTCTGAAGCTATACAGTATCCTTAAATCTCTATATCAATAAAATGTATCGTCTAAAATGTAAGCTTCTTTTCTTGTAAGTAATCTTCAACTCAATCCCAGTTATTTCATATTAAATTTAATTCATTTTAATTTTACCAGCTTGTTCTTCAAGTCTTGCAACTCCTTCCAAAACGGAGGCCCAACTATTTGTCTGCCCTCGGGGCCTTCACCATTCCAGGCAGCTGCCAACGGGTGGTTCCAAACTGTCTCAATAGTTTTCTACGTGTAAGAATTCCTCTCCTCCAATGCCCGCAGACAACTTGCAATATTATTGTTAATTTCATCGTAAATTTGATATTCTTATGCTTATTGAATTTTCATGTTTAAGACACAACTCCCTTCCCCTCCAGTATCCTCCTTTATTCTTGTTTGCTGGCAAATGCAACTGATTTTAGTTATGATAAGACTGTGTCAATAAAAGCAGATGCAACTGCAGATGCACACCAGATCCAGATTCCACACACAGCAAAATTAACTTTATGGGCAATTTTATCAATTTGCAGGCAGTTTGTTGTTGTTTACCTGTTTATTATTTAATAATAACAATGAAATGTTTATAAATGCGAAACTTTAATTGCAATTTTATTATTTGCTTAAAGGCATGAATAATAAATAAACTTAAATAGTTTGTGTTGGACTTAAATATGTCTATCCGTATAAAGTCCAGATCTATTACCAATAGAAAAAACCACCCATCTCGAAAACCAACTTATGTTAATTTCCAAAAACTGACGTTTCACATTAACTCTTCTCTAAAAAACGATAAAATCTAAAACAAACACTTGAGTAAAACGAAAGCGCGTCACGTTTAAGAAAATATATTTTAAGTGCTCCCAGAAACTGTAACAGACTCGGGGGAAATAATGTTAAGACAACAAACTCCAGCGAGTGTGTGTGTGTAACCAATTTGTTGGCTGAGCATAGAAATCATTGATTCATCATTATCAATGTGATAAGGCCCTGCCCTGGTTCCCTCCTCGCAAGATCGGAGATCGCGCACAGCTGTCAGTGGAGGAAATACTTCGAATGCACTTGAGACATTTCTCTTGAACTTCAACGCCTGCCAGGCCGCTGTCAAAATATTTCAATGGGTTGGCAGTCTGGAACTTGTTGTGCGGTCTTTTGATGAGATCTCTATATGACAGCGGCTCTGCTCAACCGTGTGTGTGCGTGTGTGTGTTTGTGTGTGTTAGACAAATTAAATCTGTTATTTTCAATTTTCAATACAGTGTAGAGGAACTTGTTCCCAATTGGCCACAGAACCACATTCCCATGTCTCCAAGTCGCGCTTTTTTCTTACTCTTTTTTTTTTGTTTTGTTGTAACCACAGATGATCGGATGATCGTACTTACTATACACACACATATTCTTGTATTTATAAGGTTTCTGTCATTTCTGTTAAGGATTGAGTTATTTGCTTGCCCAGCTTGGGAGACGGAGACGGAGACACTGGGACTGGGCCAGTGCCTTGGGGATGGATGCATGTGGTTGGTTTTGTGTTTTGTTGCTGAAAGGCGATACTTTGCCTCGTTTCATATTGTTGCCGATCGTGCCGATAAGGATTGTGGCACTTTCTGTACTCAGAAAATGCAAAAATATTTGAATAATTCTGAGCGAAAAAAATTTTAATGAGAGTTTATTTTCTAGAAAAGGTAATTGACTATATAAGTAAGGGATTTCTATTAAATTCTGTATGGTTTGGAATGGATTCTTTTTTATCATAACAGAATTCCAGTGCCAGACCTTACAAGTTTAATTAAGTATGCAACCAAATAACATTTTAAGCTTCCCAAAATAAATTGTTCTAATTCATAGAATGTTTGAGCGATTTTTTCTTTGAATAATAATATCATTATCATCATCAACATGATGAGAATCTGATGGGTACTCGGATCTGGTGGGTATCTAGTGGGGATCTGGTGATCTTCTGGGGATCAAGTGGGGGTCTGGTAGGGGTTTGGTAGAGAGTTAATGGGGAGCCGGTGGGGATTTGGTGGGCTCTAGTTGGGATCTGGGGTGGGTCGGGTGGGGATGTGGTGGGTATGCGGGGAGTGGGGGTGCAAAGAGTGCCTGCATTAAGGTCAAGTTGTGAATTCTGTGCTAAAAACTATAATGTTCTTTGTTTAACAGTGCCTCAACAGTGACTTGACAGAGGCATTACAGAGACTTAACAGTGACTGAAAAGTGTCTTAGCTGTGACTTAACAGTGACTTAACAGTGACTTAACAGTGACTCAACAGTGACTTAACGGTGACTTAACAGTGACTTTACAGTGTCTTAACAGTGACTTAACAGTGACTTAACAGTGACTTAACTGTGACTTAACAGTGACCTAACAGTAACTTAACAGTGACTTAACAGTGACTTAACAGTGAATTTACAGTGACTTAACAGTGACTTTTCAGTGTCTTAACAGGGACCCAACAGTTACTTAACAGTGACCTAATTTTTGATAATTTAACATTTATTTATACAGAATCCAAATGTGTCTTTTGCCAAAACTGAAATCGGATTCATCGACGTAAAGTGCATCGCTCGTTCCGGGTGTCTCATGACACAAACCCTTTTTTGTTCTTATAATTATTCTTGATAACAGATTTGGGATTCGCATGATGTACCACTTCACACACTCACAAACACTTGCTGCTACGGCAAATGGTAAATCCGACTGACTTCATAAAAACAAAATTTTTTGGTCATTTTCATCCGCTTCGCGGTCGGCATTTTTCAAATATTCATTTATAGTGCGCGAGTACCAACCTTAACGAAGGTCAATAGCATAAGCAGTCTGGGCTGTGGGTTAATACTCAGTCAGTCGGGCGTAAAGATAAATATGTATGTATGTAGATTTTCCAAAATATATCGGGTGTGTTTCAAAAATCTCTACAGATTTTCGTTCAAACGTTTTGAACTGAAAATAAAATGATAATAATGTGGTTGGCTTCTAGATCCAAGATCGTTAAAAACGCACTAAATCTTCTTGGCCTGGAGCAGTCTGTTTCAAATCGCTCAACTTTTGTCATCTTATCTAGAAGTCGATCATTTCACCACCAAATGGTCAACCTGGAACAACCAATTAAAAGCGGTAAAAAGCACAATATTTGATCGTTTTTTCAAAGGGAAGCGATCAAATTAAACTATTATAAGCTAATCTTACATTTACTTATAACCCATTTGAAGATATTCGACACACAGAGACCCACACAATCAAAAATCGGGCATCTCTATCTATTTCTTGTGGTTGTTCTTGCTTAAGACTTAAGCTAAGTTTGGTTGTTAGAATCGGCAGTGAACCGTATCCCATTTGTTTCAATCATTAGTTTTCCATTTACCAATTTCCATTCATTTAAATGAGCTCACATGCTAATCCAAGCACTTTCAATTTGTTATTACAACAAATTAATTTGGACATGCAAGTTGATTGCAAAATAGAACTGTCCAAAGCAAAGAAAAAAAACGACAGCCTACCTACGCCTAAACAGCATGGCACTTAAGACTGAAAGGGTTCCTCTCCTCCTCTGTTGGACAGCTGGCCAAATGCGAAACAGATCAAAGCAAATTATGTGCAACGCCTCTTAGCTGCTTAGCACTGAACGAGCATCAAGAGCTCAATGCCTAACGCGTGCCCCAGCCAGGGATGAAATGGATTTCCAGTTTAGTTTGGCTAAAAATATTTCATAAATCAACAAAACCAGAATCCGAACCAGAATGATGGCTCGATTAAATGGATTTCAATGCCAAACCACTGCTGACTCGGTGAAGTCTTTTGCATTTCCATTTCATCAAGAAAACCAACAACCACAAATACAACTCTCATAACAAATTTGCGCTCTTTTATGCCCACAAATTGCCATGTCTTCAGCCAAGTGACAGAGCAATTATCGAGGACCTGGTCTATGGAGCTGGAGCTGGTGGAGATGGGGCAATACCAATTGGTATGATGGCAGGGAGGGAACTGCAGTTGACAGATTGAATGATTTGGTTGGAAGGGGAAGCAGAATTGATGGATTGTCTATTAACGTAAAAAGACCTTTTAGGCGTCTGCCAAAGAAGAAAGTGCCATACAACAATATTTTGAAAATTTCCAAAGAAGGAAAACTTAAAAAATTCGAATCCAATAAATATTAGAATGTTTGTATTTTAATGTTAAATATATGCAGACTCCAGGCTCCATAATGAAGGCGCAAAATGCGACCGAAACGCGTAGGAGAAAAATTAAAAATATAATATAATTCACATTACCAACCTAAAATATTTAACGAAATTAGCTTAACGAAATACACTAACTGAAACTCTTTTATTTTTCATCCGATCAGGTTCAAACTCAAATTTCAAGATCTGTTAAAAAAGCATGAATATTTTGAACGTGACAGTTTTTTCCATCATTATATTTTTTGTGATTTCTGCTATAATACGAAGGAAAAACTTACGGTAAATTGAATTCACATACATAGTTCCTCATGGTTTCTGATGCATTCTTGTATAACCCTTGGTAATATCAGAAAGATTTTAGAACAAAAAAATAAAATAAAAGTAAGCAAAATTAATGTCAACAAGTAAGAGTGTTGCGGTCGAGTGCCCTGACAGCAAAATTCCCAGTCCCAAGTAATGTGGTTCCTATAGCTTTGAATTCCATTTATCTTAAAATTTATTTCAATAAATGGGCAGGCGCACTTGCATATCTTCGGTGTTTTTGCTCGGATCTCATTGTGCTACACAGAAAAGATAGATGTTGGGCCTCACTGAATATTTAAAAAGTCACTAGGTTAAAACTTAAAAATTGAAGCTCTGACAGTTTTTCGCAGTTAGAAGAAGATGGAGGAGGAATTTGCCAAACCTGGAGCAAACTTTATCTGGGTACGGTGTACACCTAGTCTCTATCTATTACAGTCTCTGAGATCGACCCGACAGACGGAAATGGCTAAATCGACTCGGCTGTTGATGCCGATCAAGAATATATATATTTTATGTGGTCGGAGATGCTTCCTTCTTCTCCCTGTTACATACATTTGCACAATTTCATGATCCCCTTTTTCCCATTTTTTTAATGGGAAAATCTCCAAACGGGTTAACTGAATTTCAGTTTATTAGGATAAAAACCAACGAAGCAGCTATATAAAATAGTGTTTTAATCGGCCGGATTGGCTATATGGGAGCTTTATCAAATGATAGTTCAAATCGCACCCAATTTGGTAATTCGTATTAGGCGCTAAAAATTTGAATACAAACCAAAGCGGAGAAAATCAAGGTTCTAGCAAATCTGTCAGTTTGGTCACATGGCAGCTATATATAATTTTGGTCTAAATTGAGTGAATCTTTGTCAGTTACTGGAGCTTATGCGAAAAAAGGCTAAAAATTAATGAGTGCGCTACCTTAATATTTTCTTCTAACCTAATAAACTTGTTAGGCTGCCTTCACACTGTTCGACACATGACCCATGGCATCTAGTAGGCCCGCATTTCTCCAAGAAATTCTATGAATTTGACAAGCTATTAAAATTTAAAACAGAACAAAAAGCAGGATTACCTGACTATCATGTGTCATGTGTCGAACAGTATGAAGGCAGCCTTATGTTTATGTGAGGTTTTCGTATATACATTCTCGAAATGAATGTAATAGTGAATTGGTAACGGCTTTCCAGATATAATCAAAACCCTGGCAAAAAAACAATGGAGATTATATTTTCTATTTTTTACATTTCCGTGATTTTGAGTATGAAACCTTTTTTTTTAATTTATCCGAAGAAGTGTTTTGAAGACAGTAAAGTACGCTCCCATATAGTTAATGATACATATCTTGAGCAAAAAAAAAATTTTTTTTAAATCCATTTTGCATCTGAAAACTTTAAGAGTCTATGCAAAAAAATTTGCTGCCCCAGAGTCAGACGCAAGCTAGCCGGTGAAAATGGAGCACCCAGACGGAAGAAAATGGTCAGCTCAAAATAACTCTCGTCCATTTAATAATTTTTAATCTTTGAGGATCTAAACACAACTGTGGTCAAAAAAAGCAGGAATTTGTTTATACATCGAAAAATCTTTATTTTTCATTTTATTTTCCTAGTGTGTGGACCATGCTAACTCCAAGTCCATCCTAGTGTACTTACACACAACTCTTCAGTTCACTCTCATTCAAAAAAAAAAAAAAACTGTAATGGCGCGCAATGGCAAGTGCTGCCCATCTCTGATACATAAATGTGACCGTTCACTAGTAGGAATTTTTTGTCTAACGCCACGTTTTGCCTATTTTTGCTCTCTTGATGTGCTGACGTTTTAAGCAGCTTTGCTTGCGGTTGACAATTTATTAATAAATGCTTAAATATTCAGGTAAATAGACGAAAAATTAAAAAATTTGCAAGTAAGTGAACTTCAGACATTTTAACAGTTTCGCCTTTCCATAGATATGGCCAGCCAATCGAATCAATCCTTCAGCCAAACCAACAACTACGGCGTCGGCAGAACAATGCAAAATGGTGAATTGACGGCAAATGGTTCCAAAGCGGTAAATTCATCTGTCAAGCGTCCCAGCTCTACCACCGAAGCAGAATCAACGATTCCTGCCAAGAGAGTGGTGTTGCATCATGGTGTGGCAGAGATCAAGAACGGCACAAGTATAATTGTTAATGGAACTCCCATCAAAGTGGAAGGTAAGCACAAGCAGACATATGTACTTATATTCGTAATTATGCTTACAATACATCAGTACATACATAAGTATGTAAGTAGTCTTAATATTACATTATAGCTCTGAACTAGTTCAATTGAACTGTTCTTTTGGGTTAACCACTTAATAGAGATGGGAGCGGACCGTGCATTTAATTTTCGCTTGACTCACGCATATGTCGAAATTTAATTTTTTAACAGCTTTCGATTTTAATTAAAAAAAGAATAAATTAAATTAAGAAAAATGTAGGAAATCTTTATCTTAATGATGATTTCATGTAAATGATGATCACGGCTGCGTCTCTTCAAAATATCGGACGGAATGTTACGAATAAATTCTTCAATTCTTCAACTGTAGCTATAGACATGAGCCTTAAGATAGCCCCAACAGTTGCCGCTGGATGAGAAAGGTTGTAAGCACGAAAAGCATGAATGTGTATACAAATTCGCTAAGTTGCTTCTTCTTCTCATACAGTTCGTCATTCTTTCGAATGCGAAAATCCTCGCCAACTTTCAATGGTCCTGAAATCCGCCTTATCCGCTGATGATATTACCCATGCTTTTGCGCCGCATTGCAGGACTGGAATGATAAGCAACTTGAATAGCAATATTTTAGTTCTTCGAGCGAGCTCTCTGCTATTGAAATCCCTAATGAGCACGTAGAAGCATTGGTTTGCAAGAGTGATGCTTCTTCGGATTTCCAAGCTGATGTTGTTGTAGCTGGGAGGTAGACAAAGCCCTCTACAACGTTAAAGTTATACTCTGTCGTTGTAATAAATTGCCCAAGACGTGTAGACTTCTGTTTCAAGTATACTAGGTACTCTCTGAAAACGCCATGCTTACCACCTGTTCGGTTTTGCCGATAATGTCAAACTCATTGGCATAGGTCAGTACCATTACATCTTTATGAAAGACTAGCACATAACCCGTCGCGCTTCGCTGCGCCTTTGACAGTATAGAACCAATATCAGACCGTGGTCGGATTTTCCATCATTGGGAAATCACACTTAAAATAATTGCGAACTTTATCCGTACAAACAGAATCTCAAGTCAATCGGATGAAAAATAGTTATTTTCCATGTAGAATTTTACTGGAATTTCGCGCCTGGGGCGGAATTTCCGTCATTGGAAAATTATGCTTCAAATTAATTCGTATTCTATCGTTTAAGCCAATCGGATGAATAAAAGTTTTCTTGCATGCAGAATTTTCTGCGCATTTTCACTCGCGGGGATCAGATTTTCCGACATTTTTCTATTTCATCAATTGAATCCGAGCTTCAAGCCAATCGGATGATAAATAGTTTTCTTCTCGCAGAATTTGCCGGAAATTTTACGGCAGTCGGGTAAAATTTTCCGACTTTGAAAAGACGCTTTTAAATTAATTCGTATTACATCTTTACAAACCGATTTTTAAGCCAACCTGGGGGCGGTTTTTTTGGTAAGAAAAATCCCATTTTAAATCATATCGTAGTCTGTCCTTACAAACCGAGTTTCACGGAAATCGGATGGAAAATACTTTTTTATGCAGAATTTGCCGACCTTTGGATAAAATTTTCCAACATCAGAAAATCACATTTCAAACTATTTCGTATTCCATCCTTACAAACCGAGGTTAAAGCCAATCGGAAGAAAAATAGTTTTTGAGTGCAGAATTTTCCGTCCATTTTCCTCGTGGGCTCCGTCTTAGTACGCAACTTCTCCACTAACAGAACTCCTCTCCAAATTTCAGCCCTTTATCTCTTACCGTTTAGGCTGTGCGATGATTGCCATTGAGTTAGTGAATCAGTCAGTGAATCAGTCAGTCAGTACACTCTTTTTTTATAGATATAGAGCGAGGCCAAAAAGTGAGAGAGTATTGATGTCGATTCGAACTCTTGCGAGCGAATGACGGCTTTCTGCTCTTTTGGTCTCAGCTTCGGCAAACGTTCGGGTCGTGTACGTGTGAATAACGAAATGTTTTCGCCCCCTGGGAGGAACCAAGGACTAAGTATCGCTAGAATAGGGATATTAAAATTCCATTCAAACAATTAAGCATTTATTTGAGAATCTTTATCTTTATAATAGATTACAAAAGAAATATGCCTTGCGGACTGAGCGCTTCATAATTATAGGTGGTCTGCCACCGAATTGAAAAAAGGCTAAAGTGGCGCGAGGGTAGAGAGTCAGCCGCCCATGTCAGCAGTTGTGGGTTCGAATCATGGCCTGACGCAAGCGAAGATTTTTTTTTGTTTTTTTTTGTTTTCAAATTGTATTTTTATTGTATTTTTAAACAAATATAATTTTTTGTTATTTTTGATATCAAGAAAACACACTTCTAGTAAATATTTTCAGCACTTAAACGTTTTTTTCGTTTTGGAGAGCAATGGGAGCTGCGTTGAGGAAATGCTTTCTTAGTACAATGTCCGATCACTATAGGAAGTTATTGTGAAATTTTGAACTTTCTAACTATTATGGTTTTGGCTCCACATCGATGATCATATGAAATGTCTTATCATTATATGATTATAGATGGGGTCCGATTTGCATTCTGGCATAAAGTATCACCATGCCCAAAACCTCTTTTGGTATCAAAAGGTTTGAAGAGCTTCGTCTATATTTTGACAGAGCTTTAGGTGCTTTTCAACGTCATCTTGCAAAGTCGAATGTACTTTGCTGGTATACCAAAGGTAGACAAGGCAAAGGTGAGCTTACATCAGGGTTCTCCAAGAAGAAAGCGCCAAAATGTGTCTGTCTCACTTTCTTACACACAGTGACACCTGACTTTGGCAAGCATTCGGTGTAAATTGGTGAGTGTGTTCGGCTCCAAGTGGCTATGGCTGGAGAACTCTGTTAAGAATTATAGAGACAGCGAGCCATCATCATGAGTGCGATTGAAAAAATTTAGTTTCTGATCTCTCAGCAATTTTTAACTGCGATGAATGCTGCAATTCTGACACTCAGTAGGACTCTTAAGACTCCAGAATTTCAGATATCATCAGCCTCATCAGAATTGGGACCTCCAAAATCTAAAGATATGTCCCAAAAACCGTTTATTGCTCATAATAAGCTGCGAGTGGACCAGCTGTATTTTGTACAGCTTTGCTACTTCTGATTGCGAGGAGAAGATTATAATATGTTATATTCAAAGGCTTAAGAGATTTGACGCGATGGCTAAGAATTACAAATATAACAGATCAGGTATTTACAAATTATTTTTTTTGGAATTTATAATTTAACCACTGGTTAACCAATATTATTATTTCCGATTTTTTACTAAGCTTTCTTAGAAAAGTCAAAATAATTCTAGGTTAAACAAATGTTGACTCGATAAATTTGGTTAGCTTTCGATAAAGTTATTTGCGGATTTAGTTTAGGTAGAAAATAAGGATCCTTTTAACCGAATTCAAAAACTTGACTCTAAGTTCTAATGCTTTTGGGAAAACTATCAATGGCCTTAGCTAAAGATTACTTTTCATCTTCATCATATTTTTTTCGTGTTTTAAGTTGTTGTTTTATGTTCAAATGCGTGGCTTGCGAAATGGGCATAGGCACCCCTGTAGTAGAGTGTTTGGAGAAACTCAAAATGATCTGCAAAACATTTGATTAATTTGGTTTTCTAATTTCATTTACAGATTCCTCAAAAATAAAGGAACGCCGACCAGAAGCTCCGATTGGTTATTTTCAACGGCAGATTGAAAAGTCTAATAAAAGTCTAACCTTGCAGTTGGAAGAGGAGAAAAGCCTATCCGCTCATCTAACAAGAAGAGTTCATGAACTTTATTACGACCTAGAAAAAGTTGGTTTAAAGAGAGACTCTGAGAAGTCGGTTAACAGAGAAATGCAAAAACATCTGGATGCAAAAACCAAAAAACTTCATGATATAGAGAAGCAACTGCAGGTGGAGCTTCAAAAGAACATAGAGCTGAAGAATTCCCTGGGCCAGCAACGGCAGCAAATGCAATGCGAAAAGGATAAATATTTAGAGTATTGCAAAAAGGAGCGACGCGATTTGATGGCCAGCAAAGACGAGCTTCATAATTTACATGAAAGCCACAACAGATTGCAACAAAGAGTGCAGGAAGAGCTAAGTGCAACTCAGATGATCGTATCCCAGAGAAATAAGCTTGAGCTCGATCTTAGAGCCGTCCATAAGGGTTTGGACCGTGCGACGTCGATAAAAAAAACGCTGTTGGTAGAGCGAGATCAATTAAAAACAGACACAGATCTACTAAAGCAGAAAAATCAGCATTTGAAGCAGCAAACTGAAGTGAAGGAATTAAAGGCCAAACTAGAACAGCCTTTGCCTCCCCGGGCCTTTGGAAGGATTTATAATCTTATACAAGAGCAGGGCAAGACAATGCAGTTGACCCAAAATATCCTCGTACAGGACTTTCAGCAGCAACTGTCAGTGGAGGAGGGAAAGCGTCAGCGTTTGCAGGAGAATTTGAAAAGTCAGGAGGAGACGCACCTCCAAGAGGTCAACAGTTGGAAGCAACGTGTGGACGAATTGACTACAAAACTGGAACGTTTTGCTTGCACCATTTGCTTGGATTCTTGGCAAGAAACGGGTGATCATCGTGCGGTAATACTTCCATGCGGACATGTCTATGGCGAGAAATGCATACGAGAGTGCATAACAATAAATCAAATGTGCCCTCAGTGCCGTTTGGGGGTCAGACCAGACCAAATGCGTAATGTCTTTTTTTAAGAAAAAAGATATTTTACCATTTTCTACAAAACCTTAAAAAAGTTCCAAAAACTCTTAACTGGTTAGGTTTTTGATACGTTAAGGTCGAAACACTTTCAAAATTTATTCCATGATATTTAATATTTAAGTTCGATTGTGGAGTTTGAGTTCATCATTTTTACCCTATTCTATCATAAATCCTTGAAACCAAAGATAATTTCTTTTCATTCTTTCATGGAGTTAAGATTGCAGAAAAAGAAATGCTAAAAAGTTTTATACACCTTCTGGACTTCGAGAATACAATATAGTTGAAAAAATCTTTTAACAACAGGATCTTAATTTATCAAATTCCCAATTTCTGCTACGATTTTCCCTAACAACAAATTGAAAACAAATTTCTTAAAGTCCAATTTTACTTTTTATTTCAACGAATTTTTAAAGAATTCTCCAAATTTGATCGAAAATAGGCTGAAAAGTTTTAAATCTTAAGTTTATTAAAAAAAAATTAAAACCAAAAGAGAAACACAAACGTCGATTAGTTTCTCTGACAAACTTGAAATCTTTCAAATGAATATGAACAAAATTTTATAATTTTTTATCTAAAAAAATTTTTTATTATCAAAAGTAAAAGAAAGAAAAAAAGATATGTAATTTGAAATGGAATTGATTATGAAAAAATGTATCACATGTTTGCTTTATATAATAATAAATAATCAAAATACAATGCAATTCAATTATCTAGTCTACATATGGGCTAATCTCTAAATTTTTAAACCAAGGACCAATATCCTAATGCTTCTTATGCAAGCTTCAAAGCAATGACTTTGTCAGCGTTCAAGATTTTAGGAAATTGTGTTGTTTTATCTAGTAGACAGTTTCAAGTTCACAGCTGGTAAAAATATACAAAAATATTGAGTGAAAGTGCAGTGACCAGGTCCCTACCAAACTTTCTAGGTGCTTGAAAATTCCGGCCAGTTAATTGGATGATATAAACATACCTCTCCCTTACGAACACATAGTGAATTTCGGGTCTAGCGATATTATATAAAGACTCTGCATTTCCCAGCAGCATCAGCACTGTTCAGTTATAATTAAATTCAAATCGTCTTTCTCGTTTTTCCCCCAACCCCTCTTTCCACACTCTCCTTACCCTCCTTTCCATCTTCCACCGCTCTCCACTCTTTCCCCTCATTCTAGCACAGAGGCGGCCAAATGGAAAGGACAAAAAAGTGCGCTTGTGTTGGTGAACAAGAGAGCTCTCTCCAGACAACATGCGTTTTACTTGCAATGTAGTGCTCACCGATTCACACAGCCATAACTTCCGCTCGCGTTTGCCTAAAAACACGACTGACTTCGGCTCATATGAGCTAGCACATGTATCAGCTGTCATCTATCTCAGAGAGTCAAAAGAAGCATTGCATATTTGTAATACACAAATACCCAATTTGTGAGTGTGTGAGTCGATCCCTCTGCTATGAGGTTGTCGAATATTTAAAAAATATCTATATCAACATTTTAGGCGATATTGAAAAAGTATCATAACCATATAAATATTTTGGTGTCAAAAATATCGATATTTTCGATATTTTTCATTAAAAACCCGTAATCACGGGAAGAACTACAATCTGACTGCTCTTAAAAAATATACCTTTAATGTATAATATATTTATTAAGCTAACAAAGGAAATTTATTTTTTATTTCAAATAATTGATAGTAAGCGACCTTTCTAAATTGAAGAATTTGATAATTGCAGGCTCGAGGTCAAGTAAAAACACACAGATGTGTATGCTGTTTTTCCAATATATTTCGGTTGCTCCTCGGCAACCATCTTCAGGGAGAGTACAAAACAATTTCCAACATTGACTTAATACAAAAAAAAAAACTCTTTTACATACATTGTTTTACACGTCTGTTCCGTTCGGCGTGGAGTTGGATACTAAGTTATTGTTTGGTCAGTAAGTGTCTGTATAGTCTGTCTGGTGCGCACAGTTCTCTGTGTACCATTTGTAGTTAAGCCTTTTGTCAGTGTGTGTGTCTATAATATACAACAACTCAAGAGTGAAGCATTTGCTGCAGTGGGTTTCTTGCTGTAGGACAGTGTGTCGCAAGCGCCGTTTTTTAAAAGGCGGTTTGATGTCCGAGTTTATAGTCTGATTTGTGTTGAGATATCCTAGTTCAAAGTTTAGATTTTGTTGTACCAATGTACAATTTGTAGCAGCTCTTTCCTGTATCTCCATTACATGAAATCTTGTATATCACATTGCTCCTATCAAATGTGGCTACTTTGGACTTCGTCTTATTAAAAAAGTTCTTCATTGTGTTCTTTGGTTTGTGGGCTAGCTGTATAACTGGGGAAAAAAATAACTGACTTTGGACCAGATGTAAAGTGGACTCCTCACATTTGGGTGGAATAATAATTACTATTGCAATTATTTGGATCATTGTACCTGTAAAGTGCAATTATTGAGTAATTGAGCTTAAAATGTTCAATAATTCATGTATTTGTAGGTGAATATTATGTTATTTTAATAATTTTAAGAATAATTTTTTTCAAATCAAGGTTATATAAATCAAGCTAATAATAATAATTCTAGTTTCTGACTTAATTTTTTAATTAACATGAATTATATTTTAACTAAAACAACAGTTGGTTAGGTATTTGTTTGATTCGTCAACAAATTCCGATATGTTCGGAAATTAAATAATGTTGAATGAGATAGCGCCGCGGATGGAAGAACGATTTTATTTGCAAATACGGGTTCTTTTATAAACCGAACGATTTTAAAATTTTATATTTTTGATTTTAATAAAAATAATCCGAAATTAGAACTCGACAAATCTAGAAAACTATAATTTGGGTAAATCTCGTCAAATACTTTTCGCCAATACCAACTTAAGACCTAACCTGAGAAATCCCGTTTTTAAAAACCTTTTTTTTTGATTTTGACGATTTTTGAAATTGTTTATAAAATTGATAAAATATTCTTGTGCAAAACCGCAAAATACGTTTTGGGTGGCATTTCGAGATCTAATTTCTGATTATTCTTTATTGACGTACGTATTTCATCAGAAAGATTGTAAAACTGTTCGGTTTATAAAACAATGAACCATATGTTAAATGACTTAAGAAAAAATTTTCTATTTGACTTTTACGTTTTATTTCTATTCAATTGGGTATTTATAAGAAAGAGCATTTAAACTCGTAAGCAAATTCATTTTTTCTCCACAGAGACTCAAGTACTTAAACATTTTTAACTTAATTACTTAATAATTACACTTTACAAATACAATTATCAAAGTAATTGAATTGAAAAAAACAAATTGTGACTCTTTCCTGAACGACATAAACACACTGTGAAGATTTCAAGACTATAAGTCCGGCAGTTAGAGCATACATTTAATACATTACAAACATCAGACCAATCACATCAGTTTTTGGTTAAACCCAAACCGTTCAAACACTTGCAAACATTTCCCCTCCCACCCTCATTCCTGCTTATCTGCTGATTTCAAACATTGCGATTCTAACATTCTGCCAGATGAATGCGCAATGCTTGGAAATTATCATACCAGAGTCCACAATTATGCGCCTAGCTGGAATCCTTCTATACATTCAATAAAAGCCAGAACAGCAACAGAAGCAGCAAGCGAGAAGCCGCCAGCAAACAACAACCACAAAAGAGCCAAACAATGGACACCAACTGAGGCGGATGCTGCATTTTGGGTGAGCTGAGCTGAGTTGGGTGTGCTGTGCGAGTGCCATTTGTCGAAATTGCAGACTTTGTTATTGTGTGTGTGTGTGTGTGTGTGTGTGTGTACGAGAGAACCGTCGACATATTCGCATTTGTTGGATAGAATCGAATGCCGAAAATACAATTATGGCCGCCAATCGCTACACGATCTTTAAGAGCGAACCAATCCGTTTGGATTTGCACTAGACGAAGTCCTAGATTCTCTTTGATAAAACTTTAGTCAAATTAATTTATGAAAATATTTGAACTTTTTTTGGAAATTTTTTTTAAATAATCGAAAACCTTTATAAAGACATGAAGACGACATGGAGAATACCCCCTTAAGCTATATGTGCCTATATCTGGGCAGAATATAAGGTTTTTGAACCAAATCTAGGCAATTCAACTACTAAATAAAAATAAAAGACAGAAATTTGAAAAATTTCTTAACATAAATATCAGAAATTTTGTATACCATATGATTATTTTACTATATTACCAATACAAAATATAGTTTTTATGAGATGGTGTAATTAATATTAAATCGAATCGGACAATGTTTCAGCCAACTTAATTTTTAAGCCTTATCATTAGGTTTTCTCAAAGTGTAAACAACATAGTTGAGATGGTGCTCCGACAAATCAACTTTTGTGACAACAAAACACAATTTGCGGGAAAGTTTACTATTAAATGCTTAGAACGCAAGAAATCTCACGGACCAAAAGCGAAAGAAAATTTCTATAAATTGGAAGAGGACCCATTTTTCTGTTATTTATTAGTTTATTAGACAATCATTAGATTATTGTTATCTATACTCATAAATCTGTGGGTCCCACTGACTGACAGTCTGACATATTATCAACCCTCAGCTAAAACTGCTTAGTTATGGTATACATAACTAAAAAAGAAAAATTTGGAAAATTTTTCCGAGAAAGAAAATTGATGGGAGAGAGTGGAAAGCGCTGGAAGAGGGATTGTGGCGAGGGGAAAGAATCGAGAGCTCTTGAGCAGGAGGTGGGGAAAGAAGGAGAAAGCCAATTTGAACTGAATATTAATTGAAGAGTGACTGCCACGAGGTCAAATTGTTTTGATATGATCGAAACGGAACGGAACGTATGTCAAAGTTTTATGCAAAAATATGGTTTTGGGGAAAGGCTTAGGAAACTATACGGTCCCAATTATGGGCAAGCAGTGTCACCATTACAAATGAACAGAATATTTCTGACACAACAACGACCACAATGCTCCTTACTATTTGATGCACACTCGACTCCAGCAACAAATACTACGCTGAAGGCGACGCACACACATTTGTAGTTGCGTACGATTTTGCAAAAGCAAAGAGAAAGAGAAGCAAAAATACGTTCTGATATTTTTAAGCAGCTTTCGGATTTGATTAAAATAAAATTACATAAAATTCAGGAAATATACAATTTGCGTCAGCTGTATTTTAAAAGGTTTTGTTCCCAAATCTTTCCAACGTTGTGAACGGCGCCGAATTGATATCTCGCGGTCATTGCTGTCTTAACACACACAATAGTTCTTATACCCCACATTCCGTTAGCGTATCCCAAAAAAAGCAAAGACAAAGCCAAAAGAAAGCACGATAAACTGTAATCGGCATTCCTATACATAGCCGTAACCATTGCTGGCTGCTCCAACTGCTCTGGCTGTGCTTGTTCCTTAACTCTCCGCATAGCTCATTCTAATGCAAACACTGCTGGCACCTTTTGGCCAAAAGCCGCCTGCTCTTCAGCTGCCAATTGATGGTTATTGCCATTGTATGCGATGGCATTGGGACAGCCGCCGAGAGTCGGCATTCCGGGGTAGCCAGCATATCATTTTCCACCAACCTGAACGTAGGAAGTGGCAGCCACAACAGATGCTGGCGATAATGGCGATAATAATTGTCTTTATCTTTTTAGCTCAAAATAAAATTTTGGTTAGCCAGCGGGCTCGTTCCGTTCCGTTTCACAATGAAAGAGCCCGGGCCAAGCCATAGAATTGCCACACTTTCCCAAATGCTTTAGAATTTCTGTTTCGGTGTGTCCAGTTTGCATTAATTTTGTGTGAAAAGCGTGAGGCCATAAAATTCACACAAAATATGTGTTGAAAACAACAAATTCAGTTATTTGCATATCAAGCAAATGGTTCGTCCCCGTTCCCCTCAATGGGGACTCCATGAATGGAGTCATAAAAATTGATAAATGCCCCACATTTTGGTGAACTTTTTGTTTAAACGACAACGCCTCGTTGTTGAATGGTTATTTTGTTTTTGTTTTTTGGGTGGGAGCTGTAAATTGGTCATCACATTTTTTTGAAAGAAACAATCATTTAAATGGGCTTCTAAATTTAATCCATTTGAGAGGGTTTACATTTATAAAAGAAAATGAAATAATTTATTCAAGATAGAGTTTAGTTACAGTTAAAAAATTCTTATAAATTATAAGCCAATTATTGCTATATTTTACCATCCATTTTGGTGTGCATAATCAGAGCCATCCGTATCCATACTGACTAATTTCCTGTTCCGCAAGATTTTCTTCAAGTTACCAAAAAAAGGGTCTAAAATTGAAGTTTCATTTTGTCAAATTTTTATATATTTTGATATTTTGAAAAAAAAATTTTGAAAAAAAATTTAACTTGGAAATTTTTGGAGATTATACTTTTTACCATGTCTTGACGCACTTTGACCCAAATTTCTGGAGAACTGCTTAACCGATTTTGATAATTTTTTTTGTCGGTGAAAGCTTTACCCCCAAATGCACCAAATCTAATTTTTACATTTATTAAGAATAATTTTCATTTCATCGAAACACTCATGTTTTGATTTGGATTCATGTCTGGAGAACGTGCTAGCTTGATTTTCTGTTCACTGAACAACTTAAAACTTGCCCTTGACTCGTGAATGGCCGAATTATCTTGCTAAGATTGTATCCGGGTCCGACTCTTGTTCAGAGTTCAACCAATAAGTTTAGGTAACCTTCTGAATTCATGTGACCTAGAATCTTGAAGAAAATGAAGACTAAGAATACATTAACGACATCTAATAAATAAGCCTGAAGGGATATTACGAAACGTAAAATGGTTGGTTTTAGTTACAACCACAACTGTAGTGGCGGTTCTGTGATGTTTTGGGACGCTTTTAGCTATCACAATCGGACCACCATAATGCAAGTTTAGAGGTCGCAGGAATACAGGGGGCTATTTAAGCTTATTGGATGAAATATTAATTAGCTTTTTGAAGCAAGAGTCAAACCCAGACACTAACTTTCAGCAAGATAATGCGCCGATTCACATTTTTAAGGTCAGTCGTGGTTGTTAAATTGAGAAGAATATTTAGCTTTTAGTATGGCCTGCGCTTTCTTCGGACATGAATCCAATTGAAAACATGTGGGGTAACCTGGCAAGTCGTGTTTATGCTGGCGGACGTAAGCTTAGCTCGACTAAAGAGTTTCGAAAATATGTTACTAAGGAATGAATCAAAATACCGAATTCAGCGCCATCCGGATAGCTATTTTCAGCTCATAAATAAGCCTGGAGATTGAATCCATTATTTGATTTTATCTGATTTTAACCGAAAACGAGAGCGTTAGTTAAAGTCGGCTCTAACCGACTTCGATATACCCGTTACTCATAAAAAACATTTTTAACAGTGTTCTGCGTTCCTTAGGGTGACCATCTGAAAATTATGCAACATATTTTTATGGTGGCGGGGCGGCTTGGTTCACTTTTTTGCTCATAGCTTGAGAACCGTTCATCCGATCTTTATCATTTCTTCGGCAAATCGATTCATTTTGCTAATTACTAACTATCTCTAGAAGGTACAAATTGTCTATCTTCAAAACTGTAGGAGATAGACCGTTTTTCCCAAATTGCGGAGGCGGGAGGGGGCGTGGCCAAAATTTGAAACAAACTTGATCTGCGTGCAGAAAAAAGAAGCATTTGTCCCATACATGTCAAACCTCTATCTCTTACCATCTCTGAGATCTAGGTGTTCATACAGACAGACGGACGGACGGACAGACGGACATGTCTATATCGACTCGGCTGTTGATGCTGATCAAGAATATATATACTTTATATGGTCGGAAATGCTTCCTTCTCCCTGTTACATACATTTGCACGACTTTAGTATACCCTTTTTACTCTACGAGTAACTGGTATAAAAACGGCCATCACACGGGTCAACCCACATTGCATTGTAGACATTGTAAATAGAAAACCGTGTATATATCTTCTTCTTTATTGGCCATTACAACCGTTTGACGGTCTGGGCCTCTGCGATTAACGCTCTCCCCGAGGCATTGTAGTCGCAGTTTTCAAGTGTGAAGATTTTTTACGGTGGTGTGCAAAACCCGACGCACTAGAGAAGGGGGCGGGACGCCGCTCACGTTAATCAGCAGCTTTGCGGATGCATCGCTCTGCTTGCGGTGGTCACCACGAGGAGGTGTGAGTCGACTTGAAACGCAGTAAGCCAGGTTCACTATGGGTTCGCCAAGTTGAACCGATCAGAAGCTTTATCTGACCACAAACGCCCCCATTAGGTCCAGAAGATCTATGACTAGATGTTATGAACCATTGCCGTGTATATAGTATATAGAAAGCAGTATTAAATGTGTGAAAATGAAAACCCAAAAGCCTAAATACTATAATTCAAGTATTCAAATATTTCAATTATTATTCTTTAAAAGCCAATTTAGTAAGCAAACTCCTCCGAATCGGCTTAAATTTTTGTTGTATACATTTGGCTGGTGTCAGCGACACGCAGAGGTGGCTATTTGGGCTGTCGAAAGAATGCCTCAACACACATGCGAAATGTTAGGGCATGGATTTGGGTGGAAGTGGGCGGGAGATGGGTGGAAAGTGGGAATGATGGAAGATGAGAATTACGACCCAAGTATTTATTCCAGTAAAATTAAAAAAAGTCGACGTTTTCTAAAAATTAACTTAGTTTTTTTGCCACTTCTAGTTAACAGCCTTTGAATCATGAGTAGGCTTGCATGGGAGCTATTTGCACCTTTTACAGACTCCAGGCGTCAAAGGGCTTACTCTATTATAAAGACTTGTTAATCCTAAATGATTGTTTAAAGTCAAGTATAAAATCTCCTGGAATTCAATTTAAAATTCTACGTTTTTTTTTTTTTGGTTACTTCCCTCTTTTCTCTTGCTTACCTTCATCCACATCAGTTTGCCGCGACACTTAAACAGTTATGACGTTTGTGTCAAAGTCAAACTACTTAACAATATTTGTTCTACCGTCTACAGAAGTCTCCGCTCACACAGACACACAGACATTGACTTGTACACTTTATGTCTTTTTTAATTGAAAACTTAAATTTGAAGCGACATGGAAAGGCTTTTATCTGCGCCGTATACTCCCTATTGCCCAGCCCCAGCCCCTCCACCACCCCCTCCGGCCCTAAGCAGCAGCAACAGTTGCAGCTATTGCACTCTGTCTACCACACGGCGCACGGCTACTGTCTGCTTGTCAGCGCTGAAGCTTGAAATGATGTTGATGATAAATAAAATAACGAGTTGGCATTAAAATGATGACAGGCCGTTGAGGAGGGGCAGGGGGGAGGCTGACAATGACAACCATGTTGGCGCTTATTAATAATTAGGTTGACTTTTCGGAGAGAGCGAGTGAGAGAGAGCTCATTATAATTAGAAAACTTTCCAAGGAACGCAGCAACAAAGCTTTCAATTCATTTTCATCAACTTAAACGGCAGTCAAGTGGCTTCTCCTCTCTTTTACTTGTAATTACCCTTTTGCTTTTTTGGCACAATCTCGACCACCTCATAAAACTGTTGAAAGCGGCGGGTATCAAAGTTTCCGACAAATTGCATGTTTCTGATTCTCATCCTCCATTGAAAACGAGTTCATTTAGACCACAATTCGATCGAGACTCATTTCAATAAAGTGTTTTTTTTTTGTTTTTGTTTTTATGCTGCCTTTACTCATATTACATGGGGTTTTTGGTCATAATCATTACCGGAAGGCGAGTGGTTAAAGAAAAAAAAATGAGAGCTTGTTATTGAAATAATCATGTAGCGCAAAAAAAAATAGGATTTATTGAAATACTTCACGGTACAAGAGCTTACTGGGCGTGAAGTCATAACCAGGGAGGAGCTCAAAAGTCATTAGAGAAATCGCTTTTGGGTTTTGCACAAAGAACAGGTGTTGAGATCCGATGGGGTACTGAGTGAAAAACTATTCATGAACCGAAGACAAAATTCAAGACGTTTCGGTTTAAAGGATTTAATCCTTCAAAAACAAAACGGTCTAACTTCAAATCAGGACATACCCAAATATAGTTCAACATCTATTTTTGGTATCCACACATAAGAGCAGACCCCACTATATCAACTCTACTTCTCATATTTCGCCTACCCTGGGTCAATTTCAATCACAAGTCAACCGAAATAAACTGATAAAACAGAGTTTGTTTTTATTTTACTTTTTGTCCCAACTCAATCATTTCATTTGTACGAGTTTCAGTCACAGTTTCAGTTTCCCCACCCAACTCATTTCATTGGCAGCTCTTTGGCGATAAGTTGCCACACTTTGTTTTGCTTTAATTGTCAAATGTGGCCCCTTTTTATCTTTATGGGCATAATAGCAACAACAACAACAACAACGAGAACGAGAACAATGTCTCGGCAGACAGCCTGGCTGCTTGGCTGGCTGGAATCAACTGGCAAAGGGTGACCAGTCCGGCCTGTCCCTGGCTAAACTGTCAACTGTCAGTCAGTCAGAACGCCGTTCCCTGATCCAAGCTGGACTTCAATATGTGTCTCTATGTGGCACTCCGTGTGTTCTCTGTGTGTTTGCAGCATGTTACTTTGCCTGCTGATAACTGATATTTGACAACTTTTGAGGCACTGACATTGACGACGGCTGGCGGCCCAGGGTCTGCTGGGATAGTCCCCGGTTCCTACTGTTGTCTGTTGTGGGACATTTAAGAAATTGGACAGCTGCTTCGGCTAGAGAGTATGAGGGGAGAGGGATAGCGAGGCGAAAGATATATTTCATTTGGTTTATCAGTCAAAAGAGTTGGAAATAAAAAAAATTTGAATTTTTTCTTATAAAATAAAATATAAGAGACTGGGGAAGAGGGTTGGCCTGTTTGTAACTTTCATTTTTAAAATGTGTCGCCACACGTACTGTGTGAAGCACATCGCCCTAAAGTCGATCTACAGATACTCTTTAAGTTTTTGCAACCATTTTGGAAAAAGTGGATTTGAGATAATCGCATTAAAGATTCGAAAGTTTTTTTTTTCGATGAAATAAAAATTATTTTTGATAGATTTCAAAATCGGATCCAGAAATTTGTGTCAGAGTGCGTCAAAGCATGGTTAAATAAATAACTCTTTAAAAATTTCCAAGTAATTTCTCTTTGGCTAATTTTTAACATTTCACAACTTTTTAAGGTTTTCCGACTAAAAAAAGAAAAAACTTGAAATTACTAAAATAATGAGTTTCGATCAAAAAATTTTTCAAATAAAAGAGTCGGGATTTTTTCGGATCTGCTTTAAAGTCTTACAGGATGTTTAAAACCCTAATAGAACGCTTAAGCAAATAAAAAAATGGTTCAAGTCTAAATGTAACCGAAAACGGAAAGAAGTTTTTGCGGCTCTGAGCAAATTCTGCAAAACTGAAGCAACGTTGGATAAGCAAGAGTACACCAATTTGCAGCGGGTACTCCCGCGGCACTCTGTAATAGAAGCAAAGCAGAATACAAGCAAAACTTACAAATCCGGATAATGTAGGTGAAAGATGGGAAAGACTGGTGGAGGCTGGCTAAAGAAATCAGAGGAAATGGTCCAAGGATTGGAACTGGCCTAACCGCTGGAGAATTTAGAGTTCACTTAATTGAACTTCTCAACCCCCCGCAACTGTCGCCAAGCAGTTGCCTAGGGCGTACAGCAGCCCCAAAGTACCTGTAGGATGAAGAACTGGATAGAGCGATTTCTATGGAAGAACTAAAAAGTGCACTCAACAAAGCACCGGGTGAAAATGGAATTACCAATGAGTTTCTGCAAAATGCGCCCACTGAACTACTTGAACTCTTGGTCCACATAACGAAGCATATCACAGCGCGCAAGTAGAGGAATCTTTTTCAAAGAGCATAATCTTCCCAATTTTTAAAAAAGGTAATATAAATAAACCGCAAAACTACCGTGGAATATCTTAAATCAACTCTACAGCGAAGCTTTTTATGAGTGTTCTGACCACACGACTAGCAACATGGATTGAGAAAGGCGTAAAACTAAGTGAATACCAAGCACGAAACTCGATAGTAGATGGGATATTTAATCTGGCATCAATAGTCCAAATAAAACTCCAGGAAAAACGCAAAGTTTATGCCTATTTCGTAGACTTTAAGGCTGCTTTCGATTGTGTCCCTAGAGAACTCATCCTTTACAAGCTGCAACGATTAGGAGTATCAACGAAAATGATTAAACTAACAGAAAAGGTTTACGCAGTTTGGACAGGTAACTGTCTATCGGAGGATTTTGAAACACACAATGGAGTTAAACAGGGATGCCTCAAGTCACCGCTGCTATTTGCTTTACATCCGGATGACATTCACGAGCATCTAGAAGGTGGAGTAATGGTTGGAGACACAAATATACGAGTGCTCATGCATGCGGACGACATTGCCATTCTTGCGGACAAACCCGAGACACTGCAGGACATGATAAAAAGACTAGAAAGCTACTGCACTATGTGGGGAATGGACGTCAACAGGTAAAAGTCGCAAATTATAATATTTCGAAAAGGAGGAAGACTGGCATCATCAGAAAAATGATTTTTTCATACGGAGGCTGTTCAAGTTGTTTCGGAATTTAAATACCTTGGAGTCGTATTAACACCCACTATGAGCTTTAAAAAGGCCTAAAAGACGGACATATTTATAGCCTAAGTCTTTTCGAGTACAACCAGGGCTGCAAACCTCAAAAAAATCGACAGAGGTTCACTCCGGGGTTCGAACCCGCGAAACTTTTTGGGTTCGGGTTCACGGAGCGGGTTCACAAGGTCGTTGAACCTAGGTTCGGGTTCGAACCGTGGTTCAGGAATAAGTTTTTTCAGATAACATATATTTAAATTGAAAACAAAAAAAAAACAAAAGATTAGCGGCTTGATTCTAGAATATTCGAGCTAAGATCATCGAACGTGTTAGCAGGTTTCAGGTCAACAAATTTACGATTTTCAATTTCGTGCGGTGTTAGGAAGTTTCAGTGGTTAGAGCGAGCTGGACATATTCCCAAATGCACTCTGAGAGCGTAAGTGAGATCAAACAGCTGACTTATTTCTAACAGAAAAGGTGTCGACTGCGGAACCGTTCAGTCTTTATATTTTAAGGGCCGATTTTACATCTTCTACATAGAGCTATTTGTCACATAAACTAACAAATAACAGGGCAAAATGTAAGCTTATCTGGCACATAGTAGCTATCTGTATGAATAGAAATCGGCCCTTAATGTGTGTATCATATAGTATGTTTCATAACTTTTAAAACAAGACGCCATAAAGGGGATGGTCCACTGTACAGCTGTTTCAAGAAATTTGCGGTTTTATCATCAGCAGGCCTTGCCCATCTTTTGCAATTTGTCAGAGGCCATCTCATGACAGCATGGTGTTGACTTTTTGGGAATTCTAAATGCAACACAAGTGCAAAACAAAAAACTCCAAATTGACAAGGCTTTGGGTATCCCCCATTTCGGACTTTTTGAATTAGTGGACCAAATTCTCTCCCCTTAATTAACGCACTGTTTAAATAAATCATAAGTGTGTCTTCCTGCAATCTTTCATTTTTACTGATCGCTGGATAAAATAAATATATATGATTCGAAAAAATGCACTTGACAGTTTCTTGTCTGGCAGGCATTGGTATTACTACAAATGCGACATTGTATAATTCTTTACAATGAAAGAATTAGGAATTATTTATTGTTTTGTTTACCATTCTTTAAGCTTTAACTTATTAGTTCATTATACAATTATACAATTTTTCAACTCCGGTTCAACTCCGAACCTGTTTGCAGCCCTGAGTACAACAGCACCAGATTGCCGCATATTTTGTCTTGGTATATGCGCCGACAGGGGATTGGATAGTACGCGACGCTTAGAAGAAAACTCGAGGATCATAACATCACCCTTAGTGGAAATGCAACGCACTCGGAATGGATTTTAGGTAGTGACAGCCATAACAGAAGAAACTAAGAAGGAACATGTGAACATGGCCAGATCAAGCGAAGTTCGCATATTCAAGAACTTAAACTATGCGGTAGGAACTGAGTTCTAGAATAACGGCTCCACACAGAGCACTATTACAGGAATCCTAAAGGCGAGAGGAAATATGCTGCGGCTAATTGCAACCCCATAAACACGGTAAACGGTGGTTGCAACTGGAAGGAGATAGAGGAAATCCATAAATTTAACGGAAGATGCCCTATTTTGAAAGAGTTTCGGATTTTTAATATACTTAAGTTCATGTACAACAGTTCTATTTTATTAAAGTCAAAGAGCCTGTGATGGCCCCCTTAAGAGTGAAAGATGTGCTATCTCGCGACTAGCGGGGAAGGAAGGTGGTGTAACTCTGAAGGGTAAGTCTTCCTGTAGCTCGATTTTTCGATTAAGACTGACGGCAATTAAGCCATGCCTTAATATGCGAAATGTTCTTATTTAATTTTTATTAATAATAATAAAGAACCACTTCTACTACTAGTACGCAAAAAAAAAAGAAAAAAAAAAATAATAAATCCGGTACCAAAAAAGATTAGAAGTTTTGCCAAGCTTCAAATTTCTCTCGGTCGCCGGAACGACATGTGCAAATCGCTTACCATAGCAAGTGTTTTGTAAATGTCGAAGGCTGCCATCTCTCACTCTCTCTCTTGGTCTTAGCAAAACAGCTTAGCACAATATTGTCTAGATCATTTATTTGCCCCATACAAAATTTTCTTTGGCGTTATTACCAATTTCGCAAACAAATTTTCCAAATTTGATTCTAGGGTCGATTTAGGGTCGGTCTACCAAGATTGGTAACGATCAATTAAACGATAAAACAAAATTCGGATCTAGACTTAGTAACTCAATATTGCTGCCTTTTGTTTGAAAACTTGTCACATATTTAGTTAGGGTATTCACAATTCATTCACTGACTTAAACCCCCATATTCCTGGCATCCTGGCAACAATTTATGATGCTCTGCCTAAACATTCATTAGAGGCTTCCTATGTTTGGGTGGTTGCCGCATTCCAAAACCCATGGACATGGCCACAACTCACAGGCCGGCTGCTGCTGCTGCTACCCCAGAGCGGCGACGCGTCTCCGTCTTCGTCTTCATCCTTGTCTAGGCTCGTCTCCGCCAGCTAGCAGGTATTCATTTCAATGCTGGTCGAGCTCGTAAAACTGTCAAAATGCACCGGCTACCGGACGGGGTGAGTTGTCGTTGTCTGCGGACTGTTTGGTCGGATACCTCTGGGAAATGCAATCTACGCCACACATGCAACAATTAGCAAAACAAACGCGATATCATAAAATAATATTAATTTGTAAAACAATCGCTGGCGTAAACAACAACGACAAGTAAACTGGCTCCTCTGCTCCGTCTATGGCGGCGGCACCCCACAATTATCAGACGCCGTTGCGCATGCGTAATAAGCACTTTTCCGTCTGACAACACAATAAAATGTCATGATATGCCCCAACGCTCGGTGGGGACTCCTCTGTCCCTGTTGCCTCGCGTATTTGCCTTCTTTCTGTGCATTCTTATTGCAAATAAACGTCTCGGGTTGCAATTAAAATCAATAAATCGGTGGTGGTTCAGAACTTCTAGTCATAGAGCTCTGGACCTAATGGGGGCGTATGTGGTCAGGGAAAGCTTCTGATCGGTTCAACTTGGCGAACCCAGAGTGATCCTGGTTTACTACGTCTCAAGTCGACTCACACCTCCTCGTGGTGACCACCGGAAGCAGTGGCAATGCACCCGCATTGCTGCTGACTAACGTGAGCGGCGTCCCCCCCCCCCCCCCCCCCTTCCCTACAGGGTATAATATATAGGGTTAGTGCGTCGGGTTTGGTACCCACCATCGTAAAAAATCTCCACCAATGAAAACTGCGACTACAATGCCTCGGATACGGACCCCCCCTGATGACGACTCACGCAAACGTTTTAAGGACCACGATTTGAGAATATGCACCTGGAATGTCCGCACCCTCAACGGAGATGGTGATGATATTTCCTTGGTGAATGTCCTCAAGGAATATTCATCGGACGTTACCGCACTCCAGGAAATGCGATGGATTGGATATGGAAGCAAGAAAATAGCGCCACCACAGGATGAGACAGGAAATAAAACACCCCCTGGCAGATCTACTACAGCGGTCATGCTACCAAGCACGAGTTTGGGTGCGGTTTTGCAGTGAGTGATAAACTGCGCCACTCTGTCATCAGCTTTACACCAGTTGACGAGCGGCTTGCCGCGCTCAGACTTAAGGCAAAATATTTTAATATTAGTCTTATCTGTGCTCACGCGCCAACAGAGGACAAGATAGACCCGATAAAAGACGAATTCTATGAGCGCCTGGAACAACTATATGAGCGCTGCCCCGACCACGACATAAAGATCGTGCTAGGCGATTTTAACGCGAAAATCGGGAGAGAAGGAGTTTTCGGTTCGACAGTCGGACGCTTTAGCCTTCATGAAACAACCTCTGGTAACGGAGAGAGGCTAATAGACTTCGCCGCGGGCCGGAACATGGTCGTAAGTAGTACCAGATTTGAACATAGAGACATCCATAAGGCGACCTGGAAGTCCCCTGATCAACGAACTCGAAACCAGATTGATCACGTTGTGATCGACGGAAGGCATTCATCAAGTGTACTAGATGTGCGCGCGATTCGAGGAGCCAATATTGACTCGGATCATTGCCTTGTTGCAGCCAAGGTACGCACACGGCTCAGTGTGGCGCATGCCGCACGCACTGGCACACGTCGAAAGCTAAACGTCGAGATGCTGCAATCACAAGGGACCTCCGAAGCCTACAAAGCTAAACTCGCCCAACTGCTCAAGGAATCCTCCCCATCCCCTTCCGGTATAGGTGAACAATGGAATCAAATATCACACTCCATGAGAGCAGCTGCCGAGGAGGTACTCGGGTACTCCGAGTCCCCTCAAAGGCGGTCTTGGTACGATGAGGAGTGCCGACGCGCTACTGCAGAGAAAAACGTGGTGTACAAGACATTTCTGCAGACGAGATCGGATGCTGATAAAATTGTTTACAAGAAGAAAAGGAAAGAGGAGAAGCGCCTATTTAGAAGAAAAAAGAATGAGCAGGAAAGGCGCTTGCGCGAGGAAGTCGAGATGTTATTCGGCATGAGTGAGACTCGAAAATTTTACCAAAAGATTAAGCAATTAACAGAAGGTTTCAAGCCCAGAGTCCCACAATGCAAAGACGAACACGGGAATCTAGTCACAGATCCGCAAGTGGCGCTTAACAAATGGAGAAGTTACTTCTCCAACCTACTGGGAGGCGATGACGAACAGGATGCCGCCACTAGAGAAGTAACGATGCCACCGATCGACAACATAGAGATAGACCCGCCGACCCAACAGGAAGTCTGTTTAGCCATACGAAGGCTAAAGAACAACAAATCACCAGGCGCTGATGAGCTGCCCGCTGAATTGTTCAAGGCTGGAGGCGATGAGTTGGTAAGGTGCATGCACCAACTTCTGTGCCGTATATGGGTTGACGAAAGCATGCCCGACGATTGGAATCTAAGTGTTCTCTGTCCAATCTTTAAAAAAGGAGACCCTGCAGTTTGCGCCAACTACCGCGGGATCAGTCTCCTCCCCATCGCATATAAGGTTCTGTCCCGCATTATTTGTGAACGTCTAAAGCCGTTTATTGATACACTGATTGGACCTTATCAGTGTGGCTTTAGACCTGGTAAATCCACCACAGACCAGATTTTCACACTTCGACAAATCCTGGAGAAAACCTATGAAAGAGGCAAACAAACACACCATCTTTTTGTTGATTATAAATCAGCCTTCGACACACCGATAAGGTCAAGCTTCTTCAAAGCCCTGTCTACTTTAGGTATTCCAGCAAAGTACGTTCGACTTTGCATGATGACGTTGAGAAGTACGCAAAGCTCCGTCAAAATAGGAAAGAACCTCTCCGAACCATTTGATACCAAAAGAGGTTTTAGGCAGGGCGATACCTTATCGTGTGACTTCTTTAATCTACTGATGGAAGATATACTGCGCAAGTGCGAACATGCCAACAGAACCGGCGGATTTATTTATAAAAATCTAATGCTACTTGCATATGCCGATGATATTGACATTATCGGCAAAACCACACGGGCAGTAAGCAAGGCGTTTTCAGAGATTGAGAAGGAGTCTAGATTAATGGGTTTAGCGGTAAATGAGGACAAGACGAAGTACCTAGTATCCGGGGACAGAAAGTCATTGCGACTGGGACAATCTGTTACAATGGGAGAGTACAACTTTAATGTTGTGGAGGATTTCGTCTACCTCGGAACGATGATAACCAGCAAGAACAACATCAGTCTGGAAATCCGACGAAGAATCACTCTTGCGAACCGATGCTACTATGGGCTAGGTAGGGAGTTCAAGAGCAAAGACCTCAAGCGAAGAACAAAAATAGCCCTGTACAAGTCGCTTATCATCCCAGTCCTGCAATATGGCGCAGAAGCATGGACAATGACAGCAGCGGATGAAGCGGCGATTGGCGTGTTTGAACGAAAAATTCTTCGGAGGATTTATGGACCTTTAAAAGTCGGCGATGATTTCCGCATTCGAAGAAACGACGAACTGTATAAGCTCTATGGGGACACCAGCCTGGTTAAGCGCATAAAGCAGCAGCGGCTGCGCTGGCTAGGGACATGTCGCGAGGATGAAGGAAGAAGCTCCAGCAAAAAAGGCGTATAAATCGAAGGCGGCTGACTATGGAGGCGGCAAGGTGGGAAGACCACCACTAAGATGGGAAGACCAGGTGCGGGAAGACATTGCCGAGCTTGGTGTGACCAACTGGTGGCAGCTCGCACAGAACAGAAGCGAATGGAGAGCGTTAATCGCAGAGGCCCAGACCGTCTAACGGTTGTAATGGCCATTAAAGAAGAAGAAAGAAGAAGAAGAAATCGGTAACTAGCCTGCCAGCTGGTTTATGGCCGTTCACAAAAGAAAAGAAAAGAAAGAAAGAAAGAGCACGCAGCTAGAGCGAAATGGTTAACCATTCTTTGTGGTGGATTAACTAAGTATTTCTTCACAGGGTGGCGCAAAATTAAGTATCATTTAGGCTAATGGCGTCAAATTTCAAGTCTACAGTGAAAGATAAGGCCATGAAACGATAATTTCTAGCATGAAGCAGCCTAATTAGCTGAACAAGTTTAGTTCTTTATTGTTCAGTTGCTCTCTAAACTCTTATAATTCCTTTTTGTTTGGTATATTTTGAACAGGCTGGGGTGCTCAGAATAAGCTTACCAAGGCCGCGTGGAGCAACAACAACGGCAAGAAATAGAAAGAGAAACCCGATTTTAAGAACCTGTGAGCGAGGCAAGCGCTGACCATTGCTATTGGAATTGCCAGAGACATAATAGAGAGAGAAGAGAGATACATTAGAAGTTGCTCTAGCAGTTTCACATGCGCCCACAACAAAAGCTTCGCTCGTAAAGAAAGAGGGAAGAGATTGCATTTGAATTTGTTGTTGCGTGAAGGCTATACGCACCTGCTATTCATCTTCTTCTTGTTTGGTCCGATGTTTGCATCACAAACACTGGACGTTCTTGGTCCCTGCTATAAATGCCCTTCAGTCGCCTCTAATACGTGCGATCCAGCACCAGTTGTTCGCAGGTGATCGCTCGTTCGTTAGCTAGGAACGCCCTCTATTGAATCCAGTCGGTGCACGCAGAAGAAAATCAGTCCTATTACTTTTCGAACAAACCCTGTATGTAGAAGACAAATCAAACTGTAAAGACTGTGTCTGTTTCAGCGCTTTGCAAGATGACGCACAATGCAACAGGTTCAAAGCGAAGAAAGTTGTAGAAGAAGGGTTTTTCGGGGCGTCAAGATCATCAGAGACTACTGAATAAACCACATTCACGTGGACATGAAACAATCAGAGTGAGAGAAGAATGTAAGTTAACATAGTAGACTTAACATACTATTAATGCGCTGTTAACCCTGAAATATAAAACAAACTGCAAGTCTACCCTGCTTTTCTGCGAGTGTAAATGTCCCTTAAAAACTCATCCAGATTATTTGGCGTTAAAAAACTACTGCAACGATGCGTGTCATCGTTTGATCGTCTCGATCGTCTCGATCGATGAATCGTGCGACCACCGGGCTTACAGCAGCTCCTTAAAGCGTGTGTGTGTGTGTGTGTACACCTTTTAATCGGTTCGAATGACATCTTGAATGATGCCTCACTTATGTGTGAACCTACCGGGTTGCTGTCAACCAACTGCCTCGGCCTGTTTGTAGCGATCGATAAAGATGATCTCGTGGTCGTCGTCCCCTTCGTTGTCTTGGGCGTCCAATAGAAATGTTTTGTGGCATTGCTCTGGGATTGACCGAACACATTTTGTTGATCATGATTTTCTCTGCTGACAACATGTCACCGCCGGAGCTAGAATGTTGCCTGGCATGTTGCGTCCTTGTTGAGCAAGATTCTTTTTTGCTTCGCCTTGTCTCATCACTTTCGAGATAGCAGATCATAGATCAGCTGGGCACAGATTTTTTTTCCAGCCTCCACCAATTGGGAGCACACATTACCCGCTAGATGGGCAGGCAGCTGATAAGCGCGGAGATTGGCCAAATCGTGCTGCTTTTGCAGGTGCCGATCGTGGCCTGGAATTCTTTAGGAATTTTAATCAGCCTTCTTTTCAATTACATGCCACGCTTGATCCGAGGGGTTAGAGATCGTGGCCTTCGATGCGTGGGCCAGAGCTGCTCAATCAGAGCGTAAATTTAATTTCTTCCATTTTTTTGAGCGACCGCAGCAATCGCTGAGCCTGGTGACAGGCTCTTGGTAAATGGTTTCCGGCAACACTTTTGATTGCAATTAAAAAATGAAAAACTAGCAGAAAAAAAAGGGCTGCTCTCTATCGAGGCCCCTTATCGATGGCTGTTTCTGTTGCTGGCTGCCGTTTTCGTTTGCGTTTAGGCAAAGGCGCACAATTGTGCGATTAATCATGGCGCGCTCAGTGAGTTGTCAGCTGTGACTTGACTCTGAGTCCGGAGTCTCTGTGCTGCCGCCGCCGCCGCCGCCTCAAAAGATCGCATCGTTCGTCACAAGCGATTGGACACCCGTTCCCAGTCCTGGGCCAGCCAAATGGGCGCTGAGAGAACGGCCGAATGCATTTCAAATGTACAAACACTTTTTCTTTTATCATACACTGATCGAAGGGGTATATTTATTATCAGATATCACGAGAGTACATGAGTTAGATTGTTTAAAAGACAACAGTGAAATGTGCAAAAAACATTAAACAAACTCACATAAATAAATTGCCTACTATACAACAAGAAGTGAAGACGCCTGCAGCACAGAATTTTCGTACCCCAAGGAACTTGCTCGTTCTCATTCTGTCACAGCAGTAAAGGTATGGTTTTGCCTATGGAATTGCTTCTCCAAATTAACCCATTTTAATTAACTTGCTCGCAGCTAATAAAACAATCATCCATACATGAAGACGTCATATCACAGTTCAGGGAGCTTCTTCAGCCTGGCTTAAATAGCTACTCATGAACTCTTGGTGCAGTTCAATTCATATTGTCAAAAAGAGATCGATGGCTGACGGATCTACACTCGCGCAGGCACACATATTCAGTCAACTCGACGACATAGCTACAGGCACACATGTCCGATCCCCAAAAAAATGAAAAACGTCGCTCAAACATGTGGATTCCAAGTTCCAACCAGTGAAGCGACCATGTCAAGCAACCTATTAAGCCTCCGTACACATGGAACCCTTCACAACACAGTTTTCAGCGTCACATTCCCTGATAACTCAGTCGACTCCACGCATTGTTTAAGGAGGGAAGCGGCTGTGGCAGTTTCAGCCCCAAGTTAATACAACTCCAATCGCAGATCCAGTTCCATTTGTGACACTCATTCTTACCGGCAAAGTGCCGTCTTCAATAAGCTGAACTTAACCCTAATCTGTGTTTTAAACTAAATAGTTAAAGTGCCCAGAAGTCACCAAGCAACATTCATAAACTGGAGTCATTAATCAAAAGACACAGAACTAGCATCACAGAACTCGAGTTATACTGTGGTGCAGACGTAAGACCTAAAAAATCACCGAGGGAAAAGGTGTACCGGATCGAAACATTTAACCTTTAAGTGTTCTCAGATGCCCTCCATTCTTTTATTTCTAGCGGAGCAGCAGAAGAAAGAACGCTACAGACAGCCTTACATTTGGAAAGGGACTGTGACACTGTCATGGCTAGGCGGAAGCCTACATATTGGTGGAAAGAGCGGCATGCCACGCCAAAAAGCTCTAGCAGCGCTCACGTGGCAGGCCGAGCTCTTCATTTAGACAAGCAGAGTACCAGCCAGCTAGAAAGTAGCTGAAAGACTAACCTGGGACCTGTCCTATGGAACGCCATGTACGACGTGGTCGATACGCCTTTCGCTCCCTCAAGGAGTGCACTTAGTGGGCTTTGCGGATGATGTGGCACTTGTTTGCTTTAGGCAAAGTGCTTCGAAGGACCGAAGAGGCGTGCAATACTGGCAGTGAGCCGATCCACCAATGGAGCATAGATAGTTGTTAGCGTGGAGGGTCTCGAGCTAGCGACGTGGTGCTAATAAGCAGCCCAAGAACGGTGGAATCAGCTTGGGTCAGAATTAATAACACAGCAATGCAATCCAAAAGAGCTATTAAATTCTTTGAAGTAATGCTGGACACAAGGCTATGTTTCCGAGAACATCGGGCGTACTTCACGATGTGTCGGAGAGAAGGTAGCAAAATCAAGCAGCGCCTTAGCTGAACACACGAGGAACAAAACACTAAGGTCACTATTCTATATGCGTTCATAAAAGTCGCATGTTGGGCGTACCATCTCATTGAGAAGTGTCAGAACCGTTGGGTATCCACTAAGGGTCGCTGGTCCTATAGCCCTAATCCGGAAGTAATTGCCCTGACTGTCTGGAAAACATGGTGAGGTGAACGTAGTGGGCACAGCTGTTTTATAAGCTAGCTGAAAAGAATCAGCCATAATGATAGCGAGGAGTGTACATGCTGCCAAGAAGGCTTTGTGGATCACGACAGGCACTCGAACAGAGTGTAAAAGGTTTCGAGCCGAAAGGGCGGAACTATTCAGAGAGATGGGCGGTGATATAGTCGTACATAATTTAGTCCCATACATGCTGATCGATCGTTCCTATGGCAGCTATATGCTGCTACGGATCATCCGATCCGTCCGGTTCCGACAAATGTGCAGCGTATTTGTACTAAAAAACTTCGTGCAAAGTTTGGTTAAGATAGCTTTAAAACTGACGGAGGAGATAGCATAGAAACAGACGGACAGACGGACAAGGCTATACCAACTCAGCTCGTCATCAAGAATATATATACTTTATGGGGTCGGAGATGCGTCCTTCTGTGTGTTACAAACATACGGACAATTTCAATATACCCTCTCCAAGGGTATAATAAAACTGAAGTCATTCAGCAAGATTCCTTAGTCACTGAACAAGGGTCATTGAAAAGAGTCACCGAACAAAAGTCACTGAAAAGGGTGATTGAATACAAGGGACTGAACCAGAGTCCTTCAGGAAGAGATCACTGAAAAATAGTGATGAAGAGTCATCATCAGTTAAGAGTCACTGAGCAATAGCTTCTAAAATGGTGTCAGTGAACAAGGGTCACTGCACAAAAGTCGCTAAAGAAAAATCCCCGAAGAAGATGTACAGAGCAACAGGCACTAAACTGGAGTCACTAAACAAGATTCCTTGATTAAGAGTCACTGAACAAGCGTCTCTGAACAAGAGTCACTGAACCAGAGTCCCTGAACAAGAGTCATTCATCAAGAACGGCTGAACCAGGGTCACTGAACAAGATTCACTGAGTAATAGTCACTAAAATGGAATCACTGAACAAGAGTGACTGAAAGTTCCCAAAGAAAACTCTCTGAGCGTAAAAGAACAAATACAGAAGAACATGTTCAAATCTTCGGTTGAGTGAAAAATGAGAACAAAAATGAATTTCACTCTCTTATGAAGAATCCTAAACTATCTTATACAGCCATGGCCCCATTTTCGCTTTCGCTAAAAATTGTCCGATTTCAAGTCAAAATTTGCTCTGAAAATCGGTTTAAATTCGCAAATGCTTTGCGAGCATGGCTAATAGTCACAATTTTTTTCTTATCAATCTACCACCTTTCGAAAACCGTTAAACCATTCCTATACTTTTCCCTAAATTATAAGTTTACTCTACCCGTCATTGCAGTATCTCTAAAGGTGACTTTTGTCTAAAAGGTAAAGCTTCTACTACGTAAGAGTATTTAAACTGCGACTCTTCCAGTCCTCTTCCTCTCTGTTTCTATTTCTATTTGATATTTTCTATGGGCCGCCATTCATGCGTTAAGAATGGCCAGTGACTTTATTTTTTTTTTTTGTCGATTTGCAGCGCCGTCAATTTGCTGTCTGTCTCCCTCCACAAAACTTAACTCCTTCTGTACCAGCCCTTCATTTGGGGTCTGCTTTGTTTGCACTTCTTGGCTTTTGGAGTTTTTACTGAGTCTGGGCGAGTGTGTGTTGTGTGTGTGTGTGTGTTTTGCTCCATTTGAGCTGCGAATGCCTCGAACTTCCGCAACTGACTTACCCACAAGGGAACACGGGAACCCGCGCGACCAAGTCAAGCGTTCAGCTGTGGATGTGGATGAGTTGACTTGACTTGACTCTGGCTTTTGGCTCTCACTGCGTGCTCTTGGGCAATTCCATAAAGTGTTTTATTTAATGGAAAATCTTTCAATTGTGGAAAATGGTGTTAATTAGCCGCCATTAGGATCATAAATTAGTCGCTACAAACGATTATGACGCGCGATTGTTCAGCTTTCTGGCTACACACGTATGACTTTATATGGGCGAAGAGAGCGAAACATGTTTGTTTTACGGTACATTTGCTGGCGCAATGACTTTATGTGTAAGGGGGAAATTGAGAAAGTAGGGGGTGGAGTTTGAGTTGACCTCAATTTGATGACATTTAAAAGTAAGACGTACTTTGATTCAAAATTTTTGAATAGAAGAAGGAGAACTCAGGTTGGTCACCAATGTCTAGCTCAAATGCTTGAAGCTTTTAACTTTAAATTAGGATCTAAGATTCCCTCTGAGGCGCTAGTAAGCAATTCCTAAGAATTCTATTTTTCTTAATATCATTTCTACTATAATCAGCTCCATTGGATGAAGAAGACAGATCAAATTAATATCCTTTTTTCGGTCATATGCTTTTATTTGAAAATGCTTTATTGTGGAGGTTCTTTAAAGATTCTCAGGGGCATGAGATATTGATGAAAACAAATAATATTCTGAATGATTGATGATTTCAACCTGTTGTAGCAGCTCATTGTACACCACGCCCAATTGGTCCCACCCAAATGAAATTAAAAAAGTAAACTTTCCCGCAAATTTTGTTCCATTGGCACAAAAGTTAACACAAAAACTATGTTATTTACACTTCAGCGAAACGACACATACTGGAAAAGAAAGCAAGTCTTTAGAATGAAGTCGGTTGCTACATTGTACGACAAAAATCTTTTATAATTTTGCTGCACACGTAATATAAACTATTTTTTTTTACAATGGCGTTGAAATATGTCATGGAAAAAATATCTTTCTCCTACCAAAAAAATTTTCCGAAGCTTTGGTTAATTCGTTGTAATCTTTTTCTGGCTTGTCAGAAAAGGTAAAGTTTGTAGACAATTAAAATGAATTTAAAATGAGCAACAATAAGCCCAATAGTACAAACCCTCAACCTTTATTTTTATAACGTACATATCAGTACCGAAATAGAAATGAATATATGGGTTAATTTCGGTTTTTCTTTAGTTTATACATAGTTTTGTACCTAACTACCGCACTAATACTAATGGGCACAAAAGAAAGAGAGCGAAGTTGAAAGAGACAACGCAGCAAACTAAGATCTTTACCTCCCTTATCCCTCACCTTTATAGTTGTTATGACACATCCAATTTGTTTGTTTGAAAACGTAAAGATTCTCACTTAAGGTTGTTGTTTGCTCGATTTCCTTTCTCTACTTACCTAAAGCCTTAAACATGGTTATGTGAGAATATGTATGTATGTGTGAGACAAAAATGTTTTTGGAACGCCGTCAGTTTGACATCTTGATGCCGTTAACTTGACAGGTTGCGCTGTAATCTTGACAGTGAATGGAAATGAGGAATGAGCAATTGTAATTCGCGATTTGACTCTTGAAAAGTTTGCCTGTGGACACTAATGTTGCCTGAACATTTTTGGAATGCACGATGCCCCGATCAAAAACAAGCGGGAACCGAGCCTGTACAAATTTCCGAACCAACAAAGGGCTTGTATTGGGGGTACCTTCTTGATCAACTAAACACATTCTTTTCCTTCCCTCTCCCTTACCTATATATGTAGAGTCAATCGCGAGTCATTATCAGTTGTTTGTTGCCTCAACGATTGTTAATCAACATTCACGTGGGCGTAGAAGATTTGTCAAGCCAGAATGGATGGGAGCAACTGCATTCTGCATTCTGCATTTTATGTAGGTTAATTCCGAGCACAACTCAAGATAGCCACACGAGTGAGTCTGGACTTGCTTTGATTAGCATTACAAATGATGCGAGTAATGTGCACTTAAGCCCAGAGAGCAGACCAGAGCATCATCCTCATCCTGTGCACAGAGGGTGGGGGGGCTTTATCCTAGACAGAGTGACGTGTGTGCTGGATATGGATTTTCCAGACTCCCAATGACTTGCAATTCATTTTCGGTGCTGTGTGGGCACACAAAGCCAAGGCAGACACATACGGTCGTCTGGCGCCGAAAGAAGGAAAGACAAAAACCCGCTCTCTCGTATGCAGATTCACACTTGTGCCGACCAACCGGCCAACCGGTCAGCTCCTCCTCCATGCGCTGGCCATAAAATATCGGCATTTTATTAGCGCGTGCATCCCATTTGCCGCTTTTCATTGCGATTTTAAAAGTGTTCCCGTGTTTTGATAGCCGCACTATCAGTGACCCATGGAAATAAATGTGGCCTATAGAGATTATGCCATCCTCATCCCCATCCCCATCCTGTGTGCGGACTTGCAGTTGAAGACCTTAATGAAATATGGCGCAATAATCCAGCCTAACGGCTATTTAGGGCCACTCAACGGCCACGGCCACGGCCCATTCTCATTCTCCGCACTCTAATGCGTCGTTTGGTTCGCACTTCTGTCTCTGCCCTGATCCGGTCCACTCAATTCACATTTAAAAACCACAAATTAACTGCACATCAAACATAATCATTTGTGAAAGCTGGCAGGACCAATAACAACACCTACAGTGAGTCCAGTTCCAGCTACGGAGACTGCCAAATTACTTAAACACACGACACACGGAGCGAATAAGTCAAGTGGTCCACAAAACAAAAAATAAAACACATATGAGGAAGTAGAGCAAGTCGATTAGGTAATGCTCTATATTAGAGTAGGGGCAAGTTTTTGTTGTAGATCACACAAAGTTCATCTGAGAAAACTAAGAAGCATTTAGGCTTTTTGTTGTTTTATGAAAGTGCTGAAACACACTCAAAAATCAACTCACCTAAAATGCCAAATTCGCCCTAAAAATGAGGAATTTTCGTAGAAAATCCGTCCCAAATTTTCGAAAAATGTTTTCTATATAATTTACTTTTTAGATAATTTTACTAAATTTCAGAAAAATTTTCCAGACAAATTTTCTAAGTTTTAGAGCGATTATAATTCATTGGCGATTTTTGTAAATATAGAAAAAAACATTATTCGAAAGTCACGAAATAAAAGTCACTGAAGAAGAGCCGCTGAATAGATGTTACTGAACAATAGTCATTGAACAAGAGTCTTTTAAGAGAATTCAATAAAGAAGAGTCATTAAAATAGAAACATTGAATAAGAGTCAATGAACTGAATTCACTGAGCAAGAGCCGCTAAAGCTCCATTTACACGACCTGATCTCTCATCTGAGTTTTCGTCTGATTTGCTGTCTGACCGTGTAAAAAGGCGTCTGAGTAGACATGAAGCTACTTAGATGAGCGATCAGACGAAATAGAACCGGTTCTATTTGGCCTGAGCACTCATATGAGTGGCATTTATCGAGTTACAGTGTTCGTCTGACGAAAACTCATCTGAGCGAACAGGTCGTGTAAATGGAGCTTAAGCAAAAATCCTTAAACAGAATTTACTGAAGAAGAATCATGGAACAACAGTCAAGTGAAAAAAGCTTAGCTCGTAAATTACTTCCAACCCAATGTTCAGTTTGCTCTGCTTATGTCACTGAATGATAAAAACAAAACTCCAGAGTTGAACATATACTGAGAGCGAGTCAGTGTGAGAGAAAACGAGAGAGCGCATAGAGTTTGTCGCATATAAGATTTCTTGAATGCGTGAATTTCGCCAAAAGGACCGAGACAGACCTAAGAGAAAAAAAAAAAAAACAAAAATGTGTGTTTCGCTCCTTTCACAACCGAGGAGAGGCGGGGGGCGTAGTTAAAGGTTGTTTTGGTACCTCAGTTCAATGAGGTCGCGCGAAACAGTCGTTATCTGACATAGGCAAACAGGGGACCGATTTTTGCGACCTCTAAAATAAAGTTATTAAACAAGACCCAGAGAAAAATGTGCAACGATTAAGACTCACTGAACAAGAGTCACAGACCAAAAGTTACGAAACAAAAGTAACAGAAGAAGAAGAGTCCATGATTAAGAGTCATTGAACAAATGGAAGTATCACTGAACAAGAACCGCTAAATAGAAGCCTACCATCGCCCTCTAGTACACTTCTTTTGCTTAACGTTCCTCCCTCATTAACCGTTGAGTTATGCTTGGAGTAATTTTTATACATAGATTGATTAATGGTGAAATCGACGCTACCAAATTATCGACTCGGAAGCTTCTCTTTCTTTTTTAAAACAACTATTTTAACGTATTTAGTTTGTAGTTGACGGGCTATCTACCTCTCGTTCGGTTGGGTTACTATCTTGGGCTACTATTTTGCCTGGGGTTCGCGCGTAACGTGCCTTGCCTTAGTGTCGCATGGGCCACTTGTCACTGTAGAAAACTTAAGAAAGAGGATTCACTGAAAAAGAGCCATTGAATAAGAAAAAATCTAAATAATTCACTGAGCAAGAGTCACGAAACAAAGTATACTGAGTTACAGAAAAGGAGCTACATAACAAGTCGGTGAACTAGAGTTACTGAACAAGTGTCACTGAATAGTCAGTGAACAAAAAGCATTGAACAAGAGAAACCGAAAAAGAGTTACTCAATAAAATTTACTGAATAAAAGATAACGAGAAAGGCAAAGCTAACTTCGTCTGTGCCGAAGTTTTGATACACTTGAAAACGCTTGTCTCAACGGTTAGCGACTTCGACCAAACTTTGCAGATCAGCTTAAAAACATTTAATATTACCCATGACCGTGATTGAGAGCCGTGATTGAGGGCGGTAGTATTGAGAAAAAAACACTTTTTCTTATTAAAACCCATTTTTCGACCGATCTTTTGTATGGCAGCTACAAGAAGTAGTCATCCGATCCGGTTGGTTCCAACATATTAGCAGCGTGCAGACAAAGGAAGACTCTGTGCCAAATTTCAGCTCGATAGCTTCAAAACTGAGGGACTAGTTCGCGTAGAAGCAGACAGACGGACGGACAAAGGTTAATCGACTCAGCTCGTCACGCTGATCAAGAATATATATACTTTATGTGGTCGGAGATGATTCCTTCTACCGAACTAAAAGGAAACAACAAGAGTCACTAAACAAAAGCTGCCAAATAGAAGTCAATAGATGACAATAACAAATCAATTCAGCGGCTCACTGAAGAAGAGCCGCTGAATTGAATTAACTGTAGAGAAAGATATTAGACAAGAGTCGTGAAACATAGTTCACTGAAAAAGAGTCCTGGAATAAACAATGAACAGAAGTCTCTGAACAAAAATCACGAAACATACTCACTCATAAATGCCGCTAAAACGGGCTATAGTTTGATACCATCTGGACGGAACAGTGGGGTACGGTGGTATCTATTTTAAGATATTGGTAAGGAACCAAAATTATATTTTGGAGAAAGTTTAATCTATTCTAATGTTTAGAGAGTGTTTTTATAAATAGATACTAGCTGGTAAATGAATTTAGTGAATGAACAATGAACGAGGTGTAGAACTCTTAGCTAAGCTGAATAGAAACTGACTGATAGTAGGATAATTTTTTGCTGGGGTTGATTCTCTTCAGTGAAGCTTCTTGGAATAAACGACATTTTTTGTCTTGTTAATTAAATTTGGCTTTACAATATTTAGATAAGTCGCGGTCAACCAAATGTAAAAATTTCAAAGCACTGACTGCTGATAAAAACTAATATCAAGGAAGAACAACCACAAGAAATAGAAAGAGAAAACAGCATGTATGTGCAGCGAAAAGAGTAAGGTCACTGCGTGCGAGGCGAGCGCTGACTACGCTAAACAACTTCGTTGTTGCGTTTGTGTTTACCTGTGCAATACGAGAGAGAAGAGAGACAATCATGATGTGGTTGTTGCAGGTCTGCACTCGCCAACAACAAAACCTAAGCTAGGAAGGAAAAAGGGAGAACACGCATTTAATTTTTGTTGTTGCTTTAAGAAAGCTAATTCTATTGCATCGAATAACAACGAATGTGTGTCTTGCGGAATGGGCTTGGTCACCCCTGATGTATAGTTTATTCTTTTTTGGGGAACGCTTGGGATTTGATTGAATTATTGCAAAAAACTACTCCAAGATAGAAGCATGGGGAAGGAAATGAAACCAGCTTTCAATGGAGAATCACTTAACATGATTCTATTCTGTTGAAAAATATTGTCCTTTTAAGTATTTGGTTATATTCTCTTTCAAACTTTTATAAATTGGGAATTTTAGTTAGGTTCATTTTCTTCAAATATGTGAGGAACAGCGTTGAAATATTTTTGAGTCCGAATCGTTGACATTCGGAATACCAAAGTTAGATACAGGTAAGCTGGATAATATAAAATTGTAACTGTAAAATATTGTATGTATGTTATCGTGGTAATATCGACCAGATTAGTTATATTACATCAAAGAGTTCACTATCGTCAATTATATCTTAAAGCAGGTAAAACAGAGTTCCTCATTACTTAAACATATTTATTCATTATACGCATTCGTACCTAAGCTTCCTTCAAGACCACATATTCCCTAGCCCTTACCCTTTCCAGTGCTATATCATAACAAAACTCACACTATGCCTCGACCTTGCCTGCTGCCTGTCAGCCCTCTCTCCCTCTCCCTGTCTCCTTCTCTCGTACACTCTATCCAAAAAACCAATTGGCAAGTTGACAACAAAATTTTTGGTGGGCCGCCCGCCACAAGCTATAATTCTTCCAGTGCTATGACAACTAAATTGCCAAGGCCTGACCGTATTTGACCAGAGTCCCGAAAATGCTTAAAAAGAACCCTCTCTCGGTGTGGTTTGGGTTTGGGCTTGGGGTTTCTGGGATAATTCGCCTGATGATGAATTCCAGCGAAAAAAAGGCCATGAAGCGGGCGGGTGAACTGTTTCGGGTTTGGCCGGGGCTTGACTGTAATTGCTGGCCTCAGTCTCAGTCTTTGACTGGGTCGCGGGTCCCACACCACCACCACACCACACCAGGCACAGAAAGTCACCAGTTAAGTTCTCACTCTTGGCTTCGTTTATTTGAAAATTTCTTCATTTTTCGGAATTTGGTAATTGCCGGCTTTTGGTCTGGAGTCGAAGTCTCGAAGCGGCTCTCGGAGTTGGAATTGTTTGCTGATCTCTCACTGATTTTTCGGCTTTTTGGCATTGCTTTGGGCTACCTTCTGGTTTTGCCTGTTCTGTTATTGTTGTTATCATTGCGCGAGTTGGTGCCAGTGATTGCCATTGCCACTTAAAACCGTTAAGCAAACGCCGTGTGAGTTGAAGCTGAGCCTGGAGTTTGGAGTTTGGGTTTTTTAAATGAACTGCGTTTCATTTGGGGTTTTTGGGATGGGCATGGCAAGGCGGCATTCCATGGCACTTAACGCATTCTCTCCAGCAAGATAAGTTTCAATTACAAATTGTGTTGCCTGTTTTTGGAGTTTTAATTGACAATACTGAGTTCGCTGTGGTGCAAGATATAGATCAGATGATTCGTTATCCGTGTGGTGAAATGGAGGGAATAGGGAGAATGAAATGAAATGACTTATAAACTCCAAAAAGTCACGCAAATTTCTGGCCTCAGTCGCAGTCAAAATTGTGCTAAAGTTAGAATTCTATGGTATCTTTTTATTAATAACATTGGAATTTGTTTAGTTCTCAACACTAAATATAAATGCATTAAGCAGCCTGTAAATTTCAGTCTCCGTTTTCCAACACTGATTTTGAGACAGCGTTGTTCAACACTTAATCATATATTTATGGAACACTTGTGGAACAACTTTTGTTAGTAAATTCGAATACCTCTTTTAATATGTTAATATTTGTACGTTTCACAACACTGAACTGGCTAAACTACTTCTTTTAGCTGCAAAAACTACTTTCCGCTTAATTTCTTTAAGTTTTTATATATATAATTGAATTTAATTTGGTAGACTTTATCAATTATAATTTCTAAATTAGTGTTGTACAACACAAAAAAATTTTTTTTTTAACTTTCACCAAAATAATATGCTCAAACTTAAGATTTATTATGTTATTCCTCAAATTTTGCTACTTTCCTAGTTGTCAATTCGCTGGTGAAACAGTATATTGGACGTTTTCCAACACTGAAGGTGGGGTATTATATCTTAAAAGGTTCACAAACTGTATCTCACATAAATGATTTGCTATTTACCGCACTTATTTTTCTTTTTAATCGCTTCGAACACTAAATGTCGTTATTAAAAAAGATTTTCAACACTGAAATTTATTCAATATCAAGTTCTTTACTCAAAAATAAAATAAAAGTTTTTTCATTAAGTATTTTTAAAATAAATTATAACAATTTGAGGTTTTTCTCTTAGTCTCTTGTGTGCTGCAATATTTCATCATACATTCTTCAACACTTTTAATTAACAACACTACTTATTTCTATACAAATTCGCTTTCTTACATTAATCGTTTCTAATCCAAACGGCCTGTCAATATACTAAATGCACATTCTTCTTCTTTTCTTCCACTGTTATAAAGCACACGTTGTTCAACACTGTACCAAATTTTTTGAAATTGATTTAGAAATTTTAGCATTCTATTTTGGTGCTCATTGTAATCAAAGGTTCCCAATCAAAGCAGTTTTACTGACAAGACACTATCCACACCTTATATAAAAAAAATTGTTCAACACTGAAAGTTTGAACAAATTAAAATTACATTCACTTTTTAAGCATTTCTCATGATTTCTACATTTGTAGATTTCAATATCTCTGCTTGTAACAAGCCAAATTAGCTCCCGTATTGACATCTTGCCCCATCCACCCCTCCATTTCAGGATTCTGCCTTATTGTCTCTCTCTCTCTCTCGGCTCCTGTGTCTTCTGGCAGCTGAAATATGCCAAAAGCTGTTGTTCTGCTCGCTGTACTTGACAATTTTGTACCTCCTCCCCCCCACTCCGTTCGATTGGCTACTACAAGCGACAACAATTCGAAAGCCATAGAAATGCCAACCGGCGACAATGTAGACGCGTATTCTGCGGCCAAACAAGCCCTTAATCAGAGGCAGTCCAAGAATCTCGGCTTGGCTAAAACAACTGCAAAGATTTAATTGCCTTGGCGGCCTGCTTAGCCAGCAGGAGGCAGCTACTGGCTGCGCTAAATAGTTGGCATCATTCTTAGACCTTACTTTGCCTCTGGCCAAAGCCAAAGCCAGGAGCTGGAGCTAAAGAATTGTCATTTAATTGCGTGGCGTACGTGATCGAAGCATTTGGCCCAGGATACGGGGTTGCCGCTGCATATAAATTTTATGCGCAACAAAACAATTCGTTAATAATCCAAATTCCCACATTGCCACATCGCCACATCGCCGCTGCTGTCAATTATTATTATTTTTCATTGGAAAAAGTCGAAGCGGAAAAATGAAATGCCAAACGAGAATGGCGCTTTTTTCTCTCTCTCTCTCTGTGTTTTTCTTTTTTTCTTTCTAATGCGTTAACCCATTGTGGCCGACTGCGCGTGATTAAATCTATTGAAAATTGGCCTTTGTTTCGGGCGAAGAGGCTACCGAAAAATGGGAAAAGCCCAGTTCCACACACACACACGCACCTCAAAGTCTGGCGACCATTTGGTGCCCGCCACCAACTTACCATAAAGCACCGTTACATTCTTCCGCTAACAAAGTAAAACAATGCATTGCGAGCAACCGAATCCGAAGCGCATGCGTAGCCAAGAAGCTGGGAGTTAGAGAGGCAAACGCAGCTTTCCAATTGGCTAAGGGAGCTAGCTAAACACTAGACAACAGGAGGCAAAATTTTCGTTTGAAGAACCATCAAAAGCTGGCCAATATCTGGCGATTTACACGTGATCTGTTCGATGCTTACTAAAAAGTCATAAAAATTTATTGGTCTCATAAAAATGACTCTCCAAATTATAAACCGGAGGGTGCCCATGCCCAATCGGAAAGCCACGCATTAGTTGTTGCTTGAAGCAAACGAATAGCTGGCGCGTATACGACCCACGTGCGCCATAAGTCTTCATAAGGCAACAACAAATCCTCTTGCTCGTGCTTTGCTCTCTTTCTTTCTAAGCTAGGGTTTTGGTGTTGGTGTCTCCTCTCTCTCTCTCTCTCTCTTATGTCTCTCGCAAGCTCGAACGCAACAACAAAGTAGTTGCTTAGCGTAGTCAGCTCTCGCCTCTCTCGCAGCGGACGAAGGTTTTTCGTTATTCACGGCGGCCTTTTTTATTCTTTCATGAGAAATATTTTGTGCATTTCTATTGGCTTTCACGCAGAAGTTAACTCGTTCTGGACACCCCTGATGTAAGAGTTTGGTAAAGGCTCGTTCCTGATGGTCGCCAGACTTTGAGGTATATGAAGTATTAACCTAAGGTTTTAATTTGAATCTTGGTTCATATTTCTGATTTCGATTTTGGCCTCTACACACAGAAAAAAAAGATCGCCGTAGAATGGTTATTCGAAATATCCTCTTTTAGATCCTTTTCACATTTTTCAGCTCTTTTGGATGAAAAATAAGGAATAATAAACTAATTTGTTTCTTATATATCCTTTATAACCAAAACAAATCGACTTCGAAAGTATCCAATGGATCCCAAAAGGGATAGTTAACTATCCAGTCCAAATGGATACCGAAAATATTCTGAGGATCATCAAAAACTATCCTTTTTTTCGGTCAAAGCTTAGACATATGTTAGTTCAGGAGAACGCTTCCAGAGAACCAATGTAATCACATTCCTTACTGTTATTTTTCAGAGGTTCTCTAAAAAGTCTTTTAAAAGTGCCTGGTCTTTGAATTGGGAAATTCTCGCCTTCTTCGTGGACACCCAGCCAGCATTTCATGAAATTTCTAATCATATTCCAAACTTTTTCGAGTCCATTGTCTGATTGAAGTAGTCATAAATGATACTTTTCTTGGGAGAATATGTTATCTTAGATGAAGGTTTCCTTCGACTTATATTCGAGACTTCTTAAGATCGAACCAAAAATTAATATATTTTAATCAACAAAAGAATGGGGGTGGGTAAATGTACTTTCACTTTTTCCAACTTGACTCATATTTTTCTTTCCTTTCGAATGGATATGGATTCGTTATCATTTCAACGATTCTGTTCTATTAACTAGTAGTTTTTCGGTTTTATTATTAAGAAAATTAGATAAAAGATCTAAAGAAATTGAATTAATTTTTTTTTTTTGCTTAGTTTCCAGTTTGGAACTTAACATATTCGAAAGGTTAGTTTCATGGTCCGGTTTGAGGGATCCAACAAAAAAACCGAACCGAGCCGGATATTTGGCGTTCGGTCCAGGGTGGCTTGCAACTCTAGGCTTAATCTGGGGTGTCATGAGAATTTTTAGAAATTTTCGCTTTGGTTGGTTGGCAAAACTGCAGGAATAATCTGTCGTTTTCACAAAACTATGTGAGATTTCAGTTCTTGATTTGATCATCTAGGTCGAAGGTTTGTGTCTTAGATGATTCTCTTACAAAAGAAATTAAAACAAGGGCAAAAAAAGACTTTAAACTTTGCTGCTGAGTTTTCCGTCTAATTTCCACCCAGTTCCCATCCACTTCACACTCGATTCCCACCCAATTTTCACCCACTTCAATCTAAATGAGTTCCCTGTGGGTATCCCAGCTCGCGTCTCGATTTCAAAGTCCCTGCTTGCCAACTTTTATTTATCGACTGACTTTTGTTAAGCTCTTTGTTTTTTGTATGTCTTTAGGTTATTCCTGTACTCCACCCTTTGAATTATTGGCATGCTTATACTTTTTGAAAAATTTTGAACTAAAATTTCGAAATAACATAAGAAATAATAGTTATATACGGGGGTCCCACTGAAATCACTAGAGATTTTAGTATAAATTTTAAATTTATTATACAAAACAAAATTCAATACAATACAAAAAGTCTGCTGATGATAAGATGTGGTTATCTTTGAAACAGCGATCGTTGTACAGACATACCAATTGCTATTACAAATTGTTGTAATTAATCTCTGTTGATTTGTGTTGATTACATTGAATTATAACTGTCCACCACCGACCTCGAGCCAGCCAAATGCAAAACTTTGACAAAAAAACAGGTCGCTAAAACCCATATACGAATTTTTCGAAATGTTTATTAAAAAAATAACTATTAATTTCGGTCCCTGGTTAAAAACGAAATGTTTTAGTTTTGAATTATTTGCCCATTTTTTTTCAGCCGATTTTTGGCAAGTCTAAATAATAATATTGAGCTATGGTGAGCTCGGAAAACTACAATTCCTTTCATTTCGATTTAGATGGATTAAGGGGAATTATGAAACATTCGGACTTTATAAAACAGAGGAGCACAAGTGTTGTTATAAAGCATGCAGCGGTAATAACCCTTTACCATCTTTTTCTAATATTTCTTCTTGTTAGAGAAAAGCTTTTCCTTTTGTGTATTGATGTTATTGATGACGTCTGTCTGTCTATATGATCGCTTCGATCTTAGAAATGGTTTAAGTTCCCATCTTTCCCAACTTGAATTTTTCCATTCTTTTTGATATTACCCTCTTGTATAAAACCTTTATCAGACTGTCTTCTTTGACCCCAGCCTTATTCTTCTTATGTATTCTTATGTCTGCTTGCTTTATAAAAGCAATTGTGCAGTTTGTGTAGAAGGCAGTGATGATCACACGTTGGTCCCAAAAACCGAACACATTTTGTTATTTACACATACACGATCCCAAAGCATGCCGAAGCTGAAGCCAACAATAGTCACAAGATCCCACCAGGGGGACACTTTTTACACATACACGATCTCAAAGCTAGACGAAGTTGAAGAAAAGAGAGCAAAACACGTTTCATTCGCTGGAAAGCCTACGAGCCTTGTAGCTTAGTTTTCTTATACAAATACGCTCTCACTTTTTGGCCTCGCTCTCGCCGGCTAACGCTGCTTTAGTGGCTGGCTAGCGTTCGATGCGGTCAGGTCGAAGCTAGTTCATGGTGCTTTATATCGCACACCCATGTGTTCCCTCTCTTAATCTCCACTTTACTCCTCCAAGTACAAACTTTTCCTATGTCGCTTAGTGTAATTGAACATTCACAGCAAATGCAATTCCAACCAAAAAAAATCTGTAAGAAAAGCAGACAAAAAAAAAACAAATCCAAACTTGGTCTCAAAAGCATATCTCACTTACCAGAAACTGCGCAAATTCCTGGCTAGGTCAGGGGACATTTTGGAAATTAGCCAAACACTGTGAAAGGCAGCCAGCCGGGCCAACTTCTTCGATTCTAAACTGGAAATGCATTTTAGTTAATTAAGCGCGTTCCGGCGGCGATTTCCCGCTGCTTGGCAACCAATTAAGAGAGAGAGAGAGAGAGAGAGCCAGGATATTTCCTGACACTGTGTGAGTGTGTAAATTTACCAAGCGGCGTCTGTGGGCCCCCAAGTCCGACTCAAGTCCAGGGCATTTGGCATTCAGAGTGCCTGCCCACGGCTTTTGGAACTGGGAATAGGCGAGTAGGTGTCATATTTATAATTTACAACATTAGCTCGCCATGGGGTAGCTTCGCAATCTTGCTGAATTTATGCATAAAGTAGTTGATGTTATATATTTGCAGGCTCCCTTCGCCGTCTCCTGCCCTCCTGCTCCGGGGCCCTCCTGGCGTGTGCGTTGGACTGGGGCATATGTAACACACGTTTACGAGCATGTAAAATGCGTGTATTTTATTTCGCCTTCAGTTTCTGTGCTCATGGAGTGCAAGCCCGGCTAGTTAAATTACCCATGGCCTGCTAACGAGCCAGACCAGACCGACTTCGACTCTCAGTTTGCTAATGTCGCCGCAGCCCTTGGAAATTGCCCTGAAGCACAGGAAGGGGTAAGGAAATAAGAATCAAAAAATTGAAAACCTTGAGATAAAACGAAAAAAAAAACAGAGCCAAGACTCTAAAAATTTTAATGTTACAAAAATTCGAAGGAATTTCTCGAATTGATGATACCTTTTCAGTTTGTGGCATAAAGACCAAAGATATCAATAGGTTCAAATTTAGTTAAAGTTTTAAGCAAAAACCTTTCGTTCATTTATATCCCCCCCAAAAATATTTCATATCTCCCTCAAGCGTTTTATGCCTCATTATTTAGCTGAAGCTGACGCTTTAACCTACTTTGGTTTGGTCACCGACCCCAATTCCCCAGGCCACAGAGCTGCAGTCGAAATATGTCACATTTAAATCGCAGTTTCATATATGACAGCCTTAATGAAGATTTTAGCAAGGCTTTTAGCGGCTTACTGCCGCGAAGAGAAAATTGTAAAAAACGGAAAAAAGACTTAAAGTGCCGCTGTGTAGTGCATTTCGGCTTAATTTGTTCGCAGAAACCCAACCGCAAACAACAACAGAAGAAAAAAACACCGAAATATTTCTTAATGAAGTCATTTTGCGGCTTAGCTGGAGGCCCGCAGCTCAGCAGCTCTGCAGCGCGAGCACCCACTCAGGGCAAAATGAAGAAATCAAAACGAAACCTACACAAAAAAAATTTGGATTTTAATAATGTGAAAATGGTTTAATATCGGTTATCACAAATCAGCGGGTCTAGTGCCGCCATCAAGCTTAAATTCTAATCATTTTTTTCCCCGGCTAAAACAATAAAATGCTCAAAAAGTCTGGAACATTTCCTGCATGAGGCAAGGAGAAGGTGAGGCAAGATGGGTAGTAAAATTTCAAAAGTTGATGGAGAAAAATTGGGATGGGGAAAAGGTGGTTTGCTTGTTTGCAAAACGCTCGTTAGTAAGCACATTGGCGAATAATTAGCGAATCTAAGTTCTGATCCAAAAGTACACAGAGAGTTAGCGCATTTTATATTTGTAACCTAAAATTTGAAAGTTAAGAATGAAAAATATCGAATAAATCGATACCTACTAAAGAATTATCGAATAATGATCAACCGCAACCAACTTAAAAAAGAAGTCGTACTGGAAATTTGTTAAAGAAAAGTTTGAAATTCAACTATTTTTGTATATTTACTTGTGGTACAGAAGCATACGATCTTTCATGGCGCCCGAACAGGCACCCTAAAAAAAGACAAGCCAAGCCTATGAGGTATGAAGTGCCGTCTATCGGAGCAGCACATAACCAAACAGACGATTCATTGCATCAGGTGGTCCTTCGAGTCGGATCGTACACACTTAGGCAAAAGAGGGTATTGGTACTCAAGTGTTCAATGGAAAAAATAATTAGGTAATGATTTATATTTTAATTGTCCATCAAATTTTTAGGGTAATGATGCTGACTTACTTACATAACCTCATTTTTACTCTCACACAAACGGTGAGAACAAACTTATAACCTAACCTCACTCGTGAGTTTTACACATTTATGCAAACTTCTCAATAAAAGTAACTCTCAGCAACGAATTGTGCCGAGTAGTCAAAAATGACGAAACCATTGGCTTTTCACAGGTCAGATTGGAAAATGCCTGAGCCAACATTGTTCAAAGCATAAAGTGGCGCCATCTATTGGTCTCAGTGGTGGAGCCATCTGTTGTCCAGATTTGAAAATCCCCTAATCAGCGAAGTTCAAAGCAAGAAGTGAGGCTATCTACTGGTCACAGTGGTGGCGCCATCTGTTGGTCACAGTAGTGGTGCCAGCTATTGGTCAGATTGGAAAAGCCCTCAACAAACATTATTCAATGTAAGTTGTATCGCCATCTATTGGCCTAGCTATGACTAAAAGAAAGTAAGTTTGCTGCCGCAGTGCTGCTATTGCAGGTACAGAGCATACTACAGTCGGCTTTACCGACTTTTTTACTTGTTTGTGTTTCGAATACGTCTCACGTCTTTTACTTCTAAAACCGCGTTTGTCTGGTCGACGAGAGCGAAGCCAAATAGTGAAAGTGTATTCGAACTCTGGCGAGCGACTGGCTGCTTTCTGCTCTCTTGGTCTTAGCTAAAGCTAAGGTCCCACAGGCAAATAATTTGCCCAAATTTTCATTAAAATCTGCATAAATCGGCGAAATTAGGCAACTATTCGGTCATATTTTATCTTAGTATTTGCATATGAAGCTATAGTTTTAGTTTTAGGTCCTACAAAATCTGCAAACATAGCTATTTAGTCGAATTTTCATAATAATTTGGGCAAATTATTTGCCTGTGGGACCTTAGCTTAAGGCATGCGTTCGGTTCGTATACGTGTAAAAACCAAAGACCCTCGCTTTTCTAATCACCGAATCACTCAAATTAGCTGCCGAAACATAGCTTCCTCACGATGCCTCACCCTTTAGTGTCATTCCCAGTTCCTGGAACTCTGAACGAGTTACCTACACACACACACACACACACACACTGAAGCTTACGCACATTTAAAAACTGAAACCCGCTTAAGTTTTCGATACGGCTTACAGCCATAAATTAATTTTTCTTAACAATTAATTTCCGTCGCCAAAGTTTCTTGAACGGAAGCTGCCGCCCACGTTTCTGTCAGGCCGAAACTTTCTTTTGGGTGCCACTAATTAAGTGTAAATCACTCGTAAATTGTGGCTCAAAATCATCAATCTTATTACCTTACTCAAGCATTTGAACTTTGACCTCTGCGTGTTAAGTGTTATTTTTTTATACCTTTTGGTTAGTTGATAACAATCGCAGTTCCCTATGTTTGGTTCGCTTGACCATTTTTGGTTTGACCAGCTGCTGCTGCCGTTGCTGCCGTTGCTGCCGTTGGTTCCTGGTTCTCTTCTAATCAAATGCAGTTGCTCCCGAAAAATTCAATCAACATATTTCAGCCGCACTAACGAATTTACCAAATAGGCAAGCCAAAGGATGCGCCGACTCCAACTCGAGACGACGACGATGATGAGACTGAAACTGGTTGGGCAGAGAGTAGAGTCGTCTGTGCATGTACGCTGATTTGGTTCATTTTTGGAGCAGCCGCCGGCTAGGCAAATCTGCTGACCACCCGATGTTCGTCTTCAAAGTCTTGGGCAATTTGTAAACATTTCCATATTTGGGTGTTTGTTTTGTGCTTTTTTGTTTAACCCAAAGTGATGGAGTTCAGACTGGGGGCCTAGGTCTAGGAAAGTGTTTCAGGAAGTTATATCCCAAGGTGAGTTGTAGTAGGAATAAATTTTTATATACCAAAATATAGGTTTAAAGCCAGAGGTACAGAAAAAATCAAAGAAAATCTTGAAAGAATTGTGGAAATATGGAGTGTAAATATTTTAAATTTGAAGAAAGTGTTAACACTCAGCTAAAAGGAATGCCCATAAGATCCCCAGCCTCACCCGAGTCGACATAATCATGGAGGAACTTTTAGTGTAGGAGGACGAAGGACAGACTACTCCATAGATGCAATATAATAAATATAATAGAGATAAAGATTTTCCTATGTCATTCCTACAGTCATTATTAAAATGACACAAAAACGTTGATAAAAGAATAATACGGAAACCTAAGAAATATCAATCCCTCACATACGTACCTAAACTATCAAAACAATAAGCACGCTCATTGCGTTAAAAGCGATCACTCACTAGATATTAAAAATGGTGCACATCATAAACACACCAACAGACAGGAGACTCAACTACAAAACGGACACTGTGAACTGCTCCCAACCATGGTGTAATAATATAAGGTGAAACCTTCAGCATCTGCTGAGGGCCAGAGGCAAAAAGAAAGGGATAGCAGATGACTTGCTTTGTTTTGTTTGTTAAGTTCTTCAATCACTAATTTGAAAAATTCCACATTTCCCTAAGTTACTCGAATTGGGTGATGTCACTGCATCGGTAAAAATACCTTCAAAAAGCATGTGGTTGTTCAGTGGGAAGCCGAGCTCTCGGATCAATCATCAGCAATCTTTGATATCTCATGGCAGCATTGATTCAGCCGCTTGGGAATTCCAAAGGTTTATAGCAAAACCCGGAATCTACTGCCAACGGCTAGTGTCAGAAGCGTTGTGTGTATGAGCGCCCCATATCGGTTTTTCTGTATTAGTGGGGAAAATTCAAACTAGTAGAAGACATTCAAAGACTGCTGATGATTGAATCGGGACATTCAAAAGGTCTTCTTCTTATGTATGCACCGGAGCATTTTCAACTAACATTTTTACAGTTCGGTTTTCGAGAAGCGCGCATTTTACGACCGATTTACTGTACTGGACTGATCAGTGCTGTGTATTCAACCACAACATTCAATTGAAGCACATATTCGGTTGAAGTAAGCCCGAGAGAGTTTTGTTTTCCAATATTTTTGGTTAGTGAGCAGAGCAATGGTGTTTCCCTAAGAATCAGAATAATGCCTTTTGAATTACAAATCAAACCAATCAGATTTACAAATGTAATATCAACAAACTGAAAAAGTTAACAAAACTTTTTGTCTATGCGAAATTTTTAACCCCGTTTACAGAGAGAGTGGGGTAGCTGACGGGGCAGGGTCAGTTGATACTTGAAACGTAATCGACAGTGCGGAGCACTTGAATGACCAACTGGTCGACCCTTTCAAATATTTTGTTGTTGCTGAGGGGGAAAAAAAATGCCAAAAAGCAAAACAAATGCAAACAACGTTCAGGTTCAGGAGTCTCGGGCTTTCATTGTCCCAAGGTCCCAAAGGATTTCCTTGTTATGCGTGCGAGATTCGGGTTTTTAACCCTCTCTCTCTTTGCCACTGGCCTTTGTCCAGGTTCAGAGACTCAGAGCTCCAGGTCGTTTGTTTGCCCAAAGTGAACCTCCCGCTTGCAAACAACTGCACTCGAATGGTTTCGTTTACATTTTACGTGCGAATGTAGCTGTTTTTTGAATTATGGCGACAGGAACACAACCGCAGTCGCAGTCCACAGTCCACAGTCCGCGGTCGAGGATGTTGTTGTTGTTGTTGTTGTCGTCTGTTGCAGCCTCAGAGAGCGAAACCCCTTTTCTGTCTGCGGTTTTTAACTAGTGCACATTGGTTCAAGTGGTTTTGGTTTGGAATTATTTGAAAATGTACAACAGGTATCGATATTTTCGTGTTAAGGTATTTTTAAGTAATCAAAAGATGGTCACACTGTTTTAAAATGGACAACGAAGAGACTGAGCAGTAAAGGACAATATAGACAAACCGTAGAGGCAGGGTAAATATGTGAACCAAAGTGATAGCTCAGTAAAAGCAGGTGTAAATAGAAAACCGTGTATATAATATGTAAGAAAACCCAATTACCAATCAGGTCAAAAGAACAAAAAGCCCATCCATAATTATAATAATTCCATCTCGCTTTCCAAAATCTGGTCACCCTAAGAAGCGAGCGCGAAAAAGTGAAGGTGGGCTTCCTGACTTCGGCAAGCATTCGTGGTGAATTAAATTGAATGTTCGTTCCCCAGGGTCTAAGAATGGTTCTTGAACCAATGTGCTCCTTCCTTCCTGCTTTAGTCCGCAAAGTGTTGTGTTTCACTTTTTCATTTCGTTTCGACTTTTGGCGTATTTTATTCAAAATGCAGCCACGTAATAGAATTTTTGATGCCAGTCTGTCTGGTTTGGGCCATAAAGATGCCACCCCGATAACGGTCCACGCACTCGTCCCGCATCCTAGGCTCAATTTCAGTTAGTGAATTTTCGGCATCTGCGACTCTTGAGAGTTCGGGGGGTAGGGGGAGGAGGCTACTGGGCAAAAATCTCATCATAAATTCATTAGTTACGACGACTGCAACACGCACAAATTCTCAAAGATCCTCCTGTTGGTTGGTAGCTGTCGCATGGAGGTGGGGCTGCCCGAATGATTTATGCTCCAAGTTGTTTAGAAAATATGCCAGAAAGGGGGCTGCACCCATTGGCCAGTGCCAGTCTCCGTCTCTTCGTCTCTCCGTCTGCATTCAAAAGCCCAGAAGGGATTTCTCTCTTGTTTGATTAAGCGAGGGTCTAGCCAGTCGCTAAACGCAAATCAACAACGGCGTTGATAATGGCCAAAGGGCCAAGTCCATGGCCAGGGCCAGGGCCAGGGCCACTTCCACTCATGTCCAGAGTTGTGAAAATATACACCTCTCGCCAGGCGTCAGGTGTTGGCTCAATTCTAATCCAAGGCGTGTCTTCAACTCGCTTCTTAGCCGTCCATAATCGTTGTCTCCCGCAGACAGTTAAATCGCCGTTCCACTTAGATACTAACAGACATTCAAATGACCGTCCAGACGCCAGTTAAATTTCGAAAGAATTTTCCTAAAGTTAAAGGGAATAAACGTTTTGTGTTATTTATGAAGTTTCCGTTGAAGTAGTCGAAAAGTGTTGTTGGCTTTGGTTTGGAGAAGAAAGGTGAAAAAACTAATGAGTTGGGATTACTGGCAATTTAACGGAGTGCTTGAAATGAGACTGGTGGGTGGTTCGTCAGTCAGATGAATTTAACTCGCTTTAATGAGATTTGAGATTTTGCGTACGGCGCCGTCCAGACGCACACGCACAGGGCTTAACGGGTTAAGTGAATCAAATAATATCGAAAAAATCCTACGTGGATCGATAGCCATAGGTATTTCCGATTTACTCTTAAAATTTCAGATCGATCGGTTAAGATTTGCTTGAGTTATGTGTCCGGCCACGGAAAAATTAAGTCTATGGAGAAATGATACACGACCGCCATTTTGTTTTTGATACAAAAAAATCGAAAACCATTTCGAGTAAATGTATCACACTATAATATCCCATTGACAAATTTTCGAAAAAAAAATTCTGAAAATCCACTTTTTTTTTTGAGCTACTAAGATGTCCCCCCTTAAGGGATTTTTTTATAAATACACAAAATAAAAGTTGTTTGTCGAGGTCAATTAACATACGCGGTTGTTTCTGCATACATTTTCAAGGCAAAAATTTTTACAAATATCATATCTATGAATTTATTTTTTTATTACGTGGGGTACTATGTATATTTCGGGATCTGGTCACTCTAATTTCAAAAGTTAAAATCTGTTGATACCAAATTTTTTTTTTTACATATTTCATTATATATGATGTGGGTTGGGCCAAACATGTCCCAAAAATTGGAATATTTTAATTTCTTTACATTAAGACCTTGAATATTCATTGAATTTTGTAAACTTTATATTTCACCGATCAACTTGATTATTTTAAGTCAAGAATCACCCTAATGTTCTCTCATTTGCCTTTGCTAACAGTAATTGGTCTGTCTTTCTTTATATTTGTCTAGCATACACACTGAATTATTAAACCAAGAGTGATAAGAAAACCATAGAACAAAACAGTTGTGCCTCATTGCGTTGGGAAGAATATTTTCTAGCGTGGTTTCGTCAAGCTTCACTCCCACCTCTTTGATCTCATGCAGGTTAGGAAAACGCTCCTGACCCTACAATGTGAAACAGCTTTAAATTCGGTACGAAGGATTTTAGTAGGAGTAAAATTAAATTTCAGCGTCACGTGACGCTACAGCGCTGCGCTGACGTCATGCATATTTTGTGTTGTTTTAGCAGAGCGTGACAAGTGGAGGGAAAGTGGTGGAAAGAGGCAGAAAGTGGGAGAAGGAAAGTGGGGGTAACTAAACAGTGACTTGAGATTGACAAAATGTGACTTTACAGTGACTGGACAGGGAATAGACAGTGTCTTAACGGTTAGTTGATAGTGACTAAACAGTAACTTGAAATTGACTGAGCTGAGTGACTTAACAGTGATTTTACAGTGACTTAAAAGTGACTTGACTGACGTGACTTAACAGTGATTTGAGTTTGACAAAACAGTGACTTGAAAGTGAGTAAACAGTGACTTAACAGTAACTTTACAGTGACTAAACTGTGACTGGACAGTGACTAAATAGTGACCTGAGAGTGAAAATGACTGTGACTTAACTCTGGCTGGGCAGTGACTTAACAGTGACTTGACAGTGACTAAAGTGTGACTTGACTGTAGTTTAACAGTGAATTGACTGTGACTTAGTGGTGACTTGCCAATGACTAAACAGTGACTTGACAGTGCCTTAACCGCATTACAGAAAAGAAGAAAGAAAACAGCAGCCATTGAACTTGTTCCCAGCAAGCATTTTACTAATTCTCTGATCACATTTGAGTCTTTTATCAATTCCGCAGTCTGATCTACTATTTTGATAGTAGTATAGTAAAATAGTAAAAATAATACTTTTGTCGGAAGAAAATGCTACCCTAGTTGCGACTCTTCATCAAGAGTTGTTTGTACCCCTTGTTTTAAGATCAGTTGAGACATATTTTTGAGTCATTTACGAGTATCTTTCGATTCGTTTTTCAATCAATCGCTGTTTGAGCAAATGCATGAGCCATTTCGGAGTCATCCTTAAATAAATTATCTCATTTTAATCAAATGATTCTTCATTCTCATTTGATTCAAATGATCTTTCAAATGCTTGTTTTCTTCTTTTGTTTTCTTGTTTTCTTCTTTTAAAATATTGTCATTGCTGATTTAATTACCCTTGAGAGAACTTGTGTTTTTATAAATAAGCCCTTAAATTTAATGTAGGTAGGCTTGGTGTAGTTATAACTTGTTTGGATACGCATCTAAGATACCCACATTCGAGTCCCAGTAAGTATCGCGTCAGTTAAACCCAAAATGTTACCCTAAACTTTCACTAGACTTTTATTTTAATTTCCTACAAATTTACTACACCAAAAACATTTCCAACAAAAAAATAAACGTCTCAATTATCTTATGAATGCTTAACAAATATTTGATACCCACCCACCTAAGTGGTAGCTCACTTAGCCCCACATCCACTCCCCCTCCTCACTCTTTCTTCGTTCATTTGAAATTTATTATAATTTTCGTAAAACAAAATCAATGCAAGTTTCAAACCAATGGCAGGCAGACCTACATACTCTACTATACATATGTGGGCATGGAGCGAGGCATTTTTCCAATCGTTATCGTCAATTTAGTAAAACCTTTTGTTTTTTTGTCGCCAAGACGACCAAGTCGACTGGGTCCGCCGAGCCTTATGACCATAAATTGCCCAGCAAACCGTGACCATAAATTGGAGCTAACAAAGAAATTATGAAATTCAAATGAAGTGCGTTCCAGGTCCGAGTTGGAGTCGAGAGCTGCTGCACCTGAGGCACAAGGTCTCTGCTCTGGCCCTGGCTCTGGCTCAGATTAATCCCCACTGACAACCACAAGGCAGCAGCCAAAGTTGAGGCCACTTTTATAGAGCAACAATTGCCCCCATCCTCGGCTCCAGTCTCCAGTTTACATGAGTAAATTGTGCAACTTGTTCACTTTTTGCATAAAAATTGTTCATTGAAAATGCATAAATGTGCAATCTGCACAAAGGAAATGCCGTAGTCGGGGGCCATTGAAAGAATTATTATGGATAAAAACATTGAACTCGGGGTAAGTCGATATCGTCGATGCAATTGCTGATTGCTGTTGGTTGTGTTGGGGAGCCCAGGAATGCCGGTCGCAGCCGCAGCCGTTCGCCCGTTCGTTGTTAACTATGAATTGTCTTTAAATACATGGCATTAAGTAACATTTATAATATATTCATGAGCGATATGCCGCTTCCCGGTATTTGCTCGAAATCTAATGTCTCCTAAAACCCCTTGCGGTATCTGTGACTATCTGAGCTCCTGCTCGTTTCAAAACCGTAAGCATATGGCCCCCGGGGCCAGACAGTTGCATGGCCCATTTTGTTCGCCCCAAAAGCCAAGTCAAAGTTTGTGTGTTACCAAAAGGGAAACGAAACAGGAAAATGGTAAATTAAGTGGAAAGGAAACGAAGTTGTGATACACTTTTGAAAATATATGTGAAAATGAGTAACGAATTGAAGATGAAACAAGTAATTATTTATGGAATTTCTCATAAGCTTTCAATATCTCAAATTAGGGATCTAATTTAGTATTAACTTATCAGATTAGCTGATCTTTTTATTTTTATCAAAGATTATCAAACTGCCGCGCTTTGCTGCATATAGAACGAATACCCACACACTTCCCGCCTACATCGCACCCAAATCCTACCAAATACAGAAATGAATTCTCATTTTTACCCTACAAACCGAATTTCAAGCCAATTGAATGATAAATAGTATTTTTCATGCAGACTTTTTCGGGAATTTTCCGACCTTTGGGTAAAATTTTCCAGTTTCGAAAAATCATATCTCAATTTTGTTTAAACTCTTTTTAAAGGATTAAGCTTGCGTTTCAAAAGCTAGCACAGTGAGTTCTTAAAACAAGAAATCCAGACTCTCAAAATACGTTCTTAAAGAGAAGTTCACAAAGAAATCATAGATCTAAATGATCAACATTTTTGCAGCACTTTTTGTCATTTAAATCTCTCTTCTGTGATTACAATAACAATTTAAATGCGTTTGCCGTTGCAAATCAAAAATAAGGGAGAGCAATAAAAGCAGGACTACAAACCGATTTTGATATAAAAGCTGAAGGTGCCACAGAGTCTCAAGATTTCCAAGCAAATATAAAGTTGTTTTTTAAATTACTAGCTGAACCTGCCGCGAATTCGTTCGCGTCCAAGTTTTAAAAAAATCGTAGTAACAGTGTCGTGAACACTGTGTTTGTATATAATCTATTTGTTAAAAAGCAAATTCTTTTTTAATATCATGGGCTTCATTAGCTTAATTTTAAGACAGTTTCGTATTTACGGTTGATTAAAATAGATCAATCTGGGAGAAAAGGATTAAGTTAGGCGTGGAAAATGCAGTGGCCTGTAACCATATTCAATTCTATCCCGTCCCGTCGTAAGGGACACAACCAAATGAAAATTCCAATATTAAAAATTATTCCCTTCCTGTCTTGTGAATGCTGAACAAACTATAGTATATTCTTCTTAAGAAGGACTATGTAGTGAATTTAGGGTCATGGGACATTTTATTCATAAGTGCGCACCTGTATACATATGATAAACATTAGATCTCCAGAATATTCCTTTCTGATCAATTTATGTAAATCAACGCAGTATGTAACGGCAACCAAAACAGGGAAAATTCATTTCTTACATACAGAAAAAATAAGCAAATTTAACTTTTCTTCTATAAAAACGCACAATTCCCGCTGCCCACTGATTTTTTTTTTATCTGGAAAAAGCTAATTTGATATATAAACTGTGTTGGCAATACTGTTCATTTTTTTGCTTCAAACTCACTTTTCATTGCGAAATGTTGTTATGAATTTTTAGGCGCTTCAATCGATATTAATCTCTATGATTATTAACTCATAGCCTAGTTTATTAACAAAGACTCGCAAATTGGATAAGGAGACAACTAGTTTTAAGAAAACTGCTGTGCCATCACTTTTCCGATCTCACTATATTCTATATTTTGAAATACATGTATTGTTAAAGCTATCGATGTCCAATGGATTCAATGCAAATAGATGAGGCCATTCTCAATTTGATTAAATGTTTGATTTTGTGAAAAAACAAAACACACACACAGATTCACGAACACAACTCGCTCTCACTCTCTCTCGCGTTCTCAGCGAAACAACTTATTTCACCACATTGCCTGAGCGCAACAACCATTATGTGCCCATACAAACTTTTAATTGGCCTTTTCAGAAGATTGGAGAAAATTTTTTCAAATTTTCTTTCTTAGTGCGGCAACAATATTCTGTGGTGTGGTGCATCCAGTTCCTTGCCATAGTCTTTGACGTTCAGAGGCAAATCGTTCACAGTGGAAGATTGTATGTTCTACGTTATCCATCTCGGCGTCGCCATATACGCAGCTAGACTCCGTTGTTTTCCCCATTTTATGCAGATAGGTGCTAAAATATCCGTGTCCCGTTAGCATTTGTGTTACGTAGTAATCCACATCTCCGTGATTTCTTTGGACCCATTTGTTCACGTCGGGCAAAAGCCTGGCGGTCCACCTTCCAGTTCTCTCGACTGCCCATCTGTTTTGCCAATGTGCAAGAGTTTCTTCACCTCAGGATTCTCTAATTTGTGCTGTTATATATCCAGCTTGTCGCATCATGTAGATTTTTCTGCGTCCTCTGGCTAGTAGGTCGATCGGGATTACTCCCGCGATGAGCTGAGCTGCAGCTCCTGATACCGTTCGGTATGCACTAATTATTCTCAGCGCCGTTGTCCTTTGGATTGCAAGCAATGGATCTCGTCTGCATTTTAAACTTAGTGTATCTCACCATACCTCGCTGCCATACAACAGGATGGCATTATTGACCTCCATCAGTAGTTTCCGCCTTGACTGAAACGGTCCACCAGTATTTGCCATTAGTCTGCTAAGGGACTTTGTGGTCTCAGCGGCCCTGGACTTGGCATTTTGTATCTGCGCTCCAAAAGTCAATTTTGAGTCAAGCCTGACTCCCAGGTACTCTATTACTTTCTGAGTCCTTACGATAGTTTCGTCGAATCTCATGTCCACCTCAAGCGGGATCTGTTTTCTGGTGACCAACAGTAATTCTGATTTTTCTGTGGCCAGCTGTAATCCGTGCGAGTCCAGCCAGTCCTTAACTCGTACCATCACCTGAGTCAATTTACGTTGTGCGTACTCTGTGTTACGCGCCGTTATGACTGCTACTATGTCATCTGCATATCCTACTAGAAAAGTGTCCTCAGGCATTTCCAGGTGGAGAATGGCGTCTTAGCTAATGTTCCATAGTTCCGGTCCTAGGATGGATCCCTGTGCTGCTCCAGAGGTTATTTGCAACCCTCAAGTATAAAGCGTTTAGGCTGTGGGTTGATAATATGTCAGTCACCATGTCAATCTGTCGGGCCTACAGATTTATAAGTATAGACTAGCTGTCCCGGCGCGCGCTGCTTCGCCGTCGGTAGTATTTTTAACACAAAACGAAGATGTAAAGCTTACATTACATTTGCCATGTAGCAAATCTTCATGATATTCTAGACTCAATTTAAAATTTAGCAAATTTTGCGCCTTTGTGATAAAGCTGGAGAAACATCGATTGAAACATCGATGTTTTTATTCAAGCTGCAGACATCGATGATTATTTTTCACAATCGATGTTTTTGCAACCCTACATGAAACTTTACTTGCCGTCCTTAAGAGAAGTAGGATGTCCAATATGTGGATCTGTCAAGATGTCATAAACAACTATCAAAAAAATTGAATTGGACCAAACCCTATTGAGTACTAATGTGGTTGATGATCAACCGTTTAGATGCTAAAAGTAAAAAAATAGTTCGATATATAAAAAGTCGCAAATTTTCCATGATTTAAGCACACTTTAGATAAAAATATGTTTCCTGCATTTAATAAAAATTTTTTATACAATTTTTGAGAAGTTGCTACTCGGTTTAATAGTTTATATTTAATGGTAAAACGAATTTTACTTCTGTCTGATCATTTATCCACAATTTTACTCCAAACTCAAAGCAACTTCAAAAGCACCCAAATAGAAACTTTACATGAAGTGTCAGAAATCGATACCATTTTTAAGGTGCCACTTTGCAATTTTGTGGGAGAAAATATGCCACTATTTCACTAATAATCCCACTCATATGCGCGATGTAGTTTTTCCAGCTTGAACAAAATCTGAGTACACTTAATGAAGTGGCTAAAATTATGTTTTCCGGCACCATCCACAGCTTTTGAAAGGACATTCAGTGAAGCTGGAAAGACCCTGTCGGACGCAGGCCCTTTAAAGCCAAAGAATTTGGGGCGTTTAATGTTCTTTTCAGCTCCACTTTGTGGATCTTTCGATCCTCTATTTATTCACCTGTGTTCATAAGAAACTAAGCTCATACGAAAATTGAGCAACATTGCAAATTTTTTACAACTTTTACTATCCGCCAATTTCCCTGTCTTCATAATAATCAAAACTTATCTTTAATTTCGTTATGGAAGATTTTTTTTGTTTACGGCGTCACGTGACGCACATTCTTCATTGTTGTTTTAGTGGATTGTCCAATGGGAAGTAAATGAAGGTGAATAGAGGAAAGAAAATGGGGGAAATTAGTGAAAAGTGGATAGAAAGAGGGGGAAAGTGGTGAGTGGTGAAAGGAAAGTGACAGTGACTAGACGGTGACAAAGCAGTGACTTAAAGGTGTCTTAACAATGACTTGACAATGACTAAACATAGTCTTGACGAGACCTGACAGTAACTTGACAGCGACTCAATAGTGACTTAACAGTGACTAAGAAGTGACTTAACTGTGACTAAACAGAGACCTATTATATTTTTAAAATTGAATTTAACCGTCTTTATAAAAATATAAGGTTTATTTGCCAAACAGATGGTAAACATGGGCAGGTAAACTGACGGGGAAATAGGAGGTGTAAATCAAATGGTCTATATTATAAACTCTTATAAAAATTGTGCAATTTTTGAGATTTTTTAGATTGTTCGAAGTACACCTTCTTTTTACCCAAATATTTATGTCTTCATTACAATCTAAACTTGACCTACACCTCCTATTAACCCGTCGACAAATTGCCTTTAATATAAGTTTTACATACTATGGTATGTGTGTTCTGTGAGCGGATGACTGCCACTCGAAGACGAAATCAACACAACACCCAATTTGACAGACGAGCACCCAAGTCACTCAGTCACAAAAATTCCAATAGGACAATGATTGTGTATTTGATTTGATAATTATTATTTATAATTAGTTAATTAATCAAATAAAAAATCAAATTTTTTTTGTACACTTAAAGTGTATACAAAATGTTGCTAATTTTTTTTAACTTGTGTCAAGACTCACCCATTTTTGTTTGGCTCTCCACCAGTCAGAGAATTTGTGCGTCGTCGTCGTCGTTTGCTGTCTATTGTCTCTGGTCCGGGTGAGGCCGGGTCGGGCCACGCAGCAATGTTTTGCTATATTTGGTTTGCTCGTGAAATCTACGCACCGTTCACCCGTTTGGCCCTGCCGAGATTTGCCTTTTGCTCTGGTCGCGCACGAACCAAGCGCGTTCCTTTATCAAATTCAATTCAATTATTTGTGGGGTTTTCTATTGTCTTTGGGCCTTGTGTGAAATTTATAGTTATGACCAAAAGGCAGGCGGCGTTATGACCTCGACTTGGTGACATTTGAGGTGACAGAAGTCAACGGGCCCGGGCCACGAATTATGGCCAAGGAATGTGGAGTGTGCGTGTGTGGAATGGACATTCACTTGATAGAAGTAATTTGTTATAACTGAACCAAAAAGAGTAATTGCAGCAAATCAACTATTCAAGCTGTTTGCCGATTTCTCCTGGAAACCTTAACTTTAATTACCCCAAAGACAAAAGCCAATTCATTAAGACCCCTCCGCTCCCTCCCTCCCCCTCTCTCCATTCCCTTAAGTTCAATTCAAAAATTGAATCCGAAGCGAAATCTTTAAGAGAAAGAGAGAAACGCACACATCTTGATGAGATCATTATCGTTTGGCAACAACGACAGGCCAATTACATTAATTAATTATTAAGGGAACGCAGCAGGATCAGAGCTGCAGGGGCGGAGGCGGAGTGTCACGTACAAACGCTACGTTCCCAGGCAGGCTTAGCTCTCGCTCGATATCAAAGAATGCAATCAGCGATCGAACAAGCTTCAGTTCCCGCTTCAGCTTCCTCCTTCCTCCGCTCGGTACCAGCACCCGCAGGGGCGTTTGCTGACTAAGCAAGTGCAAGTGAACCAGACAAAAGATCGATCGACTTTAGCTCGTTCCATCCATCCGCTTTATGATTTGCAGATTTTCAAATATGCATCTCCTGCTGCTGCTGCCTCCACCTCCTGCTCCTCCGTTAGGCTGGCGTTGTTGATTAATTGCTGCCGGCTCACGCACAGCCGCTCCAGACTGCGTTGCGTGCCACGGATTGAGACTGGTGCGGCTGCTGCTGCTGCTGCTGTTGAGTAATGATCTCCAGAATGTCTTGTTTCAAAAAAGCTAATAAGATCATTTATAACACAGTTAGCTCTGCGCTGTGGCCTAAGGAGGATTTACTCCAGCATTTACTTTGGTGTGGATGCTGTGACTGGCGGATGTAAAACATGCTAGAAGGTGAGTACAAAAAAAAAACTTAATTTAAGTATATTAATTTAAATTTCGAAATACTAGATTTTAAACCAGGGTGGTATGGTATTAAGTACTTTACAACTATTTTTGCGTATTGGCGCTCACGCATAGCAAACACCAAAGCATATTACCACAACAACTTTGTAAATTTTCTCTCTTCTCTTTCTTTCTTTTATATATGACATTGTGATTATAAAATGGATTACTTCTACTTTACTTTGCTATCAGTATGCAGGAAATAATCACATACAGTCTGCTTTACTTTGCCATATGCACGGCCACTTTGTATACGGGGTGCCCACAGCCTGCATTACTAGTAATGTATGTAAAGATGTATGCCAAAACCGAACTGCCATCGAATTCCCATTACGAATGCCTTCATTATTTTTAAAATTGTAATGCAGAATGTCCGCAGTCTGTTTGTTTTCGATTACTACCTCTCTAAGTGCCGATTTCTGTTCTCCCAGATAGCTGCTATGTGTCAGATAGTCATCGATTTTACAGTGTTATTTCTTAGTTTATGTGACAAATAGCTCTATGTAGAAGATGTGAAAACGGTCCTAACTCTATTTTCGACAGAACACGTTAAGCTCTACACCGCTGGGTCTGCTAAAATCGAAAGCAAAAGTTAATATATATGCTTCTTAGTCAATGTTGATGGCAACTTATTATGTTCTTTCCACGAACTCACACACTCGTTCTGTTCTTTTCCTATTTATCGTGGTTAAGTCAAAAATATTTTCTTTATTTTCATTGATGTCGAAGACGCCGTGAGCTGAATCTGTGCTCCTCTGTTATGTTATTCGCGAGCACTTTTAGCCGTATGTCCAAAATTCAACTCTGGTTTTACACATTTAAACAAAGAGTATTTTTTTTGTTTCTTTGTTGTTCAAGCTTTTCACTGACCGTTTTGTCGAAAGCAAACTTCCAAAGTGTCTTTTTCGTATGTATGCTTACTTACGAGTGTATTAGCCAATGATTTTTGTATATACATATGTTAGGGTTGTCAATTTATTGATGTATCGATATTTTGGTTGAACGATAAGGATTGTTCTGATATGATTTTTTGTGCCGATATCGAAGATTTTCGATACATAAAAGTCGGTGAAGTCCGACTATTACATACTCTGTACCTGCAGTAGAAGCTGAATGCAATGCTGGTGCTGCGCTCATCTCAAAGACTCCCTCTCTCTTTCTCTCTCTCTTTTTCTCTCTCTCTCTTTCTCTCTCTAAGATTATGTGGGGTTAGTTGTGAAAGGGTGGGAGGGGGTGGGGCGAGGTCGATGTACTTTTTTGCTCATAACTTGAGAACCGCTGATCCGATCTTTATCATTTCTTCGGCAAATCGATACATATTGCTAATTACTAACTATCTTTAACAGGTACGAAACGTCTATCTTCAAAACCGTAGGAGATATAACGTTTTTTCCTAATTGCGGGGGCGGGAGGGGGCGTGGCAAAAATTTAAAATAAACTTGATCTGCCTGCAAGTATAAGAAACATTTGTCCCATACATGTCAAACCTCTATCTGTTACCATCTCTGAGATCTGTTTGTTCATACGGAGGGACGGACAGACAGACGGACTATATCGACTCGGCTGTTGATGCTGATCAAGAATATATCTACTTTATATAGTAGGAAATTATGCCTTCTCCCTGTTACATACTTTTGCACAAACTTAATATACTTTATGTACCTTTAGTAGAGAGTATAATTATTAAAAATATTTTCTGGGACCACGTATTTTTTCAGCATAAGCCGAAATCTCACTGACTTAAGAATTTTTTTCGCTTTTCTCTCTCTCGTTTGGTCAACGTTCGCCGAGCGTTCGTAGCTGACTTAGTTTTTTTTTACTTCGTGCTCAATCCCACGACTAAGTGAGACTGATCCGTTTCACGATAGGCCGACTTTTAGCCTTCCGAATACCTAAGAACGTGTGAGTTTTTCATGATGATAAATGGACTAATGTCACGGCAAAAAAATTATGTAGTGACTATTTCCCTGATATTTCATGACACCAAATGTACTTTTTTTTGCAAGCACATACTGCAAAGTCCTACTGGGTATTTGCGCTTGTGTGTATGTGTGTTTGTTTGTTAACTTTACAGGGTATTTTAAAGTCAAGTTACTCGACTGCAACGGTCTTACTTGTTGTCTCTGTGCATGTGCTATAAACTCCTTCATTCAACTTCACCCAGGAACGGTATTTCGCCATATATTTTCTTCTCTTATTCGTTATTTCTTCGTAGAATAAATTAAAATGGGTTTTCAGTTCAGTTGGAGAACACAAAATTCTTAAATGTCTTTATTATTTGAGGTCAATTTGCCCAGGCAAGGAATTCATTTTTGATCCATGGGTTCTAAGGGAAAATATGTTCACATATACATTATTTCCTAGAATAATTAAAAATTGTTCATTTTTCAGTCCTGATCGTAAAGAAAATTTCTTTAATATCTAAAAATTCATTTTAGACCCTTGGAACGCAATTTTCTTAGAATTTTTCATAAATTTTGTTGTTGCTAACCACTTTGTTGATTTATTTCTGCCTATACTAATCGAAACCCCCAAAACTTTAATCTTGTCTAAGAAATTTTTAAATTTTTAACCTCTTTAAATTTTATCGCTATTCCATTAGAAATAGATATAGCGGCCACTAGAAAAATAGTCATTTGGCAGTAAAGTAAAAATAGTCTTTAAATTGATTAGTTTTCTTAAGCTTTAGAAAATAACGATATACCGATGTTTTTTGGACCCAATATATCCAATATCTTTGTGATATTATATTGTCGCAGAAACTTATTGTGTTCCCTTTATGTGAAAACAGTTGTTTCGTCCGTTCTCGTTCAAAAGGGTTCCTTTAAGTATTTTTTAGCAGACAAGCTCGTCTGTTTTGCTCAACCGAGCATAAGGAACAGAGAACACAAGAAGGGGGAAAAAAAGTGTTCGGCTCAGAGAGACCATTTGCTCTTCTTCTGTTTTGTCAGAGAGTTGATTTTGGAAAAGCTTGGAAACCTATTTGCGCGCTATGCTTAAAAACGGAGTCTCCGTGATTTGTGAAAACAGCATCAACACTCGCTTTTAAAGCGTTGTTATTGCGAAATTTTGCAGTCGTGTCAAATACACACTTGCTTTGTTATTAGTATTTTGGCGAAGTGTGTGCACGTCAAAGTGATTGGGCGTGTTCACCAGCATACACCAATCATCTAACAAAAATCATCAATCAGAAAAAAAGTGTTAGTCTGCTGGTGAACGAACTTGATAGAGTTTTGAGGCACCAAAGTAATCGATATATGTTTGTTGGCGGAAGGTTTGAATTTTTGACAGTTCTAATTTAATTAAGAACTGACTTCTAAATATTTATGACCGTCGTCACTAGCACCGACTGCTCCTAGAACTCCCCTTGAAGTTTCCTTAAGACTTTGTTTTAGCCATTTTATGTTTTTTCCTTTATCGAAACAAACATTTACCATTAGGAAGGACTCCTGTCCATGCAAAGAAGGGTCTGAAAATGTTAATTTTAACAAAGTGGCAATGGGCTAAGAGTAGAGATGGTCGAATAAGGCCAATTATTCGTTTCCCTCCCGCCACGATCTCAACCGCGGCTGTCCCGTCCCGTCCTAATCCCGACCAAAAAATTGTAATTAGGCAGTGACCTGTTAGGGCCCAGACCAGAAGTAAGATGTTTTCCGTTTCAGGTTAAACGAGGGCCAAGTGACCCTAGGTATAGCGCAAGCCGGAAGGTTCCTTGTGATTATTTTGAAAGAGGATATGGGCGTCTCTATCAAGATCTTATCTGTGAGAAGCTGAATGGAAGTGCCTGGACAAACTGCGTTGAGGTGTTCATGTACCCAGATGGGGTGGTTACTAAGCGTACGCAGGGCTTCTTCTTTTTGGAGTGGCGGCTTTTCAAGTTTTCCTTCTACTCCGCAACAAACAGTAGAGTCTTCAGAGCCCTGCACGAATTTCCGTGAGCTACTTGCGAAACCACGTCCTCACATCTAACACAATCACGAAAAATAGCAAATATGATTGTGCATCATGCCCGTGCATGTGCATTCTCTGAAAATGCAACGGGAAACGCCGTTAAGTGGTTGTTGTTATCTCATTGTCTGTCTGCTGATGAGACATATGTACCAGCGCTATCTTTAAAAGGTTGTAATTATTTTCTGTTGCTGTTTTCTTTAAAAACTATCACCAGATATTAGCGCCAGCTGTGACGTATTTAGCAATGAAAAAGCTTCTCAAAGTTTTTTCAGCGAATTCGGCGTTATACTTTAAGTTCTTTTATCTTTCACTTTAGCAGATGCGATTCTTCAATGCTTGATCTCTCTATTGTTGAAATATCATCCAACAACAACTCTCTCCTTCATCAAAAACTTAAAGGAATCCATGTCAATCAAACATTCTCATTCTCTCCTGCTCAAGCATTTGCTTCTCTCCTAAAAAAAACTTGACCTAACCAAAACATAAAACGCCCTTTTAAAATTCTTCCATAGATAAAACATGTCTGCACCATTTACCAGAATATAAAAACCTTTTTAGCTTTCAGCATAAATATACATTTACATTTTCAAAAGTTACTCTCACACTTTCATTTGGTTACTAAAAATTCAATGAAAACCTCTTACCAAATGTCAAATCATCAAAATCTCCAAGATTATATTTGTGACCATCTAATAACAGACACCGCTTAGTCAAATTCCCCTCCCCTCCCCCCAATTCAACTCTCCCACAAGCAACTGGTAGTTGCCTTTTTTGAGAAAGCGAATTTAGCAGACAAATAAATCAAGCCACCTATTTTCCAAAAATAAAGAAGAAAAATACAAAAAAAAAAAACAAGCGAGTGTCCATTGTGTGTCCTGGTCTGGTCGGGCAGCCTAAAAATGGCAAAGAGCTGGAGAGGATCGTTGATCGCCGCCTTGTACAATGCAATTGTTAACAAGCAAAGTTATGCGAAGACGACGACGACGACATCAAAGGGCACAGTCCTAGAGGGGCTCTTAAATCTCCGAAATAAGAAAAAAACTGAAAAAGCTGAAACAAAACATGACAAAGGATGAGACCAGCAAACGGAGGCGATTTTTCGGCCCGAACGTGTAGCGGAAGGTGTTTAACAAACAGCCTGAAAAACAAATATCAAAATAAATAAATAAATTGTAAAACAAACCCCAAAAGCGAGGGCGTGGCTGCTGGCTTCGCCCGCTTTTATCAACTCGGAGAGATCTCTCTTTTTTTTTTTCTTTTAGTACGCGGAAACACAAATTGAAATTCAATGCGAAACAAAAGTTGAAATTGCCTTTTGCAAATAAATAAACTGTGGAGGGAGCGAAAAGGGAGAAAAGGGCCACGCCCATTTCAGGACCAACGCGCACTCAGTTTTTGGTGATAATTCGTTTTTGGGTTCGGGGCGTGCGAGTGTGTGTTTGTTTCTGATTGCAGCTTGTTAACAAGTGTTGGCAGTTTAATTGACTCCCAAGATCTTTTGACCACATCCTGTGCAACCAATCAGCTGTCAGCGCCGGCCTTAAAGTGTCCTACTTAGGCACACGCATGTCTCACTTCCTGTTGTTGTGGCCTTTCTTACGTTTCCTTCAACAAGGCGTTAATTTCCAGTTAATGTTCTAACATTTGTCTGCTTTGTTGCAGCCGTGACGTCACACACAGTAGGAGGCAGCAGCCCAAGGATCAGTAGGTGAGAGGGATTTAATGGGATGCCATGCCGAGTTGTCGATTAATTGAGGCAAAAGAGGCATTTTTATTGGACCAAAAGATGGATACACAAATTTATCAATTTTAAAGCTGACTGCGTAATGTTCTTGGAGTGAAAAAAAGATTGAAAGATTTATAGAAAAATTGAATCAAAGTCAGAGATGAATTATGAATAGGATCGATTAAGAATCAAATGAGAAAAAGGAAAAGAAAGTTGAAGAAATTTAGAAGGTAGGAAATATTCCTACGGTTACTAGATCAGGTATAACAAAACTCGGATATGTCAGAGCAGCTGAAACCGATTGCTTTGTCCCAAGTGAATTCAATTCGAGAGAAATTTGCGATGGGATAAAGGAACCTCTTACGCATATATTTTTACAATTGAAAAAAAACCAAGAACTTTGTACTTGAATCAAGTACGAACGGTGTCAATAGTACGCTAAGTACGAAACTTTTTCGGGAAGATTCTTCATCAAGGTCTAATAAATTCTAAAGTCGACCCCAAAACATTTTTCAAGCAAAATATTACTCTGAAAAACAAAGTACAAAATGTTCTTGGTTTAAGCCCATCAAAATCCAAAGGAAATGAATAAGGCAAGATGGTTATACTTAAGTTCAAAAATCTACCTTCACTCCATAACCAAAGTGTTAAACCAAGAGGGAATTTAAGAACAGATTTAACTTAAAATAATTCGCATTTTTCGTAGCACATTTTTGGGACCTTGCATTGTAAGTCTAGTCTGTACTTAATCAAAGAAATTTTGTATATGAACTAAGTACAGTCTTTTTTTAAATTTTTAGGTGACACGACAAAACGCCCACGGACAAAAGGCCCATATTCAAATTAATCGTGGTAAGCATCGAAATTAAACTACAGACATGTTCACATAAATTTCGAACATATTGCCCATATCTCGTCGGACTTTTCGCACAGTTTAAAAAAAAACACTGAAATTATAACAAGAACTATGTAGCTTTAATTTGAAATCGAATTAGGGTAATGTCTATCTCTCCAAAAATTCCGAAATAATTTTTCCTCGATGGACCACGAATTATAATGAATTTACATGCAGAAATTAATTGGCGGTCATCCATGGTTTCTTTAAAAATTAATTTTGAAATTTGCTGTTTTTGCATGTGCTTTTTTTCAATTGTCAAATAAATAATAAAAAATATTTTTGTCAACAACTCACACCTAGAATTTAACTGCAATGACATTTTTAAGTTTGAAAGCAAACCAATATCGAAGTATTTGGCCAATTCAGTTGACGTGGATGAGGCTCTGAACTTTTTTTACACCACCCATTAAAGCAGAGTTCCCCAGCTATAGCCCCTGGGAAACACCGAGTGCTTGCCGAAGTCATGCTTCACTGTCTTTTAGAAAGAGACACAGTCACATTTTAGCGCTCTCTTCTTGGGGAACCCTGCATTAGAAGTAAAGCGGAAGGCGCGTTTACATCCACCTCCTATAAATTAGTATATTGAAAAAACGAAAATTTTTTTTAAAAAATCGCGCTAATTTCTACAAATTTGTGAACAACTCACCCCAAAACAAAAAGAACTCGGGTAATTAAACATTTTTCCACACCACCCATTAGAATTAAAGTTGAAGGCGCGTTTTTATACTCTGTACCGAAGGTACATAGAGTATATTAAGTTTGTGCAAAAGTATGTAACAGGGAGAAGGAATCATTTCCGACTATATAAAGAATATATATTCTTGATCAGCATCAACAGCCGAGTCGATATAGCCATGTCCGTCTGTCCGTCTGTCTGTCCGTCTGTCCGTATGAACAAACAGATCTCGGAGATGGTAAGAGATAGAGGTTTGACATGTATGGGACAAATGTTTCTTATAGCTGCAGGCAGATCAAGTTTATTTTCAATTTTTGCCACGCCCCCTCCCGCCCCCGCAATTCGGAAAAAACGTTATATCTCCTACAGTTTTAAAGATAGTTAGAAATTAGCAATATGTATCGATTTGCCGAAGGAATGATAAAGATCGGATCAGCGGTTCTCAAGTTATGAGCAAAAAAGTACATCGCCCTCCCCCCACCCCCTCCCACCCATTCACAACTAACACCACACAATCTTAGAAAGAGAGAGAGAGCGAGAGAGAGATTAAGAGAGAGACTTTGAGATGAGCGCAGCACCAGCATTGCATTCAGCTTCTACTCCAGGTACAGAGTATGTTATAGTCGGGCTTGACCGACTTTCTCACTTGTTTTTTATTGTGGTTTCCCCAGACAGCCTACTCCACACCTGCTGCTCTCAGCCACGCTTTTTAAGCCTCAGCATCGGAATCCTGAAGAATGCAAATTTTTGTTATACAAAATCATGTACCGGCAAAAAGAAGTGTTTTTGCGAACACTTTCTACAAAATTGCTCTCGATTTTTTGTTTTTTCTTCTTATTATCCATTTTCACTACGGAATGGCAACGAAATACGTGCCTCGAACCTTTGGTCGAAATTTTGCACAGTTCACCACATTTTGGATTGTCGATTTTCTTCAAAATTACATTATGACTAATAGGGAAGTCAATGACGTCTGACTCCGACATTGACAAAAACTTCGAAATTGTAGTTTCACAACCCGCACAAGCTATATTAATCACAATTTCTGAACAAACGTTCTCGCAGAACAATTGAACACAACAAATTTTTTCAAAATTTTCATATTTATTTTTAATATTTTTTTTTTTTTTTTTTTTTTTGCATTTTGGCTGGCTTGAGGTCGGTGGAGAGTTACAATTCAATGTAATCAACACAAATCAACAGAGATTAATTACAACAATTTGGAATAGCAATTGGTATGTCTGTACAACGATCGCTGTTTCAAAGATAACCACATCTTATCTTATCATCAGCAGACTTCTGATCTTCTGATCTTCTGGTCTCGTCCCATAGCAAATTGGAGTCCCCAACTCGTTATTCGACGATATGAAGATTTATAAGGGAGTCTGTGTGGTCGTTTGAATGTGAATATGCAATACAAAAGTCTGCTGATGATAAGATGTGGTTATCTTTGAAACAGCGATCGTTGTACAGACATACCAATTGCTATTCCAAATTGTTGTAATTAATCTCTGTTGATTTGTGTTGATTACATTGAATTGTAACTCTTCACCGACCTCAAGCCAGCCAAAATGCAAAAAACTTTGACAAAAAACAGGTCGCAAAAACCCATATAAGTATTTTTAATAATTTGACATTTGAAGAAAAGCACATGAATAATTTCGGTGCAAAAGCAGAAAATTTCAAAATTCATTTAAAAAAAAACTATGGATGACCGCCAATTAATTTCTGCACGTAAATTCTTTATAATTCGCGGTCCATCGACGAAAAATTATTTCGGAATTTTGGAGAGGAAGGACGTATAATCGACAATAACCCGAATTAGCTGTATCATCGGCCTAAATGCTTGGACTGCGCTCCCATGTACAAGATAATCTCAAACCCCAAGAAGAAGGTTAACTACGAAATGGAGTCTATACTGTAGCACGCAATAAATAATTGGACACACACGTCTGCTTCGGTTTTCTTCATTCGGCGAACTGACGCCAACGCTTATTCTCCCTCCTTATGTCTAAGTGTTGTACAGTGTCTTTCTTAAGTGTTGTAAAGTATGCTAGATTCTAGTGATGGTCACTGCTCTACCTGCAGCTAGTGGTGGCCTTTAATCATGACTTACTACTACAATACCGAAATCTTAATCAAATCTAAATCGCTTTCATGACTGCCACTAATAAAAAGCAGAGTGCAGACGCGCTGCCATCCTACTATTAGTGCGTTTTCAGCCCTGCCGGTGTGACCGTGGTTCAAATGCCCAAATTGAGAATCAACCTACGTGAGACAACCAATTGCACAAAAACCACCCGGTTGCCAAATCAAGGTGGATTTCGATTTCAACAAAAACTGGAACATGAGAAAACGGCCTTAAGTCAGTGATTTTTCACCAAGACTTGCAATAATTATACCGAAAATTGAAGAAAAATCACACGAGCGAAATGGGACAGAATTTCTATGCCCATTTTGAAGGATCAAAATTGTAAACACTCTGTGGATTGTATAAATTTGTTAAATTATATATTTTGCACTGTGCATTTAATGTCACATAAATTTGAATACGGACATTACACCCATGGGCCTTTTGTCTGCGTTATATTTCAAAGTAGTGGCTGAAATTTTTCATATGGACCTTATGTCCGTGAGCGTTTTGTCAAGTCACCAAATTTTTAGGCTAACTGTAAGTACGAAATGTTCTTGATTCAAGAACGTCTGTTCTCATTAAAATAATTTTAACAGTTCTAGAATGTTTTGTACTTAATTTAAGTACACTTAAGAACCAAACATACTTAAAATTTCAAGTACAAAACGGTATAAATTCTAACCCGATCGATCAAGAACTTTAAGGGTCGTTTTTTTTTTAAATTGTTTACACGAAAATCGACTCGGAATTCGGAACAGGGCCCCAAGATTCATATTCTGATAAAAGATTCTTAAGACAGCAATAAAGTGTGCAGTAAGAAAATAACCTTATTGCCAAGGGACAAATCTAAATCGACTCAACTCGACGCCTCGATCCAGAGTATACATATTTTATGAGCTCGAAAATGAATATTTGTACACCGAGAAAAATACCTGAATTTGACAGAGACGAGATTAACTGAACCCAAGATTATATTCTCAATTATTAATGAGTCGGACTTTTTAAGATGTCTTTCAATAGTAAATCATTCGTTTGCTCTTGGCCCTGACGTGATTCCCAGTTGTGCGCTTAAGAACTGTCCTAGCTCTCATTGACAAACTTTAACTAAACTTTTTCAAGTATCGATTGACCAAAGCTATATTCCATCCATTTGAAAGGTATTTTTTATTATAATAGTAAAGTTTTTGATTCGATCAATCATAGACTTCCTATTCATAAGTTTTCTAGCTTGGATAGCTAGAAATTGATAAATGTGGTTATCTTTCCATCTTTCAAGCAGAAATCAACGACTGATCTTTAATAATTTTACTTTCAATATAGCATGTTTTACTTCTGATGCCATCTCAAGTCTTAACGTTTAAGCTGTCTATGACGCTATTTTCTTCGGATTCGTATAAATGCCTTCAACTTGATCTTAAATGCAAGTTTATTATCTTTAACAGCACTAAATCTGCTTTCAATACATACACACATTTCTATTGATCTACGAACTCTGGATCGTATTACTTCAGTTAAGGATCTAAGGAGTTTGTCTTTCGCTCGACCACCGCTGAAGCATTTGGTCACCTCAGTATAGTTTCTATCACGATATACTGGAGTCAGTTCAAAAACAGTTTCTTCTAATCGCGAACCTTTTTCAGCATTTCAAGAAGTAAGTTTGCTTTCATATTTGTACCCACTCCTCAAACTATACCTTTGCTCCTGCTCTAAGGTCGTACCATTTAAGTGCCAAATGATCTTTAGAAATTTGTGACATTTTCGTGTGCCTTCTGTTAAGATCAACTCGCATCGATTGCTCCGATTACTCTCCACGTGTCCAACAACCCCTTCACTTTGTGTTCGACAATAAAACTAAAATGTTCTCGAATCGATTGCTGTGTTCCTTCCTCCTACGAAGCCATGGTTCATTGCTTGCCAGCAATTCCTAGACATTGTCACACCGCTTCACTGACAAGCCCAAGTACCCAGGCGCGCGCGTTCTCGTTCTCGTTCTAAATCTCAGCCAGGTAAATGTCGTAGACCCTTACACGAGCAAGTGTTCAAATTCCATTAAAGCGCATTTACAAATTTGGCAAAGATCAGCTCTCTAAACCAAGCGCGACACCTTCGATATGGGGGCTAAGTGCGACGAGAAGACCTTGAGATCAGGCCCAGACCAGACCAAAACAATGCAACCGCTTCGAGCGGGAGCAGCTGCAGCGGCAGCACCACTTTTGTCTCCAACAGCGCGTTTTCCCTAACAACCCGAAGGTGATAAATAAAATTCTTTATATGCAATCTTTTAATGCAATTTACAATAAAATCAACATGGAGTTTAGTTCGCTGGCGGCGGCTGCTCGCTGCTCACAGCTCACAGCTCGCCCGCTTGGACAGGAGAAGGAGCAGCAGCAGCAGACTGCTTCCTTTTGGGCCTCGCTTAAATAACAAGGGGGCACAGCTTGATTTGACATTAGCACAATCCCACAGATCACCTTCCCAAAATGGATTTCGCCGCCGTCCCCCAACGAACCTTTGCAGCAGCAGCAGCAGCAGCCAACAAACGGAAATGGAGGCCCAAAGCTGGCGATGCGATGATCATTGCAAGCCAAGGCAATAAATACACCATAGAAATGATGTACGGAAAATGATCGTAGCTGAGGCCTCAGAACGCCTAGCCAGGCCACAGACAAGTCCTCAGCCAGCAGCACAACGGGGGTGCCTGCGCCTGTGCCTGTTCCTGGGTGCCGATCAAGCCGGTGTGATGATGACGCTGACGACGATGATGATGGCGGCACAGTGGGGCGAATGTGCATGAATGACGAATCAGCTTACGGCTGCGTAGAAACCCTATATTTGTTTGGTTAATCATTTCTTTCGGGTCGCTTGGGTCTTACGTTCCGGCTTCAAGCTTAACCTAGTCAGTAGATTAATTGGTATGATCTGCTTGAGATCCAACTACTTGTGCAACAGATTAGCCCCTCATTTCCACCTAAATAAATTTATTCTTGTTTATGCACACAGAGTGAATGGTCATCTTCCCCTTGACATACGCAGCATTTAATCAGGTCTTTTCACCTAGATTCTTCATATGACCAAAGTGGTACATTTTCTTTGTATTTTTATCCAAAATGAACATGGCGCCCGAGCAGGGACGCATTTCATGAAAATTTGGGTGCCGAAAGAAATGATGTATGGATTCATCAGAAAATTATGTTAATTAAGCACAGATGTCAAGGCAACAGTGGCATAAGTATGGTGGCTGAATATTGTTATAGCCTCATACGAAAGACTCGATATTTTTCAAAGATTGATTTTGTCGTTTATTGGAAAGGTTTGTTCCTGTTATTTATTGGCAATGTTTTGTTGTTTATTTATTTGTATTATGTACTGTCAAGATCACAGCGCAGCTTCTCAAGTTAGCGACGCTGAGCTGTCAAGATGACGGCATGTCGGAAACATTGTTCTCTTACACAAATATTCTAGAGGGTCCCAAATTATAAAATTTATTTTGGAAATTTTTTGAGATTTTTTTTTAACATTTCTTGTCGTACTATGACCCAATTTTTTTTTCCGTAAAAGCTAACACCTGTGGCCGAACTCAAGCTGATAAGTTATGCTGATGACTGTACTATCCTAGGATCGGATCGGGACCACCACAAGATAGTTGCGAGTCTAAACTTCTACCTCTTGGCAATCACAGCATTCTTCCTCGAACGAAACCTCACCATATCGCCGCATTTCAACACCTGGACAAAAATATTGAACACCCAGCTCGACGTCAACGTGGATGGAGTAAAGATTCCCACGCTTCCTCAACAGCTACCTCGCCAGAATAAACCCTAAGGTAGGAGATGAGTGCCCTGACTGTTCAGGAAGCCCGCACGATATACGCCACGCTATTCAACTGCCCCAACGCTTTGACTAATCTGACACTAGAAGACAGATGGACTTACCCTATTCACTGTCATTCACAGGAAGAGAGTTACGTAGAAAATGTGATCGCGCAAACAAGAACAATATGTGTAGATACGAACGTTTTCACCTATACGAATTGTTAGAGTAATAACAAGTACATATAAGGAAAGGTGAGGAAGGTAAAGATTTTGGTTAGCTGCTTTGTCTCTTTTTATTATAATGCGGCGAAAAAGAAATAACCAACGATGGTCTCTGGTTCCCCTTGGGGGCGAAGACATTTCGCTATTTACACGTATAGAAACCGAACGCATACCGAAGCTTAGGAGAGGAGAGCAAAAAGCATACCAATACACTCTCACTTTTTGGAAATCGCTGATCTAAATACATGGCAAAATTTTTCTTTTAGAGAATGTGGATTAAGCTGTTACCCATTCTCTATTTTTGGTTACATATTTCACTCCACTTGCAACCACTGTGTCCTACTACTGCACAGGAATCGTCGCAGCTGCCTAGATGCTTCAGATGCTTGGGGCTGCTGCTGCTCCTGCCTGATGCTCGTTTGGGCTACCACTTTGCGTCTGGAGCTGCCGCTGCCGCTGCCGCTTGGCCCCAACTGATGCTGGGTGCTCGCTGCGGCATTATTAATGATAAATGTGGCTTGCACTCATGATAAATACAGAGAATCGTTGAAAGGTATAAATCAATAATAGAGAAGTTTGTTTGCTGTTAGGCGGACGCTGGATTGTGGCCGTGATTTTCAGGGAACCAAAGTGAGCCTGCAGACAATGAGTATGCCAAAACATAATTCAAGTTAAAGGTAAAGGTCTTCGTTTGGAAGCTGGCACACCGATCTGATTAGCGGCTCAGGAGGAGACCCCGGCCAACTGGGATGCGAAATCATGTTTATTAATTGACTAATTAATCGGGTTCGGACGCCACACCGGGGACATTATCAATAACAATTAGCCGACGCCTGCGACATCTTCCGTGCTGCTGCCCGGGTTGCATTTGAATGCACAACTTAGGCCGCATCCATCAAATGTCAATTGTTTGTCTTGGCGCTCCACCTCGGCTTGGCCATTTCTCATAAATCATTCCAAAAGGCTCTCTGGCGGGCAGCATCTCAGCCGACAACGTCTTGTGCCTGTCAAAGGAGAAGGAGGAGCACTTTGATGTCCATCCATGGCATTGAACTTGTTGCTGTCGTCTAGGCACGAATGCCTCGTGTGAGTGTTGGCGTTTGTCCCCAGTTGAATTAATTGCACAAGGTATGCCAGAGGGGAGAAACAGGGAGGAAAGGGAAATGGAAAAGAGTTTTCCAAATGCAATTTTGGAAAGGTTTCAGACATTAGACAAAATTTGTTCTGTTATTTGGGGCAAAAAATAGATCCAAAATGATCAAACAAAAATTATTTAAAAAATTTGTTTTTTGGAGTGAAGACGAAAAATTAAAGGAACTTTAAGAAATTCTGAAGTTTGGAAAGCCAAGTATCCAGAAACACAACACACCACAAATTAGGCTAGTTGATCGTACTGCTGTTTCATTGATATCTCTACCAAATTATCAGCGATCTTCGCCCACTTCTTCTGAAATCAACAACTCTTCTCTCTGGAGACTGCTACTGCATACAAACTTACATACATACAGAAGATGCAAAAATGTTTGTAACAGAAAATGATTATTTGTACTGGAAGTGTGTTGCAGATTTTTTTTTAGCAAAGAAACATTAACTTTGTGATTTATTCACAATCTATCACAAGTGCGAAGATCATTTCCAGCTGTCGCTATTGCGAAGCACCCAGTCTAAATCTCTCACTTTGTCGTACGGTGGAATTAATAAGGTGAATTCTTTTTTCGACAATTCGAAATTTTTGAGTTAGTCATAGTGTTTCGGTTCTCTGTTTGCAAAATGTATCCTTTTTTTTCAGCCTGTGTATTCTCATTTTTAAATTTAATATGTTTATACAAGAACAAAAATGGTTAAGCAAGTCTACATTGGAATAGTGGGAAAAAAATTTTAACAATATTTTAGGTATGTCGAAAATATTATCGATTCATCAAAATATCAATGTATTTTGTTTTTAGCAATCGGTCATACTGTTGCGAATAACTGTTTCTTGTGCTCTGGACATGTAAAGCAAAATGTTTAAAGGTTATTTATAAAAGAAAAAGAAAAAAACTGGGCACTACTACTATAGTATCGGCAGTGTTATAAAATTATATAGATAAGTGTATAGAAAATTATGACATCCAGAGAGATAAATATTAGCAATTATTTCATAAACTTGAACCCTTCAATGAAACCAATGCGGCGAAAAATACTTTCCCTTGAGCTTCGTTTATTCCATTATCAGTATTGCCACAAAGAAGTTTCAAATGAAGGCTGTTTGGTAAAAGAAGTTCTTATGAAATGTGCTACTGCTCGTCTAACTTTTCTTTAAAGCAATACAATTTTGGTCAAGTCCACACTGCCTGACCCACGGTTTAAAAAAACTTATTTTGAATCTGCGTTGATTGTCAGTACTCTCAGTAACTCAACGGGTTTTCCTAAGTCAGAATGTTGTTCTCATTACTTTATTTATTTATTTATTCATTTGAAAATAAGTTTAACAATGTTCAGGCAAACAATAAATAATTAAGAGTACTTTACTTAAGATTAAGCTAATAGAGAACTCTGACCCGGTGGGACAAATTTATTGGCAAATGCCAGCTATGGTCCAACTCACAGCATAAGTGGTCATAGTACGTTCTAGCCATTGCATGAGGGTTTTAGTTGAGGAGTGACATTAGGGAGTTCTTTACGTCTAACAGAAAACTATCTATGGAAAATAGTTGATAGTACTCATTGTAAACCAGGCACAGGCAACGGAAGGGGTCTCGATGAGTATAGTTCGTTAGGCGGGGCGGTAGATAGATGGGTATATAGTGTCGAGTTGCTCTTAGTGGCACTGACAAATTAATTAGGCTTAGGAGAGCAATTGAGTCAATTTAACCGGCCAGTAGATTTTGGATGAAAACTACAGCATGGCAGATTCTTCAGGATTTAGGTTATGGGAGGTCTATTAGGCGCAATCTCTGTTCATTGGGAGGTAGGTGGATGGGCAAAATCAAAAAAGGTTTCTGAACTGATTCGATTTGATCCTGGTAAATTGGTTCCACGTCTATTCAACACAAAACAATTTCAACACGTCAATTCATCACATGTCAATTCAACAAACGTCAACTCAACACACGTAAATTCAAAACACGTCAATTCAACACAGCACAATTATAACACATATACAATTTCAACATAATCAATTTCAACACAAAGCAATTGAACATCGGCAAATTTCAACATATTTCGATTTCAACACAGTACAATTTCAATGCGGAGACCAGAGGCAAGAACAATATTCCAGGTTTGGTCTTACCAGTGAGGTGTAAAGGAGTTTGGTGGTGTGGGTGTCATCGAATTCTTTGGACCATCTCTTAATAAATCCAAGGACGCTCTTAGCCTTGTTGCAAATCACAGAGATGTGACTGTTAAAGCTCAAATTGGGCTCAAATAGTATACCCAAATCATCGGCGGTTCCCCATGAATGGCGGAGGAAGTCGGGTGGGAGACCAACTAAGCATAATTTATCAGGTCTGCAAACCGGTTTGGAGTTGAACCGCTCCGGAGTCGGAGACTCCGGGATTTTCGGGAAGTCCGAACCGAACCTGAACCGGAGCAGAACAACTTTTATCTTCCCGAACCCGAACCTGAACCGGAGTAAAAAATAGTAGAAAAGGGTTCGGTTTAAAGCACGTATTTTATTCCATTTTTTCTTGCCATTTCCATTTCCCAATATTTGTAAGCCTTGAAATAAAAACAGCTTACAAAGATACATTTTGCTTCATTATATAATATTCAGAAGAAACTAATAATCAAAAGCTTTAAGAATGATAAGCAAAATAATATGTAATATTTTTTAACCATGTTTATATTTGATAAAGATAAAAAGCAATATTTTTGCTTTAAAGTTTTGAAAAAACTATCAATGTAAAGGACTTAAGGACATCACATTTGTTGTATCAGCAGTTCCTGTATCACAAGTATCAGTCTAGAGTACTTTCCTGCTCTATATTTGATTTATCCAGCGATAGAGTCAGTTGTGTTAAAGACTATTTCTGTCAATTTTGCGTTGTCTGTTGTTGTCACTTCTTGCACTTGAGTAACCTTTGCAATTCCAAAACAGTTATTGCAATGGGCTCTGCCGACTTGCAGAAGATAGGAAATCCTGCTAATAATAAAACCGGGAGGTTCTTGAATCAGTTGTACAGTAGACCATCCTTCTTAATGGTGTGTGTGTATCTTGATTTAAAAGTTATAATTAAACATAAATATACAGGCCTGTTCCCGTTTTCGATTTCGATCAAATCATGCAGCATCGGAATTCTTAAATGTTCTATTGGGCTTTTTAGTTAAAAATCCCACTTATCATCATTCAATCTTCTTGATAGCAAACATATACGGTCGAGTTCTTTAATCGTTTTTTGGAAAACACAACATTTACCAATTCCGATCAATCGAACTTAGAAACGGGAACAGGCCTGATATAGACTGAACGGTTGCGCTGTCGACACCAGATCCAACCTCGAATATGATATTATAAAGCCTCTAAACTTCCACCTATGAATAAAATGGGCCGATTTCTCATCTTATGTTTCTCATAGAGCCATATGTCACATAACCCTGCAAAGAGCAGAGAAAATTGTGAGCTTATCTGACACATAGCAGCTATCTGAAAAAAATAGATAAATATTTTCTCAATTAGGGAAGAACAAAGTTATTCATGAACCCCGGTTCGAACCCGAACCTAGGTTCAGCGACCTTCTGAACCCGATCCTTGAACCCGAACCCAAAAAGTTTCGCGGGTTCGAACCCCGGAGTGAACCCCTCCCGATTTTTAGGAGGTTTGCAGCCCTGTAATTTATATAGGAGAAAATTATAATTAACCGAATCAAAAGCTTTACTAAAGTCCGTGTAGACGACATCAATTTGCTTACGATGTAGGAATCCCTTATTAACTATTGTAGAAAATTCGAGTAGGTTAGTGGAAATCGAATCTTAAGTTTTATTAAATTAGATAGGAGACAATCGTGCTCAATTAATGGCGGGAGAATGCAGTTAGAGCGACTGATATGGTAAGGGTAAGTTGGAGAAACAACATGGTTCGTATCCGGAAGAGCATAGCAGAGTTCGAAAAAAAGAGGCAAATAGGCCGGCAATGTCACCTTCGTTCTCAGCCCAAACATTATTAAAATGAATGAAGAGGGGGAATTGTGAAGAGTTACGCTTAGAACGGACAAAATCGTAGAATTTCTTGGGGTCATTATGAAAGTCTTGCTTAAACTTGAGTAGGTAATTCTTATAGCACTCTTTATTAAGCTTTTTAAATTCAGAACGCATCAAATGACCCCTAAGTTACCTTAATAGAACGGTTCTTTGTTAATGTTTTTATTAAAAAATATCGTAAACATCGATAAGATCCATTGTTCGACACCAAAATAATTTAATCGGAATGATTCTTTTTCAATATCGCCAAAAATATCGACAATATATATGTACAATATTTCCAGATATTTCCAGACATGAACAAGACTGTTCATGCGCCTTCAATATTTGTGGGAGCGTGTCCAACGCCCATATCTCAAAGTTAGCTTCTTCTCACTTCACTTGCCTATAAGAACGAAATTGAACCAAATTTAGCTTTATTCTACGAGCGAAATTCTTGAAAATGCAAGAACGAAAAATATTTTTTGCCAAGAGCTTTCGTACTCAAATTATTCGTTCTAGTAACAGAAGATGAAAAATATGCTTAAAATTGTCATATCCTAAACTACTAAAAGAGATCAACATTGTTAGTAAGCTACCACCCGACATACAGAATGCTTGAAAACACTTTCCCTTCTATAAATAAGTAAATAACTTTACAGTTAGTTGAGATATTAATATACCCATAACAGAGAGTTTTCAGCTTTGATGGCCCACGTTTTGCCCTGGCCATTTACAAATTAGAGTATGAGGACGCGAGGTCAACTGTTGGTTAGAACGTCCTGTGCACCGGGCAGACTTTTGCATAATAAAATGGTCGAGCTCACGGGAATAGAGTCAGACTAGTCGTCTGACCTGACCCCTTCTGCAGGTGGATGGCCCCGGTCACCCCGTGTCCTTTTTTTTAGACTCAGTTAATTTAAAGCCAACGACCCGAAAGGATTAAGCGGCTGCAGACTGCAGTTGTATCTGTATCTTGTGTCTTGTTGCTTTGATGGGAATATGAATATTTATTTGAATTGTGAACTGCAGTGGGATTGTGGCTCACTTTCTTTATGACAACGACCCACATAAATCATTCACAATTAGATGCGGCGCAGCACCTGTGAGTTTGAGTTCCACTCAAGTGGAACGCTGGCAACGAAACCCACTCATGTTCCGTTTGCCATAGCGTTCCATAAAATGCTTTGTATGGCCTCGGTGGACCTGTTCCCAGTGCGTACCATTCAGTATGTACTTGAGACCGGTTCGAGACGTTGGCAGAGTCGCGGATCGTTGTGTGGGCAAACCAAAACAAACCAAAACCAAAACCAAACAAAACCGAATCCGAATCCGTAACCGAAACTCAAACATATTGTTTGGAGGCAGTGCACCCAGCGCCTGGGTTAATTGAGCTGTGCGGTACAGAAATTTGCATAGTTTACAAGCCATAAACAAATCTCGTCTTGGTTCACCGATTTAATGCCACAAACAGATTGCAGATTGTAAATTGCAGTTCCTGCCTCCGCGCTATCCTGCCCCAACCAACCTGCTGGTTGGGAAGCTTGTTTCTCTGCCATTGCCGTGGAGCGCCAGCGTACCTCGGCATCGTCGTTGTCGTCGTCGTCGCCGTCGAAAAGAATTTTCTTAAAAAACTCGCCAAGATTTACAACGCAAAAAAGTGCAAAAAAAAAGCCAGCAAAAAGCCAGAAAGCAAAAAAATTAGCGCATAGTGAAGTGCATTCTGTGTCTCCAGTGTGTGTGTGTGTGTTAGTGTCTGTGTGTCTCTGCACAAAAAGTTGCTTAACTAAAAGAAAAAGTTTGAAAAGTGTCAAGCAAAACGCGGCTCGGCCAATAACCTAACGACATTTTGTGGCATGCAACGCGACGGCAACCCCAGCCTGCGGTTTAATTACCGTTATCCTTGCACAGCAACAACAACTAAACGACTCACCAGTTGTGGATTACGATTACGTCGGGCCATTGTCGCAGTTGTCGCCGAACCCACCTAAGCGGTAAAAGCAGGTGAACCTGCCAATTGACGAAGAAAAACACTTCCAAAATAGCAAAACGAGGTGAGTCGAAAGTTAAGAAACGGAACATGCACTCTAATGAGTCACAGAATAAGGGTTAATTTTGTATAAAAATCACTTCAATTGATTTCAAAAAAGGATTTAAAATAGCTCCAACTCAAACCCTAAAGACAAAGTGTATATAAGAGCCAGTTTGCTCATCTTATAGTTTTTCAGTTTTTATTACTTTTAAAAAACGAAAAATTTTAATATAATAAAATCAAATGATTTGGTTTGTTTCGCTTTTGTGAAACTACGAGGGAATATTTTCAATCGAAGTCTGGCATGAGCTTAAAAATTCAATATCGACCTACATACATAAAGCACAGTTCAAGCTTTTAGGAAATTCACATTGGGTAATTTTTAGATTTTTTGGCATATAGTCTAAATATTTATATTTATTTGTATTGCAATTTAACACGAATTTTCTGTACGATTGGACCCTTTTATACGTTTTAGTAATCAAAAGTAATCTGCTTTAGTATCAGAGAAGCTTAGGCTATCAGGTCTGATGTCTAGTTTTGACCTAACAACTTCATTATAGAGAGAAAATATACCACTTCTCTGTTGTTGGCAAATCTGATTAATGTTAATGTACTGTTGATTAATCAATCGGGTTTCTAAGGCAAGCTCGGACGCTAATTTTGTTTTCAAGCGCGCACTTTAACTCTTTGCAGGCTTCTGTTGCATTGATTAAGTAGGTCCCACAGGCAAATTACACAGTTTTACAAAAACGACCAAATTTTGCTAGATAGAAGATAGTGAGAAGATTGTCTGTTTTCCTCCAGCATGTCAAGTTTCCTTATATGTCCTGTGACCTTTTCTTACCTAATTTGTTATAATGTACGCTGCACACAAACACAACAAAAAGTTTTGATTTTTTCATAAGGTTAAAATTGTTAGATTTTCATATCGAAAATATGGTTATTGTTTTATAAAATGGTTTTTTCCCAAAGCTTGGTATGGAGATACCCGCGAAATACCCGCGAAATGAAAAAGTCCATATAAAAAAAATGATTTCGCACGGATTTCGCAAATTGCTGTTTCGTGAGTTGGTATGGAGTTCACGCGCGAAATTGGCATATCGATATCACAGCGTTGCCACCCGACGTCAACGTGTCACGCGATAGTCACCCGATAGGCAAGTGATGAGAGATGATTTCGAAGGTGTGAAATATATGTAAAACATATTTTTCGTACTCTTCATGGCGGTAGACACTCATATACATACAAGAGTTGTGGCACGGAGTTTTTAAATGAGTTGGACAACTATACAAAAACATTAAACAGGCTGAACATCTTTTCATTGGAGGAAAAGGTGATGGCGGCTTGACAAAAAAGATCTGTAAATGTATCTATACATTCCTTTAATGAAATTAGAGTTTAAGTTTATTTATGCTATTCACAATTGATTGTTTTTGCTAGGAGATCATTGCAACGCGGCTTGGGCTTCGTTAAAGGACAGCGCCACCGTTCGCCAAGAGAGAGAAAGCGGTGGTGGAGTATCCATCGCAACGATGTGAAGTGTCAGTTAGCTCCACTTGTGTCGTTTTTGACCAAATTGTCGGCTCAAGGTATGTGTGCCATGCATATGAACAAATAAGTGCTCATTCTCTTTTCAAGAGCCTTGGCTCCTCGAACGAAAGGGGTGATGATGAGGAACTTGGTCCAGCACAAAGTGATTCAATTGTGAACGACAGCGACTCCGTACGTCGACCGGATGAGCCGCAGAACTTTTCAATGGTCAGACTTGAGACTTTGTCGCCACAAGTCGTGGACAACATCTTCTAATCCATGATATTGCATTATAAGTACATAGTGTCGAGATAAAATGGCCACAACAGTCGATTCTCGCTTTTAATTAGTTTAAATTGTCCCGCCAAATTAAATTTCAAAACAAAGCCACTAGAGATGAGCGACTTATTTCGCACTTGCTATCGACGAAATAATGAGCAGCGATTTCGCACACTTTTCGCAAGTACTCCATACCAAGCTCAAGTTTAAAAAATAAATTGTGAAAAATGTTTGGATTCTGATGATGGTTATTTAGGTTTAAACATTTGAAAAAAAATAAAAATATTTTGTTTGAAATTTTTTCTTAAAATCATTTATTTGTGACTCTCAAATCAGTTATGTAAAATTTTTTTTCTACTGAAGACCATTGCTACTACACATCAGTGGTGGTCACACAATTAAGCTTAGCGCTTGTGTGCGTAGAAGCGAAACACGAAGTAAACGTCATGACGTCAAACATGAGCAACAAGCACAGAAACAAATGCCTCGTGAGAGAAGAAGGAGAGAGAAAGCAACCAAGTGTGCTCTCATTCTCTCTCTCGATCAGTGTATTGGCTGCAACGGAATTATGAGTTCCTAACCCATGGGATAGGCTTTTGGCATTTCGGGGATCACTAATCTAAATGCTCTTGCCGACTTAAGCGAAACAGATCAGTAAAACGTAGTTTTCGAAAAAAGGGAAATAATGGGCTAACAGGAGTTTGAACATTTGATGTAATACACTTCTCTAAAAAATACCATGCCCCATAAAACTTCGCATGAGGGCACATGCGGAGTATGTAATATTCTACGAAACTCAAACACTTAAGCTCTTGTTTTACTGCAACAAACATTAGACTATAGACAATCTATACAAACTAAGACAAAACATTTATTTTACATACCTGGACGAATGATTTCCGATTTTGCAATTTATTTTTGATGAAAGAATGGCAATCAGAAGGGCTCACAAAGTTATTTTCAACCACTGAATCCGATAACAATTATCTCGTGCTGAGCTTACAGGGTGGCTGAAAAACCATGAAATTGATTTACAACTCCAAAAAAGCCAAATCAAGCTTCTCTCTTGGAGTATGTAGACTTTTTGCCAAAAAAAAAAAAAAAAAAATGGAAAAATTCTCCAATGTTCTTCAATTTGCCTATGAAACTTGTATCATTCCAAATGTACTTTTTCATTCCTTAAGAAAACGAAAGAAGGAAAATATGTAAGTTGCATTGTAGACATATGCCCACAATCGAGAGTGATGGTGGCTTGCGTTAAGATGCCGTTCTGTTCGTGTTCAGTGTAAGGTCGTGAGTTCAAATCCTATTTGAGCGCAAATATTTTTTTGCTTTTCAAAAGTTTTAAATGGGCTAACTAGTAAGGGTGTTGAATGTAAACTCAAAAAACGACTCACCCTAAATAAATATATTTTCGTAAATCACCTTACTTAGCTTTTTTTTTAAACTCTTTTCATCAGGAGAAACTTTGAACTTTAAGTTTAAGTCCCTTATTGTTTAAAGAGCAGTATCGTGCTCGCTGACTGTTGGAAGCCAAGTTCGTTCGTCTCCTACTGTCGGCATTTCGAAAATCTTTCTTTAGTAACGACAGCTTACGTTCCAGCTTATATATTCTTATCAGGATATTCCATACCGTAGCTAGATATTTTTTTTTCAAAACTTGATTTCGATTTTCTTACATATCGAAAAATAATTTTCTGAATATCTTATGTAAGGAATATAGAGGAGGAAAGACAAGACTCTTTCCTGGTTTTAAATTAATCTCCAAAATTATTAAAATGATCGTGCTTTGGGATTAAATTGTACTGGAATTTTGTGCATTATTAAATTTTCATAAGATTATCTGGGGTAAACTTAATCTGAATTTCTGATTTGCTTAAGAATATCCCGGATAACCCTATTTTCATTACCGTTTGGGAAGGTGTCTGTTTAATGTTAAGACTTTATTCAACGGATAAGACAGTTAGCGCTATAGATTTAAGTGGTTAACTTTGATAAGACATCGCAATCATTAAAATCATTCTTTTTAGGCAATCGAAAGCTATTTTCAGTCAGGAAATCAAGAATAGTAACTAGGGGTGCCCAAGACCATTGCGCACACCGCGCATACGTTGTTGTTTTCTGCAAAGGAACAGCCGCGCGTATAGCCTTCACGCAAATTTCGTTATGACTAAACGTAGTTCATCAGCAACTATAAAAATACAACTTGCTATTAGTATTTTGTGCTCAATTTTTCTGCTTTTGTTCGGCCTTGATTCAAACAATGAATGAATGGGATTTCTCGTTCAAAGTACCAAGTTCTCAGAACCATTTTTCTACGAACGAGTTAAACTTTCTTTTTTCCAAGAACATTTGTCCACATAAAATTTCAGAATATTTAATTCTTGTTTTAAGTATTCCATCTGTATAAACACATTCGCCAGGGTATTGTAGTTTACTATTTACCATCTTACGCTTTGGTTATTCTTATAAATTCACGCTAAGCCCCGCACTGACTGATAGCCAGACTTCTTCAATCCACAATTTCCCCACCCCTCCCGCTTGCTAAATGACCTTAACATTTGCATGCTTCAATTCGTTCCATACTCGAACCAATTTCATTTCAATAATGTTTTCATGGAATCGATCGTAAATACTTCTAAACTTAGCATAACATTATCGATTATTCACTGTAAGTTGACTTTGATCTCTTTGTGGTCTTCATTGGTATTTATGTGTGTGTGTCTGTGTGTCGGTGCCATTCAAAGCTATTTCTTCAAGCCAATTCCAGGGAAGTCCACTTCAGTTTTCCTACCACTTGGACCATCAATCGGACAACTGGGTAGACTGCTTGGCCGACTGGAAATCTCTCAATTTCCCTTTTGGACAGCAAAAGTGAATTTATGTTGGGCCAGAGAAATGATGGCAATGACAAAGTGATTACTTGAAGCAATCAAAGTTCAAGTTGAGAAATAACATTTTCAATTTAAGTTGAATCTATGCTGAGCCTTCTGAGGCGGCAAAATAGTGAAAGAGTTTTTTTTTTATCATTAATCATTTAGTTGTTGTTTTTAGCTCCCAAAAAAAAAAATGTATTGAACCTTACCTTGTTTTTTTTTGGCAGCACGTTCTTGATTTGAATCTTTATTTCTCTCTCTCTCTCTCGATGAGTATTTGGCTTTTTGGTAAATTGGTCGTCGTCATGCTTTTATGATTTTAAATTTTTGAGAATTTGATGCGCTCAACTTGATAAGCACACAAGCGCCCCTCTTTGACTGGCTAAGTTATTGTTATATTCCCTCTGTTTGTGTGTGTGGGTGTGTCCACTTCCAGCTTCAAAACCTTTGGATGGATGCAATAAAAAATGAGAGAACTTTTTACGTGTGCTCTGGGCTCAGCTTATGAAAGATTGTCGGAGGGTCTTCAGTATTCCTGCCAGCTATCAATTGGTGACAATAAGTACACAGAGAGTTAAAACCTATTCAGACAATAAGTTGCTCTCTACTTAAAATAATAATAAGATGTTGTCAGAATTGTTGAGAGCTTTTGTCTTTCTCATGTTTCTCTTTTTCAACTTAACTTCTTACCAGCTCAACCAAGCATAAGTAGCCCTCTAGATGTGAATCTGCAAAAGTCTGCCACGGCTGAATGTGCTGTGTACCTAAGCTTTGCACAATTCCGTCTGTTCGAACCAAAAAATCTAAGTAAAAACTTGATCACATTTCCCCAAACTTTTCAAAACTATTTTCAAAATAATTTCCCCTGTCACCTTGAAAAAACTTTTGCCTAAACCAACACCAAAAAACTTTCAATACTTTTCCCACCTCAGCATGTCCTGGTTATCACTTATGGTTATTGTCGAAAAAAGTTTGTTGCCACCCAGGTAAATCCTTTGACCAAAGCCAATCTCTTTTTAAGCTGTTGCAGACAAAAAAAAAAACTTGCCAAAGTTCTAAAAAACTTTCAGTATTAAGTCCATTTAACCCGCCATTGAACTTTACGCCTCAACGGCCCGGCCGGCTAAGAAAAAAACCCACAAAAGCAAATCTATGTAAAGACCAACAAAAACTAACAAAAGTTCTTCAAAACTTGCAACAACAAAAAGGAAGACCCAAAGCCAGAACAAGGACAACAAAGTAAATGAGCAGCAGGAGCCCAGGGAACCAAAATGGAAAATGAAACGAAAAAGTTTGTGGCCAGCAAAGAAAAAAAATTGAATTCAATAAAATAACGCTTTCCATCTGAGAAAGGAAATAAAACTAAAAGAACTTGGAAAGAGCAAGCTGAAGTTTTCCCACTACTGAGGACAATTTTCAGGAAATTTGTACAGCCACGCCCCCTGCCCAATGGGCATTAAACTTTAACAATGGACGCGTGAAAAAAGAAAGAAAAAAAAGGCAACCGCAAAAGTATTTTAAGAAAATGTCCCGGGAAAGGAGCAGGAGCAGGCCAACTTAAACTGATCTAATGCTGTTGCTGTTGTCGCTAAAGTTCTCTGCATCCTGCTTACAGTTATAGAGATAAACATTTTTGTTAGAGACAAACGCACCAGCGAAAGGGGAGGGGGGGGATAAGGGTAATGAGTGTTGCCAAAAAGGGGTTAAGCGAGACTTTTAGCAACATCCTGGTGGGGTGTGGGTCTGCAGTTTCCAACATTGTGTGACTTGTTTGAATGCATATTTTGTCTGGCGAAAAAGAAAATGGCGAATTTACGGGCAGCTGCCATATGCTTGTGCACTGCCAGCTGAACAGAGGCGTAGCCAAAAAGGGGGCACAGGTGAAAGGAAATAAAAGTTTTTGGGAAACTTTATTAAAACTTGGAAATGACTCACTGATATTGAAGCAATTATAAAAAAATACGAACTAGTTCATTTAATGATTAAAATGAGTTCACTCAAATAGGAACTAGTTCCTTCACCTTTGTGGAAAAATTCTGTGAAATAAGAAATATTGTAATTGAAACAGATTTAGTGGTTTTTTATTGGTAACTAAGAAGTGATTTAGCAAATTGAATTTCTGGCTTTTAGTTTACAATATTTGATATAATTCAGCTTAAATAGGATCTAGTTCCTTGAACTCGCTTTGGGAAATCAAACATTTTAAATAATTTATTGTGTTTCTCAGCGAAAAGCTGAAACCGAAATGCGATTTAGTTTCATGTCCTTCCAGTGTCCTCCTTTGCTACAGTTAAAACAAATTTGATCTCAGATGTTCTCCTACGCGTCTCGGCTAGCCTTTGCTGCCTTCTTTAGGAAATCTGTTTTTCTTTTGGATGAAAATTCTTGTTAAAAGAATTATTTAATTATTATATATGATAAAGACTTACATTTTTTTTAAATTCAATATAATTTCCAAATTGAAATTTTTTCGAACTGAACTATTTTAGCCTAAAACGATCTAGTTCTGAAAAATCTATTATATGATATAAAAACTAGTGTAACGGAGCATTGAAAGCTGTCCTACCCATATACTTAATTTTATTTATTTCCATAATCAGATTTACTATTTAACCTATCCGCTTTTCAAAGAAAACATAAGTGAACTAGTTCAAAAGTGCCCATCGCTTACAATGGTAAAGAAAAATGTATCTAAAATTTAGGCTAACAATTTATTCTAAATAATTTTTCAGTCTGAAAAGAAAATATATTGAAATAACTTGAAATAAGTTTAAAAATCTTAAGAACAAGAATTATGAACTCTGAAATTATCAATCCTTCTTCAGCTCATTAAACAGCTTCAGCTAAGAAATAAACTATTACCTGTAGCTTTAAGTCGCTGTTGTCTGTGCCCATTCGAGTATCCTCTGGTGTTCCCCTAGGTTATTATCTGATTTGAAGCTTTGCCTATCGTACAAGTCTTCTCCTACAAAGGAACTGAAGCTCTCTTAATAATTGGTGAAAGAATAACAGTCCTCCACAAGTTGGGTTTCAATCCTCGGTTATTGTTAATAAACCTATGGGTGCTCTTGGTTTCGTCAACATATGGTCTAAAGAATTTAATGATCCTAATGTCATCAAACAACTATATGTTCTCTGGTCAAACTTGAGTATGAATCATATGTGTAGGATTGCCAGAATATCCCTAATGTAATGTTGCACGAGTATCCTCAATATGTTAGCTTAAGCACGCAAAAAAGGGTAGAAAGAGCGATCAAGCAGAACAGCGGGAGAGTGAGGTTTGAGCTGCTGGAGTGAGAGGTTGTGTGTTCTCGTGTCGATAAAACATTGCAAAACTAAAAGATGTTAAGCGTTAAATTAAGTAATTACACTATTCAATAAACTATCATCGTATGCTGTAAGAAAACAAGGAGGAAGTGTGTAATTATTTGGAAAAGCAGACTCCAGTGACCCAAACCCTACATATGTATCTGTATATATCAGTATCTACATGAATCTGTGCAGAAACAGTTATAACTTTTCGTCCTTCGTGGTTTAAAATGGGGTCCCAATAGGCATCTACCACCATATGAGCACTGACTATGGTTATTGGACCTTCCATCCCTGACATATAACAGGTATGGCACTCAGAGTACTGACAGATTTTGGTGGAAACGTGAAAAAGAGAGAGAGAGAGAGAGAGAGAGAGTAATTTTTTAAATAGGGTCGAACGGCATGCACACTGAAATGAAAACAACAAGTGAGAAAGTCGGTCAAGCCCGACTATAACATACTCTGTAACTGGAGTAGGAGCTGAATGCAGTAATGCTATTGTGTTTTTTTCTATCTCTAACTCATTCTCTCTCTTTCTCTCGTTCTCTCTCTCTCTAAGATTGTGCGGTGTTGGTTGTGAAAGGGTGGGAGGGGGGTGGCGGGGGTGCTTGGTTCACTTTTTTGCTTATAACTTGAGAACCGTTCATCTGATCTTTATCATTTCTTCAGCAAATCGATACATTTTGCTAATTACTAACTATCTCTAGAAGGTACAAACCATCTATCTACAAAACTGTGGAAGATATGACGTCTTTTCGTAATTGCGGGGGCGGGAGGGGGCGTGGCAAAAATTGAAAATAAACTTGATCTGCCTGCAGCTATAAGAAACATTTGTCCCATACATGTCAAACCTGTATCTCTTACCATCTCTGAGATCTGTTTGTTCATACGGACGGACGAACAGACGGACATGTCTATATCAACTTGGCTGTTGATGCTGATCAAGAATATATATACTTTATTTGGTCGGAAATGATTCCTTGTGCCTGTTACATAAATTTGCACGTCTTTAGAATACCCTTTTTACTCTACGATTAACGGGTATAAGAATTCTTGCGCACACAACCTTTTCAATCAAGTGACAACCACACACTAAAGCTGTGGAGTTCCGAGAAGAGAGCGCATGGAAAAAGCCCCATACCTGTCATTGTTATATCATGGGCTTTTCAAATCGAAATTTTTTGTTCTGTCTGTAACTTGGTTACCAATTTAAACTTCCGAGTCTTGGCAACACAGTTAGTAACAGCAGTGCTTGCCTCTTCACCTGATTTGACTCCGTATGACATTTGGCTATTTAGCAAACTCCACAGATCGCTCCGGATACACCGTTTTGACTTGATTGTGATGATTTAAGAAATGAGAAATAAGGTTTTGAAGGCCTTTTTGAAGGAGGAGGCACAAGAGTATTGCAGCGGAAGGGGATTACTTTAAAGAGGATGAAATAGATTTAGATCAGGGACGGCGTTTCGTGTGTGTGTTTAGCCACGTGTGAAAGTGCTCATTTTACGTTTTACACAGTATAAGTTCGTGCCGGACTCTAATTTAGATAAACAAATAGAGATCAAAATTATATAATTTATCAAATATTTAAATTTAAAAAGAAATACTACTTGATTAATACGTCTCATGTATCATAATGATTTATTCATATAAAAAGATCAATAAGATCGATTCTCCTTACCACAAAATATCGAAATGATACTTTTTCAATATCTCGAAAATATTAATATATATTTTTTTTAAATATCCGGCAACCCTAATTTGAACTCATTACCCCGCTGTTCTAAGGCATTTGCACCATTGGGCTTATTGCAAGCTGAGAGCTTTTAGTCTGATAGGCTGTCCCGCCACACGTGTGACTGATAGTGCAGCGCTTTAAGTTACCAAGTCGTGAGCTTAGTCCCCCGAGGTCCTTTATTCAAATTCCTAGCCATTTCCATTTCTTGTCTCCAAAAGAAGTCTATAATCTTGGTTTTAAATGAATTTTTTCTTAGTTATCCGCCAGCTGAAATATTCCGATTTTCATCCATCTATTTCTAGTGGTCCTTGGTATTTCAGCCAAATACTTTCAAAGCTTCGGACAGAACTTCACACTGTTAACATTCCTGAACTTAATTCATCAATTTCGAGTACTTCCTTCTTCCTTCTTGTTTTATGACCGTTTTACTGCGTAAACTTTGACAAAAATCAACATCTGAAATGTTGAATATGAACTGCAAGTGTAAACGTAAACTGATTCATTTAAAATGTGAACTGGCAAAGCAAAATTAAAACACAGAACTGTAAACAGAGCAAAGCAAACACCGCCTTCGAGTCCCACTTAACCCCCCTTCTCCAGCTCCTTCACTGCGCAACGCAACTAACTATTATCAGAAGATAAATGCTAGTTCCACACTCCGCACACACGCACACACACATAACTAAGACTTACACCTCCGCCCCGGCCAGGACGATGAAGAAGGAGCAGCAGCTGCTCCTACAAAACTGCTAAGCCGCCAGCAAGAAAAAGGATAAGGCACCGAGAGATGGAGAGAAAATGAAGACGGAGCTGGGAAAACTTGCAGCGAGGGCAACCTGCATAACTGATGGTGCTTCCACTTGCTGCGCGGCTGCTGGCTGATTGTGGCATCTGCGGCATTCTGGCGAAGCAGTCCTGGAATTTTAATAGAGCAAATTTCAGTGCGGAAAAAATGCGCAATAAAACTTCAAAATGAAGTTTAGAAAAGTTTTTAAGGGGCACATAGCCTACGCACCGATAATAATGATGATGACGCCTACAAATACCAGAACAGGACTAAGGGGCGGGACACGCCCATTTACCCAGAGCCAAATGCTAAATGGCCCCCAAGGACTTTGGCTCCCTTTTATTTTTTTTGCTTTGCAAATTTACGATTATGATTATTTTTTTCTTTTTCTCCGAGGGTGGGACCGAGAGAATGCGTCAAAGTATTTCTAGCACTTTTGCCTCACCACCAGCTGAAGACTAAACAAAATGTCTAAGCAAAGTTGTGCAAAAGTTATTACAACTCTTAGGAAGGTGGAGAAGGGAAAGGAATGGGCCTGTGAAGACATTGACCTCCGCATTGCAAAATTCCATGGGGCATAATAAACGTAAGATAAAAGTCAAAAAGGGACAAAAATTATATAATAAACTGTACACCAAGTGAAATTATTTGTTTGGCAATGATAGAGAGAAAGTGTGAGGGGGAAACAAGAAGCCGGGGACCAGAGACACATTAAAGACACAAAGTTTTTGCCTTTTCCAACTTTGTATAAAGGTAAGCAGATGAAAATGTTTTAGCTTACATTGTTTAAGTAGAAGATTACAAAAAGACAGCAGATAAAAGGGGATGAATCAAATTGCAAGTTACGACTATTTCACTTTTCTCATTTTTTGAATCCTTTCAAAGTCTCCTGACTCTCTGTTATGGTAGAGTTATAACCAAATTTGAACATAAGCGAAACTCTTCTACTCTAAAACTTGAAAAATTTTGCTTTGCGAAAGATTCTTTTGGGTATACATCGTCTTTGCAGTTCGTATTTGCAAAATACCCGCTTTTACCATTTGCCGTAGCAGTATTTCTGGGTGTGTGGGGTAAGAGGGTCCGAGGGTAGAAAGACACAACAGTGATTTAACAGCTGCTAACCGTGACTTAACTGTGACTAGACAGTGACTAAGCAGTGACTAGACAGTGATTTAACAGTAGCTTACCAGTGACTTATAAGTGACCATACCTTCACTTGACAGTGACTTAACAGGTACTTAACTGTGACATAACAGTGACTTAACAGTGGCTAAATAGTGCTCACCAGTGACTTAAAAGTGACCAAACATTGACTTAACAGTTGTTAAAAAGGGACTTAACTGAGATTAGACAGTGACTAAGCAGTGACTTGAGAGTGACTTGACAGTGACTTGACAGTGATTTAACAGATACTCACCAATGACTTAACATTGACTTAACAGTTTTTAAACAGTGACTTAACTGTGACTAGACAGTGACTAAGCAGTGACTAGACAGTCCCTTAACAGTGATTTAACAGTGACTTAAATTTGACCAAACATTGACTTGACATTGGCTAAACAGTGACTTAACAGTGACTTAACAATGACTAAACAGTGGCGTATCAGTGAATAAACAGTGATTAAATAGTGATAAAACAGTGACTTAACAGTAACTAAACAATGTCGTAACAGTGACTTGAAAGTGACTTAACAGTGTCTTAGCAGTGACTTAAGACTGACTGAACAGTGACTTAACATTGCGCTAAAAGTTAATTTTACAATCAGATTTATCGTCGTTAAGGGCTTCGCTTTTACAGGCGTCCCATGACACCGACTTTTTTTTTTCAACTTTCTAATAGAGGGCTTCATGAATGCCATCAAAGCAACTCATGAAGCCTTCAAACTCAAAATGAATTAAATGAGTTTCGACACTCACTCCAATGCATGTGAATGAATTTGAATGAATGGTAATGCTAGTTGAGTGTCTAATTTACAAGATTCAATCGAATATATTAAAAAGTAGTACGATCTTTTTGAGAATTAAGCTAAATGTATTTAAATGCATAAAAGTTTTAGAGTTGTACGCATATTTTGGACCCCAAAGGCGACTTGCATAGAAATTTGTGGTAAAAAATGTGTGTATAAGGGGCTATCTCCGCAACGAGTGCCCCATTAAAGCCGATTTTTACAAAAATATGCATATTGTAGCAAGAAGTGTTAGTTTTCTATTAATCTGCTCACTTTAGTTAATAACTTTGCATTCAAAACCTTTTGGAACATTGTGGGATGCTGAACTAATTTACCACAAAACACAGCTGCACTGATTAGGGTCAAACTAAAATTACACATTAACAACACGCGGAGCAATTGGACAACAAAAAACAATAATGACAAACGCGTTATCAACTTAAATTCTTAAATATCTGAACTAACAAATTTCACTTTAACATTTTATATTTTACTTTTAACTTTTGAATTAGACGCACTAAAGGTGGGAAAATATTTACTGCCAGTGGTAGGCAAAGAACACATTCACATTTAAGCATTTCGCATGTTTGTGTGGCCACTAAGACGAAGTTCATTGTACCGTCAATGCGTCGACATCGCTGACGCTGAGCACTTTTGTATGCACATTAGTTAGCGACGCACCGACCCCTAAATCACTTCATGGATGAAAATCTTCTCGCAAATGCTAAGCATCTTAATTTCATCTAATGTTGCTGTCATTTTAACTTTACTTCCAAAAAATTGTTTCACACTTTTAACTTAATTTTAGCTAACCACAAAGGCTCCCCCCTTCCCCACCCCAACACTCTGAGCTCGAGGGGCATATCCATGCCTCTTTTGCATATTACATTTCCACCTGTCTCAAATTAAATGCTGTCACTAACACCTACCCCTAACCCAGAAACCCTTCCAGGTTTCTATTTGTTTTCAATTTAAGCAACGGGGCGCAAAAAGCCGCAAAGTCGCCACAGACCCACACCCACGCGCGGCAGGCAAAATAAACTAAACCCAAAAAACCTTAGGCAAATGTAGCGTGAAATTCAATACAGCAGCAAACCACAGACACAGCATTCCCCCACCCCGCTTCCAACACTTGCCAGGATACGCACAGGAAGGGTCTGATTCGGGGTCTGACTAAGTGTTTCTTGAGTTTTTGCTGTTTGGTTTTAACGAATGTGTGAAAAGGCATCAAATGGCGTTAAAAAATGTTTAAGACAAACACCACACATGGCAGAAGGGGGAGGGGCGGGGGCAGGGGGCGGGGCATACATACATAAATTCCATTGATTGTCGCTTCAATGTCTTGTCCTACGTTTGTATGACTTCTGTGGGCTGCTCCCCTCCCTCTCTTTGGGACTGCCACTCACCTGCCAGCATTTGTACTTGGCCCGCATGTCACCAGCACAAGAAACCGCATCCCCAGTCCACGACGAGAAGTGTGAAGCGGAAACCAAACAAAAGCCGCCTAAAACAACTGCAGGTAGGAAGATCAGACTCAGACACAGGCGAATTTTAAATATTGTGTAAGCTAAAGAAGATTCCAGATTTAAAAACTTTAGTTTTTGGGCCAGCAGCTTCTTGTTAACACCTCCAAAATTCCATCAGCTGTATGAAAGGCTTCTATTTGAGTTGTCGGGTGCTTACTTAACAACTTGTCGCCTCGAATTGCTCTCCTTTCCCTTTCCCCATCCATGCTCCTGCTTCACACGACAAAAAAAAAACTGCCAGCATGTCCTTTGGGCAAAAGGCATAAAAAGTTGACACAGGGCGTTCCGACGTTTTTGTTTGTTGGCCGGTTTTGCATAAAAAAAAAAATGGTTCCTTCTTGGCCAAGTTTGGTTCGAGGGTCGTCGTTGCGATGGAAACTAATTTTTTGACACGCGCGAAACGAAAAAGTAGACACCGAACAAAGTTGTTTCAGGCCAAAAGGGACCAAAAAGAGAAGTTTAGGCTTAAAGTGCTTAAGAGTTTTTGGCACAAAAAAATGGGAAAAGTTAAGACTTAATACCTGAATATTTTGGTATACGTGGGCGAAAGCTTAAAGAAGTTTTTAATAAGACAAGAGCTAAATATGGTATTAATTATCATAAAGTGAGAAAGTCAGTCCAGCCCAACTGTAAAATACTGAATTCTGTGGGTATATCTGAGAACTGCAAAGCTTATTTTTTCCTGGATCAATCAACAAAACTCAGCGTAGAATACCATCAACAAAATACCAGCTACCCAGAGTAGAAGTGTTAAAACATCGTTCAAACAGTATCAATGATTCGGTATCAGCAAGCAAACAACTCATACAAGTACATTTGTCAAGAAGTCAAAAATCAGTTTTACGAAAAGCTAGATATTCGTAACAGCAAGTCGTGCTGGAGCACCATTAGAAGACTAAATGGAATCTCTTTAAAGTTTGAAGTAATATAAAAATTTCTTGTATTTGTGAAGAGATTACTCCACTAAAAAGGCTATATCATCTGAATTTCGAATTTCAAAAAATCCTTTAGGGGCGATATTCTCAAATATCCAAGCTACAAAAAAATGTAAAAAAAAAATTCGAAAAAAAATTTTTGCACATGAGGAATACCCCCTTAATACTGTCGATGTGTTAACAGAGTTTCAATCGGGGTTTCAAAAAGGATACCCCACAGTAGATAATATCTTCTGTCTGAATACCATTGCGCGAACTTATTTAGACAACGACAAAAAACTCAATGCATTCTTTGTGGATTTTAAGGCAGCCTTTGATTCGATTGATAGAAGAACTCTAATGTATAAGCTGAGCAGAATCGGTATATCCTACAAATTTATACAAACCTTGCAAAGTCTGCATGAATGCAATGAAGCTGCTGTAGGGATGGCGCAAAGCTATCCGAACCTTGTTATACGCAGATGATATAGTGGTCTTCGCCGAAACTCTCAAAAATATGCAAGACAATATCAACGCTTTGGATGAGTACTGCAAGGAGTGGGGCCTCAGAGTTAACTGCGAAAAATCAAAGATGCTAATTTTTAAGAAATATTGGAGAAGGCTTGTGTCTGCTGAAAAATGGCAAATGGGAAAAATGGCAAATTGATTTGGATGTGGTTAAATCATATAAATACCTAGGAGTCTGGATCCAACACAATGCCGAATTCAGCTTTCACCTCGGTGAAAAACTAAAAGATGCCAAAGTAACGATAAATAGTACTTGGAGAACGATACTTGGCAAAAAAGAGGTCCCTACCAGCACTAAGTACAAGCTATTTAATGCCGCAGTTCGGGCAATAATGTATTATGGTGCACAAGTATGTGGGAATCGACGATACGAGAAAGTGGAAAGTCTTCAAAGATACTTTCTTAAGAAAATTGTCTAGCCACGGATCACGGAGTTCAAGGGAATCTTGAAGATTACGCAACATGGAAAACTTGGGCTAGGAATATTACGGCTAAAATGGGTGCAGCATATAGGATGAAATTTGTTGAAGAGTCCCGAAGAAGCTCAGAGCGTTTGATATATAGGCAACTGCATTACGACCTGGGAGAGAATAACTATTTCTCCAATGAGTTTCCCATTAAAGGAATAGGAAGTGTTTTTATGGCCTGAGGTGAAATATTAAAATTTAATTTTATTTCAAATGTCACGACGAATGACACAAACTGCCAACTATGCAACTGCAGGGAGCAAGAAAATGTCATCCACTTCATTGGAGGTTGCCCTATTCTGCGGGAACTCCGGCACTCCGTTTTTGCAAAATGTACCCTTTTTCAGCACGAAACTTCCCGACTTAAGCTTAGTACTCAAACAAACTAAATCGCTTTAGCTGGGAGTCAACTCCATATAAAAACGAGAGCGTAAGTTAAAGTCGGCTCTAAAGGCCTGTACTCAGATAAGATAAATTTTTAGTTTGCTACGATATTTCACATGAATAGAACACCTTTTCATAATCATTCAGATTTTAAAGCTATTTAAAACTGTTTCTATTCGTGTGAAATATCGTAGCAAACTAAAAATTTATCTTATCTGAGTATAGGCCTTAACCGACTTCGGATATACCCGTTACTCATGAAAAAACATGTTTAACAGTGTTCCTGCGTTCCTTAGGGTGACCATCCGAAAAGTATGCAACTTTTTTTCAGGGTGGGTAGCGGGGGGGCTAGGTTTACTTTTTTGGTCATAACTTAAGAACCGCTCATCCGATCTGTTTCATTTCTTCAGCAAATCGATACATATTTCGAATTACTAACTATCTTTAGGAAGAACAAATCATCTATCTACAAAACTGTGGGAGATATGACGTTTTTTCCAAATTGCGGGGGCGGGAGGGGGCGTGGCAAAAATCGAAAATAAACTTGATCTGCCTGCAAGTATAAGAAGCATTTGTCCCATACATGTCAAACCTCTATCTCTTACCATCTTTGAGATTTCTTTGTTCATATGGACGGACGGACAGACAGACGCACTATGGTCCCAAATCCCAAAAAGCTGGCCAAAAGTCGAAAAACCAAATAATTTTTTATTGACTTTAAATTATTGAAATAGTTGCAGTGGTACATCTAGTTTGTATTCTGACCGTTTATAAGGAGAAAGTGTCGCCACTTGGCTCAGCGTTCCTCATAGTTTACTCGTCATAAGTCGAAAATAACACAACTTTTAGAAGCGCATAGAATAGCGAAAACTTAACCGATGTGCATTCAGCAAAATGGATTCTATTCTTGAAAGTAAGTATAATATGAACGTATTGGACTGCTCTCAACGCCTCCGGACACCAATGTGGTGTCGGCTTCTTCGTCCTCATGGACTGCGAGCTCTGAGGCGAGCTCTTGTGAGGACATGGGTACCTCTGCTTCCTCCACTACCTCCATGTCCTCTACGGGGGATTCCCCGTCGAGCTCTTCGTCCTCAGCGACGTCCTCTTCATCTGTGAGGGGTTCCTCACACGGAGACTCGCTACTTTCCGCTTCGGCGGGGTGTTCTGCCTCCGTCTCTTGCTGATGGGTCTGTCCAGCCAGCTTCGCGGTCTTCTTGAGACCATGTACGGGGATCTTCCCGTACCTGAAGTTAAGCTGGCGACCCATCGAGACGATGGCCTGCATCGAGACTTCGTCGATGCCAATGACCATTAGGGGTCCGCCCCCTTGGTCCTTTCGTGACTTGACCCGCCACATGTCTGTCACAATGTTGTTCTGGTTCCTCAGCATTGTGAGGGCCCATTCATCCGCTTTCGCGGCACTCCTTGGGAGGAAGACGGTAATGTAATGGGGCGAGGGGATATTCTCTCCCATTTTACCGAAAAGGGGTACTCCCTTCCATTCTGTCAACCTTGACACGTTGCTCATCAGCCACTCCGCGATCGTCTCATCGTTGCAGTCGATGATTAGATGACACGGCCGGAAATGGATTCCTGAGAAGCTGATGGGTGTATCCCAACATGCCAGGAAGACTTCCTCCAGTATCGCCTCCTCAAGTGCAGACAGCTCCTCATGATTGAGGTTGACCTGAGGGTATTTCTCAGGCACTACTGCTACCCTCACCTTTTTCACAACGTCTGCATACGTTGCTTGGGGTGGAATGGGCACTGATGGGGGAGTTACTGCCCTTTCGTCACTGCCAGTTGCAGCAGCCTCTGCTGCAGCACTGGACGTACCGGGCCCGCCCGAGGAGGCGGGGCGTGTTCCCTTTGGGGGGAGGGGATGGTCCCTCTTTGTTCCAGTGTTCTCCCCTACCGCAGGAGCTCGGTAGGGACCCCGTGGTGGGGTTCTGCGCACTGGTGCGCGTCTCTCTTCTCTCACGAGGCTTGGACGCTCCCGGTCCATCTGCCTCTCTTCAAACTGCCTTGCGACAGCGGCTGCAGGGAGATCCTGCTGAAATTTTACTGATTTTATTTTCTTCATGCTTGAAGGTCCTTTTCTTGGGCTTCTGTACGGTCGACCACCGGCCGAGGCCCACCAGTGGCAAGGCTACTTAGAACAGGCGGTCGCCACTTGCCTGAGCCCACCGTTCAAGACTGGACTATTTGTTACCCGGGCCTCCAGCTGGGCTGACTCTCGGCACGGTCCGAGTGACACCTTAGTCCGGCCCGGTGTGAGATGTGCGGGATAGGAGAGGGGTAGGTATTGTGTGGGAGTTGGGTGTGTGTGAGGCTACTTATGGAAGGCGGCAACACAAGCGCCTTGTCGGTGCACTACGGCGTGACACCCGCTGGCTGTCCGGGACTGCTTATTTGTGGGGTAAACCCACTTATTCGTAGTTAACTTCCATAAGAAGGCCTTTCGCTATCCGCATGGCCCAACAGCTAGGCCCCCCTAAAACCATCTCACAAGTTCTTTGGGACGGACTGCAACTCTTCCAATCAGTTAAAGTCAATAAAAAAAATATTTTGTTTTTCGACTTTTGGCCAGCTTCTTGGGATTTGGGACCATAGTGCAGCGCCATCAATATTAACCAAGGGCCGAAGTCAAAAACACACTTTTCGTCCAGTGTTCGGGAGCAACAGCATCTTTAAATTTGTTATCTGTTTTGTTAGCTATGTTCGCACGAGAAAACCGGGTTTCAATTTCTATTTCTTGTGGTTGTTTTTGCTTGACAAAATAACAAACACAAAATATATATGTGTATTGGTATTTATTTCTATCTTCATTCTGGGCACCACTGCTTTACACGATAACTTTTGCGGTAACTAATATATCTCCATGAAATTAAGCATAGGAAAGTCTCAAAACATTTGTGGCTCTGATTTTTATACTCTGTACCGAAGGTACATAGAGTATATTAAGTTTGTGCAAAAGTATGTAACAGAGAGAAGGAATCATTTCCGACCCTATAAAGTATATATATTCTTGATCAGCAACAACAACCGAGTCGATATAGCCATGTCCGTCTGTCCGTCTGTCTGTCTGTCCGTCTGTCTGTCCGTCCGTCCGTCCGTATGAACAAACAGATCTCAGAGATGGTAAGAGATAGAGGTTTGACATGTATGGGACAAATGCTTCTTATACTTGCAGGCAGATCAAGTTTATTTTCAATTTTTGCCACGCCCCCTTCCGCCCCCGTAATTTGGAAAAAACGTCATATCTTCCACAGTTTTATAGATAGATGATTTGTTCCTTCTAGAGATAGTTAGTAATTGTCAAAATGTATCGATTTGCTGAAGAAATGATAAAGATCGGATAAGCGGTTCTCAAGTTATAAGCAAAAAAGTGAACCAAGCTCCCCCGCCACCCCGGCTTCCACCCTTTCACAACCAACACCGCACAATCTTAGAGAGAGAGAGAGAGAAAAAGAGTGAGATAGAGATAGAGAGAGACACAGCGGCAGCACTGCGTTCAGTTCCTACTCCAGGTACAGAGTATGTTATAGTCGGGCTTGACCGACTTTCTCACTTGTTTCCAACTGGAACCAGTAAAAAAGTGCTTAAAATACATTCAGGAATTGTTTCCTTTACCTTTGGTTCAACCATTTTCCAACGTCAACAACATTTTCATTGTAAAATCGATTTCATAATTAAAATTTCAATTTTTGTTTTTTTTTGTCCAGACTTTGGCAACCTCAAACAGCATCAGCAAAAACCGCAAACATGTGTGAGTGTGTGTGTGTGCGCATATATGCATGAGTGTTGTAATTCCCTGGTAATACCAAAAGCCTTGTATATATATTTTTGGTGGATTTTTTTTGTCCCGAATGCTGATTAATGTACACAAATGTGTGCACGTTAGCATTAAGCTGGTCCAACTCTTATTAGAGCAATTAAGTTGCGGTTGAAAAAAATATAAAACGATTTAATGTTTAGTAATTTTCACCCAACAAAAGAGCTGGTTTCAGCCATTGTGGGTTCTACGCGGAGAGTCAACTAATTAGCCATCATCATCAAGAGCGGCGTCTACACAGTTTCCATTAAATAAACTGCAGCCTGACCGCAGGTTCTGCTTTTTCGGGTTCGGTGTTAGTTACTAAATTAGCGGCCCGTTTCCAAATGCAGCCACAAATTATTGTCTTTCTTTTGTTCAGTTTCGTGGACTAATACAGACATCTCAGGCAGACATCGGGACAGGCACTTTTTAGATAAAAGGTTTTTCATGTTGTTTCCATTTGATGGTCATGGTCATGGATGCAAAAAGACAACGGTAGTCGGTGGGTCCCTCCTCGTTGAGTAGGAAAAACTTTTAGAGGAAAACCGTTTGATGGCAAATTATGCATGCAGTCTCCCTCTCTCTCTCTGTAGACTTTATTAATGTTTGTCCAAAATGTTTAAGTGTCTTTCTTCCCTCCGTGTGCTGTGATTTGGCTAAAATGATTTCGACTGTCATTAATTTCAACCCGAAAGAAAACAACGTCAAAAGGCAGAGTTATTAGCGTGCGGGCAACCCAAACACGTTTCTAAGTAGTCAAGTTGAGTTGGGAAGTAGCTTTGGGCCTTTTGCCGCCTTCTGAAGAAGCTCTTGATGTCGGCTGTTTGAAATGACAACAAATTAGACAGTTAATGTTAACAATCTTTTATAATATTTACATTTTGGAAAAATGTTGTTAATGTTGATTTATCATTGGGTGGGGAAGGGGGGAAGAGGGAAAAGGAAAGGAGTTTTAAGACAAGAAGAATGTGGAAAGCTATTTAAGTGAAATTGGTGAGAATTTTTTAAATCAGAAAGAAATGGAATTTATTTGATGTTACATTTTAGAGCACAAAATTGATATAAAATGAAATTCATTTCGACATTTTTTCTTATCAATTTTACTCTGATATGACTAAGACTATATTTTCAAAATAAGAACCAAACATACTTAAATTATGAATTGATTTCTCTTCGATCTAAATTGAATAACCGTATCTTCTTAAGCAAATTCCTTATTATATGCTGTGGTACCTTCATATCAGTTCTGATGTAAAAAATTCTTGAAAACTCCACTTTATGTCAGATTTCTGCATTTGGGGGCTTGTTTAAAAGTAAATTGAATAGTTTTTACTGTCCAATCAAAAAAACATAACAATTTTGTATTATTATGAATCTACAAGCGTTCGATAAATTTTCGATAAATTTTTAAATTTGGCAAAAAAAAAACTTTTTTTCTCCATTTGAGCCCATAGCGTTAAAAGCACACTACCCAGCTCTTTTTTGTCCGAAAACAAACTGTTTGGTCAAGTTTTGTCTTTTTAAATTTGTTCATCATCATTAACATCGTTTGAAAAACAAAAAAGTAATGAGAGTTTAAGTGGGGATAACTTTTAGAAAAATCGAAAAAATTGTTTATCGATAATATGTCGATAACGCGTCGATAGATTTTCATAATCAGCGGGTCAATTTACTTTAGAAAAAGTTGGTTTGGTCCAATAGGGGAAAATCGACTCTCATTTTGTCGAGCAGTGTTATCGATAAACGGGTTTTTCGATGTTTCAGCCAAATCAACTAGATTTCCGATGCAATTGTCCGCCATATTGGATCCGCCATTTTGTTTTTCAAAGTTGTGACTTCGGATTCGTGATCTGCCAAACCGAAAACCCCCGAGTACGGACTTTTAGCCAAATCAAATGCGTTTTTGAAGAAATTGTCTGCCACTTTGTTTTCCTACTTTTTGACGTTGGATTCATGATCAGCGACCCCGCACACCCCCGAGTGCAAACTTTAGTTATGAGCTCCCCCGCTTCCCCCCCTCCCACCATAAAAAATGTTGCATACTTATCGGATGGAACGCAGGAACACTGTTAAAAATGTTTTTTCATGAGTAACGGGTATATCGAAGTCGGTCACAGACGACTTTAACTTATGCTCTCGATATCGATAGCTGATAGTCGATTAAAATATCGATAATTGTAAGTAATGAGAATGATCTAAATATTAAAAGCTTACCAGAACAGGCTGCGTTTAAGTTTTTTGCACGGTTTTCAGGAACTTACCTCAGTTTGACTAACCGGACATTGAGAAATTAAACTTATGTTGTAGTATATCGACCAGATAACAAAAAAATTGGATCAGATTTTTGAAGGTACAATTTCTGTTGAGCGGAATTGATAGCTAGGGTTCGGTACGCGATATATTTTGTAACAATTGGTTAAGTCTTAAGATCGGTACGATTTCCAAACACTTTTTTCACATATTCATTTGAAGTTTATAATTTCCTTAAAATAGGAAAAACAAACTAGTACTGTCATCTGGTCAAATTAAATTTACATTTCGTCACCTTTTAAACATTTTGTTATAGATGATTTCCTCTGAACTGAAACCAAGTTTGCCAGCCGCGCAATTTGCTTGGTTTTTTTATGATTATTTTCTTCTTTTTTTTTTGCTACAATTTTAAAGTGGAAAAGTGGTTGTGGGCCAGCAGGACCATCAATCATTTTCCACCAAAATGTTCAAAACGAGCTCAGGCCTTCCGATACCCGTGCCCAAAGCCTTGTCTCATCCACAGCTGTCTACTCAAATCTGTGATGCTGCTGCGTTGCTGCTGCCTCCCCATCCTCTCCACCCTCTCCCCAAACATGTCAACAATACAAATGATGGGAGCATCAACGAAATGGGGCGTGGCCGGGCCAGGCAGCCAGCTAACTGTAATAGAGATAAATTTCGCTTCATTTTTTGTTGTTGAAGCTGATAAAAAAAAAAGAAAAGAGAAAGAAACGGTGGGGATTTGGTCTAGTGCCGGCGGCAGCTGCCTTTAAGCTCAATCAGCGGACGCGCTGACAATGTCATTTGACGACCACTTTATTGGCTTTAATGACGCAAGGTGTCCCCCTTGGAGCATTCCAGAGTGCAGAGCAGAGTGGAGCAGCTGTTTGGCCAAAGTGTTCCCCAGTTGCTGTTCACGTGCGATTATTATCATCAATTTTCTGCCGACTGAGTGAGTGATGATTGTAACAGCCAGCGGAAACTTTTTATTTTGGTGGGTGGCAAAAGGTAAAGAGGCGACTCAACTGGACTCAGAGCTCTGTAAACGCTAAAACGAACTCAAGTGGAAAACAATCTAATTTGCTAAAATTCCTTCCGCTCTGGTTCTGGTTCTCTGATGCTTCAACTCAATTAAAGTTGATGGCCATTTCGTCGTCGTCTTCGTCGTCGTCGTCGTCGCCAGAGCCAATATTTTGTTGACTGCTTTGCAGTTTATTTCTATTCTGGATTGTGTCTTGTCTTCTGTTTTATGAGCTTACAAAAAGAGTTTCTTGACTTGTTTAGATATAAATTTTATTTGCTTATAATTTGATTGAAGTACATTGGAAGTGAGCTTTTGGTGGAGAAATATCTTCAAATGGCCAGTGATTAGGTTGGGAGACACAGTAACCCAATTGGTGGATGAATGAATGATTTTAAAGAGAGAGAGAGTGAAGTCTTTAAAGAATGAAATTAAGTTTAATATAAGTTGAAAACCAAATGTGAATTCCTATGGAAGCTATATGATATAGACGTCCGATCTAAGTGATGTAGACATGTAGCTTGATAAGTATAAAACACAATTGATAAGTTTTATCCAAAAAGCTTTGAAAATTACTGCGAGCAAAGCTTTATTTAAGGGCATATTTTTATTTGTTTATAACTTCAAAAATTATTATCTTTTAATCTTTTTAGGGCATAAAAAGTGTATCCTTATAAGCTATAACTTGGTGGTTAACTCTGAGAAGAAATTATATTTAAAATTTAGCAACAATTACTTAATATTATTTAATAATTTAAAAATCTAAGATAATATTATTTGGATAGATACAGTAAAATACTTTTCACCAATATTAACATGAGAACTGTATGATAAACCAAACCTGAGAAATCGTCTTTTTAAAAAACTCTTTTTTCCAATTTTCGTTTTTGACCGTTTTTGAAATTGTTTTATAAATTTAACAAACAAATTTTGAGCAAAACCGCAAATTACATTTTAGTGGGCTTGTCAAGATCTAATTTCGGATTTTTTTCTTATTGAAAATATGTGAAAATCATTATCGTTATCGGATTATTGTAAAAAAGTAGGGGTGGCTATTTGGGCCACACACATGATAAATGTAAGCGCAGCAAGAACAGATCAACAATAAGCTTTGCGAAGTCATCAGCAACAACATGCGCGCCGGACAGATGTTAACACACGCAGAACAATTGACTACACCAAGAACATCGAGCATTTACATCTACTTCGCTCCTTCGAGTTGCAACAAGTATGAGCCAGATACGAAAATTACCGCTCATCCAAAAGTCCTGATTGGTGCTTTGGACAAAGAAAGTACCAATTGTCATGCGCTCATATATAAAACTGAGTATGCGCATCAATAAAAGTGCAACTATAGAAAATAGAGACGCCACCAGAACCATTGAACGGCTTGCACATGGGCACAGATTCAGAGTGCTTTCAAATGACTTCGCTGGGAGCAAAAAAAATAATGCACAATACAATATATTTATATAAATATTAATAATAATAATAAATTTTGTTTGAAGGTTACTCAATTGCACCCGGATTAAGACTGATTATAAATTGAAGAAGAATTTTAAAAAGTGTCTTCAAAACTATTTCAAATAAGCTCTACAAATTGTATGCGTTGTTGAGTTATATGGAGTAAACACTAGAAATTATCTTAGTTAAGACTACAAGACTATTTGGGGGGCAATGTATAAGATCGGTTGATAACCAGTGTGAAACACATGTTCTTAATGTGAATGAACACTTTAATTAAGGGTTTGAAATGAAATACTGCTTTCATTTAAACCGAATTTGCTAATTATTTTTAGAGGATTTGACTCAAATTTGATTTATAATTTAAGACAATCAACAAAATGAAGGTTTTAGTAGGAGTAATCTGTGTGGGCTCTGGGTAGGATCTGGGTGGTATCTGAGAACGATCTGGGTAAGATCTAGGTGGGACCTGTAAGATATTTGGGTGGATGAAACATCATCATTTATCTATAGACTCTATAGTATAGAGCATCTCAATAAACAAGACTTCCTGAACAAATAAAAGAAAACTGTAGCAAGTGATCTTGTTGTTGGTATCTCTACTCCTTGTAAGTTTTCTTCTTTTAAAAGAGTTCTCTTGCTGATTTATATACCATTTGAGAGAACCTGTAAGTTGGTAATTTTGAAAATAAGCTCATCATCTTTATCAAGTTTCATATTAAAGCCTAATTTATCGTTCATAAGTTTGCTGATTGTTAATTTAATAAATTTTCAAACAGATACACTAAAATCCTGCCTTTATATATAAATTTCTTGTATTATTTCAGCTTCACTTAGTCTCGAACAAATTGTTCCTAAATGTCCTAAATACTTCCAGCTGCTGCTTACTAAACATCTACATGACATAATAATATGCTTCATACATATATTTCAATTTATCTTATGGCTTCCTGCTTCTTTCTTGATGATTTGGATTTTGTTTAACCATTTTCCTTGACCTTTTTTTTCTTTGTTGGTGTGTCCGAGTAAGGAAAACAACAGAAACGTTAATCTATTGTTTTGGCAGGACAACATGATGACATACTCGCACATTGGCATTATCACATACAGCAACCAGAGACAACTTCTTATGTATTTTCTTATTTTCGCATTTGGCCATTAATGTCAGTGGACAATGTTTTTGCTGGCGATTGGAAATTTTGTTTGTCTTGGCCTGACATTGTGTTATCCTTGTTGACCACTGGCCGTGGCTGTTTTATGACTTCACAGCCCGTTGATATATGAGGCATTTGCATGTGCCATAAATTGTGCTTGGTTTTCTCATTTAATATTCATAAATTTTTCGGGGCCCAGAAAAGAAAATGGAATAAAATGTTGAGACTAAACTAATTTTCACTCCTCCGGCTCCAGCTCCTGCTTCTTCTTCAGCCTGCTAATTGTTTTATGTGCCAAGATTTGTGTCTCTGTCTCGTTTTTTTTTTTGGGCTGGGGAAGGCCTCTTGGCCGCCCTAAACATGTTTTGTCTTGCCACGCCCCCCAGAGTGCCTAGAGAAGTTATTGTTCTGTTTTCACTTGCTTTTGCTTTTTGATTAGACTTTGCCATGTTGTCTTGCGCCCAACAACATGGAATTAATTCATTTTATGTTCTTCTTGTATGTACACTTGGAAAAATAGACTGTTCTGGAATAAACAGTTACTTCACTCTTTTATATACAAAAGACACCATTAAAATCACTGAAATAGGATCACAAGTAGCTTTAGAAAGAATATTACCAATTTAAGGTCAAAAATTTTTAGGAAAAGTTGAATTGGGTAATTTGGGAATGACATAGAATTAGTAAGCGTTTACATACACTGGCAGGATGTCATATTTTTAGGTGTCCGCTGTTTCAGTATATGTGGGAACACCTGACAATTCACAGTGCCCTATAAATTCAGAGAAATCTCTAAAAATTGTATTACTGAGTCAAAACACACTGCCAGTTAAATGACATATGACTGACAACGTGCCAGTTTAAAAACTCGCAATGTCCATACAGAATCCCATCTTAATTATTCTAACACAAATCTGTAATATCAATTTCCCACTGGTTCTAGCACTTGGCTTATAACTCTCAGCAAATACCGACTGCAAAGTTTTAGTATCGTGATGGAATTTAAACACTTTTAGTACTTGGAATTTCAAATATTAAAAATGAGTTGTGGGTGTACGAAATTGTTTTAAAAACGACAGTTACTTTACAGCTTGCCTTAATGTCTGGTAAAGGTGTAGAAAAGTGTAGTGGAAAGTTTTTTTAAAGAGAATACCGTGGAGAACTATCGTTTAGGTTTTTTTTTTTTAAATACAATAAAACTTGAAGCATTGAAGCCCGATGCGAACGAATTTTTATACTTAGTATTCGATACTCAGTACTCGATACTCAGAACTTGATACTCAGGAATTGGTTCTCAGTTCTCTAAACTCAGTATTCGATATACTCCATACTCAGTACTTGAAACTCATTATTCGATACTCAGTACTCGATACTCAGTACTCGATACTCAGTACTCGATACTCAGTAACTGGAAACGAACGATCTCGTAGGTTAGATTTGCTTCCGACCTGGTCACTGGGGATGGAGTAGCTGTGGCATCACCGATTTGTCACCTATCGTTATTGGTCGATGATTACGCTATCGATGAAAGGCGTGTGCCATCCCTGACCGACAGAGACTTCCCGCAAATTTCGGCATCGTCATATTGAATTAACTCTGTTCAATGAAATAATTATAAGTAATATTATTATTACACAATTATTATTAAATGGCTAGGCCACGTTGACTATTTTGTTTAAAATACGGAAAAGGCTTAAGTCGGTATATTGGAGACCGGTAAGAATGAGTGTAACACAAAGGCAAATATATACGTCAGTGTGAAAGAGTTAGAGATGTAAGATACATAAGAGGCGGTTGTCAGTGATGGTGAACCAGATAGATGAACTGTATCCGCCTGAATGGTCGCAGTAGTGGCGCCATCTATTGACCAGTTTTCAAAATACCTCAACCGGCATTGTTCAAAGCAAGTAGTAGCGCCTTCTATTGGTCAGCCGCAGCTGCGAATTTTGTACTTTCATCAAGTATTTACACTCAATCCCGAACATACCAACATTTTGGAACTCAATTTTTTCAGAGTGTACTCTCTACACAGCTTGCGCTCGCTTTAGGGTACCAAAAAAACTCCATTTTCTCCGAGTGTATCTCTGTCTCTGAGGAAAGCGGATGCTGCTGCTTCTGCTCCTGCTTACGCCTACATATTGATTTTTGTATTTATTGTATGTACTTCTTTTTCCTCCTGCTCTTTTCAGCTTTTCATTAGTTAGTTTTCCATGGGCAACAACTAACCTGAGTAGCTTGTAGTCTCTGGGTCCAAAGGTTTCCTCGCTATTTAACTACAGTGGGTAGTCGATATGGACTTCTAATAGAATTTATATTTTTTCCCAGGAAACCTTACTGTACACCGTTTTTATTCAGCTGCCTCTGGGCACCGAGTTGGTTCGCTTTGTACGCAGAAAGAAAGAAAAAAATGATTGCACAAGGTGAAGCCCTTCCTATTTAGCTTGGCCTCCTCGTCTTCTTCTTCTTCTTGTTCCCTTTTGCGCGTGTGTGGCCTGCGGCTGCCTGGGCAAATCTATCAACTGCTGCGGCTCCTACCTCATAACTGGAAACTCCCTCCCTGCCTCCCCTCCTAACCCCGGAGGTGGCAGGGACTTTATTGAGTTTGTGCGCAAGCAAATTGCATTAGACACTTGCGCGAAACAAGAAATAAAAAAATTATAAAAAATAACTTTAGCAGCTGCTAGATGAAATTAAATTTTATTCCCCACAAAAGTATAAATAACATAAAAATGCAAAGAAGAAAACTCAAGTGGCTTTTCTTTCAACGCACAAGTGTGTGTGTGTGTGGGCATCCTTTTCCAAACAGAGAACAAAAGCCAAATGCGTTTTGTAACCCGATCGTCTTGTCGTTCCTCAGTGAAGCTGAGAAGCCTTAATGTCTTATTGACAGCTCTGGATTAGAATGAAGGCAAAGTGTCTGCTTTCTGTGTGTTTGAAAAGGGATTATAAAGCGATTTGTTTGTCGAAAATTATGAATCTGGGAATCAGTCGGCAGTCAGAGCTCCCACACACGCTGTGCCAGCTTGTTGAGAGACGAGGAGAGAAATTGAATAACTGGTGATTGCGGTAGGGGAAGGGGGGCTGGGCTTAATGGTGTTGACTAAAGCCTCAAGCTGCAAGTATTTATATGGATTTATGACAATCGAAAATTTCAAATTTAAACTGGGGGATTACAGAAGTAGGCAAAGAGCAAAGTTAAGACTACTAATTTAGGTATTAATTGATATTTAGTTGACCAAAGTTCAATTAAGTACAAATTACGTGTTGTAAAATTATTCAAAGTTTTGAGAAAAAAATTTGTTTGTCTTGTTTTTTGTCTTCAAAATATGCGGTCACACCAACATTTTCAGTTAAAATGCATCTGAACAGTAAATAAACGAGAGCGTAAGTTAAAGTCGGCTCTTACCGACTTCGATATACCCGTTACTCATGAAAAAACATGTTTAACAGTGTTCCTGCGTTCCTTAGGGTGATCATCCGAAAAGTATGCAACATTTTTTTTATTTTTCTCATAACTTGAGAACCGTTTATTTGATCTTTATCATTTCTTCGGCAAATCGATTCATTTTGCTAATTACTAACTATCTCTAGAAGGTACAAATCGTCTATCTTTAAAAATGTAGGAGATATAACGTTTTTTCCAAATTGCGGTTGCAGGAGGGGGCGTGGCCAAAATTTGAAACGATCTTGATCTGCGTGCAGATAAAAGAAGCATTTGTCCCATACATGTCAAACCTTTATCTCTTACCATCTCTGAGATCAAGGTGTTCAAACAGACAGACGGACGGACGGACAGACGGACATGTCTATATCGACTCGGCTGTTGATGCTGATCAAGAATATATATACTTTATATGGTCGGAAATGATTCCTTCTGCCTGTTACATACATTTGCACGACTTTAGTATACCCTTTTTTCTCTACAAGTAACGGGTATAAAAATTTTCCTCATGTGTGTCAAATGAGTTGCCTTCAACTTAAAATAAGAACCAGATGGTGTACTAATTCTTGAGAACAAATATTCCTGGATTGAGTTAAATTGTTCTCAAAAAAAAAAAAATTTAGCTTTAAGCCCTATACGGAGTACGACGAAAAATTCGTTTCGATACAGTATTTCACATAAATAGAAACACTTTCTAACAGCACATGAACATCAAAGCAAAGCCAAGGTGTTTCTAATTATATGAAATACTGTATCGAAACGAATTTTTCGTCGTACTCCGTATGGGGCTTTAAGCAACAACAAAACCCGTTTTCAACAGAGAGATATACTAGATTGAGAGTGAGTTGGCTCTCTTTTTGATCTTTCTCTTGTCGGCTCTAGCTGTGAATGTGCAAAAGAGTGTAACGGCTGAATGTGCTGGCGCGTTATTCCATACATTAAGCGCTTAAAAAAACGGTTTCAAATTTCAGTCAATTCCGAATAAACTTTTCTGTTTTTCAAGGTTCAAGCTTGTTCAATCTTGTTATTATAAGATTGTAAGATACTCGAAAAACAAATTTTCAATCTAGATTTTAGATTAAATTTTTTTTCTCAGTATACCAAGAAGCGCTGAAAAGAGACTAGTGCTAATAAAATGTGATTTTTATAAGTGCAATTCCTTTACAACTAACTATTTTATATTTTAGTAGAAGAAGAGAGCTTTCGGACGGAGCAATCAACCTTCCAAATGCTTGTAAGCAGGCTTGAAGTGTGGAGAAAAGGGGTAAAAAGTTGGAAACTTGCCTCAAATGATTCTCGGTAACAGCCAAATCTATCTTACACTTCTACTGACCACTATTCGGGTGCTAAGAAAGAGAGAAGATTTCCTATTGTAAGATTTAACTATCGAATGAAGAATAAAAGCGCAAATCGATTTATAATGTTGTTTTCATTTCCCGCAACAATCCAATTAGATGGGAGTGAAAGTTAGTTTGAGTCGCATATCATATAATGCTGATCCCTTTTCAGCTCCAACCGATCACTCGATATGCCCATAAACTTCGCTTGATGGTCAGGCTTGGAATTTTAGCTGTTGGTGCCATAATCCGACACTTCTAGGAGGAGCTCTGTAATTACATCCGATATTATTTATTCTGTGAACATCATTCTGTTCTGTACTTCAGTTAATAATACTTACTATGGTCTAACGTCTGTAATGTCGTCGGAATTGTTGACATTTTATAATAAACTATGCATATTTTGCCATTCCCTTTCGTTCACATTGACAAAGAGAGTCGGACGGACTGACGAAGCCCAATCGAAAACTCGAACTATATATAGGTTAAGATTAGGCTTAAGTCCAAGTGCAGTTCCCATAATTGGCAACGTTTAGCCTCCTAAGTCTTTCCCGAAATTAAAAGAGACAATATTTTTGGATAAAAGACGTTGGCAAACCTTTGATGCTGTCAGGTTGAAGAAAATTCACGAAGCTTTATTTTCGCACAACAATACGGAAGAGAGCAAAAACCCTTCCTGTCGTTGGCTACCTTTTGAAGCGGTCAGATCAACTTGACTTTCGCACACCAATACATTCTTAGTTTTTTCGGCTGGCTCTGATCTACACCAGAGACAGCCCCGGGGGCACGAACTAACTTGTCGAATGCTTGCCGAAGTCATACTTCACTGTGTGTTTAAGAGAGACACAGTCACGTTTCAGCGCTCTGATCTACAAGCATGTGTGATGTGTGAGTGAGCGTCGTTAACTTTCACACCCACTCTCTATCGCGCTCTTAGCCAGTCCACAATGTTGCCTGTGCGCGCCATAGCTCATTTATGTGCTCCCATACAAACTTTTCTTTGGCGTTTTCAACCACTTCGCGGTCGAATTTTCCAATTTTCTTTCTTATTGCGCGGCTGCATAACTAATTAAAGGTCTATGCTAAATCTTTGATCTGTAGGATAAGCAGTTTTGGTCAGTCACCTACAAATTCTTACAGTTGACGTCGTAAAGTGTCCTAATAACTGCTTCATTTAATGTAAGTCAGAGTTCACATTGAACATTGACTCCTTTTTACGAGCTTTTCTTCTAGCCTGTTGAACAAATTTTGCTAAGCCCCCTCTAGAGCATATCACATCTTTCCTTTTATGATATTTCTATGCCAATAAAATTTTTTTTTTGTTTTCAAGCACCACACCATTTCCTAGTCAAAGTACTTGGCACGTTTTTAGCATTAGGCAGCCTCAGAAAAAACATCAACGCTTCGCCCTCAAAAATGAAGAATTTAACTTCAGGTGAGGTCTGCAAATAAAGAAAGAAAAGAAAAAAAAAACAACTACCGATGCACTTGCCACGCGCTATGCATATTCCCGTGCGTTTTGCTAGAAAGTTAAATAATTTTTTATACCAAATGCAGTCAGTTTGGGCCTGGTGAGCAGAGTAAACGATATTTAGTCATTCTCGAAAATGGGAAAACGTGAGGCGCATAAATTGACGCCGCTTCCTTCGCGCTAGCTAAAATAAAATATGTTGAATGCGAAACTCTTTTGGCTGTTTTCCTGAATGAACCTGGTCTCACCGTGAGTGTGTGTGTGTGTGTGGGTGGCAGTCATACTTCTTCTTCTCGTCTTGGGCTATTAATAAATTTATTTTCGCTGCATGCTTGAAATAAATTGTAAAGTCACGTGAGTTTTTTTTTTGTTTGATTTGCCTTTGATGGGCTTCTCTCGCAACGTTCAGGGTGGAGCTTCGAGTCGAGTCTTTGGCAATGTTGTGACAGCTGCTGCCAGCTGCTTAGTTGCCTTATGACGTAAAAAAGTGCGTGGGCCACTTGAATTGAATGTCCGAAATTAAAAACAGTATCTTCAGTGTTGTGATGGGAGGGGAATGGGAATGGTGCCCGCAGGCGGTTTAACAATTGATTGGAGGTGGATAAAGCCCACTCAAAGTCGGTAACAAATAAATTTTAATTTTTGTTAGAAAATCCTTAAAGGGGACTAAATAAAGTAAGACTTATCAAAGGCTAGCATAAGCAGTTGCATAATTTGGTTGGTTTTTTCAGTAACTCAATATCTTGACTTGGTTTTAGAGCAGGGTCTGGCGCGTGCCCATCTTCTCGTTGCTGCGCTCTTTCGCAACCACAAACACACACACGCAACGCCATAATGGGCATGTGTGTTTAGCCGGGAACTATTTTAAACCTTTAGGTCAGGGGTCGGAAATGTGGGCAGAGATGTTAGCTGAATTTCTGACGCTTCAATAGTTTAGTAAGTGTGTGAAGCACTTTTAAACACAAATCATTTGAAAATTTCCTGCCCGTTCTTTGAATATGCATATAAATATTTTCTCAGGTGCCAGTGGCAATTTCTCTGCTCATTCGGCAATATGAATGCTTTAATAATAAAGCTTAGCTTTGCCGATTTACTTTCGCTTTATCGCTTACAATCGCTGAGCGACAGCGACTTCTTCTCTGCTCACATTGCCGACCCCTGCTTTAATTATAAGGCTATTGTCAGAAAGCGATATCTTTTAGCGACAACGTGCAAGATCTGCCGATTTACTCTTGCCTCGTTGCTTACAAACGTTGAGCGACATATAAAGTAAACTCATTCAATTGTAAGCATTGTCCCAAGCTGTTTACCCGGCGTCTCTCAAAGATTTCGTTCTGGCTCATTGTAAGCCTTCTTAGTCCATTCTGACCGTCGCGTACGATTTTTAAATCATTCTGATTCAAGCTGATTCCCTTTAATCCCAATAACCTCTTTTTAAAATCGTCTCTAACCCTCTCATGCCCAAATTAAAATGGGCGTGGCTAAACTTTTTTTGAGTAGACATATAAGCTAGAGTTGACCTCAATATCAACTGACAAAAATTTCAATGTCCTAGGTGTCCTGGTTCAAGAGCTACAGGATACGCAACAGGACATTTACAAAATTATTACAGGCAAACTAAATAATATTTTCATGCGGAGTTTTTTTTTAAAATACTCACTTACCTTTCTTTATTTAGTTGTTAAACTTGGTTTTAGGATAAAGTAATTATTTTAATGTTTTTTAACACTTTTTTAAAACCACGTTTTTTTGCACAATGAATTTGTCAACTGCGCTCTACCTTCTAATAGCTACTAATAGCTACTAACTGAACGCGTGTGCAGCTGACTACCAAACAATTAGGTGTAAGCTCACTCAACACATGCAGCTAAATTTCTGCGAAAGGTTCAAAACAAAATATGTAAAATAACGGTAGTTAGAGGCTTATAAATGCAATGTTGCGTATATGCAACAGCGGGCATGAGAGGGCTAATGACAAACTGTAAATAAAATTTAAAAAGCATTCACATATTAATAATTTACTTTTGAAATAGCTAAAATAAAGAAAACAAACGAGCCAAAATATGCAAAAAGATGGAATGACCACCTACTGCGCCACGTGTTGAACTGTTATTGAATTGAACTGAAAAACGAAGTGAGCGTTTTTGGGAGGACATTTTAGGAATAGAAAAATGTGAGACCATACTGATTCTTCATAAATGATATGATACGTTTTATAGTGAAAAAGTCATAGCAAAAACATTTTAAATATCTTTTTTTTGGTGTCTGCAAATTAAAATTAAAAGCTCGTTTTGGCTGTGAACTAAGAAGCTATCAGGAAATCCTTCAAGTGCGACCCCACACGAACTAAAGAGCTGTTCATCACGGTTGCGGCCGTTTCTGTGCATAGTATATTTTTACGTTAGAACACCGCTCGTGGGCCATGCCGACGCCAACCTGCGATCGACTCTAGTCTCACTTTTCAAAAGGACTCGCTTTGTCAAAATTAGGTCTCAGATTTCCGACCCAAAATGCATTTGATTCGATGAAGTTACCTTAAAAATTAATTTTTTAGAAAATAAATGGTCACAGAAATTTTAATTTTGTATATTCTGAGGTTGTTGTACACAAAATTTACCTTAAGTCAAACCACTAAAATCCAAAAAATTGGTTCAATTGAATTTTTAATGTTATTCTTTATTCAGATTGGTAATTTTTTCTTAGCGTAGTTCTAACTCATACGGGGGTGCCACAGAAACCTCTTCCAACCAAACTCCAACCGAATTCCACTTCTTAGGTGCCACAGAAATTTCTTTTGGGTGGTTTCAAACCTCCCGTGTTTTCTAAGGAGATTTATCAAACCTCTTTTCTCACTAGCTCCCTCTATCGATGGTGCGCCCTCTACGTGACAGCCAACGGATTTAGGGATGGAAACTTATACCTCATGTTTGGCGCCAACATATTTTTAAATTTTGCATAATATTTATGAAAAACATGACTTAAATTTGATTTGAAATACATATAGCACAATCAATAAATTTCTGTTAAACATGAAATTAACCCACAACTGAAGTAAGGGATATTTTTATTTGAGAGAGAGATTCAGCCCTGAACATCAGTTGGAGCATCTGGTGCTCCAAAAAGATTCTGTGAAGAAGAAGTAGAAAAACAAATTTTCGTCGTCAAAATCTCTAAAGATTTCTGTGGCACCCCCGATAATACTTATCCCTCGACCTAGAGTGGTATCGGGGCTCGGCGATCCTCGTGATAGTCTCCGCCGCCGATGCACTGTAAGTCCAGTAGAGTGTTGCCTCTTGGAGCTCCCTGATGGGTTGGATGGTGCTGACGATGATCCACAGAGGATTAGTGGGCTTGTCCGAAGAAATGGTGGAAAAGTTTGGGGTGGGCTGTCCTTTCCCGAGAGGATTTCAAAAACTATGAAGGGGATCGAAAGAGAATTGCGCACAATTCTCCTAGTGAGAATTTGTATACTATGGGGATTGTTGGACAGATGCAGAACGCACTCTGAGCCACGAGATGGGATGCAGAATTTACTTCTGGTGAAGATTGGGTTATTCCGGGGTGGATGAACAAATGCAGGAACCACTCTGAACCATGATTGGACACGAGGCGCACTACAAGTGGGAAATAGGTTATTACGGAACAAATTCGATAAGTGGGCAAATAAAATGTCGCAATGTGAAGCACAAGCTTAGATGCGAGGAGCATTCCAAGCGAGAACTGTGACACTAACATTATTACCTGCCTTTTTAGCTCTGTTTCTATTCTTTACAATGCTAATCCAATGTCCAGTTCGCTCGATACTTTTCCGATCAGTATTAAATCTTAACTGCTAGGTTGTTATCTGGCACATCACAGCTTTCAACTGGAATGACCGCCTACTGCTCCATGTGCTGAACTGAAAATCGATATATGTACCCATAGCGCCACCTGTTGATCATTTTTCTTCAGATTTTTTCCCCAAACCTTTTCGTAGCAATATCAAACCAACACGCTGAAGGAAGTATCTCATTTGATCCAGTTGTTTATCAGTTTTAAGCATCCTTACCAATCACGATTCATTTTTATCATTACAGCACATTTCCATCCATTAAATGATTTCAGTGAATATTAAAGCAATATTTTTTCATATATTTAATAAAATCTTAAATTTAGTTCAAAAACGCATTAGTTATATTCAAGTAAAATTATATATTATATTAAAGTTTACTTAATCTCGGGGTTGATATTCCACTCTCCTGAATTGCATCCCATCCACCAAAAAACAATCGATATAGTGTACACATATTCACACATCGATTGGATGGAAAACCAATTACACATGTCCCATACGATTTTTCGCATCGTTTAAATATTTGTATTTACTTGCCCCGCCCCCATTTCAAACCCCACCATGGCCATTGCCATTGCCCACCCTGCTCAACCATATTTTTAATTAGTGCGAAATGTTTGAACATTATTTTCGTTTACATAAATTTCGCTGGCAATTTTTATTTGCCATCAAATAAAATGCATGTGGAACTCATTCATAATAACTGAATGAACTATTTCAGAATTGCCAAATTCTGTTCATTATGAATGGGTTTAATGTGCTAGTTTTCTCTCTCTCCCAGCGGGCTCAAACATGGCTTAATTACCTAAATATGTGAGTGTGAGTGTGTGTGTGTGGGTGAAATATATATTCGAGTTTGGCGTGTGCGTGGGATGGAAAAAGGAAATTAATTTCAATTGCAGTTGGGGGAAATAGATTTGAAAATTGGTCAACATTAAATTAAAAGAGAGAATTGCAGCTAATAAGCTAGGAAGTTAATCAAATTTGGCAAATTTAAAGTTGAATCTGGCATGAAATTAAAACTAGGTAGGAATTTCTATAAATTAAATTTGATTTGATTACAAAATTGTTTGATTTCTCTGATTATATGCAAAACTCTGTATATAAAGCTCTCTCCCAAAAACTGTTTCAATCTAAATCCAAATAACATTATTTTAAGCTCTTCACAAATCTTTAATCTTATCTCTGCTTCACCTACTAAACAACTTCTTTTCCATCTTCCTCGTGTTTCATTAAAATGCTTAAATTACCAAATCGATTGATCCAACGATTTCGTTTTGAATTTGAATTGGCATTAAAATGTCAAATTTATCAGCTGTCGATGGCTCGTTTTTTTCGGTTTTCCTGTTTTTCGTGCCTTCAACCAACTTGTTATACAGCTCTATACGTTTTTCAAGCATACAAATCAACTAATTTGTGAGGTCTCATCCACATAATTTATGTTAATCCCCCTACAAAAAAAAAAACTAAAGTGGAGTCTCTGCTCTCTTGCATAAAATTTCAATTTACGTCCAAATTTTTGTTACTCTTCTAGGTAAATGCTTTTTTTTCTAGCTGACTCAATTACTTTTTAGCCGGCTAAACTTTTTTACACACAGATACCACACAAAAAAGCTGGCTTAGATGGTCTCTTGATTTGCAGTGCAAATTATATGCCAACTTTTGTTGTTGTTGTTGTCGTTGGCTTTTTTGTAAGTGGGCGGTCGGTCTTTTGCAAACAAAAATTCCGGACACGTTTTGGATTTTGGTACAACATTTTCCCCAGCATAAATATCAATGACTTTGGTTTAAAATTGCATTTAAAATGAATGTGCGTGGACGCACAACAAATAGTACAGAGAGTCTAATTTAATGGTGGGAGTTGGAGTCGGAGTCAGAGTTGGGGTTTTATGATAAGTGAAGTACGACATTTAAACTAAACTTATTTTGTAAATGTTTGCATATTTATTATGCTGTACATTTGGAATGAGACTACGATTAAACTGCCAGGGTTGGGGGCACAGATTAAGCCTGTGTGTATACGTAAATTTAACATGGTCATAGAAGTCACAAAAATTCTGACATGAACTAGTTTAAACAGAGCTAGAAGGAAAGCTCGGCACAATACTTCACATGAATATAAACACTTTTGAAGAGTTTTGAGATCTAAAGGCAGACTTATAAAATACGCCGAAAAGTATTAGGAATGCAAATCTCAGATCGAAATCGAAATCTCAGAAATTAAAAAAAAGGCCTATTTTTTATTTCGACATTTATTCATTTATTATTATTTAGACAAATCGCAGTCATGAGCTTACACAAAATGCATCTCAAGGAAGAACAACCACAAGAAATAGAAGGAGAAACGCAATTTTGTTTGTGTTCTTTTTTTGTTATTTTTGTATAGGGGGAAAGCATTAAAAGCCAAAGTGTGGGACTCGGAATCCCTCACCCATTGAAACCACCCCTACTCTCCGTTTCCCTCTTGCGGAACTACCGCTAAGTATTACTACACAAGGGGGAGATGGCACGAGGGCCTCCACTAGATTCCCATCTAGGAGTTGAAGTCGACTTGCGCTGTTGTTCAGCGCGACGCAAGGATTTCAGTACCTCAGCAGCCATGGTGCATCTTCTTCGTGTAGTTCTAATCCCGTGTGGGTAATAGAGCATCAACCACTCCTCTCTTCCAACGAACTCTGTTGTTGGCCGTAGCTTTCAGTTCTCTCCAGGTCTTCCCGATGCTTTCCGCATCTTTACCAACAGTCCTCCTCCAAGTTTCTTAGGGTCTGCCTGGTGTCCGGCCGAAACCATCCAGTGGGTTCCACTCCATTGCCTTCCTGGCGATATTGCTCTCACTTTTACCCAATGTATGCCCTATCCAGCTCCATTTCATTCTGCGTATTATGGTGTCGACACTCTCCATATTTGCGCGTTTTAGTAGCACGGAGTTTCGTATTCTGTCAGGCCAGAAAATACAAAATATCCGACGCAGGCATCGGTTCACGTATGTTTGAAGTTTGCTAATTTTTCAAGTGGAGGAACCGTATAGGAGCACTGGCATTACGTTAGACTTGAAAAGCCTTATTTTGAGCCAGTGTGGATATGATGAGCATCCCAAAAGCACCCTTAGCTTTCTGAAGGCGCGACTCCACATCGAGCTCCGTACCTCCATCCACAGCGACTACGCTGCCCAGGTAGTTGAATTGCTGGACTTGTTCAATGGGCTGATCATCCAAAACCAGCGAATGGGATTGTCCGGAACGAAGGCTAAGCGATTTAGTTTTGGAGGTGTTGATTTTTAAACCCGCCGATTTAGATGATGTGCCAAGTTCGGCTAACGCACTTGCCAGGAGGCATATATCGTCCGCATAGTCCAGATGCCGCAATGTGGATGTCATTGTCCACCTGATGCCGCTGGTCGAATAGTGCAGAACACATCTGCAACTACCATTATAAACAGCATGGGAGACAGAGCACAACCCTGTCGAACGCCGCTGAGGACTGGGAAAGGCTGCGAGAGCTTTCCGCCATGAAGCACTCTGCACTGGGCGCTGTCATATGTAGCTCTGAGGAGGGATATAAGTTTTTCCGGTATCCCCCTCCTTCGCAACCCTTGCCAGATGCACTCCCTGCTTACGCTGTCGAAGGCCTTCGCGAAGTCTACTAAAGCCATGTGAAGGTCCGCTCTGTACTCGGTGCATTGCTCGATCAGAATGCGGACAGTGTTAATATGATCCGTGCATGAAGAACCTTTTCTGAAACCGGTTTGCTCTTCGCCTATGGTGTCCATAAGGTCGCCCATTTTGGGAATTTTTACCAAGATGCTCTCTAACCATTCCGAGGGGAGCTCCTCAGTTTCCCATGCCCGTTGTATGACCATGGTGCATATAGCATTCCAATAGTATTGCGAACTGTTGGCCTCCCAATACCTAGACTTAGCTCTTCCCGTTCGGCAGCGAATTTCGAACAGACAAAAAATATATGTTCTGCGTCTTCTATGGTTCGCGTACAGTGTGTACAAAACGGATCTGTCTTATGCTTAAATTTATATAGATGGGACTTGAAGCATCCATGTCCGGTCAGTAACTGTGATAGGAAAAAGTCAGTTTGTTGTCTACCCACACACGGTGTTAAGTCCGCAATCAGTCTCCAGATGCCGTTGGTGGTAGCACTACACCTCGCTTGCCATTGCGTCATCGTCCTCTCTCGTCGATGCTCATCTGCTTCTCAGCTTCCAGCGCTACCATTTCAGCTAGAACTAGCGCAGCAGCTGCAGGTAACTCGAAGAGCACACCTCCTGTGCGCTCTATTGCATCCTCGGCTGTATAATGGCACTGTCATTGCAGGGGCCCATATCGGTGCTGCGCACATTATGATAGACCTTTCTACGTTGCAGGTCAGCCATTTGCTTCGCTGTCAAGGTCCACCGATATTTGCCATAATTCCCGATAAGGCATTTGTCGCTCTGGCTAGGTGGATTTTAATATTTAGCCTGTGGTCTAGCATATTCCCCAGGTACTTCATAACCTTCTTTGATATTATATGCAGACTGTTATATTGGCTGTTTCCACACGTTTCCTGCTGCTAATAAGAACTGCTTCAGTTTTGTGGGGAGCCAAGCTCAGCCCGTTGTCCTCTAGCCAGTCGGTCACTTGCACTAAAGTGTCGTTGGTTTACCACTGCACATCCTCTAACAACGATCGCAATGTCATCTGCAAAGCCAACTCCATCACACATCACGTTCCACAAAATCGGTCCCATGACTGAGCACTGTGGCACGCCGCCATTGACTCCGTATGTTTTCCTTCCATCCGATGTGTCGTAAAGCAGGGTACGGTTCTCGAAGTAGATGGCTATTGGTTCTACCAGGTAATTGGATATACCAAGACGAGTGAGTGCTTGTAGGATCTTTTCCCAGCGGGCGGAGTTAAATGCGTTCTTTACGTCGAGCGCCGTAGCCAAGCAATACTCCTTACTGCCACCACGCCATCTTCTTTTTGTTTTTTGTAAGTGTGTGTGTGTGTGTAGGCGGGAATAGCGAAAACCGTTCGGCCGTTCACAAAGACTTAAGAGAGAGAGAGAGAGAGCAATTCTGAACTCGTCAACTACAAAACCTTAGCTCGGATAGAAGGAGAGCACAGAACGCATATAAATTTGTTGTTTCCAGTGGTACACATCTAAATAAGGTGGGCCCACAAAAACCCACACGAGTTGTCATACGAAGTCAATGCTTCGTTTGCAAGAGCTTGTATTGCCTCCATCAATGTACCGAGCTAAAGCTTCTTCTGGTGAATAGGAAGTTGTGGGCCGGACTGAACGAATTTCTAAGCGTCGCTTAAGTAAAATTGTAAAATTCTCAAAATGTAAGAAATGGAAAAAGAAGGCCTTTGTCAAGTGAAATCATTCAATTAGATCAACATTCTACTAACAAGAATTACAGTTTTTAAATCCTAACTACGTACACACTTTATGAACACTCATTAATTTCGGCCCAAAATCGACAAAAAATTTTAGTATCGGCTGGAAAATGAGTTTAGTGGGTGTCATTGCGTGTGGAACGAAGAACGTTAGCTTTTTAGTGTACAAACTGCCGGACTCCAAGCCGTTGGTGGCCCATTCTCTGGGTATACCCATGATAACACCCCAAAACGGTTGGTATGAGAATGATGCCCGTCAGATTATCAGCCTCATCCAGGGAACCATGAAGAAGGGCCTGTCGCTGCTCAGCTCGCAAACCAATTACGATGCGAAGGACATCCGCTGTGTGGCAATTACTAATCAGCGAGAAACCATTGTAGCCTGGGATTCACGCACGGGAAGACCCTTGTACAATGCCATCTCCTGGAAGGATATACGCACGCATGACATGATGGCAAGGCTGGAGGAGAAAAGGGAACGCATTAGACAACTTTCGGGTCTTCAGTTGGCTGAAATATTTCCAGCTCTGAAGATACGCTGGATGCTGGAGAATGTGAGGAGTGTAAGGGAAGCCATAGAGGACAACTATCTCAGGCTGGGCACAGTGGATAGCTGGGTGCTCTGGTCGTTGACAAATGGAGACTCGTTCTGCACGGATGTGACAAATGCCTCGCACACGCTACTCATGAATATAGAGACGCTGAACTGGGATGCGGAGTTGCTGGAGATATTCCAGATAAGGGCAGAGTGGCTGCCCAAGATTTGCAGTAGTTCAGAGATTTATGGACGGATCACGCATGAACGGATGCCGCTTGGCAATGTGCAAATTAGCGGTATGATAGGGAATCAGCAGTCCGCCTTATTGGGTCACTACTGTTTGAGTCCTGGCATGGCCAAGTGTACCTATCGCTCGGGCTGCTTTCTTCTGTGTAATATAGGCCATAGGATGATACACTCCAAAAGTGGTTTACTGACCACCGTGGCCTTTAAGTTGGGTCCCAAACAGCCGGCGGTGTATGCTCTGGAGGGTTCTGTTTTGGTGGCAGGACATGTGTTCACCTGGCTCATGCGACGTTTGGGTATTCTAGACACCTTTGAGTCGGCAGCTGAGGTGGCAGCCGGAGTACCCAACTCGTGTGATGTGTACTTTGTGCCCGCCTTCACGGGTTTGGCAGCTCCACACTGGCGCAGCAGTTCCCGTGGCCTGATCATAGGTCTCACCCAGTTCAGCACAAGTCAGCATATTGTCAGAGCTGCCTTCGATTCCATAGCTTATCAGGTGCGTGACATTATAGAAGCCATACGCCAGGACATTGGTTTCGATTTAAAAGCCATGGTAACGGATGGACCCATGTCCAAGGTGAAAATTCTGATGCAAATACAGGCGGATATTTTGGGAGCAACAGTCAATCATTCCGATTTGGAATATGCCGAAGGTTTGGGGGCTGCCATGTGCGCTGGTCATGCCGAAGGGGTTGATCTCTTTCGCATTGATCATACCCACGAAATAAAGCCCATTTTTTCGCACACTTTTGATCCGAAAGTAGCGAAAAGAGCACGAGAAGTGGCCTATGACAAGTGGAAACAGGCGGTGAATCGCAGCTTTGACTGGGTTACGCCGCCTCCCCATGCTGCAGATAAGGCCCAGCCAACGGGTGGGGCTACCGAAAGAGCTTCCAAAGTGAAATCAAAAAAAAGAAATTGCGAAGTGTCTTAAAATAAACGAAATATTTATGTGTTTCAAGCAAATCTTTAATCGTTTTCTTCTCTGTATAAAAAAGTGTTCGTCCAGTTTTACTGACTGACTGATTGGCAATCTATGCACAGCCTAAACGGCAAGAGATATGGACAGTAGCTTCTACATGTGGTTAAAATGAGCCTTAAGAAAGGGTTTCGGAAAATAACACCTCCAAGGAGCGGAAAAGCGCAGTAAAAGCTTTTGAGGGAACATTTTTTGTTGGAAAATCCGCCCCAGGGTTGGGAAAATTCCCGGAAAACTCTTTATGAAAAAAGCTATTTTTCACCCGGTTGACTTGAAACTCAGTTTGTATGGACAGGGCCCAGGGCACAGGGTATGCAAAAAAATTGGAGAGGTGATTTTTGAATGTAAGAAAATCATCCCCCAGGGTGTGGAAATGTCCCGAAAATTTTGCACTATTTATCATCCAATTGACTTGAAATTCGGTTTGTAACTATAGCATTCGAATTCATTTAAAATTTCATTATTCGGGCGTAAAAATGCCCCGGAAAATTCGGCAGGCAAAATCTAATTTTCATCCAAATGACTTGAACCTCAGTTTTTAAGACAGAAATAATTTGTGATAACATCTTCGGATGTTGGAAAATCCACTCCTTAAGAGGTTGAGACAATTCCCGGAAAATTTTACCAGCAAAAACATCATTTCGCCGGATTGATTTGGATCGCGAACATTTCCCAATGTTGCAAAATCCGCCTCTGAGTTGGGAAAATTCACGGAAAATTCTTTTTAAAAAAACTATATCTCACACGATTGACTTGTAACTCAGTTTGTATGGACAGTATGCAAAATAACACTAGTTTTCAAAAAAGTACAAAATTTTGCGTTCCCTAGCATTGGGTAGCAATTTCTTATGTCAATCTCCCCGCTGAGTCCAAAAATCCATTTCACAATTTTTATTAGTGGAGCTTAAAGCTAGTTTTTTGCTTGGGAAAAAAGTACCTTTTGAAAAATGGGTATATCTGGTATCGTTTTATTTATTATATTGAACGGTTTATCATTTATTCACTCACCTCTTCTTTTATCAGCACCTATCAGCCCCCCCTCCCATGTGTGTCATCTATTCATGGTTATTCGATAGGTAGTTTCCTTTTTAGGTTGCAAAAGACACGCCTATGTTGCTCTTCTTCGGTTGGAAGAGGTGAGTGGTGGTGCCACCCAATCCAGAATAATTTCAAAGTGCTGAGCCATCTCATTGCGAGAGAGCCATCTCCGTAAGAGTTTTGGTATAACAGTCAAGGGCGTTTAGAGCAGCTCAACTATCTGAGAAAATATGAATACTTTACTTCCTTGAATTGTGAAGGAAACCAGGAGTTAAGTGGCTACCAATCTCTGCTTGGTTAACACTAAAATGATCAAATAGTTAAAACTGGACTAAAGACTCCTCCTCGTTACTGGCGATTTCTCTTCCCAGAAGATCTAGAGTAGGGATGTCGAAATATAATCAAAATATCGATCTTTATGCCCAAAATTAACGAATATTATTATTTTTTCTAGTGATATTTTTGTTTAAGACTTCGGTCACACTGTTGCGAATAACTGTTTCTTGTGCTCTGGACATGTAAAGCAAAATGTTTAAGAGTTATTTTATTAAAGAATTAAGAAACAGTGGCAACTCTACATTAATAAAGGCGCACTTAAAGGCAAAGCAAGGAGACGCTTGGCTAAAATGGAGCTAATTTTTAAAAATATTAAATGTAAGAATGAATGATTTTGACATCTGGGAATTTGACATGCTCAACCTCAGGAAGCTCTAATTAAAATCAATTATATTTATATTTAAAATCTTCGAATTTTGTATTGAACTATGCACTTTTAGTGAGCACAATTGTAAATTTTAATGCGCTCTGACTCACTTGGTCCAGTAAGTTGCCTCCGTTTCCAACCCTTAACTTCTATTCTAAACTGAAGCAGTATTTGTAAAAGAGAGTTAAGTATCATGTTCAAGTTTGAACTGTGTGTTTAAAAGTCTTATAATATTTATCTGTGTCTCCTTTGACTTCAAAGAGATCGCTTTTATCGGCTATACTAATAAAGTCTATGCTGATGGGTTATTTGCTATTCTCCCACACAAATTTACATATTTTTCACCCAACGATTAGCTTATTTAGCTATATCCCCTCAAATACCTAAAAACCATCAAAATGCCGACACTTGTCGGCCTGCAAATTAGTGTTAATTTATCATGTGCTGAGTGTTTCACAACATTTTGCAAATTGAGTTCGTTTACTTGCCCTCCTCTCTCTCTCTCTCTCTCTCTCTCTTTCTTGCACTGTGTACCTGCTGTCAGGATCTAGGATGTTTTTTAATAAACCCAACCCAGCACAACCCTCACTTGCCATACACTGTAACTAATTCTGACTTTCAGACTGATATCAAACTGTCAAACTGTCGATTCTCGTTAGCAGCGCTTGACATGTGTGATGTGTGTGTGTGTGAGAGAGAGTGTGGAGCTACTCCAACTTATCCGTTGTTCAAAAATTCAATTTCCAGCTGAAAAGATACAATAGCTGCGGCTGTCCTATACTGTGAGTTGGGGGTTGCCGGGGCTGGTTACAAATTGGAAATAGGTACAAAACAGTCATTGAAAAACGATTGCTGACATGATTCTGGCATGTGAAGGCACAGACACACGTAAACCAGCGCCAGGATTAGCAATCAGAAATTGAAGAGCTTACTTAATGTGTAAGAGAAAGCTGGTGTATTTGTATAATAAATTATACACGAAATAAAGTGGAGAGACTTGTTTTTGTAAATGAAAATAATATTGAAGTTTGGTACTTTTAAGTTAAAATCAAAAAACGGTTGAATGGGTAATCTAAAAGGGAAAACGAGGCAAAAATTTTAGAAAATAAAATTAAAATGCAGGATAATTCCTAAATGTACAACTTTTTTAATTTTATACTGGGGGTCTCTTCGGAAATGCGACGTAATAAATTTAGCTTAAGATAAGTTCACACTGGCAAATGATTTAAAATTTGGATCAGTTTTTTCAAATTGTTGAACTTCTGGACCATATTTGATCAAATTATTAGTGAATGGAACCATTGAGTATGTCAGGAGAGCCCAGAATGAGCTTATGATCGCATGGCTTTATTAACAAGCAACAACAAGAACAAGAAAAAGAAAGAGAAACCAGATTTTTTGTGTGTGCCGTCGCATATAATAAAAGCGAGCGAGGCCAATCGCTACACTGCGACGCCTTAAAGCGGGAAGACATATAAAGTTGGTGGTGCAGATCTTTAAGCGCCCTCTACAAATCCTTAGGGCACAAAGAAAGAGCGTAAAGCATCTTCATATGCGCAGTTTTGCGGAATGAGCTTGGGCACCCCTGGTTTTATATTTCAAATCCTGCAAAATCTGCAAAACTTCATCAAAATTTCCTAAAAATTTGTCAAATTATTTGCTCTTGTGGGCTTAGCTGTATACTGTCATATACTTCTGCAACGTGCAACATACGTTTAGTGTGACCAGATTTCAGAAAAACACCAAAAACAGATTTTGTGATCAACTAAGTTTTGTCTTGCAAAAACAAAAAAACTTTTGAAAAAGTTTTGTTTGGATATGAAAGTCAAAGGAAAGCTGATAACTTCGGCTTATCACTCCAGCAAATAATATTTTTTTGTTTCTCGTTGATTTTCATCAGTTAATCGCTGATGCATTGAAAGTATAAGAAGGGCGACGTGATATTAAGTGGCCTCAATGTTAGTTTAACTGTTCAAAGTATAACGAGGCCAACAGCCTATTTATATAGACTCCACAAGCGACTATACGGAATACATTCTGACAAGCTTTGTTAAAGAAAACTTTGAGAAAACCTCGAAATACGAAATAGAGATCAAATTTACGATGTCCAATATTGAGCGGCGTTAAGCGATAATACGCATTGTGATTACTTCATAGAGTAAGTCCGCATTGGAAATCACAGTGGTTCGAGCGAGCTTGAGAGCTTAAGTGAGAGCAAAAAGCTGTAGACGGTACTGGTGTTTCCAGAACCTCGCGGTTTCATCATAAGCAGGTTTTGTCTATCTTGCCTTCTCATGCCGGTATTGCTATGTCTGTTCGGTATATATATTCTTGATCAGCATCAACAGCCGAGTCGATATAGACTTGTCCGTCCGTCCGTCCGTCCGTCTTTCTGTATGAACACCTGATCTCAGAGATGGTAAGAGATAGAGGTTTGACTTGTATGGGACAAATGCTTCTTTTATCTGCACGCAGATCAAGTTTGTTTCAAATTTTGGCCAAGCCTCCTCCCGCCCCCGCAATGTAGAAAAAACGTTATTTCTCCTACAGTTTTGAAGATAGACGATTTGTACCTTCTAGAGATAGTTAGTAATTAGCAAAATAATTCGATTTGCCGAAGAAATGATAACGATCAGATAAACGGTTCTCAAGTTATGAGCAAAAAAGTGTACCAAGCCCCCCTGCCGCCAAAAAAAAATGTTGCATACTTTCCGGATGGTCACCCTAAGAAACGCAGGAACACTGCTTAGCATGATTTTTCAAAAGTAACGGGTATATCGAAGTCGGTTAGAACCGACTTTAACTTACGCTCTCGTTTTCTCTCTTTTGAAGAACCTGAAAGTTTTCATTAATGGTTTTTCTTGCTTCAATACTTTAATACTTAGTTAATTCGAAACTCTATTGCTATGCATTTCCAATTCTTTTGTCCTTTCTCTCAGTGTAATCGATATGAATGACTGACAGCGTCCAATTAAGCTTTTAAATGCCAAAAAGTTCTCAAATCGCTAGACTAATTCCATTCCCTTTCCGCGTTTCTTTTCATTTCCAGGACCCAGACGAAGTGGGGAGACAAATCTCTCGTTCACCATGTTTCAGGCGGAGTTTCTATAGAGACAAACGAGCGAGACTGTAACTGGCACAGAGCGGAAGTCAAAGGATTGAAGCTCACCACCAAAATCCAACCCACCCCCCCCACACCCCGGCCCCCTCTCAGACGAAGGAAAAATGCCATCCATAGCGAACATCAGTAGCAACTTCCTGCCAGCTGCCAACGATGCGCGTCTCAGTTACGTAGTAAATCAAGTTGCATCCTCATCCGCATCCGTATCCTTTCCCACATTCTCGCCCCCGCGCATTGAGAGCCTGGTGGCCAGTTCAGCGGAGGAGCAGCTGAGCGGGTTCGGTGACGTGACATTCGACATCTTTGATGACGATGACGATTTGTTTGGCTCACCCATGGCCTTCGATGCCAGCGAACAGGGACTGTGGAATGGGCGCTTTGTGCCGCCACCCCCGCGCCCGCCATTTTTTGTGGACGAGCCAGTGCTGAGCGATGGCCTGACCACATGTGATTTATGCTCCTGGGCCATGCCCACCAAGAGCACATTTATGTTTGAGGGCACGATAGGTGAGTGTGTGTGAGTTGCGTAACTCCCGTTACTAAACTGGTCCTGCTTGCCATTTTTGTTTACAGAAAAAGCCACGGAACTGGGCTGGCCCCTGACGCTGATCATTGTGTCTGTGTTGTCGGCGTTGTTGGGCGCCATCATCATGATTGCCGTTGTGCGCTGTAGGCGCAAAAAGTCCTCCAACAATCGAAATGGTGAGTACAAGGAACCTTTTCATTCGTTAGGAGCAAACACTAGATGCGTGGCACAGTGGAGTGAAAAGTGGAGAAAGTTGTACCTCAGTACCGCCGTCATGAGACGAAAGCTTTTCAGTCGCTGGCCAGCGGTCAATGAAGTAGGTGATAAACCTCCCACTGTGCCACGGTTAGCCTTTTCCCTGTGTATGTTGACTCTTGCTCTCCACATTTGCTAAGTTTGTTCTCCCCCCCTCCCATCATCTGTATTTCATTTGTTGTTGTTGTTTCTTCTCCTTTTGGCAGACACGCACGTGCAATGGTGGTCCCGCAACAAGCGCGCCCACGGCAATGTTGGCGGTGTGGGTGGTGGAACGGTTGGCGGCAATGGCTCTGCCAGTGTTGGTAGCTCTGGCCACAACAACAACATCAGCAACACCAACAACAATCATCTGAGACGCAGCAACATCTATACGGCACACCCGGCGGACAGTATACGAGGATTGCAACCGTTGCCATTGCCCGTTCACCCGCTACCGTTGCCATTTCCACCCACAGCGCAGGCCACAGCAGCCTTGGTCATGTCATCGCCAACAGCCGGCGGTCAGTTCCATCCGTATCATCATGTACATCATCATCATCATCATAATCATGCGCCGCTTTACCCGCAGCATGACTGTGATGAGGATGCCGCCTACGAGGAGCCCGAATATCATCAGCCCCAGCAGCTGCATCCACACAGCAGCTCGTCCATGTCATCGGTCACATCTTCACCGGTGCCCACAGAGGCGGCGGTGGCCTGTCAGTGGCCTCCGGGCAACAGTACTCTGGTAATAGCCAGCTGAGAGTCAGCCGAAAGTTGCTCACAGAGCAACTGGATTTGGCAGTGACATGTTGCGGCAACATTGTTGCCTCAACATTCTATGTTGCCTATTTAAAATTCGAGGCACAACAACGGGCGCAGATCATAAAAAGGATTACACGTAACAATTTTGTGAAGTTCTGTGAAAACCAAGTGCATAACCAGCAGCTCAAAGCATTCCCAATTGGGCCAAAAACAGAAAAAAAAAACCAAAACGAATTTAGTGTCACTTCCGAACTATCCAAGGAGTCAACGGTTTAGATGCCGAGCACGTTTCATCCTTTATGGCCGTGCGGCATTAGTGGAGGGATTTTGTTAGATTAAAGCAAATACAGAAAAGGGCAGACAGAACTAACCACAAAATTTTGCTAAATGTTTTGTTCCTTTGCATTCCAGCTTTGATAAGGGAAAACCAAACTCTGCGGTTTTCCTTGCTACAAAATAAACTAAACAAAATATTAATCAACCTAACAGCCTAAAGCATTTTTAAATAGTTAATACAAAATTCATGACAAGCATATCAAAACAACAAAAGTACTTAAAACAATCAAATAAACTCAACTCGCGCCATTGTAAATAAATTGTACATATTTTTTGCCATTCAACTATTCGAGCCGGCAGCAAACACAAGTTTCTTCTAGCGTACTTAATTAACGTACTTACAAATAAACATAAATACAACTACAATTAAGCGAAAAGGTACACAAAACATTCCTCTTCAAAACGCAAAGTTCAAGTTTTCATTTAACCTTAATAATAAAAACAACCAAAGACTAGTCATAAGTCATGTACAAACAAAATAAATTACTCCAATTTATCCATATTGATTTCTGTATGCATTTGGAAATTTATTAGTTTTAACAACCTGCAATACTGTATTTTAAATATTTATTCATTAACTCACACACGCCTTTTCATAATTAGCATTTATCAGCATTAAAAACAAAAATACAAACAAATTTCCACTACGAGCAACTCAAAATGTTCCAATTTAGCATAGCAAACTAATTATGTGAAAATGGTAAACAAATACAAAAAACACATGAAAATATAAACAATTACAAAAAATACATCATAATTTTCATCAAAACCAATTCCATTCAATTGTGCGACAAATAATTTAGGCACACAAAATACTAAATAAAAGAAACAAAAAACCAAGCGAAATGATAAAAAGAAATAATAAAAACAAAAGAGAAATATTAAAAACAAATAAAACTGTTTTCGTTTTTATTGATGTGAATAAATATTTTTTGAATTTATTTAAAAGATAAAAGGGTAAGCTTAAATGGTCCATGGAGGGAACGCCGATAAGGTTTTGTAGACAGTTTTGAGTTCACAGCTGGTTAAAATATATGAAAATTTTCAGTGTTTCATGGGGTACATTTTTTCCCATACCGTTCTATAGGATTCAAACAAATTTTCTAGGCGCTCGAATATACCGGAATTATATTTTAGTCCCTATATATCTCTCCCCCAGCTAAGGCTAATGTCAGAGTGCACGCGAGAAGCGATGCGATAATATTGAGCGAGAACGAGCGATAAACCATTGCAGCCTTTTTTCAATCGCTCAAAAGGTGTCAGAGTGAGGGCGGAGCAATAAGCGGGTCCAAGCGATAAAGCGAGAACGATGCGAGAAAGCGATTTGCAACCCGCTTTCTCGCTTGAATTGAATTGAATTGATTTTTTGCCACTTTAAGCTCAAATTACTATAAATTTCGATGTGCTGGACCATTTCAACCATACGAAAATCATCTAGAATCACCCCCTTCAATATATTGGAAAAAGTCGAATTTTGTTGCCTTTTGTTATTAAACTCTTCTTTTATCATTTCGATTTCGGGTGAGTGGGTGAACCGTGGAGACTTTATTTTGTTAACAAAATTAATTGTTGCTCTTGAAGAAAAATATTCTTCGCTTGCGCTCACAATAATCACAGAAAATAAAGTTTGCGCTCTCTGAGTCTCTGACTACTGGCCTATTCTTGTATTATTTAATCATGGTATATTCTGACAAAAATTAAAACTGACCAATGCAACTCGCTTCGCTCAAAGCTTTCACTATGCCATCCAAGGGCGTAGCTAGCTTTCCGAAAAGGTGGGGGCAGCTGTGTCTCAACGTTTCTTAAATATTTCATTAATTATATTTTTGAACATTAATTAATTAGATCATGATGCATTTGATATGAAATGAAAATCAATCTTCAAAATAATGGCGAAAAATTTAAGTTATAATTGAAAAAGTGCATTTTCCAGGGCGAAATTTGTGATTAAGGTGGGGGCAGCTGCCCCTCCCTGCCCCTCCCTGGCTACGCCCTTGATGCCATCTTCTCGCTTTGCTCATAGCAAGAAATATTATCGCTTCTCGCGCCCACTCTGACATTAGCCAAAGCATATTATGTGCCCCACACAAACTTTTCTTTGCCTTTTTACTCTCTTCGCGGAAAAATTTTCCAAATTGAACAAAGTTCTATGCCAAATCTAAGCAGCTTTGAAAGTGGGTTGATAATATGTCATTAAGGGGGGAAACCAGTTTAGGAGGACGAAAAGCAAGTGTTTTTTGTGATATTTTTCAACTGAGAAAAAATAGTTAGAGTTCGTTCTCTCAGAGATGGTAAGAGATAGAGGTTTGACATGTATGGGACAAATGCTTCTTATACTTGCAGGCAGATCAAGTTTATTTTCAATTTTTGCCACACCCCCTCCAGCCCCCGTAATTTCGAAAAAACGTCATATCTCCCTCAGTTTTGTAGATAGCTGACTTAATCCTTCTAGAAACAGTTAGTAATTATAGAAATGTATCGATTTGCTGATGAAATGATAAAGATCGTATGAGCGGTTCTTAAGTTATGAGCAAATAAGTAAACCACCCTCCTAACCCCCTCCTATTCCCCTTCTCACCCTTTCACAACTAACACCGCACAATTTTAGAGAGAGAGAGAGAGAGAGAAAGAGACTTAGAGATGAGCGCAGCGCCAGCATTACTTTCAGCTTCTACTTCAGGTACAAATTATATTATAGTCGCACTTGACCGACTTTTTCACTTGTTTTTTCTTTCTTTCGTTAGTAACATATTCTAAGAATATGAACCAAACTCTGTCCAAAGGAGCTTAAGACTTAATGTTTTGGAGGTTTTTGAACAAAATGTCATGTTCTTATATCATTTTTTTTTCAGCTTTCTAACATAAAAAAATATATTTTACTAAATAATATCAATTCAGACCTTGGTTAATATTTTTAGGACTTGAATATAGAATATTCACACAAATTCTTAGATCGATTCGTCAATAACTTTTCGAGCTAGGATTCCCGCAATTTGAAAAAAAGTCGTGCCGAGAATAACGCATTTGAAAATTTGGTGCTCTTCGGCACTGAATGGACCGGTGTTTACCTTATTGCTCATATCTTTGTAACCAATTGGAATTTTCGTGTTGAAACTTAAGCAACATATTCTTGAATAGTTGTACTAACAATTGATGCAATAAAAAACAATCACATAAAATTTAATCGAGCAGAAATCGAATTTATATTTGGTCGGTAAACTAGGACCTCATTTTGACAAACCGAACCCATTTCCAATGAAGAAATGTTTTTTATCCACGCTCTTTATATAGGACTACATTTTTAAGCCTGTTCTTTTTCGTACAAAAATATTTAAAGACTAAAGCCGGTAATTATTTTAAAGAAGAGACTGGTACAGTCAGAACAGAGCTGAAGGTTAGGGTTAATTTCGAGACAAATTGATATAAAGTGATTAAATCGATAATCTTTCTGAGTGTTATAAACTATTTTTGGGGCCTTTCAGGAACATTACAGAAGGCAAAGGTGATGGTATACTTAGGTATGCTGGGTATTAACCACGAGTTCCGCTCCACTCCTAAGAAATTTCCGGCCCTCAGTAAGGCTTGAGGCCTGGGGTGGTCGACGATGTCGAATTGTCTAGGCCTGGGACGGTGAGGGAACCAAAAGCCTTTGGTTGTTCCCCCCTACAGGGTGACTTCTGCTATCTTTTGAATCTCTTAGCGTACTGGCACTTGTGACTGGACAACCGGGTCCACACATCTTGCTCGAACTATCCGTGTTTGATGACGCCGCATATCCTTGACCTTCCCAACCGTTTTCTTCCCATGCCCATTTAGAACCCAATCCTGGGTTATTTCGAGGATGCTGGCGGCTCGATATTCTGATTATAGCACTGATATACTGCGTGACACGTATGCGGCTTGCGGAACGATTTTCTCGGTTGGATCTTTCCGTACAACTTTTTATCAGCCCGACTGTGTGCGGGGCTTTAATCCTTTAGATGTCAGTCCCTATTTTAACAACTCAAGTTCCCCAGGTGCCTGCTCGGGCGCCACACGTAACTAAAATGGCTCGCAGGCTCGAGTCAACATGGACCACAGGCGGGGTTTAAACACGGCCTTTATAGTATAACCTTTTCAAAAGATGAACATGCACATAAATTTTTACTGTGCCCATATATAAGCCAAAGAGGCTGAAACGAGCTCACTGGTAGTAAGCTGTACGGAGTACGGAGGACGTTCGAACTATTTTCAAGAAAAGGGGTCGGATAAGTACAGTTAAACTGCATATCGAGGAGGAGGCCTACAAGTCAACTGTACACATATGCTTCTAAGAACAGGCCTCTATAAATAGACGGACAACTAAAGAAGTTCACAAACTCTGTCTCCTAGAAGAATGTTTGACAGTTAACAGCTTTTCTTTAAACAGAATTCGACTTAAACCAAGAAATAATTCGAATATAATATTAGTTTCTTATATCAATCTCCATCACTTTGACTGCCCCAAATTAAGTTCATGCTCTATTAACCAAACTTTCTATAAACAAAATTTGTTTTTTGTGATCCTTATCAAATCGTGTGACATTCTGCTTAACTAATGTTGTGCCATACAGCCAATTTGCTGACATGCGCCAATTCCCTCCGCCGACTTAAGAAAGCATCGGAGTAGCAAAAAGGTGTCAAACATTCAGTAAGTTAATCATCGAACCATGCAACCAGAGGAGTAGAAGCTGGAGGAGGACAAATGCCATGCACGACTTCATTATTAGGCAACCTCATATGCACATCAACCTCAACGTCATCATCATCGTGACATGGCGCAGAGAGTCTAGAGTCTAGACTCTAGAGACCCAAAGGAAACTTTCATTTCCTGCTCATCAGGAGCAGTGGCAAGACACGAATATCCAGCACAAATTTGTTTTGTCAATCCTCCCCCTGTCCCCCAAAAGGAGGGGCCTGCGGTCCATTAAATTCCCCTTTGGCTGTCGCTAATGAAGTCATAAAACCGCATGACATTTTACATTTTCGCTACCTTCAAGGAAATGCCCCTCTCAGACGATCTTGTTCAGGTTTCAATCGTTCCCATATGCAAATGCGAACCTTCACCCACAGACGATCCATATGTCCATATGGTTGATATCGCAGCATGAAATCTTTCGCTTTCGATTGGCCTTTATTTTGTCTTCGTGAGGCAAATATGCAAAAATTGTGGCAATCTCAGTCAGGAGAGAGAGAGGAGGGCCTTTCGTGTCATAAATGGCATAAATATTCCTTCTTGACCGGGCAACCTAAATATTTTTGTGTTTTGTTTATTATTTGGGAGAAGGAGAATGAAAAAGAAATGATAACCAAGTGCTTTCACTTTTTTGGCTTTTGAAAATGAAATTAAATCGTTATTCATTTGGGAAGTGGGTAAGGATTAATAAATGTCTTGATTGTTCGAAAGAAAGTTCAACCTCATGCCTGCGACCCCCAAAGGTCGTTACAAGAAGCCACCAAACGGATCGTTTCAAACTCTGCTCATAAATTGCAATTGTTTTTGAACGAGAGAAGCTGCTGCTGCTCCCCTCATTAGCTTGATTGAATCTCATTGTTGGCAATTAACCTTCGCAGCTTTGGAGGCCACATGTTCATCGCATAACATGTCATCATCTTCATCTGCTTATGCCAAACTAATTGCCAGCAAGACAAGTCGCCTCAATTAATTAGCAAACGCCAAAACGAATCCGACAAATCGGAATTTGCATAAGCACGAAATGAGCCAAACCTGCCTGGAGGATGGCCACCAAAAGTAAATAGAGTCTAGCGTCTGGCAAAAATGGTACACCAAATTTCACTTAGGATCACTTGGGGAGCGGCCAAATGTTAGACAGACAGCAGACATCCAACGGGCACAGTGGGCTAAAACTGGCGAAATGTGAACCAACAGTTTGATTAACAATACTTGGATACACCTTAAACAGATCTAAAATACGTCAAATGCTTTTAAAACTGGAACATTATCCTTTGTCGATTCAACTAACCTACCTTGTAAACTACATATATATATATAGTAGGGGGTCGATTTGTTTGAGTGGAAAAAAACCAACAAAGCGTGTAGCAAAAACGAAATCTACCAACACCAAATTTCATTCAGCAAAAAGAGAGAGAGAGAGAGAAACTTAGAGATGAAAGCAGTAGCAGCGCTGCATTCAGCTTCAACTCCGAGTAAAGAGTAGGAGTAATAGACGGGTTCGACCGACTTTCTCACTTGTTTTTAATAATGATTGGCCGCCTCAAGATCATTTTCATATAATAAAGCACATTTCTTCTAACTCCCTTCGATATATTTCAAACACCTTCGGTAAAGCCTTTGTTGTAGTGTTTCTCTTGCTGTAAAATTGTAAGTCTAAGTGTTGGTTTCACCTTGTGTGTACATTAGGGTGGACGCCGATAAAAAATTTAACTGATACCACCTTAAATGATTGCTTTTAGCAAAGACCAATATAAAGCCCTCTTCCGAATTCCGAGTTGGTTTCCGTGTAAACGTTGCTTATTCTTATTAAAAATTTTAAGTCGATATAAAAAGAGCGAAGAAAATCTGTGGTTACTAGATTAGGTCGTCGCTTTTTTGACATTGTGCAATCGGTTTCAACTACTTAAGCAATTCCGGCTTTCCTCAAACCGGATCTAGTAACCATAGAAAGGATTGTCGACTTCCATTTAACATTATTGAATTGAAACTAGAGCGCTCTCTCTGGCTTTTATTCAAAATTTCAAGAGAACCTAAAGCCACTTGAAAAGCCAGCCCCAAAAAATCGTGTGGCGTTACTCATCTTCATATTCTAACGCAGTGGTGCCCAAACACACACTATCATGTTTTGCGATTGTGTGTTCTGCTACACGAAGTAAACGTCATTACGTCAAATATAGGCTACAAACAAGCACACATATGAGCACACGTATTCTCTCTCTCTATGCGTTTGTCGGCTGCGACGCTGGCAGAATTATGACTTCCTATTAAATGGGATAGGGAAAATGAAATGTGGGCACCACTGTTCTAAAGACTTTTCTTTTAGGGTGTACATAATAAAGACAAAAATTGAAAAATCACAAAATCTTAGATCATGTTTTTACCTCTGCGAAAAGCCTTCAAAGTTTCCAGAAAGATACCGAAACAAAGAAGAAATTGAAGCCGGTACCGGAAGAAGACTTTTGAGCATATTTCTTAAATTGAAATGCATTTGGGGGAGGCAACTTTGAGAGAAATAAAATGAATTTACAAGAATAAATAAAAAATGTTTGATTTATCAAAAGCTCCGAAAAGTGTGCTATGAAAAATACGAATTATTTTAAGTTGAATCTGTTCTTGAAATTCCCTTCTGGTTGTAACACTTTGATTATGGAGTGAAGGTTGATTTTTGACCTACAGTATAAACATCTTGGTCTTTTGTTAATTTATTTCTTTTGTTTTATGATGGGCTGAAACCAAGAACATTTTGTACTTATTTGTAAGTATTATTTTGCTTCAAAAATGGTTTAGAATTTATTAGACTTCGATAAAGAACCTTTTGGTACTTATTTTGAGAGTAAATCGGGCTTAACTCAAGACCATAACAAATTAATAGTATGTCCAAAAAGATTTCATAATAGTACGAAATGAACTTAGATTATTCCGAAACAGACTTAAAACAAGTATTTCGGGATTGAAAAAATCTTACATGAAATAAGGTTTTTGTTCTTAAATTAAGTATTTATGTACTCACCGTACTATTGACACTGTTCGTACTTGATTCAAGTAAAAAGTTCTTGGTTTTTTCTTAAAGTACTTGTACATTTTTACCGATTCCAGTTGACTGTAACCGAGTGTCCAGCTCTCATTTCCTGCCATTTATCTTCCATTCCGGTCTATCATCACTTTGTATTTTTCCGTGTTAATCACTAGTCCCCATTTTTGGCAGTAATCTTGTACTTCGTCAATGGTGATTCAGCAAGCAGAACCATGTCATCCGCATACATCAGAATTTTGAAGACAGTATTTCAGAAAAGTGCGCCACCATTAAATTGGTCTCCGATATCATTTATGAACAAAGAAAATAACAACGGGCTTATGATGCAACCTTGCTTGACTCAAATCACTCCGAAAGGTTATTTCCATCCCATATCACAGTCTTATTTTACTCGTACAGACTCTTCAATACATTGATAGTTTTGGACGAGATGACCACAGCCGAATGTTTGTAAAACAATAAATTTCTGTCTATTGTATCGAATTCTTCCTTGAAGTCAATAAAAAAGAGGTATAGTTTTTTATTTGCCCTCAGGAACTCCCTGGAATGGACGTTCGAGGAAATAGTTTAGACGCGTTAATACTACTGAAGTGAAGATTTTTAGTAGAGTATTCAGAAACGAGATTCCGCAATAGTTTCCTTTCTTAAAAATGGGGTAAATAATGTTTCTTTGAAATCTTTTGGGAACACATCCGCTGTTGAAAATTTGTTAGCAGTCCCACAAAGGTAACAGAAGCGTGAAGCAGGAACTTCGCAGAAACTCTATCTTACCCTGGGGATTATCCGACAAATGCGTTGCTTTTCCACACATAGTTCTTTATATGCGCTGATATCTCTTTGATAGTTTGCTTTACTTTCAGGTGTGTTTGTCCAAGTTGCCTGTCAAACCAAGGTTTTTTAAAGTCGGTAAGTCTGGGCTTTTGCATGACTTTTGCAGCCTCAATAATGGGAAGAGTTAGGCGCTGAATGCTCTCCTCTGGCGGGTATTGGGATGGGCAGTTAATGTTTTCTAATTTTGTTGCGTATTAATTTGTGTAAGGAGCGTTTTCACATCTTCTACATAGCGCTGTATGTCGCATAAACTTACATATAGCAGACTTAATCGTGAGCTTATCTAACACATAGCAGCTATCTAGAAGAAGAGAAATCGGCTCTAAAAGTTCTACTTAATATTTATAATAAATTTATAGCGGAAACAAGTTAAGAAACTTAGCTTTGCATGCCCATCAAGTAGGCAAAACGCTGTTGTCTTGAACCAAATTAAGCAAGTGTTGTACCTGATTATGTTCCACCATCCACATCGAGTTGATCCCAAGGTGCAACGGCAAACGATTTGTCAGTTTTTTTTTTTTCCATTTTGTGTTTGTGGCTCATTTAAGACTCCACTTCCTACTTACGTTTGAATATTCGCAATTGCATTTTGTGTCTTGTGTTTATTTACTTAGACGAGTCTAGTCTGCAGCTCTTCAGCTCCAGGTTGAGCTCCTTGCATGCCGTGCGCCTTTGTCATGACATGACAGCAGCCTAATTCATCATTATGGCTACACAGAGACCCCTCTGACTGCATCGAGAGAGTTTTGTCGCGACTTTCGCTGGAGTTTTGCATGAGATGCTAGTTTTGTGGCATCGACGATCTCGTTAGGCTGCTCCTTCGATGCGATTCATTCATGCGCAGTAGTTTTTTGGATTTGGATTTGCAGCATGCAAGCCACATGCAGCTGAAGCTGGAGCTGACAATGATGATAATAATGATGATGCATAGGCTTGAGTTAAGCAGGCAAAGGAATCGAGGTGGAAGGCTGCTGCCTGATGATTCGCCGCCTGTCGACATTCAACAAACGACGACATTATCGTCAGCTGGCAGTCAGAAGTCAACGATGTCAGTTTGGAGCCTTTGCATGAATACAGCGTAGTTATTTGTAGTCTTTTTCTCTTCTGTGTTGTGTATCTGGAAATACAGATCTTTCGGTGTGGGCTTGTCGAAATGTAAAGAGGAAAGTTATTGAAAGCCTGCGCAGGCCATGTTAGCTTGGCCATGTGGGAGAGAAACTTGTCAGAGACACACGGAATTGTGTTCAAGTTGAGGTTTTTGGATCAATTTAGAAACGAGTAAGCATTGAAAATTTTAATTTGAGTTGAACTAGATTTTGGTTTCAGTTTCAATTCAGCATTTGAGAGAACAGCAAAGTCCTTAACTGTTCGAGGAATATTCTTTAGATGAAATAGTTAAGATCGCAATTGAAGAGATGAGTTGTGTCATGGGGACTGACAGCAGAGACAGCTTACGGCCGCGTAGACACCAATTATTATTTGTTGTTGGGGAAATAGCGTCCCGCAACCAATCAACTACTGATTTTAAAACTCTCCTTGCAGCCTTAATTCCTCTACAAAGGTCAGGATTTTCGTGGGTTCTAGGCTCCCAATATTGTTTGGGTGTAGACTCCAATACAAATGAAGAAAATATATCTCAAGCAATAGAAAGCCGATTGTTGCCTGCTGATTTACTAAAATCTTTCGTCTCCCAAAAACTAAATCTACCTTGAAGACAAGGCAAACACAAACATGTACTTCCGTTCGATCTTTCTGCGGGAAATAACATCGAATGCGCGGCGTGCGCATAGGACCTGGGCACCACTGCACTTTTCGCTCAGAACTGCTTAGTTAGCATATCACTGTAGCCGCTCACACTAAGTATAAAGTATTACCTCATATAGGAGGTACACATGAGCTAATAATGTAGTGTGAATCTCCGTGTCAAAGACCTTTGACAGATGCGCTTATGGGAACTAGGAGAAACATGCACCACGTCGAACATGCGGTTTGCCGAGCGGAACAAAGTTTTATTAGGTAGCCTGGAGAATCAAATCACCCACGCAGCGCGAATGAGAGAGATACAAGAAATATGCAGATTAGCTGATCCTAAGAACAAAGCTTAATCGACTCAGCCCTGATCAAGAATATATATATAGGGTTAACCCTAATAGTTAATGTTCTAATTATAATGTAAATCATACCATATTTAGGACCTTTCCTCCCAAGCATATATTTTTTCAGGTTGCAACTGCACTTAGAGAAAAATCAAGAATTTTCGTTCTCAATTCAATAATTTTCAGTTTCAAAACTCCAATAAGCCAGAAAATTCTTGATTCTTGTAAGAGATTTCTTGTTTCATGAGCGTTTTTGAAAGTCCCAAAATTTTTGATATCATAAGGTAAAGTAAGATCTCGTCGAAATGATCTTAAATTAAAAACTTTATTCTTGAATCAAGAATTTTTTTCTATTTTTGAAATTTTAACAATTTTAAATTCAAGAGCGAATCCCTCTAACCAAATTGTAGACCGAAACAGGATAAAATCAAGATCGTTTTTATACCCGTTACTCTTAGAGTAAAAAGGGTATACTAAAGTCGTGCAAACGTATGTAACAGGCAGAAGGAATCATCTAAAGTATATATATTCTTGATCAGCATCAACAGCCGAGTTGATATAGACATGTCCGTCTGTCCGTCCGTCTGTATGAACACCTAGATCTCAGAGATGGTACGAGATAGAGGTTTAATATGTATGGGACAAATGCTTCTTTTATCTGCACGCAGATCAAGTTTTTTTCAAATTTCGGCCACGCCCCCTTCCGCCCCCGCAATTTGGAAAAAAATGTTATATCTCCTATAGTTTTGAAGATAGACGATTTGTTCCTTCAAGAGATAGTTAGTAATTAACAAAATGAATCGATTTGCCAAAGAAATGATAAGGATCGGATGAACGGTTCTCAAGTTATGAGCAAAAAAGTACTTCTCCCTCGCCCCACCCCCTCCCACCCATTCACAACTAACACCACACAATCTTAGAGAGGGAGAGAGCGAGAGAGAGAATGAGAGAGAGAGAGAATAAGAGAGAGACAGAAAAAGAGAGAGATTTTGAGATATCGCGCAGCACCAGCATTGCATTAAGCTTCTACTCCAGGTACAGAGTATGTTATAGTCGGGCTTGACCGACTTTCTCACTTGTTTTAAGACCGAATCGTTGTGCTTTTTTCAGAGAGTGCAATCTTCAATGAAGGTTTTTTAGCCCCTAGGCTTACTCATATGCCGAACAGCGTAACGGCTAGCGAATTAGTCGCTCCGAGATGAGAACAACTTCATCTTCAAAAGAAGCATAAGCCGCCCGCAAAGCCCAAAACGCCAAAGAAAGTGACTTTTTTTTGAAAAGGAAGAGAATATTTTTTTTGGCCTAGGAACTACAATTTTGGAGTATTTTGACCTAATGGCATCCACTTCTACCTTAAGCACATTTTCCGCCCACCAGATCCATACCACATTCCCTGCAGATAGTCACCCGATCCGCATCTGATCCCACCACTTCCACCTCACAACACCCACCTGCTGCTAAGGCAATGGTAAAAGCGGATAAATTTGCAAAGACAAGGGCTGATTGAAAGAATCTGTCGCATAGACAAAATTATTCTTGTTTTAGATCCCACACAGAGAAAAAAAAGGATAGTTTCTGATGATCCTCAGGATATTTTCGATATCCATTTGGACTGGATAGTTAACTATCCTTTTTGGGATCCATTGGATATTTTCGAAATCGATTTATTTAAGCTTAAAAAGGATATATCAGAGAAAAAATATTTTATTGATCTTTTTTCTCCATCCAAAGGAGCTGAAAAATGTGAAAAGGATATTTAAAAAAATGGATCTTAAGTGGATATTTCGAATATCCATTCTACGGGGATCTTTTTTTTCTCTGTGCAGAGCTTTGCTTGAATGTTTTACTGAATTCTACTGACAACAACTTTTTACTCTAATTCAAGCACATGATATTATTTAATCCAAATACTTCAGCATAACGGTCAAAATGCTGTAAAACTGTTTGAGTATCTGTAATAAAAAAATTTCTTTTTAAATCAAACTTTTAAAGAGAAACCTTCTTGAGTTCAACTTACAGCCATATAGCTGACCAGATTAAAAGGAGGAAACGGACTCGCTGCCATGATCAAAGGCTTCTGAGTCCTTTGAATAATAAACATAATATCCCTTTGTATGTCTCGTGATCTCAATGGTTCTGGCCCCTCATAGGCATCATAGGCAGACAGGGACACCAGCTGCGATTGGTCAGTAACCATGTCGCCAAACTTTGTGGAATACGACAGATGAAAGAAATTCATTAGCATAAACAGAACAAATCTGGCTGCTATATCATGCTCATGTCTGGCTGCCAAAGTCTCAAATGTGGACAAAGCGAGCATGAGAAATGTCATTATCATCTGCATGATCATAGGAGCATAGAAAACCTCATTCACTCGATCGCCCAAGCTGTAATAATAAATATAAAACAAATTCTATATTCATAATAAAATAATATACTTACTAAATAATTCTCTGATGAAATCTTATCAATCGATTCAGTTCCTGCCGAAACTTGGTCTCATTTCCACAACATCTTCCAGCCAAGTCGCTCAACTCTATGCGTAAAACTTCAAAGTTTACGGCCAACTGAGAGAAACAATGCACGGAATACAGTTCCGTGTATAAAATCCAAGGTATAAAATACAGCACAAGGCAGGTTTGCGTAATGAATATCAGCAAGTGGGCCAGGGGATGCTGCGTAGGATCCTGTAAATGAAATGGGTAGGCGGCATGAAAGGGCAACTTCTGGGCCGTCCACAAGGGTGTGGATATAACCAAGGTACTAAAGAAAACCATGGCAAAGTACCAACAAATACTGAGACCCGTTTCCAATAGAAAATAATAACGCTGTGTGGAACGTATGAGTTGCACTTTTGAACCCGCCTTGGGTTGATAGTGATGGAAATCTTCCAAAGCGTCCACAATCTCATCAATATCATCCGCATAGAACAAAAAATAGATGGTCTTGAAGCTTAAGAAAAAAGCCGCCAAAACCCACAAGACATCTTGTCCCAAGTCCACAATACTATCCAAAGATTCCTGCAGGCCATATATCAGAGAAAGCATAAAGGAAATAATAAATTATAATAAATAATAATATGACAAAACCATGCCAAATGCGACGTATGCCCAGCTGACGCTCTGCCGAATTCATATAATGCCAAATGACCCTAGAAACAGCATACTCTTAGAGTACAGTGGGTGAGTGGGAGCTTCTACTTAACTCACTTCATTTGCTCCCGATTATAGTACAGAGTGGTGTGCCTGGGATGGGTAAAGTTCTGCCATACCTGCCAACCGTCTGTGAATTGCTCAAAGGAACGTTCCAAGTTGCCCAGAGGATGGTGGAGTTTTGCCATTTTTTTCGCGTGCCAAATGAGTTACAACAGGCCTTTTTATATTAAAGTAAAAGAAGTGGGGGGAATCAATGTCTGATTACGTTACGCATATAATTGGAAAATAATTCTGCCAATGAAAGAATATTTAATACATAATTCTTATTAATAAGAGCCAAAGCCAGGGTTTGGCAAGCGGTGTAGGTAAAATTAAACTACTTCGACCACAAGATTTTCTAAATTTACCTACAAATAAACGAAACGATTCGGAAATAAATATCTTTACATCCAATAAATTCATAGAAGTTTTGGCTGGCAGGTTCGAACCCGTAATAATAAATATAATATATAAGACCTTATAAAAATATCCATTTGTCGCATAATAACTTAACTATTAATACCAATCTTGGAATGGACAAATAAACGTTCTTTAAGTGCCTGATTGAAGTATGGGGTTAAAATTAAGTGCACTCTACCTCATCTGAGTTACTACTTCTTGGAAGCAAATTACTTGAGATTAAGAAGTTCATGGTACTCAAATGACAATTTCGGAAATTTCGCGATTTTCTATACTTCGCGTTTTTTGGTTTACACCTCTCATAGATCCAATCTTCATATAAAAATCCTATGTCCTATGACATTTGTTAAATTTTCACGATTTTTTGACCATTTATCCACACCTTCTATTTACCAACTCCTGCATTATCATCAAACGCTTTAATAAATACTTTTCAAACAATTTTGCAAGTTTCGCGGTTTTTTGACCGTTAGTTACAAATCCTATGCTCAAGTCCAGGTAATAAACTATCTCAGTGCCAAATTTCATCAGAATTCGTTAAGCGACTTGTGCGTAATTGAGCAACAAACATACAAATTTTATCTAGGAAGGACAATTGGATATGATAGTGGAACTTCAACTAAAAGTCTTAACCTCGGCGCAAAACAGAAATATTCCTTCCTCGTATGTAGTGCATCTATAAAATTTTACAAACTACACAAGAAAAGGAAAAAGAGATAGCGGTTAAAGGATTGAGCAAGAAGAAAGCGGTTGGTGGAAGAAGTGGACTTGGTGAGAGGAGCAACGTTGGATGAGAAGGACGCCGCACTGTGGGGTGAAAAGACAAAAATAGCGTCATAATTCAGCGGAGCCCTTTAACAAAAAAATGTTGGAGCCATCTTTTGAAGAGGATTAAAGCATTACAAAAAAAGTTCAAAGTTCAAAATAGAGGCAAGCTAACTTCGGCTCGACTGAAGTTAATATACCCTTGGAGCTTGATATGTGCCTGACAGTTTGTATGGCAGCTATACTATATAGTGGTCCGATTTCGACAAATCTTGTTGAAATTATGTAAATTCATTGAAAACTTATAAATACGGGCGTTTGGAGCGATTACATTGAAAACAAAAAAGTTTTTCTCACTAAGACTTTTTTCAAACCTAACTTTTGTGTGGCAGCTATACTATATAGTTATCCGATTTCAACAAGCCTTGGTGAAATTATGTAAAATCATTAAAAACTAAGAAAAACGAGCATTGGGAGCAATAGCACTAACAACAAAAAAGTTTTTCTCACTAAAACTAGTTTTCCAACCGATCGTTCCTATGGCAGCTATATGCTATAGTCATCCGATCCAGCCGGTTCCGACAAATGTGCAGCGTATTTATACCAAAAGACTTCGTGCAAAGTTTGGTTAAGATAGCTTTAAAACTGACGGAGGAGATAGCATAGAAACAGACGGACGGACAGACGGACAGACGGACATGGCTATATCAACTCAGCTCGTCATGCTGATTAGGAATATATATACTTTATGTGGTCGGAGATGCTTCCTTCTATACGTTACAAACATCCGGACAATTTTAATATACCCTCTTCAAGGGTATAAAAAGGTGTGAGTGTCGATAACACTCATGAGGCTTTGATGTGAAACATGATGCTTAATTTAAGGGCTTTTTTAAAAGCACTAGCTCTCTCAAGGGTAATTAAATCAGTAATGACAATATTTTAAAAGAAGAAAACAAGAAGCTAGCATTTGGAAGATTATTTGAACAAGAAAAATCTAAGCGAGTCATATTCAAGATCTTTTAATGATCAAAATGAGTAAGTAATTTAAGGAAGGCTCAGAAATGGCTCATGCATTTGCTCAAACAGTGATTGATTAAAAAACTAATCGAAAAATACTCCCAAAAATGACTCAAAAATAAGTCTTAACTGATCTGAAAAAGGGGTATAAACGACTCTTGATGAAGAGTCGCAACTAGGGTACCATTTTCTTCCGACAAAAGTACTATTTATGAACAGAAAACGAGCGCATTTATAGCGACTATTTTAATCAGACTGATGAATTGATAAAAGAGTCAAATGTGATCAGAAAATTCATAAAATGATTGCTGGGAACAAGTTCACTGGCTGCCGTTTTCTTTATTCTTTTCTGCAATGCTGTTGAGGCACTGTCAAGTCACTGTTTAGTCACTGACAAGTCGCCACTAAGTCACAATCAATTCACTGTTAAATCACTGTCAAGTCACTGTTAAGTCACAGTTTACTCACTTTCAAGTCACTGATTGTCAATCTCAAATCACTGTTAAGTCACATCAAGTCAGTGAAATCACTGTTAAGTCACTCAGTTTAGTCACTTTCAAGTTATTGTTTAGTCACTATCAACTAACTGTTAAGACACCATCTATTCACTGTTAATTCACTGTAGTCACTTTTTCTCAGTCTCAAGTCACTGTTAAGTCACGTCAAGTCACTGTTTAGTCACTTTCAAGTCATTTTTCAATCACTGTTTAGTTTCCTTCACTCACTTTCTGCCGCTTTCCACCACTTTCCCTTCTCTTTCACTCCTCTTTCCACCCTCTTCACTTGTGATGCACTGCTGAGACAACACAAAATATGCATGACGTCAGCGCAGCGCTGAAGCGTCACGAGACGCTGAAATTAAATTTTACTCCTACTAAAAAGCTTCGTACCGAAATTAAAGATGTTTCACATCAAAAATGTTTAACAGTGTTGATCATCCGAAAGTATGCAACAATTTTTTGGGTTGGAGAGGGGTAGCGGGGGGGCTTGGTTCACTTTTTTGCTCATAACTTGAGAATCGTTCATCCGATCTGTATCATTTCTTGGGCAAATCGATTCATTTTGCTAATTACTAACTATCTTTTCAAGGTACGAATCGTCTATCTTCAAAACTGTAGGAGATATTACGTTTCTTCCAAATCCTGGGATGAATAATTGGACCAGTATTGCACGCTGCGGACTTGCCGGTTCCAGATGAACAAAACACACTGAAAGATACTTATGCTGATGGAAATATCTTCCTGCCCTCCAGCCGATCTGGACCTGAGTTTTCTGCCTCTGGATCACTGCCTGTGTCATCTTCATTCAAGCGGTCGAGACGAAGCAGAACAACATCTTTCGTATAATCATCGCTGCTTCCTGGCACTCTACACCAGTAGATATAGAGTTTGTTTTCAGATTCAAACAACTCTTTTCGAAAATGAGTTGGAGACTGCTTAAAAGGCGTCATTCGTCCGACCTACGGATTCATTCATATTTCACACATATGACTACGTCAAATCTTTATTTCACGACTTATTATGTTGTTCTCAAAGTCGTCAAATACACCATTTCAAAATGTGGGATTGATTTTAGTATTATTTTATATAGGCTCTTGTGACATGGTTTTAAAGAGCGCAGTATTAATGTTACGCTTTACTGCACAATTGTGAAGTCTATGTAAATAGGCTGTGGGCATAGTTTTGCTTTCAGCAGCTAAATCCTCATTCTTGCCACTCAAAGAGCTAAGGTTAATTTAAAAACAAGATTGCTTAGCTAACTTCGTATGTGCTACAAATCGGAATCAAGTTATAACTAAACATATGCTTTATGACAGTTAAAATTAGCTAACATTCAACAAATCATGAAATTATTTAAATAAATTTTAAAATATTATTCATATAACATGCAAAGTTATATAAATTAATATATTATCATAAATTTTTCCATCCCTTAGACCTCTAAGTATTTTTTCACTTATACTAATTGCCAGGCGAGAATTTGTTCAGCTGTCTTGGGACGCTCAATTGTGCCATTAAGTTCAATTAAATGTGCTAAGTAGAAAAGTAATTTTATTTTGCACATATCCTCTTGCTCCGCTTCTAGTGTTCCCCTTTTCCATTGCCACTTTGGGGAGCATTGTTATGGTTTTTGGCATTGAAAGGCAAATTTGCAAATTTTCTCTTGGCCACAAAGTTGGCACTTTACTTTTTCCTCGCTCCATTTAGGGCAAACCGAAATGCATTTTACGCTGATCTTTGAGCGGAAAATATTGGCTTGACCAAATTTGGGCAGTTGCAGCGTTATCGAGAATCGCCTAGAATGACTTTTGACTTTTACTACTCCACATATGCTTCACCCACACATTTGGCCATGGCCAGAGATTCGATACGATCCGCTTGTCTGCGCTGACTTGTCCTCGTCGAGTGAATGTTTGTACGAGTTCGCTTCATTAAGGCTGACATCTCTGCCAATTTCCATCAAAAGTTGTTGGCTTTCGCTTTGGCCGCGATTTCCTTTCCACCGCAACCTACCTGTACCTGTACAGGTAGCACTACAATTTGCGCGCTTGTCAAGTGTACGACAACATTACGCGCAATTGTTCAATGTCTACGCATTTGATGAGCATGAAATGCGCTGTAGACGGAGGACGAGGACTCTGCCTGTCAATGTTGTGTGTTGTCCTCATTCATTGTTTGCCGCTAGGCGGCGGCATCTTCTGCTGATTCTTCTAGTTGTGGCCGGGAACAATTCCCCAGTGCTGGCATGTTGTGTGATAACGAAGCGAAGCTCCGCCATTGTCGCCGGCCCAGGCTGGGCCTAGATGCGAGAACCATTGGGCAACGATGTTGTTCCGCTTCGCCATGACAACGTTGACAATCAAAAAATGCAGCCATATGAACTCAATTAAGGTTCCCGCCTAGCTCTGCTCTGGGGGGGCCCAAGAAGGCACATAACTCAACAGGGCAAATGGAACTTTCATCAAATGTTGTTGTTAGCCTCGTACCGCAATGTGCAATATCGAAAGGAGTTAAGTCTGTATATCTGAAATTGTAATTGAATTTTGTTTGAATGAAAGTGGCAAGTTAGACTCTTTCTTGGAGCAAGTGAATTAAAATTGAATTCAGGCAATTAAATTATCAAAATTTTGCCATTGAACTAGTAATTGTTTTTTCTGTGCAAATAAAATATTTCAAGATATTTCAAAGCGTTTAACATAATCCTATGAAATTAAATCATCGAAACTACAAACAAATTAAACGACATTATCCCAAAAGATAAAAACACAGAAACCAAAAATTCATTAGCATTCCCTACATACCTAATGTTACAGACAACGGAACACTAACTAAAATGTTCCCAAAACCGTTGAGGGAACAGCTGACAAGGGCATTCAAACCTCACAACAGAACCCGACGCCTCTTCACGAATACGAAAGACAAAATAAGCAAGGAGAACAACAACAATGTGATGTGTCGGAGCACTACATTAGCACTGTGCGAAATCACAACAGCAGTCACAGCTGGATTAAATTCTGTAAGGCCCCATGAGAGGTCAATAATAGTGGCACTTGACGTTTGATATGGTCAACCACAACCTGCTCCTTGATGACCTACTGCACTCTAACCTCCCAAACCGAGTTAAAAGATGGCTGTCCATCTACCTTGGGGGAAGGCAAGCACAAGTAGAGTTCAGAGGAGCAAAGTCTAAAACCAGGAAAATAAAGCTAGGTGTACCACAAGGAGGAGTCATATCCCCTATACTGTTTAACTTTTACGTGTCAAAAATCCCACCTCCACCAACAGACTTTTCGAAGCACTCGGAAGACGTCATTAGAAAGGTGCGCAGTCGAAATAAAGTCCTCAAAGCCATTTCAGGAAGCACCTGGGGCAAAGACAAGGAGACGATAACTACCACCTACAAAGCGATAGGCCGATCAATGATAAACTACGCTGCCCCCATCTGGTCATCCACCATCAGTGACACACAATGGAGAAACATCCAACTGGCCCAAAACGCGGCGCTAAGAGTGGCAACAGGGTGCCACGTGATGACACACCCTGACCACCTCCACCAGGAGACGGAGATTTTACCAGTCAGAGAACATAATAAGCTTCTGACCCAACAATACCTGATAGATTGCCAACTAGATACCCATCCCAATCACAATAGCACAGCGGAGAGGATGTCACGAAGGAAAGTACCGGTACGAAATGACCTCAGAGTGAAGATGCCAAAACATCCTACCACTCCTGGGAACAGGAACGATCACGGCAGAATCCTGTGCGTCCGCAAAAAAGGAAGCCCACACCAACATTGTGGCCCGAACCATTGCGGCATTCCAAGACAATATCGTCTTGGGAGGCAGACCACCCCCCCTTAAACCCAGCCGAAGAGACCCTACCAAGACATCATAGGACAATTCTGGCCCAGCTCCGCTCCGGAAGAAGTAGTTACCTCAATAATTACCTTGCCCGGATAAACCCAGAAGTGGTTGATAAATGTCCAAAATGCGAAATGCAAAGCACCTTTTCAACTGCCCCTTAGCACCTACTGATCTCACACCACTAGATCTCTGGACCGGTGGACTAGATCTTTGGACACCGATTAGTTTCAACAAACCACTTTAACTTTACCCCACCCTTTCCTTTAATTTTTTTTTTCTATGTACATATGGATCAACCCGGCCAGCCGTTACAACAATAATATGATCTACGAAATTATATTCGCGGGAGCAGAGGAAGAGAGCTGCAATGGAACTTATATTGGAACAACAAAGCACTCTCTGCCTAAGCAAAACACATCAACAGAAGGGATCACTCAGCTTATTTTGAGAATAAATTAGTGTTTGTCTAAGCGCATAGATGGAAAACGAGATTAACACTAAATAGCTTGCGAATACAGGGCAAAATATTTAATTTATTGTACGAAATATACAGACTCCCTGAAGATGGCAAACAAGAGGAAAGACGTCCAAAATTAAAAAACCCAAACAAACCAACATAAGCCTATGAACTTTGATTTTGGTGGATGATGAATGGTTATGAAGGTTCAGAATTATGAGACAGAGCGCTAAGATCTGCAAGAAAGTATCATTTAAGACTAAAATGGCATCGAAAAAGGATTTATTTTTAAAATTTTCCTCACTAAGGACCGTAAGGTCTATGTGTGGCCCCCCTACATGGGGCCTGCCGGAAATACCTACCTACCTACCTCCTACAAGTATGTGTACAACCGATGTTTATGTTCTGAGTGACAGGCGTATTTTTAGGTGAGTAGATAGTTGGTCAAATGACACGTTTATTTATCCGAATATTAAATATAAGATAAAGTACCCTTCTGCAGGTGTGTAGAATGGATCCTTTGAAATCTTCTTCCACTTCCAAAGCAAAAGTTTTCATCAAAATTACACCATTTAGACATAAATTTAAGCCTTTGGCATTAAAAACATTATATTTTACTTCGAGAATATCAATTTAATACTAACTTGTCAGGTTGTCACTTTTTATACCCGTTACTCGTCTGTATGAACACCTAGATCTCAGAGATCGCAAGAGATAGAGGTTTGACATGTATTAGACAAATGCTTCTTATACTTGCAGGCAGATCAAATTTATTTCAAATTTTGGCCACACCCCCTCCCGCCCCCACAACAGAGTGGGGATTTTTTTAACTTGATTGAAAGTTGAAATCTAATAGTTGATCAACTTAACTTTTTAGAATGATTGAAATTTATTCATGACTAAAATTCAACTTGAATAAAATCAACTTAAATAAAATAAAATTGATTAAATTTTCAACTTGACTAAATTCAACTATTGCAAAGTTGATTTTACTAGTATATGATTTTTAGTTAAGTACACTCCGTAACACGATATAAATTACAGACTTTGTTGTAGGTGAGTAATTGAAACCTATATACCGTGACTGACGACATTATAAATCGCGAAAAGAATGGCAAAAAGGCTTAAAAAGATAGTAAGAATAAAAAACGTTAATGCCTATTAAGCGAAAAATAATGCCAGGATCAATGTATCATATAAGCACAATTCATGGATAATGGATCGCCATGGTAACAAAACCGTTAAATGCTTAAGAAACTGATTTTTATGCCCCGAAATGAACACACAACTACATATATAACCATGATTATGGCGATATTAATCAGCGGTTAATACCATTGATGACCAATGGTACAAAATATAGTCAAGATCATAAAGAATGTTTCAAACCACTTTCCGTTACTGACAAATCATTAAATCGCAAAAAAATACCGAAGAGGATCAGAAAACGTTATATTGCCAAACAAACTTTACCCTTTACCAAGCGGAAAATCATCCCAGGATTAATGCATAAGCGCAATTCACAGCTAACGGTTCTCCATGGTAACAAAACCGCTAAATGCTTAAGAAACTGCTTTTCAAGACCACAAATGGCCACACACAACTACATTGCTATAATTTTTACCATGCTTAACCCCGAACCACGGATGAGTAAATAAGAAGAACATAGCACAGCATAAAGAATGAATCATGGCTAAAGACTTGAATTCAGCCTGATTATATATTCAACTTAACTAATTTTTAATATTTAATATTGTAAAGTTGAATTTAGTAAAATATTAAAATAAAAATTGTTATCTATAAAATCGATGAATTGATCGAAAGAGAACGGCATAGTAGCAGCCGTAGCATCGGCCAAGAGTTGGGCATGAGTCATCAAACCGTTATAAACCATTTGAAGAATCTCGGTTTCAAAAAGAAGCTCGATGTATGAGTGCCAAACGACTTGATTCAAAAAAACATTTTTGCCCGTATGGATGCATGCGAATCGCTTCTGAATCGCAACAAAATCGACCCGTTTTTGAAGCGGATGGTGACTGCCGATGAAATGTGGGTCACTTACGACAACGTGAAGAGCAAACGGTCGTGTTCGAAAAGCGGTGAAGCTGCCCAGACGGTGGCCAAGCCTGGATTGACGGCCAGGAAGGTTCTTCTGTGTGTTTGGTGGGATTGGCAGGAAATCATCCACTATGAGCTGCTCCCCTATGGCCAAACGCTCAATTCGGACCTGTACTGCCAACAACTGGACCGCTTGAATGCAGCACTCATGCAGAAGAGGACATCTTTGATCGACACGGGCCGAATTGTCTTCCATCAGGACAACGCCAGGCCACACACATCTTTGGTGACGCGCCCGAAGCTCCGGGAGCTCGGATGGGAGGTTCTTTTGCATCCACCGTATTGTCCGGATCTCGCACCAAGTGATTACCACCTATTTCTGTCCATGGCGAACGAGCTTGGTAGTCGGAAGTTGGCCACAAGAGAGTCCTGTGAAAATTGGCTCTCCGAGTTTTTTGCCAATAGGGAAGCGAGCTTCTATAAGAGGGGCATTATGAAGTTGGCATCTCGTTGGGAACTCGTCATCGAACAAAACGGCGCATATTTGACTTAAATCGCATTATTATAACCAATTTTATGAACAATTCAAAATTCGATAAAAAAATGCCGCAAGACTTTTTTGACAACCTTATATGAAGTTTGTAAAAGGACCCAATAGCTTGATGATGTTCGCACTCTTTCATGCAGTTAGGGAATTAACAAGTCCTTAGCGTCAAATTAAAGATGAAAAGCAGGAATAAAGATTATTATTTGGTAAGGACCTATTTGGTATTTGTTAGCGATTTACCGATTCTTTATGATCTAGTCTACTTTCTTTAAAATTGGCTATATATGCTTTTCGAACAATATAGTCATCTTAATGATTCATCAGTCACTTATCTCTAAAATATAAAAGAGCTTTTGGGGTGAACCTATCATTATTTAAGTGGCCTATCAACACTAACCTGCAATATAAAGCAAAAAAAGAGGATGAAGAACACTTCAAAAACTTCGTTTGAGAGGTTCCAGCTATTCCTAAGCCGATAAACCATAGACAGAGTGACCGTACAACATGCAGTTCTGAGTAAGGTGGCGCTAAATAATGTAAAATGAACAAATATTAAGGTCAGGGAATCAAACCGGAACCGGAACCCATATTCCTCATTTTTTGTATATTGGTATCCGAGAACCGATATTTTTAGAACCGAAAAGACCGAAAAGAACCTAAACATTGTACCGGTACGGTTTCGGTTCTGATTACAACCACTAGACTGCGAAACGAGCAGTTAGATTTGGCGGATTTTTACACAATTTGGCTGAATTGTTCAAATAAAACGAGAAAGGCAGGGAAAACTTCGCCTGTGCCGAAGTTTTGATTCACTTGAAAACTTTTCAAGTGTATAAAAAGAATCTGGCTTAGCAAAACTTTTATTCAGTGAAAACAAAATCGCGAAACCAGTCCCTTTGAAAATAATGCATCCCTATGTGGCATTTTCTAAGACCCTCGTTATAATATCAAGCTAACCTCTGAACAGAAAAGTTTCTAAGAAAAGAATCAGGACAATACAAATAGTTTAGTATTTTCACAAGATAGTTTAACGTATGATGCCTGATTGAGGTTTTGCTGAGCTTAAGACGTTTACAAACGTTAATTTTAAAGAAGTTTAAAGTAAATTGATAATTTATGTACACATACATGTGTACTGTTGCTTACCCACTTTGATTGGACGTAGGTTTTAAAATTTCTGTTAATTTTTCCGGTCCATACCGGTACGATACCGAAATAAAAGCGTACCGGAACCGGAACCGAATACCGAAACAGTAGCAGAACCAAAACAGAACCTTTTACCGAAACGTTAGTTTTGGTACGTACCGGAACTGGAACCGGAACCGCAATTCGTTTCGTTTTGATGCCCTGGTAAAGGTTTTTCAAAAAAGTGATGGTCTCACCGCATTCACTGGATAAATTGAATAGCAAAGAGGCCAGACAGATAGAGACAAGACCGTAGAGAAATTGAATATATGGAAGCCAAAGTAAAAGAGTAGTAGAAGTGCGTGTATGTAGAAAATCGTGTAAATAGTGTGTAAAGAAAAATATTTCTTGTTGATTCTCCCAATAATTCGGTGCTTATCTTTTTCAGTCTCTAGTTTACAGCGCAATTACCGTACTTGACTAGAAGAAGATGCTCTATTCTTTTTAATAATTCCAATTTGCCCATTACTAAATATTTATGCAAATACCCATGATTACCCATTCTCAAGCACTTTGTTTTTAGTGTTTACAATACATTACTCTTCCCCGTTTAACTGCTCGTCAGCTGGGCCACTCGGGGAGGCCCACTTTTATTACAACTGATAATGGATCAGTGAGTTCCAATTCGGAGCTAGGCATGCACTCTCCAGGCCATGTTCTGAAAAGCCGCTTATTTCAAGTGATTTTTCGGTTAATAAATGCATCAAAATGTTGAATCTAAAACATTTTTATGTTGTATAATTAATCACAATTATATATTTCTATGGGTCCAAGTAAATTGGCCGGCACAATGGCCAACAAAGCGAAACGGTTTTGTTGAGGCGCCACAGGGGGTTGAGGAGCTGTGGTGGCGGCGGGGCGGGGGATTGCACTAAAATTTTATGACTCTATTATGAGAGTGGCGGTCAGCTGGGTACAGCTCCATGTCCATTGTGCTGGCCCTGGCTATTGTTCTAGACGTTCATCTCTCGCCTTCTGCATATGCTCTCAAGTGGGATGCCAAAAAGATTTCAGCACGAAGATTATGCAATGCACACACCGATACACACACACACACACTCCGCATAGATGACGATGCCTATGGCCAATGTAATTTATAACTGAGCTAAAACAGCCAGAGTAAAAAAAAAAAAAAAAAATGAAAAATAAAATGCACACAAATTGTGCTTGGCTGAGGTCTGAGGTTCCGGCCTCACACGTGTGTGTGTGTGTCTCCTACTGCCACGCCTTGTCGACGCGCCACAATGAACTGCATTCCTGGGCATATTAATCACAACTGCGCCACGCTTATGAATAACCACACTCAACCCGGGGCCTCCAGTCACTTGTTATGCTGGGGCTAAATCCGAAAAATTTATTTCGGAAATGTATAATAAAAATGCGAAGAACTTGATTTCAAATTTGGACTATTTGTCATACACTTGGAGGGGGTATAAAGACAACGAGTCTATATCGTCCTGTGCGTCCAACTTTTTGATATTTTTTGAAATTAAATAAATCAATTGCTGAATTAGACAAGGATAAACTTCCTTGTTTGTTTCTTTGGGAAGCAATACAAATAAAGGAAATCCGAAAAGTCGAAAGAGAAACTCGATTATTGCCTGGCTCGTAAACAACTCTCACACTGACACTGAGGCCCAAGTCATTCAATCGGTCATGAAATGTGAGCTTCTAGAAGGCTAAATAGTGAAAATGTAAGTTCAAAAGGTTGCAGACTCAGTGGAGCGCCAGAGTTAAGCAGAGAACGAGAGCGAATCAGTGTGAGAGAGCACATATGGTTTGTCGCATACATTCCAGTTGGTAACCGAGTCTAGGCTGTGAGCTTACATACCGATGCATACATACAAAGTATGCGTGAATTATGACAAAAGGACAGAGACAGACCTGAGGGAAAAAAAAAACCATTTTAATTCATTTTTGGAGATTAACAGCCTCTAGCTTTGTCCATCACAATATTTATGAAAATATAAGGGACTTTGAGCTATATGCTAAAGTGATTGAAATAAAAATTCCACCATCTTTCTGGCTTGTACATGACGATCAAATGCGATATCTTTGAAACAAAAGCTGATGGAGCTAAACTGAGACCCCATGCCCATCTCTTAATTAAACACAAAGTTAATGTTTAACCAACAAAACAATGCCAATCAAATGTACAATTTATCTATATCAAATTTTTCCATGTTCAGTAGTTACTGCTTTACTACACTTTTTTCTTTATTTCTTTATTTATCGGCATTTATTTTCAAATCAAAAATATCAAAATGATTGTTTTTGATCGAGGTAACAGTAGTGTTCACAAACTTGTCAAGAATCGAAACGCAAATGAAAATTGTTCATTCCTCTCTTCCACCCACTGTCAAGATCACAACGTTACCGACACCAAGCTGACAAGCTGTCAAGATGATGGCGTACCAAAAACATATTCCTCTTACATATACACATCTTCATTCATATTAAGTCGAAAAGTATAAAACTGCCTTCACACTGATATCATTTATTACTACTGTAGAAATGATAATCTAGGAGGCCTGGATTTAACAATAAATTTGACAATCTTTTAAAATTTAAAACATAACAAAAGGCAGGACTACAAGACTGTTCCGTTTTCGTTTAAGCCAATTGGCATTGTAATAACGAATATAAGGAAAGATAAGAAAGGTAAAGATTTTGGTTAGCTGCTTTGTGTCTTTCTTGTCCATTAGCAACAATGCGGCGAATAATAAATAAGCATACAATTTTTGTAAATAAATACAAGATTTAATCCAGAATACATCGAAATTTTTACTAGCAAATCAGGGTTCGTAAATAACACACAATGTACAAAACATCGTGTTTTAAACAATGTTCAAAACAGTAAGCATTGTTTTTTTCATTGTTTTTATTGGGAATGTTCAAAATATTTTGAACAGTGTTCTAAACAATTTATGTCAAAATAACGAACATTGATAAAAAAACATAGGCGTTTTGAACACTTTAAAACAAAGTGTGTTTCTAATAGTAACATTTTCAACAAATAAAAAACATGTTTATTAACATTTTGAACATTTAACATTTCGACACACGAAAGCGATAACATTTTGAACACTGTAACTACAAATTGAACTTCCCTTACAAATTTACATTAAATAAATATTTGGCTCAAAGTATGCTTTGCATTTGTGCTTGTGATTGAGCTCGTCTGATAAATAGAGCAGCTACTGTTTAAATTTCTGAGCAAAATGGGAAGACCGAAAAAATGCGATACCAAGGAGCTGGACTGGTAAAAAGACGATTCATATTTCTGGAAATATATGAGGAAGGCAGCGTAACGGAACCGTCAAGAAAGCAAACATAAAGACTAAGCTAAAGTTATCGCGTAGGGAAAATTAATAAACACCATATTTGAATAAACATATGATTATACTTAAAAGGCATTTATTTTGTTTTTTTTGGGTGCTTGCATTTTAACTAGTGTTAGTTCTCTTTGGCCGTTTTAAAGAATTTAAAGCAGGGTTTGTCAAGAAGAGCGACAGCAAAAAAAAAAGCGACGCAAGACAGTTCCGACCTGCAGGCCAGCGACTGAAAGCTTTTTCCGCTCTTGGCGCAAACCCCGGCATGCGTTCGACTCGTGTCGGTGTGAAAAACAAATGCGGTCCCTGCGGGCCAGGCGTGGCCTTTGTTGATTTAAAGACTGATCAGCACTTTTCTAAATTCTTCACCATCGGTCATCCATAATATTTTATCGCGGCTCAGTATGACCAAATTCAAATTTCTGCAGTCATCTCATTTTCAGTTTTGAATCACTATTTTCTAAGTATTTACCGCTTCTATGGAGATCCTTGATCAAGATTCTTAAGCTGGAAATACCCGGATGCTGTAGGACCTACGATTAAGTGATTGCCATACGATATTTCCATTCCCTGGTAGAATCGATATATAGCTGATTACTATGTAGATATGTCTTAAAGGTACGAACACTCTACCTAAGCAAAGGCGTAGGATATGAGAATATTTCGAACTGCGGGAAAAGCCAATAACTGAAAGTCTTTTTTCTTAGTCAACATTTGAAGGATGGAAGCTAAAAGACTAAAAGAAGCTCAGCTATTCAAGCCAAATATTTATTTAATGTAAATTCGTAAGGGAAGTTCAGTGTTAAAAATGTTATTGCTTTCGTGTGTCGAAATGTTAAATGTTCAAAATGTAAATAAACATGTTTTTTATTGTGTTAACAGTGCATGTGTTTAAAAGTTTTAAATTAAAACACATATGATTTTGAACTGTCCAAAATGCCTAGTGTTTTTTATCAGTGTTCGTTATTTTGACATAAGTTGTACAAAACACTGTTTAAAACATGTCGAAACACACATGTTGTTTATGAGTTTAAAACATTTTGATTTTTTTTTAACAATGTATTTTATGTGTGTGTTATTTACGAACCCTGTAGCAAATGGAAATTCGAAACCAACCCAAGTTATGTTAATAAAGGTTATAGGGTAACGGTAATAAGGAAAGTATTTTCTTCGGTTATGGATACAGTTTCGGTTATAAATTTTAAAGTGTTTTTAGAGTTAAAGGCTACGGTTTCGGTTTTTATAATTAGTTTTGAGTTTTAAAAAGGTGTAGGAGAGATGTGAAAACGAAAACACTTATGAAGTTGTTGGATGAAACCAGATGTTAAGCTGATAAAAACAGATACTACAGATAAAATCAAAGAAAAGTTTTTAAGGGGCACATAAATGAGCTGAGGCACTCAGGTAATATTGTGCCAAAAATGCGCTAGAGTGAGCATGAGAGTGAATGACTCACACTCGCACAAATTAGGTATGTGTGTAATACAGATGACAGCAAGAATTGTGAAATAGCAATTAGCAAGGGGGTGGTGGAGGAACACCAAATACTGAGATACAAACAGAACGAAATGACAATGCAGAGAGGGGAAAAAGTAGAGGGAGTGTCTCAAAAGATAAAATAGCACAATTCCTACAAGTTCTAAAACATTGGAGGGGGGCCATATCGCGGTGGGTTCAGTCAGTTACACATATTTTTTAAATGTTGATCTTGAAGACATCGAGGAGAAGAATTCAGCAAATAAAAGAAATAAGTTACATTTAAAAATAAAAAAAAAAGGTGTGAGTGTCGCTAGCACTCACGGGTCTTTGATGTGAAACATGACGCTTAGTTTAAGTGCTTATTTTCAAATCACAAGCTCTCTCAATGGTATAGAAATCAGCAAGGCATACTTTCGCAAGAAGAAAATTATCCGGGATTGGTGTTCTTTCATTTTTTCAGGAAGTTTATTGTGCTGTTTCATAGATAAATGATGATGTTTCACCCTCCAAGATACCACCAAGGTGAGATCCAAGATCCCACTCATATCCCTCCCAGATCCCATTTAGATCGTTCCCGGATACTACCCAGATACCACACAAATCCCAACTAAATCCTACATAGATTCCACCCAGATCTTACTCAGATCTCTCCCAGAACCCAACTAGATCACACAAAGGCCTTACCCAGATCCAACAAAGATCCTGCCCAGATCTCACCCACATCCCTCCCAATACCCATCCAGATCCCACCCAGATCCCTTCCAGATCTCACCCAGATCCCACACCCAGATCCCACCCAGATCCCTTTCAGATCTCACCCAGATCCCACCCAGATCACACCCAGATCCCGACCAGGTCCCACCTAGATCCTCACCAAGATCCCCTCCAGATCCCATCCAGATCCCGCTCAGATCCCACCAAGATCCCACCAAGATCCCTTCCAGATACCACCCAGATCCCACCCAGATCCATCCCAAATCCCACCCAGATCCCACACCCAGATCCTGCCCAGATCCTGCCCAGATCCCACCCAGATCCCGCCTAGATCCCACCCAGATGCCGACCAGGGCCCACCTAGATCCCCTCCAGATCCCATTCCTATTCCAACCAGATATCGCATAATTCCCTTCCAGATCCTGCCCAGCTCCCTTCTAGATCACAACCGGAGCACAACCAGATCCCACTTAAATCTCGCCCAGAGCTAATCAAGTTAGATCCCACTTAGATCCCACTTAGATCCCACTCAGAACCTACGCCGATTTCATTTAGATCCCGCTAAGTTGCACCTTTTCATCATCTTTCCTACCTCTCTAGTTCCCCCCACCTGCCCATCCTCTTATGTCTGTCTGTGTTTGTCGGAAACTCCACAAAACAACAACACAAAATATGAATGTCGTCAGAGTCACGTGACGCTGAAATCAAATTTTACTCCTACTAATCGTCCGTACCGAAATTAAAGATGTTTCACATCAAAAATAAAATTTTGTTACAGGGGAAATCGGTTATATTTTGAAATTTATACATTAAACACTTATAGCTGACGCGTATGGATCCCCAAAACAGGCGCCCAACGTGGGTCCCTCTGTACACTTCATATCAAAAGCTTCTAAAATGAAACTGACCTAACACCGGGGCACAACACTTTTCACAGTTTCGAAAATAAAGCCAGCCATTTAAGCATTAAACATGATGCAGTGTTTCCATTCCCGTCTCTACCTGGTGGTGGCCTCTGTTTCTCTGTTTTTAGATAAAAACAGAGCAAAAATGTTACGCATAAACAATGACAAAGCCAGCAACAACCGCAACAAAAACAGCACCAGCAGCAGGAGGAGGAGGAATAGGAGCAGCAGGAGGAGCAGGAGGAGCCCGGCTCAGGGGTCTCATATTTCAATTTCGATTTTTTGAAAACGATGTGCGAGCTAAACGCAAACAAGGAAAGGCAAAGAGGCAAATAAATAAACAAGCAAATACATTGAATGCGTTTATACTGTTTGGCCATGTATGTATGTATACGAATGTGAGCATATCTATGCTTTGGACATGGCTCCGTATACGTATCCATGTCCCCTGGTTGGCAATAAATGCAACGCAACTTTGGCCCTGGCACATTTGATGCCGAAATGCCGATGCGATGCCCCTGTCCAAAAAAAAAATGCGCATGAATTTTGCAACAGCAGGAACAAGTTGTCCCCTTGGCCCAGGAAATGCGAACTGCGAACTGCCGCAGTTGTCCATATTTTAGCCAATTGTAATTTTATATATTTTTAGAAATTCCAGCTGCTCCCAAATAAAAATGCTAAACTAGCTCCGGCTAATTGCAATAGTTAAGTGTGGCTTTCACACCCCTGCGGCTAGCAGACACTCGCCCAGATTTGCATAAACATGCAACGTGTCTAAAACCCGCAGCTAAAAACTTTAGGAGGTAGACCAGACCCAACTTCCGGCTGAGCCAAGAGCCAAAACTAATACGAACCGAGATTCAATTAACAGTAGATAAGAACACGAAAAGGGCGTGACCCACGGGCTACCAAAAATTTCTTAGACAGAGAAAAACATAAAAAACGAAAGCACCAACTGGAGCACACACCGTCAAACCCTACCTACCGCATCCAGCAGGGCCACCAAAAATGGACAAATGTCCACCAAGGAGACGGCGACGGCGGCCTCTCGCAAGTGGCGTTCTGTCAAATATTTCCCAACAGTTTGCACCCGACGTCGCAGCGTCTTCACGACTTTTATTTAATGAATTTCGCAAATTTCTTTCAAGCAACATCTCACGCATGCGAAAGACGCCAAACTGCAGCTCCAAACTGCCCAGATACACAATGTGCAAATAATTGTCTCAATTCCAAGGATGCCATTTGACGACCAGAAAGCCACCTGCAAGAAGGAGAGAGAAGAGAGAGATTATCGGAGGCAAACAAAACGAGGAGGCGCCTTTTTGTTGATATCAAGTGATTTTACTTCAATTTCTTAAAAACTTTCAAGTTCTTAACCACTTCACATAATAGAATCACCTCCTTAAGAAGAACATGTGCTCTTGCTCAGTTTAAAGAACAACTCAATTGTGTTCACTCACTCATGCTCATTTACTTTAATGTACCGACAGTATACGAGCTCATACTGCTCTCTTTTTCAAAAACAATCAACTTCTAAATAAACGCGCTATCACGTTGCTAAACACACACATGCAACGCTAAAATGAGCATTTGTGTTTTGGCGACCTCAGGTCTATTTTGATCTACATGGACCCGCTAATGGGTGCTGTAAAATATGGTAACCACTATCACGGTTATTCGATGCATGTGACCATTTCCTAGGGGCACATTTTATTTCATAATATTTAAAATCTTCTAAAATTCCATCGATTGGTTCCCATTTATGCCATTTAACAAGTTAGATCTCTATGGGCGGGGTATTGACCGTTTGTTCATTGAAGGCGAGAATTTTGTATAATAATTGTATCGACTCCCTTTAACTTGTAGCTCTCATCTATTTTTACAACATAAGTTGTACCTAGAATAAATGTGCCATTAAACGCGAACTTGACGAGATCAAGACGAATGGGTATGCGGTGTAGCTATCGGATGCCTCTAGTTTCACAATGTTTTCCGGCGGTTTTAAGTGTTGCATTCTGTAATATAGAAATAGTTTCTTTGAGGTAGATTTTTAGGACAATCTTTGAAATTAGTCTCAGTTAAAACGAGAGCGTAAGTTAAAGTCGGCTCTAACCGACTTTGATATACCCGTTACTCATGAAAAAACTTATTTAACAGTGTTTCTGCGTTCCTTAGGGTGAACATCCGAAAAGTATGCAACATTTTTTTGGGTGGAAGGGCCCTCCCTTCCCAAGTATGCCTAAGTATGTCCCAAGTATGTCACAAGTATGTCCCAAGTATTTCCCAAGTATGCCTATGTATGTCCCAAGTATGTTCCAAGTATGTCCCAAGTATGCCCCAAGTATGTCCCAAATATGTCCCATGTATGTCCCAAGCATGTCCCAAGTATGTCACAAGTATGTCCCAAGTATGTCCCAAAAATGTATCAAGTATGTCCCAAATATGTCCCAAGTATATCCCAAATAGGTCTCAAGTATGTCCCTAGTATGTCCCATGTATGTCACCCCCCTGGGTGCTTGCTTCACTTTTTTGCTCATAACTTCAGAATCGATCTTTACCATTTCTTCGACTCATATTGCTAATTACTAACTATCTCTTGAAGGTACGAATCGTCTATCTTCAAAACGTTTTTTCCAAATCTCGGCTGTTGATGCTGATCAAGAATATATATACTTTATATGGTCGTAAATGATTCCTTCTGCCTGTTACGGTTACGGGTATACAAATTATGACTTGAAATGGTGACACTTAAATGCGGGGCTAAAATAATTAATGTTCTTGAAATGAGGAAAGTTAATCTCGATCGAAAAACATTATTTCCTGAAGGGAGAACATTGTATCGCTTATCAAGTCTGCGAACCGGTCCCGAACCAAACCGAGTTTGGGTTCATTGGGTCATCGAGACAGATTATGGACCGGCCCTTCTAAATGAATTTCGTTCCGAACCCGAACCTGCCTCATCTGTTTGAAAAAGTTCGGTTCGGGAAAATTACTTAAGTTTTTTTTTTTTTTAGTTTCGTTATATTTTAAAATTTGATGAAATTTTTCCTTAAAATCATTGTTTTGTCTTGGAACGGGTAATGCATTATCTACTAAAGATGTGTTTTGCAAAGTTTGTCCAAACTCGGTATATTTTGACTTTGAGCAAGCAAATGTGAAGTTGTAACTTGGTAATTTCAACTTCTTATTTCTACATACATACGAGTATATCATGGAAGGGCCAGGGACATTTGTAAGCGGAAGTATGATCCATTGTGTTCCATTCGATTATAGTCAAGACACATTTTAATATTCTCCGATTTTTCCTCTGTGTGTTGCTTAGATTTTAATTAATATTTTTAAAACATTTTCAGAATTTTCACAATTTAGAACTAAGTTTTAGACTACGTTTGGTATATAATTGCACAATTTTTACCACAGGGAAGATAGAAGGCGGCTAATTATTTGCAATTTGATAGGAAGGCTCGAATTATCCAAGATTTTCATTTAACTTACCTTTACAGGCTTAAAATATAAGATTCCCTATGAATCTCTCTTAAAGAAATAATAAAGATGCATAGACTTGTCCATCTGGTAATCTTTTCTCTTCTCCAGCAAGAACACAGAACACCCAGCTAAGTCTAGAATCTAGGCGAGGCTAAAGAGGGCATTAAAATAGGTTTTTTTTTTTCAAATTTACTTTTTGGCACGAAAAGAGCTTGAAGACAAGAAGACAAATGACAAGAAAGGAGCGCGAGATGAGAAAATAAGTTGCAGTCAACTCAAAACAAGAACGAAATGTTCGAAATGAAGAAAGAAAGAAAGTGAAACCTTCAAGCGTTGTCTTTGTTAAATAAAATTTTCTTGTATTTCTGCTCTGTGTACCTAAATCCAAAAACGTATTATTTTTTCTGTAAAGTCACTGTTAAGTCACTTCTTGGTCACTATTTATCAAGTCACTGTCAAGTCACTTTTTGGTCACTATCAAGTCACTGCTTAATCACTGTTTAATCACTGCCATGTCAAGTCACTTCTTGGTCACTATTAGGTCACTGTTTATACACTGAGTAGTTACTGTCAAGTTACGGTTCAGTCACTCTTTAATCACTGTCAAGTCCCTGTTGAGTCACTATTAAGTCACAGCTTAGCTCACTATCAAATCACAATCAAGTCACTGTTTGGCCACTACTAAGTCTCTTTTTAGTGGCAAGTCACTGTTTAGACACTGTCAAGTCACTGTTAAGTCATTGTCAAGTCATTATCAAGTCACAATCGTCACTGCTAAGTCACTGTTAAATCACTGTTAAATCACTGTTAAGTCACTATTTAGTAACTATTTAATTACTGTCAAGTCACTTATACCCCCTCCTTCAATGCCCCCTTTAACATATCTTCCCTCACATTTCTCACACACTCTGGGCGAGTGTTCCGGGACAGCGTCACGTGACGCCCAAATCGAATTTTATTCCTACTAAAACCTTCCGTAACGTAATTGAAGAAGTTTCACATTAAAAATATTGTTATAAAGTGATGCTTTAGCATAATTAATTTCTTGTAACATTCAATCTTTTCTTCTTAGAAAGAATTTTTTTTAAGATGAGAAATGTTTATTAATGAGGAGCTTAAACTATGTATATACATTTTGATTATTAACATTACCTTGTCTGGGAATCAAACTTTCCAGCTCGGACTCAATTTCAAAAGGCGTTTTTTAAGCGCCCTTGTGAAGAAGTGTTACAAATAACGGTAAAGAATGCACCATATTAATACTGTTACCTTTGAAATGCGAAATCGTGGGTTGCTTTTTTTCCTAATTTGACCATCGTTAAGAACGAAATCATGACCATAATGTCGATCGATTGTAATATCACAACAGCTTAGCGTTATCGGCTGCTGCTATAGAAACGTTTGTATTGAGGTAAAGTTACTAACCGATCTTTCTCGTTGGTGACCCCAGGTAAAAGAGCGATGCCCACGTAAAGCTGCTGGCTAACGTGAGCGATGAACACTCCATATTGGGAAAAAGCTAGGAAATTCTTTTCAGTGATCCATCAAGGTAATCTGTATCAATTCCCAGAGGCTATGGCGAGGGAACTCTGCTCTAAAGATGTCCATCCCCTGTGATGAAACGGGTCTGTTCATATTTGAAAATAGTTTCTTATTGGAGAACTTTGTCAATCGAATCTTTACAGATATAGAGAAGAGGTCCTTTCAGTCAAGTTATATTCTCTTCGGATAACATTCTCACCTTCCCCCCTCCCTCTTAGCAGTGTAGTATTTTGCACCGATTTCAGCTTCAGTCTGTGTAATCTAACTTAATTATTCCTTTTATTCCAAAACTTGCCATTCCCCCGTTGTTTTATGCCCCATCAAATGGGGCATTCCATTGATTTGCCAACAGAACATGCCTATTTCGTGCCTAAAATTCCATTTCGAGTCGTTTTTAGTTGACCGAACCTGAGCCGCGCTCTACGTAAATTAACTGCCGGCGCGTAGCGTTCTTTTAAGAATGAATTTGGTCAAAGCAGATGACAATGAGCATGAGCGAGGCCAAGCTGGCGGCAGACAGACCATCAGAAGGACGGACATCAGCAAAAACAATCGTCGTCAGTCAATTCCAAAGCGATTTGGGGTATGCGCTGCAGGTATGCCTATGACGGCGCAGGTCGGCTCTACCTTAAAACCTGGCGACAATTTTTGCAATTGTCTGCTACCAAGGAGGTCGTCCACGTCGTCGTCGTCTCCAGCGTTGTTGCATTGCTCACATAATCGACAATGAAAAGCGCCGCAAAATTGCAACTTGCATACAAAAATCTGTTTTTGGCTTCGGGACTTGTTAATTGCGCCATTGAATGGAGCATTTAATTGTTGTACTCCTGGCTGGGCTGCCACCTTGAACCTGTCGCCGACTACTGTCTGGGTCTGGGCTGGTGCGTGGGCAGCTCCAATTACGCGTTCTGACAACACACACGACGCCTCCCGCTGAGCTCCGCAACTCACGCTTCAGTGAGCTTCGGTTTGAAAAGTGTGCACCAAGAAAAAAAACAAAACCTAATTAATAAATTAATTATGCCATTACAATAATACACACACACACACTCACACTCCCACCCTAAGACCTCTGGACCCACGCATTTTAATTATGAATATTTTCTGGCTGAAATATGCACTCACTCACGTTGGCCACCAAAGGGTAGAAAAGGGTATGCTTGATTTTCTTACTAATTATTTTTTTAAAGGTCTTTTGTGGCTTTATAACAATCATATACCATCTGGGCTTGTCAGACAAACAATAACAAGATTCAAGCAACGTTCACTGGAAATTATCTTTTGAAGAATCCCACATTTTATTGGGTGAAGAATCTAGAATCTAGACTCTAGATGTTGATTTAATCCCATATTCTAAGCTAGCTTAAAATTTTTTTATTTTCATCTGAAGTAGATAAAAATTCCTAAAATTCTAGTACATTAAAATTGACTTCTTATTTTGTTGTTTTGGCCCGACTTTGGTCTCAGTTTCTGCAATATGTGCCCCCCAGTCGCTTCTGCTATGCGCGAGGTGGCACCAGTTGTTCACACCAAGGTTGGAAATATCCTTCCGCCCATCATAATGATGGGTGTCGCCTCTTGCCTCTTTCAGCAAAGTCAGCCGGCTTCGATTTGTACGCCTTTTGTACTGCAGTTTCTTCATCCATCCGGGTTATATGTCCTATCTAGTGCATCGGTGAAAAAAAGATTCTTCTTCGGACTTCCTAGATAGACAAAATCCTCTACAAACTTTAAGTTGTATTTTCCTATGTTCACAGATTGTCCGAAACGATTCGGATTCTTGGTACTTCGTCTAGTCCTTGTTTACCGCTGAGCCCAACAGTTTAGACTGCTTATATGACGGCCAATAATGTCAATATCATCGGCATATTGGAGATGCATAAGATCTTTTACGAAGAAATGAGCCCGTTCTGTTAGCATGTGAACGCAGGCTTAATATATACTCCACCAGCAGATTAAAGACGTCACACGATAAGGTATCTCCTGCCTAAAACTTATTTGGCTTTTTGACAGAGCTTTGCGTGCTACTCAACGTCATCATGCAAAGTCAAAACGTACTTTGCTGGTATACCAAAGATAGAAACTTGACCTTAACCTCCAGGTCGTTCAGAAACTTCTAGAAATACATTTTCAGGACCTAATGGGGACGTATGTAGCAAGTTAAAGCTGCTGACCGTTTCAACTCCTTTTCCTGTTGTATTGCAAGACGGACGTAACAGCCCGTTTAATATATTGAATCGTACAAGATGGCTCGTGGTCCTAAGAAGCATTTGAAGCGTTTGGCCGCTCCCAAGTCCTGGATGTTGGACAAATTGGAAGGTTTGTTTGCTCCCCTCAACCGGTCTAGATCTTCTTGAGAAATCGTCTCAAGTACGACCTCAATGGTGCCGAAGTGACCAAAATCGTTATGCAGCTTCTGGTTAAGGTTGATGGAAAAGTGCGCACCGATCCCACCTACCCAGCTGGTTTCATGGATGTGATTACCCCCTAAGCAAGGCGTTTTCAGAGATTGAGAAGGAGTCTAGATTAATGGGTTTAGCGGTAAATGAGGACAAGACGAAGTACCTAGTATCCGCGGACAAAAAGTCATTGCGACTTGGGCAATCTGTTACAATGGAGGGGTACAACTTTAATGTTGTAGATGATTTCGTCTACCTCGGAACGATGATAACCAGCAAGAACAACATCAGTCTGGAAATCCGACGAAGAATCACTCTTGCGAACCGATGCTACTATGGGCTAAGTAGGGAGTTCAAGAGCAAAGACCTCAAGCGAAGAACAAAAATAGCCCTGTACAAGTCGCTTATCATCCCAGTCCTGCAATATGGCGCAGAAGCATGGACAATGACAGCAGCGGATGAAGCGGCGATTGGCGTGTTTGAACGAAGAATTCTTCAAAGGATTTATGGACCTTTAAAAGTTGGCGATGATTTCCGCATTCGAAGAAACGACGAACTGTATAAGCTCTATGGGGACACCAGCCTGGTCAAGCGCATAAAGCAGCAGCGGCTGCGCTGGCTAGGACATGTCGCCAGGATGAAGGAAGAAGCTCCAGCAAAAAAGGCGTATAAATCGAAGGCGGCTGACTATGGAGGCAGCAAGGTGGGAAGACCACCACTAAGATGGGAAGACCAGGTGCGGGAAGACATTGCCGAGCTTGGTGTGACCAACTGGTGGCAGCTCGCACAGAACAGAAGCGAATGGAGAGCGTTAATCGCAGAGGCCCAGACCGTCTAACGGTTGTAATGGCCATTAAAGAAGAAGAAGAAGAAGAAGATTACCCCCTTGGAGAAAACCGGCGAGTATTTCCGTCTGGTGTACGATGTGAAGGGACGCTTCACCATACTTCGCATTTTCGCTGAGAAGGCCAAGTACAAGCTGTGCAAGGTTCGCAAGAATTAATTGGGTGCCAAGGGTGTACCATTCCTGGTCACACTCGATGGTCGTACCATCCGTTATTCCGATCCCCTGATCCATGCCAACGACACCGTGCAGGTGGATATTGCCACTAGCAAGATCACCGACTACATCAAGTTCGATTCGGGTAAACTCTGCATGATCACCGGAGGCAGGAATTTGGAACGTGTCGGCATCCCGGTATTTTCGATATTGTTCACATAAAGGATTCCCAGGGTCACCCGTTTGAATAAAGAGTTCATAATTGGCAAGGGCAACAAGTCCTACATCTCATTACTTAAGGGCAAGGGTGTTAAGCTGAGCCTTTCGGAGGAGAGCGACAAGCGATTGGCCGCCAAGAAATGATACTGGAAATGTCGGTTGATGAAATGAGAGAGTAAGAAGGATTTTTACCTTCTTAGCGCTTAACTCTGTACGTGGAACTACGGAAATTACAAAACCAACTTGTCTTACTGCATATCAAGTCGACTTACACCTACTAGTTGTTGACCACCGATAACAGAGCGATGCGTTCGCAAAGCTGCTGGTTAACGTGAGCGGCGAACTCTCCCTACAGGGTACAATATATAGGGTTAGTGGTACACAGCCCGGTCAAAAAAAAACCAACCCATGCAAACTGCAAAAACTTTAAAATAAATTCGCAGAATTTGGTTGAAATCGGACGACTATTTGCCGGAAATGGACTTTTACTTGAACAATTCTTTGCATTTTAATGTCAGCGTTCTTAAACTCCGATACTTTAAAACAAGCAATTGCAAGGGTTTAAAAAAGTAGATTTGCCTTCTCGTTTTTACGTTCATAAGATACCAATTTTTTGGTCCATCAATTTCAACTGAAACTGGAAATGTCGTAAATTATGGGAGACTAAGAGTGAGAAAGAGAGCAAAAGAGAAACTTGGAAATGAGCGCAGCAGCAGCGCTGCATTCAGCTCCTACTACAGGTACAGAGTAAGTTATAGTCGGGCTTTAGCGGCTTTCTCACTTGTTTTTTTCGGTGGCACGGAATAAAAAAGCAAGTACCATAGGACTTTTCATTTCTGCATTTCAAGTTATATTTTGACCGGCTGCGCAACATGTGGGCGAGCTTTGTCATGCTCGGATCGAATGGCCTGTAATGAATTAAACCAATTATAGCAGTTCATATTACCAAATTCAGAGCATGATTTTGGGGTATGACCGAGCAGCCCGTATGATTTTTTGAGGTATAAGCAGATTCCCCGTAAGCTTTTTGCAAATGCCGCAGCCTATAGCTGCATATTTCTTCAAATGAAAGCAGACAAAACATGACATATTGGGAGCACACAGAAACTATGTTGTTTACACTTCAGCGAAACGAAATAGGAAGCCTATTGATGGGGCTTCAAAAGGAAGTTGGTTGCTCTATTATAATACTAGCGACGGCGTCTTTTAGAAATCTCTTAAAATTTGTTTTTACAGATCATTTCGGTTTAATTTCCTTAAAGTTGCTCAGTTGATATGATTCTTGTTTGGTTCAGTTACTTATTCTGTTTTACTATTTTTTTTAGATTTTGTTTTGAAAACATTTATCTCTTTGAGCTACAAAAAAACTCTTGTTTAGTTTTAAAAGTTTGTAACTACAGGGTATGTCTATGACCAAACCTTCACCTATGAAAATATTCCTTACATTGTATATGTTTTGGTGGTGGTGGCTGCTGCTGTTGTTTACTGCTACGAGAATTGCCTTAATTAAACGCCCCTGAGTAAGGTTGAGCCCTCATTTTTGTTATATGCAGCAGGTTGCTCGTTTTTCGCTTCTCAAAAACTATTTGGCAGCCAATTAGTGATGTTTGAATTCATTAAATATGAAAATGGTCACTTGTGTGGACTCGGCATTTCGTATGAATTTCATTTTCATGTTAACAGTTCTATTATCCTTGTGGCCATATCTGGCGAACCCGAAATAAACTCGAACCGCTGCGATGATAAATCGCATCATTTATGTGTGTGCGCCCAGGCAAATATATCAGCCCGGCAAGGTCATAAATATTAATTGTGGAGATGGCAAGGAGCGTGGAACTGGAATTGGGTTTGCATGTTATGTTAGCCAGCGGCTAGAGTTCCAAGTAGTTGTTGTTGTTGTTGTGGTTGTTGCCATTATCAATCGATCGAACGCGAGCCGCATTGGCATTTGCTTAGCGGTTTGCGCCTGAGCGAACCCCAATTGAATCAATAGGAAACGGCCTAACAACAAACAGCAAATACAAAGCGCAGTCCATATTGTTAATAAATATTCCTAGATTGAAGTCGAGTGTGTGTGTGTGTGTGTCTGGTGGAGAGGATTAGAGATGGTGTGCTGATACTCTGCATAAATTCAAGTGACATAAGGTACTACTTGTACGATTTGTTGAAATGGCCATAAATACTTAGATACCTTTCAGTACAATGCCTAGATTAACCTTAGAGTTTGTCTGCATCCAAAGTAAAGATGTGTAATCTTCAGGTTGTCCGGATCGTTAAACATTGGAGGTATCTTGGTACATTTGGAAGAAGGAAACTTTTCAAGTTTTAGTTTTAAAACATCTTTATAGACCTGTAAAAAAAACGCGAAAAAGTACTCCTTCTGGAATCACAGATCTATGCACTTTAAAAGTTAATACTTTAATTATGAATCCTAATCAAATAACTGTTCTGCAATCACATTTGTTACAAATCCAAGTTTAACAGTAAATCAAATTTTAGGTAAAGAATTTTTCAAACTGTTTAGAGGAAGCTAATTTATGCCACAACATAAGGAAGTTTTTGAAACTTGGGCAGGGTGTGGTATTACATATTGTACTTGGAGTGGTGACGCACGGCCTGACGGTAGTAGTTGGAGTTGTGATACAGGGCCTCTTGGTAGTCGTTGTGGTTTCACATGGAGCCGTAGTAGTGGAAGCGCTTTTAGTAGCGCAGTAAGTGGTGCTTTCAGTAGATTCGTATGGAGAAGTATAGCTTTCCGTTGTATTCAAAGATGATAAGGTAGAACTTGAAGAAATATCCGTTGGAGGAGAAGAGCTTTCAGTTGAGCCTCCAGTTGATGGGGTTGAACTGGAAGAAACGTCCGATGGAGGAGAAGAGCTTTCAGTTGAGCCTCCAGATGATGGGGTTGAACTAGAAGAAACGTCTGATGGAGGAGAAGAGCTTTCAGTTGAGTCATCAGATGGTGGGGTTGAGCTGGAACTTATGTCCGATGGAGGAGAAGAGCTTTCAGTAGAGTCTCCAGATGGCGGTGTTGAACTAGAAGAAACGTCCGATGGAGGAGAAGAGCTTTCAGTTGAGCCTCCAGTTGATGGTGTTGAACTGGAAGAAATGTCCGATGGAGGAGAAGAGCTTTCAGTTGAGCCTCCAGTTGATGGTGTTGAACTGGAAGAAACGTCCGATGGAGGAGAAGAGCTTTCAGTTGAGTCATCAGAAGGTGGGGTTGAGCTGGAACTTATGTCCGATGGAGGAGAAGAGCTTTCAGTTGAGCCTCCAGATGATGGGGTTGAACTAGAAGAAACGTCTGATGGAGGAGAAGAGCTTTCAGTTGAGCCTCCAGTTGATGGTGTTGAACTGGAAGAAACGTCCGATGGAGGAGAAGAGCTTTCAGTTGAGTCATCAGAAGGTGGGGTTGAGCTGGAACTTATGTCCGATGGAGGAGAAGAGCTTTCAGTAGAGTCTCCAGATGGCGGTGTTGAACTAGAAGAAACGTCTGATGGAGGAGAAGAGCTTTCAGTTGAGTCACCAGATGATGGGGTTGAACTAGAAGAAACGTCCGATGGAGGAGAAGAGCTTTCAGTTGAGCCTCCAGATGATGGGGTTGAACTAGAAGAAACGTCTGATGGAGGAGAAGAGCTTTCAGTTGAGCCTCCAGTTGATGGTGTTGAACTGGAAGAAACGTCCGATGGAGGAGAAGAGCTTTCAGTTGAGTCATCAGAAGGTGGGGTTGAGCTGGAACTTATGTCCGATGGAGGAGAAGAGCTTTCAGTAGAGTCTCCAGATGGCGGTGTTGAACTAGAAGAAACGTCTGATGGAGGAGAAGAGCTTTCAGTTGAGTCACCAGATGATGGGGTTGAACTAGAAGAAACGTCCGATGGAGGAGAAGAGCTTTCAGTTGAGCCTCCAGTTGATGGTGTTGAACTGGAAGAAACGTCCGATGGAGGAGAAGAGCTTTCAGTTGAGTCATCAGAAGGTGGGGTTGAGCTGGAACTTATGTCCGATGGAGGAGAAGAGCTTTCAGTAGAGTCTCCAGATGGCGGTGTTGAACTAGAAGAAACGTCTGATGGAGGAGAAGAGCTTTCAGTTGAGTCACCAGATGATGGGGTTGAACTAGAAGAAACGTCCGATGGAGGAGAAGAGCTTTCAGTTGAGCCTCCAGTTGATGGTGTTGAACTGGAAGAAACGTCCGATGGAGGAGAAGAGCTTTCAGTTGAGTCATCAGATGGTGGGGTTGAGCTGGAACTTATGTCCGATGGAGGAGAAGAGCTTTCAGTAGAGTCTCCAGATGGCGGTGTTGAACTAGAAGAAACGTCCGATGGAGTAGAAGAGCTTTCAGTTGAGCCTCCAGTTGATGGGGTTGAACTAGAAGAAACGTCCGATGGAGGAGAAGAGCTTTCAGTTGAGCCTCCAGTTGATGGTGTTGAACTGGAAGAAACGTCCGATGGATGAGAAGAGCTTTCAGTTGAGTCATCAGAAGGTGGGGTTGAGCTGGAACTTATGTCCGATGGAGGAGAAGAGCTTTCAGTTGAGCCTCCAGATGATGGGGTTGAACTAGAAGAAACGTCTGATGGAGGAGAAGAGCTTTCAGTTGAGTCACCAGATGATGGGGTTGTACTAGAAGAAACGTTCGTTGGAGGAGAAGAGCTTTCAGTAGAGTCTCCAGATGGCGGTGTTGAACTAGAAGAAACGTCCGATGGAGGAGAAGAGCTTTCAGTTGAGCCTCCAGTTGATGGTGTTGAACTGGAAGAAACGTCCGATGGGGGTGAAGAGCTTTCAGTTGAGCCTCCAGTTGATGGTGTTGAACTGGAAGAAACGTCCGATGGAGGAGAAGAGCTTTCAGTAGAGTCTCCAGATGGCGGTGTTGAACTAGAAGAAACGTCCGATGGAGGAGAAGAGCTTTCAGTTGAGCCTCCAGTTGATGGTGTTGAACTGGAAGAAACGTCCGATGGAGGAGAAGAGCTTTCAGTTGAGCCTCCAGTTGATGGTGTTGAACTGGAAGAAACGTCCGATGGAGGAGAAGAGCTTTCAGTAGAGTCTCCAGATGGCGGTGTTGAACTAGAAGAAACGTCCGATGGAGGAGAAGAGCTTTCAGTTGAGCCTCCAGTTGATGGTGTTGAACTGGAAGAAACGTCCGATGGGGGTGAAGAGCTTTCAGTTGAGCCTCCAGTTGATGGTGTTGAACTGGATGAAACGTCCGATGGAGGAGAAGAGCTTTCAGTTGAGCCTCCAGTTGATGGGGTTGAACTGGAAGAAACGTCCGATGGAGGAGAAGAGCTTTCAGTTGAGCCTCCAGTTGATGGTGTTGAACTGGAAGAAACGTCCGATGGAGGAGAAGAGCTTTCAGTAGAGTCTCCAGATGGCGGTGTTGAACTAGAAGAAACGTCCGATGGAGGAGAAGAGCTTTCAGTTGAGCCTCCAGTTGATGGTGTTGAACTGGAAGAAACGTCCGATGGAGGTGAAGAGCTTTCAGTTGAGCCTCCAGTTGATGGTGTTGAACTGGAAGAAACGTCCGATGGAGGAGAAGAGCTTTCAGTTGAGTCATCAGATGGTGGGGTTGAGCTGGAACTTATGTCCGATGGAGGAGAAGAGCTTTCAGTTGAGCCTCCAGTTGATCGTGTTGAACTGGAAGAAACGTCCGATGGAGGAGAAGAGCTTTCAGTTGAGCCTCCAGTTGATGGTGTTGAACTGGAAGAAACGTCCGATGGAGGAGAAGAGCTTTCAGTTGAGCCTCCAGTTGATGGTGTTGAACTGGAAGAAACATCCGATGGAGGAGAAGAGCTTTCAGTTGAGCCTCCAGTTGATGGTGTTGAACTGGAAGAAACGTCCGATGGGGGTGAAGAGCTTTCAGTTGAGCCTCCAGTTGATGGTGTTGAACTGGAAGAAACGTCCGATGGAGGTGAAGAGCTTTCAGTTGAGCCTCCATTTGAAGGTGTTGAACTGGAAGAAACGTCCGATGGAGGTGAAGAGCTTTCAGTTGAGCCTTCAGATGGTGGGGTTGAACTGGAAGTTATGTCCGATGGAGGGGTAGTTGAGCTTTTGGTCTTGCAATCTGTTACTCCAGTAGATTGAGTGGTGGTTCTTGTTGAGCAGCTCTTTGTGGTTGTGGAACATGGCGGTGGAGCTGGTGTGGTAGCTGTCGGTTTGCACCATGAACCAAATATATTGAATATAAATGGTCTGACCAAGGCAATATTTTGATGAATATTGAAAATGTTTTTGGGTTCGGTTTTTTTCTCTGCTGTCGCCTTGGTCACGCAGTTTTGTGTTTTCTGGCTAAACTCCGAGCCCTCATCGCAAGAGGAACTAAATTTGCCCAGCGGACCCAGACAAGTGAAATACGATCGTGAATCTTTAGGATCAGCTACTTTGGCACCAAAACTCTGATCCAGACATTCATCGGAGGTGGCAAATGTGTGTGGAATGGTCACCAGACCTAGGCAAAAGAGCCTAACCCAAACTGCAAGGAAATGGAATTGTTTTAAATGAAGAGGAGACGAAATAAATGAACTTACAGAAATGCATCTTTCGAGCAATTGTGGCTTGTCCAGTAATTGGAGTTCTATTTTATAGTCACTTGAAGACTAATTAGCTAAAATTAACTTCTGGAGTGGAACATGAAAATTAAATTATGAAGTGAATGTTTATCAAATAGTTGAGAAGAAATTTTGTTAAACAAAAAGATATTACGTAGTAGCAATTGTTTTTTTGTAGGAAATATCCAAAGATAAGGGTGTCAAGTACTCTGCAGAAGGGAAAGGAAACTGGAAGAAATAGTAACAATTACTAAGTCAGACGAGCAACTATTAAACTTCGTCTAAATGAAGGTTTGAATAATAATTTGTATTTATTTACTAAATTATTAAATTACTCCCACATCAGTCAAGTCAATTCTTACCTCATCTCATGGCGTTAGCACCTAACCCACAAATATTTCCCCCTCAGCTTCAATTTGTTTTGTATTCATGTCGATTTTCCCCTGTTGATTTAACGGTTTTGGTTTGTAAACTTAATTTTAATATCTTGCTGTGGGTATAAAACAAACCGTTTTTTTACATTTTAACATTTTTATAAATGCATCATTACAGCCCGTTTTATTGGCAAGCGAAAGAATACGTGGGCCCCTCGTATACGATTACTGATTTATGGCATCGGCCGATTCATTAAAAAAACCGAAAATATTTTAACATCGATTTTATTTGATTTTAATAGCGTCGCCCGCCCTGGGAAGCGCACTCTGGCGTTGGCCATAAAATGGTTAACTGATATATGTAGGCCAAGGGACACCAGAACCGCTAAGGCCCGTCATCAGCCAGCTGGAGGAACGCCGCCCATAAATCTATGCAATTAAAAATTATGGTGAGTTTTTTTTTTTTTTTAACCGAGTCAATTTATGACCCAGAGGGAAATAAATCAGAAATACGAAATCAAAGTTAAACGATTTTGGTAAAATAAGTTTTCTATGGCCATCGTAAAAATGCAAGTGTCAGGCAGGTGGTACCACCCCATGGGGCCACACAATAGGAAAGAAAAGAGCGGGCAACTTAAATGTCACACACAAATTTTCATTTAATTATTTATACTTTTTATTTGGTGTAAATCAAAAATTCCTTCTTTATGTGGTTGGAAATTTTAATTAGGAAAAATCGAATTACCACTCCTCAAGTCGAAATAATTAGACCGCACGCAGTGAGTTGGGGTCCAAGTGGCGATAAGCCTAGGAAATCGTGACATTCTTCATGGCTCAATCGTAAATCATATCGTGTGTGTGAGCCGCCAGCCCACAGCTCCTCCATAGATCAATGTGACTTGATTGTTCGAGTGCGTGTTCGATTTTTAACGACTTCGAGCAACGTGGAATGCATTTGAATGTCAATGCAATGCAATGCATAATTATTCCCTGCACTGGACATGGGGTATATCAGTTGTACTTGATGCCTAGATAAGAAAGAAGTAATATTCTTCAAAGAGTTAGCTTAACTCTGCGAGAGTTTAGTTAGAGTAAGTAACCATATTAAGGACTTAGAGAAGCTAGTTACAGTGGTTCATATCAGCTTAATAAAGTACCAGACCAGATCGAAGACTCTATTAAAAAAAAAAAAAAGAAAGAGTCGGTCATTTATTCGCCAATTCGATGAACTTTACTTACTACTAAACATGCGTAGAATTTACGAACCGTCTACTTAAATCTGTGAGGGCGGGAGAGTTCGTGGCAAATATTGAAATTGGATAAATGCTGCCATCAGGCTTAAGAGAAAGGAAGAAAAAAATAAAGATATGGTGAAATTAAACAAAAATATTAATATGTCATCGAAGGAAATTTTAGTTACTTTTGTAAGGAAATATGCGAAATTGGGACAAGTCACAATGGGCAAGGTTAGTGGTGGATGCGGAAAGACATTTTTAAGATTGCTGTGAACTGTGCCAGCTCGCACGGAGAAACAATAAATATCGGGCCAATAAGAAAAATAAGAAGATAGGCAAGACTGCACTGCGTCGCAGATGGATAGACTTCCGCAACACATTTGATGAGGCAGACAAAGGTGAATTTACCTACAAGGTGACGTACTCCCCACGGCTGCTATCTTTCTAGGGGCCTTACTTTATTTTCAGTTGTCTTTTGGTTACAACAATTTCAAACGAAGTGTGCCTAGCATCTGCCTCTCAGAGCAACGCCATCATGGTATAATTAACAAGGTAGTGTCGTCAGAAATTCACCATGCGAAAGAGGTACCCGTTGATATGAACATGTGAGAGAAAAAAGAGGCAGCCTACTTCACCTGGTTTAATTTCACCATGAGCGCCATCAATCTCAGAGAGCCGAGACAGCAATTTGAAAAAAAATAATGAACCCTCCCCACAACGGATAACTATAAGGTAGTCTCGTCTGCAAAAACTGCCCCTTAGCATATGCTAGCAATGAGTGCGAGTGAAAAACACAAAGTATAGTGAGTGTGAGAGAAACGGCAATATAGTATGTTGATTAACCCTGAACAGGTCCGTGGGGTTTAAAATAGCCTACTGTAATACAAAGATGTGAATTAGTTATTATATTTTTATTTTATAGATTAATTTTGCTTTATTAATATTAATTAATTAATAAATTATTTTGTTGAGGTTTTTAATTCTGAAATATATTTTTATACCCGTTCTAGTAGAGTAAAAAGGGTATACTAAAGTCGTGCAAATGTATGTAACAGGCAGAAGGAATCATTTCCGACCATATAAAGTATATATATTCTTGATCAGCATCAACAGCCGAGTCGATATAGACATGTCCGTCTGTCCGTCTGTCCGTCCGTCTGTATGAACACCTAGATCTCAGAGATGGTAAGAGATAGAGGTTTGACATGTATGGGACAAATGCTTCTTTTATCTGCACGCAGATCAAGTTTGTTTCAAATTTAGGTGACGCCCCCACCCGCCCCCGCAATTTGGAAAAAACGTTATATCTCCTATAGTTTTTAAGATAGACGTTTTGTTCCTTCTAAAGATAGTTAGTAATTAGCAAAATGAATCGATTTGCTGAAGAAATGATTAAGATCGGATGAACGGTTCTCAAGTTATGAGCAAAAAAGTGAACCAAGCCCCCCGCTACCCCTCCTCTCACCACAAAAAAAATGTTGCATACTTTTTGGATGATCATCCTAAACATGTTTTTTCATGAGTAACGGGTATATCGAAGTCGGTCAGAGCCGACTTTAACTTACGCTCTCGTTTATTTTTAAAATAAAAAACTTTTATACAACTATCGACATCCATACTTTTCGCTGCTATTATAATAGCATAAGTTATAATTATAAGTTTTCCTTTTACATTTTGTGTTATATCAAAATGTTTTCTAACATGATATAAAAATTTTCGTTCTAGCTGTTTGAGCTTATTTGTAAATTGCTCAGATGATTTTATAAGTCCGCCATGTGATACCTCATCCACGTACATAAGTGTGTGTAGAGCTTTCTGAGAACTCATCAGACAGTTTTAACCAGGGCTGCAAACCTTCTAAGAATCGGGAGGGGTTCACTCCGGGGCTCGAACCCTTGAAACTTTTTGGGTTCGTGTTTACGGAACGGGTTCAGAAGGTCGCTGATCCAAGGTTCAGGTTCGAATCGGGGGTCAGAAATTATTTCGTCTTCGCTGACGCAAAAATACCTCTTACATGTTTGGAAGTTCAGAGTCTGTATATTCGAGCTTAACATCAGTTATTTGAAGGGATATTTTACTTTAAAATACAGGGTAAATTTTAAACTAATTTTATGACTAGAAAAGTTTGACCTAATTACACAGTCTAATTAGCTTTTGCAACAGAGAAGATAGCAATATTTGGCCGCTCAATTCAAATAAAAATTCTTTAAAACAAATTGCATTTATCAGAAACTATGCAAATATATCGTAACCCTTACGTGCGGGGTAAAAACGGACAATTGATTTCAATTCAGCGGCCAAAAATAATTATGAAAAGTTTGTTATATCTTCTGTTGGCCTTTTTTTGAATTCCAGTGTTATCAGACAAATCTCTCAAATTCCTATTTTTTGAAAAGTTATTTCTTAATTATTTTTTTATGTCATATTTTTCGAAGTTTTAGAAAACTTTTTCTGTTTATTAGAAAATGTTTCTAATTATCAGGAAAAATTTATAAACAAGGTGATTCAAGCTATTGTTTTCTAAGTGTGTGCATTTCAATATATGTATATTGGAAAATGGCCAAATTAACAATTATAACATTTGAACTTTTGAACCGAACCCATTTGTGACTTTATTTTTCTCCGGTTCAGGTTCAGGTTCAGGTTCGGGCGGAAAATATATTTCTGAAAAAATAAGAACTATTAATAAATGATAATATTTTTTTGGATTTGCTTACACAACTTTCGTTTCACATCACATTTTGGTGCATGAATAAATTTGACACCCTGTACATGCTTGCGACAAAAATTACAGTAACTCATTTTTTGTTGCTGCGTAAGGGTTTAAACATTCAGAAAAAATTTGTCCGCACACAACCTTTCACGTCAACAAGCAGGCATCAAAGAAAATCTAACATAGAAGCACAGTTTGCTGCGTCGTCAACATTTCACTCAGATATTAATCAGCTGTTTGCTGTCATTTTGGCTCTTTGCGTCATTTTTTGACACTTTGAGTAATTATTGTGACTATGTTCGTCTATCTCTAACCAACTTGTTTTCCTATATAGACAAAAAATTTGAGCAAAAGTTTGAGTTGTCATAATGAATGTTCTCATTGCCAGGATGGAGCTAACATCACTCAAAAAAGAGAGTCATTTTAGAGTATGCTTCTTTGTTAAATTTTCGTTGACTACAGTAATGATTCTCAAGATGGGCAAGATCAAGGTATACTAAACAAGGTAGGCTCACTCGCTCTTTCACAACTCTTTATATTTGCCTCAAAAAGAGCGAAAGCGACAGAGCAATATATTTCAATACAAAGCCTACTAAGCTACTAAGTAAAATACAAAAAATTCATCCGTGGAGATGATTTGCTTACAACAAAGAAAATTTAACATAGAAGCACACTTTGAAACGCCTCTCTATTTTGAGTGATGTTAACTCAATCCTGACAAAAAGAGCATTCATTCTGACAACTCAAAATTTGACTCAAAATGTTTGTCGACATAGGAAACCATGTTTGTTAGAGGGAGACGCACATAGTCACAAAAATAACTCAAAGTGTCAAAAAATGACTCAAAGATACAAAATGACAGCAAACAGCTGATTATTTTCTGAGTGAAATGTTGACGACGCAGCAGAGTGTGCTTCTATGTTAAATTTTCTTTGCTTACAACAGTTGCTTTGCAACGGAGCAAAAAGTATTAGAGAGGAACGTTGCTCAGTCGACATTGCTTCTGTCAGATAATTGTCAGCTGTTCGCTCTTATTTACGCTCTCTTGATACTTTTCGGTCAGCTGTTCGCTCTCTCTTGTTGTCTTATGGTCGTCTCGCTCTAACTAAAGTGATTTCCTACTGGCACTTTGAAGTACCCGCAAAATTGAGAGGCAACGCAAACGTTCTCTCTAATTCTAATTGCTCCATGGCTTTACTGCAGATGCGACCACCTTCAGCTCATATGAGCCGAAGTCAGTCGTGATTCTAAGCAAACGCGAGCCGAAGTTATGGTTGTGTGAATCGGAATTGCAAGTAAACCGCGTGTTGTCTGGAGAGAGCTCTCATATTCACCAACACAAGCGCTTTGTTTTTGTCCTCTCCATTTGGCAGCCTCTGCCTTACTGACTGAAATTTAACAAGTTGTCAAGAGAGCGAGAGAGTGAGTAGGCCTACCATGGTTAGTATGCCTTAAGCAAGACCATCCATTTGGTTTTCGCAGAAAACACTGTGCGCCGCAACAGGTCCCCAAAGCATATTCTTATACTGTTCTGTCGTCTTCTTGGATATAAGTAAGTTCGAGCGCGTTTGGCACGAGATCCTGCTTTTTAAGCTTAAGTATTTCCTCCTTTTAGAGCAGTGGGACCCAAAATCATACTATCAAGCTTTGCGCTGGTGTGCGTAGCAGCGAAACACGATGTGAGCAACAAGCAAACAATCAAATGCTCGCTTCGTGAGATATCAAACCGCTGAGCGTGCTATTTATATGTAGAGCACACGTATTCTCTCTCTCTATGCGTATGTCTGCTGAGACGCCAGACATGGGAGGCTTAAAAAACGGGCAGCATTTGATTTCTCTGTTGGTCTTTCAAACTGGATTACAGGGTATTTTAAGTTCAATCAACAATTTAATATTCTAGAATATTTAATATTTTTAAGTTAATTAAAACAGTTGAAAGGGGGAGCTCAGCGGAGGTATTACCCTCTGCAGCACACACACTCACACACGCTTACCCAAATCTTACACGCCCAATTTGAAATGTCGCATTGTCCGTCCGAGTTGTTGTTGATGTGTCCAATGTCAGTGACTTGACAGCTAACATCCCACACGATCGATTGAATCGATTACCCTTACTTAGCCCACAAGTGTGGAAGATTAATTTTTTCGAATGAAACAAAATAAACAATAAGAGAGATCAAATTACGTGATAAGAAATGGAATGCGGTGGCAGTGTCAACAGAAGGGAGGAGTCCACCGAAAAGATCATCCACATTATTAATGAATTTTCTTCTAGCGAGATCAAGAGGCCAAATATGAAAAAATAACGAGCCCAAGTAAAATATAACTAGACATAAAATCAGAATGGCAAACCGTTAATAATAAAAAAAAAAACAGGACGAGAATCCGTTTTGTCGACACCCAGCCAAGCGTATGTGAAAATGTTGTGGCGATTGAAATCAAACGCCCACTTGGAACTTGAACTCGAGCTGGGCCAAGGCGTACAAAAATTTGCAATTTGCATAAACCAAGACTCCGGACTCCAAAGCGCAGGCAGCTTCAACTGACAATTGACAACAACGGCAGCAGCAGCAACAACAGTTGCGATTGTCAATTCGGCAACATGTTGCCAGTTGCCAGTTGCCTTGGTCAAGTGCAGAAACAGGTTGGCAGCCACTTCCTCGACTCTCTGCTTAGATTCTCCAGTTTAGATTGTGGAGACGCTTGGAAATTTGTAGCAGTCAGTCCAGTCGCCGGGCCCTGGGTAATTGTTGCCAACGCCAACGTCTGGGGGCCTTGGCAACATGTTGCTGCCGTTTGTTTTCCTTTTGATTGTTGTCGATTGTGTTGTGGTCAGAGACTGATGATGACCATCAAAAGTGATGCATTTGTACACCCATGAGTTTTGACGTGAAATCAAAGACGTCGTCGCATAAATTTGTGTGTGTACCCTAAACCATTCAAAGATTAATGCCTCAAGTCAATTGAATCCGTCTTGGTCTGTCCCGGAAGCGTTGATCTTGTTAATTTTATAGATTTTTTATGTATATCATCTTAAGAAATTGCTGAAAGCTCAAGTGTTGCTGCAACATGTTGCAGGCAGATTTGAATGCCTGCAATAATTGTTCTAGTTTTTGTCCAAACAAATTTTTGTAGCATTTGGAATGTCCAGCCAAAAGACAAACGCCTTGCGCATACAAAATGAGACAGCAGAACGTTGCGACGATGACTTGAATGAAGAGGTTTTCCGTTGTTGTTGTTGTCCATTTCCATGCTCAATTTTCCAATGTTTCCTGTGACCATTGAACAAGAGAATCAAACAACTAGCTGAGGTTCAGTTCGACGACAGCAGCAGCCGACGGGGAAATGCGTTGAGATTGAGGCTCAACCATGGTGATTACAGCCAAACTCCTTTTTGGTCTGCTCTAGCTAAGAAAGCGGGTATAAAGAATATGTTAGAGGGTTTATACCGTATATTTCTCCAGCTAAATGCAAGTGTATACCACATTCGTTAAGAAGTTGGCCATATAGAGCTTGGTTCAGCCTTTTTTCCAGTATTTGTGTTTCTAGGTCCCAGACTCAACTGTTGCTTTGTATTTACTTCTCTTTGTTGTGTTTGTGTGTGGGGCATTCGAATATAAATTGCAGATTTCTAACGCAATTTTCATAGCTGCATCCCCTTTAAAATCTTGACATTGGCCTTGTGGTTGTTCCTTCTTAGCAATTTCTTTTTCCATAATTTTTGGTTATGATAATTTTTACTTATGGCCACAACAATTGCCAATTGTTCACTATCACAACGCAGATCTAACCCAGTTTAGAGACTTCTACTAGCCACAAAACTATTTAGCTCGTTTTGAGGGCATTGCGAAAGATTTGTGTTCTAGCTTATATAAGTTTAATGATTATACGTATTTGTCTGTTTGATGAACAGACGGATTACTATTAAATCAGCAGGTAGATTCCGCAAAGCTAAGTTTTAAAGATCAATCCACTGCTAGTTGAGCATATTTGTCGAAATCAGCCTTGAGTTCTTTCGTCAGTTCATCTTTCAGACGCATGTGATATGTAAGAGGATCCCTCTGAAGTCAGAAAATATTACTTATTAATCAATTTTTTAAGTTTGAAAATTCGAAAAATGTTTGAATTGTACATGGAACATACATATGTGCAAACAAATCAATATGTAGTTAATAGGCTAATCACATCTCATCTAACTCATCAACCGCTCATCTAACATCCAACATCCTGAGTTCAAATCAGTGGGCGACAAAACAAACATGCTCATTTTGGCATTGCGTGGGTGCGTTAGCCTCTCTTTCACACTTGTTAGCTGTTGCAATAGAGGGGAGCGCTCTCAGTTAGCACTAGTTCGTTGTATACTGACAGTAGATCGACGTCGCTGCTACAGTGGGCTCTTGTATACACAAAAAATAGAATCGTGCCGAACTCTGACTAAAATGATTAATAACAATTTGCTTTGCCAACATTTTTAAGCTGTTGCCTGGTAAAATTGTTAAGTAGGTCGATGTCTAATTGGAACATGCTGCCAAGTTGACAAATTCCAACCCTGAACAATATTTTTGACTCACGAGGTTGGTTGCTACGAGCCTATTAAAGTAAAAGCTATGGAGAACCCTTTCCCAGACGACGTGATGAAGACTTATACATGGATTTCAAATGGAACACACTTACAAGGAAAGTCTAAGCAGTAAAGTATGAATATTGTTATGGCCTTATTGCATACATATGTAAATAACAAATGTTACTATTCAGACAGGACACATTACAAGCAACAATGATGCATTTTCTGTTTCAGCGCTTTGCATGTTAGCGCACAATGCGAGAAGTTTCAATCAAAGACAGCAGCAGAAAAGGCTTTTCGCATTTTTTCTTCAGAGTCTCTGAAGGACTAACGCGCTATATGTATGGGTTTCAGCAAAAGACACACAACGGTAAAGTGAAGTTGTAAGGAACAGAATTTATATTACAAACTTGAAATTATATTGAATTAATAGAAGCTTGTTTCAAAATGACACTAAAAGTTTGATAATTGAAGTGTCAAATCGATACTAAACGAGAGCGTAAGTTAAAGTCGGCTCTAACGGACTTCGATATACCCGTTACTCATGAAAAAAACATTTTTAACAGTGTTCCTGCGTTCCTAAAGGTGAACATCCGAAAAATATGCAACATTTTTTTAGCTCGGCTATTTATTACTTTTTTGATCATAACTTGAGAACCGTTCATCCGATCTTGATCGTTTCTTCGACAAATCGATTCGATTTTGCTAATTACTAACTATCTTTAGAAGGTACGAATCGTCTATCTTCAAAACTGTAGGAGATATAACGTTTTTTCCGAATCGCGGGGGCGGGAGGGGGCGTGGCCAAAATTTGGAATAAACTTGATCTGCGTGCAGATAAAAGAAGCATTTGTTCCATACATGTCAAACCTCTATCTCTTACCATCTCTGAGATCTAGGTGTTCATACATACAGACGGAGGGACGGACAGACGGACATGTCTATATCGACTCTGCTGTTGATGCTGATCAAGAATATATATACTTAATATGGTCGGAAATGATTCCTTCTGACCACTTTAGTATACCCTTTTTACTCTACGAGTAACGGGTATAAAAAGAAGCTCAAACATTTCAACAACATATTGATCCCGAGTTTCAGCAAAATAAACTGCCAAACAAGCAGTCAAGAAACCAAAACATATCTCTCTGTCATTTTGATACACTCACTCTTACCGGCAACACGCAGTCTCAAATAAACCGAACTAAAATCAAATTTGTAATTTAAAGTAAATAGTTCCTGTCGCTGAGACTCATGGTTTAGGTAGTGGCGTCATCGATTGGTCAGCTTTGATAATCATAATCCATTGGCCAAGCTATTACCAAATGGTCCCTCTTCGTTACCGCAGAAGCATGGGAAGCACCCTGTGGTGGGATTTTGAGTGTTTCGCATCTCTAAAGTGGACTGGACGCGACTATCTGGGAGCGGGCCTCCAACTAGACAACGCCCGCTGCCTGACACCTTAGTCCGGCCCTGTAAGTAAGACATGTGGATTGGGAAAGGAGAAGATATTGGGCCGGAATTGAATGGGTGCGAGGCTGTTTCTTAGGGGCCTGCTTATTCGCAGCTAACCTTTATAGAAAGGCCGTTCGCTATCCCCAACCTCTGAGCCCTCCATTCAAAGTGGTTGCTGCCATAGGCCAAAAATCAAAAAATTATTCTTAAAATTTTTAAACATTTCTTTCTTCTCTTTAATTAATTTAATCCTATTTAATTAGAATTTTGATATCATTTAAATAGATAACAGACAGATATACTCCTACGCGTTTCGGCTAGCCTTTGCTTGCTTCTTTAGGGAGTTTTTCATACCACTCACACACTACTAATTTTGAGTTTAATTTAATAAACAATTCCCAGTGAATCGGTGATTTTGTACTATCCGGCTCGACGGACCATTTTCCATGTAATGGCCAATTATATCATAATTTCTTCGTTTTATGTTAGCTTCGAGCTTAAATTTCATATCAAAATGCAAAAGATCAAAAATCCCTAAGCATCTTCAATGGCCGCGCTAATCAAGTACCCACTCAATCACTCAATTTATTTTCCCCAATATCCAGCTGCTACCCTCCCAATCAGTGCTAAATAGTTGGGCCAGCCAACCAAGCCATCGTGTGGGTGCATAATTCAAGGCCTAACAATGGTCGCATTCAGAGGCTAGAGTTGAATATGCCTTGGCGGTTTTTTGCGCTAATTGCGCTAATAATGGGGATTACCTTCCCTTGCAGGCGAAAGCAAAGCAAAGCCAAGTCAACGACTACGACAAACGCCAACGCACTAATGGCTGCCGCTTTTGTGCTTGGAAGCTGCTAACGATGCCAGGCTCCCACTCTCCACTCCGTCTAGGCACTAGGATGCAGTTGGAGTCGGAGTTGGAGTTGGCGGCGGCTACCTCTTTTCTTTTCGCGCGGTTTATTGTAATTTCATTAAACGAAAAATAGTCTCGGTGGCGCAATTTATTTTTAAATAGCCCACAATTTATGACTCCCACCGTTTATGTGGGCGGGAGCAGCAGCTCCAAGTGAAAGTCACTTCGTGTGTCGAATCTTGTGGTCAACCGCATTGACAGCCACTTGCGCAATTTATCATCAAATTAAAGTGCAATTTAATTTCAATTAACCTGATGCGTGCGCCCGAGACAAACTAATGTCGCTGTCGACCCTTTCAGCTGTTGGCATTTTGGTTCGTTTAATGAAAAAATTGCATGCAAATTGCACAAAATGGAAAACCGCAGCCAATTCATTGAATCAATTAGGGGGGGCAACAGCAAACAGCTGTTACCTGTAAATATGAAGTTTCAGAAACTCAACTCTACTTCAAGTCCCTGACATGACATGGTCAAGATGGCTTGGACGCTTGGTTATGATTGGTGGAAAGTGAGCTACAAAAAGGGAGGAGTTACAAATAAAATATTATGCAAACAGGCAGTTAAACTATATTCTCCACTATCTTGTGTACCCAGCAAACATTTTGCGGAAGACTTATTTTAATCACTTTCTTAATAACTAATCTGAAAGTTTGAAAAGCACTTTTCGAGAAATTCTTTAAAAGTCAAATGTACAGAGAGTCTCATTTTATTAAAAGATGCTTTGGCTGAAGACTTCACGAAAGACAATAAAGAAAGAAAATCCAGGAATTTTTGGGGTCAACATCAATTCTGAACAAAACCTCCCGACCGAGGTTGACAACTATATAACTTCACTTTGTTTAAATTCTCCCAGCCTAGAAGAGTCATATTTGGTAAGACCTTTAGAAATTACTAACATATTAAAAATCTAAAAACTAGGAAATCTCGCGGTCTCGATGGCATTGAAAACATAATTATTAAGGCTTTTCCCTGCAAGGGAGTGATATTTCTCACTAGATTAATAAACGAAAGTTTGCGCCTCTGCTATTTTCCCAAGGCTTGGAAACTGTCAAAAGTCATCCCCATCAGGAAAGCTGGCAAACCTCCTGAACTTCCTTCTTCTTAACGTCCTGTTAGTCTGCTTTCCTCAGCCTGCAAAATTCTCGAGTGCGTCGATGTTGTGGATCGGACATGTGTGCCTGTAACTATGTCGTCGGTGCAGTGGATCAGATATGTGTGTTGTGCCCAGTCACCGGTGTCTTTTGGACAAGATGAATTGAACTGGAACCAAGAATTTTTGAGTCAGGCTAAAGAAGCTCCTTGAACGTCAGTGATGACGTCTGTCTTTATGTATGGATGATCCTTTTTTTATGTTTACGTATAGGAACAGACGTTACACTCTGTTGTATTGTTGGCACTTTTTTTTGGTGAATTTGTTTAATGTTTTTTGCACATTTCACTTTTGCTGATTTCTTGCTGCTGCAAAGCAATGTCTGCCTCCGGTCGCCACCGTTTTGGAGAGACGCCGATTTGGCTGCATCCGTTCTATCTATGTGTGTATCGAGAGCTAAAGATTTTGGTCGATATTACTTAAGTTGAATTGAATAGTGTGCAATTGTTTTCAGAAGGGGTCACCAAATGCGGCACGCCAATTTAACTAATAAGTTTAATATTCAGATTAGGTTTAAGTTTGGTTTATTGAAGACGGCGATTTTCCGGTAAGAATGAGTGTAACGCAATGGCAGATAAGATAAGTGTGTGCCAGTTAGAGATGTAAGATATCTAAAAAGGCGGAAGTATCGAGCATCGATAGTTGTTAACAAGTTAGATGAACTGGATCTGTGTTTAAAGCTGGATGAACTGGGACTGGAACCGCCACAACCATTTGAAAACTGGCTAATATTTGATGCTACTCCTGTGACCATTTCAAATCTGACCAATAGATGGCGCCACTACTGTGCTCTTGCGGCAGAGAACTTTTCTTTTTGTCATATATTGAAAACTTGAAAATAGTTCATCCTTACTTTATCATTCATATCATTAAATTGATGAATTATCTTGACTGCTAAATATCTTTAGAAGTTGCAAGGTATTTATCAACAAAACTGTGGGAGATAATAAGGGTATTCCAAATATTAAAAGAAAACTTGATCTGCGAGAATAAAGAGTATAAGTCCCATACATGTCAAACCTTCATCTCTTACCATCTCTGAGATCGACTCGGTTGTTGATGATGAACAAGAAAATATATACTTTATAGGGTCGAAAATGATTCTTTCTCGCTGTCGCCTACTTTTGCACCAACTTTGATGTTACCTTCCTTTTGATTTCGTTGCCTCATCTAGTTACTGGTTATTCTTAAGTTCCTTATGTAACCCAACATCTGGCCCAGGACATCGCCTAACTCTTCACTTTCATAGCGACTTGGGCATGTCTTGCATAACATTTCCTCTATCAGAATGTTTACCCCATAATAATGTTAATTGGCCTTTTTGTTATGCAAAAGACTTAACTTCAATTGGAGACAAGACAGAATGACAAAATGCAACTGCAACAAAATGTTCAATAATCGCCAATTGGCATTCGCATTGTTTAAGGCTTCTCCGGCCCCTCCTCCGACTCTTGACTCTTGACTGGAGTTTATGGTTTATGACAGCGGCGGGTGGCTTTGGCGTTGGCTGTGGCTCTAGGTCTGTCGCTCGTGCCCGGCAAGTCAAATACATTTTGTTTTTGACGGCGTCTGACAGTAACTGTCATTTTATTAAATATGGTTTTTTCTTGATTTCCACCTCCACCTCCTCCTCCTCCGCTTGGGTTTCTGTTTTCTGTCTTTTTTTTTATCAGAGCTGAAAATCCCGTTGTCGTTGTCAGCGCAAGTTATGCTTTGCGATTGGCGTGGGTTGCCTTGCATAGCCAACGGTAGCCACAACAACAGGTGTTTCTGCCCCACAACCTCTTCATCAGCCCCGTCCCCCTCCCCCTCCACTCACTTGTGGGTTGCATCACGTAGCGCGTTTGCCTGTCAGGACCAGCTTGTAATTGAGGTGGCAAACTGTTGATGGCATTCGGTGGTAAAGGGGGAGGAGTGGTAACGGTATAGCCTCTTTGTATTCAACTGCAGCACCAGACGATTATAACAAAGTTCCCCCTTGAGGTTGCAAATCTGCACAAGACGCAACTGTTGGAATGTTAATTCCCATCAAGAATTTAGCAGGTGTTTGTTTACAGGAAGAGTTGACGATAAAAGAATAATGATCTGTAATGAATCAGATTTAGCTGATTTACTGATTAAATCTGACAATGAAATGAAATGCATGAACATAAACAATGGGATTGTTTTGAACTGCTTAATGAAAAAGGGAATTTCGAACAAGACACGACGGAGTCAGATGGATTTTAAAAATCTACATCAGCCAAAAGCTCTATGTGTCGAGAGTCACTGGAGTAGAGCTCTACTTAGAATAGAAAATTTATAGAAAATATTAGTTAATTAGTTTTCACAACTAACTAGAATGATTTGAGCAAATTGCCAGCTTCAATAAAGCAGTCTAACCCAGGCCAAGGCCGCCAAGTTAAGCTGAAATTTAAATTAATCAATCATAATTATGATTTATTAATGATTCATTGATTATAATCAATGAAAGAAGTAACCTGAGAAAGATATGAATAAGAGCGGTCCATCAAATTAGGTCTCTTTCAATGCTCTCTTTCATAGCAGCGGGCATAGCCAACCACAGACGCTGTGCATAGCACAAACCAAGATACAACGAACCAGGTATGGCAACATTCAGCATTCGCAACAAATTTTGAGTTGATTAAACGAAAGAGCCCTTATATACATTGTTTAGATACATTTTAAATAGTACCCGTAGAAAATCACAGTGATAAGAGCGAGACGGTACATTTTCCAAAATGTACCCAGAGAGCGTAAGTGAGAGCGAACAGCAGACCGAACTGAACACATCAAAGGCTAGACACCGACTGAAATGCTTTTTGCTCTCTTCTCGCAAGCATTCGGTGTTGATTGCCGAGTTTGTTCATCCTTCAGGGACCATTTCCAAGTCTATGCAAGTCGTACCTTGTTTGTTACATGGTGGAATTAACAAGGTGAAGCCGTCAGCATCTGCTGTAAGATAGAAAGAGATGGCAGAGCATCTGTTTGCCTCTGCTTGAGTATTGTCTTTCGCTTCCAGCCCTTTGGCCTTTCAAATAGAGAGTGCGCTAACTCGCTCGGTTTCAACTTGATAGTTCCACCATTGTACAACTTTGTATCTTTCTTTTTTTTCACTTCTATCTCTCTCCCTTGTGGCAGGTCTGAAGCAAAAAGAGCAAAAATAAGAATTCAAAAGTTTCAGACTATTTTAAGATCTATTCATGCATTTACATAATTATACCCGTTACTCGTAGAGTAAAAAGGGTATACTAAAGTCGTGCAAATGTATGTAACAGGCAGAAGGAATCATTTCCGACCATATAAAGTATATATATTCTTGATCAGCATCAACAGCCGAGTCGATATAGCCATGTCCGTCTGTCCGTCCGTCCGTCCGTCCGTCCGTCTGTATGAACACCTAGATCTCAGAGATGGTAAGAGATAGAGGTTTGACATGTATGGAACAAATGCTTCTTATACTTGCAGGCAGATCAAGTTTATTCCAAATTTTGGCCACGCCCCCTTCCGCCCCCAATATTCAGAAAAAACGTTATATCTCCTACAGTTGTAAAGATAGACGATTCGTACCTTCTAGATACAGTTGGCAATTAGCAAAATGAATAAATTTGCCGAAGAAATGATAAGGATCGGATGAGCGGTTCTCAAGTTATGAGCAAAAATGTGAAAAATAGCCTAGTTTAAAAAGTGTTGCATACTTTTCAGATGTTCAGATGTTTTTTCATGAGTAACGGGTATATCGAAGTCGGTTAGAGCCGACTTTAACTTGCGCTCTCGTTTTTTAATAATTTTGTGCTTGCATATCCCTATTCTGTGACAAACTCCAACTGAAAAAAAAGTAATCGTTAAAATAATAATATATTATTCCTATCATAAAGCCGGAAAATAACTATAGACCGATAGCTATTTTGCCATACCTATCAAAAGTTTTGGAACATCTTTTGGCAGATCAAATTCGAATGAAAGGCAATCCGGCTTTAGGAAGAATAGAAGTTGTACAACAGCTATTTTAAATGTGGTTAAAAATATTCGAAGTGAGGTGGATGATGGCAAAGTAACTCCACTCGCCCTGCTGGACTATAGCAAGGCTTTTGATGAAGTAAATCACGATATACTTTGCACAAAACTGAACCAATTGTATAACTTTTCGAACACAGCATTAAATATTTTGAAATCTTATCTGTCTAATAGGTGTCAATCAGTTGTTATACCGTCTTCAAAGTCCTCGTTATTACATGTTAAACGTGGTGTGCCTCAAGGCTCTGTCCTCGGTCCTTTACTGTTTATCATATATGTTAATGATCTGCCAAATATTTTGTGAAATAGTAATTGTCATATGTACGCCGACGACGTCCAGTTATATGTTAGCCGTCCACTAGATAAATTAGATGAATGTATTAATGTATGTAATAGTGAGTTAATGAAGATCTCAGGCTGAGCAAAAAACAATGGTCTCTGTCTGAACCCTTACAAATCCAAATGTTTGCTTATAAGTAAAAAGCTACTTAACACAAGCAACTTACGACCCCTTTTAATTGAGAATTCGCCATTAGAATATGTGGAAGAAGCAAAAAATTTGGGTTTTCATTTCAATAGAAATCTTAGCTGGAACACACATATAGTGAAAGCTGTGGGAAGAACTTATGGCGTGTTAAGAAATTTAAATCTGCCCCAACAATATCTCCCTACCAATATTCGCCTACAAATAGCAAAAGCATTTCTTTTACCCACCTTTTTCTATGGCATTGAAGTGTTTGCAAACTGTGATGCCATTAACTCTAGCAAACTTGAAGTTGCACATAATGATATGGCCCGATATGTTTATGGACTAAATTTTTGGTGTTCATGCTGTTCGAATTTGGAACCAATTACCAAACTACCTAAAATGCATTAGCGGCTTGACGCAGTTTCAAAATCAACTAAAAACATATCTTATAAATCATGCTTCTTAATATCTCATGTAACGAGTAGGGAAATAGGGAAACCGATAGGTAAAAATAGAATAAGTTATATAGGAATATTAATACAAAATAATAATAATTAAATTAAAATGAATATAAAATTTTAATTTAATGATCATTATATCAGATAAGTCGGATTATGTTTGACAATGTTAATTCTGTATATTTGTGACTAGTGTTTACTAAACTAATTCAATACTTTCGTAGATTGTTCAAAAAATGATTAGATTCTGATGTCAATCTATTGAGAAATGTGCTTAATGGTTGTGGTGGGCTCACCAATTCAGGCAATTTTACTTTACCACTGGCACAGCATACATTCCAACTGCTTCACCATTAAATTTATATGCCTGACAATGGGGACAACGTTCGTTCATTGAACCAATTATTATATGCCCTTCACGACATTCATTTGCAGTTGTTGTTGCATCATTGTTGCGTTGATCTAAACGGGACCTTTCAGACGCTTATTTTAATTGTGATGGGTAATGTCTTGGCTACTATTACGGCTCCACAAAGCCATAACTTGTGACGCATTTCGGGTTTGCCGGCCTAAATTTGATACTTTTACACAAATTGCAATTTTTTCGGAAAACAATTTTTTAGACAAAGAGGTATAAAATCAAAATCTATCATAACAGGTATTCTTCCACAGAATAACAAAACCAAAACTTGAAATTCTCTTAAACTAATTTTTAATTTTTGAGGAACCTATTTATAGGATAGTAAACATGAAACATATATGAACAAATAATTTCGATCTATAAATTTGTATTCAATGAATGTGTCGTATGAGTAATTTTTTTCAAAACTTTAAGGCTCTGTCGCGCCTATTTAAAATTAAAATAAAATTTTTAGATTTTCTCAATTTTTAATTATAAACCAAATATTAGCTTTGGGAATGCTGAGACCTAATTTTTTCCATTTTTCCAATTTGGGGTCCGGCTTAATGAACATAACATATAGCTTTTCACAAAATTTTGAACTCGTACAAAATGTGTTTTATTTACATTAATGAAATGTTATGTAGCTGTTTTCATTTCAAACCTTTCGCATTAAGCGTCATCATGCAAAGCACAAAAATACTCCAAAGAGTAACAAAGAATAAACGACTACAAAATATATATCTTTTCTTATTCATTCAAATGATAATAGCATCCAGCAGCAATTTTATTAAGGATATTTTAATCGAATGTAGCTATTTTTAATTTTCGAAAACTGTGATCTATTCTTTAGCACTTTTCATATAATTTCAGGTTTATAGCTCTGATTATAAAAAAAATGTTTATTGACAATTTCTCAAGGACTTGGCATATAAAAAACCCATCATTGGTTTGAAGTTAGCCAATATCAGACTTTAGGCCCAACCCTCTTTCTTATCGGTCTAGACTTTAGACCCTTTGATGATATTTCAAAATTTTCACAATTTGGAAAGTAACTGTGATCCAATTTTTAGTCAATTTCTGCACCCACTTCTGAATCGTTTCATTTCTGACTCAAAAATGTTGAAGTTAAATTTATATACAAATTTTTTGTGTCTTGCATTAAAAATGCAGTGCAAGTCAATGGCCAAAAATGGTCTTGCCTAATTTACCACGAGTTCATAAATCAATGTCAGTAGGCCTTTCCATTGATTGTCTTCAATTTCAGCTTGCAGTTTGCTGACCCCGAAAAACGAAAATCAGCAACAGGTACAGGACTGTAGACATGACACAGCAGTTTCTATACAAAACTTAAGTACGTGTGTGTCTGCGCCGCATGTTATGGCAATTATGTGTGTTCCTGTTCCTGCCGCATCTGCTCCTGCAACATGTTGCCAGGCTTGGTCTCCGACTCATTAGCATATTTGGAGATTTGCATTAACACCTTCGCTGGATGATGTAATTTCCTAGGCCAGAGCGTGACTCCGGCGTGGCTTTTCCCAGACATTTATTGTCCTCCTGAGCTGAGTTATTACAGGGCATCGGGCACTGGAGTTGTTGTTGTGTGTGCGATTTCGTGAGTGCATCTTATAATGCTATTAATTATTTGCATGTTGTGCACCTACTTGGAGGAGTCTGTGCGACTTCCATTTTGGGCCAGGGGCATGCGTAGAGCTGGAAATTTATGCTGCCAACACGAAGAAATTGTAACAACATGGCAATTTATTCTAAAAGGAACCTCTGCCTGCTGCTCCTGGCTAAGCCAGAAGCGGGTTGCGGGAGTTAAAGTGTTTTTTTGGGATAAAAATTGTAGTATTTCGTTTGCCTCGAAATGCATTTACATAGATATATATGTTTGGTTTGGGTTGCATCTAGATCTGGTTGTGTGAAAAAACATTCGCATACTCATTGGACTTGCATGGAAAGCACTTCTGGTGAGTTTTTGTTTGTTTTTTTTTTTACTGACACAGATGAGAGTTGAGTGCCAGGATCTGCCATCTGTATGTAAGGGGAATAACTGTAAGTTAGAAGTTTTGTGAGTGTTCTTTAAAGCTGATATAAGGGATTTTCTATTTTTTTTTGGGAATAAATAAAACGATTTTACTAAAACGAGGCATTTAATGGGCTTTTTGAGAAAGTCTACTACACTCAGAAATTAACAGAAGCAATTAATTGAGTTTGAATGCTTTTAAAAACAATTTATTTTATTTACACACCACTTATACGGATTTCAATTTACACACGGCTTACTATTTACATTGTTAATACAGGTTTCTATTGTCCATTCTAATTACTTTGTGCCTCGTCCACATTTCACTCAGATATTAGTAAGCTGTTCGCTGTCATTTTGGTTCTCTGAGTTTATTTTAGACTTTTTGAGTTATTTCAGTAACTATGTCCTTCTCCCTCTAACCAACGTGTTTTCCTATGTCGTCAATCATGTTTGAGTAAAATTTTGAGTTGTCACAATGAATGTTCTCTTTGTCAAGATAAAGAGAGGCCTTTTTAAGTGGGCTTCTATGTAAGATTTTCTTCGACAAGGTTTGTCTTCGCTCGACTCGGTCAGTGTACGCTTTCTCTTCATCAACTATTGTCTTCTCGTTGTCTATTTTGTACAGTGTGACCATCGTCTCTATCCTAAAATACCTTAACGCTTAATCATCGATCTATCTGTCTTGGCGGTCATTTTCAAATAATTCCAAAGTCATTTTTGAATTTTTTATCTAGAATTTCCATTCTTTGGGTGAGAGGAGAAAAAATAAATAACTGAACGAAGAAAGCAAGAGTTACAAGCTCAAGGATCAAAATATATGAAGATGCTCCTTGGTCGGGGTACTGTTCTAAGACTCACCAAGGTCTCTTACAAGAAAATTTGTTAGATCTGGGACGCTGGGAAAGAATAACTCCGCCGAATATCGACTTAGTTCGATGTCGTTGGGGCCACGGGCTAGAAATAGGGAGTGTGGGCGCCGGGATAAGACCGCGGCCGTCACAGGGAAATATATTTTGAGTGCATTCTCGGACTTAGAAATATCCTTTTGGATTAAGAACTTTCAGTCTTACCGTACTTCTGACATAAATCATTCTTGATTCAAGTACGAAATTCTTTATTGTTTTTCTAAGTGTTGGGTTTTGTGTCCGATATTCTGAACTACGTAAAATGAGAAGTAACGAGTACTCAATATCAAGTACCTAATATAGAGAAGTATCGTTTACTGAGTATGAAGTAGTGAAGACCGATTACTGATAATCAAGTGGTGAGAATCGATCAAAGAGTGTCAAGTACTGAGTATAAAATACTTAGTATGGAGTATTGAGTACTGAATATCAAACACACAGTATTCAGAATCCAGTACTGAGTATCGAGTACTGAGAATCGATAATCGTGTACTGAGTATTGAGTATCGAGCACTGATACAGCACTATACGAGCAATGAGTATAGAGTACTGACTATTGATTACTGAGTGTAGGAATTTCGACTGAGGGACTGAGGGAGTGTTTGGGAACGCTGGTGGAGGATATGAAAATCGAAGTTTTTTGAGCGAGTAAAAAGAACTCAGTATAGATTACTTAGCTTAGAGAACTTTATATCGAGTCCTGAGTCTGAAGTACTGAGAATGGAGTACTTGGGATCGAAAAATTTATATTGAGTACTGAAAGTCGAGTACTTACTAAGTGTCGAACTAAAAGGGTATCGTGTACTTAGTATCGAGTCATGAGTATCGGGCGTTCAACGAAAGGTGATGGATACAGGTACTGGTAGTATTATTCTCAGTACCAGCTAACGAGTACTCAGTATCGACTCTTAGTATCGAGCAATGTAATGTATTCAATAAGTCCCGTATTTAATTACTTTTCATTACCATAAACACAATTTTTCAGATAATGAAAAAGGAATTCCTGATTACGATTTTTTAATAATCATAATTGTAACTATGGAATTATGAATTCTCCAAAATTTAATTACTTTTACAATTACTAAGATAATTGAAACTTTAAAGGGTGATTATTGAGTAATTGTTCTTGATGGCGATGAGTATAGTGATATGCTCAAAACCGAACAGCGAGTACTCAGTGTCGACTACTTAGAATTGATTTTTGAGTACCAAGTAATGATTACTAAGTAGGCATTACTAAGAATCGAGTACTTAGTATAAAGTAAGCAGTACAGGACGTGGTCAAGTGTGCAACTACAATGGAGGGTGATGAAGAAAGAATATTCTATACACAGTATCGAGTTTAGAGTGCGAAGTATCGAGTACGGAGTAAGAACTACAAAGAATCGAATACATTGTATCCACTACTGAGAGTCAAATACTGGGTATGCTGTACTGAGTACCGAACTCTTAGTATCAAATACTTAGAATCGTGGCAAAAGTATCAAGTGCTAAGTATCGAGTGCTCAGTCTCGTCTTCTTAGTGTCGAGTATAGAGTACTGAGTATGAAGTATAAGTATGGAGTAAAGATTATTGGACATATTCAAAAGGGCGACTAAAACGGAGGATGATGGGGGAAATGAGGGTGAGAGGCGATGGGTATCGTGATATTCTTAGTATCGACTACTTAGAATCGAGTTTAGAGTAGTGAGTATCGGGTATTGAGTAAGAACTACTGAAAATCCACTACATAGTATCGAGTACTGAGAATCAAGGACCAAGTATCGAGTATCGAGTACAGAGGTAATCACTAAGTAGTGCCTAGTATCGAGTACTGAGTACCGAGCACTTAGTATCAAGTACTGAGTATCGAATACAGAGTATACAGCATATCCAGAGAGTCGGATATTGAAGAACTTTCTGACTTTTTTTTTCCCATTTTCCATGCCACTTTCAAAAGACTCACACAAAATTTTTCACTTTAACCCAACATATTTCCACCTCATGCCCGCATTCTCTCTCTCTGTGCGCATGTGAACCAATTTAATAACTTGACTTCGCCGTTGGCAGTTCAATAACCGCAATTCGGATCGACACTTGACACACGGCTCGGTCCATTCCATATAAAGTCTGGCCCCTCGAATGCCGATTCATTACCATTAACCGAAAACAAGTTAAAATTGTGGCGAAAAAATTGCATAATTTGTGTGACATTGACTGCAGCGTACGACTGTCCAATAAAATGTCCTTTCCCCGTACTCCTTCGGGGTGAGGTAGAAAAATAAATATACATAAATTCATTTTTGTATAAAAATGCGCGAATTTTAATTAATTGATAAATTCGGAAAAAGAGAACACACAACAAACACAACAAAAAGAACACCGACAGCGGCTGTCAATTACGTCGAATGTCGACGACTTGGACTCGGAGTTTGACTCCTTGGCTTCTGCGGGGCACACAGCATCCTGCTCCGGTGAAGCGTTAATATTCATGAATCGAAATAATTTGACAGTTCGGGGCGGCGGAGTACGTATGGGCCTGGGCGATATTTATGTTGACTGCATTTACTTTTTTTTGTTTCTGCTGTTTTTTTTGTGGTCATGAGCTGTCAGTTGGCTGGTTGGTTGGCTTCTTCCTGCACTGCGTGAGGCGTTGGTGAAAAGTACTCGAAATAATTGACAGCTGTGGTTGCCTTTTTTGTTGGCGCTTTGCGTTTAATTGCAGCATTTTTATAGCTCCCGTCGATCGGTGTCAGTGCGCCAGTCCGTCACTTTGTTGTTGTTGCTTATCCCCGACATTGGTCGGTCATTAAGTCATCGTCTTGGGCTAATCTGAAGTTTGAAGCCTGAATACGAATCTCTTACTTTTTAATGGTTACACATAAACTAGCCCCGTGGACATTTATGCGGCAAAATGCAACGCTTTTGATTTTGCAAGGTAATCAAATGATGCAAAATGTATTAAAATCTACCTTATCTAGAAATTTTGGACTTAAAAGTCTTCTCTTGGAACACTTGGGCACTTGAGACCGGACTTACTTTTTTATGATTATGCACTTTGAGCACAGGCACTTTGATGAAGCAGATAAGCAGAAACCTGCTAACATTAATATCCGGCCGAGTGTAAAGTGTCAAAGGAATTTCCAAAAGTTTAACAACTGCAATAAGAGCACAGCGGACTGGCTTTCAATGTTGTTTGAGGATTGCCCTGTATATTTTTTAGACGAAGCTGTTTGGAATGTGACCAGTTCTTTGCACTTTTTTGCTTAAAATATGTAAAAAATATGTTCATATTATATTATTAATCATTTTGAGAAGAAAAACCATTATGCTTCTTAGAGGACTGGAACTCACGAAGTTGCCTTTGTAAGTCAATAGTCCTACCAGCTGCACCACTGGGCTTATTCTTGCTGAGAGCTTAACAAATGGCTGGTTTTTTAAGCAAATTGGAAGCACCGTCACTCAATTGGTCTCACGACCAGTGATTGGAAAGGTTCGAGATGACACCAAGGCCTTATGTCCCTCTGTGAAGTCTTATTGGGGAAAGGGAAATGAGGTGGGAGGGTGTGGTTGGGTTTAGACGGTCAGGTACTACGCAAATACTTTAAGGTATACATACATGTCTGTTTAAACCCTTCTGAAGACACACCTGACCAACCAGTCCCTCAAAGAATGGATTTTCCATACTCGGTACTCGATACTTAGTACACATTTCTCGATACTAGGTATTTGATTTTTACTCTCATTATTTCTCAGAAACTCGATCCTAAGTAGTCCATACTAAGTACTCGATACTCGGTACTAAAAACATCACGATGATCATCGCCTCCCATCCCAATTCCTCATCATCCTCCATTTTAGTCGCCCAGTTGAAATCCAATTAACTTACTTTGTAATAAGTAGTCGATTCTCAATAATTCATACTCACTACTCGATACCCAGTTCTTTATACTCGGTTCTAAGTAGTCGATACTGAGTACTCGTTACTCGGTACTAAAAATATTACGATACTCATCGCCTTCCACCCGCATTTTCCCAACACCTTTCATTTTAGACGCCCATTTCTCATTACTCTATACTAAGTACTTGATAATCAGTAGTCGATACTGAGTACAAGTTACTCGGTACAGAGAATATCAGTACCTCCAGTATACATCACCTCTAGCCCCCATTTTGCAACCACCCTCCGTTTTACTACTAAGTACTCGATACCCTCCCTTTTAGTCTCCCATTGATACTCAGTACTCGACTCACAGTATTCGATATTAATTTTTTGATCAGAAGTATTTCTGACTCAGTACCCAATCCATTCTCAAGTAGCTCTCTTTACTAAGTGCTCAGATAATATCTATTCTCATACCCTTCACCCCCTCTTAGTCCAACGGTCGAACGACTGATACTCAGTAATCGATACTCATTGCTTGATTTCCATTGCTTGATGCTATACTCAGTACTTAAATCTCAATAAAGCATTCTCAGTGCTCTATATTCGATACTAAGTAGGCGATACTGAGAAATCGTTATTTGGAACTCAGAATTTCTCGATGATCATGTCGTCTTACCCGCATTTCACCATAACCCTTCACCTTAGTACCCCATTCGAACGTCTGATGAAGTACTCATTACCCCGACCCCAATATTTAGTAATCTATACTCATTGCTCGATTCGCAGTACTGGATTCGCAATACTCAATACTGAGTATGCTATTTTCAGTACTCAATTCTTTAAATTGCGTACTCTCATCTCAGTATTTGATACTCATTACTCGAATCCCATTTTAAATTTGTTATGGTCTTAAGAACAGCCCGATTTATGCTAAAAATAAGTACAAAAAGGTTCTTCATCGAGTCTAATATATTCTAAGGCCAACCCCAAAGCATTTTTGAAGAAAAATATTACCATCAATATTAAGCTGGCTCAAGGTCTCGTTATGCTTGCGCATAACTCCAAAAAGACGACCTTAACGAGACCTTGAGCAGCTTAATATTGATGGTTTGATTATCATAAAGGTCGTTAAAGCACACACATGAGAAAAATATTACTTCAAAAAATAAAAATAAGGAAATGAATTATCCAAAGACCATACATAGGTCAGAAATCTACCCTCACCTTATAAGCAAAGTGTTAGAACCAGGAGGGAATTTCCATATCAGATTCAACTTAAAATAATTCCCCATTTTCGTAGCACACTTTTAGGAGCTTGCATTGTAAGTCTACTCTGTAGCTAAACCAAGATATTTTGTACTTGAATTAAGTACGATATTTTGCTCTATTACATTTTTAGGATAACTGCCATTCAGAAATGCTCTTGATTCAAGAACGTTTGCTCTCATTTGAATAATTTTAACAATCGTTTTTTCTATTTAAGAATTATTCGTACTTAATTTAAGTACATCCAAGAACATTGATATTTCAAGAACAAAACGGTATAATTGATACTCAGTACTCGATTCCCAGCCTGCCAATTTCTTTACTAAGCACTCGATACTGAGTACTCGTTACTCTTCATTTAGAATTTCGGACACAAAAACCTACCCTCAGAGAAAAAGTAAAGAATTTTTTACTTGAATCAAGAATGTGTGATGTCAGAAGTACGGAAAGAATAAAAGAATCGATGTTTAAGCTTTAAGTTAGAGAATTTGCAGCGACCTAATCGCTTCGAACTCTGGCGAGCGAATGACGACTTTCTGCTCTTTTGGCCTCAGCTTCGCCAAGCGTTTAGGCCGTTAATAGCGAAATGTTTTCGCCCTCCTGGGAGATACCAGAGGCCATCGCTGGAGTAAATTTTACTCAAAATTATTGTCCAAAAATATGGTTAACAATGGAACAAGAATTGTCAAAAATAGAGCCATCTCACCGATAGTCATTAGTTAACTCCATGCTATTTCGTCCAACTTCGGTATTTATAAACATTGGAAAGTCAATTGATTATAGTCAAATAATCATGAACTCCAATAACGAGTAAAGTGCCGAATGTTTGCTTTTCAGATGTGAGATTTAGAGAAAAACGAGGAAGTTGAAAGATTTCTGCCATTAAACCAAATTTGAAGCATAAATTATCTCCCATTTCCCTAGCCCTTCTCTGTCAATGTGGTTAACAACATCATCAAGCTAGGATGTGGCTTTGCAACCAAACTAGTTTACAACAACATTAACCAATTTACAGGCACAAAAAAAAAGCACAAAAGAAACAGACACTCGAAATTTGCATTTGGCATACTGCAGCAGACACACCAACACATTGCCATATGGGCACCCGACCACCTAGTCCCGACCTCAGGCCCAGGCACAGGCACCCAAGCCAAGTCATAGGCACACTTTGCTAATTAGTTAAAGTTTGTAGCGTCAAATTTGGTTTAGGGCAAAGAAGTTGGGGAGGGGAAACCCATGTCACCGTCGCCATGCAAATTAATTAAGGCTACACAAAGCGAACTGCAAATAAGGAAAGTGGCAAAACAAGGACTAATTAATGATTATGACAGAATCGGTAACAAATAAAGCGGAGACCACACACACACACACACACACTCTAAACAGTTTGGGACAACAAATTGACCTGCAACATGTTGAACAACAGCCATAAAGGCCTCAGAAACTTGTTGATTGCTCTATCCCCCCTCGAAAAAAAAATCAAAAAAATTAATTGGACCACACAAGAAGAAAGGCCAAAGCCAAACGAAACGACGACCAGCCGAAAGAGCAGGCACGTGTGTCTAATTAGGCTAAGGCTAAGGAGTAAGAGGGACAAGCATAACTGGCAGATACATCGTCGATCTGTGGGTGTCATATATTTTAATGACTCTCCGTTCCTGCACGATCATTTTTTGATAACCGAAATGAAATGGCACAAAAAAAATACAAAAGAAAAGGCTGCATTTTGCATAAATCCATGAGAAATGCAATTTTGTAGAGTGAGTGGACCAGGCCAGATCAGACCAGACTCCAAGCTAAGACTGAAGTCGTTAGGCTGGCAAATGCAAATCAGTTGTCTGTCTATGTAGGTCTCTTGGGTGTCACTCTTAACCTTATTTCAGTGTCTCATAAATGGGCCAACAGCACAAAAAAAAGGAAAAAGAAAAATACATCTGACGGATATCTTAAAGCTGGGTGGCCCATTCATTGATACTTTCTCGGTTTGAAAAAATTCATTTTGTGAATCACAAAAAATGCAAATAAAATGCAAAATAAAATGTCATCAATCATCTATCATAAATCGTTCAGAATCTGTTAATGTTAATTCAAATTAAGTATTTAATGGGCAATGAACTGAGAGAATGGAACCCGGCCTCTCCAACGAACTCTATCCCCAGTTCTTTCTTCTTTATATCCTCCTCTAAGTAAGCAGACCTCCTTTGTTAGCCAACTTCTTCGAAACGACTTGACCGACTTTATTAAAATTTTGCTATTTTATTATTGTGAAAATTTTGTAAATTACTAAAATATCGGTAAATAATTTTCATTAAAACAGTAAAAAGTTAGAGTAAAACATGACAGCAACATGTAGGGGTGGCTATTTGGGCCGTCTAATGAATGCAGCAACACACATGCGAAATGTTAGGGCTGCAAGAACAGATCAACAATTACATGAAATGAAATTATGCGTGTCAAAATGTCGCAACTGCGTTCTTCTTAATCACAAGGTTCAACAACAACAATTCGAGTAGAGACTTGCGCGCTGGACAGATGTTAACACACGCAGAACAATTGACCGACAACGCCAACACATACGTCGAATATTTACTTCAGCTTCGTTCCTTTGTCTTGCATTCGTGTAAAAGCCAGATATTAAATATTCCGCTCATACGAAAGTCTTGATTAAAGCTATGGACAAAGAATATCCCTCTTAACATACGCTCAAATTCAGTAATAAATTAATAAATTACCAGATATTGAGACGCCACCAGAACCATTGAACAGATCCAGATTAAAAATTGTTTCTGAAGTCCATTCACAGATCTAATTCATGCTTTCAAATGACTTCGTTCGAGGCAATATAAATATTGCAAACAACGGTTCCACGTCTATTCAACACAAAACAGTTTCAACACGTCAATTCAACACACGTCAATTCATCGCGCGATTATTTCCAAAAAAATTTTTAACTGCAGCTAGTGACCCCCTTCGATCTCTGATAATACTACACACTTGCATTTACTATCACTAATAAAAGTCATCGTTACCCAAATTTAGGTTCCACGTCTCTTCAACACAAAACAATTTCAACACGTCAATTCAACACACGTCAATTCAACTCACGTCAATTCAACACAAAACAGTCTTCACAAAAAAAACGTCAACACACGACTATAAGTCAATTCAAATTTAAATTTAATAATAAATTAATTATTTTGCTTTGTGTTGAATTGACGTGTTGAAATTGTTTTGTGTTCAATTAACGTGTGTTGAATTGTTGTGTTTGGTGAAATGACTTAGTGTTGTATTGACGTGTGTTAAAATTGTTTTGTGAAGACTTTGTTTTGTGTTGAATTTGTTTGTGTTGAATTGACGGATTGTTGAATAGTGTTGTTGGGTGAAATGACTGTGTGTTTTATAGACGTGTCACCCAAACAACAATTTAATTCAACCTTCAAGATCATTGCTTCATTGCTTTCAATTCTACTTTATGGGTGATAAGGACATTAATCGTGTGGATGCACGTTGCGGCTACAATAATCTCAATTCGTCTACAATAACCGCATCGTCTGAGAGCTGGACTCCCTTTTAAATGAGCACAATGAAATACAACAATATTTTTGGATTAAATTTGGCCACATACGCTGCTAAAGCGAGTATTGACACAGTCAAAGGTACACAGAGTCATAAATTGTGCAAAAGTATATAACATTTCCGACCCTATCAGTAGTTAATCTGTGGGCCCAAAAGAATTCGTGAACTAGGAAATATAATTGGCAAAACGCGTAGGAGCCAAAGTGTGTGTTTGACGTGTCGAGCAACAACAACAATTTACACCACAACTACACAACGATAAACGAATCACTCTTAAATCAAACGCATACGATCTCAAAAGTACAGTAAGAGAGAAAATTCTTGATCCTAGAGCGAAATTGTCAGATTTCAAGAGTAAATTTTTGATACCGACTTTCTTGATTCTCTTACTCGATTCAACACAGGTCCAGAATAAGACCAACTTTGTGAGGTGTAGCCCTGTCCAATGGATGATTTGCTTTGAGAACACTGCCATAAAACTAGAATTGTCTGACTTTTGAGTCCAATTTAGACACTTTCTGTTATAATTATATAGCATCGATATGTGCTCTGCCGCTAATAGCTTCTAAATCCTGATTACTTAGATCCAAATAAGCCTGCATCAAAAACGCTAATGGGTTGTATTATTTTTAAAATAAAAGACTTCAACAAATAATTTTAAGGGGGTGGGGTGAGAGAGAGAGAGAGAGAGAGAGAGTTGGTTCCGCTTCCCATTCACAATCTAGAGAACCCACCTCTTTTTTCTAAGCTGTGATTAAGTCTGCTAAAATTACTTCACTTGGACTTGATCTCGGTTACTCGAAGATTGAAACTCACACAGTGGACGGGCAGTTTAGCTCACTCGACTATACTCCATGAGCTACAAGTAGAAATTTTATATTAGAATAAACGCTGTGGGTATTTTGCCACACGTCTTGTTTGCTTAAAAAACGTGTACGCCGTGCTTCTAGTCGCCGTTTTAGAATAGTTTTTCTTTTTTTAACATAGTCTTTATTTTATATAAACCTTTGATTGTAAACTATTGCTCACTCGAAATGTTCAGGCTGGAATGACACTTTCAATTTGAAGAGATAATAATTGTCGCAATTTTTTGTTGTATTTTAAAGCATTCTGCGAAGAATTCACACATTTTTTTTGCCCATAGATGAAAAATTATGACTAAAATTGTTGCTAAAAATTTAAAGTGTCAACGCTCAATTCTGACAACGACAAACTGCACATGCGCTCACTCTCTCTCAATTTGTGAGAGCGTGTCCAACGCTATTCTCTCAAAGTTATCTTCCACTCACTCCCTTTGCCCATAAGAACCAAATTGAGAACGAATTTAGCTCGATTGCAAGAGCGAAATTAAGAACGAATAAAACTTTTTTTCAAGAGCGTCGGAACTCATATTATTTTTTCAATGTTCCTTTTAGTGCTAACTAAGAACAAATCAAGTAAAAGTTTGAAAGGCTATGAAGATCAAGCAGCTTTGTGAACTAAGTGCTTTTGCTAAGAGCGCGAGGGAGAGTTAGAGTGAGAGAGTTAGAGTGAGATAATTAGGTAAGCGACCGTCTTAAAATCGCAGAAATTTTCCGATAGCAAAAATTTGGGGCAAAGCTAATTATAAAATTATTTGCGTGCGAAACCTTGGTTAATGTTTAAAATCCTTTCAAATCTGTAATCATAAATATTTGTCCAAAATTTTCATCTAAATTAGCCTGTGTGAACTCAGTTTAAGTGTCACATTTAGCTGTCACCACATTTAACCAAAAACACTGTTCAATTACTCCAAACTGACTTAATAGAATTGACCCAAAACCTAGTCCATCGATTCCACTGACCCCCGAGGTTCTATATGGACCTGAGAGCTTAAGCAAATTTTGTTGATATATAGGCAAAACGGCAAACAGAATTAATTCCACAGCATGCCAAAAATTGGCCTCTGGCCAGGCTGTGTCTCAGCCCGAGCCCGAGCCTGGCGAAGGCGAACACGTGGTTGTGGAGGCCGAAATGTAAATAGAATGCCCTTTTGTCGTCGTCTTTTGGCTGCAGGGGAGGCGTTACCGCCAACCGCCTTGGACAAAAGTGGGCGTGCGCTTACATGGCAACAATGGGAGATGGGGGGATGGGATGGGGGAACTAGACGCAGTCGCATCGTAAACTCAGCACGTAAATTATGATCAGCCAACGGCGTTGAATATTAATTGCACAGAACCGAAATGAACAAAGGCTTCTTGCGACTCCAGGAGCAGCCACATTCCTAGACGACGACCAGGCCAGAGCCACATGTGCCCCAGCCACAGAGTGTCCAATGTCCAGTCCATACTTGGTGGGCATCTGTAACGGTGTCTTTGATAAGCGTCGATAATTATTGACCAGACCGGGCGAAGAGGCTCCGAAGACTGCAGCTTCGTTAGAGACCCATTTACACAGCCAGAAATTCCACACAAATGGTGTCTTTACCACAAATTTTTAAAGCATTCGAGCTTCTATTTTCTCTCAGTGTGCGCTACCCAGTTAGAGTTTAATTAATTTCCTGGAAGTTTTGATCGCGAAGCTTTCGGTTTTCGCCATTGTCGCGGTCATCACTCAGTTTGGAGCTGGAGTTGGAGTTCTTGTGGCCAGCAACCTGTATGTCAGTGTCAACAGTGGACGACCCCCGCTGCTCATTTCGCTGACTCTTGGTCTTGCTGTTTGATGAATTGTCGCACCGTTTGGAGAGTGGAGAGTGGGGAGACAAGGTGTGGTCCTCCCAAACCCTTTTACTGTCTTCTAACATAAAATATTTGCTGGCATTTTTGTCCTGCGGCCACCGGCCAAGAAATGCACGAAAAACCTGAAAATTGTTTGCTGTATTTATCATGGCCGACAAAGCGGCTCAAATCTCTGGCTGAAACCGAAATCACAAGGCTATCAAGGCAAACAATAAAAATGCCAACCACAGTTGGTGGCAAAAAGTACACACACAGCCAACATGCTACAAAAGAGAACTCGACTCAAACTGTTGCAAAAACAAAAAAGCCCGGAAGCAAGTCAAAAAGTTGCAGCTTATTGAATTTTTGCCTTCGATCCGACCAAAACGGAACAGTTGCAAAAATCTTTTGGTTCAGTCACACAGACACACAGTGCTCCACACAAGTCTTTGCCCGAGGCTAGAGTTTCATAAAAAACCAAAGTAAAGAAAACCTTTGAAATACACTTTGATGGACAATCAATCGGAAATGTTATTTAACAACTTCTTTTTTGTTTTTTGGGTATGAAAGTTTCTTGTCAAACTTTTACGTTTAAGGTTTCAATGAATTTTTGGCAAATTATGGAAAATTTTTTGGAGAAATCGCATAGTAAAAGCTATAAAACTAGCCTTTGATATAAGTAAAGAATGATTATTTAGTAGCTTCAGATTTGATTTAAAATAAAAAATGAATAAAGCTTAGAACAATGGCTGAAATCTATATTTGAGTCGATAGATTGATCTATATAATTAAATGTTTAGGGATGATTTTATATAAATGTTGACCGTGGCACAAAAAATAGTTTCAAGGCGGTAAATCGCACGATCTAGGCGTCCAAACTGTTCACCGAACTCGCCTCTTAACTCGGACATTGTTTCGCGTGCTGAGTGCCATGTGACACCGTCTTCTTGAAATCACATGTCAGCCAAGTCCAGCACTTCCATTTTGGGCTAAAAAAAATATAAAAGCTTGTGATCATCGCACAGCAGTGCTTTGCTTTCACAGTACCGTTTCAGTGATGCCACCGACCCATCATCTACACATCCACCAAACGCAGCATTTTTTGGGGTGCATTGGTAGTTTTTACAATGCTTCTGGCTGCTCTTCGCACCAAATACGGTAATTTTTATTAGTTCACGTATCCATTCAACCAGAATTGAAGATTCCCAATAATCACCTCAAAAGGTCGTCCAAACTGATCATAGAATGGAAGAAGTGTACGATGCACTTTCTTAACCATACTGAGCATGTTTGACAGTAACACATGACACGAAAACGGCTGAACTGCCAAAAACTCTGTTGTTGAAAAGTAAGTTGCATTCACCCATTACTAACACTTTTCGCTTTCGCAAGGCCATTTGGTCTTCCATCATCAAAAATCGAATGGTCCTTTCTTGACTTTTTTTCTAAATATGGAGGAAAACACCAATTCCTTTTATCTAACCTAGAAAACTGTTTTCTATGAATTCTTCCCATTTTATGCGCCCTCCCCTCAGGGAAATTGTCCAATCTTAGCAAGTAAGAAAGTGGATCAAGCTCGCTGAAAATAGGTCTGCTGAACAATAAATGGCGCCACTACTTGCACTGAACAATGAGGGATTTCAAAATTGACTAGTAGATAATTGCCAGGGAAGTAACGTTCTTTTGGGCAGAGAATCGTTCACGCAATCTTTGTCATTTGCAAATCGATAAATAATGCTAATTACTAGCTATCTCTAGAATATACAACTTTATTTTGAAAACTGTGGGAGATATGATGTTTTTATTCCCGTTACACTTAGAGTAAAAATGGTATACTAAAGTCGTGCAAATGTATGTAACAGGCACAAGGAATCATTTCCGACCATATAAAGTATATATATTCTTGATCAGCATCAACAGCCGAGTCGATGTAGACTTGTCCGTCTGTCCGTCCGTCCGTCCGTCTGTATGAACACCTAGATCTCGGAGATGGTAAGAGATAGAGGCTTGACATTTATGGAACAAATGCTTAGTTTATCTGCACGCAGATCAAGTTTATTTCAAATTTTGGCCACGCCCCCTCCCGCTCCCGCACTTTGGGAAAAACGTTATATCTGCTACAGTTTTGAAGATAGACGAATTGAATAGTTAGTAATTAGCAAAATGAATCGATTTGCTGAAGAAATGATAAAGATCGGATGAACGGTTCTCAAGTTATGAGCAAAAAAGTAAACCACGCCCCCGCTACCCCCCTCCCACCCTAAAAAAATATTGCATACTTTTCTGATGGTCACCCTAAAGAACGCAGGAACACTGTTAAACATATTTGTTCATGAGTAACGGGTACATCGAAGTCGGTTAGAGCCGACTTTAACTTACGCTCTCGTTAAACTACGAGAAACGTGTTTTAAAATATGATACCTTAATACAGTGCTCTTCCACAATACATTTTTTATTAATGATCTTTTCTGTTAAGTGTTAGAAATGTTATTGAATAAATATTAATATTAGAAATAAATTATAATTATATCGTTTGTTATTTTGTAGCAGAATTTCTATCTTTCTACCTTGTGCCTTGCTAAACCCACATCCATCCATTCACTGCCTGTGGGGTATGTATAAAATTGTGAAATTTATATAATGCGAAATATTCGTTGAGCTTTCGTTTTGTGGCGCTTTTCCCCTCCCCTCCCCTCCCCTCTTCACTGTCCACTCTCTTCTTTATGATGCATATACAATTTGCCAAAAGGATTTTGCTTATGGAAAATCCACAGTGCATGCATATGAAATACGAAAAATGAACAGCCAAAAGAGACAAAAATACAAGAAAAAAATGTACAAATAACTTAACAATTTGCTTTGGGCGCAGGGCTCGGTGAAAGTTGAGCCAATCATTGGCAACAGCATTTTGCTAACAGAGACATGAATTTCAATACGAATTCCATTTGTAATCCATCGATGATCACATGGCAGCAGCTGGTCCTGTTACCCGTTTCACTCGTCCGGGAGTAATGCTAATTTTTGACATTCTCTGACATGGTATGATCAGTGTGTCTGTACACCTTATAAGGCAAGGGACAGGTAACAGTAACCGCATATATGCTAATCCCACGAATTAAGCTATAGTTTGCTCTGTATGTGAAAAGAATGTGCAAATAATTAAAACGAGAGTAGCTTATCCTTCCTCTCTGTATGATCAATGACACATTTTTGCATATTTTTGTGGCCCCACCAAAATTTATGCATTTTTCAATGCCATTACTCAGCTGTGGCTCCGCCGGCGTTTGGCCAACTGCCGATCGATAATTCCCCAACTAAATGCTACCAAATTAGTTTGGAATTATCTTGTGAAATAAATCGCCATAGCTTTTTTTTTTTTGACCGCCTTTTATGAGCACAAATTATTTATTATTTGCAGCTTAATTTGCTTCCGAACTGCGAATGCATTTGGTTTTAAATGCCTCGAGGGTGTTTTTTTTTTTAAAAGATCTTTGAAAATTTGCACTTGGGCACGATCTAGACGGGGTGGGCAACAATTTGTTAACGAAACATATGCATGGAATACCAGGTGGTAATTTTTCTGAAAATCGTGCCTAATTACACTTGGCGTTGCGTTGCCAGATTTTTTGAGAGTGAGTGTGTGTGAGTGGATACAGTGGGGGTAAACTGCATGTGGATGTGGAAACTATTATTCTGATTTACATTCAAAACGAAAAACGAAAAAATCTATTAATAAAGAATTCTTTCGTCTGGAACTTAACCAAATTATTTTTATATCAAGATACGCACAAGCACAAAGTAAAATTGCCTCGCTTCGATGTGAGTTAACAAAGTCCATTCGTACCGCCGCCAACCCGCACAAGCAGTCAGCGCGACACGCTCATAACGGTTCCAAAACTTAAAATACATACTCTGAAGCATAAAGGATTAGATTTACTATAGACCAAAACCTTGAATGTAGAAGAGGTGCAATAGATTAATCTGCTTCTTAACCTCTTTCTTATTAATTGGATTGGATTTACTAGAGTATAGAGTGGACCAAAACCAAGTCATAGTTGCAGGTTCCTGGCTAATAGTAAAGTCAAAGGGCATAAACCTAGTCTCCAAATTATGAGCAAATACATCCGCTACAGCATAGCGTTTGAGCCTTCAGTTACAATGCCAGAGCTTAAAGCATGGGTGCCCAAGCCCATTTAGCAAGCGGCGCATTCAGATCATCCGCATACATTAGCTCATGAGAGTAAGATAGCGCGAACGAAATATCGCCTACAAATAAGTTGAAAAGCAAAGGTTTAGGATGACTGCCTAGGGGACCACCAGAGCATACTCGAATTAAAACTAACTCTGTATGACCAATTTCCCAAGTCAGCCACGATACAATTAAGTACAGCCGCCCACAATTAAGAGATGAAGAGGAATAACAGCGCTGACAAAATGATGTACATAAGTTGGCAATATCCATATCGTTGTCTGTAGCTGTATTGTCCAAAAAAAGTGCAGGAGAAAATGAAAAGACTTCCGTTTCGAACTAACAAAACTATTATAGTTTTTAGGGTCTTCCTAAATGCTTAATTTGCAGCTAACCAAATGATCCTCACTCGGAACCTGGCTTAGATGGAGAATTGCGATGAGTAAGAAAATCAGAGTGGAATTTTGAGGGTCTTATCTCAGCGGCGCAGAGCTTAACTTGCTCTGGCGAAAATATGCATTACGTCTGCATTACAATCGTTGCTTTTCATTCGAAAATAATATTAAAAAACAAGTGAGAAAGTCGGTCAAGCCCGAATATAGCGTACTCTGTACCTGGAGTAGAAGCTGAATGCAATGCTGGTGCTGCGCTCATCTCTAATTCTTGCTCTCTTTCTCTCTCTCTCTAAGATTGTGCGGTGTTAGTTGTGCAAGGGTGGGAGAGGGTGGGGGTTTACTTATTTGCTCATAACTGGAGAACCGCTCATCCGATCTTTATCATCATCGGCAAATCGATACATTTTGCTAATTACTAAATATCTTTAGCAGGTCACAGACGATATCGTCTATCTTTAAAACTGTAAGAGATATAACGTTTTTTCCAAATTTTGGGGGCGGGAGGGGGCGTGGCAAAAATTGAAAATAAACTTTATCTGCCTGCAAGTATAAGAAGCTATCTATCTCTTACCATCTCTGAGGTCTGTTTGTTCATACGGACGGACGGACAGACAGACGGACATACAGACAGACAGACGGACTGTTGATGCTGATCAAAATTATATATACTTTATATGGTCGGAAATGATTCCTTCTCCCTGTTACCTTTAACTTTAGTACAGAGTATAAGAAGGTGTGAGTGTTGATAACACTCACTAGGCTTTGATGTGAAACCTGATGCTCAATTTAAGAGCTGTTTAAGGACTGTTCAGTCACCGTTTAGTCACAGTCAGGTAACTGTTAAGACTTTGTTAAGTCCCTGTCAAGTCACAGTTAAGTCACTATAAAGTTTATGTCAAGTCACTGTTTAGCTATTCTTGAGACACTGCCAAGTCACTTTTTCAGTCAATGTCAAGTCACTGTTTGGTCACCTCCACTTTCCTCCAGTGTCCCTCCACTCTCTCCCCATTTTCACTCCTCTCACTCGCAGAGTGTCCCACAACCCAAAACATGCTGATGTGAGCGTCACGTGACGCTGATATCAAATTTTATTCCTTCTAAATTGTTCCGTACCGAAATTAAGGATGTTTCCTATCAAAAAAATATACGCACTCGTAATGAAAATCTGATGGCAGTTCAACTCTAGCATACATCGTTTATTACTAGTAATGCAGAATGTGGGCACGTTTACTAAGCAGCATGGTCGCTGTCAAAGTAATGCAGATTGTAAGGGATTATTCCTTTCATACTGATGGCAAAGAAACGTAGGAGTAATCCATTATGTATTGGCAAACCGTCCCCTTTATTACGCTATGTAGGGATGCTGGGAAAGCAAGCATACTCAAACCTGAGACACATTTCATTGGATTTTCAATTGAGCTGTCATAAGACTGACCTCAAATACATCAATCCTTTTCCGTTCTGAGTAAGGGATTAAAATTAAGAATGGTAATTGTAGGCAAGTGCCAATGTTCGTTCGTGCCCATTGACTCTTCTAGGGTGGCGGTCGACTTTACTCTGGCCAAACAGCAATCAGTGCAAATGCCTAAAAGAAATACAGGTCAGAGGAAAAATCAACATGCCACACACACACACACACACACACGCGTGGAGAATGTTTTCCAACTCTGGCTCTTGTATGTAAAACAAACCAGTGGAAAATTATTGTTACCAGCAAAAGGCTACAGAGGGAGGTGGAAGGAGGGAGGAGAGAGCGTGAAAATTCAACAGCAAAACAATTACAGAGTTGCTCCAATTACGAAAGAAGTGGAGTATATGTCGAATATTTTGCCCGACAAGCCACACGATAACAGTTTTACATACAACGCAAATTTTATGCCACAGAAAACAGAAAACAGAAAATACATTTCTCTGCCGGATGATAGGAGTCCAAAAAGGGAAGCACTTCCACTCACATGGCTGCTGCTCCAACGTCGTCTTCAATGCAAAACTTTTATCAGAATGAGCAGCTGGTTGCCTTCGGGGCCAGCACCATATGACCCCCGAGGGTGGCTGCATCAGGGATAAGATAAATGAAAATTAAGTTTCGTTCCATGAAGGCAGCAGCAGCAGCCGAACCAAATATGGCCCTGATAATTGGCCTTAAGTGCTTGCAGTTGATAACCAACAAGCAGGAAGCGAATTGAACAACCAAAATATTTTTGAAAAATGGCCATATTTAATTTTTCTCACACTCAACGCACACTGGGAACATCTGAGATAATAAATTTGCATACAAGGACCATAAAATCTAAACATGAAAGGGTTTTCTGTGACACAAATAAAAACATAAACATTTAAGCAAAGGGAAGAAGTCTATAAAAGTTTCTTTTTCCTGATATTGGTTCGTTTTTCTTTTACAAAATAATATTATGAATTATCCATCTTTGACTTGACTTATCAAATCCTCCCCATTTGAACTTCTTCTTTTAGCATTTTTCCAACTGATCCAACCGACTTGAGCTCCTCGTCATAAATTTTAATACACACAATTTTGGTTTGCAAATTGCACAGAAAGATGCAATTCGCGCTGTCTCCTTGCCTCGTCGTCCTTTTGGACGACAACGACAACTGTGACGAGCACGTCAACTTTTGATTGACTGGCTAAGTTCAACCGATTTCCCTTCCCCCTCATTCCCTCCCCCTTCCTTCTTCAGCAGCAAATTGCATAATTTTTACATAAATATGCTGGCGTGCATTCATAATCGTAGATACAGAAAAGGGTTTGCATTCTTTTTCAGTTTCTCAGCTTTTTCCTTCTTTTGTTTGGTCTGTTATTTATTTGGCCTCATGCCTGGCTGCATATATTTTTTAATATGCAGCCTAATAGGCTCTGGCTCCCTTCCCCCCCACTCCAAAAATTGACAAAATGTATGCAAAGTTAAAACAACAAAACAGTGCATAAAATATTTATGATGGCGAATTGTGTTGGCAATATTTTCAGGTTCAATGACGACTTATAAAGTTTTTTTGGCCCCGGGGCCAAGGAAATGGGAATGGGAATTGGAAATGATTCATGCGTAAAACGACAGACGATTCGTACAGGTGGATTATAAACGGAGTTGTGTGAATGTTTGTGTATGAAATTGCAGTTCCGTAAAGTAAATAATTGTCCATGTTTGGATACAAGTTGGACTTTACTAAATTAAAAGAATTTCAGAACTTTTTATACCCTTGGAGAGGGTATATTAAAATTGTCCGGATGTTTGTAACGCATAGACGGAAGCATCTCCGACCACATAAAGTATATATATTCTTGATCAGCATGACGAGCTGAGTTGATATCGCCATGTCCGTCTGTCCGTCTGTCCGTCTGTCCGTCTGTTTCTATGCTATCTCCTCCGTCAGTTTGAAAGCTATCGTAACCAAACTTTGCACGAAGCCTTTTAGTACAAATACGCTGCACATTTGTCGGAACCGGCCGGATCGGATGACTATAGCATATAGCTGCCATAGGAACGATCGGTTGAAAAACTAGTTTTTGTGAGAAAAACTTTTTTGTTTTCAATGGTATCGCTCCCAACGCTCGTATTTATAAATTCTTAATGATTTCACATAATTTCACCAAGCCTTGTCGAAATCGGACAACTATATAGTATAGCTGCCATACAAAAGTTAGGTTTGAAAAAAAGTCTTAGTGAGAAAAACTTTTTTGTTTTTAATGCTATCGCTCCCAACGCTCATATTTATAAGTTTTCAATGATTTTACATAATTTCAACAAGATTTGTCGAAATCGGACCACTTTATAGTATAGCTGCCATACAAACTGTCAGGCATATATCAAGCTCCAAGGGTATATAAACTTCGGTCGATCCGAAGTTAGCTTGCCTCTATTTTTTTTAAATATAATAAGAACATTTATAGCAAACCTCTTCACCTGACCCCGAACAGAACCATCTTTGTTCGAAAATCTAAAGAAAACCTGGGGATCCTAAACTCATAGAATCCGTGGAAAAGCTCTCAAAAACCACACTAAAATGTTTTTTTTTTTTTATAGGGTTTCCCCTACGTGGGACTCGGAGCTCCTCACCCACTAAAACCGGATAAAACAAAATCAATCAAATAAATTCATTGACTATTCTGTGTTCTGTTTACGCACAGCTTACATTAAGGGTATTCACTTTGTTTGCCTGACTAGAACTGTGAGCAGCCCTCTGTGCACAAAAGTTGAGCATAATTACGTTTTCGAGATTTGGTGAGAGAAATACTTTATAAATAAACAAGTGAGAAAGTCGGTCAAGCCCGACTATAACATACTCTGTACCTAGAGTAGAAGCTGAGTGGAATGCAGGTGCTGCGGTCATCTCTAAGTCTCTCTCTTTTTCTCTCTCTCTTTAAGATTGCGAGGTGTTAGTTGTAATAGGATGGGATGGGAGGGAATCGATCTTTATCATTTCTTACTTAATTAATTACTAACTATCTCTAGAAGATAAGAATCGTCTATCTTCAAAAATGTGGAAGATATAATGTTTTTTCCAAATTGCGGGGGCGGGAGGAGGCGTGGCCAAAATTTGAAATAAACTTGATCTGCGTGCAGATAAAAGAAGCATTCGTCCCATACATGTCAAACCTCATTCTTTTACCATCTCTTAGATCTAGGTGTTCATACATACGGACGGACGGACAGACGGACATGTCTATATCGTCTCGGCTGTTGATGCTGATCAAGAATATATATACTTATAGGGTCGGAAATGATTCCTTCTCCCTAATACATACTTTTGCTCATATACTCTATGTACCTTTGGTCCAGAGTATAAATGAGAGCGCAAGTTAAAGTCGGCTCTAACCGACTTCGATATACTCGTTACTCATGAAAAAACATGTTTAACAGTGTTCCTGCGTTCCTTAAGTCGAACATCTGAAAAGTATGCAACACTTTTTTAACTCGGCTATTTTTTTCATTTTTGCTCATAACTTGAGAACCGCTTATCCGATCCTTATCATTTCTTCGGACAATTTATTCGTTATGCTAATTACTAACTATCTCTAAAGGGTACAAATCGTCTATCTGTAAACTAAAGGAGACATAACGTATTTTCCGAATTGGATGGACAGGAGGGAGCGTGGAAAAAATTTTAAATAAACTTGATCTGTCTGCAGGTACAAGAAGCATTTGTCTCATACATGTCAAACCTCTATCTCTTACTATCTCTGAGATCTAGGTGTTCAAACAGACGGACGGACAGACGGTCAGACAGACAGACGGACAGACGGACATGTCTATATCGACTCGGCTGTTGATGCTGACCAAGAATATATATATATGGTCGGAAATGATTCCTTCTGCCTGTTACATACATTTGCACGACTTTAGTATACCCTTTTTACTCTACGATTAAAGGGTATAAAAAAGAGTGGGCTGAGGAGGCATCCTTGTTTTAGGTCAGTGTTGTTTGAGAACCAGTCCGATAGCTCATATCTATCCCATACAGAAAAGCGATTATCTTTTTAGTTTTTAATATAAGCTATGACGGTTTATCAAGTCAAATGCAGCCTTCAAATCGATAATGAAGATATAGAGTTTTCTTTTCCTGTCTAGGTAGAATTGGGCAATTCCTGAAGGCACAAACACGCTATTGACTGTAGAATATCCACGCCGGAAACCAAACAGGAATTCGTAAGGAAACTATTATCAGCTACCCAGTTTATAAGCCGTCTAATCAAGATAGAGATGAAAAGCTTCAAGTTTGCATTTATGCACGATATTCCTCTGTAGTTCTAAACTGGTGTTATATCACCTTTTTTTGATTAAGCCGGGTATCCAGCACCGCGGAAACTAAAAATTCCTGTCAAACTTCATATAAAAAAAACTGTGGCAGGAATTTTTAGTTTGCGTTTTCCTTGCTTGTGTATCCAGCAACATGAACGTAATCCACAATTTGTTATCGATAGTTGGCTTATCGATAGCGTGTGTGGATGGAGAGAACAGCTGACACACAGCGCAGGAAAATATTGTCAACAATTATTTTGGATGCCACGAGCGAAAAGTTTAGAAAAAATTCTTTATTTTTTTTTGTTATGAGCTGTCATACGGCTGAAGGACCATTTGCTTGCAAAGATTGGTAGAATATGGGGCCAAGGGCACACTTATGCCAAATTGATGAAACCGCCAGAGGGATGCTTTCCATAGACACAAAGGTCGGAGAGATGTTGTCCATGAAGATGCCTTCTTAATCTGTGTGTGTCAGATCGTAGGCAAAGTTATTAGAGTGGTGCACCAATGGTCATGGTGTGCGTATCTATTTAAGCGCATAATTGCAAGGCGTCTACACCGCGGTATATATGTATGTTGTTGTATGCCTTACATAGCAGGGGCCCCACATATGTATGTAGATGACTCTAGATTCTTGAGGGCAGTCGGTCATGCCGTACCCCATAACGGGATCGCCCATATCCACCGCTACGAGGCTTAAGAAGCCAATGGAGCTCCAATGCCATTAGCTGAAACCATAGCTACTGCACGAGTCACACGGACTTTCCTGGCCAAGACACTTTTATTCCCAGGAGTTGCACTCGAGCTACTTTTCCGGGTCTCATAGCATTCGTGTTGACTCTTTGAACGATTAACGACTATGCTCAAGCGGTTCGCCCATCTACCAAAGCTAAGTTACTGATCCGGCCACTAAGTTGGCAAAATCCTTAATGTAGATGCGAATGTATTTAGGCAATCTTGTATCCGACCATGAAAGACTTCATTCGATGGGCGACCCCCCAAGAAGTCATAATACCGCACATATTAACATGCTGCAGTGATGTTGTGTGCCATCCGGGAACCACTGCAAAGTGACATGCCATCGGGATATCATCCCCAAGTATAAAGTTTTGCTACATACTCCGAGCAGCATGCTTTATTCAGAAAATATTATTTATATTTTTTAAATTTATTTAAATTCAAATAGTTAACAGTGCCAAACAGCTGATTGATCAGTGTGACCTTCCACCTTTTAGGTGCATGGTCGCACTGTTTTAGTTATGTTCCACACACACAAGAAATAATTAGCAAATTCCTGACAGGAATTTTCCGCAGTGCTGGATACAGGCCTTTACCGGAAAAAATACGTTTTCCTCAAAACAGCTGGAAATACTGCTAGACGTTTATGTTCTACGAAAAGCATGCATAGGATTTTGCTCAAGAGACCCATTAATCTTCCTGACCAATGCCCAAAAAAAGTATATGCTATTGTTGCCATAGCAATATATGGTATAAGTCGACTTATTGCTATCTTTGAAAAACCAATCGAAACTATGCAAACACTTAACACAAAATGGAAAAATCAATTTATATGAATTAATTCTCTTATCCGGCTCTAAGGGCCAATTCAATCAATGGTATAAATCGAATAGCTTTTCTTGAATAACCAATCGAAATTGACCAAATTCTTAACACAGAATAGACAAATGACACAAATGGCTCGAAGGATCAACTCAATAAATGGAATCGAAAGCTTTATTTGAAAAAACCAATGGAAACTGTGCGTATACATTACACAAAATAGATAAATAATTGTATCTGGACAAATTCTTTTATCCGGCTCGAAGGACCAATTCAATAAAGTGTTTAAATCAATTTATTTCATATGCTTTAACTGAAAATTTAAATGAAAAATTGATAAAACAGATAACACGGAATAGATAAATGAATTTCCGTAAGTGAATTCTTATATCCGGCTCGAAGGACCAATTCAGTTAATGGCATAAATCGATTTTTTCAAATGCTTTCTTAAAACTAATTGAAATAAAGCAAGCACCTAACTTAGAGTAGAAAATTACATTTATACAAATGAATTCTTTTATCCGACTCGAAGGATCAATCTATAAAATGGCGTAAAACGATTTGTTTTAAATAAATTTTTAAAAAAACCAATGGAAACTGTGCTTATCTATAACACAGAATAGAATAATAACTGTAAATGAACCAATTCTATTATCCGGCTCGAAGGACCAATATAAATTAAAAAGGCTGCTACAAGTAGAGCCAAAAAAATCAACTCAGATCTGCCCCAAGTGATTGCCATTTCTAGGAACCTCAAACAAATTCGTACTTTATTTGTCCCATCTTTACATACATCACGTCCCCGTCCCCGTCTGTTGTTAAATAAAAATTACAAATGAACAACAAATTTATGGCCCATCGAAGCGGATTGACAAAAATCAGCTTTGAGTGATCCCTGATCGCACATTTGCCAACTGCCAACTGCGAAGATCGCAATCCTGGTCTAGGCGGTTCCCAGGTTGGTGTATCTGATTCAGCTGGTTGTCGTTGTTCTTGTCATCGATTCGTTGTGTGTGTTGTGTGTGTGTATCTGTGTCGTTTTGAATGAATTATGGCAATGAGTTTTTGGCATTGGGACTTTGATGTTCAGCCTCCTCAAGGGGCAGATTTGTTTGGGTGAGTGAACTTTTGTGTTGTTTTTGGTTGGAATTTCACTTACTTTCCAGCCAGGAAATTGAAACTCACATATCTTCTAGATTTATGACTCACCTTAATAAGCAAATCAGGATTTTGTGTGTGGGTCTGTGGTCATAAAGTTTTTTTATGGACATTTTTATGCTTATGAATTATGAAACATTTTTTTCTATTATGTTTTTTTGGCTGGCATTAATCATGGAAATCTTCAAGATAGATGGCTAAATAAAAAGCAAGTGGAAAACCTGTAGGCAAAGCCATAAAATTGAGTTATTAAGCAGGTGGCGAATGAGCAAAGGGGAACGCGCTTTCTAGGAGTTGTTGGTCAAGAAATGGAGGAAAAAAAACACACTCATAATGAATCATTAACGCCTGGGCCAAGAGACCTTAGACTTATTTCAAACATGGTAGGGAGAACTGTTTGGGAGCACAAAAAAGTCATACAAGAGTCTCCCAAAGAGCGTTCAATATTCCTTCTCTCTTTAATTTCAAACTTGTTTATAGCCTACTTAAGGGGATCATTAAAAATCTGAAAATATTCCTTGCAGTTCAATGCGACAAAGATAAGCCATCGGTATGCCTCCATACTCCATTCTCCACCCTCATACCACAGGACATTGGGGACAGTAAAAAGCAACGAGCTGTGAAAGTCAATTGCATGCAAAACTGTGCCATTGTCAGCTCCACCCAATATTCCTGCATTGTTTGGGTCCTGGGCCTTTTGGTCATGACTGTGTGACGACCCGACCTCGTCGCCGCCGCCGCACACACAATAAGGGCGAGGCTGACAAACAAGGAAGCACCACAAAATGGACACCGCAACAGCAGGAGCAGGAGCCACAACAGCAGGCTATAAATGGCATGCGGGTCAAAAGGACACCCACGCAGCAGCCTGCTCGCCTAGCAATTGTCGTTGTTATAAATGGCCGTCATCATAACTAGGTTAAATGCTGCTCCAACTTGGTCTTGTACTCTCTGGGTCTCTGTGTCAGTGGCATGTGTTGATTTGCTGTTGATTTTGTCTTGCCCCAAAACTAATTACCAATAGTTCGGGGGTCACTTTCACATTGAACCAACTCTTTAAACTGCAATTAAAGGCCAGGCAGCAGTTGGAAGGCGATTATAAAGCAATCAACTGGCATCCCTCTGCCCCCCACTCCCCCTCACCAGCATTTCACATCATTTGCAAAATCATAATTCGCGTGTTAAGCTCGCATTAGTCTCACGTTGATTTATCACAGCAGGTACAAACAGGCGGAGGAGACGACGCGAACAGAGAGTCTGAAAACTGGGTCTGGGTTGGGGTCCTGGCACCGACACCAGAGGCAACTGTCTGCCGCCCGGTTATGCTGTTTTAATAACCGAATTCACGGCTAATTTCAAGCTGAAAAAGTTCAAACTCTGATTCGGAGGCATTGTGGGTGCGGCCACAAATTAGAGATGGGAGTCGTGATGTGCTAAGAAAGTTGAAGGAGAAAATGACTTACAATTGAAAGTACTTGGTAGAAGTACTGTGTCAGTCGGCCTTCGATCGAAGTTTCTAGGTTGAACCGACAGGTTGGCTTTCCAAAGTTTCTATTTTCGGAAACTTAACAATATTAAGCAAAAAGGCTTTTTCAAGAAATTGTATCAGGTCTTTAATCAGTTTTAAGGTACATTTGAATTCATCCTCACACACTACCCTTCAAAGTCTCTGTAAGGATGGGTCTCCTCCTGGAACCCATATGTATAGATCTATACTATATAATGATCCCCTTTTACCCATTTTCAATGGGTACAGGGTATAAAAAAAAAGGTGTGAGTGTCGCTAACACTCACGAGTCTTTGATGTGAAACAAAATCCTAAGTTTAAAATCTTATTTTCATATCACAAGCTTTCTGAATGGTATAGAAATCAGCAAGGGCACTCTTTCGAAAGAAGTAGTTTAACAGCAATGTTCTTTCATTTTTTCAGGAAGTTCATTGTGCTTATCCATAGATAAATGATGATGTTTCACCCCCCAAGATACCACCAAGGTGAAGATAACACCCTAGATGCTTCCCAAATCCCTTCCAGATCCACACCTGATCCCTTCTAGATCCCATCCAGATCACGCCCAGACCCCACCCAGATCCCTTCCACTTCCCACCCTCAGAGCTGGGAATGCTGATTAGTTTTTTTAATCAGTCATCGCTTAAATAAAAAAAATTGATTTATTAAATAATGGAGATTTTCAAGCCAAAAACAATTAAGTGATTTAAAGAGTTGAACTTTTCAACTACCATTAAATCCTGTTGAAATTTGCTTACATTTTAGCTCAATTGTTTTTTCGATTTAATTGAATTTTAATCGAATATGATCACTAAAATTTAGAATTAGTTGAAAGTTCAAGCCTTCAGTCAATTATTAATGGCACTTGAACCCAATCAAGTGCCAGCTGAAATTTATTTATTTATTTCCCTCCCATTAAAATTTAGCTTGGGATATTTCACACCAGCCAATTTTTAGTTGGGATTTTTCACACCAGCCAATTTTTAATTGAGAAATTTCCCTTCCATTAAAATTTCAATTGGGACTTTTCACAAGCAGCCAAAATTTAGTTGGGGATTTTTACTTCAATTAAATTTTCAATTGGGACTTTTCACAACCAGTCAAAATTAAATTGAGAAATTTGTGTAAAAACAAAAGCAACTGTGTTCAACATGTTATTAGATCGCTGAAGTTTTGTATATTTTCCTAGTTTCAATGGCGAATAGCCGATAAGCAATACCATCGTAATTTGACTTATAGTTTGTATTGAATAACTTAAAATGCATTTTTATTGAATGAAAAATAAAAATGGTTTCGATATTGCCGACAGCGTCAAAAACCAAGATTTTCTTCCTTATGAAAATCTTGGGCATACGAGTATTTATTTCTTCAGCAGAGAACAATTTGGTGAAAAACTTGCAGGTACCCGCCGTGCGTTGCTACGCCCCGTTTGATCGACAACTTCTATTTACCTATCTTCATAACAATTTAAATTTATACGTATAAAAATATTGCAAACGCTTAAATTCCATTGTACCGATTAATCAACACCTCCTTGTTACCCATCTAAATTCATTAAAAATTCGCAATTTTCTTGACCATTTGACTATTTTTATTTGCCCGCCGGTTTACACGTTTTTATAATAATTATAATAATCTAAACTCAAATAAAAGTGTTAGGAATTTATTTGATTTTGCAATTTTAATTCTTTATTAATCTAAACTCTAATAAGAAGTTTGGAAATTTAGCGATTTGTTGTCCCAAAGATCGAATTCCAACGTGTTACAGTTTCGAATATCGATAAGTGATACCAACATATTTTGACAAGTAGACAAATTGTATTACTTGAAAAGAGTTTTCCTTAAGCTTCTTAGTACTCAGACAAACTAAATCGCTTTAGCTGGGTGTCAACTCCATATTTTGAAACCAACGGTAAGATTTTGCATTGCCCATGACTTCTACATTCCATATATCATCCAAAAATATCTAAATATTAGCAAAAACAATTAACTAAATTTAAATGCAAGCAAATCAGCGCAGTGTAACCGTTTCACATTGCGTGGTATTTTGATGAGGGGTGGTATTTTGGCGTTGTACAGTCACACTGCATCGTCCGCTGGGTAACTAATACGATAAATATGAAAGTTTATATCTTTGTATGTTGGCCCGTTTGTTACTCAACCAAGAACAATTGGCTTACCGGATTCGGATAAAATTTGGCACTCAGATAGTTAATTACCTGGACTTGAACGTGGGCTATGTTACTTATGGTCAAACAACAGCAAATTTTGCAAAAAAGTTTTAAATGTATTCATTAAAGCGCTTGATGATTAGATAACAATGCAGGTTGGTTAATAAAAGGTGTTGATCAAATTTAAGTCCATCTATTAGAGTTGTACCAAAAAAAAAAATGTAATTGAAGTAAAAATCCCCAACTAAGTTTTGGCTGGTTGTGAAAAGTCCCAATTGAAATTTTAATGGAAGGGAAATTTCTCAATTAAAAATTGGCTGGTGTGAAAAATCCCAACTAAAAATTGGCTGGTGTGAAATATCCCAAGCTAAATTTTAATGGGAGGGAAATAAATAAATAAATTTCAGCTGGCACTTGACTGGGTTCAAGTGCCATTAATAATTGACTGAAGGCTTGAACTTTCAACTAATTCTAAATTTTACTGATCATATTCAATTAAAATTCAATTAAATCGAAAAAACAATTGAGCTAAAATGTAAGCATATTTCAGCAGGATTTAGTGGTAATTGAAGCATACAACTAATTATATCAAATAGTTGATTAGTGCTTGAGTATCTAGCTATGTAAAAATATTTAATGAAAAAAAATTTTAATCAGCATTCCCAGCTCTGCCCACCCTAATACCTTTCCACATCCCATCCAGATCCCGCTTAAATCCCGCCCAGATCCCTTACAGATTCCATCCAGATCACGCCCAGATCCCTTCTCCTTCCCACCCTGATCCCTTCCAGATAACTCTCAGATCCCATCCAGATCCCGCCCAGAACCCTTCCAGATCCCTTCCAGATTCCATTAAGATCACGCCCAGATCCCATCCAGATCCCGGCCTGAACCCACCCAGATCCCAGCCAAACGCTAAGCAAATCCCGCCCAGATCTCACTTAGATCCCACCCAGATTCCATCCACATCCCACCCAGATCCCTTACAGATTCCATCCACATCCCACCCAGATCCCGCCAAGATCCCACCCAGAAACCACCCAGAACCCTCCCAGGTCCTACCCAGAACTCAGCCAGATCCCACTCAGATCCCACCCTGAAACCACCCAGATCTCGCCCAGCTCTCACCCAGATTCTCATCTAGATCCCACACAGAACCCGCCCATATTGCTCCCAGATCCCTCCCAAATCCCGCCCAGATAAGATTCCACCCAAATCCCTCCCACATACCACCAGATCCCACAAAGATCACACCCAGATCTTTCCCAGAATCCCCCCAGTTGCCCCTCTTCAGCATCTTTGCTACCTCTTTGTTTCCCCCCTGCCCATCCTCTTGTGTGTGTGTTTGCCGGGAAACTCCACAAATCAAAACAACACAAAGTATGAATGACGTCAGCGTCACGTGACGTTGAAATCAAATTTTTACATTAAAAATCATGTTTATCTTTTCAGGGTTATCTTATTCGCTAGACTTGGGAGTAGATTTTCCCAAATCGAAAATAAACTTATGTCTTCTCATTTAGCGTCTTCACTTGCCAGCTATCTTCGGTATAATATAAACTCCTAAAAAAAATTCGGAGTATTCGTGTTACGTATGAAAAACACTTCATATTTAACAGTCTATTTAAACATCGACATGATAATCTAAACCAGCGATGGACCTTGGTTCCTCCCAGGGGGCGAAAACATTTCGCTATTCACACGTACACGATCCGAACTTTTGCCGAAGTTAAGTCCAAAAGAGCAGAAAGAAGGAAAGAATTTAATTTTCTTCAGCCTTTATAATAAAATTTAAATTAACAACTTTAAAGCACAGCTTAGTCTAAATTTATAGGCATTATATCTTTTCGAAGCTGGTCATCTATACTTGCACCTAGATCAGAGTGAGCCAACTAAAATGTTGAAAAGAATCGTTTGATTGATACCTAAAATGCTGAAACAGTTTCATTGACCATTCCAAAATTTTAAAAGAATTGTCGATGTTTAGTATGTTCTCTTGGACAATTTTCAAAGAATCCGTAACGTATTTGACATTTGTTTATTGCTTTGTATTACTTTCTTAAGCTTCTCTTCTTCGCAATAAAAAGTCATCCACGCATAGTTCAAAACGCAATCGCTTATACCAAAATTTGGAGATAATTTCAATATTTCATTAAGTGTTTCTTAAACTTTGTGAACCGAAACTAATTTTTCCAAAATAAATGGTTATTATACAGGTAAGAGGAGTAAAAAATTTAAGGGGTTCGGTTCATGTTCCGGTTTTAAGGAGTTGTTTCTCAAAAATCTGCGATGATGTAGTTAAGAACCCGTTTGGTTTTGCCTACAAGCTTGTGACCAAAAAACTTAAGTTCTTTGGGAGACCTGCACCATCCTGCCCAGAGCAATTGTAAGGCATAGAGGAGACACAGCAGGAACCACACCAGAGACTTAACGTTTCGGCTCTGCCGACAGAGGTGCCGACGAGGTTACAGCTGCTACAAAACGGGTGAAGGACGGGAAGACGCCTGGCCCTGACGGAGTCCCAAACGCTGTGCTAAAGATAGCAGTACAACAAAACCCAGATGCTTTTTAAAAATGTCCAATGCATGCCTGAAGAAAGGAACGTTTCCAGAGCGATGGAAAATATAGAGACTGGTGCTTATTCCGAAGGGAGATAAACAGGTAGACGAGCCAACGTCCTACAGGCCTCTCTGTATGCTAAAATTCTGGAGCGCCTTATATATACCAGAATTGAGGCTGTCCAATGCAGTTTGGATTCCGGAAGTGGCGATCTACCCTGGACACTGACGAGCGATCGACGGTCAACGATGGTTAGGAGGTGCGGAGAAGTACGGCTTAGTGGCAACGCTGGTCATTAGGAACGCTTTCAACGTGGACAGATGGATTTGCATTATGCACTCACTGAACAATGCTGAAGTCCCAGCATACCTCCAAAAAATGGTGCAGGACTATTCCCGAAACCGAGTCCTCATATATGACACAGACAACGGCGAAGTACCGCAAGGGTCTGTCCTAGGGCCTTTGCTGTGGATCCTAATGTATAATGGTATACTGCAGCTTGAACTCCCGGAAGGCGCAACAATTATAGGCTTTGCGGACTACATAGCACTAATTGTCGTCGAAAAGCACCTCACAAGCACTGAAGGAACCTGCAACACAGCGATAGCTAAGGTTAGCGATTGGCTTAGCAGTTCAGGATTGACATTGGCAGCCCAAAAAACAGAACTGGTCTTGATTAGCAGCAGGAAACTGGTAGGAACTGCCACAATTTGTATAGGCAACTCTACAATAACATCGCGACCACACCTGAGGTACCTGGGGTAACCATAGACCATAGGCTGAGCTTTAAGCAGGAGATCTGGACGCCAGTAAAAAGGCAAGCATGACAGTATAATCGATTGCGCGAATAATGACAAACAGCAGAGGGCCTCTACAGCGGAGGCAGCTGCTACTCGCCAACGTGGTAAGCTCAGAATACGTCACCTACACTCGCTCTGCTAACTTGGTACGACGCCTTTGTGCTCTGCTCGTAAGCTGTGCATTCCGGACCTCACAAAAACGCACGCACACTAACTCATACGCTCTTGCTGCCTGAAATAGGCACAGCACTAATGTTCGAGGATACAATTTTAAGGAGCTGTCCTAAGTAAAGTTTATTTGATTAGTTTCGTCCACCGTTTCACGTGGACGTGTTTTACTAATTTTAAAATTTTAGGAAATGTTTCATAAAATATTTCCAGGGACGTTAAAAATAAACAGTTTAATAGGCCCCCAAAAGTAGGCCATCAAATTGTTCAATTCAGCCTTAATGAATCCCAAGTAATTTGCCCTCTTGTAAGGCAATCACTCACCACACGCTGCCATCTCTAACTAACATTATTCTTTTCAGCCAGCTGGTGAATTCGTTAAGCCAACGACTTATTTTTCGGCGGCTGCTCCCCAAACTGATCCCAGCAACTGCTGTTCCTCCTTCCCCGCAGTCGGCCAAAGTGGAGCAAATTTATGCCCAATTTCATGCGAGTGGCAAATGATTTATGCGACAGGGGCGCGCACATTGCAATTGCCAAAAAGGATATGTGTGCGTTGATTTCGCATGGCCGCAGGACAAATAACTTCATTACGATGCGCCAACAAGCAAAGACGAAGAGGAAGAAGATGCTGGGATGCTGGGAAGGTAATGATGTTCGGGCTGGAATTGGGATTGCGAATTTGGGCGATTGTAAAATATATGCAAAGGCAAATCGCACGATTCTCGTGATGTTGCTCATATTTGGGCAACGTAACAAGGCAAAGGCAACACGCGACAACAGCAACAAAGCGAGAAAATCACATTCTACTTACGAGTATGGCGTGAATTTCGTTTGGCACTTGGCGCAGTCAGAAATTCGATTCGATTCGATTCGATACCCAAATTCAAATTTAAATCGAAAGAAGAAATGGCCAGGAAGTCACGCCATTTGAACCCGTTAGCAACATTTGTTGCCGATGTCATTAAAGTGGGAGAACAAACGGCAAATGCACAACATTATGTTAATAAATAATTGGCTGACTCATAAAAGTAAACTCATAAAAAGTCCACATCTTCCTGAGCCAATCTCCAGCAACAAATAAGAAAATAAATATTTTTGCGTATTAATAAAAAGCCCAAACAACGATTGCACTTCACACCTCATTGAGATTGGCCATAAAGATGCCTTAATAACTCAGCTAAGCTCAAGGCTGGGGACCAGAGCCGGTGGCTGAGCATGGCCTGGCCTGGCCTTCTTCTTCCTGTGGCCTGTCAGTATCGTTTATGGCTGCCCATATTTAATTTGCCGACGACCAATTGAAGCGTTCGTTTTTCGATAAGGGGCCACAAATTCATAAATTTGAAAATGACTTCATTTCGTGTGGGGACCGACCGTCTCCTCTCTCGTATCGCTTCCAAATTAAAAACTTAAATTTCAACACTGACAATGGCCAAGGCGTTGCCAGCTTATCTGGGGTGACCCACACATTCATTTATCACCCGTTGGTTGTGTTGTCGCCGAAAGAAAGTGGTAGCCGCCGCACCTCAGATCATCTAAATAGTAGAACCCACAACAACCGACTGCCCACCAGTACTTGGCTACTTCATCATCATCTAGCGTAGTCATGGGCCTGACATCTTAAAGGAAAAAAAGGTAGCAACATCCACCAAACAGCAGCAAAAGCCTTCGCGATGATTAATTGACTTTCAAAATTGCTGAAATTTTTAATTTATTATACGCGCCAAAGTGATTAATCAGTAGGAGAAGCCGGCCTCTGGACTGGAGTGAAGGGCAAAGAGTTGCAACGATTCGAGTGTTTGCTGCCAATCCTTTGGTCAGACGCTTCACTTTTCACGTCTCGTTTAATGCCTTTTAATTGCCGACACAATGTTGCTGCAACATGCTGTGTGTGTGCGCACGCTTGTCAACATGGTTTGGGTAGGTGAACATTAGAAAAATGTCATAAAGAAATGGCAAATCATTAGAAGTGTGAAAGGAAAGCATTAAAAACGGTTGTGTGTGAAGAAAATTACGAGTAGGAAAAAAGAAAAGGAATATACTTTCCAAAAAAAAGAAAGAAATAAAAGAAAGTTTATGGCGATATTAATTTTAGTTTCATAATTGTGTGAGAAATGGGGTGCAGCACCTTACTGATGGTAAAACCCTATTACCCAATGGAATAACAGTCAATCTTATTAAAAGTCTTCTCTGTCGAAGGGAATAAAGTTAAAATCGTTCCATAGCTTAATAACTCATTGGAATTGTTTAAACCGAAATATCAAATGCTTTAAAGACCATAGCGCAATATGTCCTAGGGACACTTCTGAAGAGACCTCTCTCTAACTTATTGAACTAAAAGCGATTGAACGACTAACTTCTCTGCTTATGGATTAAGAACTAATCCAACGATTTTAGTCGTGTTTTAAAACCATTGGTGCCCAAAATGTCAAAAGCCTATCCCATGGGATAGGAACTCATAATTCTGCCGGCGTCGCAGCCGACACAGGCATTGTGAGAGAGAGCGAATACATGTGTTCTAAAAGTAGCACGCTCGGCGGCTTGCTTTTTCTCGATGCATTTGTTTCTTTGTTTGTTGCTCATGTTTGACCTCATGACGTTTACTTCGTGTTTCAGCTTAATTTTAAGGTCTGGGCACCACTGATCTAAACGAAATCACACAAGACAACACTCAAAGAAATCAAACCAAGTACTTTGTGCTCAAATCAAGAACAAACAAAGTCAATAGTATGGAAGGTTCTTAAATACTGGATTCAAGTAAAATCTTATATCTCATGACTTGTTCAATACCGAACTACTTGATTTTACCTATTTTAATTTCTTTTTGATCATACTGTTGGGTTGTACATAGGGATGTCGAAAATATTGTCGATATATCGAAATATTATATATTTTGAGGCAATATATCGGAGATTACAATATTATTTGGTGATGCGTTCGCTAACACTATTGCGAATAACTGTTTCTTGTGCCTAATGACTCTGGACATGTAAAGCAAAGTGTTTAAAAGTTATCTTATTGATTCGATACACAGAAATCGCACTGCAAACTTTGCAATAAAGTTGTTAGGACTCGTGTCAACTCAAAAAATAAAAAGCAAAGTGGAGATATGATTGGCTGAAATCTTTAAAAACGGTAAGAGAAAGTATAATTGATTTTGAAGCAGGAACAGTTATGAAATAAGAACAATTAAATACGGGATGTGCAGTAGCTCTAGTCTTCTCACATGTTTAGATGCGGGTTTCCCACTTTGTCGGAAATCATGGATGTTGTGCTTTGATATCTACATAGCGATTAAATTTTTACATTGAGTCTCGACTTGGAGTTGTGCATCAACCGGGTGCAGTGATCCATAAATTTGCAGAGGATTTAGGTAGACCATGTCTTAAGTGCCAGGCCCATGCTTTTCAAATGGTAGAGAAATAAAACATTTAATGATTATTTACCATGTTTATTTTGTGATAAACGATTTATATAAAGAACTTAAAAATGTCGCATTTGTTGCATTAGCTTTTCCTGTAACACAAGTATCAGTCTAGCTCACTTTTTCTACTCGTATATTTGTTTTATCCAGCGGTACAGTTAGCAATATTGATAGGCAAAACCTGCTGATGATAAAATCGCGAGGTTCTTGAAACAGCTGTACAGTCGACCATCCTCCTTTATCAACAAACATAATTTTAGAATCGACTCCGATTCTGTTAGAAATTAGTCAGCTGTTTGCTCTCACATCCGCTCTAAGAGTGCTTTTGGGAATATTTCCGGCTCGCTCTAACCACTGTGATTCCTTATGCAGAATCTTCTTATGGAAGAATCCCAATGCGGACTATCGCTTATAAACGCTCAATGATCCATATAATGAGCTCGATGATCCAAGCTCGAATAATATATTATCAAGCCTCGTTGGTTTGTTTGAATTTACGTACATAGTTTCTGATCAAAATTATTCCTGAACCCCGATTCGAACCCAAGCCAAGCTTCAGCCCCCCGTTCTGTGAACCCGAACCCAAATAATTTCGCGGTTTCGAACCCCCGAGTGAACCCCCTGTCGATTTTAATGAGGTTTGCAGCCTGGCTTTTCATAGCGTACAGGGAGCCGTGACTTTAATCGTACCTATGGAATATGCCATTCTGTGTGAAAGTACATTAGAACTTACAGTCTTATCTTTCTCCTCTTCCAACACGAGTTGTACACTCTTAACTATATGTTTTACATATGCTAATTCTTTTTATTGCTTCTTTTAAATTCTTATAAATTTTTGTAAACAAATCACAGCTGAAAAATTGTGTGTGCGTTCTTGTAATTTTTTGCCTTTCTCGGCACACTATTTTGGTATTAGGATCCACTTGCGTAATAAATGATTTTTTCCTGACCCCAAACAGTTTGTAGTACTCAGCTGTAGAGCTGAATATATTTAATGCTGAGTTTTGCTCGATGAATAAATATGAAAATGGTGCGATTGCGGTATGAGCTCAATAGATTCAACGCTGAGTTTTGTTGATTGATTAAATGTGAATAAGAATTTTTGTGTATTTGGGCAATCTCTGATCGTTTCCATCTCAAATAATTCAAATAATTAAATAAATTTTTAAATCGCTTTCCGAGTTAAAAAGGGGGAAATTCTAAAAAAAATGTGAACTATCTCAGCGAAATTAAAAACTACCTTTGACGAAAATGACTGATTCTCTGATTAACTTTGAAATTGAAATTTCATGATTGAACCTTTTGGCTCTCATCATCATCAATGCATCAATGTGATCATAATTCAACTTTTGGCCAACTCTTGCCCAATTTGAGGCTAATAACTTTGCACTTTAGCCCGCAACGCCTGGGTACGCCCCTTAACCCACAATATGTGTGACCTATTTTTTGCACTCGCAAGTACAAAATTCATGTGTATTAATTAAACCCTGCAACATCAACAAGCAACAGCCACAGCAACACAGCAACAAAGGAAGCATAAATTTTCCCGCAAGACACTTTCCTTGTGGACTTGTCTCGTGGAAGATGTCGAAACCTGAACTCGGAACCGTTAGCATTTTCAGAGCGTTGCCTTTTGATGTTCGTTCGGCGGCGTACAGACACATTAACATAAATATGAGCGAGGAGATAAGTGTGGAACACACCCAAAAACTTGAAGAGGAATGAACATTTTTTTTTTTGCGCCAAAGGAGCAACATGCGTTAGACAACTATGGTGGGCGGTAGGCGTGGCTGCTGGCATCTGGCGTACAAATCTCAATAGAGATGATCGTAAACACAATTTTCATAACAAAGCGAAGAGAAAATGGTTTTGGTTGGGTGGAGAGTGGGGAGTGGCCGGCAACATACTTCTGACGCATCAGCAACATGTGGCTAAGCAACATTCAAATGTTGCAGGGCAGGGCTTTTGTTTTGGGCGCGCAATCAAATGTCTGTCTGTTGATGATGATGATGATGATGGCAATGTTGTTGGTCTCGGTCAGTTTGCCAGAACGAATCGCAATGCTATGCGCAACACGTTAAGGGTTGAGCCAGAGCCAAAGCCAAAGCCTGCACCTTGTTGCCGCAGTCAAGAAGAGGCGGCGGCCCAACAACGCGCAATTTATAAAATGTCTTAATTTTTGCCTTTGCCAACATTTCGGGCGGGCGTCGAGCTAAAAAAAAAAACGCCGCAGGATGGAAGCCAGTTGTCCAGCTTGTAAGTGAAGAGTAGCTTGAACTAGAGGTGGCAACATGGGAGATGGCACAAAAAAGGAAGAAAACATTAAATTACTATTCTGAAAAATATTTTTTATATATTTCACATAATTTAACAAAATAAAAAAAATTAATTTTCGAATATTTCGTAAATTTTTTAATCAATTCTATATTTAAGAAGACTCCGTTTTAAAATTTTCTTAATCATAATGTTTTCATAAATTTCGTGTCACGTGTTAACTAACCAACCGTTACCATCGCTCAGCATCCACAGCTTCCCCGTAGCCTTGGCCAGTTGACTAAAATGACTGACGCTGATGCCTGTCAGTTTTTGGTCGGACAACTTGTTGCTGTGCCTGTTTTGTTGCTGGCTGTCGCCATCATCAATTTTTCTGCAGGATTGTTGCTGGTTTTTGCTGTGCGATAAATTGCATTTTAAGCGTATTCCCTGGCATTATTATGACTTTATAAACTCTGCGGGCCTTATGCTTTATGCACTTTGCATTTGTTGTTGTTGTTTGCTGTTCACCTGGCCTTTCTCACCGCCCAAATGCAACGCCTATTTGTGCTGGGCTGGCCGAAAGGTGTGAGCTATTTTTATATATTTTGATTGGCAATGATGAAATGGACAGCGAGCCCTTCCACATCTTTGCATCGTCTCTTTCTGTTCGTAACAAGATAATTGCTTAATTTGATTAGCAATTGTTGCCAGTTGCCTGTTGCTCCGGCTGAGGCTTCTGGCTGGGCGTGCAAATTGCTAACAATTTTGATATTTAAATTATTGAGCCTGCTGCTGCTGCTGTTGCTGTTGCCAGGCTACATGACAGCTCAATAAACATTCCAAGTGTATAAAAATCCAATTTTCATAAGTGGACCTTTAGTTTGGCTTGTCCTGGTTCCTTAGTCCTTTATTCTTTATGGCTGTGGCATAAATTAGCAGCTGCCAGCTGAAATGCACTTTTGTGTAAATGTGTAAATTTAATGTTATTCATTAAAGAAATGCATGTTTCACTCAATAACTTTGCGAAGGGGCTCATTACCATAATAATGTCTTAATCGAGACCACTTCATTTATATCAATAATGACCCTAGTATATTTCGACATGCCGTTGCAAGTCCCGCCCATTCTAAGTTCATATATCTTTTCACTTTTATCGAATCTACCAGTTTTGTTTTAGAAAATTATCTATCTCCATTTTTCAAACTCAAACTTAAAATTGTGTGTTCAAAGCTAATCAAATGCATCATTTTAGTCCGGGACTTGAACAGAAAGAAATATGGGTATGGGTTAGGTTCAATCATCGACGAGTTTGAAATAGCTCCTACCTTAAGTTAGTTAAATTTAGAACACCCTATTTAAACGGATTACTATTTACATTGTAGAAACAGTTTATTTTAAGATCTATTTACACGACCTGATCACTCATCTGAGTTTTCGTCTGAGTAGACATGAAGCTACTCATATGAGCGATCAGACGAAATAGAACCGGTTCTATTAGGCCTGAGCACTCATCTGAGTGGCATTTATGGAGTTACAGTGTTCGTCTGACGAAAACTCATCTGAGTGATCAGGTCGTGTAAATGGAGCTTTAGGCCTTTATATTTACAACGTCTCGACTTCGGTCGTCTGTCTTTCACTTACTCTCTTTGCTACTGCGTTCTTTTGAACTCGCTTCATCCATCCAGTGTGACCGTCTGTTTCTGTCTTTAAATACCCTGACTCCAAAATACTTTAGATATGTTTACCATTCGCGGCTAATTTAAAAAAAATCCAAAGACTTCAATTAGGAACATTAAATTACTGCACGAAAATCTTAAAACTGTTCTAGCGTTGTAGAATTCTTAAAATATTTGTCTGACATAATTCTGCATTCTTTCCATGTACGTTGCACATCAAATTGTTCAAGTTTTGAGAGTTTATGGATATTAATACATGTCTCTCGGTTTAAGAATGATAAAATATCAGTCGATTTTCCGTTTCCGAATGCGCTGGTATCTGAGAATCCAGTATATATGGGCAATCTCATTCTGAAACTTTAATTTCGAAAAAAAATAGCCTAAAGTAAACTTCGGTTCTACTTTAATCAAGTATAAAAGGATTGAAACAATCCAAAAAGGCTTCTATCGGATTGATAAATGCACATTTCAAGTATGGATCCTTCTTGAAAATCCAATGATCCTGACTCGAGATTGAAGTAAGTACGGAATAACAATGTCATAGTGAAATGAAACCGAGAGCAAGTACCAAACTGAGAGAGAAAATCTATTTTACTAATACAGTCAGGCATAATGAGTACTCATTAGGGGAGATTGGGGGTTGTGATCATAGTTTTGATTTTTATACCCTTGGAGAGGGTATATTATAATTTTCCGGATGTTTGTAACGCAGAGAAAGATCAGCATGACGAGCTGAGTTGATATAACCAGAGTCTGTCCGTCCGTCCCTCCGTCCGTCTGTTTCTATGCCATCTCCTCCGTCAGTTTTAAAGCTATCGTAACCAAACTTTGCACGAAGTCTTTTAGTACAAATACGCTGCACATTTGTCGGAACCGGCCGGATCGGATGACTATAGCATATAGCTGCCATAGGAACGATAGGTTGAAAAACTAGTTTTAGTGAGAAAAACTTTTTTGTTTTTACTACTATCGCTCCCAACGCTCGTATTTATAAGTTTTTAATGATTTCAAATAATTTCACCAAGGCTTGTCAAAATCGGACAACTATATAGTATAGCTGCCATACAAAAGTTAAGTCAGAAAAAAAGTCTTAGTAAGAAAACTTTTTTGTTTTCAATGTTATCGCTCCCAACTATCGTATTTATAAGTTTTCAACGGTTTTACATAATATCAACAAGATTTTTCGAAATCGGACCACTATATAGTATAGCTGTCATACAAACTGTCAGGCATATATCAAGCTCCAAGGGTATATAAACTACGGTCGAGCCGAATTTATGATTGTGAAACTTATAGTTTAAAATTTAACCAAAAGCTACGCTCTTGGCAATGTGACCATTTTACATGCATACATCTTACAATCTGGTCACACTGTCCCAAAACAAAGTAATTGTCAGTTTTGGTATATTTGTTTTGGCAAGTCTTTGGTGGACAAATATTTACATACAGCACATACCTAATTTGAGTGAGTGTGAGGCATTCTCTCTATCACTCTTTCTCGCGCTCTTAGCAAAACAACTTAGTCCACAATATTGCCTGAGTTCATCAGTTTATTTTATCCACTTCGCGGACAAATTTTCAAAATTTTCTATCTTAGTGCGCGCCTGCACAACTAAACGAAGATCAATGCCATATCTAAGATCTCTACGAAAAGCAATTTTGGCTGTGGTATGATAATATACCAGTCTGTCAGTCAGTCAGTATATCAATCAATCGGGCCTTCAGATTTATAAGTTTTCAAACTTTTTCTAGAGGCTAATCGTTCAATGTATTTTTGCCAAATTTCAGCATAAATTGTTTTTTAATTTTTGAAATTTTTTATTGCACATTTCGAAACTTCTTCGACATTACTTATTTTTTTTGCTTTGGTCATGAATTCTTTGACCTTTTTCCTGTTCGGATCTGTATGCAATTTCAAACTTTCTCTCCAGCTGCAGCATACATACATACATCTACCCACTCCACCCATTCATCAGCATCTCCAATTTCAACTACACCACAAATCACACACACAAATCTCGTTTGGCTGGGCTACCACCTAAGCATGTACTTAAATTTGATATTTTAATAAATTAAAGCGCATTGAAACTAATGCCAGAGAGTGGGATACACCCGCCCGTAACCGACAACCGGTAGCCCGAAAAGCGAGATGCCTGCCAACTGATTGCAATTTGAAATATTCAACGTTCTGAGGCGAACACCATCCGGAGGAGGAATGGGGATAAGTAGAGCCAACGCATGATTGGCAAGACCCAAAGCCTGACCAGGACCACTGGCCGAATCAGGCCAAGTAATGTAATGAGGCCCACGGCTTGGCTACCAACCTACCTACCTACCAGCACGATCAGCGATAAGTTTGGAAATGGTTTTGAATTTTTCTAGTGTTTGATTCTTATTAAAAGATTGGCGAAAGCATCTTACAAGCGGTATGCAAATTGCAAACTGTCGCGGACCCAACCCAAAATCACACTCCGCACACAGTTTGGTGGGCAGCCGGAAGACGAGTACCTAGATTTCCTCTTGACTCTGCATACAATTAGCCTACAAGATTTTGAATTGAATATTTTTTTCTTTCTTTATGAACCATAAACTTAATCAGCACCAAATAATCAGGGAAAAAGCAAACAAGGCAGAAGTCAAAGGCAAAAAAGGCTTGGCTTTTGGTCCATTGAATAAATCTGTGGATGCACTTTGCCATCCAAATGGAAGTGGAGAAAGATGGAAGAGAGGGCATTAGTTGAAGTGGGTGGAAAAGGGAAATAACTTTAAGGTAAAGGATCATGTTTCTTATTTAGCTTATATTTTTTTAAAATCTGGTTTCGTATCGCCACAAACATGCACATGTATATATTTAGTAACAGTCTTACACTTATTGTTATTCAGAAAACAATCGTCGATGGGTCGTCTCGTACACGACTTGGTGGCAGGCCAGGCTGACCAAGACATCTTTGCATATATTATTTTCATGCATTCCAACGATTTAGTAATATCATCGGAAAGCAAGTCCTCGCAGTTCACCCAACAACCATTGTGTGATAAGGGTCCGTTCCTTGACTGGCACCAATAACGATCGCTTATTTGAAAGAGTCCGTAATTTCTGGAACCATCCGGATTGGGTGGGCTTACGGCATTCGTGCGAAACGAGCTTATTTTCTCGACCACACACATAAACATACTTAAAGTGTTTTTGGGAACACCAAAGGCAAACATCTCCTGGCTTAGGGAACAGCGATCCATGATGCGACCCCTTATAGAGGTTGCGGTGAGCACTAGCAGAACGCTGACTATAATCACTTTCATCTTGGAACAGATAATGAGAATACTAAGGCTGGCAGTATTTATACTCGCGCTGCAAGAGTTTGCATTTAAAAAATTAGTCAGACAGATTTATGCGATGAGTTATAAAGAAACTAACCATGATAAGATTAGAAATGGAACGAAACAAAGTAAAGAGTTAAGCTAGTGCCATATTAATATTACACCGTTTATTTATGATACAAATGTGCCCCTGGGCTTTTGCAGTGGTGCAAATAGGTGCAGAGATGACGACGTTTATCGGACCTGTTCTCGTTTTCAATTTCGATTTGTTTGGCAAGTTTTTCTTTGGTAATCTCTATAAATATAAAAGAGAGTGTTCTGATTCACTGACTGACTGACTGATTGGCAATCATCGCACAGCCTAAACGGTAAATGATAGAGGGCTGTAATTTGGACAGGAGTTTCTGTGAAAATTCCCGGAAAAGGCTGCATGAAAAAAAAAACTATTTTTCATCCGATTGGCTTGAAACTCGGTTTGTAAGGTCAAGATGAGAATTTAATTGTGTTGTTGAATGTGGGTGGAAAGTGGGTGGGATGTAAATGGGAAGTGGAGTGGGAAGCGCGTAAAATATATATATAACTAGCTGAAACCGCCCGACTCTGTTCACGTCCAAGATTTTAAGAAATTGTGTTATTTTATCTTGTAGACAGTTTCGAGTTCCTCGTCATCCGGTCCAAAAAGATTAAACCAAACAGTGCTGCCAACTTTTGCCGAGAAAAAAATCTGTTTTCAGCGGGTCGGAGAGGAAAAAAAGCTGTATTTTTCGACAAAAAGTGTAATTATTTGTACAAAATATTTTAAATATATCATCAGAGTGCTGAAGTTCCTCGTCCTTGTCCTTGCTGTAGGCCTCACTTGTACCTGTTTGCTTAAAGTAACTAGAGGGGACCTTAGGCACGCTCAACTTTAGCGTTGATCCATGGCAAGGACAAACTCTGAATCGCAAACGAGGCTAACTAAAAAAATCGTTGATTCCCTTCAGACATTGAAAGCGATTACTTCACTCAAAAACTTAATAGTTTCTTCGTTATTCTTCCATTTCCCTAAATATAAATAATATTATGAACCCTATTTTTCCTAATATCGGAAAACTCTTCCAAAATGGGAAAAAACTTTTTATTTGGTTGTAAAATGAAGTGAACTGAAAATATGTAATTTTTTTAAGAATGCTGTGGTTTTCAGGCAACAGTGAAATTTATGAAAATCCGAGAATCAGATCAGCAGAAGACTACTTAAATAAATTAAAAAAATTAACTTCAGCTTCTGTTGTTTTATAAGATCAACTATGAAATTTTTACAGCACATGCTCAACTAAGATTACTCCAATACTCTATCCATCTATAGCATTTCTCCAAATAGTCATCATGTAGTATTTTATTATTGGTAACTGATGGAATAACTTGTAGAATCTTTCAGATCTTTAAGATCATTCAGCAGGCCGGATGCGTCAGTGTCATTGATTTAAAAAATCTCGTCGATTTGTGGCATTTTCAATAGAATTGAATCTTATTGTTCCTTTTCAAGAACTGCTCGAGGTTATTCGAGAGGTATCAGATTTATACTGTGTTAATTATTGTCGATAAATGACTCCCAAGGGTGAAAAGCTATTGATTTGCTCCAAAACAAAAAAAAATCTAAAAAGAAGCCGAAATCCTTTTAAAAAAGCCAGAATTCCCGCTTACCGCATTTTGTAATTTTTTCCCGCAGTACGGTTTTAAAAAAAGCCAGAAATGACGGGAAAAAAGCTGATTTGGCAACACTGAAACCAAATGTCTGACCACTTCTTCAAATTACTTCTTTTCAGCATCGCTATTTTGCTCTTTGTATTACCAAGAAATATTTTATTTGTGTGTATCGGCTTAGAGGCTCTGGACACTATATCTTTGTTCTAGCAATCTGAATGAATTAAACGATGATAAACAGTTGGTAAAAATTTGTTGCTATCGTTCATCCGATCTTCATTGTTCCTTTGGCGAATCGATAAATAATCATGATTGCAAAATATCTTTAGAAGAAACAAACCATCTATCTGCAAAACTGTGGGAGATATGAGGTTTTTTCTGAATTGCGGGAGCGGAAGAGGGCGTGGCAACCTGTGACACAAAAATTTGTCTGCCGGCAACTAGAAGAAGTATTTGTCCCATACAAGTCAAACCTCTATCTCTTACCATGTCAGAGATCTTTTTTTAAAAAATTTTGATGGGTAGCACCGGTTCAACGTTGATGGGCAGCACTGGGCTCACTTTTTGACACCTTTATCACTTTGTGTGGCTTCTATATAAAGCCATTCTAGCCTTTCTAACTCGATTTTTGGGAAAATGTAACATAAATATTTGGGAGCCCTAATGGGCCACTGTCTCATTGGCAGACTCGCAGTACGCCTAGGCGTAGCATACCATGACTTCTGTAGAAGTTGTAAATATGAAGAAGAGGAGGAAACGGTACAGCATATCCTGTGCCACTGCCTCGCTCTGAGTAGGAGAAGACTTAGAACCCTAGGTCAACCTTTCTTTACCGATCTCTCGGAGATGTCCGAGATAGAGATCCCAGCTCTAATACACTTTATTCTGTCCACACAATGGTTCAGTATTGACCCACCTCGGGACTAAAGGGTTAACGGGCAATATATGGCATCGCAACGGGCCCATGAGGCCTAAGTGGGAGAGCGACTTGTCGCAACCTAACCGAACCTAACATAAATATTTGAAGTCGATTTGCGCGGACTAGGAATTCATTTTAGACCCATGGTTTCTTGGTGAAATTTTCTTAGAATTGACCGTAGATTTCGTTTTTACTATACGCTTTGGTCGTAAAAAAATCGACCCCCCAATCGACCCGCTTCAATTGACGCATTGGAAGACAACATTAAAGCATTTTTTCGTGAGATACTGGCCGAAATGTTGGAAAGAATATGCCAAAATTGGACTAAGCGAATGGACTATTTGAGGCGCAGCCACGGTCAACATTTTTATACCCTTGGAGAGGGTATATTAAAATTGTCCGGATGTTTGTAACGCATAGAAGGAAGCATCTCCGACCACATACAGTATATATATTCTTGATCAGCATGACGAGCTGAGTTGATATAGCCATGTCCGTCTGTCCGTCTGTCCGTCTGTCCGTCTGTCCGTCTGTTTCTATGCTATCTCCTCCGTCAGTTTTAAAGCTATCGTAACCAAACTTTGCACGAAGTCTTTTGGTATAAATACGCTGCACATTTGTCGGAACCGGCCGGATCGGATGACTATAGCATATAGCTGCCATAGGAACGATCGGTTGAAAAACTAGTTTTAGTGAGAAAAACTTTTTTGTTTTCAATGTTATCGCTCCCAACGCTCGTATTTATAAGTTTTTAGTGATTTCACATAATTTCACCAAGCCATTTTGAAATCGGACAACTATATAGTATAGCTGCCATACAAAAGTTAGGTCTGAAAAAAAGTCTTAGTGAGAAAAACTTTTTTGTTTTCAATGTTATCGCTCCCAACGCTCGTATTTATAAGTTTTTAGTGATTTCACATAATTTCACCAAGCCATTTTGAAATCGGACAACTATATAGTATAGCTGCCATACAAAAGTTAGGTCTGAAAAAAAGTCTTAGTGAGAAAAACTTTTTTGTTTTCAATGTTATCGCTCCCAACGCCCGTATTTATAAGTTTTTAATGATTTTACATCATTTCACCAAAATTTTTTGAAATCGGACCACTATATAGTATAGCTGCCATACAAACTGTCAGGCACATATCAAGCTCCAAGGGTATATAAACTTCGGTCGAGCCGAAGTTAGCCTGCCTCTATTTTTTTGAAGTAATCTTCAAACATTAAATTATATGGACCGTACTATCAATTTAAATAAAGATATCATGCATTTTTCTCAATTTTATGTGTTTTTTTTTTTTTTGAAAAACTTTCCTATAGCTCTTAAAAAATCACCCTTTATATGTATATGATGAGATGGCGCCAATAAATGTCCGACAAACAGAATGGTTTAGTTTGACAAAATTGCTATAAATCAAGTTAAATTTGACTTTGAAAACCAATTGGCAATAGTTATATCAGGTGTTTGGTTTTTCTCAGTTGCATTGATATGTGTACTATCCTAGAGGCTTCATAAAATCAGCAATTAATGCTTAGTGTGGCCTTCAAAAATTGTAGAAGGTCAAGAAGTCCCGAAATTTAGTTTTTCTCGAGTAACTTTGAAACGGAAAATAACATATACCATCTCGTAATCAGCATGAGCAGGCACGCAGTAATTTGTTAAAGATGCTCGGGATACTCACGAAAGGTCTCAATTTGTAGAACTGTGTTATCTATGCCAATTGCAATGTACTTATGTAAAGAAGACAATTGCAAATTCTGTTTGTATAGAGCTCATTAAATAAACAAGCATTTTAGTTTAACCGCATTTATATTTATTCCATTTCATGGTTCAACGGTTTTACCCTTTATCTCTTGACCCTGCAGCTTTAGTTACGCTTCTTGACAATTTTCAATGACAATTTAAACTAAAAACAATCATCCACGGGCCGTATTACACACGGCTTGTAGTCAGGCCAGGCAGACCAAGCTAGCTTTCCATGTACTATTTCCATGCATTTCAATGATTTTGTAATATCATCAGAGAGCAAGTCCTCGCAGTTTACCCCACAACCGTTGTCCGATTTGGGTCCGTTCTTTGACTGGCACCAATAGCGATCACTTATCTGAAAGAGGCCATAATGTCTGGAGCCATCCGGATTGGGTGGGCTAACGGCATCCGTACGAAATGAGCTCATTTTCTCGACCAGGCATACAAACACACTGCAAGTGTTTTTGGGAACACCAAAGGCAAACATCTCACGGCTTAGCGAGCAGCGATCCAAGATGCGTCCCATAATGCTGGTTGAGATGAGCACTAGCAGAACGCTGACTATAACAACTTTCATCTTCAGGTAGATAATGACAACTGTTGCTACAGCTAGAAGTATTTATACTCGGATTGAAGAAAGGTCTGTTGATAAATATTGATAAGACAATCAATAGATAAAAGTGTTGAAACTTCTGAGGAATTGTGCCAGATTTTGCACTTAAGAAATTTGTAAATATTTGTGATTCATAGTAAGAGGGATTAATGAGGTGAGTTATAAAGAAATCGATCATAATAGATAATATAAATGAAACGAATACAAAGAAAAAGAAACAAATGAGGCAAGCGCATGAAACCGACTAATTATGATATCAACATTTATATATCAAAACGGACCTAAATATTGAAGACGGCTGCCTTGTTTTACGGCATATTTCACTTAACGGCCACAAAAATAAACTATTTTGAAAATTACAAAATATACAAATTCATAATTCATGGCATAATCCTTTGGATATATTTAATAGATTCATTCTGGAAAAGACCAAGACCTTATTTGAGGCATTTGATGCCAATGAAGACGAAATGTATGTAACAGGCAGAAGGAATCATTTCCGACCATATAAAGTATATATTTTCTTGATCAGCATCAACAGCCGAGTCGATATAGACATGTCCGTCCGTCCGTCTGTCCTTCCGTCCCTAAGAACAAACAGATCTCAGAGATGGTAAGAGATAGAGGTTTTACATGTATGGGACAAATGCTTCTCATACTTGCAGGCAGATCAAGTTTATTTTCAATTTTTGCCACACCCCCTCCCGCCCCCGCAATTTCGAAAAAAACGTCATATCTTCCACGGTTTTGTAGATGTCCGTCCGTCCGTCTGTCCTTCCGTCCCTAAGAACAAACAGATCTCAGAGATGGTAAGAGATAGAGGTTTTACATGTATGGGACAAATGCTTCTCATACTTGCAGGCAGATCAAGTTTATTTTCAATTTTTGACACACCCCCTCCCGCCCCCGCAATTTCGAAAAAAACGTCATATCTTCCACAGTTTTGTAGATAGATGGTTTGTACCTACTAAAGATAGTTAGAAATGATCGAAATGTATCGAATTGCTGAAGAAATGATAAAGATCGGATGAGCGATTCTCAACTTATGAGCAAAAAAGTGAACCAAGCACCCCCTGTCACCTCCCCTCCGACCCTTTCACAACCAACACCGCACAATCTTACAGAGAGAGAGAGAGAGAGAGAAAGAGAGAGAGAGAGAGCGAGAGAGACACAGCAGCAGCACTGCATTCAGCTCCTACTCCAGGTACAGAGTTATAGTTATAGTGTTATAGTGGGGCTTGTTCGACTTTCCCACTTGTTTTAACAGGTGGATGCGTCGGCTGCGGTAGGATTGAATACCCCAAGTATCTTCGAGAATACCTCGATAGACTCCGGGTCATCTTGTATCTGGCAAGGGGTCTACATAAAAAACGGAATGGATTATACAATCTTGTTATTTTTCTTGATGGACAGAGAACTAAATAAAGTAGGATTTAATTTCTGGCTCTTTTGGGAAAAATTTTGCAGAATCGCAGAAATTAGCAATATGTAAAGACATTTCGCATTGGAGAATTTCGAATCTGATTAAATTGAAGCGGCAGCGGTGTCTTTCTTGTGAAGAGTTTTATCGGAATCGGCACTCGGGGATCTGGACTTCTGAGGTATGAATGAACCGTGGAATGAAAGAGGTAATATTTCTCTTGCAAATTCATTCATTAGAGTTGGCTAAACAAAGTACTGTTAGCATTTTTTATTGCTGGTGCTTCCTCCTATGAGAGGAATAGAATAATCCTGAAATTCTTGTATCAATCTGAAAGAGCTCATTTTAATTACAAATTCGTACTTTCGTACCCAGATTAAAGTAAGTACGGAATTTCAATGTCAAAGAGAAAGAGCAAGTACTAATGCAGTCAAACTTAATTGTTACGCTCACATACACAAACTGTACTGTCGATTTAGGGGTTTTTTGCAGTGTATGTTTTTAAGGTCGAAGGCAGAACCAAAAAGGCTCTTTACGATGCACACGCCCTTGCTCCCATTACTCAGAGATTTATTTTTCAGAAATTGGCATCATTTATAAGAATTAAAAACGATTTATTGGAAATGCATTAAGTGCAATTGACTCGTGTTAAAGTATGGTTAAAGTATCCGTGCGCAGCGCCTGCTAGTCGCACAAGCTAACGGAAGCTGACAGAAGCATATTTCAAACCCAAGCCCCCAAAATTTAAAACTTCATCTAATAATGTATTGAAAACTTTAAACCAAGTAGCTTACAAATTTTTAATATTATAATAAATGTTTTCAATTGAGAAATCCCTACTAGAACCGTTTTCAATTCATGCCTCCCTCAACTGTTGCTACAGTTTCCCTCTTGTTTTGCTCTTACTATTCCTAAAACATTTTCCCAACTAGTACTTAACCCTTTTTTTCCAAGTTGCCCTGAATTTGCACATAAATCAACTCGAGGGCTTTAGCCCAGAAAGCATTGACATTACCCCTCCCCTCCCCCCCTCCTCCGCCTTGCCACCATGTCCGCAGACAGCGCGCGTTGACAGCAGGCATTTTACACCCAGGAAGTAAAATTGCTCTACGAGTCCAAGAGTTTCCAAGAATTTTTGAGGCGTAGCAACTGTTTGTGACATGTTTTGATTTGTGTTTACCGTAGGTTTACGAGCTTGTAAATGGTTTTTTGTGCCTAGATCACCAGGAACCACAGCCAATCGCCAATGTTATCGCTGACATTAATGGCAAATGGCGAATGGCGAATTGGAAGACCTTTTTGTGGGACATGCTCGGAAGCCTACGCAAATGCGAAAATTGTAAATTATGACAATGCAAAATGATTTCCATATTGTGTGATGTGATGTGAAGGCTTGATAAATAAAGTTCAGCGCTGCACAAAGTCAAGGCAAGTACCGTTTATGCTTTTCGTTTCCTTTCTTTGCCTTGACCACCGGCAAAGTCGTCGACGGCAATCAAGTCAACTTGCGCCGAACTGTATTAACTCTTGTCTGTCCAGCGCCAACTGTTGCCAATGGCCTGGGCCTCTGCTGTCAGTTGGAATCTTCCTGTTTGCACAAAACGTCACGTTCAAGTCACGTTTTTCCAACGGCGGAGACCATCAATGGAGCACAGAGGTGTAGGAGGAAGAGGGGGACGAAAAGGTACAAATATATACGAAGATTTGGAACTACATCATCATCTGCCAGCCTGTTCAGACTGAGTAGAATATTTGAGAATTACGACAAAATTCTTTGAACATATATGAAAACAGTCAGCTGGCACTGCCTCTGACCGGTGTTCACACTTGTATGGAAACCACTGACACCTTAAAAATACGGCTGACTGTCATTCTGCGTGAACGGTCTTTGAAATCAGAAGTAGACTAAATAGACTTAAGCGTTTTTGGCGCCACCAATCTCTAAATTCGTAAGGCCGCACGCACACATGCGGCTGAAAGATGAACTGACGGCTGACCATGATATTTTAGTACATCAGCATGCCGAAATAAACAAACAAGCTTAATGGATTTCGCTTAAAACTGAAGTTTAATTTGATTTATTTTGCCACCAGTTCATCTTTCAGTGGCATGTGTGCGCGCTCCCTAACTCAGTAAATTCTCTCAGCTGACAGAAATCTCGATGGTGCAAATACTTCAACCGTGCCTTAGAATGGCATGGTCTGTGGTTCGAGTCCCAGCTGTCATAAGATTTTTCCCTGAAGCTTTACAGAAAATAGTAGGAGGGTTGATAAGTTGCAAGAATATAAATCATGTTTTTGAGAATTCTAATCTCATTTCAAGGTATTGTTTGCTACTGCTTTCTAAAGACTGCAAGCTTCTTGAAAAAAGATATTCAATCTTGGTTTTAGATATATTTTTTCTCTGTGTTTAGGGACATTTCGTTTGTGAATTCAATCGGAAAAACTTTCACGTTTATCTTATTAGCATGACTCAATGATTCGCAAATAGGATATAACTGCATAGATAATGAGACTGCCGAATAGAATGGGAGTATCCCATCGGAGTGGTTTGAAACCAACCTCGGAGTAAAATAAGGTTGCTTACCTTATTGCGTTATTTGTTCATGTTCACGACAACCTAGATTCTCCAGAACAACGGCTGTCAACTAGAGCGAGTCCAAAAAAGCTTGCTTCGATCTAATAGTTTCGAGTTCTGGCGAGCGATTGACTGCTAGCTGCTCTCTTGGTCTCAGCTTCAGCATGCGTTCGGTTCGTATACGTGTAAATTGTGAAATGTTATCGCCCCTGGAGGGTGACCAGAGACCATCGCTGCTCTAGAACAAAAGCTGGCGATCACCGTATTGCAATGTAAAAATAATCAAACGCAATTATGTGTTATGTAGCTTAAGTCTGGAGGATAAACCAAATTCGAAGACTTCAAAAAGCTAATGCGGTAACAAAGACACAAACCATACAGCTAGAAGCAGAGTCCATAACGTTCTTATCTACAACGCAGCGAAGTCGACACACCGACAGTAAGCGATCTTTTACTGATATATTTTGCAACCACAAAGAAGTGCTAAATGAACTCGGTCTAGCGTGGCTAAACACATATACGCAAAGCGAAAATGAGTATGTATGTTTTGCCGGCCCCTGATTTAGATACAGAATTTTCATAAATTTTTATACATACTCTAAGAAGACATTTTCCCTATCCCTAACTATCAAAACTGCAAGAGAATAGGATGAGAGAGTACTCTAATGTTTCGAAGAACAAAATTTTTCAAAGCATGGGACCTTGAAATTAAACTCGTTTTATCGCTTCAACGAACCTTGGTGAATAAGTATTACACATAAAATTTACGTTGCCTCTCAATTTGAGTCGATACTTTATAGTTCCAGTAGCAAACACGGTACTTCCTGTAAGACAGGCTTACACGTTGAAGACTTGCAAGCTCAATGCTGAAACCGAGAGCGAGCTGAGAGCTTTTCCCACAAGTATTAGTTGTTTCAAGTCCTAGTCTACACTCAAAAAAAAAATCAATCCATATGGGATCAAATCAATCCAATGCGGTTATGAAAGCAACGTCATCCCGGATATGCTTGACCCGATCCGAAAAAAAGATGGAGTTGATCCGACTCCTAATCCTATAAAAAATTGAATTGTGCAAAAAAATTCGAGCACAATTTAATACCAAAGCTGAATCAATTTATGCCTATTCAAGATTAACTTAAGCTCGATATGTAATATTGGTTTGATCTCAGAAAAGATAACTATTCCTCCTTTCCTCCGCTATGCCATTACATGTCAAAGACCACCCACGTCAGATTTGGTTAATTTAAGACTTTTGAAAAACCAAGAAATAAATATCAAAATTTTTGGCTGCTCTGGGATTCGAACACACGACGCTATTCGCACTGAACAGGAATGGGACGGCATCTTATCGCACACCACCATACTCATTGGTTATTGCAGCGTGTCTGAAAGGCTTTTTATATTTCTTCGCTCTCGCTCTCAAATTTATGGACATGTGATCTCGAAAGGGATTGTAGTAAGCACATTTGGAATGATACAAGTTCGAAAGGAATGGACCTTTCTATGCAGAAGAATAGGAAAAGGAACTTTTTTCTTCACTTCGATTGGTATGTACAGGCTTGACTGGGAATCGAACCCTTCTACCCTTCTGCACTTAATGAATACAGTATGGAATTGCGCACTAACACATTGAGCTATTGCACTTAGATTTACATAGAGGGCTATTTATAAATTTCTGTGTAGCAATACAGAAATCAAAAATTCTCTTTCTCTCTAGCGCATTCGTAGTTGACTTACGCAAAGGAAGAACAGAGCGTATGGGAATCACGTGCAGCTTATGCAGGCTCTACGTAGAGCAACAACCACTTCACATGTAGTCTCTCTACTCTTTCTCTTTGAGCGAAGCTTTTGTTGTTGCCGGCTCGCAAAGCAGTCGAGAGCAACAATAATTTTAAATAAATTCCCTTTACTATTTCTCTCCGTGCAAAGGCTTTGTTGTTGCCTGTGCATCAGACAGCAACGAGTACACAAACACATAAACGAAGAGCCGCTTTCTATTTATGTTTCTTGTGGTAGAAGAAGTAGTAAGTAGTAGTAATTTTTATTTATGTTTCTTGTGGTAGAAGAAGTAGTAAGTAGTAGTAAGTTATGGTGACTAAAGGCGTTCTTTCTTAATAGTACAAATTTGTATATCTTATTATATGATATTTTGCCAATATTTCAAACGTAGACCTATAGAGGTTGCAAGCCGAGCTCTGCCCAGTTGCAACCGTTCAATAGTGCGCGACATTCTTCTTCAGTAATCAGTGTCTTCCCTAGGATGCCTGTCCTGATTTCCTTAAGATCCTGTCTTAAGATGAGGTTATGAGTTAAGGCGACTCGAGACTTGAAGATTTATTTTATCATCAATAACCCAATCTATCTTAATAGTAATTGTTTTCCGCCATATTGAAGTTTCCGAAGATACCGAACCCTAAATTTTCATGCTTTGCAGCAGGAGCTAGGAATTAATTTTAGACATGAGGTTTCTTCGTGAAATTTTCTTAGAATTCATCGCAGATTCCGAATCTGCTATACGCTTATCGCATAAAAAAATTGACCCGCCATAATCCCCATACTACATCCTCCTTCTCTAGGTATCGAACTCAGAAACCTAATGCTCTGCTACTTTAAAACACGTTATCTTCGGCATCTCAACCATCACAACTATCGACCTCACTCGAAAAGACGCTGCAAAGGGCGGCTTTCCTGAGACCATTCCCTTGAGTGCTTCATCGCTTGGGCGACTAATCCAGAGTCCGACTCAGCGTGGCCCCATGTTAAATCGGATATCAATTTCAGGTCATGTGAATCTAATACCATCCCCTTTACCTCATTTTGGGTTTACGTCCATGCCGCATGTCGCGGCACTTAGTTGTAGTTGATGTTTCCCACAAATTTAAGGCCGCATTGGGCGCTGGCGTAACGCAACAATTTTGCAATCACCTGACAATGTGACAGGTAATAGTCGTGTCCAGGTACGAGCCATACATACATATTCCTCTACCTTTACCAGCCCAGGCATTTGCATACTCATAGACAGACTCTAGTCAGAAGGGAACTGCGAAGTAATTTCGATGGTCATCTCCCTGCTTGGGCAGCATACTGTGATAAGTAATTGCATCTCACACACACACACTGAGACACACAATTTGGGGCAGCATCATACATACCACAAAGGAGGCTTCGGCTCGGCTTCCCATTCATGAAATGAGCCCCCGCCTAGAGATCCAAGTCCAACATAAATTGCTGAGATTTCTCTGGTGCCTGTTGTGCCTGTGCCTTGTTATTAAAAAGTTCAACCCACATGAGAAGCAATTTGCAAACAGTTAGAACGTATAAATACGGGGAAACGACCATGGCAGAGAGAAAGGAAGAGTGAAACCGAGATCTTAAGTGGCAAACTAACAGCTTAAATAGATACAGGTTAGAGAACAAGATGGGTGATTAGTTGGAGCATACTCGTATGTTTGCTTCCTTTTTTTTCCTTTTTTTGTTGTCAGGAATTTCGATTGTGAAAATTGTATTTGCTGAAGTGGTAATTTGTTTGACTAGTTAACACTATGGATGGGTAACGGAATGTTGATTGATTTGAAATGGATCATTTATTTTGGAAAATAAAAATGAATGTTTGTGTTTCCCTTAAGCCCTCCTAAACCGTTCATACGATTGTGATAAATCTTTAAGGATTTGTTGAAAGCTTGCCCTAAAAGGTTTACGTTAATAAATATATAAAATATTTTGGTTAAATATTTCGGTTCTGAAATAGAACATAATGCTCATTTAAAAGGGAGTCCAGCTCGATTACTATGCGCCTGGTGAATTGAGAGTATTGTAGCCGCAACGTACATCCACACGATTGATGTCCTCATCGCCCATAAATTATGTGGTTCGTTTGGCATTGCCAGCAATAAGCCTACTTAATGGTACACTTGGCCTTGTATTCAATAAGAATCAAATTAAACTTCTGACTATTTGCCGCTGTATTGTGCATTATTTCTATAACTTCTAATGAAGTCATTTGAATTCAATGTACGAATGGACTCCAGATAGAATTTTGAATATAAATCCGTGCCGTTGAGCAAGCCGTTCAATGGTTCTGGTGGCGTCGCAATCCCGTTCGCATCCCAGCGGACTCAATACGGCACGGCCCAAAATGCCACCCCTGCGTGTTGCTGGCATTGTTTACATACACACAGATAGCCTGAGTTGAAAGATCATCATTAAAATGGGTAAATAAACAGATAGTGAAGATCGAAATGTCCAAAGATCGAAAAATATGTAAGATAAAGATTTGAAAGATGGCAATTGTCATTTTGTGAGTAGAATTCTAAATGGGCGAAGCAACGCAACACGGAAACTGATAGTTTCTAATATATTTTTGGTATTAAAAGATTTCAATTTGCGACTTCTGTTAGAAATTTCTGTTTATTAATCAACACTTGACAGAAAAGGCTTGCTTCGAGTTCTTTGAATCTTTTGATTGAATGAACATTCACCTGCACCCAATCGTTCCTTTCTTTCTATAGCATCACAAAGTTATCGAAAATCAGTGCGCTTTCTTGATGTTTGATTTGCATGCTGAAAAAGGTGTGCTTTATTTTATTTCTTTCAAATATAATTTTGATTAATTACACAAAAACTAGTTAAACACAGCCCCTATATTTTGTTGCTTTAACTATTCTCTTGAATCCAGTTCAAGTACGAGGAAACTCGCGTATATGCCGCAGGCGTATTAGGTCCACATGCAGGAACACGAACTCCAATATGTGAGGCTACACCCAGTAGAGTTGGTAAGTTGCCTTTGATTATAACCAATGGTCCACCAGAGTCTCCATTACACAGACTACTTGAATTAGTCTTAGTACAAATAGAGCCAAATTCGTTAATAAAATTAACTTCTTTACTACACTCTTCATTCGTTATAATGGGTTTGATAGAGAATCGTAGATGGTCTGGATAGACTTTGTTGCCATTTTGCACTGAAATTTATATATATGAAAATTAGTCACAGATATATTACTAAAACATACACATACCCTCTACTGCACCCCAACCGGAGACCAAACCCAACTGTCCAACATAATTTTCGTTGGATTCAGGCAATGGTAATTGTGCCGCCTGGATATAGTCATTGAAATGAAGCTCGAATGGTAGTTTTATAAGAGCTATATCATTAAATATATATTCTTCATTGTAGTCCTTATGAACCACCACACTTTCACGAGGCAATAAAATACGTTTTTGTCCAGGTTCAGTGGCATCTGCTTTGTTTACGGCCCCAAAATAAATTTTGAGGGCCAAACTGAAATATAAAAGAAATTAATTAATTTTATTATCATTGTTTCAGTTCAACAGAAATAGCTCACAACATTTATTGGAATAGCTATGGTATGTCTGGACAGGCTGTTTCGGAATTATCCGCAAATCACTCATCAGCAGACTTTAATACTCATTTGACCGTTTCTATGCGACGGTTACGGTTATTAAAATCAAATTTTTTCGGTTACGACAACGACTCTGACTCGCTTAGACCAAAGACTTTTCCCCATAGTAGTAAAACTGAAACTATAATTTTCTTAATATAGGAAAACAATTCTCTAGAAAATGAAATACAATTAAAATCTGGGAGTTTTGATGGGATATCTTTCGACAGTTTTTTCATAAAAGAGATTAATTGTAATAAGAGATATGGTAAAATTCCTCTAGAAGTAATATAATAAACTAGCAAATAACCCGTCGCGCTTCGCTGCCCCTTCAACAGTATAGAACCAATGCATACCCACTCTACACCCAATTACCACCCACTTTCCACCTACATCCCACCCACTTTCGATCCACATTCCACCCACATACCACCCACTAACCACCCACTAGACGCCCACTTATCACCCACAACCCACCCAATACCAAAACAACTTACCACCCACATCCCACTCACATCCCACCCGCATCCCATCCACATCCTATCTACTTCCCAGTGGGCATCTCGGTGGTATTTCTAACATAGGAAAATGAAAACGCAAATGAATTCTCATTTTGTCCATACAAACCGAGTTTTAAGTCAATCTGGTGAAAAATAGTTTTTTTCATGCTGAATTTTCCGGGATTTTTCACGCATGGGGCGGATTTTCCGACGTTGGAAAATCACATTCAAATACTTTCGTACTTTTTTCCGACCGTTGGGTCAAATTTTCCAACATCGGAAAATCACATTTCCAATTATTTCGTATTCTGTCCTTACAAACTGAGTTTCAAGGCAATCGGATGAAAAATAGATTTTTTTTTCCCGCCCATTTTCCTCGTGGGAGGATTTTTCGAAATCGGGAAAACACGTGTCGAATCATCTCGCGTACTATGCTTACAAACCCAGTTTCACGTCAATCGTCAATCTTTTCCGACTTTTCCGGGTGGAATTTCCCAATTTTTCTTTCTTAGTACGCGCCTGCATAACTAAACGAATTTCTATGCCAAATCTCAATCCTGTAGTATAAGCCGTTTAGGCTGTGGGTTGATAATATGTCACCATATCAGTCGGGCGTACACATTTATATATATAGAGATGTGTATATATAGAGCTGTATATGTAGAGTTGTATATAGGCTGTAAGGTTTTATTAGACTGTAGACATAAAAGAATTAGTCTCTACAATTTTCTTGATTTATTCTGAAATTATTTTAACAGGAGACCTAAACGTGACATTCTTCGTGAATGTCATTTTCAAGACAATGCACATTAGGTCAAATAACCCCAATAACCCAAATAATCTAGATCTTAGAGATGGTAAGAGATAGAAATTTGACATCCTTCCTTTCTAACTATGGGAACTTATCCTCAAAAACTGAGCAACGTCTTAAGTTAAAGTTAAGGATAATCAAGGGTAAGAAAGTTTTAATACTCACAACTTCTTTTGAAGCAATGAGCTGCCGTTAGTATGGTGGTCTTCGAGATTATGGTGCCGCCGCATTGGGGGTTGAACGTAAACGTCGTGGAATTTAGTAAATCATAGAATACTTGATATGGAAATTGTTTGGGCTGTGCATTCTGGCCGTTTACAATGCGTTCCATTTGACTGGAACTTGCTTCTGCCCCTGGACTCCTCCAAATCACCAGCAAAACAATGAAACAAGTTAAAAGTAATTTTCCCCACATGTTGACAGAAAACTGACGAATATCAACTTGAAGCTACGTCTTTTATAGTACAAAAAAAGCAGAGATAAGCTAACGCTGGCATATCGATGATTTATGAGTTGAAAGAATTTTACGTAAATTAGCCAAGTGTCCAATTTGTTGCCTTCAAAGGAAAATGTTTCTTTTCTTTGCCTGGGAGTAGTTTGATTTGGACAAGAGAAGAGAAGCCGCCAATCGCCAATTCTTTGGCCAAGGGAAGGGGTTAACTTAAATTGCTAATACCTGACATTGGAATGTTTTTAGCACTTCAGTTGTGTTTGGACAACAGCAACAATGGCACAAGCAAGCGGCAATGACTGGCCACAAAATGCAGATGCCCCCAGCCTCCAGCCTCATCCTCATCCGCAATGCATTTATGCAGACAGAGACTGCCGCCGCCGCCGCCAGCTTGCCGCCTGCCTCTGCCATCCTCCTCTGCCTGCTTAGCAATGCGCATATATTTACGAATCCCGCTTTGATCGACGTGGCCTGCCTCGACTGGTTAAGGTGTCAGTTAGCGGGGATTCTTGGCCAAAATCTACCAGCAGGTGTTGCCTTCTTCCTGCCAAAATCAGCAAAAAGCCCCCAAACACCCAAAGCCAACACCAAATTGATTTGTCAATCGCAGAAAACCGCAAACTTGCGCACATTTCGTTGGCATTTGAAAGCCATTTGAATAACATTTCCCTGCGGCTGACTGGGACTGGCTCAAGCTCAGATGTTCAAATGTTCAGATGCTCCGATGCACAGACTTAGGCTGACTGCTCACATCGTTTTGCCAGCTCTCGATATTTTTTAAGGAAAGTTGCGGTTTGGTGCATTACATTTTAGTGTAGACAAAGCTGCTGGTAGACACTGGACAACAACAGTTTTTGAGAAACAGAAATCAAACAAAACTTTGGATCTAAAGCTAATGTACATGCAAAATCAATGAAATTTCCATTTTGAATATCAAGTTCCTAAGTTTAATAACTTGATGGTTTTCGAAATTTTTTCCTTTTTAGTCTAGTGTAGCCAGCTGCGAGTTGTCCACGTAGTTGTCATCATCAACTTTGTCGTCGTTGTTGTTGTTGTTGTTGTGGTTGGGTTTGAGTTTGAGTTTGGGTCCCTTCGCCAATTTGTTGCTGACACTGCTGACGACGAAAGAGAAAGAGAGGCTTGGCCGGGCCAACAGCAGCAGCAGCAGCAACAACAAACAGTTGGCAATGGGAAGCGCATAAAAACTAATTGATTGGATGCCAAGATGTTAAGCGCATAACGGCAGCAACTGCAACTGGCCGTTGCAACTTGCACACACAGAGAGCTTCGTCTTTCAACAGCTTTTATTCAATTTAAATGCGCTTCCAGCGCCAATTCCTGGCGAATTGCCCCGCCCTGGCCAGGCAATTCGCTTAAATTAATTATTTTTTATTAACTTTTCGCTCATTGATAACATTTTTCAAATATCTTCATAAAACATTCCTTCAGTTGGCAAATTTGTCGCATGCGATTTTTATGTTTTTGGGTGGCATAAAAATTGATGTTGAAGCTAAAAATAGTGTGGTAGGAGCGTGTGACGTTAATACCAAAGGCCTTTGGCAACATTTATCAAAAGTTATTGCAAATTAATTGCAATCTGGCTGCCTCAATCTGTGGCATCATCATCATCATCACCAAAACGGTCCGTTGGCCTTTTGCTGCTGCTGCTTACCAAAATTTATGGCTGCCTTATTAGCTGATAATCACACTGAGTCGGAGCATACGGTAAAAAAAACAGAGTTAAAGTGCATTAAGATAATTGAAATGGCCAATAAAAAATATTTTCCCTTTTTTTTTAAATTTCAGTTTTTTTTTTTTAATACTGTTCTGGTGTCAAAAACTTGTTTGAAGTGTTGAGTCTCGCGCTTTGGGCGTTTTTTGGGTTCTGCTGAGTTATGTGTGCCACAATGTAGCTGTTCCAGGAACTTGCCTCGCTTTTCAATTTTCACATTTCTCATGTCAGTTGAGTTTTGGTTTCTTCTTTTGTTGATTTAGCGATTATGTTGGCTGTGGTTCTCTCCTTTATGTATATGAGTTATTAATAAGCTTTCTTTTGATAAGCCAACGCACAACACACAAAACACACGGTTTGTACAATGGGCGTTCATTTGGCACTCAAGTGTTTACTTAAAATGATTTGGGGCGTTGCCTCTTGCCCGGATGGGATTGAGGATGAGTCAAGACAGGACTTTATGCTTTGAGTTTAAATGCAAGTAATTTGTGCAAAATTTATAAGCTTGGGAAGTTCTGTTTATTTTTTTTTAGTTTAATCAATTTTCTTTACTAATTACTTCTAGAATCTGTGAAAAAGATAGAGAGAGAGCGATCAAAGCAAATATTAAGACCTCATCTTTTATCATCAATTATCAGGTTATTAAAAATCAATTAACCCATTAAGACTTGCACCAAGGTCCTAAGCGGACAAGAACATCACCAAGTTCCCACCTATGGAGAAATATAAACGATGAAAGCAATTCTTCTTTCGAAATCTAATGGCATGACATTGCAGGACAATAATACAGTGTTTTAGAAGAGTATATAAACATGGACTTAAAAAAAATGCACTAAAGGAAAATTTTAAAATTAAATATTCGGCGAAAGGGCCAAAGCCAAAGCTGAGCTTCTTTTATAGAATTAATTAAATAGAAGAAACAAGAATTTGCATTCTTTGTGGTTTTCAAAGCAACATCTAGGAGTCATAGTCGATGATTGAAAAGCTTCAGCAATGCTCAGATATTTGGAATATGGGAGGTTTTAAATTATAATTATCAAGTGATTCAAAAACGAACCGAAAAAATTTTGTACCTACATAATACTAATAAATTACTAGATTTTAAATGCACATTAAATTTCCCAATTATTCATAAATACGTAAGCCATGCACCCTGGGACAGAATGGAAAACTAACCAGCAGAAATAAAAGGTGAAAGGAAAACATGATATATGCATGTACAATGTACGTTAATTTTTTTCAGCATTGAAGAAAAAATTTTTTTCATATAAGAGACTTTCAGTCTAATGTTCATTGTAAATAAAGGCTCCCCGATGAGGGCGCAAAATGCGACCGAAATGCGTAGGAGGACAATTTAAAATAAAACGAAATTAAATTTTGGATAAGGAATGACGGCCAACACAACCCAATGTCGCAACCATCAAAAACTTGACAAAATTAGATTTTGCGTGCTCTGACTTCATTTCGGGCTATATTTTTCCAATCGGGTGGCTTATCAAGGGATAAATCAAATGGGGAATTGTTTTATAGATTTTTTTGGATGCTCCAATTTAATTTCTGGCAATATTTCTTTGATCGGTAAGGAGGGGGTCGTCTTTTGGAGAGGGAAGCGTGTAAAATCTAACAAGAAGTCAATGGGGTATCGATTTTTATACCCGTTACTCGTAGAGTAAAAAGGGTATACTAAAGTCGTGCAAATGTATGTAACAGGCAGAAGGAATCATTTCCGACCATATAAAGTATATATATTCTTGATCAGCATCAACAGCCGAGTCGATATAGCCATGTCCGTCTGTCCGTCTGTCCGTCCGTCCGTCCGTCCGTCTGTATGAATACCTAGATCTCAGAGATGGTAAGAGATAGAGGTTTGACATGTATGGGAAAAATGCTTCTATTATCTGCACGCAGATCAAGTTTATTTCAAATTTTGGCCACGCCCCCTCCCGCCCCCGCAATTTGAAAAAAAACGTTATATCTCCTACAGTTTTGAAGATAGACGGTTTGTACCTTCTACAGATAATTAGTAATTAGCAAAATGAATCAATTTGCCGAAGAGATGACAAAGATCGGATTAACGGTTCTCAAGTTATGAGCAAAAAAGTGAACCAAGCACCCAACCCCCTCCCACCCTAAAAAATTTTGCGTACTTTTTGAATGGTCACCCTAGGGAACGCAGGAACACTGTTAAGCATGTTTTCTCATGAGTAACGGGTATATCGAAGTCGGTTAGATCCGACTTTAACTTACGCTCTCGTTTTAAATGGCTCACGTTTGGCGTCACTGTGCGTTGCCCATCGGACAACGTAGCGATGTTCCCGTTTTCTCCGTGACCTATTCCTTTGCGTCAAAGTGCGGAGTAAGTTGTCCCCCCTCCTCTCCTCCTTTGCCCCTTTCCTTTTTGTCCGCGATCAGCTTCCTTCTTTGTTTGTGGATCAAATCTCGATCTCTTTCTGCTGAGTCCGAGTATTCCCCCACCACATTCTGAATTCCGGGATAAGATCCCTAATCACCCGATGGAACATTAGTTCTGTGGGCGAGCTAGCGGTAGTGCGCTGTAATGTCACGTTGTACATCAGAACAGATTCTTAAAGTGCTTCCTTATCATTTCTGTTTTGGAGTGTTCGATTTTGAACCGCATCACCGGAGTGCGATTCATTCGTTCCACCTTCCCGTTCGCTTGTGGCCAGTACGGTGGTATTTTTAATTGTTCTTTGCCAGTAACTGTGCAGTATTCTTCTAATTCCTTACTAATGAATTGTCTTCCGTTATCAGTTCTTAGCTGCTTTAAAAACCGAAGCCTACAGAATATGTCTTTCATTTTATCGATAATTGACAAGGACGTGATTGAACGTATCAATCTACATTCCATATACCTTGAGTAGTAGTCGATCAGGACTAGAATGTATTCGCCGTTCGGCAGTGGTCCGAGCAAATCGTCCTTAATCTCCGTTTCATCGCTGTTCCCCCTGGATGTCCTTCGTGAGCTAATTTTAGAACTCTTGGACTTAGAGTCCAGGCAAACTGGAATGTGTATAGCCTATTCGATGTCGCTGACTCCCAGTTATTTCCGGCTAGACTGGTCATTGCATTATCTCTTCGTCTCGTGTCAGCTACCTCCGTTATTGAGAGTGACATTTGAATAGCGCCTGCCACAACATCCAGAACTCCGTGTACGCCCTTTTCATCAAAAGTACCTGACCCAGACAGTTGACAAAGTCTTGACAGCGAGTACGCTATATTCTCCCCTCCGCTAGACGATAAGAAACCTCTAAAACAGTGAAATAAAAACGTCATTCTCCAGTTCTGCATCGTATTCCTGCAGTGCTCCAGTGCAAGACCACCGCTTGCAACCACCACCAAATCTCCTCTGCCTCAATATAGATCATGAATGACCGCAACCATTTCTCCCACTCTGCACGCAGCATGAACTTCTCCATCGCCTCTCACTGGAAAGGCTTAATCACACCCGCCATGACTTTTACCTGTAAATATAAATGATTAGTATTTGTATTGCAAATTTTTTGTCCCACCGCAATGTTATTGCAAAGGCCATCGGGACGATTTAACCCAAACTCTACCGGACTCAAACGGGGCACGGTTTTAAAACATGAGAGTCACATTACAATCTCGAAGTGAAACGGATGACCGCAATGTTATTGAAATGGCCTTTGGGACGTTTTTCTTCGGCAAATAGTGAAGTACTTATCTCTCGCATGCCACCTAAGCTCCTTTTTACTTGGGTAGGAACGCTCCTTCGATGGGAAATCCAACCGCAGTCTCTCTCCTGCCGAGGAATGTAACCTTATCTTCAGCTGCTGTTCCACGTGTACTCTAAAACGACAGTACTCTTAGGCGCGATTTAACCAAATACTCGCGATGACCGAAAGACCAAATGAAATCCAAAATTAGTATAGAATTTTTTTATTATTTTTTTTGTAAGTCCTTGTCGCCAGTGTAACGATCCGTACTCTCCCAGTATATATACACAATACTTTTGGATTATAGGTAGCTCTCGGAATGTATTTAGTTAGTTCTCGCTCGAAGTCTACGAGTCAACTGATATAATGATAAAAATCGGATGAGCGGTTCTCAAGTTATGAGCAAACATGTGAAAAATAGCCGAGTTAAAAAAGTGTTGCATACTTTTCAGATGTTCACCCTAAGGAACGCAGAAACATTTATAAATATAGAAGTCGGTTAGAGCCGACTTTAACTTGCACTCTTGTTCTTTTTTACATTTGGCAGGTGTAAAATAGGTTTTTAACTATATTTCGTAACGCTAGATGATTTGGGTGTCCCTCTGCAAAACATTCTTGGAAAATCCACCTTTGGCCTTGCAACACGTAGGGGTGGCTTTTTGGGCCGTCGAATGAATGAGAACAATTTTTGCCGGGTCAGCTAGCAATAATTTAGCACAAAAGTTTGTAATGTGAAAAAGAGGGTTATTTCTGGTTTAGACTATTTATTTAAACGGTATTCTATTTACAATTTCTCTATACGGTTTGTCTCCACAAGTTTTGTCAGTGCTGTTGTTTATATCTGTTTGTCTGGTCCATTTAATTTACAGTGTCTGCGGTGCGATTACCATTCGATGTCATAAATATACCTTAACACTAAAATATCGATATATCTGTACATATTCACATCATGGGGATTATAATCTTAAATAATTACACAGACTACAAACGCATACAGATATTCTTCTCCGACTAAGTTTTTGGTAAGCGACTTTTCTAATTAAAAGAATGATTGGTGTTAAGCCGGCTCGACATCAAGACTTGTCCAACTTGATAATTTATAAAAAATTCTTATTAGGGACTATATCAACAAAGAATTTAGTGCATGTTTATCGTGAGGCTTATAAGAGGCCAAGCTTAAAAAAGAAATTTAAATATATTTCGCGTCTACATAGCCCATCTTTTCAATTTATTTTTATCTTTAAAATTACTCAAACTTAGCTCAAGTAAAACACAGTCAATTATTCAATGTCTGCCAGAGATTATAAAGGTTCTACAATGTTCCACTCCGTTGTTAATTTTTTCTTATCTTGAAATTAAAACATATTTTCCACTTCCAAAGTAATTCTCAATAAATCAATTCCATAAAATCTTACATAAAGCTTGTAAAGCTCAACTTGTTGCCTAACCAAAAAAAAAGAACACTTAAAATATGACAATTGCAACAACAACATCGAGCAACAGATAAACATTAAATTTAATAACATCTTGAATAATGGCGCGCAATTTGGTCGAACATCAGAAAATGATTAAAAATGCATTTAAATTTATATACAATAATAAAAAAAACTAAACTGCAGCGGGGCGAATAAATTTAACCGAAAACAAAATAAATGTTTGCAACAACCACAAAATCAAAAGCCCATAAAGCTGACGACTAAAATCAATTGCAAAGCAAAGCCAACAGAAATTGAAGGTAAGGCAAACGGCAACGGCTGGCCTCTTGCCAAATTCAATGGATTTTACTTTTCGTTCAAAAAGAAAAACAAAATCCGCTGTCGTGACCAATTAGTGATCCAACTGAGCGGGCGGGTCGCGCAGGCGCGCACGTCACTTGAAGCCCAGTCTAGTCGAGCTGGACAGGAATAGAGACGGCAAATAGAAAAAAACCAATGCGACTGAGGCGCACTTTACATTCAAATATTTTGTGACATAAAACGTTTGTTTGCCGTTGTGTGTGTGTTTTTTTTTTGTTGCTGGGGGTCTCCGACTGCATATTTGTTTTGGCTTTTGTCTGTGGCAAATCTTGGGCCATTTTTCGTCTTGGGCGTGTTTTGTTATGGGCTTTCTGTAGCCGTGGGGAAAATGTGGAATTCTGGTAACGCTTTCAAAAAAAATGTTTGAGATTTATTAAATACAAAAATTATTTAAATTTTTGGCTGAGAAATTAAATGATATTTCATTTTGTAGTATCAATTTGATCCTAAATAGTATCAAAATGATATTTCTTCGAATCTGATATTTTGGGTGGCTTGAAAACTTGAGCTGGTCTACAAGATATAGAATTTATATCTTTGCTTATGTAAACGAAGGGTTTTCTTTGGATTTCATGCTAATATTTACACGGGTTTCTATTTACACACAATTTACTATTTACCATGTCAATACGGCTTTGTCTTATCTACGTTTTGGACAGCATCTGTTCTCGATCATCTGTCTGCCCATCACCCTTATCCATTATGCAGTGTGACCATCGTCTCTGTCTAAAAATACCCTAATACTAAAATTTCTTAAAACTTAAATACTTTTTTAAATCCTAACCATTTCCATTTTTTAAGATTTAATTTGATTTTCCTCCCTCCCACCATTAACTTTCCTTCCTAAGTTAATGCAAATTTTTCAATTTCCGACTGTCGCCTGCACAAGGACCACACCGTTGCAGCAGTTTCCATGACTCATCTGGCTCTGATGTGCCACAAAAAAAAAAAACAGCTAAAGGAACAACCTCACTTGACTTGAAAATCTGCAGAGGAATAACTGACAGTGTACACAAGCAACACTAATTGCTGTAAAATTACAAAACACTGAGCAAAAGGGAAACGGAGGACATAGAACAACAACAACAACAACAAGTGACTGGACTTGCTGTGCTTTAAGCAGAAACTTAACGGAATGAGCGGGACATACAACAACAACAACGACAAAAAGCTGCCAACAACTCAATTAACACAAAACAACCAGCAAGAGAGTTGCGAAAAAATGTTTTTTTGTTGTTATTTTTCCTTTTTCTTTTTACAAAAAAAAAAAAGGCTTTTGGGTTGCCCCTGGTCGCCGTTTGCCCATGCAAATGTATGCAAGTGGCCCGTCAACAAGAGAAGGAGGTAACATTGCCACATTCATGTGATGTGACCATCATCAGTTGAGGGATTTTTGCCAAATCGTTGAGGATTAAACGAATCAGAGAAGTTCGCAAAAAAACAGAATAATCATCCAAAGGACAACATTTTGAGCATCAAGTATTAAAATAATATTTCGACAAATTCCTACTTACTTGTATCAGGTTGTCAATATTCGTTGTATTAATTTTGTAGTATCAATTTGATCCTACATTTTATCAATATGATATTTTAATTGTCAAGCTTTTAGTATCATTTTGATACTAGCTTTTATTAATTTAATATTTTTTCTTATCAAGTTTTTGGATAAAAAATCAACTCTCTACAAATTCCCATTAAAATAAATACCTTATATTTTATAACTATTATTTTGGATTCTTATAAAATGTATGTATTAAACATTTTATTCATATTTGCAAGCTGAGAGCTTAGTTTGAACAAAGAATATCAGTACCTTGATGCGCCATCATATAAAAACCCGCCAAAAAAAACTGTACGAGATGTTTTAAAGCAATACACTCTTAATTTTACATGCTTTCCCTCTGCATCATGAAATCCCAATGCAAAATTCTACATTTGTGGTATGATATGACGGATCTCAGTTTATGTTAATCATTAGTATATCTTCCAGTAAATGTTAAAGAGCGAGCATTGATGGCTCTTTGGCTGAAATGAAATATTAAAGAGTAAAAAATGCGCGCTATATTAATACTTGTGTTCCAGGAACAGCTACACTCGTTCTCAAAAGTACAGCAAGAGTAAATATTCTGGATCCAAGAGAGAATTGTTGATCCCGACATTCTTGATTCAAGAGTTCCAGAGCTTGACCCAAGTACGAAAAATTCTCTTAATAAAAGACTTAAATATTTGAAGAATTGCTTGTTGCGAGACATATCTGGGCAAAATTCAGAAGTTTGCAGCGCTTAGAAATTTTCATTTCCGACCCCAAAACTATATAAATTCTTGAGAGGGCTATGCTAAGTCAATTAAGCTTTGTCCGACCATCTGTTCGTCTGTCTGTTTCTACGCAAAGTAGTCTTTCTGTCCAGCCAAACATTAAGTTAGCATTAATGTCAAATGGAAACTTTTTAATGCAGTTTTCCGAGCAATTCAATCCTATGGAGCTCAAGTCTGGGCATGCAGGCACTTTGAAGAAGTGGACAGGCTCCAAACCCTTTTTCTTAAGAAGGTCTTGCGTTTACCTACTTGCACACCGAGCTATGCATTAGCACTAGAAACGGGCCTGGACGATGCACTCCTATATTCTCTGGATCTGCATCTTGGCTATATAGGTAAAGTTCTGCACAAGTACGATGACCAGCGCCTACCTAATTACCTAACAGGCAAACTTCTGGAATCGGATCGCAACATTTTTTGGATTTCTGGACTAGAGGAGCTATGTAGGCCTTTGGGACTAGACTGGCGAAGTGCTACAAGAACGGCAAGGCAATGGAACACCCTCCGCGCGACCGTACTGAATATACTCAAACAAAAGTCCTTAAGCGAACGAACCCACCGACAATGCTCTAGCACCCCGAGGATATATAAGTATCTCGACCACACAGTATACAATAAATATCTGTCTCTGGCAGCGCACAAAATTCCCTGGATTATTAAAGCTCGCTTCGACTTAATAAAATGAACGTCAAATTTTTACAATCGAACGGAACATGTACCATGCCCCCTATGTAACACTTAAGAAAACGATGACATATGGCATTTGCTGGGCAGATGCCCAATCATTAAAGAATTAAGAATGCTGCATTTTAGTAAGCAGCTACTCAACAGAGAAGAGGTAATCAGCATACTAGATGACAGGAGCGACAACTTGTGGGAGAACCTAGTCAACTATTTAAAAAGCTCACTAGCTTATCGGACGGCTATTCTGGAGACACTCACTGGCATATGATTCAGCATGGGTAGGAGTCTAAGCATTACACTGAGGAACGATCAGGTATCTAGGGGCGACCCGGGCAGCCTGGTGTAGTAGATCAGTGTAATGTGTGACGAACTGCTCATGGCCGACAGACGGGTTGAGATGTCCATGTCGGTACACAAAACTTTTTATTTTATTGTTTAATAACGGGGTTTATAGTATAAAGCTAATGTATTCTAGATCAAATTTTGTATGTTAACAGTTAAGGGCCTAATTCCAGATGACATAAAAATCAATTTTTATGTTGGAGCTCACATGAATAGAAACACTTTTGAACTGTTTTGAAATCTGAATGCTATTACAAAGCAGTCTTATTTGAATGAAGTATTGTACCGAAATAAAAATTTATGTCATCTGGAATCAGGCCTTTAAACAATAAATAAACATTATTATTATTATTATTATTATTATTAGTCTTTCTGTCGTCTTCTTACTGCAAGCTTTCTATACGTCAGAACAATCGGAGAAAAATCTACAATTTTCGAACTTTAATGATGAATTATCAGTTTTTCTTGATTAAAGAACGAAATTTCTTGATTCAAGAGCGTTTTTAGACTGAACACACGGACGACGGAGCGTTAGCTCACTCGGCAATTTGGCATCAGCGAAACCTCTCGTCCAAATCATACTTAAGAATATACCCTGAACGACAAACTACGCTCGCGCTCTCTCTCTCTCTCTCTCTGTCAGTGAGAGCGCGTCCAACGCTATTTTTTCTTAGTTTGCTTCCCCTTTCTCGCCTTGCCTCTAAAAACCAAATTGAGAACGAATTTATCTCGATTCCAAGAGCAAAATTCTTGATATTCTATTTTTGAATTATAAACGGTCAATTTCGAAAAGTTAGAATATTCAAGAGCGATACTTCTTACTAATTTCTTGAACAAAACAGGTTTAACATCAAGGGCGTTTTTTAAGACCCAATTGTTCTGATTTTTTTTTTAGTGAACCTATCGAATCTTAAATAACTTATGTTTTCAATATTATCAATATTATCGGTCAACTACGACCAATCTGCTTAAAATTAATTCACTTGGTTAATGATGGGTTCCTAAAAAAAAAAAGTAAACTGATGTCATTTACACCGATTTCAGTAATGCTTTTGACTCTGTAAGCAATGTTCTTCATCTCTTCCTCTTTTCTAAAATATATAACACAAAAACTTCCGCTACGCTCTGATACTTCAAAGTGTGTCTCTGTAACTTCTGGTGTACCGCAAGTTAGACACCTTGGTAATTTGTTTCTTACCCTTTTTTTATTAATGGTTTTCCCACAATACAATCTCTATTCTCGGATACCTGTGTATGCCGATGCCTAAAAACTTTTTCTTTCAATGACCCAATGCATTCCATTTGATCATAAAATAATTTAAGCTTTTTACTGTCCAGGTATTTGGTTAATTACCTAAACCTTATTTACTCCAAGTGCATAATATAATTTGAGTACTACCAATCGTACCTCAAAGTAGTGGCGCCATCTATGGTTAAATTTGGAAAATATCTCAACTAATATTGTTCATCGATAAATGGAAATTTTTGAATGAAAGTCATTTAAATTTATAAAATATTCAGGCTGAAGTAAGCCTTCCCTTAATTTTTTCCTTTTCCAGTTTAATTCAATTTGTTCAAAAATTTTGTTAAAACGGTTTCTTGTCTCCTTCTATTTCTTCACTTAAGCTTGTGTAAGACCTTAAGATAAGAGAAGTGACTAGCAATAAGTTGCTCGATTTTATGTTTAAAAATTTTGAAGAATTTTCCTATAAATAAAAAACTGATTTGCCAAAAGAAATTTACTATTAAAATGCATTTTCGCGCAGTCTTTTTTCTGGTAAACTTATTTGCAGTACAGCAACTGAATTGCGTTCATGGCCTGAATCGAATTGTCAATGGCCAGAATGCAGTTCCCAAACAGTTTCCCTATCAAGTATTTTATGATTTACTTATTGACGCGAAGTGGGTACCTCAGGATGGGGTCAAATAAATTTCGAGGGAAAGTATGCAGATGTTTTACATGGTCTCCAGGACCATATCCAATCGAGAGTGTCGCAGGTTGAACCACAAATTACTTTCAGGCGAAATTTGCTTGAGTCTGAAGAAAACTGGTAGCACTTGCCAAGGCGATTCCGGTGGACCTTTGGTACTTAATGATAAATCCCACATATTAATTGGTATTGTCAAATGTCATCCCAACAAACCCCACATATTCACTCGAGTGTCCAAGTACTTGAATTGGTTAGAATCGAAAATTAACTCCCCATAAATATTGGTTAATTTTTGCGGCTCCTTTTTGGTCAATGGCTGCTGGGCAAAAAGAGACACAAGACACATTTATCATATAAAATTTACTTAATGAAATTAATAAATAAATTATGATATAAATCTTATGAAACGGTTGCCCCACGTTGTTGTTGTTGCTGTTGTGGCTGCAACAGCAGCAACATTTTTATTAAAAGCTCTAAATTATTGGCGGCAAAACGGCAAACGAGAGACGGAGTCTGTGTCTGTGTTGTTGCCTCTGGTCAGCTGCATGACCAAGTTAACCAGGTCCATACCAACACACACACGCCATTAACGAGCAAATGTCAATTTTCAAGCAATTTTTGTGTTTCTTAGTTAATAATTTTTACTGTCCAGCCGTCGAGCCCGGCATCGGCATCGGCGTCGGCGTTGTTGACGTTGCGCAGAAGCAACAACAACAACAGCAACAATTCAACTTTCGTAATGTGTTGAAAAATATTTGGTGACTAGCAAAATTAACTTAATTTTGTTTTCTTTGAGTTTGGAAATTATTGCTGAAGGAAGTTTTGATACCCTAACAGCAAGTTCGAGGGAGAAAATGTCTGGGAAAATTAATTAAATTAATTTTTAATATGTGGCGAGAAAAGCTTTACTTGGTTGAAATTAATACTAATGTAACAAGAGGCTCGACTTTTATTTCTTGTAGTTTGTTTTTGCTAAACAACCTTGAAACACTTAACTTCTATCAATACCGCTTTGTAATTCAAATGATCTTCACTACAGAACTACAGGCCTTCGATACTGACTGAACACTCTGCATTGCACATCAGGGTTTGCCCAATCTTGGGTTAGCTCCGAAGTTTAAACCTTAATAAGAATTACTTTGTAATTAGTTTATTCACGGTCACGCAAAGAAGGGTCTTCATAAGTTAATCTGCGGCTTTTTCAGCTTTCCTTCTCCCCAACAACCAGTAAAGCCTTCAAAATCTTGCACGAATTTCCGTGAGCTACTTGCGAATCCACGTTCTTTTATGTACAAAGAGGTTTATAGGGCTTGACTGGCAATTGAACCCGGTCGCTTATGCATTTAACATATGAAATGAAACGCCAGCATATTCAGCCGTTGTACACTTTTACAGATTAACATCTAGAGCAGCGATGGCCAGCGAGAGCGAGGCCAAAAAGTGAGAGTGTATAAGTGTGCGTAAAAAATCTCCGTGAATTTGCTTCGACCTTATCGCTTCGAACTCTGTCAAGCGACTGACACTTTCATGCTCTCTTGATGTCAGCTTCGGCAAGCGTTCGGGTCATGTATGCGTGAATAGCGAAATGTTTTCGCCCCCTGGATGGAACCGAGGGCCAACGCTGATCTAGAGGGCTACTTAAACTTGGTTGAGCTGACAACAGAGAGATCAAAAAGAGAGCCTACTCGCTCTTATGTACCTCTCTCTCTCTCTCTCTCTCTCTCTCTCTTTCTCTCTTGTATATCTCTCTTTCTCTCTCTTCTATTTCTCTTTGTAGAAATCGGCTTTGTTGTTGATTGTAGCAAATATTATTCACTTGAGAACAAATTTACTCATTCGATGGATCATTTGTTCTCAAGAATTTTGACACCATCTTTTTCTTCTTTTGAGTAGAAGACAACTTATTTTCGTTCTTTCCCTCTGACCTTCGAAAAAAAAAGTGTGTTGATTGGTTTACAGCTTTCCGGGAGTTACCATAATGGCAAAGCAAGTCAGAGAAAAACTAGTTAAATTCAGTGAACGACGTGTCCATTAAGCCCTACATCATCAAAATTGGTTCAGTAGAACTTGAGACAAGCTGTGAACCAGTTTGAAATCCTTGAGAAAAACGCCCTAAATGTTTTGACAACTGTTTTCGAAATAATTAAAAAGTATTTTTAAAGGATTTTAAACAAGCATTTGATGCATTTGGGTTTTAGCTTTCACCGATCAAAATCGGGTCGCGGACCTTTACTATACTGTCTGTTCACTTCGGATGCTGTAACGTACTTTTGTCGCAATGTATGCTGACGAAACCACTTTTCTTGCCTCCAGCAATAGCCGCAGAAGAGCATCTGCTACGGTCCAGCAGTTCCTGGATGGCATTGGTTTTTGGAGCGAACCGCTGGAACATAGCCATTTATCGTTCAAAAAGTTTTCTCCTCCTTAGGCAGTGGTGCCCAAATGTCAGTTGCCCTATCCCGTGTGATAGGAAGTCATAATTCTGCCAGCGTCGCAGCCGACACACGCATAGAATGAGAGAATACGTGTGCTCTACAAATAGCACGCACACACATTTGTGTGATTGTTTGTAGCCTATATTTGATTTAAGGACGTTTACTTCGTGTTTCGCTGCTACACACACAATCTCAAAGCTTGATGGTGTGTGTTTGGGCACCACTGTCCTAAGGACAATAGTGTCATATTCGAAAGAGCTTGATTGTTTTCTCAAGCCTCGTAACGGACTTTCTTTGCGATGTAAGATTCTTGTTTACCAGGCTAATATCATCCTAACTGGATGTGGGAGATCCCGCTATGGGATACGGCATGCTGCACCTCCACTACACTAAAGAAACTAGAATCTTCTTTACGCTGAGTTCTCCAGATCATTGCAGATCTCAAGAGCTGTGCTGAGTGTTCAATTTTTGTCCCAGGCGACTGCCGTGCTGTCTAAGTCGTAAATACACTCCTGCCCAAAATTATACGACACCTCGAAAATTTTAGTTTCGGAGGGTCGAAGGTAGAAGAATGGGGAAAGCATAATACAACGAAATCAAGTATGCAGAATGAAAGCTTAATGAATTCTGCTTAAAATCTGATGTTCTTATCTCTGAGCAGTAAAAAAGGCACAAAAGTTCGATTTTTGTCATTCTGCAAGTGTATCAAAATTATACGACACATTTCAATTACTGCGGCTGGAGAGGAAGATTTGGTTTCAATTAATTTTTTTTTTTTCATATCTGTCAACAATTTAATGAATTTGTAACAAAATGCCGAGTGGACGATTCTTATCCGACAAGCAAAAGGGAAGAATAGGAGCCTAAAAACATCACCAAATTTTTGAGCAATCCGGAAGAATATGGTGTGAAGCATAGCTCTAGAATAAAACCCAAGTTGTCTGACCGCGCAAAACGTCCCCATGCCGCATGTTGCACTAACGCTGTGTCACGGATGACTGTTTGGCGGACTCTGCAATCATCGGAATGCATTGTCAGATGAGTCTTAAAAAGACTTTGTTCTTAAAGTCGCACCACAAAACAGCCCGACTTCAATTTGTAGAAAAAAACTTGGAGAGAAAGTTGGTCTCGGTATGAAATTTCAACTTAATTTTGTTCTAATAGCTTTGTTGAATATTTTCCAATAAGATAATTTTTTTTAATGAAAAAAAAATTTAATCTTAACGTCCCAGATGGGTTTCGGCACTATTGGAGGGATTTGCTTAAGAATCCGCTTCTGTTTTCCAAACGCAATTTCAGAGGCGGATCCGCAATGGTTTGGCTTGAACGCTTGATCTGTGCTTCACAAGCTCCAGAATGAACAGTGAAGAATACCAAAAAGTATTGGAGAACAGTATTCAGCCGTTTCTGGAAACAATATGGAAAGAGATCTTGTTTTTGTGCAAGATAATGCATCTATTCACAAGAGCAGAGAGACCCAACGCTTCTCAAGTGATCACCACATAAATGTTTTGGATTGGCCAGCGTGCTCCCCTGACCTAAACCCATTTTAAAACATTTGGGGTATCTTAGCCAAGCGAGTTTACGCCAATAACAACAAATTTGAGAATGTCGAAAGCCTCAAATGTGAAATTTTGGCTCAGTGGTCTATTTTAGACCAAAGTTTACTTAAAAATTGAATGAGTTCAATACCTAAGAGACTTTTCGAGGTAGCAAAAGCTCAAGGTGGCTCTATTTATTATTAAATATTGATTATGTACCATTATGTAAATAAAATATTAACTAAATCCAACAAACTGACATGTGTCGTATAATTTTTATACACTAGCAGACATGACAAAAGTCGAACTTTTGTGCCTTTTTAACTGCTACTTAAAAACGCGAGATGCAATCAGGGATAAGAACATCAGATTTTAAGCAGAATTCATTAAGCTTTCATTCTGCATACTTGATTTCGTTGTATTATGCTTTCCTCATTCTTCTACGAGGGTCGAAACTAAAATTTTCAAGGTGTCGTATAATTTTGGGCAGGAGTGTAGATTAAATTCTGTGCACCAAATATTCTCCTACAGAAAAAAGTGAGTGTCGTTAACACGGTTTAGTCACTGTTTTCATATCAAGTCACTGTTTAGTCATACAGACACAAGACACTATCAATTCACTGTAAAGTCACTGTTTAGTCACGGCTTAGTCACCGTTTAGTCACGGTTTAGTCACTGTTTTGACACAGTCAAGTCACTGTTTAGTCATACAGACACGAGACTCTGTCAATTCACTGTAAAGTCACTGTTTAGTCACGGCTTAGTCACCGTTTAGTCACTGTTTAGTCACGGCTTAGTCACCGTTTAGTCACGGTTTAGTCACTGTTTTGACACAGTCAAGTCACTGTTTAGTCATACAGACACGAGACTCTGTCAATTCACTGTAAAGTCACTGTTTAGTCACCGTTTAGTCACTGTTTAGTCGAACAGACACGAGACCCTTTCAAATCACTGTTAAATCACTATATAGTCACTGTTATATGTCTGTTCAGTCAGTGACTACACCACTTTCTACCCACTCCTCTTTCCACTCTTTCACCCCTTTCCGTGTAAAACACTCCGCGAAAACAACAGCATAAAAATACATATGCATGACCTCAGCGCAGTGCTGGAACGTCACGTGACGCTGAAATCAAATTTTACTCCTACTAAAATCTTTCGTACCAAAATTAAAGATGTTTCACGTTAAAAAAAGGATTTGTAGCTTATAAATAAAGATTTGGATATTGTAATAAATCGGGACAAAAATCGCTCAGAGAAAAGTGAATTTTACACTGAAAGTTGGTTAAACGGAATTGGATATTGTAATGGAAGAGGTCCGATATGCAATTATTTGAGCTATGAACTGGAAATGAAAGTTAGACAATTACAATTTTTCAGAAATTACTTAGGATAAATATATCCAGCAATGGCAATCCCTCAAAAAAGAAAACGTAAAGGAAGTTGAAGTGCCCACTAACTCCCTAATAAGCACAGTTCATTCACTAATTAGTCCCTGTTATCCCACTGTTAAGTTGCTAATCCCCTCTTTTACTTCTCTTTAACAGCGTCATGTGACGCTGAAATGATTTTTCACTCCCACTAAAATCTTCCGCACCGAAATTAAAGGTGTTTCTTACACTTCTGGGATATACCAAGACTTTGTTTAATTTTTTCAATTTGTCATAGAGTATTTTCACTTCAGTCTTAGGGTATTTGGTTAGTTCATAAATTTTCAAACTCGTCGATGAATTGTTTCAGTTTTTTTTTATACTTTTTTTTGCCGCGGCACGTAAATGTGTCAAATATTGACAATTTATATGAAATCGACATAGGAGCGTTATGGAAGCAAAGCCTTTGCCTAGGTAACAACACCAAAACCCAAGGAAAAATATATGTTTTTTGTGTTTTTTGCGACTGGCAAGAAATATGAGTTAAATGCGTTTTTTGGGTCGATGCAATTTTTTTTCCGTATTTTTTTCTTTTTGGCTGGCAATTTTTGATTGCTGTTGTTTGTGCAGTGTTTGCTGGATGTGGTTGCTGTAAACAGGAGATTGTTATTTGCGACCCGCTGTGCGTACACCGCAAACTGGACAACTTAATTTGGCTAAAAGTCGCTTGTTAGTGTTTTGCCAGTTGTTGTTGTTGTTGCTGTTGTTGTCGCGGTTTGCGGTCCAATGTTCATATTCGCATATGAGTAGGAAATGTTGAGGAACTGAAGATGAAGCAACCACAGACAGAGCAACCAACCACCTCTGGTGTTGGCACAGTTATAGAAATGGGAATCGACATGTACAAGTTTTTTTTTTGTTTGTGATTTCTTCTCCTCCTGCTGCTTGTTGCATAGATAATGCAATTATTGCAGACGGCCACAATTAGAAGAACAAGGAATTCGAGTTCAGAAATGATTTGTGGGATCAAAGCAGGCTTGTTCACTTTTTTTTGCCATCTACCACTTTAATTGCTCACGTCTTTGATTAATTTGTTGACTTTCTTAGCTTAATAATTGCCACACGACAGCAACAAAAAAAAACAGAAGGAAACAATGCAAGGAAAAAACTGCAATGCGGCGACATTTTGCCAGGCACAAGCCCTGGCCCAGGCCCAGGCCAAGTGTTGCAACAAAACTGCAGCTGCAACAACAACAACAGCAACTGCATCAGCACGAAGCAACAAACGACATTTATCATGTTAACCTTTGAAGTGCATTTGTCTAGACGTCTTCAACGAGACTTACTTTTGCCTGGCCGTTTTCCGGAAGAGCTCAAACATACAAAAAAAAGTAAAAAGTAAGCACAAAAAGGAATCATAATAATTTGTAATAAATTAACGCCTCATGTGACAACAACAGCAGCAGCAACACCTATGTACCCGTGTGTACCTACTCCCATAAAGGATTAAAACACGCCCAGTGAAACAAACCAAACATCTGGGAATTAGAGATGGAAGCGTGCAATAGTAACAGTATTTAGAAAATATTTCTCAAGCAAGAACAAACTCAAGAAATACAAAGAGAAACCCCATTATCGCCTGCTGATGTGTGTGTGTGTGTGTGCTCGCGAGTGTCTTATAGGCACAAAATTAATCAGCAACAAAATGTTTATAAACATTTTTGTTGCTGTGTTTGAATTTGCCACAAGGACACATATAAAGTTGTTGTTACCATGCTGTAAGTCCTAAGCTATGACTGTGGGTAAACAAGAACAACTGCGCGTGCACAGAAGACCTGGGCATCCAATGTTCGGGTTGACATTTTTGTGCCATCTAAAGTTAAGGAAACAAAGTTTGAAATCCAAGTCCCGAAGAACTTGTGAGATGGTTTTTGGAGGACCTAGCTGTTGGGCCATCGAACGGGTTGCAGGTTGCGGATAGCGAACGGGCTTCCTATGAGTTTGCCCAACAAATAAAGAGCGAGTGTCACGCCGCAGTGCACTACAATTCACTACGATTCTGTTTTTGTATTCGGATTTATTCAAACTTTCAAAAAAAAAGTCACAAACGGCACAAGCAGGTCTGTGCAGACCTATGTGAAATAATGAGTGGTGTGGCATGCGATTGAAACTCAGACTGTGGTGGTTGTGATCAGAATGTGTATGTAGAACGTACAAATCGATGATGATGTGTTGGATGTGGTGAATAGCACCAGAATATCCCAAAATTCATGGGAAGAAGAGAGGAATCAAATGGGAGAAAGGTGAGCCGAATGGTTTACCAGTACTGATGAAGAGATTATGTGCCCCCTTTAAAAGATGCGGGTTCCAAAGCTGAGACAGACATCGTCAAAGAAGCCGAGAATCCATATGACGATGATGATAGTTTTAAAGATTTCCATGAAGTCGCTGCAACTGGCACCGAAGCGCAAAGAGCTCGTCGAGCTCAATTATAATAGCAATTATATAAGCAGTCAAAAGCCATCGACTAGGTTTGGAACATGCTTATGAAAAACTTGTAGCGTTTATAAGTTCCTGGTGCTCAGATAACTATTGACAAGCAATTGTTCCCGTACTTAGACCGCACGCGCTTTACCCAGTATACATCCTCGAAACCTGTCAAATACGGACTACAAATATGGGGGATGTGTGAAAGGATTAATAAATGTTGGAAAACAGACAAATGAAGAGCATGCGGTAAATCAAGAAGAGAACATTGTTTTGAAATTTATCGAAAAATACGCCAGTTCTGTACGAACTGTATATGCCGATAATTTCTTTTCGTCTTATGAATTGGCCGCAGTTTTGATGTACAAAGCCTGCATACCGGAGGAGATGTGGGATCCAAGTCGAGATTAATTTAGCATAGTATTCGGTTACCACAATTATAACATCTCGCTATGCTCATTCGTGCCAGAGCGTTATAATAGCACGGTCAACTTATCGAATTCTTTGAAGAAGCCATTTCCAATTCTGGACTGCAATATGTAAAAGTCCAGAGTGAACACCTTTGATCAGATGGTAGGCGGCTATTCATGTCTTCCTTATGGAACTGGTGTCATGAAGCAGAGAGCAACGAATCCTATTGAAAGAGGTATTCAACATGTCAAACGGCACCGGATAACGCTTTACATTGCATGTTTGCAAAATTCTTTCATAAAAAGGATATTTGGTTATCTTTAATGTAGAAATATGTTGTAATTGCTCACCGTGTCTTTTCCCATGGCCCATGGTTGCAAGAAATTTTCTGAGAACGGATTGTCTGCAGGTAAAACTGAAAACGAGGTTTTGTTAAGAAATAATGTAATTCCGGTGTGAACTAGAATATTTGGGATCGGTTCATAAATGTGCGGAGTTATGGGGATTCAAATACAAATTTTCAAAAATCGACTATTTTTCTCTCTTGACCGATCAAAGATATCCTAGTTCACACCAGAATGGTGTAATTGAAAATAGGTCCACAGTTATTTTTTAAATTTTTGCAATCATTTTGGCGATATAATCGCATTTAAAGTTTCAACAACTGTTTTCGATTATTTGAAAACTTTTTTTATTTGGGCGAAAAAATGATCAAAATCGGTTAAATAGTTCTCAAGAAATTTTATTCAAAGTGCGCCAATAAATGCACTGAGAAAAAAAGGATACCTTTTGATACTTTGACTGGATAGTGAACTATCCTTTTTGGGATCCATTGGATATTTTCGAATCCCTTTTATTTAAGCTTATCAGAGAAAAAAAGTATTTCATTGATATTTTTCTTCATCCAAAGGAGCTGAATAATGTAAAAAGGGATGTTTAAAAAAAATGGAACTTAAAGTGGATATTTCGAATATCCAAAAAAAAATTTCAAAAAATTTCCAAGTTAAATTTCCTTGTTTCTTGGAAAATTGCGATGATTTTGTAACTTTTTTTTTAGTTTTTTAACAAAAAATAAGAAAAAACATTAAATATTTAAAAATACGATGGTCGATAACAAAATAACAAAAATTCTAATTCTGTGACTAAAATTTGGCAAAACATCATCCAGATCGGACGTCTATATCATTTAGTTGCCCCACAGGGTGCGACAGCGTAAGGACAACTTTCGTATCATTTCAGATCAAAATTATATAGAGAGTATTAGATCAATTTGCTGTAACGAGGGCTCAATAACGGAACCGGAACCGTTAACCGAAATAAACTTTTTCAAATCGCGTAGCGGAACCAGAACCTGAACCGACACAACATTTTTTTGAGAACCGAATACCGACTACCGTTATTATTGGAACCGATAAAACCGGAACGAAACCGCAACTTTGGTACCGGTACGGTTTCGGTTTTTTTTTTATACGCCGTACCTAATTATATTAAGAGTGTGCAAAAGTATGTGACTGAGAGGAATCATTTCCGACCTTATAAAGTTCTTGATCGGCATCAACAGCCGTGTCAATATAGCCAGTGCATATATACTTTGCACGAAGGTACACAGGGAATCTGGAAGTTTCCCCTAATATCTACGGTTACTAGATCCGTTTAAAGTAAAATCGAAATTGCTTAAGCAGTTGAAACCGTACAGACAGAATAGGAGTTGTAGATCAAACGGTCAAGCTAATCGTCAAAATTTTAAAATTTTCATAGAACCTTAGATTATTATGTACGTAGAAAAAAAAAAGATTAAATAGTCCAAAATATTGCGAATTTTGGAAATGGCAATGTAGACGGGTAAACAGGAGGTGTAGATCAATCAATTAAACACCAATCTAAGCTTAACGTCAAGACTACTCATTTTTACTTTTAAGAAGGCGATTTAATTTAAAACCAAGAATGTCTATCGCAAAAATTCATGCTCCATTTCAGTATTTTCGGTTTGGATTCAAGAATATTCTGTTTTATTAACTGCTTGATATCGATCTGCTTGGTTTTTTAATCTGAGTTTAAAAAATTTTTGATTTTAATGTAAACGCAAGGGTATAAAAACTTCGTCTCAGACGATGTTAGCTCAGCCTTCTGGTTTTTCAGTGTCATACGATTTATCAGCTGAAGCTTTACAGGCAACTGTAGATAGATTGATAAATGGAAAGATGATCGATTTTGTTTTATAGATTTCTAATTCCATTTTTTCTAGTTGGAGAATAAAAGTTGTTGCAGCATTTGACCATATTTTCTTGTTAGCCCTCTTAATGAACTCTTAAGACGTTAGACCTTGCCTTCTTTCGTGTGCTTACCAATTCACGCCACTCACGCGGTCGCCTTTACTCCCCAAAAAAAAAACGCCTCTCGTCATCTTCATTAAGTCAAGGCGCGTCTCGCAGCCTCGAGTGCCAAGTCAAAGCCGACAGGGCCCAGACAGTCACACATATGGCACACACTTGCTGCGCTTCGCCCTCCTCGCCTTATCCTTTTGTCTAATTTCACGCTGTCGTCTCTCATCAAAGCCTGACGCTCGTCCCCGGCGAGTAATTCATCATTTCGCGTGACGTACTTCGTACTTGGGTCGGTCCTGGAGGCGCACAAGCACACATATACACACATAAATTCTCAAGTGCCAAATGCATTTTTTATATCGCCGCCTTTGACGTTGACTTCTGGTGGCTCCGTCTCCGTCTCTGCCTCTGCCTCTGGCTCTAACTCTGGCGTGACACAATCGACAAGTTGAAAAGCAGGCGCAATCGTCGTTACGTCGTTACGTCGCATCGCACCGTCGTTAGCTGCTAATTATTCAAATTAATTGTTTCGCGAGCGAAAGACACGCGCAGCAGGTTCAAACGCCAATCAACCGGCCGACAGTTGGAACAGGAAAAAAGTTAATACCAAAATTGGCAGTTCAAGCTCCTTTTAAGTGCCCACCCAAATCCCCTTCCAATTTTAATTGAGTTGTAGTCTGCATGTTAATTTTTGACTTGCTCGCAATTATTGTTCTGCCCTCGAATGTTATTTGTGTAGTCCCTGCCAACCTGTCCTCATGTCGGTCCAAACAAATAGAAATTGCAATTTAATTCCAATTTAGGACGCCTTTTTGCGAGTTGCCAGCTGTCAAACGAACGGATGGAGGAGGGGAAACGGAGTGTGTGGAAACTGGTATTAGAAGATTTCATCTCAATTCCAAATTAAAATGTGGCAAAATTTCACTCAAATTATTAATTCAATTGCAGTCGAGATTCCCTTGCTACCGTTTTGCGGTATCCAGTTTTAATCTCTGTCTTTCCCTGGCCTGGCTACCCGTGTTGCCCAAAATTGCTTTGGCCACGCTGCTTGATCTCATCATCATCATCATCGGTCGCAGCAGCATTTGGCTTCCTCTTTCGGGCTAAGGACTTCAAACAGAAGCGGCGATCGCTTCTAATTTGCATAAACATTCGTTTAACATTTATCCCAAAAGATACCAACAACAAAAAAAACCCATTTTTGTTGCCAAATTTTCTCTCTCTCATTCCTTTGCCGTTTTTAAAAAGTCATCATAATCGTTGGACATTTTTGGTGGCTGCGATTTCGTTTTGAATTTTGTGCGATTCCCAAAACCATTATGGCCCAGCAACAACAACAACAACTGCTTTGGTAACCACAAATCGATGCTAATCTTAGCTGAAAAATATGACAAAATTTGACTGCTTACTTTTGGCTTACTCTAAAAAAATTTGTACAATTTCAACAAAATTTGTATATATTTGAAAATTGAAAATTATCTGGACTGCAAACCGATCCAAAACTTCGATCTCCGGGAACCTTATCAGAAAAGTGTTATTCTAATTTATACAATTGTATTTTCACTGCCTTTCTAATTGTAAATGAATATACTCCGGCTCGAGGTCAACTTGATAGAAAAAACCATATTTTGGTTACTCTTTCGCTTTAATAAACAATATACACCAGTATTAAACAATTAGGTACAATTTTTACACGTCTGTGAGTAGTCTAGGTGGATGTAGAATACACTCTTTAAACTTAAGATCTCAGTGCAGTCAGAGATTCTCTTCAACTTTACTGCCAGGGTAGTCAATGCCGGAATAAGACATCAAAAATTTAAAGTGTTCTCTTTTTGAAGAAAGTCTAAAATTGTCATCCATATGCGGTATTCTTCCAAATATTAAATATCTAAATATCCATGATTTTTCCATCCATCTGGAAGAAACAGTTACTGGTACTCCTACCTAAGCCAAGAGGTCAACCAAGCGATGCACCGTCCTACAGACCTATCTGCCTCCTAAATACGGTTTGTAAGGTACTGGAGAAGCTCCTAAGTCAAAGACTCGACGAGGCCATCAGTGCAGCTGGTGGGCTTTCGTCAAACCAGTTCGGTTTTAGGAAGGCAAAGTCAACGGTGGATGCGATTGACAAAGTGGTCAGAATTGCACGCAGTGCTATTAAGGGCTCAAGCTGGAAACGAGGATCCAAGGAGTACTGTGTGGTGGTCACCCTAGACGTGAAAAACGCGTTTAACAGCGCTGACTGGAACCGAATAATAAGCACTTTAGGTGAATTTGGTGTTCCGCATTACCTTCAGGCCATAATTAGATCGTACTTCAGTGGCAGAGTTCTTACGTACTCCACGGCAGACGGAAATAAAACTCACGGGGTATCTTCAGGTGTTCCACAAGGCTCCGTGCTGGGACCTGTCCTATGGAATGCCATGTACGAAGGGGTTCTCCGCCTTCCTCTCCCTCCAGGAGTTCACTTAGTCGGTTTTGCGGATGATGTGGCACTTGTTGCTGTGGGCAAAGTGCTTTGAAGGACAGAAGAGGCGTGCAACGCTGGCATTGAGCGTATCCACCAATGGCTTACCGTGGCGGGCCTCGAGCTAGCGGCGCAGAAGACAGAGGCGGTGCTAATAAGCAGCCGTAAGAAGGTGGAATCAGCTTGGGTCAGTGTTAATGGCACAGCAATCAAATCCAAAAGAGCCGTTAAATATCTTGGAGTATTGCTGGACACAAGGCTGTGTTTCCGAGAACATCTGGCGTACGTCGGAGAGAAGGCAGCAAAATCAAGCAGCGCCTTAGCTAGAATCATGCTGAACACACGCGGACCAAAACAGGGGCGAAGACGACTTTTGGCGAGTGTCACTAAGGCCACTATCCTATATGCGGCGCCAATCTGGCATCGTTCCATGAAATTCGCTAGCTACATAAGAGGCGTATGTGGGGCGTATCGTTTAAGTGCGCTCAGGATCTCTTGTGCGTACCGTACGGTGTCAGAGGATGCTGCATTGGTCATTGCCGGGATAATTCCACTTAGCGAGCTGGCCACAGAGGCAAATGAGAGGTACAGGGCTTCACGGTTGAGTGGCGCAATTGAACCCAGCAGGCTTACACATCTGCAGGAAGCGAGGCAGCGGAGCATTGACAAGTGGCAACAACGTTGGGACCTATCCACTAAGGGGCGCTGGACCCATAGCCTAATCACGAAGCTATTGCCATGGCTGTCTAGGAAACATTGTGAAGTAACTTTCACCTAACTCAGCTGCTTAGTGGGCACGGCTGTTTTAGAAGCTACCTGAAAAGAGTCGGCCATGATGATAGCGAGGAGTGCACATACTGCGAAGAAGGCCCTGTGGAGGACGCCAGGCACGTCTTGTTCGTATGTAAAAGGCTTGAGACCGAAAGGGCGGAACTATCCAGGGTGATGGGTGGCGATATAGCCGAAGATATTTTAGTCCCATACATGCTGATGTCGAAAGAAAACTGGGATGCTACTTGTGATTTCGCAGCTACCATTATGGCTAAGCTTCGGAGACTGGATGTGCAACGTAGAACCAGGGAGTAGGCGGGTCATCAAATCGGCGAAGCAATGCCTGGCAGCCGTCCCGCAGGCTTAAGATGTTTCTGTCTAATTTTCTGTACCACTTTGTTCAAAAGCGCTTCTTATGTATGTATATAGTAGTATTTTTAAGGTAACAATAAAGGAATTAAAAAAAAAAAAAAAAAAATATCCATGATTAAATAAATGGTTGCTATTATTAGCATGGGTTTTGTTACCTTGATCAGCAAACAATTAAATTTAGAGTTTTCCATACTTGATTTGAAAAAAATCATCATTTTCACCTTCATATACAAAATAATTCGACATTTTAAGCATAATTACTCAATAATTACTCTTTTCAGTTACAATTATCTAAGTAATTGTGAAGTATTTAAATTTTAGAATATTCACTGAATAATCATTATTCTACGTTACAATTACGATTATCAAAAAAAAGGAATCAGGAATTGATTTTTCATTATCTAAAAAATTTGTTTGTAATAATGAAAAGTAATTAAATACAGGAAGTAATGAATACATTACAGCTCTGGCTGTGTGTATATTTTGTCCACTGATTTGTAAAATCAGCTCTCTTTTACGCCGAATTTTACTATGTTCATAAATAAATATGCAAAATCTACACAAAAATGTAGGAATTCTACACGATTTGACATGTAGAAATGTGTTGAAATGAGAAAAGTAAAAGCGGCAAGTAGATAAGCTACACTAAATAACTGCAACATATTAGTGTAGACTTTAGAGATTTTTCACATATTTGTGTATACATGATCTCAGAGTAGAAGAGGACCCCACGCAGCAAATTTGGACTGAACGTGATTGAGATAACTTGCCCCACAGTAGAGCAAATACCATCAATATTTACACCGACAAAGTAGGAGGGGGAGATCTAGAGACTCCTGGCTCCAAATAACTCCAAATTGCTCACGGAATGCCGTAGATCCTTGAATTGGATCGCTCAGCATCTTCGTATACACCTCATCTGGGTGCCTGGACACCGCAACAATTAGGGTAACGAGTCAGCTCCTTACGGAGAAGAGCTTGATAAGGATGCCCATAGCCTCGTATAAATTAGCACAACGAATGAAATCTAGCGCCTAGCTACGGAACGATGGAATAACCTTCCGGTTTGCGTTGTAGCCCTGGCCCTGAAACCTGAAACGATCTAATAACCTTTTGCGCCAAAGTATTTTTTTTTTTGGTTGGGATCCTAACGGGTCACTACCTCGTCGGCAAGAATGCGTCGCTCCCTACGATTTCTGTTGAGGCTGTAGATGTAAGGAAGGGGAGAAGACATCACATACATCTCTTTTGCCATTGCCAAGCTCTTGGAAATATGGAATAAAAACACTTGCTCACCCATATCGACTCATCCTCTCGGAATTGCCCAAAATAGAGATTCCGTTTCTACAAAAAAATTTAACGTCGGCACAATGGTTACGTAGGGGGAAACCCCCCTGGGTTAGTAGGGAATTATATGGTATCATAAGGGACCAATTTTGGCCTAAGTATAAAAACAGTCTTACTGCCCCTAGCCATTTCAACCTAAACATAAGCCTAGCCCTGGGAAAAGTGCTCCTTCGTAAAGGTCTTCATTTCTTCCACTTTTGTGGAAGCACAGGAAAAAAATTTATATTTCTATTTATACAAATTTAAATACAATTAAGCCCTTTTCATATTATAAAAATATATAATTGATATTATAAAAATTAAGCATTGGTACTAAAAGAATATAATTTTGATCTTAAACACAAGTATCTTTCTTTATCTTTAAAAACATTACATCTTTGATACTAAAACCTAGTCCTACAGATATTTTGGAAATAAAGCTTTGGTACTTTAAATATATATCATTGATATTAACAAAAATCAAATTGTTGATCTGAAAAAATATAACTTTTAAATGTTCTCTGTATATTTTTCAGATGAAGGCCGATACAAAATACCAAATTGATACTAAATATCATGATCTTTCAGGATCAGTAAGATCCGTGGAACACTATTAAAGTGATCTATACCCTTCCTGACATGCGCACCTCACGCTGTCATCTCTTGGCTTAAAACTCTTTTGTCGCTTTCGATAATATTGCAACATTTTGAAGGCTCCGTTTAACTTTGTTTTTGGGGCAGGTGGAAATTGAAAGTCTTTTCGGCTACCAACCTGATGAGGGTTCAATAGCCCCTTCTTGTTATTTTAATTAGATCACAAGCCAAACTTGCCAAGGTCGATTGCATCAAACAAATTTCATTTAGATTATGCACACGCAAAAAAAGAAGGAGAACGAGCAAAAAAAGTCACTTTGGCAGGCTTTTAGCTCTGCCATAATTCAGTTGGCCGATAAGCGATCTTAACTATCTACACGATCTGGACAGGCCCGGCGACTGTCGGCGACATATTTGCATGCGGCCAGTTGCCGTTTGGTTTGGTTTCGTTTGGATTGCCCGTTATCGACACACGCTTTCCCCCTTCATCTCTTCCTCTGCGGTACTATCAGCGCCATCATCTCCATCATCAATGCGAAATGATCGCAAATTATCTGGACTTTAAAAGCAAACGGGAGACAGGGAACGGTGCCTCTTTCTCTTTCTCCTGTTCTCCTGTGGGATGGGTTTCTTAATGGCTTTGTGACATTTTAAGATTCGATTTTGGTTCGAATTGACGGCGAAGATAAAACGACTAAGCCACGTCGGAGCCTCGCTAATGAGGAAATATTGAGAGAGTATTGTTATGATCTGGGAAAAGGGCATAATGACCACTTAAGGATTATATGCAATTGGTTGGAATTACGCTTAAAAGCTTTCCTAATGATGATCGTAAAATGAAATTGATGCTGAAAACTTCCCAAGAAGATTGAGCTGTTTTGCAAGTTCCTTTGAGGGATTATATCGAACTACTTGTCATAGAGGAGAGGACACAGAGGAAGGCCCCAGGCATTACAACGTCACGGCAGTCCTGTGGAACAAAATGTATGACGAGGTGCTAAGAGTACCAGAGATAGCTGGTCAAAAAACGGAGGCCCTGCCTATCACAAGCAGGAAGAAGATAGAGTTCGCGATCATAATGGTGGAAAATGCCTTAGTGAAATCGAAGGAGTTCATAAAATACTTGGGAGTGATGCTGGACAACAGGCTAAGGCTTTGAAAATGCAGACAGCCCTTTCGTGGAAGCTACCCAACATACATAGGAGGATCCAGAGCTGGAAGACGACTACTACTGGCCAGAGTAGTTACCTCAGCCTTGTTTGCGGCAGCGAGCAATAAGAGCCTCTTGGAAAAAGCTTTCAACGCCTTACAGACTTAGCGCTCCTCGAGTCATGTCCGAATTTCGGACAATCTCTAATGATGCAGCCTTAGTCCTGGCTAGCAAGATAGCGGTCAATATACTGGCAAATGAAATGAAGGAGAGTTACGCAGAGCGAACAGACTGTTCGGTGACAACTGATGCCATACGAAAGTCGGAAGAGTTACCTCGAATTCTACATGGCAGTTGCGGTGGAATGTGGCTGGATGGACCCATAAAATGATTTTAAATTTGGATGATTGGGTAAGAAGGAGCAGGGGGGAAATTAAACTTCACTAGTCATGGAGTATACGAAGAATACCTATACCGGTTTAAGCACGAAGACACTTCGAAATGTCCGACTTGCGCAAATGAGAATGAGAATCCGCATCACGTACTGTAGCAGTGTGTAAGGTACAGGACCAGGCAAGAAATTTGGAAAACCATAAGCGATCTCATTATAGACATCCAGAGCGATATGAGAAGATGTGAGCGGCGAGCAAAGTAGAGTGCCTAAAATAGGCAACCCATCCCCGCGAAGTCATACTTAACGGTGATCCCGCGGGGTATGAGGTTTGTAGTTGTGACATGGGTATATTTAGCATTAGGTACTAACGTAGTTGGTAAATCGTGCATGCTGCTGGTACGGGTCAGCAGTATTTTTAAAAAATTTTCATTCCTCCATAGCGTTCCCATGGAAAAAAACCCTCAAACGCACACTGACTCATACGCTCTAGTTGCCTGAAATATGCATCCCTCTCCCTTCTCACAAGCAAAATTTGTGTTTTTCTTCGGATCTTATTGCGCTTTTCAGAATAGATAATAATATATATTAAGGCACGAGGTCGTAACTGTAAAATTGTGGCACTTACACACAGAGAAAACAAGTAAGAGTGTTGCGGTCGAGTGCCCGGACAGCAAAATACCCTGTCCCAAGTAATGTGGTTCCTGTAGCTTTGAATTCCATTTATTTTAAAATTTATTACAATAAATGGGCAGGCGCACTTATGTACATATCTTCGGTGTTTTTGCTCGGATCTCATTGTGGTACACAGAATAGATAGATGTAGGGCCTCTCTGAATATATATTAAGTCACTGGGTTCAAACTTAAAAATTGTAGCTCTGACAGTTTTTCGCGGTTAGAAGAAGATGGAGGAGGAATTTGACAAACCAGGAGCAAACTTTATCTGGGTACGGTGTACACCTAAATACATGGAAGAATTTGTGGCTCTACCTCTTATAGTCTGTGAGATTTACGCGTTTATACAGATAAAAAAACAGATTTTCGCTGTTTAAAGATCGAGGAGAGGATTTTTCGAAATCTGAAACAAACTCGATGTGGGTACAGTATACACCTATATATAATACATGCCAAAATTTGTGGCTCTATCTATTACAGTCTCTGAGATCGACGCGTTCATACAGACAGACAGACGGACAGACGGACATGGACTCGGCTGTTGATGCTGATCAAGAATATATATACTTTATGGGGTCGGAGGTGCGTCCTTCTCCCTGTTACATACATTTGCACAACTTCATGATCCCCTTTTTCCCATTTTAAATGGGAACAGGGTATAAAAAGATCAAATTCATGCCGATATTATCCAGATTAAAATGAACTTTAAAAAAATATCAATATTTTCATTTCAATTTGGCAAGAAAATAATATCTTTTTGGTCCAAAATAATATCATTCACGTAAATTGAAATTAAATAGTTTCAGAATGATACTTAAAATGTTAATATGATATGTAAAAAAATATCGTTTTGAAATTTGTAAAATATCAATTTGATATTTCATCATATAGGCTTAAAATTGATATGAAAAGTATCATTCTTTTCTATGCAGTTAAAGCAGGCTAAATCAATTCGACTCTTAATACTGATCAATAATTCATATATTTTATTGGATCGGAAATGTTTCCTTCTCCCTGTTACATACATTTGTACATATTTATGATCTCTCCTACCCATTTTCAATGGGTACAGGATATGATGTGGATGTGTCGAACTCACTAAACTAAAAATAAAATTTCCGTTCCTGTGCTTCGGAAAGCCCATGGGGCCGCTAACTTGACAGGCACAGACGCTTACTTGACAGAACTAGCTGATTCAGTTCCGTCGCTGAGGAGAAGAAAATAAAGTTTGTAATTTGTACACCTACCATCAGCTGCAAAAGTTTCGTAACTTCTGCTTTCCATATATCATCCAAATATTTCTGAATATTAAAAAAAGTTCTAATACAAGCAAATAAGTGCAGTGTGACCGTTTTACAGTTGGTAGTATCTTTGTGAAGGGTGATATTTTGGAGTTGAACATGCATAATATAACTAAAACGGTGTGGCAGTTTCAGTGCGTAGTTGAAATTTGATTTGGAAGGTTGTGTGCGCGCACGTATTTTTTGTTAAAGAATTCTAAGTTGTCTTTGTTGTTATAGCATTGCTTTTCTTTCTTCACACATACGAAATTGTGTGTATGTGCGTCTTTTACTTTCGCGCTCATTTGCTATTGATGGTCTCTTGCCTTAGCGATAAGAGTCTGACTTGGTCAATAATCACGACTTACACACATTTTGTTGTCTTAAAATATTATAAAAATAGCGTGTAATGTTGCCTTTAGGTAGAATAGTGGAAAGAGAAGAAACTGATAGTGACGCTACAATTGCTGCGCTCTTAAAGGAAGAGTTCAAAGCTCACGCACTTTTAAGAATCTTCAAGTAAAATAAATTGTAAATTATAATTAAAAACATATATCAACAACTGTCTTCAAGCTCATTAAAAGTGAACTTCATTTCACTTATCATGAGGCGAGGAGGTCCCTGCTCGGGCGCCATGAAGTGCTTTTTTACAATAGCAATTATAAAGTTCACTTTTAATGGGTGTGTGGGAGCAAGTATAATTTAATAAAGCATAATTCCCATCTTAAAGCTCAAGTAGCTTTTTTCTAGCTTGAACTATTTGGACAAAGCTTTCGGTTTTGCTAAAGAGAAATGAAAAGTTTGACTTTACAATTTTTTTTTTTATAATTTTTTAGTATTTTATGGGTTATGCTAAGAAAACAAAGTCAACTTCAACTGGTTGTCTCTTTTGAATTTTTGTTGGGTATGGCCTAACACTAAACCAGGGTATAATACAAGTCATTCACTGGCAGTAATTACCTTTTGCTGCCGTCTTCATCCTCTTTGTCTATAAATATTTTGGTTTTTTGTTGCTGCAGCAGCCGCCGAAGCTGCTAGTAAAAGCAAAACAAGCGAAACAAAATTAAAAGAAATTCAGTCAAAAGATTACAATCGCTTGTAATAAATACCTTAAGTATCACATATATCAGTTACCCAAGGACGTGGATCGTAAGTCAACCCGAACATTATTATTAAGCGGAGCCACCAGGCGAAACAGAAACCTGACTAACGTGCGGCAGTTTAACAACTTAATTATTGCTAAACTATGTACGCCAGTGCGTATGAGTAATATTTCGTGTCCAGGCGCTGCAGAAGTCTACAAAAGATGGCAAAGAGCGATATACCCCGCACCCAGATGATGATCAAGCCAGTGGAGGCTAGCTGGTGCTTCTTCTGCTGCTGTTCCGCTTGTCATTGAGTAATCTATCGACAGTTTGGTTCTCCCCTTCTCTCTCTCTCTTGGCGAGTGTGTGAAAATTAGCATAAAAACGCAATTTTTGAATATTAATTTGCAGTTCGTCGGCGACATCTTCTGGGGATTGCGGATTGCGTGCCGGGTAGATGAAGTCAATTTCTGCCACTTGGCTTACACGTTATTGGCAGCAAGCTAATCAGATGCTGTGGAATTGATAAGGCGCACCGCCGCGGCCGTCTGGTGGACATCTTCAGCACGCAGCCAAGACTGTGGCCTGGGAAATGGTTACAAGTGAGTCATGCAGAGATTACCGTACTCCCCCCCCCACTCGCCCTCTGCCACCCACTCAAAACTAAATTCTTCTGTTTGCTTTGACATTTTTCCCTGCCATTAACGACAGCAAACCATTTTTTTTCCTCTCCGCTTGCCTTATGACTTTTCACCAATGCACTCGACTCCTCGACTCTCGGTGACTTCCATAAGTGAATGGCTGAATGGCTGGAGCCCGCCCATTACGCTGTGCATTTTGTAGGGCCCTTGCTCCGAGAGTTGGTGGGGAGCCCAAAAGCATTGTTATTAGTAGATGTCATATTAGAGCCAACAAAACCAAAAACTTCACTTTTTTCTAGCCACGACATTCAATTTGAACGCCGCATGGGGGCCTCAAGAAAAACTGAAACTGAAACTAAAAGTTGGCCCACCATTTGCAGTTTCAATTTCTGCAGTCGGCTATTAAAGTGACGCGGCGTTAAAACATTAAGATGGCAGCGTGAAGTTAGTCTTAAGAAATCTTAAATTAGTTACCGTAAGGTGCGATTAAAATAGAAAGAATATGGAGCATTTTAAAATTGAATCCTCTACTCCTTCACACGAAAAAAGGACGTTTGAACCCAGAAAAAAAGAAACAGAATGCGGACAGATTTTTGATGTGAAACATCTTTATTTTCGGTACGAACAATTTTAGTAGGAGGAGGCGTCACGTGACGCTGACTTACACAGAGACACAAGAGGATGGACAGAGGGGCGAAGCGAAGAGGTGAGAAAGATGCTGGGTGGGTTACTGGGTGGTTTCTGGGAAAGATCTGGGTGGGATCTGATGGTATTTGGGAGGGATTTGGTTGGTATCAAGGTGAGATCTGGATGGGATCTGGATGGATTTGGTTGAGATCTGGGAGATCTGGGCGGGATATGGAATGGATCTGGGCGGGATCTGAAAGGGATCTGGAAGAGATCTTTGCGTTATCTGGAAGGGATCTGGGTCCGATCTGAGTGGGATCTGGAAGGGATCTGGGTGGAATCTCGAAGGGATCTAAGTGGGATCTGGCCGGGATCTGGGTGGGATTTGGAAGAGATCCGGGGGAGATCTGGAAGGGATCTAGGTGGGATCTGGTTGGGATCTGGAAGGGATCTGGGATCTCGATCTTTTAAACTTAGGATCATGTTTCACATCAAAGACTCGTGAGTGCTAGCGACACTCACACCTTTTTTATACTCTGTATAGGGTAATAAAATCACAATTATATTTTTTGTTGTCGCTGAAAGTCTCCTTAATTTTTTCTTTGTCCAGACTTCACTTACCTTTTTGGCCAGACATTAAATTGATTGTTCCTAAATACACTGGGGCGAAGCTTCCGCGCATCAAATGGCATATTAAAGACGCAGCCTCCAACCTACTTAAAACGCTCCACAAAGAGCCTATAAAAACGACGGCAGCCTCTCAAGTTGCGGCGACAAGAGCAACAACAACGCGAAGTACAAGTGCCCATAAAATATAATAAAAGGAAGTGCTTAAAACTGGCAACAAGCAGAAGAACTCCAAGTGGCAGACGGAGTGGGGGGTAAGGGTGAGTAGGGACAGGGACAGGGACAGGACTCCTTTTGCATAGTTTGGTGTCTAAATTTATTACCCGCGATCTAACACGATTTCTCGCACTTGTAGCTACAATAATCATTATATGCACACACACAGGGACACACACACACACACACACACTCGGAGGAAAATTACATGCGCCAAAGCTTTTTGCTTTTTGCATATTTGGCATGCAACAGGAAAATAATAAAAAAAAAAATACTGAAAAAAAACTGAAAAATGTAACAAGTGCAACGAGCTTGGCTTGGGAAACTGGTCTGCTCTGCTGATGCTTCTGGGATGGGGCTGGCCTGTGTGTGTGTCTAGCTATATGGATATAGTTTATGTATTATATAATTTGGTGGACGCTGCGCTGAGAGATGCCACCAGGCAAAAAGGCAAGAAGCGAAGCCGCCACCGCAGTTTCGGAGTGAAAATATGCAAGGAGAATGGGGTATGAGGTATGGGTAAGCTGTGGAGACAGCCGAAGGAAGTAAGCCAGCATTTCATATTATTAATGCTGCAAACAGCTCTACTTTGAAATTTCCAAGACGGGTGTAAGGATACAAATTCAACAGTTATTAAAAAAATATTAAAATATTGTTATGACGAACTCAAACAAGAAAAGTATATTGAACACGGTCCAACAATATTGTTGTTCTGAGCTCAAAATAAGAGAACAATGTGGCTTTTATATAGGTATATAACGCCATGTCACTCTGCCCTTGGCCTATCCATCTTCTCCCTTAGCTTAAAATGTAACAGCCAACCGATCATAATAAAGTCAGTCAAATTTTGATTCTCCATATATTAAAGCATTAAAGCAGAGGAATATACTAAGCAGAGAATAACACTAATTTACAGCATTTCAAATACAAATATGCCAAATGGAGTCATTTCATATGTAAGTCCCTGGAAAAGTACCTTTAGAAAAATGCGAACACCCACAACACCCGTCGAACTTGATTTTAAGGAATTCATAAAATGGGCATTTTAATGTATGTTCGCAATCGTTTTTCATGAATATGAAACTTTTATGCGGATATGTGGCGATTGGAAGTATTACTTTTGACTATTTTTAGTTCATTAGTATAAACAAAATGTTCATAAAAAAACATGTAATATTTTTTTTTAATTTTTGGAAAAAGGAAATATCGCCAGCACTGGAGCATTCGCGCGCATGACATAATGACATTAATCAGCTGTTCTAGCAACTGTTTTGTTTGTTAACTTTCTTGATATTTGGGAGTAGATTAAATTTAAAAATTCTTTTCTATAAACAACCATGAAAAATGAAGCAGGCAGTGTTTAATTTAGTAATGTTATTGCCTGACTTGAAATGCCTATAAGAAGGTGGCAAGCCAGATCGGTAGAGGACAAAGAAATTGTTGCCCAGACAAAAAATCCAATTCAGAACGAATTCAAGGAAAAACTAGGCTTACTTATTGATCTCCCGAAACCTGGATTTGGAAGTAGTAACTATGGTAACACTGGCGATTTTTTCAAAGCGCAGAATTGCTGCAGAGATAACTAAGATAGACATTGATTTGCTTAAAATATTGCACACTATATTAATAGTTGATTCATGCAACTATGATATTAATAAAGACAATTCAAAAATTATGCCTTGGAGACTGCTAGGCATTTTGTAAATTTGTACCCTTGGTACTTTTTGCATAAATTTTTTCAAGCTTTAAGCACGGTACGGAGTACTCCAAACTGTTTGGGCGCACAAAAAAGACATTTATTGTTGCGTGTGGAACCTAAAAACAAATTAGTGTGCTAAGATAGACAAAAAATGCCAAAAATGGGATTTTAAAGTTAAGCTAACACGGTTTTCAAATGCGATTTGCTTATGAAAATTGATGAGAGTTTAAAACTATCAATAACAAAATACAGATTATGAATTACGGATAGTTAAGGGTGTAGCCAGGGGGCACCTCTCCCGCACAAATCGTATTGGAAGAGAAATGAGGATAAGGATGCCAGAAGCATCCCTCAATGTTTCAGTAACCTTATTTGAGGAAAAGGAGAAATATGAGAGGATTTTCCTCCGCTATGAGTATTCTAATATTGTGAAGACAGATTCTAAGATCTAATGTACTTCACACAGAATGGCATCAATAGACACTTTAAAATCACGGTACCCTGCACGCAATGAAAAGTCCATACGAATCAATGAGCCTGGCTAATGGCTCCCGACTAGCGCCCCCAGCAGACCAGAGCCCCAGGCTTGGTTCAGAGTGTAAGGACTGGGGTCAGCACAGTTGTCACGCCCGTTATGACGAGGGACGTCATCATGCCCCTTTCGGGACGTACCTTCCCACAACAGTTCGAGACAAATCTTCCATATGAGCGCCAACTGTTTTATTTGCCTCTTTGAATTGCTGGAACAGCACTTGGTGCCAAAACGAAACATCCTCTTCTGCCGCAATACAAAGCTGGTGTCGTGCAATCAAAAAAACAATAAAAACATAGTTGTTGCAGATCTTTGTGGACTGCTGCTGAAGACTCTCAACTGCATCAAAATTATACTTACACCCTTCATTTCGGACCTTTTTTTTGCTTCTGAGCGTCAAAATAAATTAATTTAATTACTTTGGGCGCCCAAAAAAGGCACGAACAGCTGCTAATACCATCCACAGATTCAGAGTTCGACGTTCGAGTTCGATGTTCGTGTGGATCGACATTTCGTTTGTCTCCGTTCACACCATAAAACGTCTGACGTCAAACCTTTTGCGTGTGGTTTTACAACGTTTTACACCCGTTACTCGTAGAGTAAAAAGGTATACTAAAGTCGTGCAAATGTATGTAACAGGCAGAAGGAATCATTTCCGACCATTTAAAGTATATATATTCTTGATCAGCATCAACAGCCTAGATCTCAGAGATGGTAAGAGATAGAGGTTTGACATGTATGGGACAAATGCTTCTTTTATCTGCACGCAGATCAAGTTTATTTCAAATTTTGGCCACGCCCCCTCCCATCCCCGCAATTTGGAAGAAACGTTATATCTCCTACAGTTTTGAAGATAGACGATTCTTCCTTCTAAAGATAGTTAGAAATTAGCAAAATGAATGGATTTGCCGAAGAAACGATTAAGATCGGATGAGCGGATCTCAAGTTATGAACAAAAATGTGAAAAATAGCCGAGTTAAAAAAGTGTTGCATACTTTACAGATGTTCACCCTAAGGAACGCAGGAACACTGTTAAACATGTTTTTTTCATGAGTAACGGGTATATCGGGTATACGCTCTCGTTTTTAAATGGAGTTTTTCGTTTACGAGCGCTTTATTGAGTACTCCGTACTGTGCTTTACAGAGAACATTTTTCGAGAAAATGCAGTCGGGAAAAGTGCAACCTATATGTTCTGAATAGAATATTCATTACCTCGGATCCTCTATTATCGAGGCATTTCAAGAGACAGGAAAAAAAATAAATTAAATGCCAAAATCAGCTTTAGATCTGTTAGAAAATATACCTGAAGTTCAAGAGGAGTACTCTAATTCAAGTGAAAGTAGCAATGAAGTATAAAGAAAATTGTTGAATGTAATACAATTTTGGTTTTTTTTTTTTTTTTGATGATTATCTCTAAAATCTAAAAAGTTTTGAAAATTTAACCCCATTATTCCAACGAAAACTATAGGATATACTGTTTCGACAGCGAAAAAATAATTTCAAGTTAGTAAGTTTTTAGCTTCCTCTGTGTCGAAAAAAAATGTAATTCGCAAAAAACAATTAAAAACTTTTTTTTTAATTCTTAAAAAAAAATTTCCTTTAAATATTTATAACTTTCAACTTTTTTTTAATACCTTAATCCTCTTAAAAAGATGGCATCAACATTTTTTTGCTACAGCGAAAAAAGATATGTCTTTTTAAAACGACTCGGAGCTATGTCGTTATCCCGTTTACAACACTCGATGCCACACTCACCACATCCTTTACGATGCAGTGGCCCATTTTTGGCCAAAGCAGTTTTAGTGAAGACACTTGAGGTGCATTGCGATAAAATGTAGTCGTTTGCCATTCGATGGTTCTATAGTTTGAATTTTACAAAGTGCAACGCAAAATGGCAGAAGGCTCGAACTTGCAATTAATTTATAATTTTAATTCACTTATTAACAGAGGTTCAAAATAACTCACAGCACTTATTTTCTAAGTGTTCCGCACTGAGATAAACACAAAAAGCATAAGCAACTTCGTTTTTTTCACCCCGTGTATTAATTTTTGTGTTTTATTAATTGTGTCCTATGACTGTCAATACTTCAGAAAAAATGTAGTCTGTTTTGTTGCAATATGATTTTTGTACACAGTTTCGTTTTGAAGCATCAGCAAACATTCCAGTTTGAATTTGAAAAAAATGCGGTTACATTTGGAAACGCTTAAGCGCTAAAGTGGCGCCATCTATACACACAAAATAGAACTTTATATTTTTTTTCGCCCACAGATGCCGCTTATTAGAGTGGCGCCCTCTGTAGGAATGTAATTATTCTAAAATGCTCCCTTACGTTACGCTACGTTACGTTTGCACTTTAAGAACTCTACCCATCTCTAGTTTGAGACGTTAAGAATTCAAATTTAAAATACGCTTAAGCTAATTTCAATTTAGATAAAAAAAAAGGGTTTGAATTTTAATCCCTGCAAAATCTGCTATTAGGGCTATTTAGCCTAATTTTTATCAAAATTTTCCCAAATTTTGTGTAAAAAGCAAATAAATTAATTTAAGGAAAGTCAAATTTAAGTGAATTCAAAGGACGAAAAGTATCTTAAGGCCCATTTATTATAAAAGAAATTGAAAAAGGTTGAACAAGAACAGTTAAAACTATCTCAAATATTTATATTTTCTTTATAAGATCAATTATGGGCTGCAGGGAGGGCAGTTCAGAGTTCTCCATCTGCTGTTTGGCCTGCTCCAGTTTAAGATTGTTACGTTCGATGGTTAAATTTAAGGCATTCAGAGCTTCCTTAGCCTGTGACAAATGGTTGGAGTATTCATTTAGATATTGGTTACGTGCCTGAAGAGTCTTCTCCTGATACTGCTCGGCTAAGGTAAGGATCCCATCGTTCTGTTCATGTAGAGATAAGAGTAAAGCTTCGGCGTTTGTTAGCTCTTGTTTCAGATGAGCCTGTTGGGCCTTGAGTTCTTGTAGCTGCTCAATCAACTGCTGTTGCTGCTGATCCCATGAATGCTTTTGTTGTTGATACTTGAGATCCTCCTGCTGGAGCTGTTGCTGCTGGGCACGCAGCTGGGCTGAGAGCTGAGCCAAATGAGAGTCCATTTTGGAATGGTTCATGATTAAATGATGCTTTTGCTGATCCATTTGCTGTTGGTTCTGTTGATGCTGGAGCATGAGATGTTGCAATTGGCCTGCCAATTGTTGCAGATGTCGCTGACGTTTCTGTATGCTGGTTAATTGGGGAGGCACTGAGAGAGTAAAGTCCTGGGTTTGTTCCTTTAACTGGGCTATAAGCCGGGCATGTGAGTTAAAGATTTCCAGCTGATCGAGTAACTTTTTCTTGGCTCGTGTCAGCATGACCTGCTGATTGAGATCAGCTTCCGTGAGGCGTTTGGCTTCACGCTCAAAGATTTCCTTTTTGTTTTTCAAATCGGTTAAGTGGATGGTCAGAGATTTGAGCTGGGCTGAGGTGAATGTTTGTTGGCTTACGAGACGCTGCAAATGTTGAGCCAACAAATCCTGTTGTTGGATATAATCGACATTTTGTTTGAGTTTAGTTTCGGCCATTTCAGAGTCTTTCTTAAGCTCCAAAATATCCTGCTGCAGGGTTTTGTATTCGGTTTGAACATGTATCAAATCCTGCTCTAGTTGCTCCAATTGTTTAAGCTTCTGTTGATCCAAGGCCTGTTTCAACTGTTGATCCAATTCTTTGGACTCCATTTGCAAATGCTTCAGATTCAAATCCATGGAGTTTTCATCCTTGACTTGTTGTTCACATTTCTTGCTGATTATTATATCCCGAGTCTGACTTTGCAATTGAGCCTCTTCTTGGGTACGCTCCTGATCCCACAAATGGAAACAGGCAGCTCCCTGGGTAAACAACAAGGAATTCAATTCCTCATCCAAATTTATGACCGCATTTTGTGTGGTGGTGGACAACACCGAATTACCCGCCATACTGGCCTGCTCCAAGGTATCCAAAAAGGGTAGCTCCTCTTCCTGGTCATCGCTTTTTGGCTGAGGGGCCAAGTCTTTTAGGAAATCCAGCATGACAATGATATGACCAAATGAATGCTGTGTGGTGGGTGTCATCAGTGAGGATTTGTTCACCTGATAGGGATAGTTTAGTTTCTGTAGAGCATTTTGTATATCCTCCACATGGTTGGTGGCATGAGCCGCATTTCGATTTGGCCACATTTGCAGGAAGAAGAAATTGACTATGGCCACAAATTGCTTCATGGTCATCTGACGCAAACCGCTGCCGCCACGCTGGAACAACTCTTGGGGCACATTGGGAATGGCATGGGCATATTTGCTTAGATATTCAGACAAAAGTTGACTTCTTTCGGCCACCCATTTCTTGTCAGAAGGAAGCGGTTGATTACGCTCCACCGAGGAGGAGGCCTGGCGACGCATGGGTGTACCCATTTGGGAGGCTCTATCACGCTCCAGGTTCACGCCCGCACGCAATGATACCGTCCTGGTAAAGAGGACAAATGAAAAAGAGTCTCACACAGGCTTAAGGGAAACTTACTTTCTGTTTGGTGCCGTCTTGCATGATATGGGTGTAGGCTCCGCCAGGCTGCGTATTGTGGATCTGTGTGTGGAAAAGGACGCTTGTTTATTTAGCCAAGATGGAGGAAGACGCGCGTAGTTCCCGTTAGCCTGCCATTTGAACTCACCGCGTCTGCCGTTTCTTGCTGCTGCCCGGCACATCGAGGCGCGCCTCCTCCCCAAATTCAGTGGTTCGCCTGACCTTGTACATTTTGTGTTTGAGAATGATCGACCAGTTGACCAATTTACAATTCGAACACAAAGCGGGCAGAAGCAGAATTTGTAATGCTACCGTGCAGTGTGGCCAGATGGTTGCAAGTGTAGTGGTGGCCTACAATCGATAGTATCGGACCAACTATGATCATGACAGTGTGGACGTATTAACAATGTGACCATTACAATCCACGGCATAAATGCCAATAAAACAGTTGACTAAATTTTGACTTCGGAAACAAATTTGAAAATTGTTTTTTGGAATTGTCGCAAATCGAGGGGACTGCTGTTTTGCAAATAGTCGTTTTCAAAATTTGTGCAGGTGAAATTAAAAATAATTGATATATGTTACTTTACAATTACATGTTATACATTTATGATAAACTAAGTCCGGGCTTACTTTGGGGCACACTGTGACCGTGTTGTCTGTGACGCACTGTGACCAAAGTACTCAGAAGTCCAAAGTGTTTACATTGGCGTCACAGAAATTGCATGTCACAGCGCTGTGCCATGCGCTGTGACTATCCAAATGAGTATTTTTGATGTGAACGCTTCTTGTCGATGTCACAGAGCGCCACCTCGCTCACAAATATGAACATTGAACTGTTTGTGAGCTGCGAGCCAGATCCGCATAAATAAAGTAAACAACACCGGCTACAATTAAAAATAAAAAGAATAGAGAAGTCAAAAACTATTACTCGCGATCGCCGTGTGGCCATGCAGTGGAATGCCGATTCGATCCCTTATTGCATCCGTGGAGGAGTCGGAATGCCTCTGGAATTTGACCACTGCCAATTATAAACATCGCGATGCCAAGGAGTCGGGCTGGAGCAGCATTGCCGATCAGCTTGCCGTCACCTAGAAAGACGTTGTCGACAAATGGAACAGTTTGCGAATCACATATCGAGTATGTGTATAATTCAATACATAAGCTACGCGGCATGAAATTGTATTTTTATTCACATTTTTGCAGAGAACAGACTTGTGGTTCTTGGATAAGGTGCTCTCTATCTAAAGTACCAATGCAATGGATTGCCTAATTGTTGCCTTTGACATTCTAAACTCGTATGAGAGGGATGCCAACTCTGGATCCTGAAGCCGAATAGCGCAATACGTTGTCTGCTTTCTGATAAGTGGCGTTACCCAGCATACGAGCCGATCAAAAGTGGCTGCATCCATGCGCACATAATTTTTAAATTTGTGCGAAATACTTCGCAACTCTCTGTTGAACTTGGCAAACATGCCTTCTTCCCTTCGAGTCAAATTAATTTTGTCGATCCAGCAAGAGCGCTTTGGCTTGGTTCATCATCATTGTCATCTTCGTACTTTCGTCCAAATGAGTACTGGTGTTCACATTGAAAAGTACTCATTCCTGTGACACACGATTTCTGTGACAAGCCATTATTTGCCGTTCACATTGGGCTGTGCCACTGTGACACTGAAACATGCCGCGCTGTGCCCCAATGTAAACCCGGCCTAAGTTTTATAATAATGCATTGCTTTCTTAGGAACGATTTAAGTGATTCATTTTTTTGTTTGAATAAATTTCATAATTAATAAATACTTTCATTAGCTGAATTTCAAAAAAGGAAGTTTAACAAATTAAAAAAAAATTATTCAAAAAATTTAAATTATTTTAGTGTTCTCCAAATTCATCTAATTTGAGTCATTTAAACATATACTAATTACCATGCCAAGCATATTCACTGCAAAGTTGCACAAGTGAATTTTCTCTATCTGTGACATTTTTCATTGACGGCACTTTTTATCCATCTCGATTGAATAATTAATCACTTAATTAATTTTTTTGCAAAATTTATGCAAATTTCAGGGCGACAACGTAATCTATATCCTATAGGTGCCCTCCAATAAATGCTCGCTCTGAGATATAAACAAAAAAAAAACCCAGAGAGAGAGAGAGAGAGAGAAGCCGGCGTTTGTGACTTTCAACACATGAGTCCAAAACTGATTCACTGCACCCTCCTCCTTCATTCTCCTCTCACGTTTCACAATTATGCGGAACCACTACGTCATCATTTTTGCCAGATGATGAACTTGAGCTCATTGAAATTGTGATGGGTGAGAAAAAAGAGGGCGGGGTGAGTGGCCTCCAATGTCGTTGCAATTTAACGCAATTGTTGTGAAAGTGTCGGTGACCCATTTTCACTAAGCCAATGCCAATGCACTCTCACTCTCCCGCCGGCCCCTTCAAGCTTATGATGAAATGTTGTTGCATTCAATGAAAACTAGTTTTTAGCTTGGGTTATTGAACCATTGTTTGTACGCGAGACTCTTGTGTTAATATTACAAATGTAATTCTGGGGAAATTTGATGGGCGGAAAACTGTTTGTTCTTACATGATGACACCGCTTCATTGGCATGGTGAAAGTGGAGTTGACGTCGGTAATGGAATACGGTCTAGACTGTGATAATAATAGAGTGAGATGTGAGAAACTACAAAATATAAGTAATATCTATAAATTAAGCTGAACTAATTTAAATTTGCTGTCAAGTCGTTTTTGGAGTTCCCTAACGATTATGGCAGTAAAAACAGGCAAAGACCGCTGATGAATTAATAGAGATAATAAAAATTAATTAAAATTAATTGTAGGTTTACATTAAATTTTTATATATTTGATATAAAATTGTTTATTTTTGAACTATGAAATGCCAGTTTTCATTTCAGTTTTCGGATAGCTTAAGTTTTAATGTAGTGCAACAACAACCGCCTATGTTGTATGTATTAGACAAAAATTATTAGTACAAAAAGTTATACACACAGATATCGTGTTTCTCTTACTATTTCTTGTGGTTGTTATAGCATAAGCAATATTTTCATAATTTGTAGATGTGTCTACACCGCCATTAAGCTGGCTCTAAGCATCTCTGAACTAAAATAGCGTATAACTATTGCATGCAGAATATGCAATTTTTGGTTGTCTATATTTTATTTTTTTTCGGGCAAAGTTCAGGTAGAGCTATTCTCTCTCAAGAAATTCGGTTAAAGGTTTGGTTCATCCAAAAAAAATATTCTCATCAATTTTGTTTTAAAATCATACATGTGGATGCTTTAAATAGGCTTCAAGAAAAACAATCCAAAACAATTTTGAGGTATTGTATTAGAGTAAGGTACAGACTTCAACAGGCAAATAAGCATCAGTAGATTACAGAGAAGATCATAGAGGTTGCCTGTTTTAGCTATTTTTGGTGCCTAACTGGCCAGTTTTATTTTCTATTCATAGTTAATAAATGCGAATGTGATCCATTAGAAGTTTTTTAAAATTACAAATAAAACACAAAAAATGAAACTGGATTGTTATATCTCTAACCTATACTTTTAAAAGAATTTCTTTCAAATGTTGACCCCGACTACACTAAAAAGTCTTTTATCATACTGCTTCGGCCTTTTTTTTTAAGAAATACAAACCGCTGATTCCAGCACCCCATTAAACTACACCAAACAAGGCTTTTTTGGGGATGTTACGTTGGTTCGAGAATATCTTCGGGTTGCTCATCAACCCAATTGCGACATTCTGTTTGTTGACGTATACATTTAGGCAATATTCTGATCAACCAGATGTGATTAATCGTTCCTAGACGCCAAATACAGTATCACATGTGAAGAGTTAAAAAGCTTGCTTTATGGTGAAAATGAATTTAGTTGCTTGGAACTTGTTGAAAGTGATAGACGAAAATTTTAAAGTGTTAGTAAAAAATATGCTAAAAACTATTCAAGCTATTGGCGTTTCGAAGCCCCTGAAATTGTGTTTCCTTAATAATACCCTGGAAGCAAGGAGAACGTTTTTAACAAGTAAGGTTCAAAGGAAAAAGAATAGTTTTTACGCTTCACGAGGTATGTGGGTGGAGTCTAAATATTGGATCATGTGACGATGAAGACCACAACAATAATAACTATGACGATGATGAATGCGTTGTGTCTTGGAATTGCCCATAGAGCTCACATGATGAAAATGACTCAGTTGGTAAACTACAGGGTGGTCTATTTAAAAATTGAATTTTGATTATGTTAATCGGATTATATCGTTTTAATTTGAATCCGTGGAGTAAAGAGTAAGTAGAAACTAAATGTTTGATACGGACTTTCTTGAGAACATGAAAAAAATTAGAATTCACTAAAAACATAATTTTCAAATTTAATATCAAATATTTATTTCTTACTTTCTATTGCTTTCATAAACTACTCTTCTGAGCAATTATATGTTGAGTCATTTAAGGTTGAATTTTGAAAACTCTCATCAAGAATTGGTTTTTATAAGCTATTGAGAAAATTGTAAATTCTTCTAAGTAAATTTCTTTTCTGCTTTGCAGTGGTTATTTAAAAGTTATATTCGCTTCTTTATCGACGGTGATAGTATAAATAATATAATAAGAATATCTTGAATGATACAAGTTAAATTTCCATTGCAAAATCTTCATAATTTGGTGAACCGAACCTTAACTTTCGAAAAAGTGGTCCGGTTTGGGTTCAGGTTCAATGTGTTAAATATATTAGGGGTTCGGTTCACGGTTCGGTTCTTTAGATCCAAAAAACCCGGACCGAACCGGTTCTAAGGGGTTCGGTTCAGGACCGGCTTGCAGCCTTGCAAAAAACAAAATTATTTATAAACCTCGTTTAACACCCGAACCTGGGTTCGCTGACCTTCAAATCCAGCTCCGTCAACCCGAACCCAAAACGTTTCGTGGGTTCGAACCCCGTATTCAACTTCTGCTGATTATATAGGGGTTTGCAGCCCTGGCAATTTTCTACACTTCCGTGATTTTGGGCATGAAAACGGTATTTTTTTGAGATGATCTAAAGAAGTGCTTTGTAAAAACAAGAAGGCCAAGCTAACATCGTCTTTGCCGAAGTTTTTATACCCTTGCAAATGTTTTGATACATCAGAGTTTACGAACGTCAGCATTAAAACAAACAGCTAAAAGCAGATATAAGATATAGTCATCCGATTTTGACCAATATCTCCGAATCAGTGTAAAAGTATTTAATATAAATAATCGATGAAGTGGGGGACATTAAAAGTGAAAACACAAAAGTTTTTCTCACAAAGACCCCCACTTTTTCGACCGATAGTTCCTATGGCAGCTATAAGATATAGTCATTCGATCTGGTCGGTTCCGACATATTAGCAGTGCGCAGTAAAAAGAAGATTCTGTGCAAAGTTTCAGCTCGATAGCTTTAAAACTGAAAGACTAGTTCGCGTAGAAACATACAGACAGACAGACGGACGGACAAAGCTCAATCGACTCAGCTCGTCGCCCTGATCAAGAATATATATAGTTTATAGAGTCGAAAAATGCGTTGCAAACTTCTGGGCAAAATTATAATACCCTTTGCAGGGGTATAAAGAAGTAAAGTAAAATTTTAAATAGGTAATTAGAAACTTAAACCTGTTCCCGTTTTCGATTCCGATCAAATCATGCGGAATCGGAATTGGCAAATGTATTCGCTTCCAAAAATCGGACTTTGTTCTTAGGGATCCTCTTGATGACAAAAAAAAAATCGCCCGAATTCTTTAATTATTTTTGAGATATCACATCTCTGGCCAGTTCCGATTAATCGAATTCGAAAATGGGAATAGGCCTGATAGATTTAAAAAATAAATCAATTCTTTAAAAAACCTAAAAACTTAAAGATTCAAAAATATGCAAAATCCGCTGTAATCCGCTAAAACTCTGATAAGCATGTTCCAAATCGTATGAGGTTATTATAAGTTATAGTAAGAAAAACTTTTCTGTTTCAACACAATTTTGGCAAGTTTGATCAAAATCAGATCAATATACAGTATAGCTACCATATGACCGAAAGGCTGCAAGTGAAATTAGCAGCGGTTTACAGGGTAGACGTCTATTCGTGATCTCTGTTAATTCTTTGCATTAATTAAATGCAATTGGGCAGTTGGCCAAATTATAAACCACACGTTTGTTTGCATGTGATCTGTGGCACGTGCCACACACAGAGAGCAATTCAGAGAAATCTGACTGTCACGAGGCTTTAACAACCACCTCTTGCAACATATTTAGAATTGCAGATCAGAACGAACAAAATTCTGCTCCACTCCAGGAATCAAAATCAAATAACCCAAAAAATGTGGCCTGGCTAAAAATAAAAACACAGCCGGCGGACGGCCAAAGGTCACCTTCAGACTAACTTGGCTGAATAAAGAAAATTCTGGAGAGAGAGATAGAGAAAGAGAGAGAGTTTCACAATGCCGCCGGCCTGTTCCCAATGGTTTCGTCATTCATCCTGACGCTGCTGTTGCTGCCGCTGCAGCTGTCGCTCTGTCGCTCTGCCTATAAGCGAGAGAGCCAACAAAAATCCAGCAAAAGGCCAGCTAAAATTCAAAGCAAACAGTTCGCAACGAACGCGCCAAGTGAACGGTACAAAACGTCGACGACCTCAACTCAAATTTGTGAAGGCGCCAAAACTATAAACCAAAGCATTTCAATTTTAGAACCAGTGAAAACTTAAATCTAAATAAAAAGTAAGCCTTAAAAACTTATAAAAAAAAATAATAATAATAATAGGCACAAAGTAGTGAGTGAACCCGTCAAAGTTTATTCAACCTCGCCCTTGGCCTTCCGCACTTTTCATTTGCATTTCCTAGAGCAAATGCCTGGTCTGGGGTGGGCGGGACGTTCCACTTTACTTTCACTTTCGTTCTGGCTGAGAGCATGCGCTGTGTGGAGGAACAGCTGTTTGTGTTTTTTTTTTGTATGTGGAACAACCAACTGCTTCTCCTCCCTCCATTGATTTAGAAACATTTGACTTTCAACGAAGGTCATTTAGTTTATAGTACTTAGGAGGCAACAAGTGAGTTGGGGGAGCAAAGAATAGTGAGAAAGTGCCTATATTTGTTTATAGAAATTAACTTTTTCCCCTTGAAAGAAACTCACACATATGTAAGCCGAGAGCATTCCAAAGATATGAGCTGGTGTTCCCTGAAATTGTCGTTTCCAAAGATTAAGAATGTGCAGGCCGCATTAGGGTAGGGCCAGCGTTTCCGGCAACAAACTGGTTTCAAATACATATTTCCCCTGGAATTGCACTCTTTTATTGTGTCTAGTTATTGTAAATTTTAATTCTGTAATAAAAAAGAAAATATACAACAAATGTTTTGACATTGAAAAAAGGTTAAGCTAATCAGGATCAATAAAAAAATGGATTAGTCTCATATTGGGCTTATTAAATTTACTTTTGCTAGTAAATTGTTCGCTCTCTCTCTCTCTGTTAAGAATTATTAAAGAAATATATGGATCGCTATGTTAAAATATTAATGTAGTGATTAAGACACATTTTCTTATGCCAAAAATTAGCTCAGCATTTCCAAACACCTTTCAAAACTTTTAAATTATTTTGACATAGTCAAAATACGAGCAGCAAATCCAAACACTTTGCCGGAAGAGCCAATTGAGAACAGAACTTTGGGGGCCTATGTTTAATATAAATCTAATTTGATTTAGGTCCGATTTCAAATCTTCTACATAGAGCTATTTGTCACATAAACTATCAAATAGCAGTGTAAAATCGATGACTATCTGAGCAGCTATCTGAGAGAACAGAAATCGGCCCTTATGATACTTACCTTACCTATAAAACGTATAAGGAATGAAAATTTAAAGTCAAAAAATTTCATCAGATTCATTAAAGATATTTTTGAAGTTTCTAGTTTTCGAATGAAATAGGAATTTTGTCTGTGTTTTTCCCGCTTGAGAACTGTCCAACTATTCATAATCCGAGCGCAGTGTGTTTGATTTGGTAAGCATAAGCCTAAGTGCTGTACTAAAACATTTGGGAACACAATGCAAAGTTATTAAATCGTAATTAAGAAGAATAAAATGATGAATAAATCGTAATTAGCTCGAATTGCACTTTATCGGGGATGCTACTGAAACTTCTTCTTTCAAGAGCCCACGTACAATATGTTATTAAATTTGAACCAAAAACATCTAAAAACTAGTAAGACCGTTGCAGTCGAGAAGCTCGAATTCGAAATACCCTGAACAATTGACCAAAACAAATGAAAATTTAGAAAAAAACAAGTGAGAAAGTCGGTCAAGCCCGACTATAACATACTCTGTACCTGGAGTGGAAGCTGGTCCTGCGATCATCTCTAATTCTCTCTCTCTCTCTAAGGGTGGGAGTGTGTGAGAGGAGGGTTGTTTACTTATATGCTCATAACTTGAGAACCGCTCATCCGAACTTTATTATTTCTTCGGCAAATCAATACATTTGAACTATTTTTAGAAGGTACGAATCGTCTATCTTCCAAACTGTAGGATATATAACGATTTTTCCAAATTGCGGTGGCGGGAGGGGGCGTGTTACAAATTGAAAATAAACTTGATCTGCCTGCAAGTATAAGAAGCATTTGTCCCATACATGTCAAACCTCTATCTTATATAGTCAGAAATGATTCCTTCTCCCTGTTACATACTTTTGCACAAACTTAATATATTATATGTACCTTTGGTACAGATATAAAAAGCTGGGCCACGTCGGGAAATTTAATCCATGATTTCGGCGTTCAAAAGCCTCCATTTACTCGACCTGATCACTCAGATGACTTTCCGTCAGACCTTAACATATCTGATCAACTTGGTTCATCGGAATCATCATATGATCATTGTGACAATTTGTTTACATAAAAGAAGAAAACAATCAATATAAAAAGCGAACTAATTGAAAAAGCATTTAAAATTATATTGCCGTCCTGTTAAGTTAAATCTAAGAGGAAACAAATATGAAACAGAAATATTAATTTAAAATTCGATAACAATTGTTATTGCAGTGTAACAGCGCACTGCAATTAGGTCTCACTGTACTTCGATTAATGCCAGTCAGATGAGCGCTCAGGCCAAATAGAATTGGTTCTATTTCGTCTGATTGCTCAGCTGAGTAGCTTCATGTCTACTTACACGGTCTGACAGCAAATTAGACAAAAACTCAGATGAGTGATCAGGTCGCGTAAATAGAGCTTAAAAAACGTACTTCGAAAGTTTTTGTGGTCCTTTAAGATGCAAAGGCTGAAGCACGAACTTAACCCCGGTTTTTATTAACAGAAAATACGTTCCCAGAGTAGCTATGTGTAACTCTCAATAAAAGGCGCGAAAATATTTGTACCATTAACAATTAAAAAAAATTAATTGAATTTATGTATATTTATATATCGCTCACTTACTTCAATACTGGCAGACATAATCCATTTTGACAAAAACGCTTTTAAAGTTCTCAATGGGTTTATACAGAAAAAAATTAGTTTCGCGTAAATCAAGTAAAATATTATAAATTTAAAAAGCTTCTTAATAAAACTTGAATAAATGTTTGATGTACTAACTAGAAGCCTTTCGAATCATAAAAAACATCAAAGACAATTATGAATAGTCTGTGGGTATACATTATTTGCTCTCTGTGCATAACAAACACAAGACACGCGGGGCCTAGAGGTTTTTGAAATAAATAATAAACTTTTCACCGTCCTCATTATTCCTATTTAAATTTCAGTTTATGTTTATCCGTAGGGGAATTCTGTCTTCAGAAGCTCATTATCCTAACAGAGTTTATTTATATACACAGAACACAAATTTCCAGTAAACTTTCAAGTACACAGACATTTGTATATACACCAACAATATGACTAAATTTCCATTAAAAAAATGTGCACAAGTGCTAATAAAAACATTTGATTATTGATAACTCAGCTAAAAGCAATGCAGTTTTCTAAACCATATTTCTAATCTTATCAAGAAATCTATATTGATTCAACTTTGGCACAAATCGACGTCATTGATATACCTAGACCCAAACACCCACTCATTCAGAGTGTAAACAATAAATATTATCTGGCCATAAATGGATTTAATAAATTGCTCTACCCCGATAAGATAAAAATATAAAACAATTGCAATTTTTGTTGTTTTTATTTGAGGAAGTAATTACAAAGTAATTTCAACAATTTGAAATCCCTTTTTAAAAGTGTTCTTTTGATAAAAAAAAACACTCATTGGGGCTTAATTCGATTTATTAGTTGAAATTGAATTTGAATGATTTGGTGTGTCAGTCACAAGTTTGCCCTATGAATTGCTATATAAGAGCGCAAAAAAAAAATGACAAATAAATTTAGTTAATTTTTTATTATTTTCGGCAATGTTTTCGGTACGCTCCGGTTGCGTGTTGTGGCGATGTCACATTTTTCTCATTAAAACGACCTTGGTGAAGGTTAAGCAGCGTCATCTAAGCAGTATGTGTGTTTGTTTGTGGGTGTGATTGTGTGCGTTTCTATAAAAGGAAAGAGTTTTCCACAGTTTGTGGCAGGTGATTGGAATATCTCTGGGTAATCTACTAAAGGAATTTAACAAAAATTTATTCTCTGTACTAACATGAAAGAAATATAGATTAGAGAGTCAAGCTGGTATATGCCATAAAATTCATACATTACTTTAGGATCAATGCTATATATTTACTATATTTCAAATGCAGAGAAGTTTCGTCAATTTCAATTTCATGTAGCTAAAAGTGACACAGACTGAGGACGAAAAGACACAACTGCAGGCACTGACCTATGCATATGTAATAGGGAATTGAAAAATGCCCGTCACTTAGTTAAACACAAAATTAATGTTTGCATGATAAGGAAAACCGAGAAAACACAGTCAATACACATGTACAGTGTACATGTACACGTTATTATACAAATATATTATTCCATGTACAGCAAGTAGGTATATTGTTACTGCAGAAACTACACTTTTTTGTAAATTTCTCGGCATTTATTTCTCCATAAAGAGAAAACAATTGCCGTTAATAATTGTTTTTGATCGAGGCATTGGTAAGAATAGTGTAACAAATTAAGAATCAAAACGCGAATAAAAATTGTTCATTCACCTCTTCCATCCACTTCCAGCTGTAAAGCTGTCAAGATGATGGCGTGCCAAAATCATTTTTCTCGCACAAATTCATTCACAATCAGTCGAAGTCTGCCTTTACACTGATGTCAATACAATACTGATACATGAGAAATGGCCTGGTTTTTATCATAATTCTTCTATGTATTTGGCAATCTTTTCAATTGTAAAACATAACAAAAGGCAGGACTATTATGTCTCATAGACATGATATCAGTGTGAAGGCAGCCTAATTTGGAAAACTTTATATGTGAATGCTTACGTTTTCATTTGAACAAATTGTTAGTTAACAAATACAAGGCAAGATAAGAAAGGTAAAGATTTTGGTTATCTGCTTTGTTTCTTTCTAGATCGCTCTCTTTTTAGTTTGTATATATTAGCAAGTTAGCAGTTCAATAGCGTAAAATACAACAAAGTTGTAGCAAATCGGACAAATCAGTTATATGGCAGCTATATGAAATAGTATGTCGAATCAAACCATATTTGACAAGTCGCTAAAGAAGCTTAAGACCGGCCAGATCGGTTATCAAATAGTGGTCCAAACCTGACAAGATTGTGTAAGTCGTATTAGGATCTAAAAATACTCGTACATACCGAATTTCAGTTGCCTGGCAGCCCTTTTCATAAAGTGGACCCCTTCATATAAGAAGTTATGAACTTGCAATTTGTCATCTCTTCGTTGATATGCAAGAGATAGCTATTTCGTTTTGTGACTGCCGGACTTGAATTAAAGCGTCAACTCTTTGGATATAATTTCAGGGTTTATGACTCGTATATTTGAAGTTCATATTTCAGTTTGAGCTCAACAAATATTAATTCAAATTTTTTTTCCATCTTAGTAGGCTTGGCTTTTTGAAGGCCCTTGAATCACACTTACCTACTCCTCATTCAATTTCCAGCTCTGCTTGAGTTAACAACTTCTTTTTGGAATTGAATTATTATTTTTTATATATTTAATTTTGATGTTTACTTGGGTTCTGCCAGTGCAGCAGATAGCTGCCTCTCTTTTGTAACTTCTTTTTATTTTATTTCATTTTGTTCATTTGATCAATCGGCGAAATGTAGTCCAGATGGCAGATTGCGTGCCCTGCCTCTTTTGTTGCTTCTTTTTTATATAATTTGATTTTTTTAATTTGATCAATCGTTGTCCATGCTCAGTATTTTTCGGGCAGATTGCATGCCCCGAAATTGCAGTTCCAATTCCAATTCCAAAAAAATCGTATGGCGTTACTCATCTTCATATTCTAATGTCTTTGATGAAATTGTAAATCCTTAATATAAGTAGAGGTTTTTTTGGTCACATTCTGAGAAGTCGTGCTAGAAAAAGCAAAAAGTCAAAACTCCCATCAGATCCCACTCTTAAACAAAATTGAAATTGTTTTTTGGACAATTCTTCAGAACATAGCCAAAAATTAGCTGCAGATAGCCGCAGATTCAGTCTTGGTGAGGATTTTTGTGCGTCAATTACACTGCTTGATAGCACTCTGCCCCAATTCACCAAACCAACTTTTTCTAAAGTATTTTGGCCCTCTGAGCACGAAAATCGACATGAAAAAAAATCTGTCGAATAGTTCTCGAGATATTATCGATAAACAGCTTTTTCGATGTTTCAGCCAAATTAAATACGTTTTCAGAGAGATTTTATGCCTTAATTAAATCTCCCATTATGTTTTTCTAAATTGTGACTTCGGCTTTGTGATCAGCGACCCCAAAAACTTCCGAGTACAGACTTTCAGCCAAATCAAATACGTTTTTCGACTTTTGGTCGTCTTTTTGGGATTTGGAACCACTGTGGGTCGGCATTCATCGGCACAAAATTGTTATAAACAAAAAGTTTCCTCCAATCAGTCAGCTGAGGAGTTTGAGACTGAGTCTGGTTTCTGATTGCCATGGTAAAGTAGTTGTCTGTATAGGTGTGCGCTGTTTCATGTGTCCGTTTTGTAGATCAGTCTTATGTGTATGGGTGTGTTAATTATGTGCAACATTTCTAAGGTGAATTGTTTGTAGTCGTCGTCTTACATTGGACTTATCTAATAAAAGTCTAGTTTTTAATTTATATTTCGTCGTGTTAATATATACAGTGTTTCCGTCTCCAGCACATGGGATTTTCTGTATTAAATTACTTCTTTCCAACTTCGCTATTTTGCTCTTTGTATTGCTATAAAATATTTTTTTGGTCTTCTATCTATCTTTGTTGTAAAGATCGGAATAAAAAGTTGGTATAAAGACCACCGATTTGTAGATCTTGGGTGGGTGCCTTATTTCTGCAGCCCTTCAGAGGCTCCAAAGCAAAAAGTATCCCTAACTTTAAACTTCTTTTGAAAAATAAAAGGCCCAAAATTTATAAATTTTTCCTCTTCCAAAAATAATTTAATAAAAATGTTTAGTAACTCAAAATTAATTTGTCGTTTCTGCACAGCCATGGCCGCCATCAAGGACAGTCTTTTGGGTCAAGTGGCCGAAGTTTTGCCCAGCTCGGGACACAAGATTACTGTGGTGGGTATCGGACAAGTGGGCATGGCAAGTGCCTTTTCGATTTTGGCCCAGAATGTGTCAAAGGAGGTGTGCCTGATCGATGTGTGCAGCGACAAGCTGCAGGGTGAGCTGATGGATCTGCAGCATGGTTCGAATTTCTTGAAGAATCCTCAAATCACGGCCAGCACGGACTTTGCTGCCTCGGCCAACTCTCGGCTGTGCATTGTCACCGCCGGTGTGCGTCAAAAGGAGGGCGAATCTCGTTTGTCCTTGGTGCAAAGGAACACGGATATCTTGAAGAACATCATTCCCAAGTTGGTGGAGGTAAGTCAAACATTCTGTTAAAGAAGTCGTGGATTATCTCAAATACTTTACTGCATTTACAGAACAGTCCCGATACCATTTTGCTAATGGTTTCCAATCCCGTGGATATTATGACCTATGTGGCCTGGAAGCTTTCCGGTTTGCCCAAGAATCGTGTTATAGGCAGCGGTACCAATTTGGATTCATCCCGTTTCCGTTTCCTCATGTCTCAACGTTTGGGTGTGGCCCCCACCTCTTGTCATGGTTGGATCATTGGCGAGCATGGTGACAGCTCGGTTCCAGTGTGGTCAGGCGTTAATATAGCCGGTGTGCGTTTGCGTGAGTTGAACCCCAATTTGGGCACCGGCGAAGATCCAGAGAAATGGAATGAGCTGCACAAGCAGGTGGTGGACTCAGCCTATGAGGTCATCAAACTAAAGGGTTATACCTCCTGGGCCATTGGTTTGAGCACCGCTTCTCTGGCTTCGGCCATTTTAAGAAACACCAGCAGTGTGGCTGCTGTTTCCACCTCCGTTTTGGTAAGTTTAAATAATTTAAAGGCTTAGTTGAAAATTTATAACAATTTTTCTCTGCTTTTCCAGGGCGAACACGGCATTGATAAGGATGTGTTTTTGTCGCTGCCCTGCGTTTTGAATGCCAATGGTGTTACCTCCGTGGTCAAACAGATTCTCACCGACACCGAAGTTCAGCAGTTGCAAAAGTCAGCCGATATTATGGCTGATGTCCAGGCTGGTCTTAAGTTTTAAATTTTAGTCGAATTGTGGCAACAAAAGTATTTTGTTTTTTGTCTACCTAACAATGTTTATTTGTAGCATCAGTGATTAAATTAATTTATTTTTTAATTGATTTTGTGTTCCTAACGTAATAAATTTTTATAAAGTTCAAGTTAAAAAATTTATTTAATACTTCTTTTTTTTTGTTTTTACTTGAAAGTGAGGAACTCGAAAAGTAGAAATAGAAGTTGGAGGGCAACATTGTGGCAGTACACATTTGTTGCTAGCAACTTGAGTCTGTAAATGTTGCTATCATTATGGGCCTCCAAATGTTGCTAGCAACGTTCCCTTCTGAAATATTCTTAGCAGCATGTCCCCAGTACACAATACTGATAAACGTGATTTTTCGAAAGGCGTGTTTCTTCTTTCTTCCTCTCTACTACAGTGACCAGGTCGGGAGAGAATCTTCTTTATTATGCGTTCGAGTTTATGTCGCCTCGCACTGAGGGCTTCGTGGTGCCTAGAAGCAAACGCCACAGCGGCAGCAAACCCAGCATCACCATAAAGTAGCCCACATGACCATGGACGAGGGCATGGAACTCGACAACTTCGGCACCCATGACAGCGTCCGCCGCCACCTTTGCTACCAAAACGATGCCAAAACGATCAGCACGTCCTCGCATTTAGTAAAGCAGGGGCGCCCATGCCCATTACGCAAGACACGCATGTGTTGTTGTTCTACGCAAAGGAATAGCCTGCGCGTATACGATTTGCGCATGCCATAAGCCAGCAAAAAACAAAAACAAATCTTATGCCTGCTCTGTGTTTCGTTGTTGTCGCGCTCTGACCTGCAACAACAACATCATATGTGTCTCTCTTCTCTCTCTCCTATGTCTCTCGCAAACTCGAACCCAACAACAAATTGCTTATGCGTACGGCTAAACGCTTGTCGCGCTATCGAGTATGATATGCGTAGCAACGACCACACATACACACAAACAAAATTCGGTTCTCTCTCTCTATCTCATTTTGTTGTTATTGCTTGAAATATATTTGGTGTATGTGTATTGTTTCTGACGCGTTGGTAAGCTCGTTTTGGGCACCCCTGCAGTAAAGGATCAGACATCCAAAGTCTTATCGATCCTCGTCTACATGCTTCCACCATGCAATGCAAGTGTCAACTCGGGGTACAATACGCCGTACTTCAGACTGAGCCACCTCAATGCGAGGCAAAAAAAGACCTCAACACGAGGCAACTCAAAGCCCTCAACGCGAGGCAACATGAAGCCCTCAACGCGAGGCACAACGAAGCCCCCAACGCGAGACAAATCGAAGCCCCCAACGCGAGACAAATCGAAGCCCCCAACGCGAGACAAATCGAAGCCCTCAATGCGATGCAAAAAAAGAGCTCAACGCGAAGCAAAACGAAGCCCTCAACGCTAGGCAACACGAAGTCCTCAAGGCGAGGCACCACGAAGCCCTCGAGGCGAGACAATATCGACCCCTACTCGAAGTAACTACTTTCTGGGAAAAAATCCACCATCGAAAAAGAAGACCTGTTCACTGTGGTATCAACGATCATTCTCCTCCTCGATCCGGAGTTAAATAATTGATAGATTAAGTGTGAAATTAACACAAGAAATAATTTTTTTATGCGTTTTCAACATTTTTATTTGTTTTTTTTTTTCTTATATTTTCTATGTAGTTTAATATTTTCTGACACTATCATCACACTCTTTTCTAGTTATTATATAAATAAAATTTAAGTCAACTTTATGAAGACTTCCGTGTGGAAGTAACCCTTCGTGAGTCAAGACAACAACCGCCGCTACCTCATTAGCGTAAATTTGGTATAGTAAAATGCACCGCAAAGAAGTGCTAGTCAAATTTACAATTAAATTTAATAAATATAACGACTTAAATGGCACTTTTAAAGTCTTTACGCACTCAATCCCCATCCCAGAAAAGAATCATTCAATTAATAAAAATTTATGAAGCACTCTTTATTATTATTTTTTTTGTTAATGAAACACGGAACGATTTACTGATAAATCAATCAACAGCCAGAGCCCAGAGATAGGGCTCTTCTTCTCCAAAACGTGCAAGTGGCAAAAAGTTGCTTATCAAGCAGACAAAATTTCGACTGGAAGTGCTGAGCTGGTTGAAGTTTTTGGGGGTAACCGCAGAGTAGACAAATTGCCAGACAGAAGAGAAGAGCGACGTGCTCAAATAGTACCGAAAGATAAGAGTCTCGATAAGCATATGAGGCTTGCAGTATAAAAGCGTTGGGTTGAGTTTAAGACTTGGTAAGAGAAGCTTTAACCATGCAGAAGAATAGAGTGAAGTACCTCATGGCCTTAATGTGCCAAGCCCTGACCTTGGTTCAGTCCGCAACAGATATTGATGGCATACAGCACCATAACATAGAGCTGCTGAGAGAACAATTGAATCGGGGATGGAGAGCCTTTTGTAGGTGTAACTATTCACCCCAATATCAGAGCACTAACTTTTCTTTCTTCAACCAGGTGATGCTCCTGTGGATGAGGGTGTCATGTCTCTATTTCAGGGCATCAATCCCAGTGATGGACGTTTGCATGTGATGACCATTACCAATCAAAGTGTGGAGCTGCCCATTAAATCCTTATCACAAATCAAAGACTTTGACATAAATCCCGAGCGTAAGACCCTCCTCTATGTGAATGCCTTTCACACCAATGACAGTTACTTCAGTGTCCAAGAGCATTTGGCCTTACTCCAGTCTACTCGACGCGATCTTAATGTGATTATTGTAGACTTTGCCAAAAATGTGGAACAACTTTACTATGCTGTGCGTCATCATTTGTCCATGCACGGTTACTTCATCTACAAGATTGTGAGTTCATTGGTTGAAGCCGGCATCAATCCACAGGATATCACTTTGGCTGGCCACTCGGTGGGCTCAAACATAGCGGCCTTGGGTGCTCAGTTATATTTTAGGGGTAGCAAACAATTGGTGGGTCAATTGATAGCCATAGATCCCGCCACCATGTGTCGCACCCATGATATTTTGGTCAAACAAAGTGTAGCAAATCGTGTTATTGTCATTCATGGTGAAGGCGATGTGTTTGGGGTGCGTGTCCCTTTGGGTCATGTGGATATCTATCCAAATGGCATAGGCTATTTCCCAAGAAGGAAACTACAACCCGGCTGTGAGTCCAAGATCTGCAGTCATATGTATCCATTTGTCTTGTTTATGGAGGTGAGTTTATACTTATACTTAAATCTCTTAAGATTACTTAGTTTTATTTAAATCTTTCTCTAGTCTCTGATTGAGGGCGTCATGATTCCAGCCACCAAATGCGAAAGTTGGGCCAAATTCCGTTCCGGTGATTGCAGTTACGAAAACACCCTGAATATTGGTCTGATCTATCCGGCCACTGCCAAGGGCTTGTATTTCTGTGTAACTCAACCCAATCCTCCTTTTACCTATATGGAACACGGTCTGCGGTATAAAACACGACAACCGGAAAAACTGGCTGAGCAAAAGAACGAGGTTAAGGCTTAGATTTTCCTTCTTTTTCGAAAAGTTTTTAAGTGTTTTTTACATGGATAGGTTAAATTATTAAATGTTTTTTTAAGTATAAATAATTTGAAGTTTTTTCCTTTTTTGAATATGGGTCTATTTCAGAAACCGAAATTGTTTCGCTATTTACACATATAAAAGCCGAACACATGCCACAACTGAGGGAAAGAGAGCAAAAAGCCTTTCAGTCGCTGGTTAGCCTTTGATGCTGTCAGGTCGAAGCAACTTGACTGCGCTTTATGTTCGCACACCAACAAACTCTCACTATTTTGCCTAGCTCTCGTTGGTCAACGCTGTTCTATATTGATCTTCTCTTAGAATCTATACTAGAGAATCTTAGGTATTCTATTCAATAAAACTTGAAATTTTTGTTTCGTGCTTCCTGGGCCTCTTCGGTAAATTGACCAATTATGAGGGTACAAATATACGAAATGCCTAGCCAAGGCTTAAATTTTGAATTTGTCTACATGAAACAACCATTAAAATAGTAAGCATTCTTTTACCTTTGTTACCAGCATTACTACTTCCAAATCCATGATGCGAAATATCAATTAATAAGCCTAGTTTTTTTTTTATTTTTTTTTTAATTCAACCTTTTGTTAGCAATAGGACAACAATTTCTTTGTCGTCCATTGATCTGAGGCATGTAAAGTTGAAAGCCCGAATTACAAATTGTTTGTTTTCACTTCTATTAAGGTTACTGTATACCTTCTGCTGTCATTTTTTTGAAGGATTACAAAAATTATTTTACACAAAAATTCTTTTAGACATTTTTTTGTTGTTGATGTAATTCTGGTGTGAACTAGGATATTTGGTTCGGTCAATTAGTATCGAAGTCATGGGGTTAACAAAAAAATCGGTTTTGAAAAAAAGTAGTTCATTACAGTTTCGGCAACTGTTTTTGATAAAATAAAAATTATTTTTGATAGATTTCAAACACGGATGTGATGAAAATTGTGTAATTTTGGGTTAGAGTGCGTTAAGACTTGGTAAAAAAAAAACTTCAAAAAATTTCGAAAATTTTCCACAGGAAAACCCACATTATCAGAAAAAATCGAGTTGGTTTTTGCAGACATCTGCTTCAGTGCAGAGCAAGTCTCGATAGAGCACACTGTAACTGCTGCATCCAGCTGGCGCCGTGCGTCGATACGCATCATTTTCCACTTGGTTGAGAGTAAAGTTTGTCTGGCATCATTACAATTTTTGGTCCCTTTTAGTATATTGCAGCGATAAAATAATATGTCATACGCAAAAAGTGGTTTGAAGCATTCTTTATGACTTTCACCTTATTCTTTACCATTGGTCATCCATGGTATTTATCGCGGTTGAGTATTCTCATAATCATGGCTATGTAGTTATGTGATTTCTTAAGGAGTGATATATAAAGCTCGCATTTCTGTGTGGATTCGCATTTCTTCGGGGTGTGAGCGACATTTTTCAATGACTTTTATTTGCTTTCGCATTGTTGATTGAGTGTGGTCACTTGTGGTTTTGAAAAGCAGTTTCTTAGGCACTTAGCGGTCTTATCACCATGGAGGTCCCGTAGCTGTGAATTGCGCTTACGCAGTGATCCTTATATGATTTTCCAGCCCTTTCTACCCACATGATCAAACTTCCTTTACAAACTGCTTGTAAAGACTTCTACCGAGCACTGTGGTATAACCGCGGTAAGAAACTACTTTACAGAAATTAAGTTCTCTGTGTTTAATTTTAGGCCCTTATCGCTGTGAATGAAATTTAGTGTTTAAAATGTCCGTTCCATAGACTTTGAATGAAAAAACACTTATATTTTTATCACAATAATAAGTGTTATTGAAAAACACATAACAGAAAAAACATGAAAATATGTGTTTCTCACTGAGATAAACACTTACACTCGAAAAATAAGTCACTTTCACTGAGTTAAACACTTATACTCAAAAAATAAATCACTCTATCTATTTAAGAGATATTTCAAAGTGTTTTAAAATAACAGGGTTATTTTACAACACTTTCATTTTGTGTGAGATATTCCGGACCTCTGTGTAAAACATCTTTAATTTCAGTACGGACGATTTTACTAGGAGTAAAATTTGATTTTAACGTCACGTAACGCTGAGGTCAATTATATTTTGTGTTGATTTGTGAAATTTTCCGGCAAACACACACACACAAGAGAATGGGGAGATGGGGAAAGCAAAGAGGTAGCAAAGATGCTGAAAAGAGGGGCAACTGGTTGGGTTCTGGGAAAGATCTGGGTGTGATCTTGGTGAAATCTGGTGGTATGTGGGAGGGATTTGGGTGGAATCTTATCTGGGCGGGATTTGGGAGGGATCTGGGAGCGATATGGGTGGAATCTGTGTGGGATCTAGATGAGGATTTGGGTGGTATCTGGGCGAGATCTGGTTCTGGGTGGGATCTGGGAAGGTTCTGGGTGGAATTTGGGCGGGATCTGGGTGGGATAAAGGTAGGATCTGGGTGGGTTATGGGGGTGAGATCTGAGAGATTTCTGGATGGGATCTGAGTGGGATCTGGTTGAGTTCTGGGTGGGATCTGGGAGGGTTCTGAGTGATTTCTGGGTGGGATCTTGGCGGGATCTGGGTGGGATGTGGAAAGGATCTCGGCAGGATCTGGGTGGGATCTGGGCTAGATCTGGATGGAATCTGGAAGGGATCTGGGTATGATTTGGGCGGGATCTGGAAGGGATCTGGGTGCGATCTGGAAGGAATCTGGGTGCGATCTGTGCGGGATCTGGAAGGGATCTGGATAGGATCAGGGTGGGATGTGAAAGGGATCTGGGCGGGATCTGGATGGGGTCTGGAAGGGATCTGGATGGAATCTGGAAGGGATCTGAATGGGATCTAGGCGGGATCTGGAAGGGATCTGGGTGGGATCTGGGCAGTATCTGGAAGAGATCTGGGCGGGATCTGGAAGGAATCTAGGTGGGATTTGGGCGTTATCTGGATGTAATCTGAAAGGGGTCTGGGAGGGATTTGTAAGAGATCTAGGCAAGATCTAGATGGGATCTAGGCGGGATTTGGAAATGATCTGAATGGGATCTGGACATGATCTGGATGGAATCTGGAAGGGTTCTGGGCGGAATCTGGATGGAATCTGGAAGGGATCTGGGCAGGATCTGAATGGGATCTGGAAGGGCTCAGGGTGGGAAGTGAAAGGGATCTGGGCGTGATCTGGATGGAATCTGGAAGGGATCTGGGTAGCATCCGGGGTGGGATATGGGAGGGATATAAGTGGGATCTTGGATCTCGCCTTGGTGGTTTCTTAGGGGGGGAAACATCATCATTTATCTATGGATCAGCACAATAAACTTTCTGAAAAAATGAAAGAACTCTACAGCAAGTGATCTTGTTTCTGGTATTTCTACTCCCCGTTAAACTTCTTCATTCGAAAAAGTGCCCTTGCTGATTTATAAACCATTGAGAGAGCTTGTGATTAGAAAATAAGCTTTTAAACTTAGGATCATGTTTCACATCAAAGACTCATGAGTGTTAGCGACACTTACACTTTTTTTTAAACTTTTGCGATGATTTGATAACTTCTTAGAAGTTTTTGACTAAATATAAGTAAAATCATGAAATTCTAAAAAATACGAGGGACTATGAAAATATTTTTCATATACACTAATCGAAATTGGCTTCAAGCCATCTTTATTCTGTTCTATAAAAATGTTTAAACCATGTTTTAAAGTTTTTTTTGACAAAAATTGTAATTGCTCGAAAAAATTGTGTGCAAATAAATCGTATGGCGTTACTCATCTTCATACTCTGATGTCTTTGGTTTCACCTAGTTTAATAAAACTAAAACTAGTTCTAAAAACGTTTTAAAAAAGAAAAATTTTTTTGTTTTTAAAATATAATATTTATAATATGCAACCACATAATTCTGCCAAGTTTAATCAAAATCGGATTACTATAGCATATGGCTGGTCGAAGAAGAAGTTTATACTTTCCAATTCTGAATATTCTTCAGTCGACGCGAAGTTAATTCTCTTTACTTTAATAGTCATTGAACAGATCACCAAAACATATCAAAGCTTTAAAAGAAACTGTAAAAAGCTCTGCCCATGCCGAAAAGTATACAACATTTATGTAAAGAAATATAGACGTTCACATGAACATCATTATTAAGTTTGTTTGTCAAATAACTGAAGGGTTGTTATATATTTTAGTCACAATTGATTGAAATCGATTAAATATCTAATTCATATATTGAATTCAATTGTTCTGGGTAACAATCTGTCTAGTTTTTATGATTTAGCAATAAATTAATTTTATGTATTCACTTTTGACCTTTTTCCCATTACAACAGACATTTAAAATTCATTTCAATCTGATATTATTTTTTTTCGCGAAGTTCGTGCAGGGAAAAACTTAGACTGGCTAGACTGAGGCAATTGGCCAGTTGAATTGCATCATCCAGAGCAAAGCCTTATATTAAAATACATTTAATGCTCAAAAGTTGTGTGTATTTCTGGAGGCCGTAAAAAGAGCATCCAGGGCCTAGCTCTGAAGAATGCAGCAGGTCCAATGAACTGCCAGAACCGGCTGCTTGACCACTGCAGGCCTCATAAACTGAATGAAAAGATGCCACTAAGAGCAGCTCATTAGCTAAACGAGGTTTCCATTAGCGTTTGCTTGAACAGAAAGTTTTTATATCCCCAAGAATTCTAAGTAGGTTCTTCATCATTAATCTCACTTGAGGATTAAGTGGTCATTAACCCCTTTTCATCCGCTCCACCCATGGTGGGCCCTTAAATGTTTGTAAACAATTGAGACTTACGCCCTTAACAATTGCTCCAGACTTCGACTTAGCATATCATAAATTATCGTGACGCTCGTTGGGAACAGGTAACAGGTGTAATATTTCCTACTTACTATAAACCAATCAAACGGCAAGTCTAATTTTAATTTATTCCCAATCTTTTCGTGTGACTCGGAATGCTAATTAAGCAGCAAGTACGTCCCAAAGTATATTGCCTTTCCCGAAACGAAACGAAAGGGAACTGGTTTGTTTGGATTCTGGGTTACGAACTTTTTGCATGTTCAATTCCGCGTCTGGTTATGAAACATGATCATGGTTATACGGATGTAATACCAAATGAAATGATCGGTGACCTGTGAAACATTTGCCCCTCATCTGCATAATCAAAACACGCCAATGATTTAATCGTAGTTAATTTGTAAATAGTTCCAACCATACAATTAGCTATTGAACAGCTGCTAGGGCAAGAAATTCACTCAACTGAACACAATTGATCTCTTGTTAACATGTTCTGTTCTTCTGCCACAATGACTTTGTTATGGAATATTTTAAGAGACAGCTCGCTATTTGATATGCTAAACGTAAGTCTTTAGAAAAAAGTTGTTGATCAGCCAGGAAGCATAAATTCCTAAAACTAATTCAATTGTTTGGCTGTTCTTTAAAGTCTTTTGTTTACTCTGAAGGTGGGCATACTTTTTGTTCTACTTTGAATGATTTGTATAAATTACATTCCTTTTAAGGCCTAGAACTGAAAACAGAACAGTTGAAGCTTAAGCTGTCAATCCGTAATGTGAAACACATGGCTTACAATCAGGAAAACTAGTTCTCTTCCGAAAAGACAACGGGTCTAAGTGACAAAAGCAGTCCATTTTTAAATTTGGAAATAGCTTTGACATCAATGAAGACTTAAAAGTGCCTGCGAAGGGCTGAACAATAGTTTTGAAAATTAAAATTGTGTATCGAAATTTTTAAACCCTGAAGAAATAGTTTATGAACTAGAACTTAAATCCTTGCTTGGTAAGGTAAGAGATAGAGGTTTGACATGTATGGGACAAATGCTTCTTTTTTCTGCACGCAGATCAAGTTTGTTTCAAATTTTGGCCACGCCCCCTCCCGCCCCCGCAATTTGGAAAAAACGTTATTTCTCCTACATTTTTAAAGATAGACGATTTGAACCTTCTAGAGATAGTTACTAATTAGCAAAATGAATCGATTTGCTGAAGAAATGATAAAGATCGGATGAACGGTTCTTAAGTTATGAGCAAAAAAGTGAACCAAGCCCGCCGCTACCACCCCTCCCACCCTAAAAAAAATGTTGCATACTTTTCGGATGGTCTCCCTAAGGAACGCATGCTTTTTCATGAGTAACGGGTATATCGTGGTCGGTTAGAGCAGACTTTCGTTTGTGAAAAAGGACTTCTCACTTAATTACAAATATCTCAATTATGAAATAACAAATGAATAAGTTTTATATACCAAATTTAAGCTAATAAAATGATAAGGAAAGGGATTTGGAAATTTCCTCTATAATTTGAAGGACTATCGCAAAATACACTGATATGACCCAATGTTAGGTTATTTTTAGGCTATGTCCTTGCGACATCGTCAATAATCCTTTTATTTAAACTCCAAACTCGGATTCAGGGCTTTTTTTACATACGGAATGACATCAAATTGAAGAGGATGTCAAATTGTTTTAACTAGTGTAATTAATGCTGGCCCAGCCAATTCATCTTTCAGAACCATAATTTCACCTTGTAAAGTTTAAAATGCAAAAAATTTTATTTATAAACAATTAAGAATGCTTGTGCATATTTCAGTTTGAGCTCAACAAATTTTAATTTCAACTTTTTTTCCAATCTAAGTAGGCAGGGGTTTTTGAAGACTTTTGAATCACACTGGGTGCTCCTCATTCGTTTTCCAGCTCTGCTAGAGCTAACAACTTCTTTTTGAAATTTAATTATTATTTTTTATTTATTTAACCAAGACTTGCACTAGGGTTCTGCCAGTCCATCAGATAGCTGTCTCTTTCATTTAGTTATTTCTTTTTATATTTTTGAACTTTTTCTATCTTGTCAATAGGCGGGAAGTTTTCCATGCTCAGTATTTTTCGGGCAGATTGCATGCCCCGAAATTGCAGTTCCAACTTCTGGCTGGGCTCTCAAGAACAGTCTAAAGTGTACGAGACATTTTCATTAATCTTGATTTTGTCTTAAGTTCTTTTGTTGTTTCTTGTTATGTTGTTGATCCTAGAAACACCTGGGTTTTTCTTTTTTTATTGTCTCCCGTGAAGTCTTTAGCCAAAGCATGTCATAATTGCTCGTTTGGACTTGATCAAATACTCTTATTTCGTATTGATGGAACACACGGAATTTGATGAGAAATGGAAATTTACACAGGCCACCTGACAATGCTCTTAAAATGTGTTGTTTTTTTTTCAAAAATTATACAAAAATATATTAACTTTCTTTGGTATTACTTGGACTTTTGCCGATACTCTGTAATCATAGTAGTAAGTAGTTTATAGGTGCCATCTGATTTTGAAGCTGCGGGTTCACAGGTTTTCGCAGTTTCAGAGAGAAAAGGCTATAAAGAACGTTTAAAAGTAAGGTTGGTTAGGTTCCCAATTTCAGACCATACAATTTTTATTTATTGAGGGAAATATTGCGAGATTATTAGGAAATGAATGTAAACGATAGTTTTTTCGTTTATATTTATTTACGCACTTTTTCTACGGTTTTCTATTTACAGTGTCCCTTCACGATTTGCCGATACGTGTTGTTCTTTCTATTCACTTGTCAGTCTATCTACTATTATTGACTGCGTTCTACTCTCGGTCTCTTAATCGTCCTCTCCGTATACATTGTGACCAATATTCGAGTACGATACCTTAACACTAAAATATCGATATATTTACATTGGCGGTAATTTTCAAGTAATTTCAATGGATAATGGACTTTGAAGCGGAATGACATTTATTTTGTTCATAGCTCAGTTCATAGCAAATATTTCCCCAAAAGCAATATTTAATACTTGAGTTAGTTCTGGAAATAAAGCCCTTTAGTGAATTCTATTTTCTATAAAATTAATATTCGAAATCTTAACGCCAGAGGAATTATTTCAAATATGTCTCGGCTTGGAAACGCAGAACAACGAGTCCTTCAACTTCTTTCTTCAACCACTTGGCTCCCAAGGATATACATGTTGTTGAAATTGCAAAATTACTAGCACGTTGCGATGCTCACTCAAGTTTTCTTGCCAAATTTTAAAACACTGAGTGTTATTTGTGTAAATAAAGACCTCCAAGCGAGCAAATTAGTCGCTGTGACATAAGAGCAGCGTCATCTTGAAAAGAAAGAAACGCCAAATAAAAATTACTTTTTTAAAGAGAAAGAGGATATTTTGGATTGAATGAACAACCGATTTTATTTTGACATAAAAAATCGACAATGAAAGAAAAAACCGCTGTTTTAACCGAGGGGACACTATAAGCTAAGGCCCCACAAATCAGCGCAAGAAAATGGTTGGACCAGCGTACGCTAAAATACCACCCTTCATCAAAATACCAACAAATGGGTAAAGGTCACACTGCGGTGATTTGCTTGCATTTTAATTTAGTTAATTGGTTTGGCAATTATTTAGGGAGTTTTGGCGGACATATGGAATGTAGAAGTCATGGGTAATGCAAAATCTCACCGTTGGATTCAAAATATGCCAACCGATGATTTTTGTCGAACTTCCGACTTTTGGCCAATCAGAGTCGAGTATTTCTTATGCTACCATAGAAGTTGAATCAGCTGTTTGCGCCTTTAACTCAGCGCTTCTACCTGTCAAGCTTGCGGCATACAGATGGGTATGAAATAAAATTATAGTTTAGTAGCGTGTTCAAACTTTCCGCGCTTTTCAGAACAGGTCTTTAAAAATATTTAAAGTTAGGCATACACTCGTTATTGCTCGCTTCACTTTCCTCAAATATTGATGATATATTATATTGGCAAGAAAACTCCCGAAACTGGCTTGCTTAAAAGTTGACTCGCTGCAGAAAGAATCAAGAATATCTAACTGTCAATCACCATCATAAGATTACACAAGTTTACAAAAAAAGCTCAACTTTTGCAACAGAGAAGTTAGCAACCGTTCCTTATGTATTTTTGGCCGCTGAACTTAGATAAATTGTCCGTTTTCTCCCAAACGAGAAGCCAAAAAGCGCAATCCTTACATGCTTTGGCTGTTGAGTTTCCTAGGTCAATAATATAAAAAGAACCAAAAATAAAGAGGCGGTTATCTGCACTATCTCTTTAACTTCAAATGCTAATGCCGTTCTCGTAAGCTATAGTGAAGCTCAGCCACAAATTGGAACTGCCGGGGCATGCAATCTGCCCGAAAAATACGAAGCATGGACAACTTCCCGCCTATTGACGAGACAGAAAAAGTTAAATAATATAAAAAGAAATAACAATAAAGAGGCAGCTATCTGCTGCACTGGCAATCAAATGAAAAATAATAATTCAATTCCAAAAAGAAGTTGTTAGCTCTAGCAGAGCTGGAAAATGAATGAGGAGCATTTAGTGTGATTCAAAAGTCTTCAAAAACTCCTGCCTACTTAGATTGGAAAAAAAGTTTAAGTTAAAATTTGTTGAGTCCAAACTGAAATATGCTCAAAAGCATTAGAGTTCCCCTTGAACTATCTATGAACTTCTACTCATAGCTCATAAAATGATTGATTCGTGGAATTTTAGCTCCTGACAAGAGCCATGAACTATTTGAGCTGTTTGAAATAATTCAGCTCAGATCAGCTCAGCAAAGCAACTAGATCAATCATGCTCAACTCAAGCAGCTCACAGGGTTCGTGGTATATCAATTCAGCACATTGAGTGGCCACTATAAGGCGTTAGCTGCTCAAAGCAAAGTTTGGTTCGGAGACTTCTTTACATAGATTCCACCAAAATGCAGTATTCTGCGAGTGGGTCGATATCGTCGATTTTAATGATCTCTGATTTGAAATCTATTAATAAGTCCTCGGAAAAAGGGTGTTGTGAGGTGAACATCATAGTGCGCCACCGGATCATCTGATACAAAAAATAATTAAATATGCATTTAAAAGGTGATATGAATTCCAAAATACAAATTACTAGTCTTGCTAGTAGTACTTAGCCTTGGATAACAATTTTTTTGGATTTAAAATCATTTCGAAATTACAGCCAAAATATCGAAACTCGCCCTTTGTTTGCTGCATACCTTTTAATCAATTTTTTGTTGGAAAGAGTAAAACAGTAAGTAAATTAACTTCTTTCCCATTTGGCGAATGAAGCGAAATCAAAATTATAAAATATTAGATTGAACACAAATTCTTTAAAAATAAATGCTTAAAATGTTGAGACTGAGAGATAGTAAAAAAGGTTGATGTATAAAATTATTTTCTATAACAAAGTGGTCCCACACACTAAACATAGAAAGGCTCTAGCGGAATGAGAAGTGCGAGTTACCACAATATGGCCCCAAAATCGAACAATATTATACGGCTATTAGACAAAGACATTAGAATAAATCTATCTAAACTTACAAATCTGTAGGCCCGATTGACTGGCAGACTGACATATAATCAACCCACAGCCAAAACTGCTTATCTTAGAGATCCAAGAGAGGTTGAGTGCGCAGGAAGAGGGTGGGGGGCGAGGTTAGTTCGTAGTTATTGGTTCAACAAAACTTCTGTCAAAGTTTTATCCAAAAATATTGTCTCCTTTATTTTTGGGAAAGTCTTTGGAATTTATACGGTCCCAATTATGGGCAAACAGTGCTGATGCTGCTGTAAAATCCACAATCTTAATATATTTACTTGATATGGGAAAGGGACAGAAACAACGACTGACACAAAAATTCGGCGTTCGGGTTCACTACGGGATTCGAGCTCGCGAAACTTTTTGGGTAAGGGTTCACGGAGCAGGTTCAGAGGATGCTGTTCTAGGTTAGGGTTCGAACCTGGGTTCAGGAATAGTATTTTTTTTCGCTGATTTAGAAAACATGTTCTTAAAATGAGACAAGCATTTTACGCATGGATATAAGTTTAAAGGCTTGAGACTATCATATTCGAACTTGGCCCATCGGACGTTTTAGCAGGCTCTAGGTCAATAAGTCGTGAATTAAATTATAAGACATAAAATGTAAGCTGCCTCAAAATTTTGAGTGGTTAAGAGAGCGTAATTGACAACGAACAGCTGACTAATTTTTGACAGACTTCTTCTATATCAGCGTTCTTGAGGCCGAGGAGAAGAAGCTGGAAGCGACTGAAGAGTTTTTTTATCTTGGCCTCGGCTTCGGCATGCGTTCGGCTCATGTATGTGTTAATAGCAAAATGTATTCGGCCTCTTGGGGCCACAGGTGACTAACGCTGTGTCTAAATATTTATGTTTGTTCATAACTTTTAAAACAAGATACACATACACACCTTCATGAAGGATAGTCGACTGTACGGCTGTTTCAAGGACCTCTCGGTTCTATCATCAGCAGGCTTTCCCCATCTGTTGCAAGTCGGCAGGGTGTGTCTTCCAGAAATATTTCGTTATTACTGAATTTGGATGAAACAATTATATTCAGGGTTTGTCCGAATAGTAATAGGAGTGAGTCGATTAAAAACAAATTATTGAGCCAATCGTTGACAATTCTTAAAAAACTTTCCAACGCTCCTTTTGCGTCGATGCAGCGCTACAGGCATTCTCCGGAATAGACTTAAAAGCCGCAGTGCATGCTGCTTGGATCCCCTCTGTCGTCTCAAAATGCTTGCCTTTCATCGGCCTTTTCAGACGAGGAAACAGAAAAAAGGGGGCCACATCTAGGCTGTAGGGCGGCTGCGGAAGCGTTAAGATGCCCTTTTGGGACCATCTTCGTACACAACTTGCTCATATTCAAATGCCACATCAAATGAATTTGTTCTGGGCTTTCTAGACAAACTCAAACAAATTAAATTTGAGCTTTGGGTCAATCGTGTCCGATACAAGTCATCGCAGCCGACTACCCCGGCGTCTTCTCGTCCAAAAAGGAAGAAGCAACCAGAAGTTGCAACACGACAACGCCCCGGTTCACACCGCCTTTCTTGTGAACAGCTACCTGACCGAGGCCGGCATCCCAACGCTTCCGCAGCCGCCCTAGAGCTTAGAAAGGCCGACGAAAGGCAAGCATTTTAAGACGACAAAGGGGATTCAAGGCTCTCAAGGCTATTTCGGAGAATGTCTTCCGTGACGCCTTCAATAAATTTTTTGAATCGTTTTAGTCCTTTTACTTTCTGGACAAACCCTGTACACATTCCTCCAACTTTACCTCCAACCCACCCACCCAAACATAACTCTCTTTACCCACTTTTGTTTTCTCTCTCCATTCATCATTTTGCAAATATCACAAAATTATGTTTATTCAGTTTGAGTCCGTTTGCTTAAATACATATTAAAAAATTTAAATATAAACATTTACAATTATATAAAATACAATTTGTTGTTAGACAAACTTAATACCTACGAGTAGAAAAATACTTTGCAACAACGTAAAGAAAGAGTCGATATGGAAATATGGCAACGACTCCACTCTCAATCCTCTCAAGCTACTTAACAACGCCACGTGATTAAGCCCAAAACTAAAATCAAAATCAAACTCCAACTAAGCGTAGTTGGAGCTCCGCTAGCTCCACTCTCTTCGGCGGGTAATTGGGCCAAAGCCACCAGTTGCTGTTCATCCAAACGCGGTCTGAAACTCCAGTCGATGGCATTCGATTTGCATATATGAGCAAATACTTTAGCTGAGATTTTGGGAGTGCGAGTGCGATTGGGTGAATTGAAGTCCACATGATAGAGACCAAACTTTTCACTGAAGCCAGCCTTCCATTCGTAGCTGTCCATGAGACTCCAGGCAATATAACCACTGACATTGGCACCATCCTCAATGGCATCCAAGACGGCAGAGAGATAGGAATTGTAGTAATCGACGCGTTCGTAATCCTCCAAGCCACCGCGATCGCTGACGCCATTTTCGGTAACAATTATTTCAGGGCCATTGTACTCACGGTGGATCCACATCAACAGATTGTAAATGCCTTTGGGATAGACCTGGTTAAAAAAGGGAAAAAATTAATAACAAGTTTAAAGGGGAGACGTGGATCAAACTAACCTTCAACCATTCAGAACCCGATCCAGGCCAGTCCACATTCTCTTGACTGGGCACCACACCCATATCATGATTGAAAGAGGGTATGGGAAACTTGCCCGTATTGTTATGTCCATTGGGAGTAACCATATAGCTGGTATAAGAGTTAATGCCAAAAAAGTCAGCTGTTCCCCTTATGCGATGTATTTCCTCCTGAGTAAACTCGGGCAAACGTGAACGTGTACCAAATCCTTGTTCCTTGCTCAAATTCCGTATACGTTCAATCATTACTTTCGGGTAGTTGCCATGCTTGGAGAATATGGGATGAGCAAACCAACCCACATAGAACTGCAAAGCACGCTCCGAAGCTTCACGATCCTCATCGGATGAACCATCACGCGGTTCCATCCAAGAAGAGTCCACCGTAATACCCATACGTCCACCCTGACGCTCTTGAAATTGTTCCCTATACATATGCACCACCTCAGCATGGGCTTTAAGCAAATTATGACCACACAGATAGGAAGGTATACCCGGATAGTTATACGAGGGAGCCATATAATCCACCCCATAGCCATGCTCACACACATGCCAAGGCTCATTGATGGTGGTCCAAATCTTGACACGATCCCCAAACATTTCCAAAACCAGGCGAGCATAGTTCTTAAATACGGGTATAATCTCCGGATTGGTCCATCCTCCCAATTCCTGCAAACGTTGCGGCATATCCCAGTGATAAATGGTGGCCATGGGGGTTATATTATACTTGAGTAACTCATCAATCAGATTGCTATAGTATTTAATGCCCGCAGTGCTAACTTTATTCATATAACCCCCCGGCATAATCCTGGGCCAGGAGATGGAGAATCTATAAGTGTTCACATGCAGCTCCTTGACCATTTGCACATCGCGACGCCACTGAAAAATAGAACAAGAACAACAAAAAATAACATTAAACTCTAAACGGAAATCAAAACCATGCCAAGCATTTGCTAAAATGACCAAAAAAAAACCAGTTAATCAACGCTTTGGCGACACATTCCATTTCGCTGTCAGTCATTCAGTGTCAGTTCAGTTGGCTAATTATGTGGCATTGCATTGAAATGCGGCAACCACACGAAGGGGGCGTTTGGCCCACCTAAACTATTTTATGCCATTTATCAATCTTTTGTTTACAACAACAACAACAACAACACCTGCTGTTACAGCTCGGCCTGGGCCTAATCAATTAATAAGTTATTAAAAATGAATTAATAAACTTAACGCGTTTAGTTTAAGCTCAGAGCAGGGAGTTGGGATCGTGATGTGGTAAAGTTATGTGAGGTTAAGCCACATTAAACTAAAATTTATGTCTGTGACCTCGTTATTAGAACAGAATCATTCCATGTGGGAGGCACATGTTATTAGCCTCCTGAGAAATAAATCAATTTTAAAGGCTATAAAATCTTAACCCCAGATTATATTTTATAACCATTTTGTACACTCAGAAAATTCATCAAAAACTTTCTCTCTCTCTTCTCTCGTTCGTCATAAAAGTTGATTTTTGTGCGTTCTGATAGTCGGCCTTAACTCATAAATTTATTATTTTTAATTAGTTTTAAATTTTACTTTTAAATTATTTTTTTTTCTTATACTTTTCTTTGTATTATTATTTTTATATTTTTATCAATGGATTTTTTCCTCTTCTCTTTCTCTATACCATTAAACTTTTTGGCAGCTCTAACAACGTCTCAGACTACAATTGGCTGTGAATAAAATTCCCCCATCATTCACAGCCTTTTTTGTCGACTTAATAAATAAATAAGTTCGAAAATACTTGATTCAAGTACAAAATTCTAATTGTAAGTACGATTTTTTAAGTCCCTAAATACTTGTTTTTAGCCTACACAGCGAAAAAAAAAAGAGTGTGTGTCATGAGACGCACGGTACGAGCTAAGCTCTTTACGATGAATCCGATTTAAGTAATGGCAAAATACACATTTGGATTCTGTATAAATAAATGTTAAATAATACAAAATTAGGTCACTGTCAAGTCACTGTTGGGTCCCAGTTAAGTCACTGTTAAGGAACAGTTAAAACACTGTTTAGTCACTGTTAAGTCACTGTTAAGTTTCTGTCAAATCACTGTCAATTCACTGTTAATTCAATGTTAAGTCACTGTCAAGTCACTGTCAAGTCACTGTCAAGTCACTGTTAAGTCACTGTGAAACAAAGCACATTATAGTATTGAATTCACAACTTGCCCTCAATGCAGCCACTCTTTCCACCCCCACTTCCCGCATACCAACCAGATCCCCACCCGAACAACCTCACATCCCCACCTGATCCCCACCTGTTCTCCACCTGATCCCCACCAGATCCCCACGAAATCTCCTCCTGATCCCCACCAGATCTCCACCAGATACCCACCAGGTCCCTACCATATTCCCTACCAGATCCCTACACTCAGAGAAAAAATAGAGAATTTCACTCTTGAATCAAGTGCATTCGTTCTCAAAAGTAGGGTCATAGTGATTATTCTTGACCCAAAAGCGATATTCTTGATCCAAGAGTGAATTTTTGATCCCGACATTCTTGACTCAAGAGTTTCAGTACTTGATCCAAGTACGAATAATTCTCAAAATAAAAGACTAAAAATAATAATTGAAGGGGTGGGGTGTGAGATTCCACCAGATTCCGCCAGATCCCCACCAGATCCCCACGAGATTTTCAGTTGATCCCCACCAGATCCCCACCACATCACCACCAGAGCAGCACCAAATCCCCGCCAGATCTTCACCAAATCCCCGTCAGATCCCCACCAGGTCTTTACCAAATACCCATTAAGTACATCCAAGAACAATGCATTCTTGAAATTTTAAGAACTAAACGGTATAATTTCTATCCCGCTTGATCTATTACTCTGCAGGTCGATTTTTTCTGAGTGTATAAAGAAAAATGAAAGAGTGATGTTTTCAAGGTCGCAACCCTGTTAAATGCTGCTAATAGTTCGAACCCCTTGTAAAGTCTAAGGTTCGGTTCACAAACTGGTTTCTGTACTTATCGAACCTAAGATTTGGTTTCAAGACTTGGCTTATAGATTCTTAATTTGGTTCAAAATATGAACGTATTTTTCTACATTTATTGCACGCTCAATCAAAAAATTTCTGGGATGCGACATAGAGTGAAAAAGAATTAACCAAAGACCAAGATGTTTATATTGAAGATCATAAATCTACATTCTCTCCATAACCAAAGTATTAAAACCAGGAAGAAATTTAAAAAAACAGATTTAACTTAAAACAATCCGCATTTTGCGTAGAACACTTTTTGGAGCTTGCTTTGTCCTTAATTCAAGAAATTTGGTACCTAAACTAAGAACGATCTTTTCTTAAATTTTATGGATAACTGTAAGTACGAATAGTTCATGATTCGTTGTAGTTTTTCTATTCTAGAATGCTTCGTACTTAAATGAAGAACATTCAAGAACAAATCATACTTAAAATTTTAAGTACAAATCGAAATAAATTCTATCCCGATCGATCTAGAACTCTGCCGGTTCTTTTTTTGTGTACACTACTCTAACTACATGGTTGTGGTATGACTTTTGGTTTGGTTTAAAAAAAGTAAAAAGTTTTCTCCAATTTGTAAACTTAAGTTATTTGCAAGCACCTGTAGCCTTAACCCAATTTAATTTCATTCATTCATCAACTCGCCTCGTCTAACCTAATCTAACCTGAGCAATCTGTTTAGACCCCAGATTAAAAGCAATTACCTTACTAAATACCAGGCACAAGGCAATTAGAATCTGTGCGTTGGCCAACTCATTAAATTCATCATTTTTTACTTGGACAAAAAACATAAGTGCTGAGTTCTGTTGGAATATTAATGTCAACCAGGTATTGACTTTTGGTAGACGCCACATTATTTGCATAGATGATGGGGTTACAGAAACATAAATCTTGATTTCGTCTTGATATGGAGACACCTGTTTTCACTGACTGCATTAATTGCCAACTTGTTGTTCAGTCCATTTGCTTTGATTAATTGACCGCATAAATGTAATTGATGGTGTTCAATGTGTCTTCAAGAGCAGGCAAGTTACTATAATGAGGGCGTATGTTGTTTGGGTATATAGTCAATTGATACGGAACTCATTTACTACTGAACCCTAAACATCAAACAAGAATCTTTAGAACACAAACGAGCCCCTAAACAGTTGAGACTTAATGACTTTATCATAAAGCTGAGTTAGCAACTGAAAATAGGTAAACTAGTAGCTACTATAACCTTATTTAAATCTAGAATAGGTTGACCTATAAAGATGAAATAAAACTTTGTTTCTAATATTTCTAAGTAAATGGAAATAACGCAAGGCAACAAAAACCCATTATTTTCCGCCTGCCACATTTTTTATAGAAATCATCTCACCGCGAATTCTGATTTCAAAATTTTGTTTTGCGATCAAATAAATTTTATCACTCAAAAAAATGAACCCGAATGGCTTACTCACGAACGATTACGAATGAATCTTCTCACCCTTTAACTATGCAATTATCTAACCATAAATCACATTTTATAACTTTTTAATCTTGTATTTTTATTTGCTTACCTGATGATAACTATCCGATGTTATATCGCCATTTGATTGATCTGCTATCTTTTCGGGATGGGTATGTGTTAGAAAATCCCAAATGGATTCACCTTTATCATCTGCATTCCAACCACCTTCAATTTGATATGAAGATGAGCCCACACCCCATAAGAAATCTTGGGGAAAACGGCGCGTTTCACTCACTGGACTGGCTTGGATGCTGTAAGGGAGATAAGATTTGTAAAGATATGTTAATTAATTATTTAACAAATTTTAAACAATAATAATGATTTTATTTATAAATAAGTTTTCTTGGCCAATTTTTTAACTAGAAGCCCACTTGAGCATGAGAGCTGTTTACTAGCGTTTTAAGTCGCAGCTAGGCAGCTCAGTTTCTGCGCGTTTTTAATCGCTTAAAATTATTAATGTGTTTTTTATATCTTAGATAAATATTTTTGTTTTTAGGCGGAAGTGTTAAGTTGTAGTAAGTAGCTAGAAGTGGAACGGATTGTCTGCAGCAAAAACTGAAAACGAGTTTTTTTTAAGAACACTGTAATTCTAATGTGTACTAGGATATTTTAGATCGGTCAATAAATAGCAGAGTTAGGAGTCAAAATTTTGAAAATCGTCTTTCTTTTCTCACTCACTTTTCACTTCTCGACCGATCAAAAATATCCTAGTTCACACCAGAATGGTGGGTATTACGAGTAATTAAAAAAAAAATTTGATAATCGATCAACCGATACTGTTTAAATTTTTCAACCATTTTGGAATAAGCGGTTCTGAGATAATCGAATACTGTTTTCGATGAATTAAAAATTATTTTTAATTGATTTCAAATAAGGATTTGATGCATTTGGGTGTTATCTTTTACCGAAAACAAAAATTATCAAAATCGGTTAAATAGTTCTTCATAAGTTTGGGTCAAATTGCGTCAAGATATGGTAAAAACAAAATCTCTTAAAATTTTTAAGTAAAAATTGTTAACCTCATTTTAGAAACTTTTTTGGATTTTTCCGTCTAAATAAAGAAAAAGCTTGAAATTACTAAAAATATGAGAGTCGATGAAAAAATTTTTCATTTAAGAGAGTCTGGAATAAAAAAATTGCTTTTAATTTATTTCTCTAAAACCCATTTTCGGATCTACTTGAAAGTTTTACAGGATGTTCATAAGACCCTAAGAAAATAAAAAATCAGTTTTTCTAAAGGTAGCCAGGTAAAGCCTGTTCAGCTTCAAGGCATATACAACTTGATAGAACTAAGTACTCCCACATCATTAGCAACGTTTTGGAGTCACATTTTAAGAGAACATGAGCCTTTGTTTGTTTTATCTATATATATAAAAATCGCGTGTCACAAAACTTTGGAGTTTGCTACCTCCGAATCGGCTTGACCGAGTTTAATGAATTTTTGTTAATTTTATATTTCGTAACGCTAGGGGATTTGGTTGTCACAGTGTCACTTTGTGTATTATTATTTTACATTATCGTTTTTCATCAATCGTTTAAATATGGCCCATTTGTGGGCTTTTGTGTTACTGTAAACAGTGTCAGCAATACGTAGGGGTGGCTATTTGGCCGTCGAACAAATGCTGTATGTTAGAGCAGCAAAAACAGATCAACAATTAAGCGCGCCGGACAAATGTTAACACACGTAGAAGAGTTGACCGACAACGCCCACAAGTACATCGAGCATTTACTACGTGTATGAAAGCAGGTGCTTAGATTTAATGATCCTGCTGTTGACGACATTAGATTTACGAAAATATTTACTAGACACAATTTATAAGGCAGAACAGATTCTTATATTTTTGTTATGTCTATTTTGTTTTGTCTATTGAACTTTCCTAGATATGGATTAAGCAGACTTGGCAAATGTTTCCCCAATTACGATTTGCCGGAAAAAATATTTTAATTTATTTTGAACAAGCCAAAAGTACTCTGAAGATAAAATTATTGATCTGGGCGAAATTTCAACCATAGATATAGACAGCAAATCACAACCGAATTTTTTTACACCTAAATTAAACAAAAACTAAACTAAATATATGTAAGAAAACCTTTCCATGTAAATATGACTGACGGCAAACTGCCAATGTCAACAAAGTGTTCTGAAAATTCTCAGAACAAATTAAATAAACTATTTCACAATTTTTTATCTATGGGCAAAAGTCGTTGAAGTAAGCGAGTCAGAGTAGGCTTGAATTCTCCGCAGAATGCTTTAGAAGAGGCGGCTGCAATGATACACAACAGCAAATATGATCTATTAACAAAAAATATCGACAATAATTGTCTTTGAAAATTGAAAGTGTCATTCTAACCTAAGCAACTTTTTTAAGCAACTTTTTTCTAGCAACTTGTTTAGCAACTTTTAATTATCAACAAATTATTGCAGGCTCCCCGATGAAGGTGCAAAATGGATTGAGGACAATTGAAAATAAACTAAGCACAACCCACAGTAGCAACCAACACTTTTTTTTGTTTAAGCTATTTCCAGCAATTTTTTCCAATCCAGCAATTATTGACGGTGAAGTTCTAGCAACATCTTTGCAGTTTCGCCTTTCACATTGAAATTAATACCCAATTATATTAAACTAAGTATATTTTGTTCAACCTGAAATTGATATGATGATGATTTTGTTTGATTGTAACCGCTCCATCCGCATATCCTCTAACCTCCAACTCAGAATTCGGTTCATATAAGGCAAACCAGCACGATTGTAACTTAATGTAAAACTATTTAGCATTTTTCAGTGAATTTCTTTGTTAACAGAAACCGTCGCAGATTTCTCAAACTTGTAACTTTTTGCTATGAAATTTGTCCCTTACAAAATTAAGATAAATTGCACTTGCATATTAAATCTGTAGAAGTTTCAAGTATCTACAAATATTTAGCGTATCTTTCATTTTCGAATCAAACTTTATTTGTGTTTTTTTTTTCATAACTGCTTCCAATTAAATTATAGTTTAAGGGCAAATTGAAAGTGTTATGTGTTAAATTAAGTTTCACTTACGCAGCAATTAGCACACTTAAAGACCACACAATTTTCCACATTTTTGCTTTATTTATTTATTATATTTAAATTTGTTTTATAAATACTTCTTGTCACTTTATTTATCCACGAAAACTTTAAGCAAAATAATTTTATCCTTCAATTTGCTTTTGAACTTTTCCGTTAGAACCTAACGCGTACGCGATACATTTGCAAATGAACTCGAAATTTTTTAGGTCCTACCATTATAAAGCGTATGGAGACGTTGGCGTCAGCGTTGACGTCGACAGCGAGACTGGGCGAGACAACTTGTTCTCACCTGGTAAACTCAGATGTTGGTTTGCTGCAAACATTTCACAGGGGGAATTTTCACATAAGGGAAAAGTTTTATTTTTTATAATAAATTAATAATCTGATAAACCACATTACTTCATAAATCAAGGCATAATATTCAAATGCGTTTTTATTGGATTTTCTCAGACGCTGACCATAAAATCCCATTGGTGGGGCACGTTTTCTATACTAAATGCTAAAACAAAATTCTAATTAAGAAAAATTTAATTTGCTATTTTAGCAAGTGCTTGTACGTACAGACAGGCAGATAGATAGGCACACTCTCTCTCTCTCTCTCGCTCTGTCGGAAAACAAGCCGCAGATAACAATAAAAAGAAAGTCTTTAACATTTGACTGAAGTCATTTCGCATAGAATGATAACACCCGAACATTAATCAATGGCTTAAAAACAAATAAATAAATTAATTAAATAATTACCAATACTTTTTGTGTATTGAGGGCAACTTAAGGGTTTTTGGTGTGAAACTTGAAACTTGTTTGTGTTAAAAATAAACACCAAATCGAAGAATGAAAATATTTTTAGCACAATGACGTATGAAAACGGAAACCTTTGCTTTTACCTTAAAAAACCTTTTCATATCCGCAATCGTTTGATTTTTAGTGATACAAAGAACAAGGGTAATGAAATTTAAATTAAATTACAGCGAACCTGACTCAAATCCTAAAGTTTTAATGCGTCTGCAGATGCATCGTACGATTGACCTGCCAGATTGATTCACTGACTGAATCACTGTTTCATTCAATGACTGATTGACCAACTACGCACAGTCTAAACAGAATGCAACTGGGCACGTCTCATTTTGTGGTGAAAGTGGACACTAAGAAGACATTTTGACTGCGACTTAGTTTCATTAATAATTATAAAATGTGTGATGCATTTGTTCTAAAACTTGTTTTCTGGGCCTGCCTGAGAGTAATTTTGTCAATTGAACAGTTTCCGTTTAAATTTAGTTGAGTCTTGGAATTATCACGCAAGCTGAGAGTTTGACTGAATGAATTAATTTAAAAGTTTTTGTCAATTAAAGCTTGCATTTTGAAAGAAAATCTGAGACCTTGAACTTGACAAGAATTTGTATGACTTTTGTGCTCAGATTACACTGTCGCAAATTCTGAATTATTATAAACTTTTGGGGATGGAAGAAGAGGGAAAAAGCAAGAAGGTATGAAAGAGGAAAAGAGGAAAGAAAAGAAGATGAAAGGAAGGAGGAAGAAAGTGAAGAGGAAAGTAGGAGAGAGTAAGAAAGAAGAAGCAAAATACAGGAGAAAGGAAGCAGAAAGGAAGGAGGAAGGAAGGGGGAAGGAAGGAGGAAGGAAAGAGGAAGGAAGGAGGAAGGAAGAAGGAAGGAAGGAAGGAAGGAAGGAAGGAGGAAGGAAGGATAGAGAAAGAAAGGAAGATAAAAGGAGGAAGGAAGGAAGGTGGAAGGAATGAAGGAGGATGGAAGAAGGAAGGAAGTAAGAAGAAAAGAAGTTGAAAGTAAGGAGGAAAAAGGAAAGAAGAGGAAAGGAAGGAGGAAAAATGGAGGAGGAAGGAGAAAGGATAGAAAGAGAAAGGAAGGAGGAAAGAACGATAAAGGAGGGAGTAAAGAAGGAGGAAAGAAGGAGGATAGAAGGGGAAGGGAAAGAAGGAAAAAGGAAGTAAGGAAGGAGGATGGAAAGAAGAAGAAACGAAAAAGAAAGAAAGGAAAAAGGAAGAAATGAAGGAAGTAGAAAAGAAGAAGAAAGAAAGGAGCAAGAAGGAAAGAAGAGGAAAATAAGGAGGAAGAATAGAGAAGAAAGGGGAAACGAAGAAGATAAGAAGGAGAAGGGATGGAAGAAAGAAGAAGGAATTATGGAAAAAAGGAAGGAAGGGAGAAAGGACGAAAAGGGTAGAAAACAGAATAACAGAAAAAGGAAAGAAGGAGGATGAAGGAAAGAAGAAGAGAAGGAGGAAGAGGATGGAGTAAGGATAATGAAAGAAGGAAGGAAGCAGGAAAGAAACAGTTATAAAGATAATTAGAAGAAAGAGGGCATAACCAGAGCATGCCAATGCCCTACAGCAATCTGGTCTTCTAATCTCCGTCATTTGGTCGTTGCTGGGTAGAATATTTTACCAGGGCAGAAATGAATATTGTTGTTTAACGTTAGAGTATAAACTATATAAAAGGTATAAACTAAAAAAAATTTAAATTTATGCCTTAAAACGTTATTTTAGGTAACAGTAAAAGGCCTGCATTTTAGGCAATCAATTTCCCTTATATAATATTTTTTAGATAAAAGAATTTAACCAAAAGCTCAGGTCCTATACGCAAAAACGAAATTTTGAACACATTGTGAAAACAAAGTTAGCCTTGAACTGTAAATGTTTGCGTAAAACAAATTTGGTGTTCCCACATGAGCAAATATTTGCTCTTAAAAAATTTCGCAAATATTTCCCCTCCGCAAATAGTTTGCGTTAGTGTTCACACGGTTTGCCGAGGGTGTTCCCACGTGTTCCCATTAGGCAAATATTTGCTTCAAATTATTGGTGCACACTAAGGGCAAACAAAATGGGCAAATATTTTTAAATAGTTGCGCAAATTATTTGCCTGTGGGACCTTACCTTTAGCCTTGAGCTGTAAATGTTTGCTTAAAACAAATTTGTTGTTCCCACATGAGCAAATATTTGCCTTCCAACTCTCTTTTAGATCGATACCCTTTTAATACAGGCCGATCCTCGTCAGAATCCAAAAGGTGAAATTCTCGACCTAATCGCAAAGAACTGTCTATTTTCGGGTTTGATTACACTAGTTTACAGCCAAAAAGACCCATTTCTACTGAAAATTTTTCTTAGTGTAGTTTGAATTGGTGATCTCAAAAAACAATTTCAAAAATTTTTTCATGGCTCCGTTTTTGAAATATAATTTTTTTTTATTTTTTGGTAGGGGCACTTACATTTTAAGCCATATCTCACTTTATAATTGTCAGATAGAGTCAAGCAAGATACGAATCGAAAGGTTATTTCGCTGCCGGTAATCGAGTAAATCGTTTTTTTAAATCGGTTCATTAGTTTGACTACAATATCCAAAAATATTTCGAAAAAATTGATTTTTTGCTCGAAAATTAATTTTTGGTCGCCTGGAAAAAATATAAAAAAATCCAAAAAAATTATTTTTATTTTTTCTACATAAGAACCGCACTTCTACGAAGAAAAACATATATCGACGATCAAAATCTTTGAACAAACACAGGAGCTGTAAGCAATTTAGCGCAAAAAAATGTGATATTTTCCTGGATATTTTAAAATAAATTTTCGTTTGCTTCGACTTTTGTTCCGTTTTTAATTTTTATTTTTGTTCTGGCTTTTCGTTCACTTCATAAATTGACCAAAAAACGAAGAAAAATGCAATGTTAACTTTTGAAAACACACAAAATACTCAAATTTGACTGTTAGTTCCTCTATTCAATTTTATCCATCTACGGTACGTGTTACACGATTTTCCTCACCAATACCTTATTTTCTTCGTAAAAGTCCGATTCTTAAGTAGAAAAAATAAAAATAATTTTGTTGTATTTTTTTATATTTTTTCTAGTCGTTTAAAAATGAAATTTCTTGGATTTTCGAGCAAAAAATCGATTTTTTTGAAATATTCTTAGTTGTTGAATTCAAACTACTGAACCGATTTAAAAACAATGCTCCACGCAATTATTGGCAGCTCCATTACCTTTCGATTTATTTCTTACTTGACTCTATCTGACAATTATGAACTGAGATATGACTTAAAATGTAAGAGTACCTACCAAAAAAATTTAAAAAATTAATATTTCAAAAACGGAGCCATGAAAAAATTTTTGAAATCGATTTTTTAGATCACCATTCCAAACTATACTAAGAAAAAATTTCAGCTGAAATGGGTCATTTTTTTTTTTTATTTTTGTAAACTAGTGTTATTAATAACTCCAAAACATATTTTGCACTTGTTTTGTAGAGAAAAACATTGAATTTTTCTTCTTTTGTTTGTTTTCTTGTCTTGTTTTCTTTGGTGAGAGTTGGGATTAGTTCCATGGGTTATAAAAGTCTTACAGCGCGGTAATTTAATAGAAATTTTAGTAATTGTTTTGTTTCGAAAATTCGTTTTTTGTTATTTTAAGAACTTTTGACGGTAGGGAAAAAACTTTTTGGGGTATTTTCATTTATGTACTTATAGTAGGTACTTCAAAATAATAGCCATTATTAAATTTTGGAAATAAAAAAAATGGGGTGGACGAGTAGAAATGGAATATCCCATTTTTAAATATCTACGCCGGACTGTCATATTATCAATCCACAGCCAAAACTTATAATCCTACAGATCTAAGATTAGGCTTAGACCTTTGTTTGGTTATGCAAGTTGTCTAGACCCTAATTTGACGAGGTGTTCGTGCGGGAGAGGTATGCTTTCAGCATGCCGGAATTTTCGAGCAAATCTCTGTCCGGTAAATCACAGAGAGCGAGAGAGCGAACCCATATGTGAAGCACACAGCAAGCAAAAAGCCCGGTGGTGCAGATGGTTCCAAAGTTGCCTAAGAACGGTGAGGCCGGAGGAGTTTAAGTCCACTAGCAGGCATAGTTTTTTTATATGCTGTAGTTTTCAGGTTGTGTTTACTTCTTATTCGTTTTATCATTTGGCCCTTGGTGAAGCAGAAGTTCAAAATTCAATAACAAAAACACACACAATTCTGTGTTGTTGACGTCGGCGGCAGAGCATCTGCATGACATTTGATTCAAACAAAAATTTAATTAGTCCAAGCAACTTGATGAATCCAGAAGTTGACACAACAGAAAATATTAACAAATGTTTTACATTCACATCTGTGAATTCCCATGTCTACTATTATATAAAACATTGAGAATACTTTTGAATACAAAATTTATTAATATTAACTAATAAATATTTTTTTTATCATATAACATAAAAAAATTTGTTCTTTACAAATCTATATTAAAATTAATAAGTAAGATCTATAAAAAATATTAAGATTACTATTCAGAATTAAGCAAACCGTTTTTACGTGAACATCTTCCTTTTCTTGAAAAAAAAAGGAAGTTCGGAATGATTAATTTCCATTTGTATATATCCGCATTTGCATGCAAAACGTTCAAATCTGTAAGATTATCCGTAAAAAAAGGGTGTGTTCACACACACAGGTGTTCAGTTATCTGCTGCTGCTGTTGCCCTGCTCCTGAACTGAAAGTTGTTTGTGATTTATTGGACGGGCATTAAAATTAATTTACAACTTTGTCACGACGGAAGTGAATACACAGAACACAAATTTAACAGAAAACCAAAAATAAGTGTGGGTCCAAAAAGTTTCCATAAACCAAATAAGATTTTTTTATATAGCTCACCGTCTTAAATTTTCCATAATCCCTAAAATTTTATATGGCACAGAATTAGGTTAGTTATACAAAAAAAAAGTTCTTATCACAAAAATTTCACTTAATTTGCATAGACAACATTAGAGATAAAATAAGCAGAAGAAAAACAACAAAACAACCGGTTTAGCCGGCAATAAAAACAAAATGCTGCGGTTAACGTATTGCTTGGGAGTAAGGGAAATGAATCAGAAGTGACAACAACAAATGTGCAAAGTTTAGTTAGCAAAACTACTAGAATACTTAACAACGCATGTGAGTGGAAAAATTAAATCCCCCGCTTAAAGGAATTTATAAGGTGATTTCCGTTTGACTAACACAAATAAGAGCCAAACGTTTGAATTCAAACTTAAAACTAGTTCAACTAGGTGGCAACTCTTGGCTCTCAGCAAACATTAGGCATTTTCTTTTCCCCATATAAAAGGTCACTTTAATTTCAAAACATAAACAAAAACACGTGCGTAATTTGTTTTAGATTTCTAATTATTTAAAACTTAAATAAAATGGAACTATTTACTGTAAATCGGTAAGTACAAAGCCTCAAGTTTATTTAAATAGTTTTATCATTTAAAATTTTCAGTTACAATGAGGAAAAACTTGGACCCAAAGTGGAGGAAAATGAAATACTACAAAAATTATTACAAAAAGCAGAAAAACGTAAAAGAAAACATAAATTAAGTGAAAAGAAAGTAGAAGAACAGCTGGAAGTTACCCCTGCCGCCCCCCTAAAGAAGGATGAGGAACCTCTACCAGAACCACAACCCCAACCCGAAACCGAACCCAGCCCCGCCTTGGAGGAACAATTTCAGGTTTTGGGCTCCAACCTTAACCCAGCCAAACGTCCCAAAGTGGAAATGATTTTACCCAATTGGCTGGCCCATCCCACACTTATAGAAGGTCAATTAATTAAGGAGGATGCAGAAGTAGACCCTACTTTGGATAACTTTCTAGAGCCCTACACACGTCAGGCTTTGAAGCAAATGAAGATTAAGCAACTCTTTCCGGTACAACGTCAAGTTATACCTTGGATTTTGGAAGCACATGCCAAGCCAGAACCCTTTCGACCACGCGATTTATGTGTGTCCGCTCCCACCGGCAGTGGCAAAACTTTGGCCTTTGCCATACCTATTGTCCAGCTATTGAGCCAGCGGGTGGAGTGTAAGGTGCGTGCTTTGGTGGTGTTACCTGTGGCCGAATTAGCCTTACAGGTGTTTAAGGTCATCAGTGCTTTGTGTCAGAAAACCGATTTGGAGGTTTGTCTGCTGTCCAAGCAACATCGTTTGGAGGATGAGCAGGAAAAACTGGTGGAGCTATATAAAGGGAAATTTTACTCCAAGGTGGACATAGTGGTCAGCACACCAGGTGAGTTAGGCAACAGAAACTCAAAGTTTTACATTTTAATTTAATTTAACTCAAGTAGCACTTTACCAGACGTATTTTTTATAAGCGATCCGATCAAAATTCTATTATACGCTTTTTCCAAAACGATTTGATTTACTTGAAGAATGAATTTCCTCTAGATCAGGGGCGCCCAAGCTTATTGCGCATGACACGCATGTGTTGTTGTTCTACGCAAAGGAATAGCCTGCGCGCATACGATTTGCGCATCCCGTAAGCCAGCAAAAAACAAAAACAATTTTTATGCCTGCTCTGCTGTTTTGTTGTTGTCGCGCTCTGACCTGCAACAACAACATCATATGTGTCTCTCTTCTCTCTCTCCTATGTCTCTCGCAAACTCAAACCCAACAACAAATTGCTTATGCGTACGGCTGAACGCTTGTCGCGCTATCGAGTATGATTTGCGTAGCAACGACCACACATACACACAAACAAGAATCGGTTCTCTCTTTCTATCTCATTTTTTTGTTATTGCTTGAAATATATTTGGCGTATGTGTATTGTTCTCGCGCGCGGGTAAGCTTGTTCTGGGCATCCCTGCTCTAGATTATTCTGACATTTTAATTAGGTTTAGAGAGTTTAAGTCAATTGACTAAAAACAACAAACAAATTTATGTACTAAATACAAACCATCTCTCGGAGACATCCGGGCTAGAGATACCAGCTCTACTCAAATTTATTCTGTCCACACAATGGTTCAGTAACGAGGATCCACCTCAGTATTAAAAAGGGTTAACCTCTATCCATTTGGAATGGATAGTTAACCATCCTTTTTTAAAATCCATTGGATTTTTTCGAAGTCGATTTATTTTCGAAAAAAGGATATTAAAAGATCCATAGGATATTTAACAACTATCCATTTGAACTGTTGAAAAATATCTCCTTTTCTATATCCATTGGATCTTTTTGAAATATCCTTTTGATCTTTTTTTATATCTTTTAATATCCATTGAATCTTATTAATATCCTTTTAATATCCACTAGATCTTAAAGACATATCCCACGGATCTGTTAAGAAGATCATTTCCAAATAAAAGACAGCACAATAATTTGTATCAATTTATTTATAATGTACATATAATACACAAAAATATCGGTTGCTAAAACTTTTTCCTCCTTTTCATATGTTTACCGTTACATGTTAAGCATAAATGTATGGGAGGACCCTCAAACTTAACTACTTCAACTAATATTATTGTTCCAATCGTAGATCTAATCTCGTAAGCTTGAAAATGATTGGCAAAATTTGTGCTTTCATATATGTGAACAATTGTGGTGAGCTGATCTATGAGAGTTGTTATATAGGAACTTTTATAATCATGTTGAAGTGAAATTTCACAAAAATATTTTTGAATGAATATCCATACCAGAAAAGATTCCTTTAGATATTTAAGGTCAAAAACATGAAACAACATACAACAGCAGTTTAATGCGCTGATAAATGAATTAAATTTAAGCATACATAAAACTCCTCAGTGGTAATTTCATCTTCACCTATAGTCACTACAAAAGGTTGCATGAGGACTTTGTCCATAAGACATTTTTGCTGCCTAATTTAATGTGAAGAAAAATCTTTGATTTTTTTGAAAAATATTGCAAATTTAGGTATGCATGTGAACACACCTAATGCGCCTGAGACTTACTAACGAAACTTATATTTTATATATTTTAATGCATTCAAGTTTATGTATGTAAGTTTTGTGTATTCAAGCCGTACGCGAACAAGCCCACACACATGCACATTTTGACTTTGAATGCGAAAACGCAGTGCAAATAAACTATTTACATATCCTTAAATAAGCGTCACTTACCTGAAGTTTATTATTTCACTTTACATTCACTTAAATATCACTCATCACGGCTTTAATTAAATTGCCGGCTATGCTATGTCTGTGGATTAGCGCGTGTGCTCTCTGCGTTTTGTTTACTTCGAATAACGCAGCACACGCGACATCGAAAGGAATATGTCTTTCTCTTTCGCACCAACGGGCATACTCGACTTGCTTGCTATCGGGCTATCGCTTGTCGATAACAAAAATTCGATACTTCAACAAATATAAGGTCCCGTTCACCCTATTTTAAGCTCCTTTGGATCGTTTTAGCTTAGAAAGGATATGTCAAAAAAAGGATAGTTTGTTGATCTTTATTCTTCATCCATAGGAGCTGAACTGGATCTTAGAGAGGATATTTTGAATATCCTTTCTACGGAGATCTTTTTTTATACCCTTGGAGGGGGTATATTGAAATTGTCCGGATGTTTTTAACGCATAGAAGGAAGCATCTCCGACCACATAAAGTATATATATTCTTGATCAGCATGACGAGCTGAGTTGATATAGCCATGTCCGTCTGTCCGTCTGTCCGACTGTCCGTCTGTCCGTCTGTTTCTATGCTATCTCCTCCTTTGCACGAAGTCTTTTGGTACAAATACGCTGCACATTTGTCGGATCCGGCCGGATCGGATGACTATAGCATATAGCTGCCATAGGAACGATCGGTCGAAAAACTAGTTTTAGTGAGAAAAACTTTTTTGTTTTCAATACTATCGCTTCCAACGCTCGTATTTATAAGTTTCAATGATTTGTTGAAATCGGATCACTATATAGTATAGCTGCCATACAAACTGTCAGGCATATATCAAGCTCCAAGGGTATATAAACTTCGGTCGAGCCGAAGTTAGCTTGCCTCTATTTTTTTTCTGTGTGATTGTTTCCCGAGTGCTGGCCACCATACTAGAGCTCCGTAGAGTAGTATGGGGCGTATTAGGCCGTGTAAAGCCAATGTACAATGAATGGGAAAAAACCCCATCTACGGCCAATGGCCTTTATACAAGAGAAAATAGCAATGGTTGCCTTTTTTATACGTTCATTTATGTTGTTATTCCAGAGTAGTTTCTTATCTCCGTTGATTTTAGGTGGGATTAGATCAGGAATTTTGTACTTTCGGGTGAGAAGCACTAATAAATATTCGAAATATCCACTTTAGGATCCATTTTTTTACACTTTCAGCTCTTTCACAATTTTCAGCTCCTTTGGATGAAGAAAAAAGATCAATGAAATATTTTTTTTCTGATAAATCCTTTTTAAGCGAAAATAAATGGACTTCGAAAATATCCAATGGATCCCAAAAAGAGGATAGTTCACTGTCCTGTCTAAATGAATACTAAAAATATCCTGAGGATCATCAAAAACTATCCCTTTTTCTCAGTATACTTTTCTGGTAATGATATAACTGCTTCAAAGGCTTTTAAAGATATTAATACCTGACCAAAGCGAAACAAATTTAAAAAAAGGGCACAGCAGAATAAGCATACAAAAACTGATGAAATGCTCATCAATCTATACGTATTGTATAGGCCCGAAATAATAATCAACCCACAGCCAAAACTGCTTATCCTAGAGATCTTAGATTCAATTTATTTTAATATTTGAGTTCGTAATAATTGGTTATTGGAAACGTGACTTATGCCGAAGTTTTATCCAAAAATATTGTCTTTTTAATTTAATACTTATTTCATTATTTCTTTTCAGGTCGCCTGGTGGAGCATTTGCATGCCACCAAAGGATTTTGTCTTAAATCTCTTAAATTTTTGATTATAGACGAAGCTGATCGTATTATGGATGCCGTCTTTCAAAATTGGCTTTACCATTTGGATTCACATGTTAAGGAGGCTACAGATAAATTGCTAGCTGGCGGTCAGACTCCTCTTTGCTATGCCGAACTTTTGTCCAGTTTTGGAAGACAACCTCATAAATTACTTTTCTCTGCCACTTTGTCCCAGGATCCCGAGAAACTGCAAAATTTGAGACTGTTCCAACCCAAGTTATTTACCACGGTTATGAATTTACCTTCTTTAACCCCCCTAGACTCGGAGGATGCTCCCACCCCTACCGATCAAACCCAATTTGTGGGCAAATACACCACCCCGGCGGAGCTTACGGAGAAATATTGCTTTACCGACATGCGCCTGAAACCTTTGACTCTATTCACCTTGGTGGAGGAACACAAATGGAAGCGTTTCCTTTGCTTTACCAATTCAGCGGATACAGCCAATCGTTTGGCTTATGTTTTGGGTTTACTTTTCAAAAACACCTCCACCAAAATTGCCGAATTGTCCAGCAAACTGTCAGCCTTGGCTCGCTCTAATACCTTGGCTGACTTTGGCAGAGGCAAGATTAATGGTTTAATTTGTTCAGATGCCTTGGCTCGTGGCATAGATGTTCCTGATGTAGACCTAGTGTTATCGTACGAGGCAGCCCGTCACATTAAAACCTATATACATCGTGTGGGTCGTACCGCCCGAGCGGGTAAGCCTGGTCTAGCCATTACCCTACTCACTGACAAGGATCAGGATGTATTTCAAAAAATGCTCCGGGAAGTGGGCAAGTCTTTGGGAGAAGAGTTGACCGTCTCACCGGATATGGAAGTGCAACATGCTGACATTTATAAATCAGCTCTCAACGCCTTAAGGATAAGACAAGAGAAACAGAAACGTCATAAAATTTTCAATAAAGTTAAAGTGGAGCGTCAGGCCAATTTGCATAAACCTCAACCTGATCGACCTTTAACTCTCATGGAGAAACTACAGCAAAAGGCTATTAATCCTTTGGCGGCTACGGAGAAAAAGGAAACGTTACCTAAATTACCCAAGCAGACCAAGAAACAACAATTGGCCAAAAAACGCAAGGCCATCGAGGAGTAGTTTTTAAATATATATAAGAAAATGTTTGTCAGATTTGTAAATAAAAACAAAATGATTCTTCGACCTAATGAGCTGTTATCTCTGAACACTTGTGATTCCCCAGCCGGTAGATCACCGCAAATGTGTATACGTCTAATGTGCCTAGACAAATTTTAAGCAGGCTGACTTTCAAATGCTCTAACGACAGACCACAATAGCGAAGCCAAAACGTAAGAGTGGCAACGCAATCCTGCTTTGACCTAATACATCGACCGCTGGATAGCGACTGAAATTTGCTCTGTAGAGTTTTTGATGTGAAACATATTTAATTTCGGTACGAAATTCCCATATACCCTTCCATCTTAGAGTATACCTTATCGCTGGTATATAAGACAGCCTCCCCACAGCTCTCAACTTCAAAGCCAGAATGACCACCATCAAGTTTGTACTATTAGCTGTTCTAGCTCTCGGCTTCTGCTGGGGTAATCATCAATCCCACTCAACAGAAATCACAAAAACCCATAAACTAATCCCCGTCTCATCTTTGCAGCTCTGCCAGCCTCCTCCCTCACCATAGAGCCCCGCAGCAGTTGGGGAGCTGTCGCAGCTCGTTCGCCGTCGCGTATCAACAATGCTGTCGATTATGTGATCATACATCATTCCGATAATCCCAATGGTTGTTCCACCTCAGATCAATGCAAACGCATGATCAAGGCCATACAGACCGATCATAAGGGTAGGAGGAAGTTCAGTGACATTGGCTACAATTTCATTGTGGCCGGAGATGGCAAGGTGTACGAGGGTCGTGGATTTGGTCTACAGGGTTCACATGCTCCCAACTATAATCGGAATAGCATAGGCATTGTGTTCATTGGCAACTTTGAGAGTCAGGCTCCATCAAGCCAAATGCTGCAGAATGCCAAGGATTTGATTGAGCTGGCCAAACAGGGTGGTCATTTAAAGAATACCTACACTTTGTTGGGTCATCGACAGACTAAGGCTACTGCCTGTCCGGGTACCGCTTTGTACAATGAGATCAAGACTTGGCCCAACTGGAGGAATATCTAGTAAATGGAAGAAAGGAAAATTTGATAGTGAGATTATTAAAAAATTTTAAGTATAAAATGAAATAAATAAAATAGTTAAATAGAAATAAACAAATAGTTAGTAATAATGAAATATTGCGGACGGACAAACTAATGTTTAACGTAAACCAAGTAAGTTAACTGAGGGAAGAGAATTTCGCTGCTAAAGTCTTCGGTAAATTTGACGTTGTCCGTTGTTGTCAGTTTTTGCACCTTTGGAATTCCCAAACAGTCATAGCAACGCTGTCATGACTCTGCCGGCTTGCAAAAGATAGGCAAAGCCTATTGATTATAGAGCCGGGAGGTTTTTGAAACTGCTGTACAGACACACGTCCTCCTCTGTGGTATGTGTGTTTTGTTTAAAATGATTATTCACAGCTTAGAATAAATAGACTGAGACTAGAGTCGTTCCCTATACTGTCAGAAATTAGTACACAGAAAATAGATCACGATCTCATATCTGATATATTTTTAGTATCAAATCGGCCTTCATCTGAAACATATGTTCGAGAATATCACATTTACATTTCGAACATATCAAAGTGATATTTTTCCGGATCAACAGTTTGATATTTGCTAATATCAATAATGTATTTTTAAAGTATCAAAGCAATATTTTCAAAATACCTTTCGGACATAGTAAAAGTATCAAAAATATATTTTCAAAAAAGGGTATTTTTAGTTGTAGTACCCATTTGTAATTTATTTTAAAGCTATATTTTTAAAAAAAAAATATAACAATTGACTTTTCAAAAAAAATCTGTCCTATGTCGGTGGAAGAAATGTAAAAAAATTAAGGATTAATAAATTAAATTGACTTGCTGCTGTCTTAGTGCTTGCTGCGGCAGAGCAATGGGCATTGATTTTGCTTATTTCAGTCTATTTTTCATTCGAGAAACTCTATGTGGCTCCTTCTGCATTCAGAGTTTCGGTGTCTACAAATTGCCCTCAAGGTTTTTCCTAATTACAAACTTATCAAATCACCCTGTATACTCATATGATTTGAAATCTGTATTACTCTCTCTTTAGGTTGATATCAGCGCTTCAAGCTCTCTCTGCAACTCTCAACCAATGTTATCTACTCAGTGAATTCTTGAAATGTAATGTTAGCCCTCAGTGGTGCTTAGACTCACACTATTAAGCTTTGCGATTGTGTGCATAGCAGCGAAACACGAAGTAAACGTCATGACGTAAAACAGTTGCAACAAGCAAACAAACAAATGCCTCTTGAGAGCCGAGGCACGCGTAGTGAGAAAGCAAGCCGCCGAGCGTGCTATTTATAGAATACGCGTATTCTAGCTCTTTATGCGTGTGCCGACTGCGACGCTAGCAGAATTATGAGTTCCTATCCCATGGGATAGGCCTGTGGCATTTTGGGCACCACTGCTCTACATCTCATATTAACTAAAAAGCAGTCTTGATTGACATAACTTCAAAAAGATTGGACGTGCGTTTTCTTTATCGCCAAATTTCAGAGTTAATTAATTGATTATTTAAACACCACCCAGACCTGAAGTTTAAAACGCTTGTGATTCAACATATTTCACATTTCAATATAATTGGGGTATTCACTTTGTTGAGCACTTGAGCACTTGAGCAGTTTTGCCTGACTAGTATTGTGAGCAGCCCTCTGTGCACGAAATTTGGGCACAACTACGTTTAAGATATGATTCGGCAGTAATCCATAGTTCATTCAAAGTTGGCGCTTTTTCCATACAATTTGGTTTTTGATTTTAGCTTGTACATATAACACTTATAGCACTAAGGTACAAGTGCCCGACTTTTCGTAGTCAGGGTCTGTGTCGAGCAAGCTGTGCACAATTTGTTCAGAGTAAATTGTTGTTGGATATGTTTACTCTTTTCCCCAAGTGCTCAAGTGCTCAACAAAGTGAACACCCTAAATATTTTTAGTATCATCCTAATACTACAGGTTCATTAGGGTGAACGCAGATAAAAAAAGTTAACTGATACTATCTTAAGCAATTACTTTTTGGGTGTACATAATAAATTAAAAAATCAAAAAATTTTAGATCATGTTTTAACCTCTGCAAAAAGCCTTCAAAGTTTCCAAAAATATTACGTATACGACACGTTCACCGAATCGAAATTTTGTCGACAAATTCTCCGTATCATTTTAAAAGTTGTCAAATTTGAATTTAATCGAGCAACAAATAAAAATGGAGCAGGAATCGAATGTATTTTTGTTCGGTAAATGAAGACCTTATTTTGTCAAAGCGAGCCCATTTCCAACGAAGAGATACGATTTATCCACGCTCTTATATGGGACTAAATGCTTAAGACTGTCATAAAGTGCGACTAGTGTGGCTCGCATGTTGGAGTCAGCATGGTCCACGAGCGGGGTATCAACAAGGGCCATAAAGGCATAAACGCACTGTCCTCCTAGACAGATACTACAGACATAACAGTGGAAACCTTTTTGAGTGTCCACTTGGGCTATCATGAGCAATTCGCTAACTCAAGAGACCGCTATGTGGGAACCGTTTTAAAACGATAAAAGAAATAGAGCCCGAAACGAAGAAAGAATTGAAGACTATACCAGAAGAAGACTGCAGGTGATTTTAAAATTGTAACAAACGTTGGCAACAGTGTAATGCAGTAGGAGGAGATTACTTTCAAGGGAATGAATGAATTGAATAGATAAATGAAGAATTTTTTGATTTCAATTTTGAATTTAGATCTGTATTTTTTGCCTATCCTGAAGAAGTCAATTTATAAGCAACACAGTAAAAATAGACTATTCGCAGGAACGGCTGCAACCGTGATGCGCAGCACTTCAGTTCAGTGTGGGACCTGACTTCAAAGATATCCTGAAAGCCTATTAATTTACGGCTAAAACTTGCATTCATCTAGAAGTGAACAGCGCAAAGTAGTAGAAATTATGCCGAAATACACGATTTTTTTTTAAGAAACATTTTTTAATGCTCATGGTACCTTTTTGTCAAATGCTATGACTTCAAAGCAACTACTAAAAAATTAAATATGTAAGCAAGGGCAACAGTACGTATGAATGACAAACTTTGAATCCAAGTCGCAGACCCTAAAACTAACTTTTTTCTCAAAAACTTTTTTGGCTATGACTTTTTTTTCACAATTATGCATCGTTTAAGGGGTCTTACATATTTCCATGTCCGACCTAAGGTTCATATTGATATTAAACAGTTTCACTTTGATATGAAATTATTGAAATTATATTGAAATACCAAAGTGATAGTTGATCTAAGATAGTAGATGTAAGCTGTGTGCCGCATAACCACTGTGATTTCCTATGCGGATAATCAAAATCTCAATGAAAAATTGTATTCTCTAATACTCATGGCTTCATCACTCATTGACCTATAGCCTGCCAAGCTTCAATTTCATTTAATCAAGCCTCTAAACTTCTAATTTTTCTGAACAAATTAATTCCTGAACCCCGATTCGATCTTCTGACCCCAATAAAGGAAATACTCAGAAAGAATGATTACATTTGATTCATTCAGAGAATGACCTCCAAAATGTGCCAGTGAAAATAATATTTTTATCGTATTTCGGTAACGATTATGATTACTCACAGAAACTAATAAAGGAATAAAACTGAGTAAAGAAAAAACAAAGAGCTAAAAATGATTCGATGTATCGTTCTTAAAAAAATCAATATATCGTTAATGGTTCCGTTTTAATTTCATAGTTTTACCACCTCAACTCAAGTTCCTCTCCATTAGCAGTTCTCTTAATATCTGGACTTAATGAATGACTAAATGCTGAGATCTGTATTTTACATGTCAGGGCTTGGACAACCTAAACTAATATTTTATCCCGATTTCACAACCATTTACAAAACTTGTCATCTTTGTGTGTTAATTCCGCTGGCGTCAACTTTAGACCACAGATTTAGCAATGCAAATGCACAACTGCCCTTGAGGTGCACAAATGGTTAGACCACAAAAGGTGGGAGATCCTAAAATGGTTAAACCTGCATTTACATCAAGTGCGTTGGGTGGGTATATAAGCATAGAGCTTAGATGCACCATGGACAGTGACCAGCAAAGAGGAGGCGGACAATATGAAGCTTGTAAGTTTTGAATTCCATTCACTATTTATTTCTAATTGTTCACCCACAATCTGTTCTAGTTGCAAATCCTGCTGTTAGTCCTCATTGTGGCGCTCTGTCAAGCCAGCAATATACCTGCCAATGTACCCTTAGCAGCTCCTGTACCCGCCTTGGTTCCCTTAGCTGGAAGTCATCAGTTTGTTGCCCGCAACTATAATCGTTTCTATGTACCAACTACGACAGCGACAACATGGCCAGTGACTGCTTATCCCAATACTTATTATAAATACAACGGGGGTTATCCTGGATATGCATATCCTACATATCCCACATATCCCTACACCTATACCTATCCATATGGTTATTATCCCAGCTATAACTATGGCTATGGGTACAAGAGTGTGTGGTGAGTTTGGGGATTAATTAATCGGCTAAGATCCGATTATGTGATAATAATGGACAATATATTAAAATGATTATGAACAAATACTTTTTCTTCTACTATACTTGCTTCACATCAAAACTGTTTTCGTTTTCAATTTTACCTTTCCCACTTGGCTTTTGTCCAAGAAATTCCACTTGGCTTATATTGGACACACTTGTAAAATTGAAGGTTAACCCACTTTTTGCTTTATTAATTTACTGAAGAATCATTAAAAGAAGAAAGGCCCTTGAGGTCCTGCCAAAAAACGTGCGGGCTGCACTAAGCGAGCAGGAGTTGGATAGCCTGTTGAAAAAGCAGGATAGGCCGCCACTCCTGCTGGTGCGGCCACTAAACGTGCGGGGGGTGCAAAGGCGGCATTAAATTGATTGAAATAATCCAAACGTTGACTGCTAGAGATGGCCAAAGGAGTAGGTAAAGGAGCCGCAATTGGTGCTGTGTGGGCAGCCGTAAAGGGAGCTCCTGGATAGATACCAAAGGGTGAACTGGGCACAGAGGGCAGAAAGGCTGCTGCAGGAGCCAGGGCGGGCTGGGCTGCGGCGCAAGCCAGTAGAGTTAAGGTTAGAATAGCCAACTGGAAAAAAGATTTTTAAATGAGGAACTCTGTGGAATGATGTGGCTCTTACCATTTTCATTTTCTGATACTGAATGTGGGTTGTTGCTTGCTCCGAGTCCAATGTTTGAATATGCCTACAATTGAATCGCTGACTTGGTTTTATACTGCTCAATCGATGGCTAATTGGCGCTCCAAATTGTCACGCATTTGGATGCAAAATTAGCCAAAAATTACATAGGCTGGCAAAGACACAAAAAGTTGGCAATATGGTTACGAAATGGGGCAAATGCAGTTTATGGTTGAAATTTGATTGACAGATAGATTCGGGTTGGGTGGGTGGAAAAGTAAAATTGATGTAGGGCAAGATAAAGGGAGCTGTCTAAAAGAATTCCAGATTTTGTAGTGTTGGGAATTATTTGAAATTTACGCCCAAAAAGTAAATATATCAATGTTTTAATGTTAAGGTAGTTTGAAGACTTCGAATGATGGTCACACCGTAGGCAGATACTACATTAAAGAAGGACGAAAACGAGGCAGTCAGATATAAACCCATATAAAAACGAACGGTGTGATAGTAGTAGTAGTGTTCCAGAAAGCGAAAGATTTGATTTAGATTTAATTTTTTTGACTAGTCTAACTGCTATCATTTAAAAAGATCTCCAATTCTACGACATTTTTGGAGGTCAGACTAAAACTATCACCGTAGAAAATGAAGCGAATATGGATCGAGCAAGAGAACTATTAAATAATAACTGTAGAGCAGAAAATTAATGCAACTGTGAAGAATGTAAAGTTGATGAAGGTTTGATAGGATAGTTACAGTTTGTTGTGCTACACACACTCTAAAATCTCTCTTGTTTCAGCAACTCAGGTATCAGTTGAATGAGACTTCTCAAGAACTAATATAGATTAACAGCTCCCAGAAGATATATTGGTTATTAACTTAAACTAAGCAGATCTCGAAAGTTGAAAATGTCACTAAAGATTTTGATAGTTTTAATAATGTAACAAAAGAGTATTATTTTTAAAATTAAGTATTAATAAATCGAAACTATTCTTTAATGTTCAAGCGAACCGAGGTTCGTACCAAAACCTTAGATTCAGGGGATCCAGAAACCTGTCCGCAAACCGAACCTTTGACTTCACAACAGGTTCGAACCACTGGACCGAACCTTCTGAAAAATTTGCAAAGAGGCTTAAAGCTTAATTAAAATATTTGACTAACGTCTGAGTAGCCTTGGATTTTAGGTCTTTCCGGTTGCGCTACCTTGTAAGTCATGTATCATGAATACACGGCCAGAAGTCGAAAAACTTTTTGAATTGGCTTAAAGTTTGTTTTCGGGGGTTTTCGGGGTCGCTGATCACGATTCCGACGTCAAAAATTAGAAAAACGAAATGGCGGATCCAATATGCTGGACAATTTCTTCAAAAACGCATTTGATTCGGCTGAAAGTCTGTCTCGGGGGGTTTATGGGGTTGCAGATCACGAATCCAAAGTCACAACTTAGAAAAACAAAACGGAAACGTACTTGATTTGTCTGAAACATCGAAAAACCCGTTTATGGATAATATCTTAATATCTATTCGACAGATTTTTTTTCATGTCAATTTTCGTGCTCATCGGGCCAAAATACTTGAGAAAAAGTTGGTTTGGTGAATTGGGGGAGAGTGTTATCGAGCATTGATTATTTGCAATGTTGCGACAATTGTAGCACAAAAATCATCACCGGAACTGAATCTGCAGCTATCTGCAGCTAATTTTTGGCTATGTTTTGAAGAATTGTCTAACCAACAATTATTTTTTTTATTTGGGAGTGGGATCTGTTGGGAGTTTTGACTTATTGTTATTATTATATTACCAAAAAAAAAACTTCTACCTTTATAAACGATTCCCTTTTTCATGCATTGTTAATAAAAGCTTTGAAAGCAATACGTTCATATTGTACTTACTTTCAAGAGTTGAATTCATTTCGCAGAATGCAAGTCGGTTAAGTTTTCGCTATTCTATACGTCTATAACTATGAGGTACGATCGAAGCACACTAACGGAGTTCATACCTGAGCCAGGTGGGGACACTATCTCCTTATAAACGGTCAGAATATAAAATAGATTACCACTAAAACTATTCCAATTATTTAAAGTCAATCAAAAAATATTTTGTTTTTCAACTTTTGGCCAGGTTTTTGGATTTAGAACCATATAGTATAGCATAGTGGCTAGGCATTCAGTCCAAAAATGCACCCAATTCACCAATTAAATGCTCCCCAAAATGGAAAAAGTCAGATTCAATTAATTGGTAAGGGGAAATTCGGATGGCAGTGCCGATCTTCAGATGTAAACATTCATATTTATGATTTTGATTTTGAGCGCAAAGCTATTTGTCGGCTTATATGCATGAAAGGTCCTCTAGATTTCATTATCAAAATTTTAAGCATTTTTATTTACTTTACTTCAGCTTCAAAACCAACTGCTATATACGATATAATCATCCGATTTGGGCCATACTCTCCAAAATTATGTTGATACAGATAATATTGCTATCTGGAAAGTAAAAAGACGCTTCCATTGAAAAGTTTGGTTATGATAGCTTTAAGACCAGAGCTCGCAATTAACAGTTGACCGTTTTTCCTATTGCGGTCTGCGCACTAACACTTGCTCTCGCTCTGAGAAGAACACTTCGCATCTCTTCGTTTTGGTTTTCAATTTACTGTTCTTAGTTGAGCTATTCTTGTTGTGTGTAGAGATCCGACTGAGCGCTCCCACATTAACAATCAGTAGATGAGCAAAAAAAATGAAAGGCTTAGCGTAAACGGTCTTTCTTTTTCTTTATTTGTTCACTCCGAAACCCAAACAAATGCCTCACTCGACCACACACGCATACAAACGCCAAAGACACGCAGCGAATAATTAGGGCAAAAAGGAAAAAAAAATTTTTGCCACGATACTGTCAGCTTACAAAGGAGACATTTTCAGCATTTTCAAAACGATTTCCTCGTAACAAGTAACTTCGAATTTTTAAACAAGCGCACAAAAATGTGCTTCGGAAACTGCTCACAAAACATTGGTAAACGGCGAGCTAAGGTATGTAGGTAAACCGATAAGCAAGTCCTCTACTGATGCTTATTCCGGCTAGCAACTCTCTGTTTTAGTTTTTTTAGGCGCTGTAAGAGATCTGCGTCTGTGGCTGGGTTAATCAAGTTCTTAAATCCTCTCTATCAATCAACTTACCCATTATTTCATCTCCATCAGAGTCAGAGCCATCAAACTCTCTATCTGGATATTTCGAAAGAAGCTTCCGCATCTTGGCAGATTTAGGAAAATCTGTAGGCTCATGTGGGAATAAGCGCTTCAAAGAGGTTTTGTTTTCCGGCATAATAAATCAAAAAAAGATGTTAACTGTAAAATTAGAGCTCAAATTGAGTTTTTCTCCGTGTTGAACCCTAGTCTGTTCGCCTAAACTGACCGAATTATAATAGTTTGACATTACATATTAAACATGGCATGCTTGGTTTTTGATATCAGGCCAGATTTCAGTGTCTCAGTGGCTGCGCCTCTCGGTCGGTTGGGCGTAAGAAGACTCAGCTTGGTGAACGTACAGCGCATTGTAGACCATTTTGTAGACTCCATCTTCTTCAACTGCTTTTCAGTTCTTTGTTCTCCTTAGTTGCTTTTCCATATCAAACTTTTCGCTTTTCCATATCAATTTTTGCTGTATTGCGGCTCGAAATCGTCGGTAAGCTGGAAGGACCAGGCTGGATATATCTTAAGATATTTGAGACGTATTCAATGGTTAAAAGCTTTAAAAGTATTCCTAGGTGCTAAAGACATTGTTCGAGGTTTAATGGGGGCGATTGTTTGAAGGGAAGCTGAGTTACCATAGGTAAACTAAGGGTAGGGATGATATATCTATGGATCTGTTGAACATAATCTTTGAAAAATGGTTTCATATGGATTCCTAGGTGTTAAAAACGTTGTCTTGTCTTAATAATATGTAATTGCAGGCAGTAAAGCTGAGTTACTATAGGTAAACTATATGTAAGGATGGTATATCTATGGATCTGTTACACATATACTTAGAAAAAGGTGTTCTTACAGATTCCTAGGTGTTTAAAACACTGTTTCCTCTAAATAATATTTAATTGACGGGAGGGAAGCTGAGTTACTATAGGTAAACTATAACTAAGGATGATATATCTATGGATCTGTTACACACATGCTTTTAAAAACTGTTTCATACGGACTCCTAGGTGGTAAAAACACTGCTGGCAGGTAAAGTAAGTTAAGTTGAATAAGAAGAATGGTTCTCTTTGACCTATATGGTTTCCTCGGTATCAAATAATCAAATCATCATTTAATTTGCATTAATTGTTTCTCACGTTTTTAATTTTGATAGAACAAATGACATTTTCAACTTAAACATCATACATCAAGTCATAATAGCTAACGTAATCATATAATTGTAATATCATTATGTATATCATATATATATTTATATATTATAGCTGCCTGCTTGATACTTGATCGTTCAGTTGTTCGTATCTATATATGTAGTTAAATAATAAAATACCTTTATGTATTACTGAATTTGAATTTAAACTAGTTAGTCGGTATGTAGTATGACATAAACGATAGTTTTATAAATATATATATATATATATATGTATGTATGTAGTTATGCACTTTGGATAAACTGGTTTACTAGGGCTAGACGACATTTAGCATAGGCAATTAATTAGTTGCTTTCGTTTTTTAAGGGATGAGTATTTTATAGCATTTAGTGAGTACTTTTTTAACAAACGCTCTATTAGTTAGTATAATTCCTTCTTGGGTCTATATACAATCTGGAGTTCAATTGAATTTTAAGGTTGAGGAAAATGTAAAACAGTCGGTCGAAGTTTCTCAAATCATATATAAAATCACAGTCTATTTTTTTTTTTTTTGGGGTATAGCTTATTATATGGCAAAATGTAGTTGACTAGATATGTGGAAAGATACCTTTATAAAGATTTGTAAGCATGAAAATTAGTTTAATTTTGTATAGTAAGTCGAAGCATAAAGTTGAGTTAAGCCTGATGACACTCAGAGCGTTGCTTTCAAGGAACCAATTTTTAGTTTTAAACCTTTTTCTTAAGACAAATCCAAAAGTGAGGAAAAAATTAGAAACAAAAATGAAAAGAAAATCCAAGAACAGCGATGGTCAATAGATGCCCCAGGGGGGCAAAGATATTTCGCTATTTCCAATTATACAAACCGAACGCATGCGTTGGTAGATTTCAGAATGTACCAATCCAAGGGGGTGGCCCTGCAGGAAGCTATTGTTCCTATGGGCACTATAAGTATCTCTTTGAGAGACAGTGCAAATTTTATCTCTAATACTCATTGCTCAATGACAATACTTAAACGCTTACTGAGTGTCGCTTATCTGTGAGTAAGATCGCTCGACATTTTAGTTTACATCGCAACATAAAGGAAAATGAGTTTGTGGACCAACTGGGTAGAGTAGGCACCTGTACCTCCATCGTACCACTTTCATAGACCATCATAATAGGAAAACCCAAGGCAACTTGTCGCTCTCTGCCATGACAATCTAACCTAACAGAGACAAAAGTATATTGAAATTGTTCAGATGTTTGTAACGCTGAGAAGGAAGCATCTTCGACCACATAAAGTATACATATTCTTGATCAGCATGACGAGCTGAGTCAGTCTGTTTCTATGCTATCTCCTCCGTCAGTTTTAAAGCTCTCTTAACCAAACTTCGTGAAAGTCTTTTGGTACAAATACGCAGCACAATTGTCGGAATAGGCCGGATCGGATCGGTCAAAAAAGTAGTTTTAGTTTTAGCGTCCCCAAACCTCGCATTTATAAGTTTTCTATGCCTTTACAAAATTTGACCAAACTTTATGAAAATCAGACAACTATATAGTATAGCTGCCGTACAAAAGATAGTTTTGAAAAAACTTCTTAGTAGGAAAAACTTTTTTGTTTTCAATGCTATCGCTCCCATTATATTTTATCACACAATTCTGCCAAGTTTGATTTAAGTCGGACGCCTATAGCACAAAGTTGCCATAGGAGCGATCGGTCAAAGAAGTAGTTCTAGTGACAAAAACTTTTTTGTTTTCAAAATTTTGTCAAAATTGGATTAATATATTGTATAGTTGCCATATAACAATCTGACAGGCATAAATATATCATGCTTGATTATCTTTTAAATCCTTATGTAAGTGCTCCTTACAAACGATAAATATCATACAGAATATGGAGAATAATGTCCCGCAGAGAAAATGGGATACTCACACAAATCAATTGAACAATTTTCAAGGAAGATATGTGTCTGATGACAGTTATATTAAGGGGATCTACATTAAACCATCTTCGCAAAGAATTAATGTATAGGGTCCATTAGCAAAACTTAATTTAACCTAAGGGCGCGCGCACACATGCGGCTGAAAGATGAACTGACGGCAGAGCTTAAGGCTAATCTTGACAAATACTCATCTATACATATATATAAAAGTGAAAGTATGTATATTTTTCATGGCGATCAGGAAAGAGTTAAAGGCTATATCTCAAGTCAAGGAAAATTTAAGGGAATTTATCTGATTCGATTGATTTTTTCTGGCACTACAATTGCATTTAAGCGATTGAAATTCCCTGATTCGACTTGAATTTGCAAAAACTATCAATAAAGCCCAAGGACAGTCGCTAAAAGTATTTTGTGGAGAACTTACTGCATACTTGTTTTAAACACTTTTGCTGGGGGTACACAGCGGTAAGTTACCGCGTATTTCCCCACATATAAACGGGGAAATATTTAGCTTGCTCCAGAGTTGGAACACCTAACAAATTATATGTTAACACTCCCAATAAGAAAACTAAAAACATTGTATATTAGCAAGCAATAAAATAAAAAGATAATCGGGGTCGACACAAAAATCACTACAGATTTTCGTATAAACGCTTGTGTTTTAAATTTAAACTGCTTGAAATAATATGTGAAGTGGGACAAAAATGCTCGCCTACTAGATCAGATGGCAAAAGTTAAGCGAATTGAAACCGACTGTTCAAAGCCAAGTAGATTTGAGCAGTTGATTCCAAATCGCTCAAATTTACCATCTGATCTAGCAACCTAAGAATTATTTCTCAATTTACGTATAAAGTTATACGAACCGGGCAACGACGGGGATCATGATACAACCAAGGCATACTAAACTAGGTAGGCTCACTCACTCTCTAGCTCTCTTGACAACTTGTTAAATTTCAGTCAGTAAGCAACTGTTGTAGGCAAAGCATCTCCGCGGACGAATTTTTTGTGTTTTACTTAGTAGGTTAGTAGGCTTTGTATTGAAATATATTACTCTTTCGCTCTCGCTCTCTTTGAAACAAGTATTCGGAGTTCTGAGAGAGCGAGTTAGCCTACCTTGTTTAGTATGCCTTGCTAGAGGGTGGATACAACTATATAAGGTAAGGTGCTCTCTGAGAGAGCCCTCTTTTCGGGACTCCAAATTTTCATTGTGTTGCTGTCATTTGATTGAAAAGGTTGTGTGCGCACGATTTTTTTTAGATTTACCGACGGGTTTTTATTTATAATTTATGAAAATGTCGAGCCCATACTGTTGCTTATGTCGATGCAAAGCAGTGCCGGCCCGTACCTACTAGGAATTGATGTCAGACCTGGATTTATGCAAACTCGAGAGGAACTCTGGTGTTGGTGAACAAGAGAACTCCTTCCAGACTACAGTAGTATGTTTTGACTACAGGAAGGAAAGACGGCCGAACAACAACCCCCATGTACACCACAAATAAACAACGAAACACCGGCTTGTGTGAGCTGTGAATCGCCGCCTCTGGTCTGAAGAGAGCTCTCATGGCCGGCAATGAAGTAAATCAGGGTTCCCCAAGAAGAGAGCCCGAATTTGTGGCTGTGTCTTTCTCCTGTCATATTTTTACGGTACTGCATTTTGGGCTGACACCGGCTAGTAAGTCATTTCAGCGCTGGATCTTAACCCCAGACCGCATCGCAATCACTACACCGCCATAAGACGGCTAGAGTGTTCCTACCGGCAACGCTCCCAAGTAGCGATTTGGCTTTATCAGCTGCCCTAACATAGGAGCCATTTGAAAATTGCCAAGCGAATACCAATAAAAGGGCATAGCAGAATAAGCATACAAAAACTGCCCTTACTCCGATCAGCACCAAATTTAAATATGTTGTTACCATCAATGAGAAACTCACTCTCCTAAATTTGTAGTCTTCTAATAGCTATTGGAGTAGTGCTTTGCTTTTTGTTTTATTCTTCCTCTCTTTCTCGATATTAGCAAACGCTGTCAGTACTCGATAAACTCTGAATGCCATACCTTATGTAGTTGTATCATGCCGGGTATTAAGCTAGTAATAAATAAATGCGAAATCAATCAAACATGTTTTTGACTTAATGACGTTCTAAAATATCAGCTGTTTGTTCATCTTTCAGACGCATGTGTGTGTGCGCCCTAAGATTAGGAAAGAACAAATTTTAGAGAGCCGAATAATATTAACAAATTTACAAGTATCATTGTCCGTGGGTAAGAGCTAAAAGCGATAAAGATCGACAATGAACAGAACCGTTTTTTCTTTATAGTTTTCGATACGGTTCGTCGTTTTCAAAAGGATGTCGGTTCGTTTACGGATTGGTTTGTTTACATCCCTGTTTCTTTTCATGCTTACGGATTTTTGTTAGGTCGGAAGTTTTGGTTCGAAGCGGGTTTAGGTTCAGCTATTTTTTCAGATTTGGTTCGATTTTTAATGGTAGAAATTCCAAAATCAGAAAATTGTAAAAAAAATACAGTTTTAACTTTCTTGAATTCTTTGAGGTTTAGGTACCAACTCCAAGGATTCATCAGGCAAATCTCTTAAATAAAAGAATACTATGGGTAAGAAGAAATACTTATGTGGCATCAAGAGGATTATTTCACATCTCATAGGAGGAATCTTCCTGGACTATTTTTTTTTATATCGACCTACTGTACATTTTCCTCTCCCCCCTCACCCCCTGCTACGTCCTACCACAATACATCATAATCGTATACATGTTCGGACGAGGCAATGATCAAACATTTGACAAAATCATCAAAAGTGCGTTTCAGTTTCCACTTTTTGGGTTTTCTCAGGGCTAGCAAAGGTTTCGTTTTGGTTTTGGTGGACGCCGCCTCATGCCAGGGGCTGGTTGAGGTGGACTTGGTTTGCTTCAGTGGAACATTGCAATAGACATGTTGTAAGGCCTGCAAACGCTTCTCTTGATAATAATGATTGAGATTGGTCAGGTAGTAGAAGTCACAGTCGTTTACCACATCGATCTCAGCATAATTACTGTTATCTAAACTGTTCCGCTGCCCTTTGGATGATGCCTGGGCAAATAGATGATCAAATCACATATTTTCATCAAATTTGGCAAAGTTGGAATCCTCTGCCCATTGGAATTTATTTGACTCCTGCTCGGAGCATACCTTTTCAGGGGCAGGATCATCGGGTGATTTGAAAAACTCATCATCTTCGAAGGGATCCTCCTTGTTTTTGGCAAAAATGTTCACTGATTCGGATTTTTTAATCAACTCCTGACGTTGTTGTAGTTTAGTGGTTCTCATATTTTGCTTACGGCTGCAGGAGGAGGACGCCGCTGCTGCTGAATCTTTGTCAAAGTCAAAGGAGGCCTTGGCAAAGTCATCCTCAAAGGCGGCATCATCAAACTGAGAGACCTTGACATTATCATCGAAACGTAGTTTCTGGGTAATGGGTGGAGTGGCCACTGTGGGAGGTTCTAACTCGTCTCGTTCCCTTTTCTCAAAGTCGTTGGAGAAACGGAATAGAGATTTGGAACCATTTGGATTGCTAGAGGAGACCAGACCAGCAGGTGTGGAGGTACAACTGGAAGCTGTACCTGCAGGAGCAGGCGGTGGCGAGCTTTGATTAAAGTCCGACTCAAAACCATCATCGAAATTGAATTTACCCGCAGCACCAGCAGAGGATTCGCCTCCACTCATCATCATGACGGCGGTGCTGCTGGCATTCGATCTGGGTGTGGGTGTGGGTGTCTGTTCGTAGCTGTCCACAAAGCCATAGTCACTATTCACGGCTCCACGGGGACGATTTTGACCCGGCAGCTTGGCCAAAGTGGGGGCATGACGTCGCTCACTCTCCAGCATACGTTGATGCATCTCATGACGTCTACGATTTAAACGCTCAAATTTATCCTCATCTGTGGGTGGTTCATCATCCACATAGTCCTCGTCATCATCATCGTTGTCATCATCCACATCTTCATTGTGCTGGCAACTGATGTAGTCATAGTTATCCCTAAGGCCGCGACCCGAAGTGGCCACATAGCGTGGCAGATTTGGGCCCGAGACCGAGCTGGAGGGCAGGTCTTTGGCACTGCGAGCTCTGGACTTTTTGCGGAATCTGTAAAAAAGAGGAATTAGTTTGGATTTACCTTCATTAGCTAAAACCTACCTGCGTTCCTTTTCGCCATCGGAGGGAGTTTGGGCCAAGGCATTCACCCTTCGACTCTCGGCCAAGCGTCTTTCGGTTTCCGCTGCACTGTTGGGTCTCTTCCAAGACTTTTGTCCCGGCAGTGAGGGTTCTAGGTAAACAAAATGTTAATCCAAGTTAAGTAAATTTCACTTCTTCAACTCACCCTCACCATCCCAGGGACTTGAACCACTGCTTTTGCGCAATCGCGGCGGACCCACTCCTGCAGGCACCACTTCTCCACCCAATTGACTGGGTCTTTGCAAACTTCTCACTCCCGTTCGTTGCTGGAAATCCTGTTCCGAATCCTGCTCATAATCTATATCCCCTGTTATACGCAGCTTGGACGCATTGTTTACCGGTTTACGCAACGAACGCGTCTTCATTTCCCTCTCCCTCTCTCGGTACTCATCGCGACTGTCCAGGCTGCCATACACATCGTTGCCACTGCCAAAGCTGCGTCTTCGTCGTGTGGCACTCTCAAACGACTCTAAACTCTCACGATCAAAGGATTTTCTTTCACGCTCTCTCAAGTCACGGTCGCCACGCTCATACATATAATCTCCCCGTGTCGTTTTATAGGCCATCGGCGAACGTCCACGCTCCTCGTAGACATTCTCATAGTCAAAGTCATATGTGGGACGGGCATAACGATCTCTTTCACGCTCACCACGATACTTGCCACGTTCCCGTGGCAAAGGTTGACCACGCTTATCGTACATGGGCGGTGGAGGACCATAGCTGGAGCGCTCATAGGCACTACGTTCAAAGGAACGGGCTCGAACTCCCTGCTCTATTTCCTGCGGCGACCAGGTATGATGTGCAGGATGATGATACCAACTGGGAGAGTCTATAAGCGCACACATAAAAAGTAAAAGAGAGAAAGAGAGTGAGATATTGAAATTTTAGAAAAATTACGTACACAGAAAAAATAAGATGAAATTTAAATTCAATTAAATATACTTTTAGTATCATATCCTTCTTACATGAAAATGCTCCAACTGAAACAAAAATACTGTCAAACTGGTGTCAAATTGATCTTATTTTGGTTGAAGTATCAAAATTTGACCGGTAATGCGAAAGGGAAAGAACTTTGATGTTGTCGAAGAAACCTCAAGATTTATTTGGCATAACAGAGCACAAGAGTCAATATCACCTGATAAAAGTTTGTGAATAAAAAGCCGACAATGGCACGTCCGACGGTTCTTAAGAGATGGAAGATCAATTAAGAGTAATCTATGCTCGTATGGTGGAAGATGGTTGGTGGGATCCCAGTTGAGGCTGCGGAGGGCAAAAATTAAAAACTGTTTTTGAACCAATTCAAGTTGGTCTTGATATTTTTGGTAATGCGGTGACCAAAAACACGACTCATATTAAAGTATTGGTCGTACCAGTGAGACGTATAAATGTTTAGTCAGATACGGATCGTTAAATTCCTTGGCCCATCTTTTGATAAACCCAAGAACTCCCATAGCTTTGTTAGAGATGACAGAAATATGATTATTGAAGCTTAGTTTATGGACAAAGCGTATGCGTTCGAGGGGTTTGTCATCAATCGTATAGTCGAAAAAATACGGCAGTGTGCGATGAAAAGTCATACATTTACACTTTTCAGCGTTTAGTGGGAGGCAATTAACCGAACACCATGTATGCAGAGAGTTAAAGTCCAATCGAAGAAGGAGAGGAGACATCGGTTCGTTATAAGACAAGCAGAGTTTTAGGTCATCGGCATACATCAAGGAATGTGAGTGAAGCAAGACATTAAAGATGTCGTTAATGAAAAGATTAAACAGTAAAGGTCCAAGATGACTTCCCTGAGGAACTCCAGAGAGTACACTGATGGACTCAGAAAGCGTCGAATTGAAACGGACACGTTGGAAACGGTCTGTCAAATAAGCCTTTATCCAGTTAAGAAGACTTGGAGGAAATCCAAGTAGATACAATTTGTGAAGAAGGAGCTCATGATTGACAGAGTCGAAAGCCTTGCTGAAATCTGTATAAATTACATCCGTTTGCAGTTTATTAATGAAACCCGAATTCACAATGGAAGTAAACTCTAGCAAGTTTGTAGAATCCGAACGTTTTTTCATAAAGCCGTGCTGAGACTGTGAAATAATTGATCGACAGGAGTGCTGTATTTGAGAAGTAATAAGCATTTCAAATAGTTTAGAAATGTCGGAAAGTTTAGAGATACACCTGTATTTTGATTCTTATGAATAGGAATGACAAAAGATTCCTTCCATTCGTTGGGAAACTCTCCCAATTCAAGGGATAAGTTAAACAGCTTTAAAAGCGGAAAGCATAAAGAAGTAGCACAATTTTTAAGCACACAGCTTGGTACATTGTCAGGCCCGGGAGTATATGGCGTTTTAATGGAACGAATACCCGAGAGCAGACACTCTAAATCCAAAACAGGTAGATGAATGCTATTAGAGTGGGTAACAGAATAAGGATACGGGTTGTAGGTACCAAAACTAGTCGATGATGCAGAGTAGCAACGCTGAAAAAATTTTGTGAATAGATTTGCGATGTTAGCATCATTATTAGCAGTCACATTATCGAGTGAAAACGAAGGAGGAAACTGAGAAGAGGGCTAAGGGCGCAGCTAGGGACATTGTCCGGTACAGGTTATGCAAGCTTAAATGTTTTGAAATTAGATAGGAGACAATCGTGATAAATTAATAACGGTGAGGGTAAGTTAGAGAAACAACAGGATTGGAAAAAAGAGGCAAACAGGCCACCATCATTCACCATCATTCTCAGCACTTGTGAAGAGTTACGCTTAAAACGGACAAAATCGTAGAATTTCTTGGGATCATTATAAAAAAGTTCTTATACCATTCCTCATTTATCTGTTCTAATTCAGAACGAGCCACCTCATATTAAGCAAAGTCAGTCTGAGGTCCAATGCGCTTAACTTTTTGAAACACTTGAGACTTTTTATTTTTTAGGCTAGTCAATTGCCCTGTGAACCATAGAGGAGAGCAATAAGAAGTAGAAGGATTGACGCAGAAATCAAAAATTCCAGACGGGAGCTGCACCATTGACGTTCCTAAAATGATCAAGGAAAGAGCAGTCATACTGAGAAAGTGAGAGGTTTAGAGCAGAGAACAGAAAGCGAGGAGAGGTGAGGACGACCAAAAAGCTGTGGCGGGCTTAGGAACTTCCATATCAAGAAGCAGAGTAGGATGATAGGAATCTTCAGGAACAGATAATGGAACCGTTTTACGGACTGTTGAGCAAGATGGCCCGATGTTAAACTAGATCCAGAGCATTGCTGTTACAGTTTAGGATGAAGCAATAAATCAGCGAAGCAGTCCACGAACTCGTTACGTTTCCAAGGGTACAGAATGGTTGGTTCATCAGAAATGGTTCAAGATATATTACAAAAATTAAAGTCTCCTAGCATCATTCAAAGATCCCGGTCACCCGGTCAAAAAGTATGATACGTGCTGAATATATAAAGCGTGAAGCAGATAGGTGGAAGATTCCGATGAAGAAGGAATATAGGAACAGGAGACATAAGCTTGATAGGCGTGTAAGGAGACCTTTAAGGCTATGAATACAGTCAATAATTTTGAAACATGGCTGCGTACGATAGAACCTTGAATAGCCTGTCCAACTACTATTTTTAGCTCGATGATGACGCATGCCGTTGAGGATAAGCACTTTCACTCTTATGAAGAACTTCAAAATTGGATCGGGGATCGCATCGTTTTTTTCCAGATGGTTTTCGAAAATTGCCAAAAAAAAGTGGGAAAGGACAAAAAAAATTCTAAACAGTTTGTTTATTCAGGTAATCTATACTTTTAAATCTGTAGGCCCGTCTGACTGACAGTCTAACATATTATCAATCCGCAGACAAAACTTCTTATCCTAGAGATCTAAGATTTGGCATATCCCTTCGTTTAGTTATGTAGGCGCGCACCAAGATAAAAAAATTGGAAAATTTCACCGAAAGCGAAGCGAAATAGGAGAAAACGCCAAAAAACAAACTGTTGTGGAATAATCTGTTTTTCTAAGAGCGCGAAAGAGAGTGAGCATGAGAGGGATCACACTCAAACAAATTAGGTGTCAGAGAGACCTCTCTTAAACAGATTACAGCTGCTATATGTGTTAGAATGAGGGGGGAGGGGAAGGAGGGAAAAGAGTGAAGAGAGTAATAGCAAAATAAATTGACTAAAATTTTTGTGTTGTCTTTTATCTGGGTAGAATATTTATGCCAGATCCCTGCGATACGTTATTAACTTCAATTGGATATTTTAAAAGATATAAATTATAGATCCTTGGGATATGTCATTAAGATCAAAAAGATATTCAGTATTGGATATTTCATAAAGATCAAATGGATATTTCATAAAGGTCAAAAAGATATGAAAAGTTGTGAAATATCTTTTAGATATATTTTTTTGAAAAAGTCCCATAGATCCCAAAAATGCATACTTAACTAACTAGTTCATTCAAAAAATCCTAAAAAACATTTTTTTGGGCCTGCGTAGACCTAATACATACCCAAATCAAAGTTATCCCGACTACGGGAAAGACCCTGCTTGAACTTGCGTTGAGGTTGAGGCTGTTGATCTCTTTCCCGGCGTGCACAGAACTCGGCATCATAGCTACAAAACAAGAATTTCAAATTAAATTCAATTAGCAAATTTAAAAGTATAAAAGACTCACTCATAATCCTCATCGCAGGAATTCATGCGTCGTGAAGCATGTCTCATATAATAACCATGACGTTCGGGATGCGGATGCGGATGTGGGGGTAAAGGACGACGCTTTAAGTACTCGGGAGTGTCATCATCCCAGGGACTGAGATCACGTGAGGAGGAGGAAGTATGCTGACGTTCCTTTTTAGCCCAGCGACGTTGCTGCTTGGACCAGCCATCCTCGCGGGGATCAGAGCTGCAGGGTGACTCCAAAGTGTCCGGTTGCGAGGTATTCGAAGCGGGAGGAGGCGGTGGCAAAGTCAAGCGAGCTTTGCCTTTGAGAGGGACCTTGGGAGAGTCGAAGGTGGCCCAGGAAGGTTTTTCGCGGTCCACCAATTGCTTGGTGGCGGAATCAATGAGTTGAGAGACGGCTGATAGGTGTGAGGGTACAGGTGAGGGAGCGGGAGCCAGAGATTTGGTTAAAGGAATGGGAGAGGTGCTCATGTCATTGAATTGGGATTGGGTTTGGGAAGGGGTAGGCAAACTTTTGGTATTAGCAGGAGAAATGCGTTCTCGTGAGTCTAAGGACAGATTGGAGATGGCGCGCTGCATCAGATCATCAATTTCAATGTCATCCTTAACCGAGGCGGTGTTGGAGGTGGTTAAGACAGTCAAGAATTTTTGATCTTGTTTGGGTAGAGCAGGTTGATCCTCCAATTGGGGTAAGGAGGTGCTTAACTTCTCATACTGATCTTGAGAGCTGGTGGGTAAGTCCAAGTCCTTCTCATTGCTGTCCAGGCTGCTTTCAGGCTCATCTTCATCATCCACAGTGAGGGCAGAAGAAGAAGGCTCTGCGGGAAAGCCGCGACTGTCTACCAAACCCAAACGATCTCGGTTTAAGGGATCTGGGGCCAAAGTATTGTCCATGATTTGACGTATATCCTGATCCTCATTGAATTCGTCACTAAAGTCCGGGAACTCTTGTAATAAATCTTGATCCAAAGGCGGGGCAGGAGTCAAAGGTTTATCAAACAAATTCTCCACCAAAATAATGTCTCTCAAGGCAGCATAACGATCCTTGGCCTGGGCTACAACCTCAGTGATTTTGGTATCAATCTTCAAGGCGGTGGGGGGAGGGGTAACCACCTCCAGAGGGGCCTCAGGAGAGGGTAAGTCTGCCTGCGGTGGAGGAGTCAAATCACCCATTAGGTCAGTGTCCTGTTGCTGTTGTTGAAGCTCTTGATCTATAATCTCCCGGAAGACCGCATAACGATCGGCGGGGGGCACTGCCACCGCAGCGGGAGGATCATTAAAGTTGTCAAAATTGGCCACAAAAGAAGTAGATTCCTCTTGCTCCTCTGCGGGCTTAATATCCTCACCGAAAGTATCATCAAATTTGGCCACAAATGAAGTTTGCTGATCAAAGTTTACCTTGAAGACGGAGGAGGAGGAGGTTACCACGGGAGGGGTTACTGTTCGGTCCATCTTTTCCGACTTTTCCTTGTTTAGATACTCGGAAAGGTAAGCCGTAAGTTGTACCAAAGTCATGGTACTTAGCTTACTCGAGGGAACATTCAGTTTCCCAGCCAACTCATCCATGCTTAGGGTCAATAGCTGAGTTAAAGTAATATCTGAAGCCAAAGAGGCAGAGGCGCCTGTCTGCAACTGTTGTGCTTGGGCCAAAATTTCCGCCTTATTTTCATAAATATCCTGCGGTCTTCCCATGGAACTTTGCCTTTGAGGACGCGCTCGGGCTGTATTTTGTGTTGGAGGAGGTAACAAAGGAGGCCCTCCTATTGGAGCCAAATAATCATCTTCTGTATGTCCCGGCTTACGTGGACGTCCCGGCCCTGGGAAGCAACCATCTGAACGTCCCACTCTCCTAGAGGGTAAAGGTATGGGTGGAGCTTCATTTCCCCCTTGACGTCTATTCAAATACTCATAGCGTCCCTCTGTTTTGGTTGGGTTAATTGTGGTGGGTCTTATGACCAGCTCACTAAACTGTTTCTTGGGTGGCAATGGTGGTGGCTCATTATACGGCTGAGAGTCCGGCCTGGGCGGTGGCTCTGGTGCTGTCTCATTCTCACTTAACGAATCACTTTCCTGTAAACGACGCATATTCACACTAGAAGAATCCACTCCTCCTCTTTTAGAAAATCTATTTTGTCCAAATAAATGTGGCATCTTTTTCTGGCTTATGCTAGAGATCACATCTAGAGGAGCCGTTGTAGTTGCAGGACGATTTCTTATTGTACTTGGCTCCGGCGGCAAGTCCACCTTCAAAGGTCCATTAAACACCTTTGTTTCTCCTCCTGCTTCTGGTTTTTCAAACTCAAATGCCTCCAATTTGGCAAACAAATCTCCTCCCTCTTGAAACGGATCCGGATCACTCTTCTTGCGTGTGGGTGAAAATGGATCTGTATCGCGCGGTAAGTCCGTTGTGGGCAATTCTGTTGTGGTATAATAGTTCATTGCAGGATTAATGGGTGATCTTCTTAGCATTAGTTTCAACTTGGCTGCCGAGAAGTCGTTATCGTTGGTTAGTTGTTGGATGTTGGGGGGACTGGGACTGGGTAGGGTGCCAGTTAGTAGTCCTCCTGTTATGGTGGTGGTGTTAGTAGTGGTGCTAGTTGGTTCCTCAAATACACATTCCTTGGCCATTAAATCAATGCCCTGACTTTCTATATTCTGACTCAACTCTTTGAGCACCTTTTTAGGCGGATTTTTAAGCTCTTGAAAGAAATATTTCTTATCAACATACGGTCTAGTACGTCCTGTGCCTAAAGGATCCAAATCTGTAAAGGCATCTGTACAAAAGTCGAAGATCAAGGCTAAGATGAACGAACAGCGAACGAACAAAAGAAGAGGGAAAAACTAACGTGCAAGTGGAAAAACGATAATCAAACAAACAAAAGGTGGCAACTCTAAGCTAAAAACAGCTTCGGAACACCGAAGCTTAAGTAACCAAGCAGATGCGGAGAGTACACCTTTCAAAGTCTTTTCTTTGAACGTTTGAAGTTCTATCTGTAGTGGAGGAACTGCTAGAAATGGAATTGGTATACAACATTCGATACCACACATCCCTTCAGCTATTTACTACATATAAAAAAATAGCTGAAGCTGGCTACCATGCCCTATCATTTTGTACTGTGTGTACTCCCTATCCTCCTTTGATTAGTTAATTGCTATTTCTTTCTAACACATGTATCTCAAAGCAGCTAACATCTGCCACAAAAAGCCAAATAAAATACATACAACACATACCTAATTTGTGTGAGTGTGAGTCGTTCCCTCTCTCACTCTCTCGCGCTCTCTTAGCAAATCAACTAAGTCCACAACTTAGACAAAATTTAGACAAACTTTTTTTTGGCGTTTTCACCCACTTCGCGGACAAGTTTTCTTTCTTACGAATGTCTATGCCAAATTTTATATCTCTACGAAAATCAGTCTTGGCTGTGGGTTGAAACTATGTCAGTCAATCGGAACTAGAGATTTATAAGTATAGATCGAAGATGAGTTTCAACGGAAGTTCAGTATAAAACTCTTGTCAGTCATCGATCCCATTAGCACATTTTGACCTGACTCCATAGAGAGTCTCGATCGGTTTTGCGACGTCTGATTGTGCGTTTTGGCATGCTAAATTTGAGAGCTTAAAAATCATAAGCTCACTCAATGGTTTAAGAATCAGCCATGACAATATTTCAAATGGAGAAAACAGGGAGTAGAAATACCAACAATCTGTGCCATCAAGTCACTGTTAAGTCCCTGGTTAGTCACTGTTTAATCACTGTCAAGTCACAGTTCAGTCACTGTTTAGTCATTGTTGTCACTGTGAAGTCACTGTTTAGTCACTATCAATGTTTAGTCAATTTACTGTCTAGATACTATCAAGTCACTGTTTAGCCACCATTGTCACTGTCAAATCCTTATCAAGTCGCGTTAATCATCGTTAATCACCGTTTAGACACCATCAAGTAACTGATGTCACGGTTTTAGTCACTGTCAAGTCACTGTTGAGTTACATCAACTTCCCCCCATGTTCCCTCCTCTTTCCACCCTCTTTCCCACCCACTTTCCCTCCTCTTTGATCCCTGTCTCCCTGGGACACTCTGCTAAAACAGAAACATAAAATGACGTCAGCGCAGCGCTTCAGCGTCACGTGACGCTGAAATCAAATTTTACTCCTAAAATCTCAAAAAAACGCTCGAAGCATTAGGATTGAAAACGAACATGCAGCAATAAAATAAATTGGGAAGGCTTCTATTTCACGCTAAGAAATAATATGCCTCGGATTCGGTTACCGAAACTCCCTCTAGAACTAGAAATTGTAGTCAGCGATCTAAACAAAAGTAAAATCGATTCGTACAAACAGAATTGCCCTCTTAGCAAATCGAATATAGAAAATGGTGGAATCCTACTTGGGAGAAATTCAGAAAGCAGACCGGTATTCTTTTTAATAAAGCCAAAAAGAATGGGGACTGGCATAAATACAATCAGGTCCTGACACCATACCAAAGTGAGATTAGAAAAGACGAAAGACAGAATTATAGAAAATTCTGCGAGTCTATAAAAGTCACGATAGAAGGAGCGAGATTACAAAGAGTCCTGACCAAAAAAAAAAAAACGGATGGCAACAGCTTGCTCAAAAAGGCAAGCGATCCATATACAGTGAGCATCGAGGAGAAAGTGCGTCTCTTGTTAGACACTTACTTCCGACTGGGAGGACGCCTAGAAAGTTTTATCCGCCAGCAGACTTGAGTGGGCAATTGGAGCATTTATCCAGCATTCCTGCAGGAAGGAAAAGACATACCCATCCTCAGGAAGATTATGACCAGCAGTCTGGCAACTGGGTTTATCCCACGTGTTTGGCGCAGAGCAAGGGTAATCTTCATCTCCAAGGCAGGGAAGAATTGTACTAAATCACAATCCACATTCTGGAGCATAGGCGGAAAATCGTGGGGCATGGCACCACTCCGATGGCTATATCTCATGGTTGTGAGACCGATCGTGATTCCATTCATTTTGCTTTAAATCATTTAGATACGTAAATCGAAAAGAGCCTACTAAAACTCAGAACATCAACTGGAACCGATATTTTTATATTCAAAAAAAAATTTAAAATAAAAGGTATTCAAAGCCATAGGAACAACATTACTTTGTACAGGTTATTTTGCTGTCGGGGCACTCGACTGCAACACTCTCGTTTAGTTTGAGTATCGTTAAGTTTGGTGAAGATTGTTAATTAAATATTATTGTAATCACGCGAATAAAATGGATCATTTATGTACACATAATGTTAGAACAAAAACAGAACATTTTATCGAAACGAAAGTTTCAATACGAACCAGGACCGGAACCAAAATTCGATTCGGTTTGATTCCTTGGTGCTTACTGTTCCTTCTCTGACATTGTATAAGTTCTCAGTCAAAGGATATTTAAGACTGAATATGTTACTTCTGCCCTTGGACTTTTCGCTTTTCCTTCAAGCCAATAATCCAGCTTAAACATAATCCACACCGAGAAAGAGTATAGCTTCCTGTACACACTCACATAAGAGTTAGAATCACTATTTACACTGATGGAGCAGTGCCTCCTAGGTTAGATTCAGTGTTCATTCTTGAAGCAATTATTGAAGAACTTGTATATAATAAGATAAGTAAGTCCTCCATCCAAAGAATTAGCACAGCAAAACTGAAAGATCGCGCTAAAGCCATAAAAATTGATTTCCAAAATGAGGTACCAGAAGTTGTGAGGGCTTTTGCCTGCATTAAATGCTCGGAAATCAAAAGAAGAACGTATTCCCTTAGTTATTTCTTATGAAATCAAAGACCTGTCCACTCTTAAAAAAGTCCCGATAAAACTGGAAAAGAATTAATGCTGATAAAATAGAAAACTATAGAGAAAAACTTGCACAGCACCTGACTGACCCCCGAAATTGACAACTTGCTAGAGTTTTACCAAGCTGAGCTGACACAAGAAATAGTCAGAGATGATTATCGAGAGTTAAAAGAGATATCTCTGATATTATAGAAAAATTTAGATATCCGATATCTAAGTGCCATGCACCAAGCTGGATGGATGGCGAGAGCAATTTATTCCCTGAAAATATCGTTACTTAGTGCTCAATTTAAGATCACAAGCAAAGACAACATCCTAATTATATTACATCCCACATTATGCCAATACTCCAATGTAGTTTAGCAATAAAAGCACCTTACCAGAAAATTGATAAAACGATCTCAAGAGCAAACTTGCAGATAATAACTCCGCATTTGTGATATTTAACTGACGAGGTTTCTATATTGTCTCTATTTATCATTGTCAAAGAACCAAGAAACTAAAGTTAAGATGGTTATTAATTTTACCAAAGCTTCAGAAAAGCTTCTAAAGAGAGCTAACACCAATGTACCTGTAAAGCAGAACCGGGGCAGCAAGACAATGGAACATCGGGTCTGACTCTTCATCAACCTAAACGAACAAGAAATGGATTTGAACTTTGAAGTCTTAAATGGCCTATCAAGACCTCTGATGGATCACTAGGAAGCATCCAAAATTGACCTGACCAAAAAGTTTTAATAGTCTCCGCTAGTTGATGAACTAGGGGTTTAGTCTAGAACTAGTGCCGTCACCTCTGCAAGGTTATATACCCAATTAAGAACTACAAAACTTAAAATAAATGATTAATATAAAGTGATGTTAGTGTAAAGAGTTGAATCCACATTGGAGCAAGAGAAGAAGAGAGAACCATGCGACACAGTCAAGTGATCTTCATTGATTGTAAATAAATCCCCTTCTCCTTTCTTCCCTCTTCCATCATGAATTCTTTGCGACAACAACTCAACTCAACAAGCATTCTTTTGTCCATTTTACACTTACCCGACGAAATGATTGCCCCCGCCGCCGCCTCCGTTCGCATTATTGTGGGTTCAGACTCGATGCTGCTGCCGCCTAACCCCAACTCGACCTCAGCCAATGGAGCTGTATTAGTGGAAATCTCATTCAATTGTTGAGTGGGCGTTGCCGTTGATTCACTGGAGGCCAGGGGGGCCATGGGTATGGATACCTTGGTGGTATCAAAGACATCCGGCTGCGGCTGCTCGATTTCATTTAACCAATCGTCTTCATTTTCAGTAGGAAGTGTGGTTAAAGGTGAACCACTGGCTCCACCTGGGGCTGGTGACAGCATGGCCTCAAATGAATCGGCTGTCTTGATCTGTGGCTTATGTCGTGTACTGCGTCCCGACTCCGGGGGTGGAGGTAAAATATTATAGGATGGCACATAGATAAAGGAATCGCCAAAGGGATCATCTTCGCTGGCAGATTTGGTCAAATGAGCACCCGTTGGTTGGCTGCTAGGATCATTGGGTGTTATACGTTCCATTTGGGTAATGCCCCGCTGCAAAGAGGTCAGCTCTTGCTCCAGATCCACCAGATCCGCCACAGATTCAGGAGATATCTTTAAAGGGATTAATTAAAAAATTTGTGTTTTTTTTTTACCAAAAAAACTCACCTCCTTGGCCGCTGCTCCTGAGGTTTTGGCCACCTCCAAATTGACACCCAAACGTGTGCTCCCATTGGAGCCCATATTCAAGCTGCTGCCTAGTAAGGTCAGGGCATGCCCCGCACTCGAACCCGAGGCCATATCACTGAGATGCCCCCCCGTCGACTTCAATGAGGACAAGGAGGCCAACTGGCTGGCATGATCATGCAAGGATTTGCCTTGTATTTGCTGGCGTGCCATCTCAATTTCCTTTTTCTTTAGCTCGAAAACCACCTGGAAGAGATCACGCATGGCCAGCACCACCTGGCTGGCCGCCTTGTCCGTCTTGATGCCAAAGAAACGATGGCCACTGTCGGGCGAACCAAAGATATAACCAAAAGCCCTGGAATCGGTCATGTCTTGGGCTATAAACGATATTTTGTGCACGGGATGATGATACAAGGAGTCACCCGTCTTTTCATCACGCAGACGTAGGCCATCAATGGTCACATGTATGGTGATTCTTTGCTTATGTTCTCCAGCCGCACGTATGGCCATTTTTAGATCCTGCAAGGCCTCCTGAAAAAGAACATAAAATATGAGGTGAAATTTTCAACGTCATCATGTAAAGAGTAGACCAATCCATACCTGACACATGCGATCGCCACGCGCCTCACCCACCTCCAGTATGCCAATGAGTTTGGCCTTGAATTGAACGCCATCGCCAAAAAAACGACCTGGATCGTTGCGATCTGGGAATGAAGAAGGTTTAATGATAGAGAAAACATTTGATTTAAATAAAAAATAAGATTATGGTCAATTAATTCATTTCCACTGGGATGAGTCCAAAATTTGGTAACAAAGATAAGCGCTTTTACAAAAAAGAAGCTTTAGTTTCAGTTTTCAAAGGATTCTTCCTCAAGATTATGGTTCATCGATTTGAATCTACCTGACTGACTGACATATAGTCAACCCAAGAGATCTAAGATTTGTAATAGACCTTAATTTAGCGCACTACAAAAAGAAAATTTGACAAATTCATCAGCGAAGTAGGTGAATAGTTAAAAAAAGTTTGTAAGGGGAAAATAAATGAGCTGAAAGTGAGAGAGGAAACGGTAATCTAGGAACCCATACGTTCCCAATTATGGGCAAGCACTGCTGATGCTACAGCGAAGTCTACAATCTTCTTATATTTACTAGATATGGGAGCAGGATAAAGGTATCGCTAGACCCAATCCCATGGGATATAACCTCATAATTCTGCCGGCGTCGCAGGCGACACACGTATAGGGAGGGAGAATACGTGTGTTCTATAAATACCACGCTCGGCTTGCTCTCTTACGATGTGCGTTTCCAAATTTCCGGAAGTTTAAACTCAATAAATACAAAAAAAAAACAAAACCTTAGGTTTTATGAGTAAAGGAACCGGTTTAAAATGGGGGATTTAACCCCGGACCGAACCTTCTTGGATAACACAAAGACTTTTTTTTGTTCATGACATTGTAATGAGGGTCTAACAATATAGATTGTAATATATCAAAGAGACTCCATATCACATTACAAACGATTTTGACTAGTCAGACTCATAACCAAATTACGTTTAAGTCCCCCAAAACTAAGTCTAGTTGTTGCTCAGAACTGAAACTGTAATGGTACAATGATTAGGTACTGGTACACAAAAAATTTTAAATATCGGTATATGGTTTCAGTTGAGGTCCCGGTTAGATTTGCTGGTCTTCACTACATATAAAAGAGTGTGCCCTTACTGTAAGAGACATTAGTCCGAAATTTAGACAGAAATTTCCATATGAAGTAAAAGTGGAAACCATGTCGGGAATTAAAAAGACTTTACCCCCAAAAGGAAATAAATCGCCGGAAAAGTTTGCATAGGGAAAAATGTATTTTTCTTTCAATTGACTTGAAAGTTGATTTGTACAGAAAATGTTCAGAAGGAGAACACCAAAGAATTGGTTTTACAAAACCCAAGGTACTGAGTGTGGTAAAGGAGTACAGCTTTGGAAGATATAAGTTTTTATACCCTTGGAGAGGGTATATTAAAATTGTCCGGATGTTTGTAACGCAGAGAAGGAAGCATCTCCGACCACATAAAGTATATATATTCTTGATCAGCATGACGAGCTGAGTTGATATAGCCATGTCCGTCTGTCCGTCCGTCCGTCCGTCTGTTTCTATGCTATCTCCTCCGTAAGTTTTAAAGCTATCGTAACCAAACTTTGCACGAAGTCTTTTGGTACAAATACGCTGCACATTTGTCGGAACCGGCCGGATCGGATGACTATAGCATATAGCTGTCATAGAAACGATCGGTTGAAAAACTAGTTTTTGTGAGAAAAACTTTTTTGTTTTCAATGGTATCGCTCCCAATGCTCGTATTTATAAGTTTTTAATGATTTCACATAATTTCAATAAGCCTTGTTGAAATCGGACTACTATATAGTATAGCTGCCATACAAAAGTTATGTCTGAAAAAAAGTCTTAGTGAGAAAAACTTTTTTGTTTTCAATGTTTTCAATGATTTTACAACAAGATTTGTCGAAATTGGACCACTATATAGTATAGCTGACATACAAACTGTCAGGCATATATCAAGCTCCAAGGGTATATAAACTTCGGTCGAGCCGAAGTTAGCTTCCCTCTATTTTTACACTTATCATCTGCATCTTAAATATATTCAAACAATTTTGTACCACAATGATTTTCACAGAACTAAGAAAATGTTAGCTGTAAGCTAACCAGGGTTGCCAATCACCAAAAAATCGGCAGCGGGGTTCGAACCCGTAAAATTTTGTGGGTTCGGGTTCACGGAGCGGGCTTAGAAGGTCGCTAAACCTAGGTTCAGGTTCGGTCCGGGGTTCAGGAAAAATTAAATTTATAGTGTCTTCGTTTGAAATTGAACGCCATTATGTATAAATGTTACGATTTTTTAGTGTTAGGGTATGGTAATCGAATGATGGTCACTCTGTTTATACTTCAGATAGATAGTGGACGAAAATAGACACTATACAAGACAACAAGACGAGACGGACAGAAGGAAAGAATAACCCGTATGGGCAAACTGAGAATAGACAACTTGTATTGACATTATAAGTAGAAACTGGACTGGAAGCTGTGTCAATAGTGTGTAAATGATAGCCCGAAAACCGAAAGAAACCATAGTTTAAAGTACTCTGAAATCACTGAATCCGAAAAATATTAAAAATTTCTTTCATATATATTTAAAACTTTAGAGTCCAAATATTTTCATGATAGTATTTGAGAATAGTCGAACAGAACCTAAGAATACGGTAATCATTTGAATTTCTCAGCATAATTGATAAGGCTTATTGCATTTTAATTTCATTATGCTAAGCAGCTAGAAAAAAATCCAACATTTTTGAACCGAACCCCTTCTTGACTTTTTTTACTCCGGTTCAGGTTCGGGTTCGGTAGGAAAAAATTTATCTGCTCCGATTCGGGTTCGATTCAGACTTCCCAAAAAAACCCAGAGCGGTTCGAACCGGTTTGCATCTTGGATATTAGTTCTAACTGAGATCCAGTGAAGATTAATAGCGAACAAAAATAAAGAATGTATAAGAATAATAATAAATTTAACTATCATCAATCTAAATCAGAGATGGGCGCGTCGCGACGTTCCAATGCACACACCAAGCAGCGTGTGCATTAGGCCTCTGCCGCGGCCGACTGGAAAAATCACACGTACGCTATAAGCATTGACAGCTACTTATATTTGCTTGTGCTTGTATGCGTGTGAAAAGTGTGACGGTATGTGTGCATGCCCATCTCTGATCTAAATGGACCCGATTTTGGAAAATTCTGCCTTCCCCCAGGAAAAATGATCGGAAAATTCTGCATGATTAAACTATATTCAAATATGAGTTAAGGGCAATCGTTGTTTTCTAGTCGATCTGAATAAAATTGCGTTTGTCAAGTCGGGAAATCTGGGGACAGGGTTGTAAAAACATTGTGTTAATAAAAAGGGAAATGTAAATTTGAAGACATATTTTCTTATTTTTGAAAATCAATTTTTGCACGCCTCCGCGCAATTTGGAAATAAGGTCATACGATTTTTTAACCATATTTGTTTTGGTTTGTATTCAAATCGCAAAACATTTTTGAGCAAGAAATTTGATCATGACTGAATATTTTCTATAAATATCAACTATAACGAAAATCCTGCGAAAACCAAAAATCAAGGTCGGGGTTTGTATTCAGACGGTATTGAGTTGGTGCTGGATTGGATTCAATTAACTAATTCACTCAAAAATCCATTTGTCAACCCCCAACCCTTGTCAAGTCAGGGTTTTAGATTTAGCCAAACTAACAAAAGGAAGCTAATGGAGGGGTCATTACATTAGTAAATATCCATATATCTGTATATATAATTTTGTGCTAACGTTTTGCGTAATTTGTCTCCTCTGCTCCTCCTCCAGTGCCGCCGCCTCCAACCTTAAAGGTGCTCGCCAGCGACAGATTAGACGAAGCCGTAGACAACTTGGATACCAGAGACTTCACCATGACGTTAATTTCCGTCTCACGGGGGGAATGTCAACAACACAATCTCACTTCACATTCTTGAACAAACAAAATAACAAAAAAAAACACTGCTTTTTTTTGCGCTCATGAAATTTAATTAAATTTCATATGGAAAAAATGACGACACAAGCGACCAAACAGCCACTGCCGATCATGGAACGAACTGAGAACTATAAGTGAATGCTGCGCCCTCTCCCTGGCCTGGTCTGGACTGGACCGTTTTATACACACACAGATTGTTTCATTTCCATCACACACACACACACACGCACACTGAATGGAATTTCACTCTATTATTTAGCGCTTTTCATTTGCAAAAAAAAAAATTTAAATAAATAGAAAAATGTATCAACAACAATAAACAAAACACAAAACGAAAAACAACAGAGAGAACAACACTAGCGCATTCGACTCTCTCTCTCTCCCGCTCACTACTCTCCCGCGAATTGCTAAAAGCAGCTGCACCACCTGCCGACCAAAACTGAGGCAAGCGACGCATAAGACGTTCAGACCAAATGATCATGCAGAGATACTTCAGGTAAACTTATCGATAGTCCGGCTTAGGAAATCGATAGGAATTTAGCTGGAGAAAATAAAATATTTTAATAAAACTATTTAGTAATAACCAAACCTGAACAAATAATTGACTCAATATCAGAAAATAAATTAAATTTGTTTCGGTATTCGGTACAGAGTTGGTATCAAGGCTATAAGCTGGTCTGGAATTGGTTCGGTTCGGGTTTTTGGACCACGACTCCTCGAACCTTAAAAAAATACAAAAAATAGGTTCGGTTTACAAAATGAAGTAGTTTAAGATGTTCTCCGATCCAATATTACTAAATCGAAACTATTCTTGTATGTTCAAGCGAATCAGAGCTTAAACCAAAACCTTGGGTTCAGGGGACCGGACTTTTCAACGGATTCAAACCTTCGGATCAAACCTTCTTTAAAATTTTAGCCTTAATCTTAATCGTTTTTGCTGTACCCGAAATGCAAACGATTCGAAGCCTCAAATTCGACCCTCAAATTTAGAAAAAAAAAAACTTCTAAATATTATAGAAGGCTTATCTAAAACGTAATACAGTTTTTTAACAGTAGAACAGAAAGCCTTGAATATTAGAAAAATATGTTTTAAATTAAAAAAAAAAAAATTAAAACAAAGAAATAAATTTTCTATATTTTAGAAGAAAAAAAATGTTTAAAGGAGAATTTTTATTTCTAAAGTACAGAAAAAAAATATTCCTAGTATTATGAAGTCAATATACTGATTGTTTAACAATAAGTAAAAGATTTTTAATAAGGAATCGATCTGCTTTCTGATGAATTTAAAAAAAACGTCTTGCGAGAATAACAAAGTAAACCTGCTGTTCAAACGGATAATACGGTTAAATGGTTTTCGATTAGTTTTCGGATCTGAAGGCAATAGGTTAGCCTCTACTCATTAAAATTCAAAATCGTGATCATTTTCGACGGCGTTTCTGGCGAGGGGTACATATCAGGGATGGGCAAAAAAACACATATGCTCATTTTGGAATTGTGTGTGTGTGTTTAAAGAGAGCACTACAAGCTCGTATACTGTCGGTGTGTTGACGTCGCTGTCGCAGACGGGTGTTGAACCGGTTTAAACACAGAATTTCAACCTATTTTCACTGCGAACAGAACCCTAAACCAAATCCAGTTTGACAAAATATATGAACTAGAACCAGTTCCGAACCCAAGCGGTCGATTCGGTTCCATAGAAACTATACCTTCAAAAATCTAAATTTATTTGTTAACTTGTCGATATAGTGCGACATAGTCTAAAAATCGCCATGCAAGCATAATTCCGTCTTTGTAAAAGTTCTGAATCAAGACATAAAATTAGCTTTTAAGACGGAGTCATTATAGCCTAACTCCTTAGATTCTTTATATAAGTTTACTTGATGCTACGCAAGAATATAAAATGTCTCCCAAATTTTGACGCTCGCCAATCTCTTTGAAGTAACAACGGATTATCTAAATGATCAAGGACTTAGGTCTTAATAAATCAAATATGAAAATTTTCAGTTTGGTAAAAGTGAGACGAAAACATCGAACCTGAAAAATTAGAGAGTAAACCAGTAGTAAAATTTGGAAAAAATTAATTAGGATTGGCAGCCCTGATTATAAGTAGGTGTTCAATTTTTTAATTTTGAAGTTGTTTCTAAAATTAACAAAATGAACGAAAGCGTAAATTAGAGTTGAGTTGTTTAATAGCGTACCTGTGCCCCTGAGGGGAGACATCGGAAAAGTATTCAACATTATTTTAACTCTGCTATTTATTATCCGATCTTAATGAAAATTTCAGGGATTATAGATGTAAGTTTTAAATTTTAGATTTGGAATTTATTCAACATTTTTAATTGTGGGGTGGCAAAAATTTGAAATAAACTTATGAATCTGATTCCTTCAGCCTATTAGTAACGGATATAATTCAAAAATGTGCATGTCGAGGTCTAATGTCCGGAAATCTCGCCGAGTCTAGAAATTGTTTGAGTTGAAAAAGAGTGACCTTCGCCGAAATCGGTCCAGTTTTCTGATGGTCTTAGGTCGTATTTGAGAGTGGGGTATATGCGTTCGGAGGGCGGCTTGATTTCATGTTCGTTAATGGTGTTGACGGTGACTCGATGGAAAAATCGGGAAAAACTGCTGCATGAATCCAAAGGCTCCCTATGTAAACTAGATTCATCTCCAACTCCAGGTACAAAGTATGTTACATTCGGTCTTGACTGACTTTCTCACTTGTTAAGATATTAACAAAAATGGTTATTTTAAAAGATTTTCGTGTGCTGAACACGAATCTGTTGTCAGAAATGGTATATCCTGTGGAGATTTTTAGTAATTTGAGTTTAAAGTTTGCAAAAAATGTAATTTTCATACTTTTTAGACGCTATTTGTGGGGATCCTATACTTTTGTTTTGTCACTCTATGATATATTTTGAAAGTAATACTTCTTATCGTTGAAATAAACTATGCTACACAGAGGGAAAAAACCGAAAACATTGGACTCCAAAACGAGCACAATCGTTCCCGAAAAGTATGGATTTACGGGTTTTCTCATTTGTAGTACAATGTTCTCACTTTATGACCAATTTATTAAGAACGCAAAAATTTTTGAGAACATTTAAAAAGTACAGATCTCTTACATGGTAAGAGATAGAGGTTTGACTTGTATGGGACAAATGCTTCTTGTAGTTGCCGGCAGACAAATTTTTATGTCACAGGTTGCCACGCCCCCTTCCGCCCCCGCAATTCAGAAAAAACCTCATATCTCCCACATTTTAGCAGATAGAAGGTTTGTACCTTTTAGAGATATTTTGTAATCACGATTATTTATCGATTCGCTAAAGGAACTATGAGGATCGGATGAACGATAGCGGAGTTATACGGAAAACAAAAAATGTTGATGGGTAGCACCGCTTCAACATTGATGGGCAGCACTGCGCTCACTTTTTGACACCTTTATCACTTTGTGTGGCTTCTATATAAAGTTTATCAGATAAATGCAAGCTCTGGGGTATACAGAACACGGACTTCACCGAATTTCTCACTTGATTTTTGGGATAATGTAACATAAATATTTGAAGTCGATTTGCGCGAACTAGGAATTCATTTTAGACCCATGGTTTCTTGGTGAAATTTTCTTAGAATTGACCGTAGATTTCGTTTTTGCTATACGCTTTGAACGTTTTTTTCGGCCCATACAAATCGACCCCCCTACTACTTATGCTTTGTTAAGCACACAAGAAAGTGATCAAAAAAGAGCCAACTCGCTCTCTCTCTTGTATATCTCTCTGCTGAAAAGCGGTTTTGTTGTTTTTTTTAAAGCAAATATTATTCGATTGAGAATAACTTTACTCATTGCAAGAACATTTAGAACATTTGTTTTCAAAAATTATTAGTACGTTCTGTTCTCATTTTAAGTTGAAGGCAACTTATTATCTGAACACGATTTTTCCCTCTGTGTAGCTTTATGATCGCATACCAATACACTCTCTCTCTCTCGCTCTTAAAAAAATACTGCATTTACGAAAATTAGAGCGTTTTGTTGATGTAACTTTTGAATGTTTTGTCTGTTTTGTCGTTTTCTGTCTCACTCTCTAGCAGACAAGCTCTCCATACCACTTGCTCTTGAGCATTCATTTAATTCTAGCTTCTCCTAAAACTATGCTATGCTTTTTAAGACCTTCCCCTATTGGGGGTACTCGATGGTTACTTACATTTACAGGGACTCGTTTTCTTTCTCAGCGTCTGCATGGTGCTTACAATGAACTGATTGGCATTCGTGTTTCGTATAATGATGACGTTTTTGTGGCGCTGCTTCTCAGCGCAGCGGCAACTGTTACCAAAGCGAAATTAAATAAAACGAAACATAAACCTGGTCACGGTTTTTATGTAAATCTACACCGGGCCGTGTCCTGGCCCCGTGACTTTTGACATTTGAAGGAGCTCCGCTTGTGGTTGTTTACACTTTGTTGTTGTTGTTGTTATTGTGGCACTCGCTCATTACGCGCCGGTATTCGGTTCATCGTGAGATTATTGATTTTTCAATTGCGAGTGTGTGTGTGTAAGAGAGCTGTGCGTGCTTTTTGTTGTCTACTTTTTGGGGCGTTTACGCCTCGACTTAGGCTGTAATTTATGTACTGAGAATTATTTGTATATTTTAAATTCGTTGTTTGATGATTTTATTTATTTGTCAGCTATTTATTAAAGTAATTTGATTAAATTTACACAATTTCACGGAAAATGTTTTAATGTTGAGGGCAGAATTTGTCTTTAAATGTTGGTTAACAGACAAGGGTGGTCGCTCTAATCTCTCAAAAAAGAGGCGAATGTGGTCTCACTAATCGATAAGTTAATCGAAATTGGAACGATTAAATTATTAAGCGTAAAAATTATTTAGCGGCAAATGTTTGAGGGCTGATTTTAACAAATAAAAATAAAACTCCGTAGTCCATCGATAGGCTAGGGCCCTCTATTCTGTTATTTACCCCCTATTAGCTCACACTCACATACTGGCTCATTTACTGGTTTTTTGTTGTTTTTGGTCTTAACCCGTGTCGGTCACTCTATTTCAGTCACAAATTTCTTTACTCGCATTTAAATCGCATTTGTCGCGGACAAAATTTATGGTTGAATATAACGCGTATTCAGTTTGAATAATTTTTGTAAACAACTTTCGGGTTTGTGTTAATTTCTTGCGATTTTTGCTGCCGCTCTCTGATCTTTGTGAAAACCACAATACAAAAAAGTGTTAAAAACAAAGCAAACCGGTTATTTGCTATTCAAATATCAAAATTCTCAAATGAGAGTAACTTAAATTCCATTTTAACCCACACACATACACACAGCTTAACAATAGAATAATTAATTCATTTAAAATAATAAAAATGCTAAATAGTTGCAAGTAAAATCAAAGTGTAAAGCCAAGAATTACCCCCCCTTCCTTCCAATAGTTCGGTTTTTGTTTTTTTTTTTTGTGTACACACTCACACCCACACACACACATATACAGCAGCAGCAGGAGGAGGATCGCCTGTTTCAAGATGAATAAAACCTGTGCCCGTTGCCAAAAGGTGGTGTATCCCATCGAAGAGCTCAAATGTTTGGATAAGGTAAGTTTTTTGCCAATAATATTTAAATAAATAAGGCTTAAATGTGGCTCCTTTTGTTTTTTGAGCACTTGTTGCCTAAGCCAGAAAGAGACAGCTATCTAGCCATGTATCTGCTCTGGACTGCCTCTCCCGCCTCTTGATCATGCGTGCCTTTTGCTCCAACAACAAATAAACTGTTTCTTGGAACTCATATAACGGCATAAATTATGCTTACTCTATATGTGTGTGCGTGTGTGTGTGGGTGATTTTTCAATTTCGCCAACTCAGGAAATTTCAAATTTGTTGTTTCCGCTCTGCTAAAACGGCGCCTGTTGATCTTTTGTGCAACAAAAGCACAAAAAAAAACAACAAAAATCCGTTGACCGACCTTGAGCTGATACCAGTTTTAGTTTTCGCATTCTCACACACACAGTTACACGCTTTCTTTCTTTCGTTGCGCTTATTGGTTTATGCTTAATTCCAGTTTATTTTTATTGAACGTTGTCTGCCCCCAACCCAACCCCTTCTTTCAGACCTTGAAGTCTAGAAGATCGCATTTTTAAACAATTTTCAAGTGCTGATAACGTGATGAGTACGGTAAACACTCGCTTTGAATTACTCTTTCAGAATTCCAATTGGTAATTCTAATCAGTTGGTGTCAATCTCTACCTCGCACCACCTGTTTACCTGTCATCTCCTCCAATTCTCTAATTATAAGCAAAAAGCGGTAAATGGAAAGTATTTTCAACTCAGTTCTCAAATATTTATGCGTCTGTGTGTACCTTTGCCTAATGGATATGTTGAAACTTGTAAACATAAGCAAACTGGGTTGGTTGTGTCTGTGGGTGGTGGGAGGGTGGACTGGGTTGAGACAGGCATATAAGTTTACCTTTGCATTATATTGCATTAGTTGGCCTTTTGTATGTAGTTTAGTTTCTTCGTGTTTGACTTGCAGCAATTTTCAAACTATTCCCAGATGGCGGCGGCGGCGGGTGTTTGTTAGGGTGTGTCATATTTACACATGTGTGAACTGAACTCTCTCTGAATGATGCAAGGAGTGACTGAGATTATTGCACAAAATGCAATTTATAAACAATGAACTGCAACAAATAGGTGCTTAGGTCACTCCTTAATAAGTGCAATGATTGAGTCATTTGTTGGGTAAGAAAATTGATTATCTAGTATACTGAACTCTGAAAAAATCCCATAAAAATTCCTTCGATTTACTGCGGGTCTTTCTCTAAGCGGTAAAATTTTGTTTTTATTTTATTCAAATTCTGAATCGTTCCTTAAACTAGAATGCAACATAAAATACAGAAATTCCTCTAGTTTAAACATTTAAATAAATCGGGGGCCGAAACTAATTATTTTATAATACAAATTTCGAAAAAACAATTATTGATATAAAAAATTTTTATTTAAAAACTAGAAAGAACCCAACGGGCCCCAGTAGAATTTTCGAAGTGAAGCTGACTTGATAATGGCCATCTATCAAATCGTGATCTTGAATGCCAACCATCTTGTCTCAGAAAATTTTGCGAATATTTGATACGTATGATCTTCAATTAATACTTAACCGTCTATTTACCCATCTTCATGACATTCTAAACACAAATGTCAAATTTCGAAATTTTTTAAAACTGATTGACCGACACCCGGGAACATTCTGTTTGCACTTGTTTAATTGCCAATTATTAAAACTTAATTATAAAATTTTCCTATTTGCACAAGTCAATTTACCCACCTTTTTAACCTGCTGGCTAAAATGATTCCACAATGATTAGCAAATTTCGCGAATTTTTGTGCCGTTCAGTCTAAATGATCAATTTTGACCAATTTTGTACCCTTTTGATTAAGTACACTATTACCAAAGACATTAGAATATGAAGATGAGTAACGATTTTTTTTGCACACGATTTTTTGGTCCTGGTTTTTCGCTCTCTTCAAAAGCCAAAGAGAAAGCGCTCTAGGGCCAGCCGCTTTTTTGTACGCATACAGCGACAGCCGACGACGACTGTATGTCAGAAACGGCCACCTTCAGCTGATATGAGCCGAAGTCAGTCATGTTTTTTAGCAAACGTGAGCCGAAGTTATGGTTGTGTGAATCGGTGAGCACTGCATTGCAAGTAAAACGCTTGTTGTCTGGAGCATTGTTGGCCCTCGGTTCCATTCCGGGGCCGACAACATTTCGCTATTCACACATACTTGACTCAAACGCTTGCCGAGCAAGAAAGTGTCAGTCGCTTGACAGAGTTCAAAGCGATTAGGTCGAAGCAAATTCACGGAGATTTTTTTTCGCACACTAATACACTCTCACTTTATGACCTCGCTCTCGCTGGCCATCGCTGGTCTGGAGAGATCTCTCCAAAGAGCTCGAGCTCTCTTGTTCACCAACACAAGCGCACTTTTTTGTCCTCTCCATTTGGCCGCCTCTGCTGTAAGTGTGCTCACGTATTCTCAAGCATTACTTTATTTTTAGAACTTTACGCTTTCAACTTTGTGTGCCACCAAAAAAATAGCTGCATAGTGCAAAACCAATATATGGCCGTTCGGCATCTTAGAGATTATATTGATCTTTGCTATTACTATCTATCAAATCTTTATGATAATTTGAACTCATTACATTCTCAATTTCTCTTTTTTTTTGTCAGTTGCACCTCATATTTATTATTCTGAATGAGAATTTTAAATATTTCGCAATTTTTAAAAATCTATTGATCGACAACTTCTCTCTGCCCGCCTTCAATTGCCAATTATTAAATCTTCTTGATAGTCTGAACTGAACCCTGTTCTAAACCTTTTATTTACCAACGTCAGCGACAAATCGGTTTTTGGTCCACTCTTCTTATAAAAGCGTTTTCAATTGCCATTTAACCATAATAACCTTAGGTCCTATAAAAATTCTTAAAATTTCATGGTTTTTGTGACCATAATTTTGTTGGACGATAAGGGTTTTTCCGATATGATATTATTCGATATCGATATTTTTATAAACGATTTATCAAGAAAAATTTCTATGGTTACAGCAAAAGCAAATTGTCATAACAGAACTGTCGATTTATTCTGCATAAAACTTACATAAAAAACAAAATCTTCGGGAAATTTCGCCAAGAAACCATGGGTCTTAAATAAATTCCTATTCAATAGATTGAACTTGATTCAGGTACGGTATTTTGCCATAGATTTTCTTCTCTTAAGGCCTGTATTCAGCACTGCGGAAAATTCCTGTCAGGAATTTGCTAATTATTTCTTGTGTGTGTGGAACATAACTAAAACAGTGCGACCATGCACCTTAAAGGTGGAAGGTCACTCTGATCAATCAGCTGTTTGGCACTGTTAACTATTTGAATTTAAATAAATTTAAAAAAATATAAATAATACTTTCTGAATAAAGCATGCTGTTCGGAGTATATAGCAAAACTTTATACTTGGGGATGATACCCCGATGGCATGTCACTTTGCAGTGGATCCCGGATGGCACACAACATCACTGCAGCATGTTGATATGTGCGCAACTTTATAATGCTATTGTCCCTAAGGTATTGACTTCTTGGTTGGTCGCCCATCGAATGAAGTCTTTCATGGTCGGATACAAGATTGCCTAAGTACATTCGCTTCTACATTAAGGATTTTGCCAACTTAGTGGCCGGATCAGTAACTTAGCTTTGGTAGATGGGCGAACCGCTTGAACATAGCCGTTAATCGTTCAAAAAGTCAACACGATTGCTATGAGACCCGGAAAAGTAGCTCGAGTGCAACTTTAGCGGTTTAGGCGGTTTCATCAATTTGGCATAAGTGTGCCCTCAGCACCATATTCTACCAATCTTTGCAAGCAAATGGTCCTTCAGCCATATGACAGCTCATAACAAAAAAAAATAAAGAATTTTTCCCAAACTTTTCGCTCGTGGCATCCAAAATAATTGTTGACAATATATTCCTGCGCTGTTTGTCAGCTGTTCTCGCCATCCACACACGCTATCGATATGCCAACTATCGATATCAAATTGTGGATTACGTTCATGTTGCTGGATACACAAGCAAGGAAAACGCAAACTAAAAATTCCTGCCACAGTTTTTTTTATATGAAGTTTGACAGGAATTTTTAGTTTCCGCGGTGCTGGATACCCGGCTATATACGTTAATTCTTCGTTGAAGTGCGATTTCTAAGTAGAATAAGTTTAAAAGGGTTTTTCCAATCCTGTTGTAAAATTCAAAATCCTTAAATGTCTTTATTATTTGAGATCGATTTCCACGGGCAAGGAATAAATTTTAAACCCATGGTTTCTTGAATTGATGTTATTTTATTTGAATTACTTCAGTTTAATGCCATTTCAAAATAATTACATACATCAGAATGGAAATTTATAATGTCAATTCATAATTATTTGAATTATCATTTCAATATAATGCTAATTCAAAAGTAATGCTACTGCTTTAGGACCCAACACTGGAATTTCCGTTTGGTTTTTATACGTTCCCAAACTTGACATTTAAAAGCAAAAAAATACAAAAATTGATCAGTTTCAAAATTTTTTTTTAACTTTAAACCACTGTAAAAACCATAGTTATTGACCAAATTCAATAAACCAAAGTTTTTGGGCCAATTGGGATTCCCTTAATTCGAATAAATTATTGATATATATATAAATATTATAATGTTTTTTGAAATTTTCTTTCAATGGAAAAAGTATGTGCTAAAGTATAAGCAAAAATCGGGGCGTAGTGCTTAAGAAACGCCTTCAAAGGTTGAGATTTGATGGATTTAGGTGCAATCCTTGATTAGAATAGGTTTCTAGCAATTTCGATTTCAACTTTTTAAAAATTGAAAAATTATTTTCCGGACAGATATCTGCGAACGCCGATACAACATGCTTAAGGATGGGATTTAAAAGTTAAAAATTAGCATTATATCGAGGATCCAAGAACAGAAATGAGAGTTTTTGACATTTTCGGCTTAAAGAATTTATGAAAGTCTATAAAAACAGAACTTCACTCATCAGCAGACTTGTCGCTCTCCACAGTTCAAACACTTGCATATTTTGCTAACTATTCGCAAACTTTCCCGAATAAAGACTTGGGACTTTACCAAATTTCTGAAATTTTAGCCTGAAAGTATGCAGTGGATTTGAAGGTGTATCCAATTTATGTAGTCAGTGAATCACCCTAGCTAAAAACAAAACCACCTTTTAAATTCCCTGTTCCTCACTCGCTTGATTCTTAACTTTGCACGTGACATGTGTATCTAGCGCCCTGATTTAGAAATCGATACTCGTGACAGCAATAAACGAGCATTTTATTATAGCCCAATTATCTAACTGCTATCTAAATTTTCTTTATGCCGTTAAAGTTGTTTTGTAGTTTTGTTAATCGATTTTTGATACCGAAATCCTCAAATTGTCGCCGCGGCACTGCTGTTTGCCAATTTTATTTATCTGCAAGTTTTGTACTTCCATTTTTCAGTTTTTCAGTTTGACTTTTGCTTTGGCTTTGGGGCTCCACAACAAACGATTATTTCATGCTCGCAACGAAAGTAAATGACCTCTTTGTTGTCATGTTGTCAAGAAGACGAAGAAGGGGAAAGGGGAATGGGGATCAACGGAACGTGCCAGTTTTTGGCCAATTTCGTGGAGCCACGAGTCGAAGTCGTCGTAAGAGAGAGTCAGCGAAGCATCAAAAAATCCACAAAATGCCTGCTGCTACATTTGACTTCGTTTGCCACTTTAGAAAGGTCGCTGGCCCCTGGATTTGTCCTCTCCTAAGTCCCTCCTGTCTACTGCCAAGCTGCTGTCATGGCACACTTTTGGAGCATGTTTTAATTTCGGCATCCTTTGGCCCCCGCTCCCTCCCAACCCAAAATGACAAATGACTACAGCAACAAACTTGAAGTTAAAAAAATATATATTTATTTATTTTATATTTCCTTTACTCTTGACTGCACTCTTGTCCTCCTCCTCTGCCTCCTCACTTGAAGTTCACTTTTGCATGACAAACAAGAAAAATAAAACCCCAAACAATTGAGGCATGAAAATAAAAGTGGTCAAGCAACAACAACAACAACATTCGACAGTCGACAGTCGTTTTCTGACTTATCTTTACCTTTGCATCACTTCAACTCCTTATCGCTGTTTCCTTTCTCTCACACTTTTGGTTGTCTGTCTGTATGTGTCTGCCTTTGTTATGATGAGAACTTTTGGTGCCCCCGAGAGAGAAAGGGGGGAAGTTGAAGATTATGCAATTGTCCCACAACTCATTTTTATTATGCCTCCAGATGTTGTTGCATCTTTCTCTCATCATTTCTCATTAATTTACTGCTCCAATTTTTATCCAAATTCCTTCCGCTGTGCATTTGTCTAATTATTCGCTTTCATGAAGTTTTGTGGAGATCGCCAAATAGAAAGTAGCTTATTGCAAACAAAATGTGAATGATTTTATTTTGTGTTTTTTATTTAAACTTATTTTTAACAATTAAGAAAGTCGATCAAGCCCGACTGTAATATACTCTGCATCTGCAGTAGCAGCTGAAAGCAGACATTCTTTTGTTCATAACTTGAGTATCGTTTACCCGATTTTAATCATTCCTAAATAATCTTGATTCTTAATACCTTTAGAAGATAGGAACCATCTATCTATAAAACTGTGGGAGATATGACGATATTTTCAACTTTCGGGGGGCGGCAGGGGGCATGGTACCGTTTGTACAGAGTATTAAAATCTCGAGTTTGACAGTTTTCGAAGCGATGGTGAGGCGGTGAAGCGGTGGGTTCTCCAGCGATAAGCCTACTGAAGATTTATTCGGGAGAATGATGAAACGGTACCGTATAGCTAATTTTTAGTGTATAAAACCTCGAGCAAGCTAAACTCACTAATAGAAAACTATTTTTATAACAATCCAATTCGAATTTGTTAAAATGTGTAGTACACTCTTAGAAGCACTGAAGGTTAACGCACTGTGCGCTTTAGCAAGATTCGGCCGTCAGCACTCTCTAAAGTTATCAAAAATGATTTAAATCTGTCGGTCAATGTCGTCGATTTTATCCTATGGGGAGATGTAAAACGGGTTGTGGCAACTGCAAATCCTTCAAGTAATGCACAGTTTGGCAAGTAGTTCAGGAAGCATGGTCTTACCCAATCAATATCAATCATCAAAATATTCATTGCTAAATTACACTTGTTATTAACTTTTTGTGTTGTTATAGTTATAATAGTTTTTCAACCATCTACACCCAAGCACTACTATTTTAACGATCAGCGAAATTTCCATACAAAAGTCAAAAATTGAATCCCTATAAGAATTTGGAAAAGTAATACTACGAATACCAAAATTCGGAAATAAAAATTGGGAAAACAAAACTGAAACATAATAATGGTGTGTCAAGAAATAAGAAAAAAAATTGCGAAATAAAAAATTAGGAAAAAAAACATGGAAAGCAAAAATTAGGAAAAAAATTAGGAAAATCAGAAATCCAAAATAATGTAAATATAAAAAATCACGCGGTTTTATAAAATATTTTGGATTACTGATTTTGCACTTTTCTCAAGACCCTCTTCTGGTCTAGAGGGCTAAATTCTACATGTTTTTTAAAAATTTGTGGAAAGAAATCGGAAAGAGATTTTGAATTCTGTTTTTTGTATTTAGTTGTACAATTCATAATAAAAAATACAAAATTAAAAATTTGTGAATGCTGCGAGGGCTGTTAAAAAAGTTCTCGGGATCCAAAGTAGGCATCGATGGTATCCACGTTTCCGGGAGTTAAAAATATCAGAAAGCAAAACGGAAGATGGGAAGTTGGTTAGTATGAATGTATGTATCGTCCGTAGCAGAATTCTGAAAATAAAATTGAACTTGAAAAATTGGCGGCCTTTTTACTAGACTATCATGCGTTATGTGTCGAACAGTGTGAAGGCAGCCTAAGCCTTGGGCAGAACAAAATCGACAGTCTTGTTTATGACAATTTGCTCCTGCAATTACCATAGTTATTAGTAGTAGTAGAAGTTCTTCTTTATTAATAGAAGATTAAATATATATATGCATGGCATTTTCTTCTTCTTCTTTATTGGCCCGATGCTTGCATCACAACCGTTTGATGGTCTCGGCCGCTGCAACTAATGTCCGCCAGTCGCTTCTGCTCCGTGCGAGCTGGCACCAGTTTTTCACGCCAAGCTTAGAAATGTCTTTCCGCACCTGGTCGTCCCACCTTGCCTTGTCCCAGTTCTTTCTTGTAGACCATTTTTGCTGGAGCTTGATCATCCATACGGGTAACATGTCCCAGCCAGCGCAGCCGCTGTTGCTTTATGCGCTTGACCAGACTAGTATCCCCATAGAGCTTATACAGTTCGTCATTCCTTCAGATGCGAAAGTCCTCGCCAACTTTCAGAGGTCCATAAATCCTGCGAAGAATCTTTCGCTCGAAAACGCCAATCGCCGCCTCATCCGCTGATGATATTGCCCATGCTTCTGCGCCGTATTGCAGGACTGGGATGATAAGCGACTTATATAGCGCTATTTTTGTTCTTCGCTTGAGGTTTCTGCTCTTGAGCTCCCTACTTAGCCTGTAATAGCATCGGTTTGCGAGCGTGATTCTTCTTCGAATTTCCAGGCTGATGTTGTTGTCGCCGGTTATCATCGTTCCAAGGTAGACAAAGTCCTCTACAACTTTAAAGTTGTACTCTCCCATTGCAACAGATTGCCCAATTTGTGTGTACTTCTGTTTCGAGGACACTAGGTACTTCGTCTTGTCCTCGTTTACCGCTAAACCTATTAGCTCAGACTGCTTCTCAATCTCTGAAAACGCCTTGCTTACTGCCTGTTCGGGTTTGCCGATAATGTCAATATCATCGGCATATGCGAGTAGCATTACATCTTTATTAAAGATGGTGCCCGATCTGTTGGCATTTGGGCACTGGCGCAGTATATACTCCATCAGCAGATTAAAGAAGTCACACGATAAGGTGTCACCCTGCCTAAAACCTCTTTTGGTATCAAAAGGCTCGGAGAGGTTCGTTCCTATTTTGACGGAGCTTTGAGTGCTTCTCAACGTCATCATGCAAAGTCGAACGTACTTTGCTGGAATACCTAAAGTACCTAAAGTACCACGCGTCCTCTCGCAGATCGAAGCCAGTAGTGTGGATTGACTCTCTTTCCAGGTGTTAGGGTCGGCTAGGTCTAGATTCACTTCGTATTCAGAGGCTAGTTCTCTCCATTTTTGGAAGCATTGCGAAGACGACGCTATCAGTGCAGACCATAGTTATTATTTCCGATATATCGTTTATAAAAATATCGATAATCGCCTATGTCAGTACAAAAAATATCATATCGGAATAACCCTTATCGTTCAACCAAAATATCGATTGATCAATATATCGATAACATATTGACAACGCTAACCAGAAGAGGGATTCAATATTTGGGTTTGTTGGCACGTTTTTTTTGTCGTATCAATCATTGAGTATGTATGTATTGTTATTTAATTGTCTATATATAAATATTGTGGTTAAATTCAACCAGAGTCAAAAAAATCAAAGATACTTTAAATATATATTAACTAGAGTTTTCCTGGTTTTTGTAATCCGGAAAGTTTTCCTTGTTTTGATTTCATAATTCTTGTTTTGTGTAAATATGAACACGTGTTGTATTTGCACTGTTCAGTATGTCGAAACATATATATTTAATGTTATGAGGTTGCTGCACTCCGATTTTTATGATCATGTCGCGATTGAAAATGATTTTGAAATAATAATGCTGCTCCTATTCCGCTTTTGAGATAATTTTATTAGTTCTGAAAAATTAACTAAGGGTTTTATAAACCTTTTTTAAGAGATTTTTTAAACTGTCGGAAAAAACCCGAACCAAACCGGTTTTCCGGTGTTCGACGACAGCCTTGGTTTTAAGCGAATTAACTTATCATTGCTTGAAAATCAGAACATTTAAGAATTTTGATCGCTTAAATTCAAAATAAAACCAGAACTATCTAACCAATTAACGATTCTGATAGCGGTGCAGCTATATCTTTGGTTATAGTTATAAGAGCTCGTTTGTGGGAATGTATCCTATAAAATCTATTTTTTTGTTGTATAAGCTAAGCTCTGCGGTATTTCGCCATTAGAGAAATTGCTAAGCCAAGTTCATACTCCCTCTTTTACCCAAGTTGTAGTTTCCATTTCAATTTGTTTCGCTATTTTGGCTTTGCTTGGCTTTGATTTGCTTTTCATTGAAAATGCAACAAAAAGACAAAATAAAGAACACAAAACTTTTAAAAGTGGAAGACGAACTTTGAATAGCTTCTGGGCCAGGCTTTTGGTTGCTTCTGCTGCTGCTTTCCCTCAATTAGACATTTCCCATTGTTAGTTTTGTTGTATAATTAATTTCGATAGACCAAAATTTTTGACTAATGACCACCAAAAATGATGGAAAGCTTTCGTTTTCCGGACTATACATCTTTCGTTTCCTGTCTTTTAATTGTTTTTTCTCTCTATTCTTTTACTTCTCTGCTTCTTAGTATTTATGTTAATGCGCATTCAAGTCGTAATTTGTCTCCTGTGGACCTCTTCTTTGTGTCACTTGTAACAAGAAGCGACGCATTTGCTTGACCTCTTTTGTTCTTTTCTTCTCCCCCTCGACTCTTTGTTTAAATTCAATTGATCTTTATTAACCGGGCGAAAGAGAAGAGGGAAGATCAGGGGTTGCCAGTGAATCGTGTAATATCCAAAGACAGAGAGGGAGAAACTTGAACTCTCAAGCATTTGCATGACTTTTCATCATCATCATCCAATTGATTCTGCTCGATGGGGGGAAAACCAACTCCTCAGCATTTTTGTCCTATGTTTAGTTCATTTTATGAGCGTGTGTGTGCGTGAGTCTGGGTGTGGGTTTATTTATAGAGGGGGACACAACTGAGATCTTCTATGGGTTTATATGGGAAGTTCAAGTGGTTGCTTGACTCTTGAGTTTATCTGAATTGCACTTGAGGTTTTTTCACGCTTCTGCCTGAACTTGTTTTCAAAAAAAGTAAAATATTTAAGAAATTGAAACTTTTCCCTCAAAACATTGTCAATTCTTGTACATCATTTCCTTCCTTCCCCCCATTATTTCCTTCCTCATTTTCCATTATTCAGTTTTGCTCTACATTTAACCATTTAACCTCAAGCCGCACAACATTCTCTGTTCTCTGTGTTTGTTCCACATTCTCAACTTTTCTCTCTCAATTTCATTGTTCAGCTGAAATCCCCCCGCTTAATAATTAATTCCGCTGCAGCTGCCCTTGGTAAACTAATTTGCAAAACTATAAGATACACACTTAACCACTTTGCACAGATTAAGCTAGATACATTAGAGCAAAAACTTTGTGCAAACTCGCAGATTGATTGCAATTTATATTTGTGAATTGGACTTTGAAATTAGGAACTTTTTCAGCAAATGACATCGAGGGAGAGAGATGGAGAGGGAGGAAAACTGTGTGAAGTTTTTGACGTTTATAAATTAAACAAACAAAATGCAAAAACGTCAGTGAGCACACAACGAGTTGTACAGCGGCAACACGGCACACTATTGACTTTGCTAATTGACTGAACGAACAGCAAACGAGGAACAGAAAACTATGTACAGTGGGAAGAGCCAGGGGTTGAGCATTTTAGATCCACAGTGGGCGTTATATACTCCACTTGGCACAAAACTGGTGCGGATTTGGCCAGTAATCAAACCAAAACCGAAAATACAAGGGTAAAATCGAGTTGGCTCTCTTTTTGATCTCTCTGATATTCTTTTTTAAGTAGCTTTCTAGATGTGAATCTGAAAAAGTGTACAAAGCTGAATGTGCTTGTGCGTCAAGCCATACGTTAAGTGCATAAGTTACCGGGTTCAATTCCCAGTCAAGCGCGAACATTTTTTTGTGTTTTTCTGAACAACGTACATCTATCGTAGGGTCGTTGAAGTTTGTTGGACAAGCGATGTCTCCGATCTTACAGAATGTATAATTGGAAAAAGCAGCAGAGTACATCCAGGATCTCCCAAATGTAAGGAATACACTCACACCTCATCCAAAATCAATGAAATTTTTTCCCAATTGAGCTTATATTGTTAAGTTTTCAAGAAAATTTTGAACTCGAATTAAATTCTTAATAAAATTGAAACAATATCAACTCAATTTGAGTTTTTTTTGGTTATCAAAAAACTGTTATTAAGATGAGAACATTGAAAAAACCGCACTGTTTTTTTTGGTAACATTTGCTCTCATTTAGAGTCCAATGTTCTAGTATTCTCTCTCTTTAAGCGTGTGTCGGGTGCGGCGCTGGCAGAATTATGACTTGCTATCACACAGGATAGGGCAATTGACATTTGGGCACCACGGATCTAAACTCATAAAATAATTTTTCCAAATTTTTCTTTTTTTCCGATTGATCGACATCTCCTACTTACCCGTCTTTTTAAATTTTCATGCCATTACCATTTGTGAGAGTCTAAAATTAATTAGTAAATTTTGTTATTCTAATAAGTTTTTATTTAATCCACATTTATTAAGCGCAGTCAAATTATAGTTCTTATTAATCGTCAAATGACGCCTCAATTACTTCAAAAGACCTGTTCATAGCTAAGATACGGGTTTTTATTAAAAAATATCGAAAATATCGATGTTTTTCACACCAAAATATTTATATCGAAATGATACTTTTTCAATATCTCCAAAAATATCGATATAGATATTTTTAAAATATTCGACAACCCTAATTGCATACTTTGTGGCAGCAACAATATGAAGGATTTTTGTCAACTCAAATGGTATATTTTCATTGGGATAGTTTACTTGCAAGTTAAGTAAAGTACTTTCCGATAATATTAAGAAGAGTCTAAACAAAAAGCGTTTAAAAAGGGTCGAAATGTACATATTTGCAACTATAAGCTCAAATTAATAAATATCTCGACGTGATGGATCATTTCTGAAAACAGATTCGTCTAAAAGGAGTGGGTAGAAACCACATAGTAAGCCTAAGAGAATCTGAAAAACTGGAAGAGGAAATCCCTTTAATCCTCCAACCCAGAGACGAAATGGTGGCCGAGTATCACTTTGACAGGAATTTCACTGTACACCAAAGTAATTAAAGAGAATGGATCTCACTTGAAGAGACACATAAAATGAAACCGCACACAATTATGTGGTACACAGACGGGTCCCTAACGCCCCAAGGAACCGGACTTGGGGTAGCAGGGCCAGGAACGAAAATATCTGAACCAATGGGAGAATTCACAAGCATATTTCAAGCTGAAGTATGTGCCATCTCCCGTTGTGCAGACCGTAATATGGGGAAGAACTACCATAATAAAGAAATAGCTATCCTCTCCGATAGCCAAGCAGCGCTTAAAGCGCTCAGTAGCAATAAGTTCACTCTAAGCTAGTCTTAGAGACAAAGAACAAATTGGACCAACTAGGCAGCAGGAACAACCTGACCCTACGATGGATACCGGGCCACAACAACATCCCCGGAAACGAATTGGCCGACGAACTGGCACGCAAGGGTGCAGCCACCGCAATGGTAGGGCCAGAACCCTACTGCGGCATAGGCCAACACACAATAAAAGGACTTTTAAGAAAGGAAGAGAATACGCTTAGAACAGCCTTCAGACAAGCTAAAGCATTAATAGTGAACCACGACCTCAAAAGGTTCCAAAAGTTAATCCAACAAGGAAAGAATGCCCTCAGAATTCTGACAGGGCTCTACACGGGTCACTGCAGACTGAGGAGCCACATGTACAAGTTGGGAATAACAAACACCCAGCTTTGCAGATACTGTGAAGAGAAGGAGGAGTCCTCTGAGCATATACTAGCACACTGCGATGCCCTAGCGAGGCGCAGACTCAGCAGATTTGGGAAGCAATATCAGTAACTTAGAACCCACAAAAATCCTGGAATTAGGGCTGCTAGGGAAGTTGTAAATTCAGTAGGGGGGCACAATAGACCAAAATTGGTCGCGGTGCACCACTTCCCCAACAACAAATAATAAATAAATAAAAAACCACCAACCCGTCAATATACTGAAAATAGTCTATTTTTGTTGCAGTGTGTAATCTTATTTCTTATGAAAAATGTGGAAATTTTCCAAAATTTTTTTATGTTTAATGTACACCTTTCATCTGCCAAAGTCTGCGGAGTTTTAAATACTCAAATGAAAATTTTTCAATTTTTGCGGTGTGTGGTCTTATATGAAAAATGTTAAACTTTTGCGATTTTTTGATCGTTTGATCTTCAACTTCTATTGTATATTCCATCTATAATCTTTTGAACTGTTTTGAATCTTTAATGTTAGTGTTATTTGAATGAACTATTTTTTTAAATACTTAAATCGAGTTTATATTGTTGCATTTTAAAAAACTTAATATTAAACCTTGGACATAACTTTAAAACAGGAACAGCTTTTTCATGCTCAATTTTAACCAATCATCAGCGGACTTTGCCTGATGTACTGACAGCCAGCAGCAGCCCCTCCATGCCAGCGCTGCCTTAATCGCTTTTAAACAAATAAAATAAAAATGGAAATTAAATAGTATTGATTTTCAGAGATTAAAACCCGAACGAATAACGGTTTGGGTTACGGTTACTGTTTTGACCGATCGCTTTTTTCCGGTTACGGTTATATTACGGTTGTGGGATATCGGTTACGGTACTGGTTACGGTTATTATTCTAATTCTGTTTCGGGTTTGGGTTACGGTTACGGTTATAAGTATAAAATACCATTTTGATATACATACATACAATGCACACAAAAGCGGCCCCATTTAAAATCTCATTTATTGATTAAATGTGCTAAGTTCAAACTTTTTATACAGAATTTCCACCTTCATAGTCGCCTGTTTAAAATTTTAACTAAAGGATAAACTACTTCATTCTCAAAAGCATCGTGTAAAGTTTAATAAAGTAGATAACTATGTACATTGGTCATCGTATATACTATTTGTCGTTACGTATATTCATGTAACGAGTTGTTATAATCAGAATTGACATCTTAAATGAGATTGAAATTACTCCTTGCTTGTGTGGGTGGAACTGCTAGCACCACTTTTGATAATTCAAAAAGATCTGGAAACATTGTTGAATCTTTTTCCCACCATTCCCATATATTTACCTTGCTGAACAATTTTTTTTTTTTGAAACATATTAAATGAAGAGAGATTGTTGTAAATTAGAACTGTTTAATTTTCTGATTCTATTTTTGCACGTGATACCGTGATCATATACGCGTCTACTGCACATATTTATCATTTATAATTCATATACATACATACATATGTATAATTTGAACAAATTTGCGCAATAACAATAAAAAATGTTCAATATCGTATAAAGCGCGCCATCTCACAAATTTTGGCGCAAAACGCATCGCGTGCGTGTAATGTTTCACGCACACACATATAATATGCTCTGCATGTATGTATGTATGTATGTAATTATTGCACTTTCTTTAACTTCTTTTCCACATTGTTTGTCATTTATTTTAATAACTATTCAGCTCTTACATATGTTAAAAGCATTGCGGCTTTGCTTTGCCGACAATAAAATTCTTCTCTTCTTTTTTTTTTTGAAGAGGACGGACATATTTCTGTAAAGGTCAGCAGCCACTCCAACCCCTCATCCTTTTCGCCAACACCATAGAAATTACTTTAATTTTGTTTTGTGAAATTACATAGCCTTTGGCATCGTGCACAACGTTAAACAATATAATATGTCTAGTGGACAAACAAATATATGAAGAATCAAAACGCGGCTGACAAGATCTGTTCTGTCAATGTACAGTGTTGCCAACTTTTTTGCGGGCTTTGCAAGCTAGATCGCCGTTGAACAATAGCTAGAAAGAGCTAGAAGTGGTTGCAAAGAAGCTATGTAGTTAGCATTTGTAGTTTTTTTTTTACTATTAAAGCTAGTTTCTCAGAAGCTGACAAATTTGTTAGAGCCCATTTAATTACATATGTAGCTCAGGATCTTTTTCGGAATGCTTTTCCAGTTGTTATGGCTGGTATGTCATTTAGCCAATGCATTGCAATATATGCACACTACCCTAGTCCAAACCTCCATAGCCGCCGCAGCCCACGGACAAACAGCCCTAAGCCTTTGCAGTCTCCACAGCTCATTATAGTTGTCACTAAGGTAGCATTCGATGCTCCTTTAATACGTATTAAATTAATACGCCCGGTGTCGTTATAGCAGAATGTCTCAGTGGTCATTTTCTGGTCCCGCAGCAACAGCTGACTTTTTGGCTGTTTTCTGGTCACACTACATTGTCATAGCGGCTCTGGAAATTATCAAACAATTTTCGCTCCGACAAAATTGTCCGCGTCCAAGTACCTAGCTTAATCAATAGATGACATTTGTATAATGGTCAAGCTCAACAAAATTTTCTTCCTCCTTCATTCTTTTTTCCAGGCACTTCGTAGTTATGCCAGTGCATTAGCAACAATGCGGCGCATAATAAATAAGCAGTGAATAAATTCATATATGTAAAATGTTCATTGTACATACATAGTACATAGTAATTTTTTCTAGTAGAGGAAAAACCGAAATAAACCCGTATATTTGTTTCGGTTACGGTACTGATAACCGGTTATGTAAATAAAGGTTATACGGTTACGGTTTTAGAAAAAAAATTTTTTTCGGTTACGGTTACGGTTTCGGTTTCGCATTTTAAAGTGTTTTTAGCGGTTACGGGTTACGGTTTCGGTTACGGTTTTAATCTCTGTTGATTTTGGATAAGGTTATAAGCGGGTTCCTTACATTTTGGATCTTTGGAGGAATATGGGAACGGGACTTAGGTCTCTCGATTGTAAGGGAAAGGAGGGAGCTAGCTCCATTGCTCTTTCGCCAAAATTTCATTTAATCACATACATTCGCTGTACAATTTCAACGACTTACTTACTTACATTAAAATTCTTTCATGCTTGTCTGGGAATTGAACCCGGCACCTTTCTAGCTAGTACATTAAGCTATGGCATATTTTATTAGCTTTTTGAATAATAAAACAATTGATTCCGATGAAGCTGTCATAAATCAGACACAAATCCTAATCCTACTCATAATCGTTTCTCATTATTTACAAAAACTGCGTCATCTTCATCTGCATCACTTTAAGCCAGCAGCCAAAATCTCACGCCTCCAAAGTATCTGAAAAGAGGAAACATTTATCAATCCATGTTTAAATGTTGGTAATTCAAATTTAAATATGAGCGCGAAGAGCAAACAGATGCCAATTGATGAGATAGTGGGAGCGAAGCAAGGGTGGGAGGAGGGCAAACAGACATGCAGTAGGAAGTTTCCTAAAGCCCACGTGTTTGTTTTTGTGTGCAAGTGAAACCCACTTGTGCAGTGGCAGCTTTTCATGATGAGAAGAAGATGATGATGGTGGTAGGCGGGTGCGCTGGCAATGTGTGTGATGATGTAGGGGAGCTCAGCTGATGAGGCGGAAGTGAAAGCGACGAAGCAGAATTAAACTACTTCCTACTCAGCTACTTTATTTTGGCACTCCGCTGAGCCAGATATGCGGGCAGAAAATGTTAAGTTCAAGTTTCGGTCAATTTAACACTAAATTTTTGGCACGCTCTGTTTCGCCTAATTGTTTATAAGGTCAAGGTGTTCCACCAAGCAATGCCTCTAAAAGGCCGTATGAGAATTGTCTGTCTGAGAAAGAGAGAGAAGAGGGGGTTGAGTCACCACAATTGTTATGGCTCCCCGTATATGGTCTGTCTGTACTATCCAGTTCCTCACACACACAAATGACATAATTATCATTATCAAGCGTTAAGTAAGGCCGCAAACAGTTTTTAATTGTTGGACAAGACGTGTTGTTGACGTGACTGGACTGGCTTTAACCCATTTTGGTCATGCTGATAATTGAATACAACATTTTGTTATGTAATTCTCACTTTTAGTTTGAAAATATTTCACACGCCTCTCCTTATCTTGAACTGATCTTCCACAAATTTCTAATTTGTTTGTTTGAGTTTTCAATTTCAGTCAATTGAGTTGAGCTAATTAAAGGCATTGGGAGCGGGAGAAAAGGGGCCTTTGTTTCAGTTTTACAAAACTGGAACTTGTCTTTGTTAGATTTTGCAATTTGTATACACACACGTACAATATGTATGCATTCAGACAGACAATCAAAAAGTTGACTCCACACCGACAACAATTCGCGAACGAATGACGCAATCTCTGGGCAACGGAACAGGCTTTTGGCCTGCCTCTGAAATTAGATACTGAAAACTCTTAAAATGAAAACAAAATCACAGCATTGCGTATATGGAAAATACTCTGAAAACAACAAAAAAAGTGAAAGAGATAAAACGGCGAGGTATGCGGACATACATATAAGGAATTCCATTTATAACGAAGAGATAATCGCAAATCAAAGTGGTGAAATCTAAGAAAAAAGATGTTTTACCTTTAAAAGGAAATCCACGACCTACTTATTTGACCCGACTGACTGCCTGACTATCAACCCACAGCCCAGACCGCTTATCCTAGGGATCTACGATTTGGCATAGACCTTCGTTTAGTTATGTACTTGCTTGCACTATTACAGAAAATTGGATATATTTTTATTATACTCTGTACCAAAGGTACAAAGGTCAAACGCAAGTCATACATATCAAAGATTATCAAGATCACAAGACTCCGTCTAATATGAACCTTGAAGTAGTAAGAACACGAATATGAAAACGTTTTCTGCATGGACTCTAAGGTCTCAGGAAATCAAATTTGGCAATCATTGTCGATTCGGGATACCGAATATAATGTACATATAATATCGGGAATCATGTTTTAATATGAAAGCGAAAGGAATTCTCACGACAATCTAACAGAAAGAGGTTGAAGTAAACTAAAACTCAGGTTATAGGAAAATTATCAGCAGTGGTCAAGACCATTAAAGCGCAAGTATTTCACTTGAATATGAAACAGCTACGATTTTGGGATTCCTGCAAATAAACTACAAAGTTCCTGTTGGTATCAATAATATTGGCCTTCAGCAGGAAAGATAATTAAACGTCTTTGGAAAAATGAGTATACCGACCGAAAGCGCCATGCAAAATTAATTTAAGTAGAAAAAGAAGATGAGGTAAAAATCCAACAAACTAGCTACAACATTTGAACCGACAAAATATTAAGACATAGCGGTTCGAATGATACCATTGAAAACCCAATAGGCTCTCATCGGATCGTAATATTTTTCCAGCGCTTACTTCTCCTGCGAAGCGAGTGACTAGATTCCGGAAAATATTGGACCGTTATCAAGCCAGCTCGTTCAAGAAATAATCTTCCACTTAATCTAAAATCGTTATATTAAAAATAAAAGGTGTGGTATAGTATAGTAGATATATCAAAACGATATTGTGCAACTCCAGGTAATCAATTCTTTCTGTACCAAAATAATGCCCCAAAGTTTCAAAGCAATTAGAAATTTGGCAAATTTCGCGGGTTATTGACCCTTTTCTTGCCCATTTCTTCAACTTGGAAATCTTCTAGGGCTTCAGGGACCCAATCCCAAAAATTTAATTACAATCGTGTAAACGGTTTCGGGGTTCTTATAACATTTTTCGCGGGCAAGCGTCTAACCATTCTTCAAAGTTTGATCACAATCGAAAGATCGGTTTAGGCAGGCATAAGGAATAGACAGACAGACAAGCATTAATTTTTCTATATATAGATTTTCCTCCTACGCGTTTCGGTTGCATTTGCCTTTATCAGGGAGGCTTTGAACAGTCGGTTTCAATTCGCTTTGCTATATATAAAACAAGAAAGGGCTGCCGGATTTTGCAAATTTTATTTTGTACTCAGATCAGTGGTGTCCAAACTCACACAATCAATCATTGTGTTTGTATTCATAGCAGCCAAACACGAAGTAAACGACTGATCGCGTGTTTGACATTTCAACCTAAGCAACAAGCAAACGAACAAATGCCTAAAGAGAAAACAATAAGCGGAACACACGCATCGTATGAAAGACTATCGCCATCGAACCTTGTTTTTTCAGTGTACCCTTAGACACAGTGGAGCTAGAAAAACTGTGCAATCACCGTTTGAAAGAGCGTTAAAAATGAAAGAAAATAGGTTACAAACATCAACACTCCGTTATTTAATATTCGATTTGTGCGAGGTGCATAAATATGGCCGCACAATTTTATTTGCGCCCACTTGATTGAGTAACTATTTGTAATAAATTTGTAAATATTTCAAGTGGGCCAGTGCTGTCAAATGTCAAAAAAGGCCAAATTCTGTCGCTCAAAAATGAGAATTTCTGATTTCGTGAAAACGCCAAAAAAAAAATTGGTTGCTCCGACAGAGTTCTGCGAAATTTGGAAAATCGAAGTTTATTGTCGACGGATCTGATGGGTTTTTTCATTATTGGAGTTATTTGAGGAAGGAACCCCTGTTCTTTCCTAAGAGAAAATTTGGAGGAGGCACATTGATGGTTTGATCTGCGTTTTGCGAGTGTGGACACCTGGAGCTGGTTTTTCCAAGCACTCGCATGAACTCCAATAACTAAACGTTAGCTCGTAAAGAAAGAGAGCAGAGCACTCACTAGAATTTGCTGTTGCTTTATGTAACATAAGCACACCCATATATCCGTTTCCAAAAACCGAAATTATTTATTTGTCTCTTTAACTTTAAATTTTAAATTATTAATATTTATTCTGCTTTTGCAAGAAAATTACTAAGGCTTAGTTGAAGAAAGACCATTGAAGACGTCAAAAAACTTCAAATACGATTTCCATAAGCTGCGCTTCTTAATCTACTTCTTCCATTTAAATCAGAATCTGGTTCTCTCCCCCTAAAGATAAGTTACGATAAGTTTTCAAACATTTATATTACAACATCAATTCCACTTCAAATGCCATAAATCTGTTTTCCTTCTACTCCAATTTCAAGTGCAATTGAAAATCTCTTGTTTACCAAAATTTGAAGCATTTGCTTAGGGCCAATTGTCCATTTGATAAAACAGAAAAAAAAAAATAAAACTGTCAAAAGTTTTCACACAATGCACACTTCAAATGCCAAACAGCAAAAACCGAAATTCGCATTGTTAACTTGGCTTTTTATGTTCTGTGATGGCCAACAACAAAATAAAAAAAGAAAACCTATTCAGCGGGAGTCAAAACACAGTAGGAGAAAATTTAGTTTTTAGCTCTATTGTTTAAAAACTCTCCATTCTTTAAGCACAAATTAAACTTTGACGTTTGAGCATTTTACATACACCGTTAGGAAGAAGTGGAGGAGACGACTCTACCACTGGGTTTCCATAGATATTTATCATGATTTAATGCCCGGCTATTTTTTATGTATGCGTTCTCTGCCATGCGTAGCCATCAGGGTAAATGTCGAAGAAGCAAAAGAAGTTGGAGATAAAAAACATCGTGTTAAAGTGTTGTGTCGACTCGACTGAATGAAAAGTCTTTAGTCAGCAAACAGTAGGTTGGCTTTCGGACTCTCTATCTTTCGCTCTCTCTCTCTGTCTGCTGACATTGCTGGGAAGTGAATCACCATCATCATCATCAACATCAACAGTTCTCCCTGGCATTAGGTTTGAGGTTGATGTAATTGCCTTTTTTTTATAGCTGATATTGCAAAAAGTAAAGTGAGATACAAAGGCAAAGCAAAAGCGAAACGAAGCGGCCTGGAGCCAGCTGGTGGTCCGATCTCTCGCTTAATGAATAATGAAAGAAATGAAATTAATAAACAAATTATGGTACATATGACTGTCTCTGTTCTTCCTTTGAATGAGTAGGTACAGACGTGCAAATATGTAGCAAAAATAATCTTGGTAAATTCTGATAGTAATCAATTGTGGCTGTGTTATGTTGCTGCTCCCAATCCGTCAGTCACCATGAACGTGCCTGAACACTGAAAGATTACATTCAGTTGGTTTAAAAAATCTTTGGAATTTGCAGAGAACAATACATCATAAGTATAGATAAGCAAACATCATCTTCTGATGTCATCATTAGTAGACTTTGCTATAAAATAAAGGTAGGAAATCTTTTAAATTGAATTATACTTACATATGTTTTTAATGGATAATTGTTATCTCAATGTACAATAATTGTGCCCAGAAGCATAAAAATATTCATTTTCGACCAACCGAAGTTTGCAAAAAAAAAATACTTTACGAATTAATAAGAAACGTAGTTTCCCGATTTAGATAAAGTCCGCCCCACAACTAAACTTGTTTTTGGATAATCCATACCCCAGTTCGTGTATGATATTAGATTTGTCTTTACCAATTAGATTGAACTTTCATTTTCCAATCTTAAATAAATTCGAAGTCCTGTACTTAAACCACTTTTGAAGCACATTTAGAGTTTGTGCATAGAACATAGACAACATAGAGCATAGAACCAGCATGTCTAAAACAGGAGTGCCCAAGCTTATTCCGCAAGGCACGCATAGAGCAACAACAAATTCATACGTGTGCTCTCCTCTCTTTCTTTTCGAGCTCTTGTTACTGTTTCTTGCATGCTTGGCAAAAATGTGACCCCCAATATTTGGGGGTTGTTGAGGGTTGGGATGCTGTTTGCATTTATGTGCACATTAAGCACTTGCTCGACTTCCTTTGTCCATGTGGTAAGTAGTGTAGCAGAAGATTTGATGGCACAGAGAGGGAAAGGTTTCTGTAAGAGAAGAAATTTTCAAGGATTGGCAGAGAGTTGTTCAGCCTATCTTCCAGGGTTTTGACATCCCAAGACAGTGTGCTATGCAGAATGTCTTGTAAGAGTGTAGTATGGTTCACCATATCAAAGGCCTTGGAAAGATCTAGGGCAAATATTATAGATATTTCCTGTAGTCGCCTGTCGCCAAACAGTGCATTTTTCGGGGTGCATTGACACCTCTTGAATATCCTCTGGCTGAACTTCTTACCATAATTGGCAATCCTTTTTGTTGACGTACCCATTGAGCCAAAAATGAACTTCATTGCTGAAGACAAGGATCTTCATTCAACTTTTATAAGGCCAACCGGCATTAGTTCTTGTCCTAGTCCTTATGTAAAATTTTCCAGGCAACAATATTCTTCTCGCTATGCACTCTTCGCACACTGAATTAATGTCCAATAACGTGAAGCTAATGCAATATTTGGTCCCAATAGCTTGAATAGCCTATTCTGTGGTTCGATTATGACAACCATCAAATGGATGTAACTTGCGAAACACATTTCTCAAAGAGCACAGAGAATGTTAATAATAAAATTAAATTATTTACAAGCGCTGACCGTTTTATTTTTTTTTCAATTTATGGTGAAATGGCAAACCTAAACCAAACAGCAAGCAATTATTACCCATTACATTGGCTCGAGGATCAACTGTGTACAACTTCTGCTTTGTACACCAAAAAGAGCAGTACTGTACAGTTTCAAGAACCTCCCGGTTCTTTCTTCAGTAGGCTTTTAAGACAAAATCATCCCTTTAATTCGAGTTCTTCGTAGCCATAAATCAACACCATAACCAAAACTGATATTTTCTAATTCAGAAACGATATTTTTGGAACTTAAAAGAATGAAAATGTACATGTTCAGTTTGGCTCTTAATTTTCTGTTTTATTGCTTTAATCAAGAAAGATAAGTCTATATGAAAGACTGACTCCAGGTTGTATCATCAGTAGACTATTCCATTGACTTTAAGTAAGCAGCACATCGGATTTTCAAGCGGGAGTGTATGACTTAAGCAACCAAAGAGTGAGAAATAATCTTTCATTCCATTAAAGAATGTCTAGATAATAAATTCCACGCTAACTGAACAATATATCAATCAGCTAAGTCAAGTTTAACATAGATCAAGGTAAGCTTTTTAGATGAAAAGATATCAGTTAGTTCCCATATACCGTTTGCCTGAAAGATAACTAGTTTTGATAAGACGCAAAAAAAACAAATAACAGAAATAAAAGACAGACAAACATAGAGACAGAACCAGACACAATCTTCTTGTATTGCGTGATTTGTGGTGACTTGGCATAAGAAGTGGAAACTTGGCAAAGACACACACACACACACACTACCACAGACAGCACACTCAAGTTGAATCAACATTTACTGAGTGGTTGGAACTGCAACGCGTTATGCAAATTTTTTTGGTGAAAACTTCCCCCCAAAAGACTTGCAACGTGGAGGTCAACAAACGATTAACTTGTCTGCGGATTAGCAAAAAAAACACGAGATGAAAATATGCTATAATTGGTTTAAAAAAAAACTCAACCAAGACCCGTTTTTGTTAAACAATTTTTAAAACCTACTTTGACCCGCATTCAGAAGCTTTTTTTAAATAAATCAACAGATTTTTCTCTTAAGCCCACTTTCCAGCTCAGGGCGCGCGCGCATGCGTAACCCAGACAATAACAAAAACTTCACTTTCACAAAAAAATGCAGTTCCAGCGGTTGTTGAGGTAATCTCTGGCCGGTGGTCACCGTTTTTTGTTTTTTGGTCATTCAATTTTCTATGCTCGTTTTAACCCACTTTTCACTTTTTTTTCTTCCTTCTTCCTCGCTCACTTCTCGTCTCAATTTACAACTTAAATGTTTTTTAGTTGTCAACCACAAGACGAGGTGTTAAATTTGCATTCAAATTTGCACGCTTTCAACATTAAACAAAAACAATTGGCATGAGCCACCCCGGATTCAAATTACCCATGGAAAGCAAATGACAAATGGGGACAACACGAACTTTTTTAGCCACAACAAAATGGTAACAAAAATCTATTTATAAGTCCGCGACGGCTTCAAGTGTCAAAAAAAAAAAGAAATAAACGAAAACGACAATTGAGTACAATAGTTTAGGTAAGCGAGAGTTGGGAGCAGCACACTTGAAATGAGATTACTAGAGCAGAATCAATATAAGATTTTCGAAAAGTGGGCGAAATATGCTTTTCATGGAGAGAATCCTAAATGGAACCAAACGTAAATGTTTTGATAATTAGATTTTTTTTTTTGTATAGACCAGAGTCCAGAACGTTCTGATCTACTGTTACCAGCTTGTACTGCTCTCTTCTGCAACAACAAAGAAGTGCTAAATGAGCTCGCTCCCGCGTGGCTAAACACACACGCAACGCCAAAATGAGCATGTGTGTTGGCCGGCCCCTGGTGTAGGCTTAATGATTGTTTATACTAGATAGTCAAAAAATCATTTAATTATTATTTTAATTAATGCCCTGGTAGCTAAGAGTCCAATACACTCCATTTATATCGTTTCGTATTTAAAATTTTAATTATGTTTTGGTCTTAATTGTATTCAAACGTTTTAGAATCGAAAATCAAATGTTAAAATGTGAACATGAGACTTGACCATGATCCTGACGTGGATTTAGATGTCATAAACTGGATGAGTGGCATTCGGATTTTAGGCCACCGGAGAATTTTCAAACTTGAACATGATATTCAACTCGACCCACAAGTAGTCTAAATCGCAGACTTAATTAACTCATCCTATGTCAGAAATATGTAAATTTTTGTAATAGCATAAAATATTTATAGCGAGGCTGACGAGGACCGCTTGCAACAGTATAGCCGAGATACTTCTCGACAGGGTCGCCCAGTCGTGAAAGCACTTGATGTGCATTGTGTGGGAAACTACCCTTAAGACCAAAGCACGTTATTAGAGCGAAGCTCTTTTACGGACGTCAGACTGGGGGAGTGAATCTTGAAAAATTTTGTCTTTGCGACAGATTCTTTTGGGGTATGTCTTTGATTTTGTGTTTTGTATTTTGTATTTGCAAAATCAGCTGCTTTTACCATTACCGCGTAGTAGCAGGTGGGTTGTGTGTGGAGTGGGATAGTGTGAGGTGCAAGTGCGGGGAGGTGTCACCTCCGAAGAGATGGGTATTGGGCTGGGACCTGGTGTTGATCAGGTGAAGATTTGGTAAGGATCTGGCGGAAATTTGGTGCTGATCTGGTGGGGTTTTGGTGGTGATGTGGTGGGGAACTGGTGTTTATCTGGTAGGGACCTAGTGAGCTCTGGTTTGGATCTGGTGTGGATCAGGTAGGGATCTGGTGGGGATTGGGTAGAGATCTGATGGGAGCCAGGTGGGGATCAGGTGGAGATCTGGTGGGGATCTGATAGGGATCTAGGTGAGCTCTACTTGGGATATGGAGGGACTCTACTGGGGATCGTGAGGAGATCTGGAATTGGTCGGGTGGGGATATGGTAGGTATACGGGGAGTGGGGGTACAAAGAGTGGCTGCATTAAGGTCAAGTTGTGAATTCTGTGCTGAAAACTATAATGCTTTTTGTTTGACAGTGCCTTAACAGTGACATTACAGTTTCTTAACAGTGACCTAACAGTGACTTAACAGTGACTTAACAGTGACTTAACAGTAACTTAACAGTGACTTAACAGTGACCTAACAGTGACCTAACAGTGACCTAACAGTGACCTAACAGTGACCTAACAGTGACTTAACAGTGACTTAACAGTGACTTAACAGTGACTTAACAGTAACTTAACAGTAACTTAACAGTAACTTAAAAGTGACTTTACAGTTCCTTAAAGCGACTTAACAGTGACTTTACAGTGATTTGAGAGTGACCTAATATTTGATAATTTAACATTTATTTATACAGAATCCAAATGTGTCTCTTTCCATTACTTAAATCGGATTCATCGTAAAGAGCTTCGCTCGTACCGTGCGTCTCATGACACACATTGTTTTTTTATACATATGTATCTTACAAATACTGCTTTGGTTTAGAATAGAATAGAAATTAAGGGTTGGAAACGGAGGAGATATGCTTAAGAAAAGGCTACTCACTCGACAAAAAGAGTCAGTACAAATTCAATTTTACAACCGTGCTCACTAAAAGTGTATAATTCTATATACGAATGTTAATGATATTAAAATCAGAACAAATGTCTCGGATTCAAAACCAAACGTTCTTAATTCAAGTACTTAATACCTTGGATTTGGGAAAATGCAACGGATATGGCGAACAATTTAAAATAGAATCTGATAAAATTTTCTCTAGATTTAAGACTTTGCTTGTGAGCTTTAGAAAGTAGTGGGGTTGACTCTAAAAATTAATGAGGAATATTGTAAATTTGGTTGTACTTAAGACCATTATAACCTAAAAGTATGATCAGAAAGGACAGTCTTAAATCAAGTTTTCTGGAGTTGAATACATTGCGCTTACTATTGACCAGAAATTTCCAAATGTCGTCGATATTTCCGGCTATTAAAATGATTTTTACGAAAATAATTTCGAAAATAATCGCTTAAAGTCGAAAATTTTTAATAAGAAATATAACGCTCAAAGATTGGGAGTGTCCTACTGAACCGTTTTGAAACGGCGGCATAGTTTGTTCCAACTCCATAAACCACTGAACAGAGAGGTTTGACTTCACGTTTTGTGGCTTTTTGATCCAACAACAAAACCTTTGCTCGGAGAGAAAGAGAAGAGAGCACAAATATGGCATTGTTGTTGCACTATGTTTCGGCCATTAGCTTGGAGTAAAGCCTATACGCTCGGAAATCAACAACGAAACCATTTGCAGCCAACAACAAAAGCTTCGCTCCGAGAGAAAGAGTGTAGAAAGTAGTTGTTGTTGCACTACGTTTAGCCATAAACTCAGCGTGACGGCTGTTTGCGTGGCTATCCCTTTGCGGAAAACTACAATTAATACTCTGTGTGCGCAATGGGCTTGGGCACCCCTCTTTTAAAAGTTTGCATTATTTCTGAAATCATGGTTTAATCGTAAGCTTCTCCAAATAAATCCCAATGTCCAAATTGAGAGAAGCTTGCTTTGTGGCCCTGGCTGTATAAAGCCATTTTACATTATATAATTATGTATTAAAAAGATCCGCTTTAGTTTTGAAAAATAACTAAATACTTGTCAAATTTTATTACGTGTTTTTAATACCTTGAAAGCAAATTAATTTCATTTAATTCATCTTGTGTAAATTGCCAATTTGTCTAGCTAACAAAAGCACTTAAATCTTTGGCATAAAAAGCAGTTCACCTTAGAGCTGGTTTGCAGCTCTAATCACCTTGTCAAAGATTTATGCTCGGATTAGTTTATTTTTTATGTAGCATTGCGCCAAAAACTTAAGAAGCAACAATAACAATAACAAAATAATTTCGAATTTACTGCAAAAAATTCTCTTTTATACTCATTTTGCTTTCTATTTTCTTTCTCTTTTCAGACATGGCACAAAACGTGTTTCAGATGTACAGAATGCGGCATGACGCTCAATATGAAAACTTACAAGGGCTACAACAAAATGCCCTATTGCGAGGCGTAAGTTTTAACTAAACCAACCCACTCTAAGCCCCCTCCCCTCTGAAACAGTTGTTGCAATCACGTTAAGGCTTATCGCAATCACCTGAAAAAAGTAGAAAAAAAAAGATGGATCACTGCGGGTGGCGCAGGGCAACCTTGATTCCGTTTGCCTGGCAATCTTCATTAGCTTCATTAGCGACGTTTATCTTATCATTTGCCAGGGAGATAACCAAACGTTTTGTTTAATTTGTAAAATTTTTACTTGGAATTGGCAAAAGCAGCGGTGAGGAGCAGCTGCTGTTGCCATTTCTAAGCCAAGCGTAGAGTAGGGACTTCTTTAACACGTCAGGAGCAGCTGTAAAATGCGGAAATGCAGCTAAAACAAACCTCAATGAAAGGCGCACGCTAGTCGTAAAATTTATGTGTTGCTAGATGTGAGTAAAGTTTGGTGGGAACTAGTTCAAAAAGGGAACTAGGGATATTATTGATAAGTGTAATAGAAAAATATTTTTTGACAGCTTGACGTCGGTAACTGGAGAAGTTACGCTCTGATCTTGACATGGAAAAGAGGAATGAACAAGTTTTATTCGCGTTTCGATGCTTAACAAGTTTGCTTGTGAACACTTTTGATACCCTAATTTGTTTTTGAGACTATGCTTACTTCTGTCCCTTTTATGGAATTATTTTTGTGTTTAAAACATTCCTAAAGTCAATAGCCTTAGTATAGTTGCTGAATGCAAACTTTTAAAACTGTTTTCAAGCTTTATCATTTTGGAACTAGTTCTTTTAGTTATAATAAATTACTCATCTCTTACACTTCACACCCAGTTGGTTGGTATCCTGCTGCACTTTTGACTTGCGAATGTGTGTCAGTTCCAGCAACATCAGGAGGGTCCCCCTACTTACGTTTTCCTTTTTTCCCACCCCTCGCTGGTTCTTTTAGACAATGTCACACAATTCATTGGACACACAGGCCCAGAAGTGAGCGAGCAAGTGTTTTGCCTTGTATTGTGTTTAGCCAAACTTCCCCGTTCCTTTTTTTGTTTTTGCTGCAATGCGTGGCATTTTGTTGTTGTTGTTGTTGGCCTTGAGCCAAAGCCAAAACAGGGGAAACCAGGAGCAGGCTCTAATGCAGATTTATTGTGGATGCCACCGCTGCGGGAATAAAAATTCCATGCGGATTGAGTTATGCGTCCGTTAGCTTCATTGCGCCAGTACGTCGTTTTTTGTTGGTCTGATGTCATCGCCTGCATTGGGACACTCCTTTTTATGGCAAGCGGCACTTTCACTGCAGTTCCTGTAGTATTCCCAGAAGGCTTTTCCCTGATTACGTGACTTCACCACGTACGCTTCGAACTAGATTTTGGGACTGCAGCGGTTTGCATTTTATAATTGCTTGAGAACTTTTTCACTTTTTTTTTTTCATTTTGTACCCAACTTCCGTCTGTCTGTGTGTGTGTTTTCTTTCCGCAAAAGTTTCTCATCCACTTTTCGGGTCAGCGTAAGTTTTCATAGTCTTTTCTTTCTTCATGTTGGATTTGTGCGAGTTCAAATGGTATAACGCTTGTGGTAATAATTTATGAGAGTTCCGGAGACGTGCAATTAAAGTTTTACACATATGAAGTGGCTGACTGGGTTTGTGTTAATTGGTTGAGTTAAGTTATGGTTGGACTGCCCAGAAAGGATGTGGCCCTAAATCAGAGAGCACTTGAATAATGCGAATAGATGGGAGCGAAGCAATGTTTTATATTGTTTTTGGTTATTTTAAAGACCAAGTTTTAAACTTTAATTTGGTAAGCTAAGTTTGCTAGAAGACATAAGTCGATTTGAGAGAGTTTTTTCTTATGATCTGTTAAAAATTCTGAACCGAGCTGAAAACCGCAATATAAAACAGTTGGGTACATCGAATTTTGCGAGTTTAATGATATAATTTTATAATTTTTTTTTTAGCGATTAAAAAAATTTCATTTGTGTTCCACTGAAATTCCATTTAAATTAATTTTTATACCCTTGGAGAGGGTATATTAAAATTGTCCGGATGTTTGTAACGCATAGAAGGAAGCATCTCCGACCACATAAAGTATATATATTCTTGATCAGCATGACGAACTGAGTTGATATAGCCATGTCCGTCCGTCCGTCTGTTTCTATGCTATCTCCTCCGTCAGTTTTAAAGCAATCGTAACCAAACTTTGCACGAAGTCTTTTGGTATAAATACGCTGCACATTTGTCGGAACCGGCCGGATCGGATGACTATAGCATATAGCTGCCATAGGAACGATCGGTTGAAAAACTAGTTTTAGTGAGAAAAACTTTTTTGTTTTCGATGTTATCGCTCCCAACGCTCGTATTTATAAGTTTTTAGTGATTTCACATAATTTCACCAAGCCATTTTGAAATCGGACAACTATATAGTATAGCTGCCATACAAAAGTTAGGTCTGAAAAAAAGTCTTAGTGAGAAAAACTTTTTTGTTTTCAATGTTATCGCTCCCAACGCCCGTATTTATAAGTTTTTAATGATTTTACATCATTTCACCAAAATTTTTCGAAATCGGACCACTATATAGTATAGCTGCCATACAAACTGTCAGGCACATATCAAGCTCCAAGGGTATATAAACTTCGGTCGAGCCGAAGTTAGCTTGCCTCTATTTTTTAGGAATACAATTTTAAAAATGATTAAATGATAAAAAAAGCAATCTTATAAAGCTCGAAATTTCTAAAGTCTTGATAATTCTTTAGACGTGAACTGCTAAACCCATTTTACGAACCGAACCGTTGGTTATTAGCTGAACCACAGCCATCTTCTGGAACGGTTTGCATTACAGATTATTGAAATTGCTAGAGCTTGGGGAAATTCATGAAATCACTATACACTCAACCAACCCATCCTTTGTGGTGTCGTGCGTCTTCTTTTAGAAAAGTTATGAACAATATCGGATCTTTTTGAACTAGAACCCGCTAAAAAGATAACAATAATATAATAATATTATTCATCCTGCTGCCGAATTAATTTCGAGTTGTTTAATGTTTTCGCTTCCAAAAACTTATTTGGCTTTAAGCTTCGAATCCTCATTTATCTTTTATTCGACCCTTCTAATGGCAATATGTTTCGGACGAATTCTTCAAACGTTTCTAAGATATCACAACTCTTTGCAATTCCCATATATCGAATTCGAAAACAAGTGCTGGATTGTTCCTAAAAAATGTTTCAGGCTTTCATTACAAAGATAATAAAGTCTCAGCTATTCTCCTTATATTGTCATGCGTGATCTTCAGTCACTATTTATTTATGTCGAAATCACGCATTTTTACTCATGTCAACATTATCGGACCTTACTTGGTTGAATTTTTTTGTTATATAAAAAAATTTCGATGCATTAAGAAGAAAATCATGAAACAAATTTAAAAAAAAAAAACTTTTTTTGACTTTTGCCGAATATGAATTTATCTTCTACCCTCAAGCATACCAAGAAAAGAGTCTTAAATGATTTTTTTTTATGTTTTCGTACAAATGAGCCTTAATTTGGTGTTAAAAATGGTAAATATTTGCTGATTTCAGTGTAACTGTTCTTAACTCTAACAATATGAATATCACATGTTATAAAATGCGGTGACACGTCTATTTAACACATATGTATACAATTTTACTACCCAATGCTGAATTGACGCGTGTTGAAAATGATTTGTGTTGAAATGACGTGTTGAAAATATTTTGTCTTAAATAGACATGTCCCTATTAAGCTTAAATTGATAATCTTTTTTTTCGGAATCTTGCAATCTGACAAAAAAGATAAAAATGCCTTAAAATGAGATTAAAATGCTCAAGGAAAAGATTTATTATTTCTTAACTTACAAATTTTAAAAAATTCTTAACTCTCTATGGTATAAGTAGTTAACTTGTTTATCCACAAAACTAATTTAAAAGATTTTGTTGAAATACTACAAATAAAAACAAGTAAGAAAATTGATGAAGCCCGACTAAAACCTACTCTGTACCAGAGATCTGCACAAGTGCACCGCAACTACAAGTATACTGCATTCGCACTTGATATTTTTTCACAATCGAGTGTTTCCAACCACTGCAAAAAATGTATGCGGTGTTTTACTATGTTTACCATGTTTTACTTGTGTGTGTGTTGTTGGTCTGCGACTGGCAAACGAAATTAACATGCTCATGAATTACTTTGACATACGAGCGCACAAGAGACTCATTCGCATAAATACCAATAACAGAACGAGCGTTAAATTCGCCGTGTTTGGAGGAGGATAACAAATTTATCACCTTTTTGCCAATTAATAATTAAAATTTTTACTTCGGACTATGTATTGTTAATTTGTTGATCTCTGGAGTTGCAGTGAGTTGATAGACCCCATAGCTTTGGCTTTGATAATTCCCTTGGCGGATCAATAAATAATACTGATTACAGAATGTGATCCCAGCCAGCATTTTTTTTATTTCTGATCACATTCAAGTCTTTTTCGAGTCCTCAATTTATTTAAAATAGTCATAAATGCGCTCATTTTCTGATCATAAATGATCCAAATGCTAGGTGAGGATGCTTTCCTGCTCTTGGTCGAAATTTGTAAATATTATTTATTCAAATTTATGTTAGTTCCAATTTAGATCCTTTGAATATTTTCATATTCTCTGAGATAAAATTTCACACATAATTTTGACCGACAACCGAAATTAAATGCAGTTTGCCCGCCTTTGGCAACAACTCATCAATCTGCATTCATAATCCGGTTGCAGTCAATCAAATTGAATGTTTGTTTCCAATATATTTCGGATGCACATCGACATCCGTCTTCAGGGAGACTAAAAATTCAATTCACCAATTACAATACAATTAAAACAAAACCTTTGAACATTCTAAGCATATAATATTTAACATGTCTGTACCCCCGTCCTAATGTGAAGTTCAATACAAAGCTATTGTTTGTTCTGTAGGTGTCTGTATATGTGAGCGCTAGTTAATTCTCTAGTCAGTTCTTGTGTCTATTATATGTACAATTTCGAGAGTAAATCGTTTAATGTAGTTGTTCTCTTGTGGCAAGATTGTGGTTTCTTGGAAATTCGGTGAGTGTCCGCTCTCTCCATATAGTGTGTCGCCAGTGCAGTTTGCTGTATAGTCGTTTGATGTCGGAGTTTATAATCGGATTTATGTTGCGATATTCTTGTTTTAAGTTTTGACTTTGTTGTTCCTATGTAAAGTTTAAAGCAGTCGGATTTAGCAAAACGTTCTGAGAGTTCCGGGACATATTTAACTTGGAACTATAGTCTATCCTCTTTTTGTTTTTTTAGAATTTATGTTTCTTTATTTAATGTAGTCGCGCGAAAACGGTCAATTTCTGGCACAAGGAAACGTGGAACCGTTTTTGGCGAACTTTCACCGACGAATACGTTTTAGAGCTCTGATGAAAAGCTCCGATATTGATTTGGAAGCAAAAACGACCTCAATTTTCGAAACGAATAGGCTAGGTTAACTTCGTCTGTGCCGAAGTTTTTCTTATCTTACAAATTCTGGGTATTAAAATATCAGAAAATGCTAAAAACAAAAACCAAAAAATGTTCTTATTCAAACATTTTAAAAAGACAACTGCACACGCGTTGTCAACGTAAGGGTGCGAGTGAAGCAATGTGCAATATGTCAAATTTCTTGGGAAATCCGGTGCTGTTAAGCGAGGAGCTATATAACAAGCAATAAAATATAGGGAGCAGATAAAAGAATGTCAATTCTAGAGAATAATAAAGACATTCAAACACAATCGGAGGGTGTAAGAAATTGGCTAGATTACACAGAAGAAAATGAATCATGTTGCTATGGTAGGTAATGCTGTCAAGTAGAGTGATAGATGTTTGGTTAATTTCCAAACCAAATGAACGAAGTAATGAGAAGTCCTTAGACTCTTTCTCAGCAGTGTGTGACCCCGTGTTGTTTTTGATATAGATCGTTTCGTTTGTTATATGCTCTGCTGCAGCTAAAACATATTAGAGCTGTTCTCCTACGCATTTTGGCCAGCCTTTGTTGCCTACTTCAGGGAATCTAACTTTATTTATTCCCCATTCAATTCCAGTCTGTATGAACAAAGTCCAGAAAATTATCTAAATGTTCAAATTCGAAACAGAACACGGCAAACTGAAAATCACACTCTAAATTTACTGCCAATAAATTTGTAAATATTATTTATTCAAATTTATGTTAGTTCCAATTTAGATTCTTTGAATATTTTCATATTCTCTGAGATAAAATTTCACACATAATTTTGACCGACAACCGAAATTAAATGCAGTTTGCCCGCCTTTGGCAACAACTCATCAATCTGCATTCATAATCCGGTTGCAGTCAATCAAATTGAATGTTTGTTTCCAATATATTTCGGATGCACATCGACATCCGTCTTCAGGGAGACTAAAAATTCAATTCACCAATTACAATACAATTAAAACAAAACCTTTGAACATTCTAAGCATATAATATTTAACATGTCTGTACCCCCGTCCTAATGTGAAGTTCAATACAAAGCTATTGTTTGTTCTGTAGGTGTCTGTATATGTGAGCGCTAGTTAATTCTCTAGTCAGTTCTTGTGTCTATTATATGTACAATTTCGAGAGTAAATCGTTTAATGTAGTTGTTCTCTTGTGGCAAGATTGTGGTTTCTTGGAAATTCGGTGAGTGTCCGCTCTCTCCATATAGTGTGTCGCCAGTGCAGTTTGCTGTATAGTCGTTTGATGTCGGAGTTTATAATCGGATTTATGTTGCGATATTCTTGTTTTAAGTTTTGACTTTGTTGTTCCTATGTAAAGTTTAAAGCAGTCGGATTTAGCAAAACGTTCTGAGAGTTCCGGGACATATTTAACTTGGAACTATAGTCTATCCTCTTTTTGTTTTTTTAGAATTTATGTTTCTTTATTTAATGTAGTCGCGCGAAAACGGTCAATTTCTGGCACAAGGAAACGTGGAACCGTTTTTGGCGAACTTTCACCGACGAATACGTTTTAGAGCTCTGATGAAAAGCTCCGATATTGATTTGGAAGCAAAAACGACCTCAATTTTCGAAACGAATAGGCTAGGTTAACTTCGTCTGTGCCGAAGTTTTTCTTATCTTACAAATTCTGGGTATGAAAATATCAGAGAATGCTTAAATTAAAACATTTTTAAAAGACAGCTGCACACGCGTTGAGCAATGTAAGGGTGCGAGTGAAGCAATGTGCAATATGTCCAATTTCTGGGGAAATCCGGTGCAGTTAAGCGAGGAGCTATATAACAAGCAATAAAATATATGGAGTAGATAATAGAATGTCAATTCTAGAGAATAAAAAATATATTCAAACACAATCGGAGGGTGTAAGAAATTGGCTAGATTACACAGAAGAAAATTATGGTAGGTAATGCTGTTAAGTAGAGTGATAGATGTTTGGTAAATTTCCAAACCAATAGAACGAAGTAATGAGAAGTCCTTAGACTCTTTCTCAGCAGTGTGTGACCCCGTGTTGTTTTTGATATAGATCGTTTCGTTTGTTATATGCTCTGCTGCAGCTAAAACATATTAGAGCTGTTCTCCTACGCATTTTGGCCAGCCTTTGTTGCCTACTTCAGGGAATCTAACTTTATTTATTCCCCATTCAATTCCAGTCTGTATGAACAAAGTCCAGAAAATTATCTAAATGTTCAAATTCGAAACAGAACACGGCAAACTGAAAATCACACTCTAAATTTACTGCCAATAAATTTGTAAATATTATTTATTCAAATTTATGTTAGTTCCAATTTAGATTCTTTGAATATTTTCATTTTCTCTGAGATAAAATTTCACACATAATTTTGACCGACAACCGAAATTAAATGCAGTTTGCCCGCCTTTGGCAACAACTCATCAATCTGCATTCATAATCCGGTTGCAGTCAATCAAATTGAACATCAGAAAAATTCGAAAATTCATTTTGGACATTATCGTTGTGCTGCGTTCGCTTCTGCCAGAGTCAATCGCGTGTTTAAAGCTTTTAAAATTCATATGCAAAAGAGGGGTGTGGGGAGTGGGAAGTGAGAATGGGATGCATAATAGTTGACACCACTCCCAGCTCATTTCGGAAGCAGTATGCGGCCGACCTACAATTGTGTATGGGGCCAGCCTTTTGTTATTTAGCATTAAAACAGGCAAAGCCCCAAATAAAGCGGCCCAACTATTTTTGGTAATTGAAAAGAGGTTTTTGTGTATTTTTTTTTCTGTAGGCGGCTTAAGTAATCAACTGGGGGGAAACACTCATACATAAGTATTCCATCCCATCCATTGTGGACTGTTTTTATTTTTTTAAGCTCCGCTTTCAAATGAAAGTAAAAATTGTGCAAAACTGAAAGAGGAATTGGGTTGATCATGGTTCACTGGGTTTTTATGTTAATAAATACAAAATGCCACAGATACAGATACATATATGGTAGATATAAATCTATCTACGAGTGGCAGATGTACAAAAATAAATGTGAGCAAAAAACAACAATGTAAAACATCTCGTTTTCTAGTTCAATTCCAACTAAATGGGGCCTGGGTAATGTAATGGATACATGGCTAAAGGATGAATTGCCAAGTGGGTTCCATGTGTGTGTGTGTGTGTGTCCTGGCTAAGTGCATACAAAAGGTAGACAGGAAGTAGAGAAGAAAAAATACTCCAGAGGAAAAAAAATGTTTGAGATGCAATTAGAGGATAAATATAATAAAAATGTAGAGAAAGTTTGTTGGCAAAGCCTTAAAGATGCAGAGATTACATCTATCTACCTTTGTTTGGCCCTTAAAATATTTTACTGCCTACTTTTGGGCTTAAGTGTTGGAGATTTATGCATTCTAATAAACGGGCCTTGTTCCGGTTTTCACTTTCGACTAGATTTAAAAAGGTGAAAAGGTTAAAAAGGTGAAAGTGCAGTGCTCAGGGGTGCCCAAACACATTCAGCAAGCCACGCATTTGTTGTTGTTTGACCTAAAGGAATAGCTGGCGCGTATACGGATCCCGCGCTCCATAACTCTATATAAAGAAACTACAAATTCATATGCGTGCTCTGCTTTCTTTCTTTCCGAGCTGAAGTTTTGTTGTTCATGTGACTCTCTTCCTTCTCTCCTATGACTCTTAAAATTTACGCAAAAGCAGCATGGTTTTCAGCGCTCTCCTCGGTCGCAGTGGCCGAACGCTTTACACGGCGTCACACACAAACAAAAATTGACTTACTCTTTCTATTTCTTGTAGTTGTTTTTGCATAGTATTTTATGTCCTTTCAAAGTTTCTAGCTGAATAACTCAAAATCGATTGACCTATTAACTAAGTGAAATAATCCAAATTTGTAGCCGTGATTCCGTATACACTAAGTTTTCCCCTTAGTTTAATTGAATTAAGCTTTTTTTCATGTCCTTGCTAGCCTCTAGAGCACTAAAAAAGTTTAATTTCTTTTACTATGGTTCGCTGTAGTAAGCCCAGTGGCTTAGACATGCAACGAAGGCCTTAATCAATTGCACTAAGGCAAGTCCAACGTTAGAGTTGTCATAAAACATGTTATGGGAAGGGTTTTTAATTTATTCCACTACCTTTGTGCACTTTAATTACAAAAAGAGTTTCTTCATAAAATGGTGTAAGCAAAACTGGCTTCGTTTTTGTGGGGGAAGTATTGCAATTGATACGTTCAGATTCATTTGAGACACAAATTTTTTACTGATGGTTCCTAAGGCAGCTAAATAATGTTATGGTAGTCCGATGACAAAAAGGTGGGGCAGTCAATGCACCCTAAAACAAGGTCGTTCAGAAATAGTAATGACGTTATAGTACGTCCATCTTCAAAAGAATGGGAGAAATTATTTCTGCCCTCTTTCAAGCCTTTTAATATGAACTACATTAGAGGGACTTCAACTAAATGATGTATGTGGGGTTTTTATTCAACGGATAATGTTTATTTAATATAATGATTAAAGTTTAGTTAATAAGTAGTGAAATTCGTCTTTAGTTAAACGTCGTTGGTTGCACCGGCACGGCTTTCCGATGACTTTCGTCTTTCACTCGACTCAGCGTTTCGAGCACACGTCTTTTAGGGTCGGCTGCCACGATTCGACTCTCTCCGGAATCGCTGGACGTCTTCCTGCTGCCGATCGTCGTTCTCCTTCTTTTACGTCGTTTCGTCGTTCTCTCGTCGTACTGCTTATGGGTTACGTTATTGTCTAGGGCGTCGTTAGATAGTTAGTGATGGGCATGCTTGCCACTCGTGAGCAAACTACATCCCACATGTATACTCCAACTTGGAACGCACATAAGCAGAGTAACGGCTCAAGGCAGTGTAAGGAACCTTAAATTGCCTAGTATAGCGCTTGACAAAGCCAAACATGAAATAGACCCTTGGTGTTATTAATTATGCTTGGAAGCGCACCGATTGCCAAAAATTATCGCTACGTACTTGATGCAAACGAAGAAGCAGTTCTTTCAAAAGTGGGAATCTCTTGCAACATCACTGAACATAAGTTGTTCTTTTAAGAATCTGTCCTACTGGAAAATAAAGCAATGGACTGTTAATCGAGGTTGTGAAAAGATTTTCTCGAGACATTGCGGAGCGCAGGGCGAATGCCTATAAAGCATTAGAATACAACCTTGGAGCCAAAAACTACTTCAACGATGATATAGGCATAATCGGAATTGTGGAAATTTTCAAGGCAAGAGTAGAGCTCTTGAGTTTAGAATACTTCCCCCACAGAATCGATCGCTCGGAAGAGTTTTCATTATGCAATATGTGAGAAAGAGAAGTTACTTCACTTCATAGCAAGATGCCCAATCTTAAGCGTGATACGTTGAATTTATTTCAAAAGGGACAGAATGCCTGCAAGTTCTAAATGGTGAAAGCTGGCCAAAGCTCATTGGTTATAGCCAATGTAGATGTATACATCTTTGAATCACAACGTTACAGGCAATTGGTAAAGGAGGAATTTATTTAGTGGATACAGAAAACTTTTTTGGCGAACAATCTGGCATCTGGAGAAGACCTGGGTGTAGTAGTCAGGGAATTGGAAAGACGCGTTAAGTTTTCAGATGACAGCAGTAGCCCAAGCCGGTGTTACCACCGATAAAGTTAAATTAGAAATCGATTTAGCGGCCGTAATATGGTACAAGCATTTTGCTCTATCTAAGGGAGCAAGTTGAGAGCACTCCAAGAACTAACCCTATCTAAATCAGATTGCAAAAAGCGACTCAGTCAAGGACTTAAGACTGGACATGTGTGCTGTGCGTCTGAAGCTGATGCCTTAGATACAGTGGATCTTTCTACTACATCTGTTACTGGCGCTAACCAAGCCAGAGGATCATAGATTTTCGCTAGCGTCGAAAACACTTACTTGTCTATTTCCTAAATCTTTATATTCTTTTAAGAATTTGACATAATCGTCTTTAAATTTTTTATTGCTCTGCAATTTTTTTTCTAAGCAAAAGAAACGCGCTTTAGCTTGAGCTTTTGATTCAGCTCTTTGTTAACCTTAAATGGAATAGATAACACTTATTTTAAATTTAAGTCTTTTTTTTTTAGTTTCTGTATATTTCTTTTCACATAATTCAGCTTCTACTTCTTGTTTTTCTTCATCTTCAACTTCCCAACAACGCTCTAGCTTATTTATTTTAATAGTAGTTGCAACTATCAACTCATTTCCCTTTAGATTTTGTGCAACCTGAAACAATCCAGCCAAATTTTCTGTCAATTTTTGTGAGGTCATTTTTCAATATTTTTGTATATAATTATGTCGTCCAACCTACGTGGTTTATTGAATTTCAGGGTCAGATAGTACAAACTACTCCATTTCCCTTTATCAATAATTATTGATTCACCGACAAAGCTTTCAACAGCTTTGGCAAAACAATTCCAGTAAATTCAAGAGGATTTCTACTGAATCGAGTATTTATTTACAGTTTAACCTTACACTTTGAAGTACTTGGATTGGACTGAACCATGAGTTCTTAAGTGGCTATTTAAGCCAGGCTGAAAAATCTCTTAACTTTAAAATGACGTCTTCATGTATGGATGATCGTTCTCATTCGTTGTCGCTTTATTTATGTGAATTTGTTTAATGTTTTTTGCACATTACACTTTTGCTGTGTTCTTAAGTTTTGTTTGTATGTTTGTTTTGGGGGTATACTCCGAGTGATATATATTATTTCAAGTACTTTATCCACAATTTCGGTCACAACCACAAAGTCAAAAGAATTCACAAGTTTATCAGTGAAACAGCCTGCTCAAAATTTGACTTATTACTATTATAACACAGAGGAACAAAATTCAACTTTTTTTTTTGCCTGGGACTGGGACCAATAAATTGTGAAACTAGAGGCATTAGGTAGCAACACCTCATATCCAGTTTTTCTGGAGCACGTCAAGTTCGCGTTTAATGGGCACTTTTATACTAGCAACACAAAGCTACAACCTCTGTTGATGGTTAAAAGAAGATGAAAGCTAAAATTTTGAAAAATTCACCAAAGATGAAAGGAATCACCAGTGTTCTAATATAAAATTCCCGCCTTCAACGGATAAACGGTTAGTACCATGCCCATAGAGGTCTAACTTAGAATATGGAATTAATGGAAAACCACTCGATAGAATTGTGTAAGATTTTAACTATATTGAGATACGGACTAATAAAATGTGTACGTAAGAGATGGTAACATGCATCGAAAAACCGCGATGGTGGGTACCACATTTGACAGCACCCATCATCGAGGCAATATAGGTCATAAACTAGAGATCAAAATAGACCGAACTGCGTTTTTAGATTCACCATCGGACCCTTAAGTCACGGGCTATGGCTGTCTTTGTACAAGCAATTGCCTCAGAGCAACATTGACCATATGGGTATCAAGAGCGTCTCCAAAATTATGCAATAAATCCTATAAATTAAAGTCGTCCTTTCCATTAAGAAAATCAAAAATTTAGTTTAAAAATGTCTTTGGTGGACAAACCGCGATACGCTAAGATGCCTTGAACTGATGTACTTAAATGATCCGATCTGTTTTTCTGCTGATATTGAAGCACTTTACTCATAAGATTAATTCCATAATTTTGGTGAAACTGGTTTCACCTAAATGGTCAATGTTGTTCGAAGGCAATTGCTAGTATATAAATGCCTAAGAACCGCGAACCAAGCTTTCATTGGTAAAACTGAAAACGCGATTCAGTCTATTTTTATCTCTAGATTATAGCCTATATTGCCTCGATGATGGGTGCTGTCAAATGTGGTACCCACCATCGCGGTTTTTCGATGCATGCTACCATCTCTTAAGTACACATTTTATTAGTCCGTATCTCAATATAGTTAAAGTCTTATACAATTCTATCGAGTGGTTTTCCATTAATTCCACTTTCTAAGTTAGACCTCTTTGGGCGGGGTACTAACCGCTTGTCCTTTGGAGGCGGGAATTTGGTATAACAATGGTGGTGACCCCCACTAACTTTGGTGAATTTTCCAAATTTTTAGCTCTCATATTTTTTTAACCAGCAATAGAGGTTGTAACTTTGTGTTGCTAGTATAAAAGTGCCCATTAAACGCAAACTTGACGTGCTCCAGAAAAACTGGGTATGAGGTGTTGCTATCTGATGCCTCTAGTTTCACAATTTATTGGTCCCAGTCCCAGGCAATTTTGAGTGTTCCACAGTGTAATCAAACTGCTCTCGTATAAATTCTTTAATGAATTGGCTTACCACAACAAAAATATCAAGCAGAAAATAAACAATGAAATTCCATTCTACAAGATGAGTAATAACCAACCACATCCCCAATGGAGTAATACATCATTTTAATGTTGCAATTGTTAAATCAACAAAAATGCACAGATATATAAATATGCGGAATTTATCGATTTATCTGTCTGGTGGTCTGGAGTACTTTAACCCATCGGTTGGCTAATCGATCGATTGATAACCCACAGCAACGAGGAGTAGGCAAAGGTTGATAAACCCATATTGTAAATGTAATTGCAGTCACAGGCAATTTCAACTATATATGTATGAATGTATGTAAAATTTATGGACACTTCTAATCGCCGACAACAGATGGCGCCTGTCGCCCCACCGCCAACAAGTAAACTTAAATTAAGTTCAAATCACAATTGGAATGTGACCGACCGGCCAGAGGAGAGTGGCACAAGGCCGTTTAATGTGTAGGCTTTTGCTTTAACCGTTCAATCTGCGTGTGTTCTACGGTTGAGAATGGTTCTATGCTTCGTTGGTTGGTTCGGTTTGGTTTGGTGGGGGTTTAAATATACAGTACAAAGGCAACCGCAAAAAGCTACGTCCGCATTGCTGTTGCAGTGGCACACATTGCTGCTGCTGCTGGTAGCTGGTAATGATGACATAACAATGCTTAAACGCCCGAGGCGACATTGCTCTGGAGCCACCCAGCGGATGTCTCAGCACGTTCCCAATAGATCAACAGCAGCTACAACCTCAGCTTCCAGTTTTGCGCTTTTTTTTTTTTTGTTTTTTGTGGCATGTGTGTGGAGTGTGTGTGACACTTTTTGTTGCTTTACTTACTTTTTCCATCATCAAAGAATTTTAATTTATTTGCAAAACAAAACAAAACACTCCACAATGGCACTATTTGGTTTTCATTGTTGTTTTCTTTGCATTTTGCATTTTTGTGCTACCCTTTAAATAAAATTGGGTGTATTAAGTTGTGGTGAAAACCGAAACCCTTCAAGATCGATTCTACTCTTGAAACTGTCCCAAAAACGGAGCCTTAAATCGGCTGCTTCCATTATCGTAATAATCTTTGATTCAAAAAATAATCTTTTTATTTTTTTTTTTTTGTTTAATGATAATTTTTGGCAATATTTGGTACATAGAACTTAATCTTTTTACAAATAGTTAATAAGAAGGACTAATATATACAGGGCTAAGACAGTACGGTACGTAGCACAGGTCCTGGGCGTTAGCTGTCTTCCTGTTGGTGTGGGGTATCAGTCGGTTATGATACCTGCTGGTATGCAAATTTATTTGGGCGCGCTTAGAGGTAAAACATTCAGATCGCGTTGTAGGGTCGTATGTCTGACATACCATGGAGCGTCCGCGATGCGCTGAAGTACTCGGCTTATTGAAGATTCGAGTTTCTTCAGTGTAGTGGAGCATGCTGTACCCCACAGAGGGATCCCCCAGGTCCAGGAACGCATAATAATAGCTACGAGGTTTTAGAGAGTACCGGACCGAGAACACCTTCCTGAGGTACCCCCGCAAGAATGGGACGGATGCTGGACCACTCGCCTCTCAGCTCAACCGTAAAATGGCGACCTAGGAGAAACGAGCGGATCAATATATATTGTTCTGGCGGGAGGAGCGACTTAAAAAGCAGGCCCTCATGCCAAACTCGATCGAACTCCTGATTTATATCCAGGAAGACGGCGGAGCAGTATTGGAGGTTTTCAAAATCGATGGACCTGTTGCGGCGCACAGTGTCCTCTACGGAAGCCAAACTGATGGTCTGGCATAGCCTCTTCAACCATTCTTCCAAGAAATATTCTTATAAATATTTTGGAGAAAGTTGGCAGTAGACTAATTGGCCGGTAGGAGTCGGGCTTAGAAAGATCCTTGCCCTTCTTGGGGATCATTACAATTACCGCAGACTTCCAGGAGGTCGGGAAGTATTGGAATCGTATCATTGAGTTGAACATCATCGGCAGAAACAAAAAACCCACTTCGGAAAGGGACTTAGTGGACTTTAGTAGTCGGATCTGAAGACGCACTTCATCCAGCGAAATGGGTCTGATGGGAGATAGCGGGCCAGTGTCGGTTAGCGAAAAAATTTAGCTAGCATTTTAGATATGCGCCAACAAACGATGGCAATGGTGATGTTCGACGAGATGACATTGCGCATGGTAGAGACCAAAAATTTGTATATTTCTTTGTATTTCAAAACTGTTGTGGTCTCTTTTAAGGGTACTGTATACCTTCAGGTGTCATTTTTTAAAGGTTTACAAAAATTAGATTACTCAAAAACTATAAGTGGTATTAAGAAGCGGATTTTTTCATTGGATAGGTAATCGGTTAAACTAAATTTAGTTTTTTTGTTGTTGTTGTTGTACCTACGGTTGTTGTTGTATTTTTGTTCAAAGTTACCCAAAAATTTAAAACATAGGCCCATGGTTGCAAAAATTTTTTGAGAACGGATGATCTGAATTTAAAACTGAAGACAGGGTTTTGTTAAGAATTAATGTAATTCTGGTGTGAACTAAGATATTTTGGATCGGTCAATAAATGACGTAGTTATGGGGTTTCAAAGTCAAAATTTCGAAAATCGACTATTTTTTCCCACTGTATTGGTCCTAGCTCCGTTATTTGTTGACCGATTGAATATATCCTAGTTCACACCAGAATGGTGGGTATTAGGAGTAATTTAAGGGAAAGAATTTGAAAATCGGTCAACAGGTACTCTTTAAATCTTTGCAACCATTTTGGAAAAAGGGGTTCGGAGATAATCGCATTTAAAGATTCGACATCTGTTTTCGATGAAATAAAAATTATTTTTAATAAATGTATAAATCGGATTTGGTGCATTTGGGTGTTAGGTAGGTAGGTATTACCGGCTGGCCCCATGTAGGGGGGGCCACACATAGACCTTACGGTCCTTAGTGAGGCCGGGTGCTTTATGGTACCATTTCCTTTAGAAATCCTGTAGGATTCTTGACGTTTTGGCAAATGCCAATAGTTGTTTGGGGGAGCTCTTGGCTGCCTCTTCCAGAGTGGTGAAGCTTGGGGAGTGCAGATGTCTTAATCTTGTCGTGGCGATTGCTGGGCAGCTGCAGATGAGGTGTTCTAGAGTTTCTGCTACTCCAGGTTCCTTGCATTTCCTGCAGGTGTCTGCTGTCGTGATGCCTAGCTTTATCGCGTGAGCGGCTGCTAGGCAGTGACCAGTTAATATGCCTATAAGCAGTCTGCAGTCTCTTCTTTGGAGCTGCAGCGTATAGTGCGTGAGTTTTTTGTCTCTCTTATTGCACATAATTTTAGAGATTCTGCAGCCGGTCGTGTTCTTCCACTTTTCCTCTGCTTCTTTCTCCGCTATCTCCTCCATCTTGCTGTATAGCGTCTGTAGGGAGATAGGTATATTTAGTGTTGCTTCTCGGCTTAGTGCGACCCCGGCTTTTGCAAGAGTGTCCGCCATTTCGTTTCCATCGATGCCCTGGTGGCTGGGAATCCAGTAGATTTGCACCTTGCTGGAGGTGCTGAGGGAATCTATTGCTTCTCTGCTTGCCAGAACATTTTTGGAGTTGATGGCGTGACTCTGCATTGCTTTGATTGCCGCTTGACTGTCTACGTATATGTTGATTTGATCGTTTGGTGCGTGTAATTCTGCCAATTCGGCTGCTTTCCTTATGGCGAAAACTTCCGCCTGAAATATAGTGCAGTGGTTTGGCAGTTTGTAGGAGAGTTTCAATTCCGGTTCCTTGCAGTACACGGCGGCTCCGACTCCTGAGGCCATCTTTGAGCCGTCCGTGAAAAGGTGCATTGCTTCCTGAGCCAGCCCTGTACGCCAGTCTTCTGGTCCCAGTAATGCTGATGCGCCTGTAAAGTTGGTTTTTGGGATCATGTAGTCCGTGCTACTGTTGATCTCTCTGCCCACTGTGCTGTGTCCATAGCTTTGTAGAGCCATGGTGCCAGCCGCGCAAAGACGTTGGGCCGTCCTGTGTGCAGTGAGGCGTGCTTGGATGTCCAGGGGTTGACACCTAGGATGTGTTCCAGTGCTTTTGTTGGAGTAGACCGTAGCGCCCCCGTTATGCAGACCAGTGCCTGCCGCTGGGCCTTTCCATCAGCTTTAGATATGTGGACTTCTCTGTGGCTTGCCACCATACCAATATACCGTGTAGTAGTATCGGTCGTATAACTGATATGAAGAGCCAGTGTGTTAGTCTTGGTGATAGGCCCCAAGTGCTGCTTAGCATCTTCTGGGATGCATATAGCGCATTGGTTGCCTTTTTCACCCTTTCCTCCACATTGAGTCTCCAGGATAGTTTACTATCGATTACTACTCCAAGGTATTTTACGTTGTTTTTTGGCGTTAGCGGTGTTCCATTTATCGTGGGTGGAGTCCATTGCGGTACCTTGTATCTCTTGGTGAAGAGAATGAGGTCCGTCTTCTCCGCATTGATGCTAAGTCCGGCTTCTGTGGCCCACTTTAGTATCTCTCTGAGAGTAGAGTCCATGATTGAGCTGACAGTCGATGGACATTTCCCCATAATAATTATGCTTATGTCGTCGGCATATGCGGTTATCTTGGGTGCTTTCCTGCGAAATTTTTTAAGTAATTCGTTGACCACAAGGTTCCATAGAAGAGGTGACAGGACTCCGCCCTGGGGCGTTCCGCCGTGTGCCTCTCTTGTAATGGTTGTGGTACCCCACTCGGCTTGTACTCTTCTGCAGCTCAGCAGGTTATATATCCAGGAGTCCAATGCCGTGTGTATTGCTAGGGCTCTTAGGCTTCGCATTATTGCTTCTGTAGTGGGTGTTAACTTTCACCGAAAAAAAAGATTATCAAAATCGGTTAAGCAGTTCTCCAGAAATTTGAGTCAAAGTGTGTCAAGACATGGTAAAAAATAAAATCTCCAAAAATTTCCAAGTAAAATTTTTTTTTTCAAAAATTTGTTTTCCATAATATCGAACATTTTATAAATATTTATTAAGTTTTTGACCAAAATAGGGGAAAAAATACGAATTTATAAAAATACGAGGATCGATAAAAACAATTTTCATATAAAAGGGTCGGAAAAAATAATTGTCTTTGTTTATATCTTTAAAACTACGTTTCGGATCAGCTTGAAAGTTTTGCAGGATGTTTATAAGATCCTAATAGAACGTTTAAGCAAATAAAAAAAAAATCCAAAAAAAAATTTTCTGAAGGTATACAGTACCCTTAAGTTTATTAGAATGCCCTATGGAATATGGAAAAGGAAAGAAGGAGGTGTCTTTTCTGGGATCAAATCAGTAATATTGATATCGAACTTAATTGGGGTATCGTTTCATGGGGTGTTAGGTGCTCCAATTACATTTCTGGCAATATTTTTCCGACTTAAGGGGGGTAAAATCTGAATAAATTAAAGATTTCACATCTGTTAGCATAGCATTAAGAGAAGCGTTATAACAAACGCTTCACGCTGGAGATGCTACATATCATCAACACACTCACACACATGAGGCTAAACTTTAAAACAAACACTGAGTATGTCGCACACATATACAGACATTTTCTTAACCACAACAAAAAACCAATCAGTTTCCAACTCCACAGCTGACAAAGCAGACGTTAAGCACTTTCTGAAGACGGAGAGATAAAGCAGAAATGTGTCTCAATGTGACCTATATGTGACCTCGTGCCAGTCAAAACAATTACACAAGTTTACAAAAAAAGGCCATTTTTTGCAACAGAGAACTTTGCAACCGTTCCTTATGTATTTTTGGCCGCTGAACTCAGATAAATTGTCCGTTTTCTTCCAGCACGTCAGGTTCACGAGATATTTGCATTAGAGAGGTATTCTTACATTTGTTGGTCGTGTGTCCACATTAAGTGTGAATTTCGAACCAACTTTGTTTTAATGTAAGCTGCATTGAATGACGTTAAAGAAAAACCAAACACGAAGTTTTGATTTTGCTGATAAGTTACCAATTTTCTGATTTGAACATTGAAAATGTGGGTTTTTTAGGAAAAAACGATTTTTTTTTGCAAGTTTAAGAAATTCTGTAAATTTTTCTGCTAATATTAAAAATCTTAGAAAAAATAGTTGGTAGTCCTTTGTTTCCTCTTATTTCACTTATTTTCAGTTTTTCGATTTCATTGCGATTTTAAAAGTTATTGTCCAAAAATACATAAGGAACAGTTGCAATGTTCTCTGTTGCAAAAAATGGCCTTTGTTTGTAAACTTGTGTTATTACTAGGATTAGAAAACATATTTTTTATGTAAAAAACGCAGAGCAAAAATTTATTGGGCAAATATCTGAAAGAATTTCACTCAGAAAACCTCTTATTGTGGACGAAACCACAAAAAAAAAAACATGAATATTAAGCCTTCTATCGAGTAGATTTTAACCCAAGACTCCTGACTTAATCTTTATATCCTGGGTATTTCCTAGTCTACTAACCATTCCTTGTCTCTCTGTATTATCTGTAGAAGTGTTTGTTGTTGTTAATAATTTAAACGTAAATTGTTGTTGATGTGTAGAGACCTGGTTTTCCACTACTGGACTTGCATAGAGTGACCACCGACAACCCACAGAGCTGCAGCAACGAGAAACTGTTCGGACATTCATTGATGTCAACATTTTGTTTTTTTTTTTTCCTCATTTTGCATGTGGAACACGCTTAATGATTGGTGTTGAGTTACCATGACAGTCTTTTGTTGAATGTTGTTGCTGTTGTGCAATGTAAATTGATGAGGAGAGGCTTGAGTGATAAGAAAGGTTTAAATTACAAAAAGGAATTTATATAGATTAAAAGTTTGGAAACAATCTAGTGAGAATCCATGAAGGAGTGGTCCACCTTTTTATCACAAAATTACTTTTGGCCACAAACTGTCTATCTTTCACATCATTTCCCGTTAACTGCTCGAGGGCATCAAATGCACAAAACCGAAACAGTTTTTTAATTGATAAAACTGCAGCTGAGGTCAGAGGTTTTCACACGAATCTAGAGAAACCAGATGCCGCCGCCCGCCTGCAACAGAGCATCAAAATACCGTTTCCCTGAATCCCAAGCTCAGTTCAGCTGCTGCTGCTGCTTGACTTAGGCCCAGTGGCAATATTTAGACTTTAGCTTTAACCATGGCATTCTCTCTTCTCTTCCATTTTTTGGCAGACACATACCGAAGGCCAAGGCAACAGCCATTGCAGATACCCCCGAATTGAAGCGCATTGCCGAGAATACTAAAATCCAATCCAATGTGAAATACCATGCAGACTTTGAGAAGGCCAAAGGCAAATTTACACAGGTCAGTATATTTGGTGGGTTACCTCCTCCTCCTCCAACTAACTGTACTAATTGCTCGATGACAGGTGGCGGATGACCCGGAAACGTTGCGCATCAAGCAAAACACGAAGCACATATCGAATGTGGCATATCATGGGGATCTGGAGAAGAAGGCAGCCATGGAGAAGCAACGCGGTTCGGCTGAAGTGTCCGACAGCAGCAGTGAGTAGCCAAGTGACGCCCAATTTCCCCCTCCCCCTCTCTCTCTCTATCTCTATCTCTGTCATTTGTATTAATCCTTTCCTTGTGGTAACTAAAAAGCTTTAATAGTGTTTAAGTGTAATTAGTTTGTTTTCATTTAATGAATTTAATGTGTAAATAATTGCCAATTGTCGTCATCAAATTTAACTAACTAAGTTGAATAAGCGTACTTAAACGTGTTCATTAATGCAGTTGACATAAAGTTACCGTGGTACACAAGCTATTTGAATTGGTCATTTTTTGTCACAAAACAGTTTTAGGAGGTAATTTTTGAAAACTTAAACTGAATACACGAAAACAGTCGCTGGCTAGCCTTTGATGCGGTTCTTTTTTTAGTGTCTTTAAGAGACATACGACCCAAGGAGTCAAACTAGTAAAATTTGGTCTTTGAGTCAGATTTTTTTCGCCATGCCAAATGTTCATGTTGAATGTTAGATCATCTAGTTGTAGGTTTAAAAATATGTACATCATGGGCCAACGAAAGAATTGGAAATGATTTCCTTCTCCCCGTAACATACTTTAATATAGACTTTGTACAGAGTATAAATAGCAACGCTGGCTAAAAGACAACCAAGAAATGCTGTGAAAATATTAACGGTCCACGGTATATAACGACAGACCGCTCACATCTGACAACGATAGACTGTGCAGTAGTAGACTGGCTTTTAGAAGTTATAGCCCAAAAACTGTACAAATTTTCGACTTTTTTTGGACATTTGCCGGCAAAATTTCTTGTAGCTTAAAAATAACATGGTAGTTCTTTTAAAAACCAATGAATGGATATTAAAAAGTTATTTAAGATCGATTTTTGAAAATTTTTAGACATTTTAAGGCTTAATATGGTTAAAAAATGTAAAAAAAATTAAAAAATTTTTTATAGTTTTTGGGCTATAATTTTTTAAAGCGCGATGATATTGCAAAACTGAAAATATGTAAAATAAGAAGAAACAAAAGCTTACCAATTATTTTTTCTTAGATTTTTAATATAAGCAGAAAAACTTACAGAATTTTTTGAAACTTGCAAAAAAATCGATTTTTTAAAAAAATAACCACATTTTTAATGTTCAAATCCAAAATTTTTTCAAAACTTCGTGTTTGATTTTTCTGTAACTTCATTCAATGCAGCTTACATTAAAACAATGTTGGTTGGAATAGGACACTTAATGTGGCCACACGACCAACAAATGTAATGATACCTCGCTAAACACACGTTTATGCAAATATCTCGTAAGCCTGGCGTGCTGGGAGAAAACGGACAATTTATCTGAGTTCAGCAGCCAAAAATACATTAGGATCGGTTGCTAAGTTTTGTGTTGCAAAAGTTGGCCTTTTTTGTAAACTTGTGTTATTAATGTTAGATATTTTGAGAACAAATTTGGTAAAAATCATATCTAAAAGCACATTTTTTATTATTTTTTTTATGTTTTTTTTTTAAGATAAAATAATCGATACGAGATATGCTTTAAATATCCGACATTTACATTTAAAATGTTGCTAAAATATTCTTCTAAAAGAATATAAAGAGAAATAACACATAAAAGATTTTCATAAAAAATTTTAGATATTAAACCCGAAACTTCCGCATATATTTCAAATATTCGATTTGGGGGCGAGTACGCTTTCACCAACTGAAATCCGATCGTTGCCAAACTTTTTATTATATCTATTGGGATCAAAACGAAACTTCTTTCACCCAGGCAAGAGCAAAAATCAGAGTCTCGCATAAATTTATTTAGAAAAATTGGAGTTCTGATATGAATTTGACCAAGTTTACGCTCGAAATATCCAACAAATATATTTAAAATGTTGCTATGATATTCCGCTAAAAGTATTTAAAGAGAAATAACACTTAAAGAAAAGCTTAAAATTTTTAGAGATTAAATTTGAAACTCATCACAAAAAATTTTTTTTTTTTAAAAATTGGCCGATTTGATATGATTCTGGCCAAGTTTACGCTCGAAATATTCAACAAAAATATGTAAAATGTTGCTATGGTATTCCCCTTTAAGGAGAAAAACCACTTAACATTTTTTTTTTTAATTTTTTAGAAATTTAATCCGAATCTCATCACATATATGGGCAGTATAATTACAATTTTTGGTTTTTAGGGCTCTCGCCCACTAAATATATAAACTTTTAATTTTTAAAATATAAATTAAAATTTGTAAAAAAAAATTGTTACAATTGGCTTTGAGCCTTGAATGTTAAAATAAAACAGCATCCAAGTTTTCGGCCTTAAGATTTGTGCGCCGATCTTCCAAGACTAGCCAACTAAACAACGAGCAAGGTCTTTAAATCCCGAACCATTTACGGTCTCAAACGCACGAATGTCTTGAGCGACAAATTTAACGTAGCTCTTTGTCACTTCCCCTCGTACTCGGTCATCGAAAACCACTCGTGATTTTTTAAATTGAGGCAATACTTCCCTGCTGCTTGAGCGTTTGTAACAAGCATTTTTTTGCAGATTTGATAAACTGGATCTTTTTGGAAATTCTAAAGTTTTTTCCCATCTCTTGCACAACACAAGGCCAACAAATTCGGAAGTATTGGCCTCATCTACCGTAGAATTTTCACACATCGCTGGAACCACTTGCTTCATTCCGCTTGTACTCACCAGACTCCAGCTTATTTCTTTACAAATTTTTTAATTTTTTTTTAATTTGATTTAAGTAAAAACGAGTAAAATAAGTAAAAAGGTGCGGTACCTACGGTGCCAATTTGACAGCTAGGAGGTAATCGTACTCGTTTGTAATCATACTCGGCAAGTACTACTCGATTACTATTTTACGACATAAGTTGTACAGTAAACTTCAGATACAAATCATAAACATAAACGGAGTGTAAATGAGCACTGGAATAAGTACTGGAATATAATGGAGTCGTTGTTGCTCTACATATGGCAATAAACTATGCATAAGACCTATACCCTCGGGTCTCCCCTTTCAAAAAATCCAAGATAATTTTGAAAATTGGATAAGTGTTAATTTAAAACGCAAATATAAAAGATGTAGACCAAAAACCAACAAAACAACCAACCAAAAATAAAATATTTATTTAAGTATTTTCGAAAAAGTGGGCGTTATTACTAAGAGGCGTAGATTGAACAGACTAAAAATAACTAGTTAACTAGGAGGTATAGAGCAACAGCAAGTATACCGCATTCGTATTTTTTATTTTTATGCAGTTGAAAAGTGTATTATAATTTTGCCCAGAAATTTGCAACGCATAGAAGGAATCATCTCCGACCACATAAAGTATATATGTGCACTCTTGATCAATGCAGAGTGGAGAGTAAAGAGAGCGAGAGCAATAAAAGTTATCCATACTTAGGTTACGTGGTTTCACCAAGCTCCGTTTTTGTATAAAAAGGAGTTAAAGACTTCGTCAAAAAGTGTATCAATCCGACGTTTTGAAAAAGGTTGTGAAGCCTCTCAACACAACATTATTTGCAAACAAGCCGTGGATCTTTAACGGTTCACAGAAAACTCAAGGATGAATGATAATTTTGCGAGTTGTTTTTAAGATTTCTAAGCTCATTTAAAGGTTTTTTATCTTGTTTTTATACGAAAGAAAAACGAGATTATCAATCTAGGTTTAAAATTGATTTTTTTCTCAGTGTAGCTAATACGAGTTTGCCAAACAAATAGTCACCCAAAAACCACTGTGACTCAGAAATCATTATTATGTGAATAACTTAACTATAAAGGCATTAATTACCTGATATCTCAGCAGACAAATAACTTTTGTACCACTGTAACTTATCAAACATAGTTAAATCTGTCACTTTACATTCATAACATATTTTGCATTCATAATATTGATTTGTTTCTGTTTTTCCTTTTTTTTATATATATTTCTTTTGTGCGGATTTTCTTTATCATTTGTTGTCATTCCCATCAACAACACCAACAACAACTACATAATTTGTGTGCTTGCTGAACTACCGTTAACCTACACACACACACACACACACACACTCTCACAAACAACTAACAACTGTGGACAAATGTTGAAATCATCCTAAAAGACGAATCGGAATATTTCTCTGAGCAATTGGCAGCTGAACAATTATCGCAATATGCACCCACAGCCTCGCCCATACCGCCAGCAACAACAACAGTAGCAGCAACACTGCAGCACCAGCAGCAACAGCAGCAGCAGCAGATGTATCAGCAACAACAACAACACCAACACTATCTGCAACAACAGCAACAAACTATGCCACCGCCACCCGTACAACATCAGCAATATCACACAGCGGCCATAACGCCCACATACCACCATCAGCAACAACAACAACACAATCACAGGCAACAACAACAACAACATCAGCAACAGCTGCAGCAGCAACAACAACAGATGCATGATCCTTATGCACACTATCAGCAACCGCAGGCCTTACGCCAGCAACAGTTGCAGCAACAGCAGCAACAAGCCATTAAACAAGCCTCACATCTGTATCCCACAGCCACTTCGCAGCCACAGCAGCAACAGCCACAGCAGCAGCAGCCCTTGAACAGCTACAATGAAATGCGTTCAGCCATACTCCACAACTCCCATCATCCCAGCGGAGCAGTAGAGCAGCAGCAGCAACAGCAGCAGTTGGCTCATCAGCAACAACAGCAGCAACAGCAGCAGCAACAACAGCAGCTCCAACAGCACAGCAGCAATCATTCGCTGCAACATCAACAAATTGCTGCCCCCCAGCAGCAGCAACAGCAATCGCATCATAGTTTGCTTAACAATAATCCCAGCAATGGTGGCCTCAACCAGAACAACAACAATGGTCTGTCCAATTCACAACAACAAATGCGTCGCTCGGCTGCAAATGTTGTTTATGACGCCAACAACAGCAGCAAACACAGTTTGACCGGAGCAACAGCCGCATTAGCAGCACCTCCTCCACATGTCCAACAGTTGTATACATCACCCAATTATGCCACAGTTACACCTTCAGAGAATGCTTTGAACACCAAGCTGCAACCCAGCAATGGCCATTTGCCGCAGAACAGCAAGAACATTGGCAAAATTGCCGACTATGATCCTTTGACCGATGGTCCCAGGGCCATGCCCAGTGCAGGTAGATCCAGCACCACCTTGGTATACAGCTCCGATCAGCGTGGATCGGCTGGAGGAGGTAAGTATTTTGTAGATTGCTTGGTAGTTCAATAGCGCGCGCTCTGCTCGTTGTGTTCCACCCCCCAATCACAAATCATTAAATTGTCCTTGTCCTTCTTTGATTTTATTGGATTCCTTTTGTTAATTTATGTTTTGGTTCTCTTTTAGGCAACAGTGTCTATCCCAAAAGGATTGGTTCCATACAGGACATTGACCCAGCCAATGGTATTTATGGTTCTTTAAGCAGCGCCGAACAGGCTCAGGCCCAAAAGCAACAACAATATTATCAACAAATTCAAATGATGCAACAACAGGAGCAAAACTTACGCCAACAATCGTCCTATGATTCTTTGCAGGATAAGCAATCGCGGCAGGCCACAGCTTTGGTTAGTAAAAGAAAAGGAAATCCCAGAAATTCTTTTAAATATTTTACTTTCATTTCAGCGCGTCTATCGCGCCATCTATGACTACGAGGCGCAGGACGTCGACGAGGTCAGCTTTCGTGAGGGCGATGTCATCTTTGAGGTGGATTCCATTGACTCGGGCTGGATGACGGGACGTGTGGAGCGTACGGGCAAAACCGGCATGCTGCCGGCCAACTATGTGGAACAGGCGGTTATATAATAGGGAATGTTTTACTACTGCTGCTGTCGCCAGCAGTTTGTGGTCATTTTGGTCTGCCTGATCTATATTCTGCTCGTTTTAATCTTCTTCATCAATGTATTTCTGGCCGATCGCAATATGCACTCCCAACATGCAGCGCCACATACAGTAGGAGCAGGAGGAGGAGGCGGCGGAGTCGGAGCAGGCATGCATCCAGCACACCACAGTCCATATGACATGCATGGCTATCATCATTATAACAACTATCATCCACAAATGGATTCCAAGCAGCAGCAGGAGGCGGCACGTAAAACTCCCAATCAACAGCAGGTGGAGCAGGACATTTACTATTATTTCAATCATGTATTCCGAAGGCGTTAAAGCAGCATTTCGAACCCAAAATCAATTGTGCAACACACACACACAGTACCATTTAAAGTATATATATAGATTGGTATATAGCTATGTAAAAAGTGGAAAATCTATTGTAAAATTCATAGAAGTGAAAAACCATTTATAATCCTTATATACAAATATATAATAAACAGGCCGCAACAAATAACAAACAATTATTAAGCATTTTATCAAGCGAAACCAACAAACACTTGATTTACATTTTCACATAATTGTCGAAAAAAAAAAATTCCAACATGTTTGATCTTAAGATTTTCAAACATTTCAAATTTTGTTCAGGAAATTTTAGTAGTTTCAAAAAAAAAAACTTTTATTCAAATTTCGATCAAAGCTAGGTGAATTGTCCACAATCTAAGCATTTGACACTTTTAATATAAATAGTATCCAAAAACTACCTGATATGGAGTATGCATTGGGTGCCAATGCTGTGAAATCAAACCCATTTCGACAAACTATTAAAATGCTCAACGTGCTTAGTTTGGCGAAAAAATGTATCACAGCCTCGTGTTCAGATTAGCTTTTAAACTCTAGTTAAGTCCAGGTAGATTTTTTGATGTTTAGATCGAAGGACAAAATGTTGATTCCAACACTTACTTGCTTCATTTTACTCGCCCAAAGAGCTATTGCGGGCTGTAATAATATATAGCTTGTGCTCGAGTAACCCAATCAAGCAAAAAAGAAAGAACGGCATCGTTTGAAAATTTTGCAATTTGAATTTAACAGCGGGTGTGTATAACAGCTCGCTTGAGGCTTGTCGTCAACAAGCCGAGTTATAGCCTATTTCCACTGAACAAATGAAGCTTCATTTCATAAAATGACAAGAAATGAAGAAAACGATATCATTTCTTCCATACGAATTGTCACTTCATTTTGCCTTTCATTTCTGAAAAATGATGAAAAATGATGACATTCCCCACGAAGGAATCTGGTATTTTTTTAAAAAATACTAGCTACTCTCTGGCATTACTCGCTACTCTTTGGAAACGGAAAGTGTCATCTCCAATAATTTGTTAATTTGAATTAAAATAGTAGGCGCAATTTTGTTTAAAATATAAAATAGTCAATAAAAGTTGTGCATTTAGCTTTCTGTTGATAATTCAGGATGATAGCAATGCGTTTGCCCCTTGAAAATTGCTGTCATGACGGGTATGTTATTTTTTGCTAAATATTCCACGTGAGTTTGAAAGTGGCGCCTGTTATTTAAATCAAACTTTTCAGCTGTTTTTTACATCGCATCGTTGTGAATGTTAAACAAATGACAATTTGTCAATGGAAACTGCAAAATTTTTAGAAATGAAAATGACAAGAAATGAAGCCAGTGGAAATAGGCTATTAGTTTGGTTATTTTTTGTTTCGAGCTCGAGTCAGAAGGATGGCTCGTCCGTGGCGCTCCGGTCAGCCACCAGCTATGACAAGCTTTTGCTATTTTTACTTGAAGAAAAAGAAGGGCTTGATCCATTTAGAGCAGAGATGGGCAAGCACACATATCGTCACGACGCATATAGGAACGTCGCGACGCGCTCATCTCTGATGTAGAGTCAATGTGCTAGCGATCATTTCAAAGCAAAGCGACTCGTACTCAAATGAGTACGAGACAAGTGAATGGGGGAATGTGATTGAAAATTAAGTGAGCTGTGCTTATGTAAGACATCTCGCAAATTTCACTGACATTATCTTGTATTTCCGCAACTCATCTTTGTGAGTGAATTTTATAGTCTTTAATGAAACAAAATTTTCAAGAATAAACCAATTCTTTACATCCAAGGACTGTGAACTTCGGCTTGAGCCTAGACCTTTTGCTTTCAAGCTATCGCTTTACTCTTGTTGTTCTTCAAAACATATTCATTGGGCCTTATAAAGGTACACAAGCAAAATTTCCCATTTTATTAAAAATTAAAAAAAAAAAAAAAAACAAACAATGAAATTTAAAAAAAATTACAGAACAAATTATAGACACAAAATAACCCCATTGCGGCATGTTATTCAATACCTATCAGAAAATATCAATATCGATATTTAATTTTTTTTTTTAATAAAATTGTATAATTTCGATATTGATAATTTGTTGATTACGCTGCCATTTGAAATTCTGATTGCTGTTAAAACTCTGAAACTCCGAAATACGGAAAGAAATAGATTTAGCAACTATTTCTATTTTTATAGATATGTAGAAGATGTGAAATCGGCCCAAGTTTTGGACGGCTGGAGGTCATATTATTTGGTGTAGAAACTTAACAAGACCTCAAGCCGGCTAGTGCTTGCTAGTTCGAAATACATACCTCTTGCTAAACAATCATCCTCCCGAAGTCAGAACATTTGGGTGTTTTGGGACATCTTTTGCGAACTATACTGCTTTAGTATCTATGTGGCTAAATTATCTAGCGGCGTTAAATATTAAGCGCTTTGGGACTTGGGCATTGCAGCTAATGGTCAGAACTTCTTAATTAGTAGGTATTAATTTGGTCCTTTGCGCAAAAGAGGATGTAGGATGTCATTAATATGATCCTCATTTCAGCTTACATGCAAGGCGTTTTCAGGATGGTTTCTTGCCGAATGAATACTAAAAAACTATTTGACAAGTTTCTCTCTTGAGATAAGCTTGGCTTGGTCCTTTGTTTCTCTGCCATCACTTAGTTTCATGAGGAATGTGTGGTATGAAAACACTTTACGATGTTAGATGTTAGTTGTTGCTCAGTGAAAATAGTCTATAACAGGGGTGCCCAAGCCCATTCCGCAAGCCACAAATTCGTTATTGTTTGTTATGAACGCTCACCATAAACCTACATAAAACAATAACAAGTTCATATGCGTGTTTTCCCCTCTTAAAATACATTTTGTGCATTTGTATTTCATTAGACGCGACCCGTAAGCTTATTCTGGTCCCCCCTGGCCTATTATTCAATGTTACCGAACATTAATGAACTAATCGTTGATAAAGAGCAATTAGCGGAATGTTAAAGATATCTTTAGCAAACTATCGTTTTCCATTCCGTTTCCATTATGGCTCTGGTTCTTCTGGTAGCTAGCGTGGCAGCCAGTTAACTTTGAACACCCTTTCCGGTTCGCATTAAAGCCCCATACGGAGTACGACGAAAAATTCGTTTCGATACAGTATTTCACATAAATAGAAACACTTTCTAACAGCACATGAGCATCAAAGCAAAACCAACGTATTTCTAATTATAAGAATCCTTCTGCATACGGGGCTTTAAAAGAGATTTTGTTGTGTGGGGTCTAAAACTTAAAATGTTCGGTAAACAGAATAAAAGTTACCAGTCAATTTTTCTACAACTTTTTATTTGAAAGACCTTTTCAAAGAGTTTAAAAAAAATCTGTCATAATTTTAACCAAATTTTATAGAATTCAAAATGTGTACAAATTAAAGATTGACTTGCATTAACATAATCAGTTCAAAGGGAATATTTTTTTTCAATTTATGTGAATTTTGCAAGTGTTTGTCTCCTCCCCTCTAATGTGTTTCATTCAAGAACCAACAGATATACAATACATACATATAGATAGATCTAGTTACTCGTACATAAATCCGTATTACAAAAAAATAAAACAGCGACCAAGCTAAGGAACCCAGCCAAGTTTGCATTTATCTACAGGCCCTTAAGACAAAATTTTCTAAAAATATTTATTGAATGATATACATACAAATATAATCGGAATAATATAAAGCTAGCGCGCTAATCATGTTCTTAGCATTTTCTAAAGGAAGCTTCTAATTAAATTAGAGTCTTGGCATAGCGTAAAAAATGCAAAAAATATCCAATAAACATATATCTAAACATATATACTTATACAGTGAAAATCAAGATGAATAAATTGTCTTGTGCTTTTTTAAAAAGCTTTTGCGCTAATATCCCTACAATTTTGTCAATTTACATGTAATAACTTAGTGAAGAAATCGAGTCTTGTTGCAAATATAAAAGGGTTAAAGGCAAAAGGGCAAAGATAAGTGGACACTAGCTTAATTTGATAAGCAGGGAAATGACATGAATTTAGAATTTGATTCACAAAAGCAAATAATTTGCACTGATTTTAGTAAAAACTTGGCTAAGTGTACTTGATTACAAATTTTGCTAGCTAAAAGTTTTCCATTTGGTATTATTTAGCCAAAAAAATTTGTAAAGTTTGTCCAAATATTTTTAAACAAACAAATTTGTAGGCAAATTAATTTGGTCAACTTGGTAAATTGGGTGCAGATTTAAAAAAATACTTAAAATTCAATAGAAAACGGAAATTTCAAATGGAGGTGCATCAATTTTGTATTTCCTACACACAGGCAAAGAATTTGCACAAATTTTAGTAAAAATTTGGCTAAGTAGACTTGAATTAAAATTTTGGCAGTACTGAAAACTAGCTAAAAGTTTTCAATTTGGTATTATTTGGCCAAAAAATTTTTAAAGTTTGTCCAAATATTTTTAAACAAACAAATTTGTACGCAAATTAGTATGGTCAACTTGATAAAATGTATGGAAATTCTAAAAATTTATATATAAATCAATGGAGAACGGAAATTTGAAATCACTTTTGAATTTTATTCACCCAAGCAAATAATTTGCACAAATTTTAGTAAAAACTTGGCTAAATAGACTTTATGGCAAAATTTTAAGTACTTAAAACTTGCTAAAAGTTTTCAATTTGGTATTATTTAGCCAAAAAATTTGTAAAATTTGTACAAATATTTTTGAACAAACAAATTTGTACGCAAATTAATTTGTTCAACTTGGAAAAATGCGTGGAAAATTAAAAACAAATATATATAATTCCATGAAGAACGGAAATTTCAAATTCAGATGCCATCAATGTTGATTTTCCTTCACACAAGCAAATAATTAGCACAAATTTTACTAAAAATTTGGCTAAGTAAACTTGATTGTCAATTTTGCAGTACTAAAACTAACGAACATTTTCCGATTTCCAGCCCAAAAAAAATTTGTCCAAATATTTTCGAGCAAACAAATTTGTACGCAAATTAATTTGTTCAACTTGGTAAGATTTGTGCAAATTTAAAAAAATTCTTTAAATTCAATTATAAATTTCTCGCCCTTTACAAACTAACTAAGAAAATGTCCCAAACATAAATTTGCCCTTTCGCCTATATCCATCTAGGTTTTCTTCTACTTTTGTTTAGTGCCTAACATTAATTGTTTTCGTTTCTTTTTAATCATAATACTTATAGCTATAATATAAAGAGCAATTGATTTGTTTCACAAAAATCCTTGAAGTGCCTTTAATTTGCTAAATGTGTTTTTTGAGACAAACAATTTTAAGCCACAGCCTAACACATATGCAATAAATACATACATACACTTAGATATATAAATATATTTATATGAATAATGATTGAAACGAATTTCAAATTGTTCTTTATAATGTGATTTTTTGGGGTGTGGTGAAAAGAAAAATAACAATATAGAGTCACGAGTTGTAATTGTATTTAATAATTTAAATCAATCTACCATACAAACACACACACACACACACACATATTTAGTTGTAAACAATTAAACCACTTAAACCATAAACATAAACATAAAGTAATAACTATTAAAATATATGCATACCAGCCAGCAAATAAAAATCAATTTCATACAGAAGCAGCGCCAAAGGCTTCGTTTTTGTGAATGTGTTACAAATAAAAAATTAAAAACTAAACTGCATTTTTTTTACAATTTTTATATGATTCAGAGCCCGTAACATTTAAATAACACTAATAATAAACAACAATTTTATTTAGACACTCTCACTGGTGGGTGGCTCGGGCAGGATAACATTACTGCCCGCACGTGAACCGAGTATGGTGTCCAATATAATGGTCTTGGAATTCGAAATGGTCTCCTCAAAGAATTTGGCATCCGCTTGCTTCTCTTCGGTCAAGTAATCCAATTTCTCCGTCAACATGGTTATCTTCTCTTGGGCCAGCTCCAATCTGTATTTTGTAAGAAGAAAAATAAAGTTTGTCAAATGGGTTCGATGAAAGAAAGAGTCCTTCTCTTTTGAAGATATACTTCTAGCTGATTGATATGATACTTCGAAAACAGTTTATTTTCGAGTTCGAACTTTGTATGGAACCAGATTTGAATTGGGAAAGATTTCTACCTACACACTATATTTCATGTTCATAGCTCGCATAATTTCTAAGATATGTCTGTAAACTATATTTGAATTCCGGTCTTGAACAAGTTAAGTAAGCAGCCACAACATTTTTAACCTACTACTAATTTCTAAGATATGGCTCTGAACCACCTTTGAGTTGATTCAGTCAGATGGTTTGGAATCTGGAAAATATTGAACCAACCTAATAATAATTACAAAATAGCGCAAACGTAAGTGCCTTTCCATATTAAAATCAAACGGTTGAGCTGCAGAACTTTTCAATGGTGGGACTTGGGACTTTTTTGTCGCCGCAAGACGACGACAAAATTTAAAATACCTTTCCATTATAAGTATAAAAAAAATTGCAGAGCGATTCGGGTGAAATAAACGCTATTGATTTTATCTAAAATTTGGTAAGAACGATTCCCCCTTAAATTTGATTCAATAATAGAAATAAATTTCTTGATTCAAGAAAAAAGTTCACTTTACGCCATTTCGCTCTTACTTTAAGGGGGGACATCTAAGTAGCTAAAAAAAAAAAGTGGATTTTCAGAATTTTTTTTTTGGCCAAATGGCCATGATTTGTGGCGAAATGGTGAGTTTTTGAAAAAAAATCGGTTTAAAATAAAAAACAAAATTTCTTAAAAAATTAAAAAAAAAAAAGGAAGCAAAATATCGAAAAAATCCTACGTGGATCGATAGCCATAGGTATTTCCGATTTACTCTTAAAATTTCAGATCGATCGGTTAAGATTTGCTTGAGTTATGTGTCCGGCCACGGAAAAATAAGGTCTACGGAGAAATGATACACGACCGCCATTTTGTTTTTGATACAAAAAACCCGAAATCCATTTCGAGTAAATGTATCACACTATAATACCTCATTTACAAATTTTCGATTGGCCCTTCCATTTGGCCAAAAAAAAATTCTGAAAATCCACTTTTTTTTTTTGAGCTACTTAGATGTCCCCCTTTAAGTACAAATCGTTCTTAGCTAACATTAATAAATCTAGATCATTAAAAATGTTCTGGCTTATTGAACTAAATTCTTGGTTTTTTCCCCAGTGGATTGCCTATTGGAGAAAATTATTGAAAAATTACAAATCTAGATCAGGATGAACCTTTTAACCATTTATTTGTTTACGTTTACGCGATTCCTCACATTTTGAAGCTTTGGACGAATAAGGGAACTAGACACACCACTTTGAATTGGAATAGAAGGGGGCAGTATTTTTTGATAAGAGTTTCTGTTCCACTCATATTCTATAGAATCACAGATATTGCAGTACCACAAACTTCCACGACCAACTATTTATAAGCCCAATAGGTTCATTTAAAAAAAAAACAACAATTTTTCGGGCTTGACTAGAATTCAAACTTTAAACCTTAATGAACAATGTATTTAACGGCGTGCCAGCACATTCCGCTACTGCCTGCTTTTGTAGCTATACCCCTTAACTGTTACTTATACTTTTCAGTCTGGTGGTTGAGTTGAGTATAACCAAAGACTCTACATATATCGATACCGCATCTCATACAAAGATCCCAAGAAAATACTTTTTGGCGTCATATGTGACATCTATAATATCTATAAATCTTTGGAATAACTTTACTTATTTCAATATAATTTTTTCTCAAAGATTTTGACAACATCTTGATCTTTTATAAACAGGTTTTTTCGCTCTGCATAGTGTTTTGGTTCATTAGTCACTACTTTTTTCAAATTCATCAAATCGGTTTAAATCGAAGCCGGTCCTGACTTATTTTTGTTGAAGCTATAGACTATCGTTGAATGGACCGCAATTATTAATGCAATCTATCATATGTTCTTAAAAAAAAAAGAAGTTTTTATTGCCTTGTTTCAAAATGACTTGCTTTATTTACCTTCTCAATTTCGAAGCATTCCGAATTGGTTATGATTTACAAAACTAATCTTTGAAACATTCATTTTTTTTTGGGTTTAATTATAAAGAAATTTGAAAGAATTTCTGAAGTAATTTTTTTGAACCGAAATTCCCAAAAATAGGAGGTTCGGTTAAGGTCCACGTCCTGATATTATTAAGGTTCGGCTTCTGGTTCTAAAATGATTCAGTTTAATCCTGTTAGGTGAGATAATGCGTATGGTTGAACACCCTTCTTGTTAGGTTGATCGTTAAATAAGCGGAACCAGACTAAGCTGACTGCCCATATAAACCCCAGAAGCAATGTAAACAGTTGAGGATATATCAGACTTAAGTCGCTCAGGTCTGATCTAACCCAGCAGAATAAGTTGGATGAAAGTAAATTATGATCGACAGAATTAAACGCTTTGCTAAAATCTGTATAATCAGCATCAAATGGTTCGATAAAGAAACTCAAAAAAACATAACGAAATTGAGCAAAGCTTCCTAGTCTAAAGCAGGAGCTAGAAGGGCAATTGACAACACGAGCCCAAAAGAAGTAGAGAAAGTCTTATCGGTGGAACTGCTTAATGGCCTAAAGCAGCGTTTGTCAAGAGGAGGTGAAAAAGTAAGAGTATATTGTTCTCTGCCAGCTCTGACCTACTTCATCGAGCGCTTTACAGCTACTGAAAAGCTGTTTGCTCTTTTGGCAAAAGCCTCGAAGTGCGTTCGGCTCGTCTCGGTGTGAAAAGCGACAGGTTTTTGGGCCCCTGCGGGCTAGGCATGAAATTATCTGCCTTGGCTTTAGTCCGGAAACACAGGATTGCCGCAGACTATCAGGCATCCAGGGCTCTACTTCTACTCTGATAACTTGCCAGTATTTTCCCTTATAAAAACGAGAGCGCAAAATAAAGTCGGCTCTAACCGACTTCAATATACCCGTTACTCATAAAAAAAACATGTTTAACAGTGATCCTGCGTTCCTTAGGGTGAACATCTGAAAAGTATGCAACACTTTTAGAACTCGGCTATTTTTCACATTTTTGCCCATAACTTGAGAACCGCTCATCCGATCTTTATCGTTTCTTCGGCAAGTTTATTCGTTTTGCTAATTACTAACTATCGTATCGTACAAATCGTCTATCTTTAAAACTGAAGGAGATAAAACGTTTTTTCCGAATTGCGGGGGCGGGAGGGGGCGTGGCCGAAATTTGGAATAAACTTGATCTGCCTGCAAGTATAAGAAGCATTTGTCTCATACATGTCAAACCTCTATCTCTTACCATCTCTGAGATCTAGGTGTTCATACAGACGGACGGACTGACGGACATGGCTATATCGACTCTGCTGTTGATGCTGATCTAGAATATATATACTTTATATGGTCGGAAACGATTCCTTCTGTCTGTTACATACATTTGCACGACTTTAGTATACCCTTTTTACTCTACGAGTAACGGGTATAAATATAGCTAGAATATACTCTATGTTAAGTCTACTTACTGATTCTTCAGTTCTTCGATTCTAGGTTCACCAGCTCCGGCTGAGTTTAGCGTGGTAACCGATTGATATTGCGATTGATTCTCAAAACTGAAAGATCCAATCGAACCGTTGAGCGAGGTACGGCTTAGCGAACTGGCATAATCGGCCATGCGTTGAGAGCGTTTCTTCTTATCACTTTGAACATCCAATTCCTTCTCAAGATCGCGTATCTTAACCTCCAAGCGACTGATGCGTGTCTTCAGTTTGGCTATTTGTTCCGAAGCAGCCTCAGTTTTGGCACGCTCAGTGTCCACTCTTTCGGTTAGCGAATTGTTTAATAACATTAATTGATTCTTTTCCACCTCGAGGGCATCCAAAATACCCACATATTCTTCCTGTAAAAGAAATATCAGAGTAAAAGAGAAAACTCTTAACAATTCACTCACCTTACGAAACTCGCGACAGGAGAACAAAAATCCACCCGAAAGGGCACGTAAATCTGTTTCCAGTTTCTTCACCATATCCTGCAAAGTGTCTATGCAAGCCTCCTTTTCTTTTAGATTGGTCTCCAACTCCAGATTCATGCCACTTAGCTCATCCATTTGCCTTCGGGCAATATCACGCTCTTCGGTGACTCTAACCATATCATTCCTGAGATCATCCATGCGACTCTCAAACTGATGTCTTTGACGATTGAGTTTGTCATTCATGGTGGAAATGTTGATGCCATTGTAATCGGTTTGCTCCTCCAACTCGGAGGAACGCATCTTGTACTTCATCAGATCATCGTTTAGAGTCTTATTGCGCACCTTAAGGGCCAAAGTGCGTTTGCTTTGCTCCTCCAGCTGGGCTTGTAGGCTGGCTATTTCCTTCTCCAAAGTCTCGACTTTGGCCTTGTGCAGTAGCTCACTTTTGCGCACAGCCGGATTGTAACGATCAAAGCTAAGGCTACCATTGGGAGCGGGAGCGTCTCCACCCCCCAAACTGGCACTGCTGCCATGATGATGATGAAGACGTGGTGTGGTTCTGGCCACTAAATCCAAATCAGAACCCAAGGGTACGGGCACATAGTCAGCCCTTTCAGTATTCCTCTCCTCATACATTTCCACACGGGATTTGAGCTCCTGAACTTTCTGCTGGAGTGTGAGTATCTGTTGGGCACGACCACGCCAATTGGCCTGATTGAGATTGGCCGTTAGGGAATTAATGGTACAATTTTCACCAACTTCATGTTGCAGACATCTTTGGGCCAATTTTAATTGATTTTGCAGTTCCGTATTTTTATTACGCGTCTCAAAGAGTTTTTGCTGCATACTTGTAATTTTCGACTGGCGAGAAAAAGTAATTGAAAAATTTCAAAGAATTAAAGTTTATTTAATTACCTGCATTTCATCCGCCGAATTGCTCTTCTTAACCAATTCATGATGCTGTTGCAGCTTCTCCTCGTGACTCTTCAACTCTTTTTCCATTTTATCAATTTGTGCATCTTTCTTATTCAAACGATTCTTCATCTGTTCCACTTCGGCTCGCATGGCCCGATTCTTTTTACTCAATTCAAGTATCTTAGTGCTAGCTATGGAAGAATTGCAACGCAACTCATCGAGGGGCACTGAATTTAAAACATCATTTAGCGAGTCCACGGATTTCTTCAAGGCCGTTATCTCCTGATTCTTATCACTGATGGCCTGGGTTAATGTTTGATTCTCCTGTTCGAATTTCATTAATTTTTTTCGTATCTTTTTGGTATCCGGTTTGAGTAGTTTCGGCTTGCCCGGCGTGGTGGTGACCACCACATGGGCAGCCCTGGTCTCGGAATTATCTCTATGATGTTCTCGATGTTCGGCTCGCTTGCGACGTGATGTACGCCCAAGTTGTAGGGGGAGCATCTCCTTGGCCAATTCATCGGGCAAAGTGTCCATTGCCTTTAGATAAAGTTCTTCACATAAAATATAAAACTTATTACACAACGAAATCGATGGAGTGTGTGTGGGTATACTATTTGTTTTTTTTTTTCGGAATGGCTTACAAAATTTGTTGCAATTGTTTTATTGTTTCTGAGTTGATTGATCATACAACTGAGCGTTAAGGCAAAGTAAAAATATGGGGAAACTTTTTATTTTAGTTTAAAAAAGGTAGTTTTTAACCTGTATAAAGATAGAGTTCTTGGTAAAAGCTAGGTCCTTGTTTTTTAGAGTACATGGCATCTGAGCTTTTTAGGAAAAACGATGCACTTATATGATGAGAACGGCTTTCCTTAAGGGTACTGTATACCTTTAACTTTTCGACTTTAAAACCCCATAACTCCGCCATTTATTGACCGATACAAAATATCCAAGTTCACACCAGAATTACATAATTTTTGAACAAAAATACAACTACAACCGCAAGGGGGCTGAACCTTCGCTATTCACACATACATGACCCGAACGCTTGCCCAAGCTGAGAATTAAAGAGCAAAAAAGCGTCATTCGCTTGACAAAGTTCGAAGCGATTAGGTTGAAGCAAATTCTCGGAGGTTTGTTTTTGCACACTAATACACTCTCACTATTTGGCCTCGCTCTCGCTGGCCATCACTGCTTTAGACTCCAGATCTTTAGATATCATCAGCCTGTGCTCACGTCGCTATTGTGTCAGTTCATACTGTTACTTGGAAAACGAGAGAATGTATCACTTTTCGAAGTATTTTTTAAAAACCCGAGATACTTATTGACTAAATGGGATATGAGTTGAAAATTATTCGTTTATATGACGGATAATGGGCTACTTTCGGTCATTTTTATACATTTTATAGTAAAAAGACTTACTTTACAAATAAGATCAGCACAGGAAGAGAGTTATCCATCGTGATGCCCTCAAAGCAAAATCCTTAAATTGGAACCACCAACGGCTGATCACAAGCGACACTCTAGTTTACAAACACTTGAACATCTAAGTGTCCAAAAGGTTCCAGTCCCTGCCAATCGACACAGCTTTCTGGGTACTTAAGCCCCGATTCGCTCTTATAAAGCTGGAGTCTAACACTTCCAACCGTCAGAAACATGAAGCCTGCCCATTAGCAACACTGTCGAACTGAATGACCTTGAACATTTCCTAGTAAGATGCCCAATTTAAAAGTAGCCTAGGAAATTCCTGCTTACAAAGACCGATATAATAACGGTCTGTATGATATCAATTTTACAAGTCTTTGATGCGTGCAAACGGCGGATCAGGATGACTTTTTTTTAAACTCTTGTTTTCCTTACTTTTAATATAATTTTTTTTTTAGATGGTATTAAGTACTATAAAATAGGTTGCCAAATTCTGATCTAACATTATATTAACCAAAAATTAAACTTAAAGATAATACATGATACAACTATATAAGGTATGGCATTCAGAGTTTATCGAGTACTGACAGCTTTTGCTAATATCGAGAGAGAGAGAGAGAATAAAACAAAAAGCAAAGCACCCTCAGAATTACAAACACATAGTATACACCAAGGCATACTAAACAAGGTAGGCTCACTCGCTCTCTCGCTCTCTTGACAACTTGTTAAATTTCAGTCAGTTAGGCCCATATGACACTCGCCGATATTGGTGGCCAATATTGTAAAAGAAGAGTTCAGCTATAGATACCTTATCAAAAATTGTAAGCAAAGCAAGAGAGAAAGGCATATGAGAAATTGGCCCCAGATGTCAGTCGCAAGCAGTGTGACTGCAAAGCCCATATTGGTTGCCCATATTGTTCCTGACGAAAGCAATATTGGCCGCCAACTCGCCATTGTGTACTGGTAAACTCTTCTTTTGATGCGAGTGTTTAAAGAATCGTGCAGGGAAAGCTATGTGTGACGAAAACCAACACTAAATTATCTCCTTTTCTCGCTTTAGCTACTGTTTTCTCGTTTTAATTATTGGCCGGTCACCAATACCGGCAAGTGTCATATGGGCATTAGCAACTGTTGTAAGCAAAGCATCTCCGCGGACGAATTTTTTGTTTTTTACTTAGTAGCTTAGTAGGCTTTGTATTGAAATATATTACTCTCTCGCTCTCGCTCTTTGACACAAATATACAGAGTTCTAAGAGAGCGAGTGAGCCTACCTTGTTTAGTATGCCTTGCACATGACTAAATTTTATTGGTATTCGCTTGGCACTTTTCAAATGGGTCCTATGTTAGGGCAGCTAATAAAGCCAAATCGCTGCTTAATAGCTTTGCCGGTAGGAACACTCTAGTTTGCTAATGGCACTACTTCTTCGTTAGAGATTTGTTCTGAATTTTGATTGTTTGGCCAATAACTGTTTGCTTTTTTGAATTTGTGCCCGTTTTTGCTGGTGAAGATTTGAATTTGTAGTGATTGTTCGCGATGCGGTCTGGAGTAAAGATCCCGCCCTGAAATGACTTGCTAGCCGGTGTCAGCCCAATATGACATTAGAAAGACACAGCCACAAATTCGGGCTCTCTTCTTGGGGAACCCTGATTTACTTCATAGTCGGCCATGAGAACTCTCGTGTTTTTAAGCAAAACGCGGGCCGAACTTATGGTTGTGTGAATCGGTATAGATTTCATTGCAAGTTAAACTACTGTGTGGATTTTTTTGTTTGGCCGTTTTCTTTGTTTATTTGTGGTGTAGATTGGGGTTGTTGTTCGCCCGTCTTTCCTTCCTGTAGTCAAAACACACTACTGTAGTCTGGAAGGAGTTCTCTTGTTCACCAAAACCAGCGCAATTTTCTGTCCTCTACTCCAGGCGTTTTACTTGCAATTCAGTGTTTACCGATTCACACAATCAAAAGTTCTTCTCGCGCTTGCTTAAATCCAGGACTGACATCAATTCCGGGTAGCTATGGGCCCGCACTGCTTTACATCGACATACGGAACAGTATTGGCTCGACATTTTCACAAATTATAAATAAATCCCGTCGGCAAATCAAAAAAAAATCGTGCGCACACAACTTTTTCAATCAAATAACAGCAACACAATGAAAATTTGGAGTCCTGAAAAAAAAGCTCTCTCAGAGAGCACCTTACCTTATATTGTTGTATCATGAGATAATATGTGCAATTTGCTTTTGAGTCAAAAAATATTTAATAAATAACTTTAATTCAGGAAAATGAAAACTCTTTATAACTAATAGAGTTCCTACTACGTCTTTGAAAAGTTTTAAAGCGTTGATATCTCAATCTTGGTCCATTCTGCGACGAGGGCTTCTTTAAGTTCTTTAAGGTATCGTACTGTTTTGTACAGGCATAAACTTTTGCAGCATTGATGTCCCGTAGGTCCGAACTCATTGCTGACCACTTTATCAACGGTATATTGGGGGTAATGAATTGTATTTCGCATTGTCATCATCATGAAAGTCCTCAGAATACGGAATAAGCTCGCTGGCCACCAACTCTATGTACATATATGCTTCAGCATTCATCTGGCCGGATAACGGGATAGCGCTAGAGACAGCCCATATCATAAGCGATCCACCGCCATGGTTCCGCTTTTCTGGACCGTCCCAATTGTTATTTTGTAAATCAAACTCCCAAAACTTGTGTCTTTCATGAAACGCCATGGGTGCTTCCTAATGACGTTTGGTGAAACGAAGTTAAACAATTTTCGAGCAAAATTTCGCCCATATTTTATTTTCCTACTGATCATGTCTTGAGCCGCTAACTCCGGCATGTGCCTTTTTGTCCGGATGCTTATGGTTGGTGATGGATCGTGGCGGCGCTTTATGCGGTAACCTTCTTAGTATTTAGGAATCTGTAAATGGTAGTTCGGTGTTGATTTTTTAAGGAAGCAATTTTACCAGTTTTCATGGTGGCTATGTTCATTCCCAAAGAAGACGTACAATTAAGAAATATTAAAAATACTTTTTGCACATAGGTATAGCCATTTTCCTTAGCAGGGAATCAAACCAAATTATATATCGGCTCCGAATCCGGTTCAGGTAAGTTCCGAAACTTATGTTTTGGTAAGATGTTCTGTTTTGGTTCTCCCATTGTTTCCGTATTTGATTTCGTATCGAATATTGATTCGTCGTCATATAAATCTTCACCCAGATTTAAAGCTTTGCAAATTTCGCAGGTTTTTTCTTACACCTGCGTATTTACTCGAGCCGTTTCGGAGAAATGTTAACAAAAGATTTTTATGAATATATTAAATTAATAATGTTATTATTATTTTTATAGCAGCAATGGTCACTGGATCCTTCAGGGGGCGAAAACATTTCGCTATTTACAAATATACGAGCCGCACGCATGCCGAAGCGGAGGAAAAGAGAGCAAATAGCTTTTCAGGCGCTGGCTAGCCTTTTATACTGCCAGGTCAAAGCCAATTACCGGCGCAGTATGTTCGCACACTAATTTGCCCTATTTTTCCTCGCTCTCGTTGGCCAACGCTGACCTAGAGTCGAACGTTTCTTTCAGTGCCGGAGGAAACCAGCTTTCAATTGCTAAATTTTTAATATTTTTTATACACTTGAAAAGTGTATTATAATTTTTTCAAAATTTTGATGAGGGTAAATTATTTGCGTATGGAACTATAGTTTTAGTTTTTATTTCTGCAAAATCGTTAATCATATCATGGCCATTTTGTAAAATTATCATCAAAATTTGGGCAAATTGTTTGCCTTAGCCTTAAGTATAAGAGAATATAAAACTCTGACAACTGTTTGTATAGGTTAGCCTGGAAATCAGTAAACAAGCAGCTGACATTCAGAGATCTACTGTGTAGCATTAATGTAGATTTTTTTTTCAAGAAATTTTGTACTAAATTCTTATAATCATGGATAAAGAAGAAATATCGGAAGTAATGGGACAGACTCTAAACGAAGAGTCTGTCGCCAGTGTGACTGAAATGGAGAGTGGAGCGAATGTGCCGATTGTCTACGATTATATGAACTATCCAAAGAACAAAAAGAAGGGTAAACTAAGCAAGATGGCCTTACCAAGGAAAAGTGTGTCCTTTAAGCGTGTGGTGGAATTGGTAACCTTTTCGGAGAACTGGAAAATGCAGATGATTGAGAGCGATTTGCTAACAGAGGAGGAACAGGTAAATCGATAAGAAGGGAATATAAACAGAAGTATTTAAAATGATCGAACTCTTTCGCAGCGCAAGCGTTCGCTAATTCGTCGCAATTTCTGATATAAATTTTAGTTGTTTTATGTAGAAATAAATTTTGGATTGGAAGCGAGGAATCCATACGCTAGATATACATACATTTCAAATTATCATCACACACACAAACTTTATTGTAGTTTACACTTTGGATAGCAAAAAAGGCCTCTTAAAGAGTTGGTTTAGCCCTCAAAATAATTAGCATTCACTCTAGTTAAATATATATATATATAATAAGTATGAATATGCATTATTAACTAGGCGGAAATAATTTGAAAATCGAATGTTTTAAGACTCCTTCGTTCCTTTGCTCATTTCAGTATGGACCATTTGAGTTGTTCGCGTGCCGATTGTAGAACCTGAAATACACACACACAAAAATCATTATCAAGGATTTAATTATAATAATTTTGTAAAAAAGATAAAGAACAGAAATGTAATTGTTTTTAAATAAATAGTTTATTTGATCATTTTGTGCGAGAGCTTAAACATTTAGTAAAACTACCAAAAGAGGCCATTTAAGGTGTTAGTTACCTGAGCCACAGTCTGTTCGGCAATGGGTATATCATCATTACGCAAGTCAACACGTTTAACCACCGACGAGGGATCCGCATCCAAGATGATGCTATAAATACAAGTTCACAATATGTCCTCGGCATATATTACGGTTATCTTACCCTCCATCGCATATCTCATCAAAGGCCAGCATGATTATCTCCAGATTCTCCATTACCAATCGCTTCTCCACATTCTTTTTCAGTATCAAACTGATGGAATCATACAGGCAGTTCAGCACGGACAGCAGTATCAATTCATTCTCATGGGCATTGCCCATCACATAGAAAAATAAATCCACATTACTCTTGTACACACAGGTGAGGCCATCCAGCATTATAATTTCTGTATTGGAACGATGTGTCTTCTGGAATAGATTCTTTTCAAAAGCCTTCTGTTCCTTCAACGTGGATAAAATATTTTTGTCATAGTATTTGGCTAGAATACGATTGCCATCATTGTCCATGATGCACATGCCCTTGATGATATCCTAGGTAAAGTGGGCATGAAGAAGAGTTAATAGATGTAGTTTGTGTTGTGTTTGGTTGTATTTACCATCATAAAACCGTCCATTTTGGTGTATTTTGTGGCCTTTTTGGAGTCTTACACGTCACTTTATTTATGTGTGTAATTGGTGTGACCAGAGGACAGGTACGCCAGAAACACATTTTGCCGGCGTACAAATTGTTATCGATAGATTTAAAGTGTTAATGGACGGTAGAGGGCGCTTTTAAATAATCTTTGAAGTAAGCGGCGGCAAGTTTGAAATTCCTTAGTCAAATAACTCTGGCTTACTGGAAAAGATTGCGAACTTTTAATATGTGTGTTTGTCCTTTGAATTCAAATCAATTGTCCGTCTGACTCCAGAAGGTCAGGTTTATAAGATATTTGCATAAACGTGTGTGGAGCAAGGTTTGTTTAGATTTGTAGGCCACATAAAGTAACCTTTCCCATTTTATGTCGTTACAGAAAACCCAAAGGCAAAGTTTTGATTTGTTCATAAGATACTATAGAATGGAAAATGGGGCTATTTTTGTGAAAAATGGGCTTGTTTTCAAATTTAATATATTCTGAAATGTGTCCTGATAAAAAAAATACTAATCAATAGTTCTTTGTCGACACAATTATAAAAGATTCTATTCAAAAATTCAAGTTTTTCATACTTTTTCCTATAAATGTCACGTCACCTCAGATTGGATATCCCCATATTTGTAAATATTAACATTTACTGCAGGAAAACCTATTTCTTCCTTGAAAATTAAGTAATTAATTAATTTATTAGTGATCTCTTCAGAATCTTTCTCTCTCTCTTAGAGTTCAAAATTTAAATAGTTTAACGTACTGGATTAGTCATCGATAGATGGCCAGTTCGATAGACACAGAGGGCTGTGTATCGTTCGCGCTCCCAATAATAATAAATTATTTTGGTTTTTTACGTGCTTTAAATTAATAATTTTATTCCGGGTGAATCTCAGCATACTTCTTGTGTTAAATTCAATCTGCTTTCAGCTTTTAGTTAATTATTGTACGAAAAAACTATCAAATCAGTTGACCGTAATTGCAACATTGTTTTTGTGTTCCCGTTATGTTGCTCCCGCGCTCATGGCCTCTTTTATTTTCGTTATATTATTTATATTTTTTTTTTTTTTGATTTTAAAGCGCTTTATATTAATGTTTTCATTATGGCCATATCTTCGTGTATATCTACGAAATAAATGACAAAATTAGTTTGCCGTATTTGTGCACCCGCTCTCAAGGTGCCTATGTGTGCTCTCTTTTTTTTTCGCGATCAAATGTTGCGCACGCGCTTGTCCCTTTTTATTCTTTGTTTTTTCTTTTTGTGCTGTGCTTTAATATTTATAATTAGTTAAATAAGTATTTTTATGTTGTGCTGTGTTAACTGCAGCTACTGCTCTCATTTCTGTTTTTTTGGGTAAGTGCATTCTCACAAATTTGATGAAATTTAATGTTTCGAATGTTTGACTTGCTTTACTTAGTGACATGTTGCCCTGGGTCGGATGTTTGACAGTTAGTCACATGTTGCTATTGTAGTCTCTACAATTGGCTGTGTTAGATAAGTTTATAATTCTGATTTTAAGGTATTTTCCCATGTACAAATTTGAAAATCTATTAATCCCCAAAAAATACTAATTGAATTTGTTTTGTCTTGGTAGCGTTTTTTCTTTTATTGTCTTACATAACTAAAATACATAATTAAATGTAACGGTATTGATACGATCCAAATTATAATGAGAGCATTGATTTTCTATACATACAACTTATGCTAACATTAATTTATTACCTAGATACAAACTATTTACTTTAATAGATCACAGTTTGATGAAGGAATCTCACTCGATTGAGTGAATAATTTTTAATACAGAGCCAATCCCGAAACATTCTCCGTCAGAATCATTTGCTGAACATCACTGAAAGCATCGCGTATACAGCGTGTGTCTGTGGCCACAGTAAAATGATAGTAACACTCCCTCTCCGATGTCATGCAATCGCTATGATTCCTTGAATTCCTTTTGAAAGGCTCCTGCGTGATATCCACCATCTTTTGCTTGATAAACATCTTGGTCCAATCGCTCTCACCAAAGCAATTATCCTGCTGAGGGCGCTTGCAAAATTCCTCATATTCGGGAAAATAGTCCACAATATGTTTGCCGGCACGTATTTTACGCTCCATAATGTCATATTTATTGAGGAATACAATCAATCCGGCGGAGGCTAGAAAACGATTCTGCCACACAGCACGAAACAATTTCAGAGCCTCCTGCAAGCGATTTTGTGTGGGATCTTCACGTAAATTCTGATCAAATTCACTGCATGAGATGAGAAAGAGTACAGCCTGAATGCCTTCGAACACCTGAATCCATTTATTTCGCTGATCCCGCTGACCGCCCACATCATACATGCGGAATTCCTGATCACCACCGCCCAGACTTTTGGGCAGGGGGACACGAAAACTGATTTGTGAAATGCCAGTGGTGATTTTTCTACTATGAAGTATATCCTCGGTACTGGGAATATATTCGACATCACTGATTCTAACAAAGTTGTCCAGAAAACTGAAGAGGGAAGTAAGAATTTTAATAAAGTGTTCGAAAGATGAAATAGTGTAGGCAAAACACTTACTATTTGGCACTATCCAGCAAAGGAAACTCATTCGAGCGATCATAACAGGCACGTATGCCCACATCATTCCACAGAGTCATGACATGATCACAGTATTCCTGCAAGAGATGGAAAATAAAAGTTTTTAAAAATGTAAAGAGAATTGAGAGTAAGAAATTTTAGGACTTTGGAACCTCAGAAATGGTTCTAAAATTGCTTTTGACCCAAAAACGACCAAAGTTTTATAAGATTTTGCTCGTTTTCAGAACACATGGGATAAAATTTTATCATACAGCACTGTCTACCGTACCGTTCGACTTTGCATGATGACGTTGAAAAGACTCAAAGCTCCGTCAAAATAGCAAAGAACCTGTCCAAGGCTTTTGATACCAAAAGAGAATTTAGCCAGGGTGATACCTAATAGTGTGACTTCTTTAATGTACTCATAGAGTATATACGATGCTCGTGTCCAAGTTCCAACAAAACGGGCACATATCTTCGTACAGATCTAAGATCATTATCTAACGCCGATGGCGTTTTCAGAGGTTAAAAGGCACACTCAACTGATGCGGAACAATCTATTACAATGGGAGAATTCCACTTTAAAGTAGTAGAGGATTTTGTCTAACCAACAATAACAATATTAGTCTGGAAATCCAAAGAAGACTCTTACAACCGTTGCTACTACAGGCTCAGTAGGGAGTTCAAGAGCAGAGCCAAGTCGCTTATCATCCCAGTCCTGACATACTGTGCAGAAACAGCCACATTGACCACAGCGGATAAGGCGGCGATTGACATGTTCGAGCTAAAAATTCTTCCGCACCCGAATGAATCGCGAACTGGGGACATTATGGAGACATTAGTCTGGTCAGGCGATAGATGACGAAGCTTCAGTAAAATAGGAGTACAAATCGAAGCCGGCCGACTTTGAAGTTAGATTATAGAGGGGACACCCACCGCTATAATTTCCAACCTTGGTGTGAACAACTGGTGCCAGCTCGTGCGAAGCAGAAGCGACTGAAGGGCAAAGGCCTAGACCAGGGGAGCCCAGAACGAGCTTACCAGCGCGTAAGCAATAACAACAAAATGAGATAGAGAGAGAGAGAACCGATTCTTGTTTGTGTGTATGTGTGGTCGTTGCTACGCAAATCATACTCGATAGCGCGACAAGCGTTCAGCCGTACGCATAAGCAATTTGTTGTTGGGTTCGAGTTTGCGAGAGACATAGGAGAGAGAGAAGAGAGACACATATGATGTTGTTGTTGCAGGTCAGAGCGCGACAACAACAAAAGACAGAGCAGGCATAAGAATTGTTTTTGTTTTTTTGCTGGCTTACGGCATGCGCAAATCGCATACGCGCAGGCTATTCCTTTGCGTAGAACAACAACACATGCGTGTCTTGCGCAATGAGCATGGGCGCCCCTGGCCTAGACCGTCAAGCGGTTGTGATGGCCAATAAAACAAAAGAAGTCCTTAATCTTAATTTAACTAGGTACTTATACGCTAAGTATATTGCTTAGAAAATGCGCTGAGAATATTCTCAGAGTTCATTCTGTGAGCGTGTACTCATGTTTTTCACACAGACGCAAGCCGAACTAAGGAACATATCCTGACTAAGTAAAAGTAAGTAAGTTGACTAAAGCCTTTTGTGCTCGCCAAAACCTGACCTAGGAAGACTTACCCCAAAAAAGTAGAATCTATTGACAAAAAAATACTATAAATAAATTACATAAGAAATAAAGATAGACAATCAATTAAATACTCCATACTAAAGCTCATTGGTTTTAATCAAAAGAGCAACGAAAAGGCAGACGAATATATCGATGAATAAGTGCGCCGCAAACTTGAAGAATAAGATTGGCTTAAGTGAAACTGAAACAAATTAATTAGCTGACTTTAAAAATGCGAAAGTATTGGACTTGGAACATAGATGGAGGACGAGGATGACGTGGGAAAGCTTGTGAATACAAGAAAAAGGAGAGCAAGCACTCAATATTAAAGAAACTTCATATACGCAGCGGCAATTACAAGAGAAACATTTAAACACCATAACAATTCAAACAAATACAAAAACATGACAAATAAAACAACTGATATAATCAAACAATCGTGCAGTACAATCAAAACTATGACGTCCACTTATATAAGTACTTAATAGTTAAGTAATATGTTAAAAATGTACGTGAGTAAGTCTAGTTTGTAGTATCCCGACTCCCCGAGGAAGGCAAAATACTTGCCGAAACGCGTAGGAGCAAACTGAGCCAAAAAGTGATTTGACTGCAGTAAGAGAAGATCGCCAAACAACAACCTCAATTTACACAAGAACGAAACAGAAAACTACGTAAGCTACATTAACAAAGCGCTTTACCTCTAATGGCGTCCGAGCAGGCAAGCTACTTTAGACTAGCTGGTGCCCTGTGCAGTCTCCCTAGTCTAAAGTAGCTCGCCTGCTCGAACTCGAAACAGAAAAGTCATACGTAAGCTACATTAACAAAGCGCTTTACCTCTAATGGCGTCCGAGCAGGCGAGCTACTTTAGACTAGCTGGTGCCCTGTGCAGTCTCCCTAGTCTAAAGTAGCTCGCCTGCTCGAAATCGAAACAGAAAACTCATACGTAAGCTACATTAACAAAGCGCTCTACCTCTAATGGCGTCCGAGCAGGCAAGCTACTTTAGACTAGCTGGTGCCCTGTGCAGTCTCCCTAGTCTAAAGTAGCTCGCCTGCTCGAACTCGAAACAGAAAAGTCATACGTAAGCTACATTAACAAAGCGCCTCTAATGGCGTCCGAGCAGGCGAGCTACTTTAGACTAGCTGGTGCCCTGTGCAGTCTCCCTAGTCTAAAGTAGCTCGCCTGCTGCTTACAATTTTTCGGGTAATTCCAAATATAATTGCCGTCGTATTTTAAATTGTTTCTTAATTAAATATGTAAACTATCATTGCAATTATTTTAATAATTGTATCCAAAAATGTGTTTTAGAAGAGTTATGGACAAAATCAGCCTGCTAAAAAAGTTCTACGACCTTTCTAAAAGTCAATTAGTAAGTTTAGCTGGCTCTAGGTACAAAAAATTTGAGGTAGTTGGCAATCGTATTTTTTTCAGCGAAAAGCCTACTGAAGATTCATTATGAAGGATGATGAAATATTACCGTTTGGGCAACCAGCTCACTTTTAGTAAAGTGATATACAACTATATATAATTTTAGCCGGCTCGAGGTCTTTAAAGTAGTTTCCAATGCAATTTTCCATTACATAAAAGCAGTTAAAATTGTCATTAAATTTTATATTAGCAAAAATTGCAAAAATAATTGTAATGTCAATTCTGATTTACAACCCAGGTACAAAATAGCTATCCATTCTGGCGTGTGTCACTCAATTTTACTTTCATGAATGAAACCACAAAATAAAGTCAACATATTTATGAATGTTTCTATATAAGTGTGTCCAGTTTGTTTTATCTTATCATAAGTCATAAATAATGACCAGACCATAGAAACCTGCATGAATCAGTGTGTAGCTAGCTAGCTAACGATCGTTTGTTAACGATCAAAGGCCGTTGGACTAACCTGCAGTTCCGACAGTGAGAAAAAAAAAAAAACACTCGCTTGTTTCGGAAAGTTTTTCTTGTCATGCCATCAATCAAATCCATGATAAGCAGTAAAAAGCAACAAAATTTCGATCTGACGCAAAGACTCAAGTATTTCAAAGTCGTTTTCTAACTGCGACAAAAACATTTTCTGAAGTGCTTTCTAGGGGGATAAGATAGAGAGACATGGAACACCAGTTCCTGTCCTTTTTTCTTACACTTACCGCATTCATATACTCCGGCGCCAGTCCGGGTAGGGAGAGTATGTAGAGAGCACTACGTTCGCTGGTGCAGCTACCGAAATGTAAACCCAACAAGGTCATTTGATTCACCAGCTGTATGATGGAGTCATGTATGTTTTGATAGATTTCGGGTATTTTTTCGCGACGTTCACTAAAAAATCAAAAATCAAACTGTAATAAAGGGATCTACTTTTGAAAAGACTTACTAAATACTTACTCATCGGTAAATCCATTGATATGCAAGATTCTCATTTGCTTGATAATGGTCGTCTTGCCCGATTCGGCGGTGCCGAGTAGTAAAATTTTCACCGGCATATCCTTGCTATTCGCTTGCATATCCTTGAGCATATGATGACGCACCACCTCTAGCTCTTCCTGGTGTGTCATCGATTGTTTGGGTTGCGTACGCAAACAGCGCAAAAGTCTAGCAAATGAAATGAAAAACAAATTTACTTAGAGATTGCTTTCAAAGACCAAAGACTTCTTAGGAAAATAGGCGGCATTGTCACGTTGACCATGTAGAAGCCTCTATATATAGAGCGATATAAGCAAATGTTTGCATACACCCTCTGATGTATGTTTAATTAAAAGCACACAGAGGGAGATGGGGGGGAAAATACGTTAGAGATAACATTTTGTCTGAGGGAACCTAACCTAAATGGAAACATTAATTAATTAGTTGGGATAGACCCGTGATCAATCCTAGCCAGCCTTATCATTTACGGCATATTTGTACGACCCGCGCACTTTGCACTGAATATCTAGATACTTGATTTTATGGAAGAAAGCTCAGCAAGTGGGCAGGGCGCCTGCAATATATTTCTTTTATAAGGGGCAATTCTTATTGGGCGATTGCCAAAATATTTACACTCAATTTAGCTCAAAATGCCAATGGCTTTTTCAGGTGTTATCAATCTACAGGCGCCCGCCACTCAAGATATGGGTAGAAAATCCTTATCAAGCCACTGGCATCAAATAATTGGACTCACCTCGCTCTCTCTCTCTCTCTCTCGCTCTTTGTGGTATGATGATGAAACTTTTGACATTAGATTGTATGTGGGGTATAACCAAATTTGGAAATTATCTTTTGAGCTTTTAACTTCCAATCCCCATTTTGTCCTATTTGACCCTTTCGATTTCGTAATCAAAGTATTTCATTTGTCTAGCTTAAGGTCTGTGGTTAACTATACATAATTCAAAATAATCAGCCCAAATCAACAGAGATTAATTCCATGTAGGTACAACGTCCATGCAACAAACGTTGTATCGAGGATAACCATATTTTCTCATCAGCGGACTTTGCTGTTCTATGCTATTTAAGCAGCGACTAGATTCACAGCCTAAAATTTCCCTATGGCCTTTGAAGGTCATTTTTCTGCTTAACAATTTGCTGTAATTAATTTTTCTGTTGCCAATGATCTTTCTCCTTTATCTTTTTAGAAATGACAACTCTTTCCACTTTCGGCAACAAATGGGATAAACAAATCGGAAAGAAACGAAGCATTCATTCCCAAAAATGTACATTCTATCTGTCGTACATTTTCGGTATCGATGTCGAAAATGTTATCGATATATCGAAATATCGATATTTTGCCCAAAATTACGAATATAATTATCGCAGTTTTTTCTAGCCCGGAAATTCGGAAATTGAATACATATTTATACCCGTTACTCGGGTATACTAAAGTCGCGCAAATGTATGTAACAGGCAGAACGAATCATTTCCGACCATATAAAGTAGGTATATAAATTCTTGATCAGCATCAACAGCCGAGTCGATATAGACATGTCCGTCCGTCCGTCTGTCTGTCTGTATGAACACCTAGATCTCAGAGATGGTAAGAGGTAGAGGTTTGACATGTATGGGACAATTGCTTCTTTTATCTGCACGCAGATCAAGTTTGTTTCAAATTTTGGTCACGCCCCCTCCCGCCCCCGCAATTTGGAAAAAACGTTATATCTTCTACAGTTTTGAAGATAGACGATTCGTACCTTCTAGAGATAGTTAGTAATTAGCCGAAGAAATGATAAAGATCGGATGAACGGTTCTCAAGTTATGAGCAAAAATGTGAAAAATAGCCGAGTTAAAAAAGTGTTGCATACTTTTCAGATGTTCACTCTAAGGAACGCAGGAACACTGTTAAACGTGTTTTTTCATGAGTAACGGGTATATCGAAGTCGATTAGAGTCGACTTTAACTTGCGCTCTCGTTTTTGATGATATTGTTCGGTGGACATGTAAAGCAAAATGTTGAAAAGTTATTTTATTAAAGTTGATACATAGAAATGGCAATAAAGTTGTTAAGACCAGTTTCAACTCAACAAATAAAAAAGATGAATGGAGATGTTTTGCTGAAATGCAGCACATGATCGTATTGATTTTACGTATAAATGGCGTACGATTTGAGTTTGAAGAAAGATTAACTTGCTTGTAGCATAACGACTTTTGTCGCTGTTTACTCTGGATCCGGACCCCATCAAGTTCTGGATAGAAAAGAAATACGCATTGCCATTGTATTCTGACTTGGCATTGCAATATGCTGGTGTAAAAAATTTCTTCTGTTATTATACAACTTTTTTTAAAACCTTTACCTTTATCTAGGTACTAGAGGTTCCGAATACCTAGGTATTTTTTTGACGTTTACCTTGTACCTTACCAAAGTGTGAAAATCGAGTACCTTTCTTTCAAACATTAGCGAATATTCATTAAATCTTTATTAAATGCTCTTCCCTCTTCTTACCCAATTTTAATCAAATTTTTATGACCATTTACAATAGTCCAATGACCTCCACTTTTTCACCCACCTTAGCAACAAAATTGGCTTGTAAGTTTCTTAGTATTTCTTTTACAATTAGTGTGAAAATCAAGTAAACAACTTTAAGTTGCTTGGCAGGTGTCCTAATCTAAACTAATAACCATAAAATGGTTTAATTTATTCAGCCTAATAACTTAACTCGTGACTAATTAAAAGACAAAGAAGTTTACCATTTATATGTGGTCCCAAGAAAAGGTCAAAAGCTAACAGCTTAATCATTTATATATTAATATTATCTGTTTTTTCCCACAATTAGATTAACCCATAAGGGTGATATCATTGTGATACAAATAGCTGAAATTGATAGGAAATTACTTTCTCTGCCTGCAATCTCTGTGGCACTGGAAAAGGTTTTTCCAACTCCTATCTTTTGTACGTCCATGTCAAAGTTTTTAGTTGGATTAGCTGAGTCTGATATTTAGTTAACTTCCCTTTTTGTTCAATTAGTTCTTTGTTTGATTACATTTTAGTTTTATATATATTTAATGATGTCATTTGTACTTATTTTAAAGTTTTTTTTTGACACGCCTTTAAAAGAGCGATTGAAGTATGAGTAATATTTCGCACTTATTTCACCTTACAAAAGTCGAGTAATTATTTTAAAGACAGCTCAAATGATAAATTGGTTGAGTTATACCAAAGACCATACAATTTCTAGATGCCAGATCCCGCCAGCTTATGTATTTAAATCAAGGGCCAGCAAAACATACATGCTCATTTTGGCATTGCGTGTGTGTGTTTAACCATGCTCATTTAGCATTTCTTTGTTGCAAAAGGGAAATGTGGAGGCTTATGTGTTCCACAAAGCGTTTTCGACCCAAAAACGACCAAAAAATTACCAAAATTTGCGATTTTTTGATGGAATAAAGATATTTTAAAATATAAATGCATAAAGTACAAACATTTTATGAAGATAATTGTAACGATTCGAAATGAATTTTTGCTTATCTCCGATTGTCTGTCAATTCCTATTCAATCTTAATAAATTAAGACTTTCACCCTCTCTCTCTCTCAAATCATATGTGCCACAGTAACGTTCTTAGAGTTATTCCAATCGCCTAGTGATTTTTTGAAGATAGTTGGTTCAATATGCTACTCTACCATGAATGAATCCTTATACCTAGATGTACATTTATAACATTGAATAAAATTCTCTGATAGTTTACAGAACATTTGGTTTGAAGTTCTGAACTAACCTTTATAGAGCTTAAGGTTCGGACTTCGGAACGGTTTTTGAAAACATCGGACTTTAGATATTGTTTCGAATATTGATTAATGATATATTTTTTATATCTCTAGGCCAGCTTTTTGATATGACAATCATTATAAGTATAATCCTATAAAATACAGATAGAAATAAGTGGATTCTGCAAGGCTATAAATTCAGAATGGTCGACAGGTTATAGCTTTATGCTTCATTTCAGATATTTTCGAAGTCATACAACAGTCCCAAACTTGTGATTTATCAGGGGTGTTCTAGAAATCTCTAGAGATTTTCGTATAAACGATTGCACTTCAAACTAAACTAGGACTAGTTTACTTGCAAAGTGTCAAGAATCAGACCGCCTACTAGATTATGTGGAAGGAAAACCGTACGCTTCAAATCGACTTGGTTTTGAGCAGGCGGTTTCAAATCGCTTAACATATAAATTTAAGCAGCTTTAATATGAAATGCTAACGTTTATACGAAAACCTCTAGAGATTTCTGGGACACACCCATATAAGATACAATTATATGGGTGTTTGCAGTTAAAACCCGAATAATACAGTCTGTATTTGGAAGCGAGTAAATTTAACAATTCTTGAATCAGAATTAACAACAGAAACAGGCCAAGCTAGTTCTTTAAACCCTTATCAAGAGTTTAGTAGACAAGGGGTCTGGATCAGTAAGCCATCATCTTATAAGGTTCGGCTTGGGGTCTGATTTAAACCTTCCAAAAATATCTGAACAAAGCTTGCTCGTGGGGGTTTATTTTATAAAAAAGTGATTAACACAGAGGAAAATTTCTAAATTTAGATTAAAAATCTTTTTTTTTTGAGAATCTTGGAATTTTATAAAAACAAAATTGAAAAACCTTGAAATGAGCTAATGAATGTCAAAGGCAAGTTGTATTATTTCCCATCATATCAACCATGTGTGTACAGTTTTAGTTAAATTTTTTGTGATATATTAGATCCACGCCCCCCACTGGGACTGGAACCATGACCTCGTCGTTGTTAAAGCATTTGCCCCATCAAGGTTTCTGTCATCTAAGATTTTATACTAGAACGGGCAGTTTTTAAAAAGTGAATAATTTAGTTAAAAATTTCAATATTTCCTATATTTTCAAGGTCAGTTTGCTTTTTCTTCTATTTTATCTGCCTAAAGATAAATAATTATAAAAGAAATTAATTTTTCAAACAATTTCTTGTAGTGTAAAGCTAAAGAGAATCAAACAAGAACTTTAAGAACTTAAAATCTCAAGAAACAGCATATGAGAGGACTTCCTGAGGAAGGCAAAATAACTGCCGAAATGCGTAGGAGCAAAAGTTAGCCAAAATTTGCTTTGACTGAACCCAAACGAACCTTTAAAATCTTAAAGTTTGCTCTAAGTTTTGAAAGACCCCAAAATACTTGAAAGAAGATATACAGGGACTATAAATTTTCTACATTTTTCTTTAGCATTAAAATCAAAAATTGATATAATAAAATTCTTTTGGTTAAACCATTACCAAGTCTGATATTAATAACACCCTGATATATATATATATAATGAACATATAAGTATAGTTAATACTGATTGCGTTGTCAAGCGATTTAACTTATCATGCTGACTCGAAGTGTTAACTTATTACACACTTAAGCGAAAGTTTTGTTAAATAAAATTAAAATGAATTCTAAGAATAATATCAAATAATAATTTCCCCCATAAACAAATTATAAGAATCATAAATCATAGATTTAAGTGATTTATGGTTAATGATTTAGGTTTTTTAATCATTTTTTGTGCCCCCCCCCCCATGAATTAAAAGATTTCTAGAAGATATAGATAACTAACCTTAATTTCATTTTTTCCACAGTTTTATCAATTTTGATTTATTTATTAATTTTCTATTTATTTTTTTAGCACAATTCACTTGAATTCAGTTTAACAATAAAATACTTTGAATTCTTTTAGTTTGTTGAAAGTTCTGGGAAGTATTTTTTTATGATGTTTATCGAACACTTGAGTTCTGATTTGTTCAATAATATCCATTTACTGGGAGTTCTTCAGCAAAGATCTATTTTTTTTGTTGTTGTGTTTTGTATGCCGCGACACGTCTAACAGCGGTTTATGGTCTCACAGTACTGAAAGCCCCAGTGCTTTGACTGTGTTCTTTTAAATATCAGACCCAGACCCCTCGGCTGAGAGAGAGAGAGCGCGAGAGAGATAAAGGCAGCGAGAGTATATCGGGGACGGGTACGGAGAGGCTAAACATAATCAAGGCACCCGTGAATCGTTTGTTAATTGCTTGTACGGGTGTTCAAAGTAAGAATGCGATAAGATAACCAAAGGACAGGTTGACTGCCGCAAGAGATTGAGAGTGAGGAAGAGCCAACTGCCCTAGGAAGGTGACAATTGTGACAATTGTCCCACTGTTCCACTTTGCAGTGGAATCGTACCTTGTGCCCTTCATAACCAAGCGGTGTTACATTGACACTTGATTTTCGCGTAGCATTACCAAAGCTCTACTCCATGAACTACGCACCTGTTAATGAGCTGATGATTTTCAGCCATGTAATGTTTACTGTCCCTCAAGTGGGGGGCGCTCTAGAAACAAAAAAACACTTCACACAAACAATGTAATTAAAATACCAGGCCCCTAAAACCCACTAGCTCTTATCACCACCACCACCACCGCGCCTCATGATATCTCGTGAACAGTTTGTGCACAAGAAGCTTAAGTGAATCAGTGGCGGATTTTAACCCACTGTCTGGTCTCATAAATTTTCCCCAGGCTTGAGTTGGAAGCCACCCCGGCAACAGTCCGATCGGGTACCTTAATTGATTTGTTGTCAACTGAACTCGCAGGGTTTTGGTTTTTGGTTCAGGGACGTTCATCGATTGGAGTCAATCTGTGTTATGCTGCGCAATGTCATGTGAAGTGCTTCATCGTTTGAGTTTATGTTCTTGAAATAATAGGGGAATCAATGAACTTGGACGACCGATAAAAAGGGTGGACGGAAAAGTTGCCAAAGATTAAGGCAGTCAACGTCAGCTTGGGAATAACAAATTACAAATATTTTGTCCTGATATTTATGCCAAAAGCGCTTAAGAGTCTGGGTCGCTAAATGTTGCATCTTGTCTTCCCAATTCAGTTTGTCCCAGAGTCCTTTGCCTTCCGATCGTACACCTGTCATACCAACCTTCTGTAAAAGCTAAATCAAGCACGCTAAATATAATCTAGATATATGAACGTACAGTATATTGAAGTATAATCTAAATGAAACAAACTATTTGCACGATCAGCTTGACGCATCAACAATTGAAATGCTATTTTACACTCGTCCTGAACTCCTTAACCTATGTCTTTCCCAATGACCCTGTCCACATTTACTGAGTTTTGGAGAATTTTATCTTAAGCCATTAAAAGCTTAGTTAAAATTGTTGTCGTTATGTGTTGCAAGTACAAAAGTACCCATTAAACGCGAACCGAGGCTTCATTTGAAAAACTGGGTATGAGGTGATGCTTACAAAGGTGTCTTTTATCATAATTTTTGGGTCTTATGCCGGGCTTTTAAAAAAAGTTGAATTTTGTCGAACTGTGTTATCAACCCTTTGCCAAAACTGCTTATCGTAGATCTGAGATTTGGCACTAAGAACGAATGCTCGAAAAATTTGTCCGCGAAATGGGTAAAAATTCCTATGAAAAGTTTGTATGAGCCACATAAAATAAAATGAGTCACTCAGGCAATATCGAGGACTAAGCTGTTTTGCTAAGAGCGCGATAGAAAAAGAGAGTGCACACTCACACAAATAAGGTATGTATGTAGGTAGGTATGTGTCTTGGCTCTCTGAGACACAAGATATCTGCTTTCAAAGACATGTGTTAGAAAAAATAGTAATTACCGAGAGAGGGAGAGAAATGATAAAAAATATTATCTACTTAAATTTTAGGAAAGACTTAGGAATCTATACGTTCCCAATTATGGGCAAGCAGTGCTCATGCTGCTGTAAAATCCACAATCTTCATATATTTAATAGATATACGCTCGGATCGGAAATATCGCCAGCCCCGAAATTCACTATATAGTCGTGCGGGAGAGGTTTGTTTTCAGCACCCACTTCACGGAAGGGATTAGTAAAAAATTCCCGAATTTTCGAGCGCCTAAAAACTTTGGTTTTGCTTTTTAAGACAGATGGGGAAAAAATTTAACATGTACGCAAAATTTGGATATATTTCCTGTGATATATTAGCTGTGAACTCGAACTAGTCCCCCGAACCCAAATTCTTTTTTTAATGCTAAGGTCATGTATCGAGTTATAGATACACCGATGACAGTCAATGACTACTTAGGCTCAGTGTCTTGTATGCGTGATCGGTTCATAGATGACAGTCAATGACGATTACCTTTAACCTCTCTCTACTTTTTCGACTGGTGAGCGAGCAGAACACATGTGCTAAAAAAATCAGCTGTCTGAATTTTCCATTGAAATTTTTTTTCTTGATGAGTTTTAACAACTAATTGTGATTGTTTTTAAGGTGATAGGGGCAAAATCCCCCCGTTGATCAGATTACCATCGACTAACCTTTCTATTGCTGGTCAACGGGGGAATAACTTAGCCCCTATCACCTAAAATTAAGTTTGTTCTGCTGGGCTGACGACTCCAAAAGGAAAACAACTACAATTCTTTCACAGTCCAAACGATTTTCAGATTAATCATGTTTGATTACAACAAACATTTTTTCGAAATCCGATCTCGACTAAAAATCGTCTTAACTTTTGCAAAGTTAATGCTAAGAGTGAAAAAGAATTAGTGCATCAAAGCACTATGACGAACGCGCTCGCTCGATTGTCTTTCCCTTGCATTAAAAGCTGTCAAATTATTTGTGATTGCTTGTAAATAATAAATATCGTATAAATGGAAACTAATTGATTTTAAATTTATTGAAATTATAAATGAATAAATTTATATAGATAGTACAGCTGTCATAAGCAATAAAAACATCAGCAAGTAATTATAGATATGAGCAATGCAAAATATAAGCTACTAAGGTGGGAATACTGTTTGTACTGGTATTTAAAAATGCGTAGCCAATTATTAAATTGGATTAAATTTCAAGGAAGGCTTAAGAAACTTCTATCTTGCAAAGGAAATTTGGAATTAAGACGAAAATAGTTTTAGAGAGCTATTATTTATACTTATTACGATGAAGCCTTTGATCCAGGGATTCCAAGAACGGCCTTAACACTTGTCATATAATTCTAAAGAGACTATCTGACAATAGTGCAATAGCAAAGCGTATAACTCTAAGTATGAAGAAAATTTAGCCTTCGTTGATGTAATTTGACAGTTTTAGTTTGATAAGAGTTTCTCTTTGGAGCATGTTGACAACTGACTAATTAGAGATATATGATAAGTGTAAGGATGCTAATTTTTTTGTTTAAAACATCCATAGAGAAGTTCATAAACTCTTGCAGCTCGTAAACTGTATAGAAATAAATGTTTTGACTGATCAGGGAGCTGCCGATAATTGGAAACGAAAAGATGGACCGAGATATCACAACTGCAGATGTGCGCTTCGCAATAAGCCAAAATAAAGTCGGAAAAGCCCCAGGGGAAGATAGAGTTCCTGCGGGGATCATGCTTTGATCACCTTTGTTGAACAGCTAACAGAAGCTTTTAATCAAATGTTCAACAGCGGATGTGTTTGCAAAAGTTTTCAAAAAAACATTATGTACTCCATTTTTAAGAAAGGAGACCCTAGCGAGGCAGGAAACTATAGGGGAATCTCGTTTCTGAATACGGTGTTGAAAACTTTCACTTCAGTAATATTAACGCGTTTAAACTATTTTCTTGAAGAACATAAGACACTAAGTGAAAACCAGTGTGGGTTCAGAAAAAGATACTCCACAATACTAACGTCAATTTCCAGGGAGTTTCTGAGGGCAAATAAAAAACTATACCTCTTTTTTATTAACTTCAAGGCAGCCTTCGATACAATGGACAGAAATTTATTGTTCTAAAAAATTTCGGCTTTGGGCATTTCGTCCAAAATCATCAATGTATTGAAGAGTGTGTAAGAGAGGAAATAACTTTTTGGAATGGTTTGAGACAAATCGTGGAGTCAAGCAAGGTTACATCATAAGACCGTTGTTATTTTCTTTATTTATTAATGATTTCGGAGATCAACTAAATGGTGGCGCACGTTTCGGCAGTAGAGTCTTTAAAATACTGATGTATACGGATGACATGGTTCTGCTTGCTGCATCACCATCGACGCTTCAGGAGATGATTGACGAAGCATAAAATTATTGCCAAAAATGGGGACTAGTGATTAACACGGAAAAATCCAAAGTGATGGTAGTCCGGAATGGAAAAGGAAGGATGGCAAGAAATGAAAGCTGGACACTCGGTTACAATCAACTGGAATCGGTAAAAATGTACAAGTACTTAGGAGTGCTATTATCCTTTAAAAGGCACATTGAAATGAAGCTTGGAGAGTCCAAAAGAGCGTTAAATAGCACGTGGAAAGCTCTCATGGGAAAGAAAAGTGTGAGCGCTAGTACTAAGTACAAAATGTTCAAAGCAACCTCCAGATCAATTATGTGCTATGCAGCGGAAGTTTGGGGATGGGAGGCGCATGAAGAGGTGGAAAAACTGCTAAGGTTCTTTTTAAAAAAAATATTCTTTCTCGCAAATAATACGCCAACTTATGCCATTCACTTGGAGACAGGACTACCGGAGTTCTTTGAACACACGATGCAGACCCACTTTAACTATGTTAATAAAATATTTCCCACGCTACCTGAAGACAGATGCCCAAAAATAGTAGCAACTGCACTGAAAGAGTCGACTTCACAATTTTTCCAAAAATGGGAGGAACTTAATGTGGAACACAGAGTGGACCTGGCCGTTGCCAATCCCTCGACTTGGAAGGACGAAAATGTGAAACTGCTGGCTGCTATTTGCAACAAAAATCGTGAGGCGTTCGTTCAACGTGCACGTGCAAGCGAAACTCGGAACACGTACAAGATTCTCGACTATGAGCTAGGAGATGAAACGCATTTCATGGAACAAATCGATACCCTAACCATATCTTATATATTCAGAGTTAGAACTGAGATACTGGCCCTTAATTACATGCCATATGGTCGAAGTAGTCGCGGGGGCAATGAGCTGTGCAGTCTATGACCCTTCATAGCCTGCTGGGAAAGGCGATACTCAGGATGGATGAGTTGAATTCTGTTTTGAATGGGCAATCCTGGAAGCGGTTGGGAAAATATCTGCTAGATGCCTACAAGATCAGAGCGAATATCTTGGCGGAAGCTGTTTAGGAAAATAATTAAGCTATAAACTAAGTTAGGTTAATACGAGCCTGGGACGGCCCCCTTAGGAGTGAAAGATCTGCTATCTCGCGGGTGGGACGGAAGGGTGGGACTTCCTAAAACGTTGAATTTATCTGTCATTCATTATGTTAAAAATAGTTTTATATTCCTACTTAAAAAGCTTATAAATAATATTGCTTAATGTCCGTGCTCGCCTTTCCTTTAACAAAACCCGTATTGCAGAACAACTTGCTCCCTGATCATGTATAAATTGTAATTATCTTCCTACTGAACTCGAGTGACGGGCCATTATAATAGGCAACTCATGTCACAAGAGCATGTAACACAGAAATAGTACGCTACTTTAAAGTGATAGCAAAAACTATTCAATGCACAACTATTTTTCTGATACATGCTCAGATCAATTATTCTGCTGAACGTGCCCAATCTGTTAGCAAGAAAAAACCAGTTGAAAAGCAAGCCGGGAAAAATCGTGTGAAAAAAAATCGTATCATCATCTTCATATTCTAATGTCTTTGCTACAATGCTACATTGACAATGTTTGACTTTAGTTCAATCACGAAAATCACTTTGCTCATGATCACGTCGTGACTAGTCGTAACAAAACGTGATATGTTTAAATTCATGTCACGGGTGCACCTTCACTCTGTACCAAAAGAAGAAGAAAATATTTTCGACCATATCTATACTTCTAAATCTGTAGGACATACTGACATATGTCATAGAAATCTAAGATTCAGCATAAACCTTCGTTTAGTAATGCAGGCACGCACCAAGAAAAAAAATCTGAAAATTTGTTCGCGAAGTGGGTAAACAGGCCAAATAAGAGTTAGTAAGGGCCACATAAATGAGCTTAGGGGCTTTTGCTAAGAGCGCGAGAGAGAGAGTGAGCATGAGAGTACCCAGCGGCGCAAATTGCTATTACATAATAGATTACTCCTTCGTTACTTGGCCGTCACTTTGAAGAAAATAATCGCATACAATTTTATTTTATTCACCAAAGTCACAAAACTTTAAAACCTCCTTCCTCTTAGCTCTAGGGGCAGTCAATTTGCAAACGCAACCCTTCTCCTTCTATACGAAATATTGCTTTATTTATTTACTTTACGTCTGGTGGGAATTGTGATATTCAGTTCGGTCATAGGCCTGCCTCATGGAATTATTACCCATTTATCTTTATCTAGTTGTGAAAATTTTCCTATCCATTTCCAAAAAATCATAAATGGGTTTTATAGTGTCAGCCCCCGCCCCCTTCCCGAATGGAATAATAATTGTGCTTAGTCAGTAAGATTCATGCAAAAGTGTGCCTTTAAAGTGTTGTCTTATCACAAGTCAATGACAAATTTCACCATAATTTGATTGATTTGTAAAATAAAAGGAATTAGATGTTTGTTAAAACCATTGGAATTTCAACAATTTGTTTACCCCAAAAAACAAGACGCCATTCATTTCCTCGTATCACTCTTATACAAAGAACAAATCAGACCCACTTGATATGCCGGATGAGCCGATTTCCGTGGCAAAAAACTAAGCACGTAAATCAATTGAAACGACTACCACAACTGAATGCCAATTCTTAACTAATTTGATCAAAAATTCACTCTCCCAAAATCAAAGAGAATGCCTGATACGGGTTAGTACATGTGTTTATGTTATATAAATCAGATTTCGAGGCGCAATCATAAATAAATTGAACCAGTTGAGCGATAGGAGGGTGGAATTAGTAAAGCTAATCACTAAACTAAAACTCAGAGGCAACTGTACCAACCTTAAGCGGCGACCCTTCCCTGTTGGGCTTACGTAATCGGGGCGTCTTGTAGAAAGTATGCGAAAAACGTGATGTAGGCGATCCATTAAGTGTCGTCTCCTCATATCATTCCTCATTTAGCTGATAGATAAAGTCAGCTTCGCCCACTCCAATCTAATTTGACATACATGCCAAACAACAACAGCAGATAAACGTGTATAACGTAGGATCCGTCAGTAGGTGAGGGGGCGTAGCACCTATATTTTTTTGCAATGTTGACAAGCATTTGATTAAAGGGAACACGTACACGGTTCATGGTTATGTACCACACCAAAGTGATGATATATGAGGCTCTAATATGAAGTAAATCACGCTTCAATGAAATTCTATTAAAAAGTGTGGGTGTTAGGGTAGGTGATGACATCCATTCTACGCAGTAAGTCCCCTTATAAACATTTTTTTTTAATTACCAACTAAAGACAGTCTTGCTGACACAACCAAATCCCCCTAATGCCTTTCACGTACTTTTTCTTTTTTTGGTCTTAAATTCAAAGATTAACCATCGGTTAATCGACTTTTAATGACCACATCGTAAAGATCTTTGGCTACTGTTCAAGTACCCCTTAAACCACCTTATTGGACATCACGTGGCTATCGGTCGCAGTTTTATGGTACCAGGATTTATTATATTGTTCAGCATTCACTCTTTGTCATTGCGAAATTAAGTACTAATGTGGGCATTACAAAACACTATTGAGGAACGGTCAGTTCTGCATTTTGTCATCGGATAATGAAACCTCCAGATATCTGAACTGGAAACAAAGAAAGGCAGATTTTCAATGGCTTCGTTAGCGACTTTGGTATACTCTACGCGGAAAGTGCATAAAGATAAGTAATATCAAATATCAGTTTAGGATTCCAAGAAAATTGTTAAAGAAACAGGAAGCCTTAAGACTACTAGTAAACTTTTAAGCCCCAAAGTTTGTTTAGAAAGTGTATGAAATCGAAAAATTTATCAGAGGCAAATATTCCTTTCAATAAACAAGTTCAATAGAGCTTAATCTAGACTGTAACAGTTTTATTATAAGTAAGCTACCAATAGACACAGCATTTGTACATATTTTACTAATTTTCAGAACAAAAAATATAATATTATGAAAATTTGGACTGGAGTAAAAACAAGATCGGAAGTAAGTATGTATTTAATGAATTCAGATGCTTTGGGGCTGTCTCGAAAAACTAGAATTCCTTGAAAATATCAATGTACGGAAAATGATCTATAAAACATGAAGTAAAGCAAGAGTAGATTTCGGGAGCCAAATTTGATAGTGTGATAGGAAAAGGATAGGATAGTCAAAAAGTTAAAGTGTACTGTATACGTTCAGGTGTCATTTTTTAAAGGTTTACAAAAAATTAAATTACACAAAAACTATAAGTGATATAAACTAGCGATAGGTAATCGGTAACATTAAATTTGGTAATTTTTGTTGTTGTTCCTGCGGTTCGTGTTCAAAATTAGGCAAAAATTTAAAAATTTCAAAATCCGTCAACAGATACTCTTTAAATTTTTACAACCATTTTGGAAAAAGTGGTTTTGAGATAACCGCATTTAAAGATTCGACAACTTTTTTCGATGACATACAAATTAATATTTTGATAGATTTAAAATACGGATGTAATGTATTAGGGTGTAAGCTTTCACTGAAAAAAATTATTATCAAAATCGGTTAAACAGTTCTCCAGAAATTTGAATCAAAGAGCGTCAAAGCATGATAAAAACGAGAGCGTTAGTGAAAGTCGGCTCTAACCGACTTCGATATATCCATTACTCATGAAACAACATGTTTAAAAGTGTTCCTGCGTTCCTTAGGGTGAACATCCGAAAAGTATGCAACATGTTTTTAACTCGGCTATTTATTATCCGATCTTGCTGTAAATTTCAGGGATTATAGTTGTTGCTAATATAAATTTAAGTTATAAATTTTAACAGGATATCTTAACAAGTGAGAAAGTCAGTCAAGCCCGACTATGATATACATTGTACCTGGAGTAAGAGCTGAATTGCAGTGCTGCTGCTGTGTCTCTCTCAATCTATGTCTCTCGCTCTCTTTCTAAGATTGTGAGATGTTGGTTGTGAAAGGGTGGGAGGGGGGTGCTTGGTTTACTTTTTTGCTCATAACTTGAGAACCGCTTATCCGATCTTCATCATTTTTTGGGCAAATCAACTCATTTTGCTAATTACTAACTATCTTTTGAAGGTACGAGTCGTCTTTCTTAAAAACTGCGGAAAATATGACGTTTTTTCTAAATTCCGGGGGCGGGAGGGGGCGTGGCAAAAATTGAAAATAAACTTGATCTGCCTGCAAGTATAAGAAGCATTTGTCTCATACATGTCAAACCTCTATCTCTTACCATCTCAAGAATATCGGGGGTGCCACAGAAATCTCTAGAGATTTTGTCGACGGTTGGTTTGTAAATCATTTCATTTTCCTATTAGAAAATCTAGTTAGAACAGCAGATGTTCCAATTGAAGTTCCATCTCTAAAAACAGGGCTGAATCTCTCGCCAAAAAATTTCCCTTGTTTTAGTTATGATCTTATTTGATGTTTAACTCAAATTTTGTGATTGTGTAATATGTTTTATGTTGCATTTTTTAAATATAATTTAAATTCTTCATTAATATACATAAAGATAAATTTAAAAATTTGTTCGCGCCAAATATCAGGTATAAATTGCAGCCCTTAATCCGCTGTTTGTCAAGTAGATGGGGCTGAACATTGATAGGTGGAGCCACTTAAAAAGCGATTTCAGAAATCTCCTAACAACACACGGGAGGTTTGAAACCAACCAAATGAAATTTCTGTGGCACCTAAGAATTGGAATTGGGTTGGAATTTGGTTGGAAGAGGTTTCTGTGGCACCCCCGTATATATACTTTATATGGTCGGAAATGATTCCTTCTGCCTGTTAAATACGACTTTAGTATACACTTTTTACTCTCCCATCGCTCCCAAACTTGTCACTGATCAATATTTTATGCTACCACACAATTCTGCTAAGTTTTATCCAAATCGGATTACTATAGCATATAGCTGCCATAGGAACAATCGGTCGAAAAAGAAGTTTTAGTAAGAAAAACTTTTTTGTTATCAATGCTATCGCTCCCAACCCTCGTATTCATAAGTTTTCAACGATTTCACATGATTTCAGAAAGATTTGTCGAAATCGGACAACAAAATAGTATAGCTGCCGTACAAAAGAAAGATCTGGAAAAGTCTTAGTAAAATTAACTTTTTTGTTTTCAATGGTATCGTCTTCACACATTCCACTTGCATTTTCGGAGAGTTTAATCAAAATCGGATGAATATAACATATAGTTGCTATATAACAAACTGGTAAGCATATATCATGCTCCAAGGGTATACAATGCTGAGAAAGTTCTTAAAACAACCAGCCTCTTCTGCTACATTTGCGCAAGTTACACACCAAAGTGTCGGAGAGGGACTATTAAGCAATCTGAGCTCATCAAAGTGACAAACAGGATCCGTTAGTAAAGCGCAGTATAACGATTTGATAAGAGATCTCAAACTTGGTGGTTAATATTATTTAAAAAATGCAAAAAATAGTCGTTATTATACTATGTACCTAAGGTTCACAGAGGTATCACAGTCTGCCCGTTTGTATGAACAAACAGATCTCAGAGATGGTAAGAGATAGGTTTGACAAAAAAGGGACATAAAGTTCTTATATGTACTTGTAGGTATGTAAATTCTCTTTTCAAATAGTAAGCAACATGACCAATATAAAAGCAAACTCTACTTTATTGAGCTGTTTCGTAGGTTTTGAAATTTTCACCAAGTTTGATATTTTGTTAACAGTCTTTTATTTATATTTTGTTGGTTTACTGGTAAACGTTTTTAAGCAATGATTCTTAGAATGTACCAGGCTTTAAGTTTCAGTTTAAGGCGCTCAAACCCCAGAATTTGTTGTTAAAAATTGACCCGAGAAGAAAACATTCTTGCACTGTGCACTAGCTAAGCTCAATGAATAAAACATTTTCTATTTAGTAGAGCAAAGAATTTGTGCATTTTTAAAGTAATCAGAAATAGACTCTTTAGCTGCATTTTGCATTTACAATTTTTAGAATCTACAAGTTACTTTGGCAGAAAAAAAGTTAATTAAATGTCTAGCCAACGCGTTTCTGAATAAATATTTGGCCTTTCATGAACTATCAACCTGTAAGACCTTTACTGTTAAATATATTTGCTTTGGTAAATATGTACAGTACAGAGCTTGGAGATAAAAATGTTTGAAAAAATTCCACCTGCCTTTACTTTTAGATAACTTTCCTTTAAATTGAATCAAATAATTAAATATAATTAATAATATCCAATAATTTATTTGTAAAAAAAATTTGTTTCTCTTTTTCTTCTTCTTAAATATTTGAGCATAAACAGAGACACATATATAAATCTGATCAACTTTAAACATAGACAACAAAGTGAATGCAATATTTGGTTAATTAACAAACAATTTGGTGCGATTTTTAGAAAGAAAAACTTTTTGTACGTCTTGGGTAATAATCTCTGTTCGTATCAAACTAATGTGCCCCAGTTTTGTATATCAATTAGCGTCATCTCAAATTCCCGCCCCAAGGATTCCAACAATTCCAATTTGTCTTTCAATTGCTCATTGGCCTTGAACAATTGATGTTCCACCTTATGTATATGTGAGACCTGGCCAGCCAATTCAGTGTCGAGTCTATCGATTTGCATGAGAACATCGCTTTTAGTTTGAAATGTGCGTTTCACTTGATGACGACGCACTTTTGCATGAAGACGTAGCAGATGTTCCTCCTTACGGTGAATCTGTTTGTTAATGGCATGAATCTTTTCCAGCCAAAATATACGAAGATCGTCTTCATAAGCATAGCCATAATCTGTGGGATCATCTTTAATATTTAGAGGTTAGTTAAGAGAATACACATGTATTTATTATAATCAATTACAAACCTGCCAGCACCTCCTGTTGTGAATGTGAATTTGTTTCCTGTGGCCCTTCCAAAGCATTTAAATAAGTCTTTAGCAAATACTTTTTACCCAACTCGTGATGTTTCTGCTCATCGGTTGGTTCTTTGTCGCTGATGGTTTTTAAAAAACATAAACTTGAGACAAGGATAAGGTTTAAAAGTTGTCGAAAAACTCACTGCAAGTTGGTCAATTGAGAACACTCCACTGGGCTGCCTATGCCACTATCCTTATCCGTGTAGAGATGGGAGTATATTACTGGAACTGCAGTTTTCACTGCCGTTTTCGTTCTGGGCTTTGTCCAGGTGGCCAAGTGTCGCAGTTTTTGTACCATCATGTACTCATAGTCCTGTACGCCTGTCGAATCCTTACTTATGCCACTATCACCATCTTTGATAATCGATTTGGTATCATGGATACCGCCAGTTCTGTTGTCTTCCAGTTTATTTTGTTTGCCATTACAATTGCAAATAATATCTTCGTCCAAGTCCCCTCCTGTTGATTGCCAAGCCTCCTCGGCTTCAACCGCCATTTTGAACTTACGGTGTTGAGATGGAGATGTTCCTGGTCTTTGAGTACACTGTTCAGTTAAAGTTGTGGGCATTCTGGAATGAAGACAAAAAGTAGAGTTACTTACAAGATTCAAAGTAAATGTGTTCATAAAAAAGAAACTCACTGAAAAAGTCTTTTGATAATAAATGTACGGAAATGATTGAGCTTGACATCAAAAAAGGGTTGCTAAAGTAGGATACTAAAGTAGGGTTGTCAATATTTTATCGATAAATCGATGTTTTTGTTGGACGATAAGAGTTATTCCCATAAGGGTTGTATGATATTATTGTGCCGATATATCAGAAAAAATTACCAGCACAATTGCAGGAGCAAATTGTCATAACAAGACTATCGATTTTGTTCTGCACAAAAAATATAGAAAAATCGAAATCTGTAAAGCAGTGGTGCCCAATCTCACACAATCAAGCTTTACGCTTGTGTGCGTAGCAGCGAAACACGATGTAAACGTCATGACGCCAAACATAAGCAACAAGCTAACAAAATGCTTCGTGAGAGAAAAAAAAATTGAAAGCGTGCGTCGTGAGAGTGCAAGCCGCAGAGCGTGCTATTAATAGAACACACGTATTCTCTCTCTCTCTCTATGCGTGTGTCGTTTGCGACGTAGGCAGAATTATAAGTGCCTATCCCATGGGATAGGCTTTTGGCATTTTGGGCACCACTGGTCTGAAGTGAATTCCTCCATTCGCCATAGATTTTCGTCTCTTATACGTTATTTTTTCGTAGAAGTGCGATGGTGAAAAATACAAAATCTTTAAATATCTTTATTATTTGATTTCGATTTGAGCGGCTGCGACGCTGACAGAATTATGATTTCCTATCACACGGGATACCCTAAACATGCACTTACGCCCATCCACACAAATGATCATTTACAATCAGTACGGATGGTCTTTCTACAATAACAGCAGTAAAAAATCTGAAGCTGCCAACATAATCTCAGAAATTCGGAACTTATGTATTCAACACCCGCAAAACTTTCTCTGTGCTGGGTGCCAAGCTACCAAGGCATGTAAGCCCAACGCAGCTGCAAACGATATGACCAACGCGCCGTCAATTCTACAAAACCCACCGGCTGGCAAAGACTTTCTAAGACACGTAAATAAAATAGTTGCCCACAAACATACCGAACACTGGATTGCATTCGCGTTCAATCAACTAATAATATCCACATGGCTTATAAATGGTCGCCCCACTTTGCATTCTTCCTGTAACTCTCTTCTTGTAAACTCCATGTGAGCTTGTTGCTTACACAGCTTTAAGCTCTGCCGTCAGTTTATCTCTTAACCGCATGTATGCGCGAGCCCTTAGGTCTTCTGTGAGCTGAAAGCAACCGTTTTGATGTGTCGATTTTAGTTTGGTTCAGAACTTTTGAAAATACTACGGTTCGGTTTTGTGGTTTCGTTTTTTTAACTAAGTTTTTAATAGTTTAATATAAAAATTTAAAAACAAATTTAGGAAATCCTAAGAGGATCAAGGGCTAAACCTTAATTCTTGAATATCATTAAAAGCGCACGGTTATATCGTAGGATGTAATCTTAGTAGCTTAATATCAAGAAATATTTAAGAATCAAAATTGAGCGTTACGTTATGATTGGGCGAAGCAGTTCTGGTATTTCCAACTCGGTAATTAATTTTTTGGTTGCAATTACATCAGTAAAATTTCTTTGGTGTCGTTAACACTCACGAGTCTTTGATGTAAAAATTGTAGATAAATCAGCAATGGCAATCTATCAAAGGCAGAAAACTAAATTGGAGTTCAAGTAAAAATAACTCTCTAATGGAAACAGTTAGTTCACTGTTAAAATTCTTAAGTCACTATTTGGTCACAACAGTTACAGTTTAGTCACTGTTTTGTCACTATTTAGTCACTGTTTTGTCACTGTTCAGTCACTGTTTAGTTACTGTTGAGTCACTGTTAAGTAAGTATTCAGTCCATGAATAGTCACTGATAAGTCACTGTTCAGTCACTGTTTAGTTACTGTTTGATCACTTTTTAGACGCTTTTCGATAATCTGATTTAGATACCGTTTTTTCACTGTTATGTCACTGTTTAGTTTTGGTTAGTCACTGATTAGTCTTTGATTAGTCACTGTGAAGTCACTGTTTAGTATCAGTTTTGTTCACTGTTCAGTCACTGTTAAGTCATTGATTACTCAATGTTAAGTCAATAATCTCCTCTTTTCACATTTTTTTTTAATCATCTTTCACTGTGTCACGTGACGCTAAAAACGTATTTTACTCCTACTAAAATGTTCCCTTCCGAAATTAGAAATGTTTCACATCAATAGATCCGATATCGGTGCGTGATTTGTAACGGTTAATTTTCGTTAACGGTTCCCCGATTTAATATATTTATTTTTGCTTGCTCTTAAAGCTTAGTACTCAGACAAACTAAATCGTCCGCTAGCTAAATTGACTACTTTTTCCGATGGGATACCCAGCGGACGATGCAGTGTGACTGTACAACGCCAAAATACCACCCCTCATCAAAATACCACCCAATGTGAAACGGTCACACTGCGCTGATTTGCATGCATTTGAATTTAGTTATTGGTTTTTGCTAATATTTAGATATTTTTGGATGATATATGGAATGTATAAGTCATGGGCAATTCAAAATCCTACCGTTGGTTTTAAAATATGCGCAATCAATGATTTTCGTCAAACTTTTGCTGCTGACACTCCGACGGGTAGGTGTAGGAAAAATTACAAGCTATTTTTTCTTCAAGCACCCCATCGGAATTGTGTCAGCTGTTTGTGTTTGTCAAGTTAGCGGCACTACGAGCTTTCGACGCTGAGGCACGGAAATTTTAGTTTGTCTGAGTTTCACCGAGCGTAAGAGGCCTGTCGGAATTTTACGAAAGCTTTCCGACACCCTTTTTTTTATATGGAGTTGACACCCAGCTAAAGCGATTTAGTTTGTCTGAGTACTAAGCTTAAAGAGCTTATGCTGCTTTATATATCTGCTCATAATACTAAAGCAACCGTGAGACAAAATTTCAACCATTCACACATCCCAAAAAGCCCTCCTCTTTATTTAGAAAGGGGTCAAATTAAACGTTGCGAATTCTTCCAAATACAACAAACTCGGCTCTGTTGCTAATTTAGCCTTAAGCCATTTGATGATTAGTTATGCCAAATGATGGTTGGCTAATTATTGTTTGGTCAAATTAACCAACATTAATTTGTCAAAATTATGCTGATTACTCAATTAGCACTGAAGCTATAAAGCGCGTTGAAAATGTTTTAGTTTAGATTTTACCGGAAATAAGAAACCCTCTGAAGAGTTAAAAAGTTACGCTTGAGTTAACGTCACATTTGCTTCATCCCTTCCAAAATTGGCAAACATTTAACATTTGGTTGGAGTTCACAAACACTTCCAATGCATAATATTACAGTTTAACGGTTTTTGTTATAAATTATGCTTTTTTAACTTTGGTCTTTTGCACCTGCCACAACTGTTATAACTGTTGATTTGTTTTGCTTTTGTGTTTTCTTAAGCACTTACATAATTCTGTTGTATGTATGCAAATATGCTGAAGCGGTACAAGTGTGCTAACGATTTCTTGTTACAGTTTAACACTTCTTTCTTCAACCGGCCCGCTGAACACCTGCCGAAAAGTGCCAAGTGGTTGGCTTCATGGCTACCACACAACTGAAGCGTACAACTCCCGAGCTCAAAGCTTAAAAAGATACTAAGATACTCGGCTCAAGTGAGAGCGTTGTTGGTCGTCGTCGTCGCTGTCTCTGCAGCAGTAGGTCAGAAGCTGCCTCTGTTGCTTGTGTGGCAATAATAAACTCTGTTTTTCTTTTCTTTTCTTTTTCCTTTTCTTTTTACAATTACGCTTACGGTATTATGGGTAAGACTTGGCCAGCTCCTCCCCCGGTGAGGTGAGGTGAAGATCTAAAGATATTCTGTCATAAGACGCAAAACTTTCAGTATTTGTAGTCAGTATTTACCCAGCTCAACGACCGAAACTAAACTATAACCGAAACTTCAAACGCAACTTGGCTAATTTTCATTTTGAACTAAGCCAGACAAAACGAGTATGAAGCATACACTGAGAGAAAATATATGGTTCGGAGAACCTCTCCCAAGTTGGAGACTCGGGAACGTTTGGAAAGTCCAAATCTGAGCTGTTGAAAAAATATAATAAAAATTATGAACCCGCTCCATGATCCTGAACCCTCAAACTATCGCGGGTTCAAACCCCAGAGTAAACCTCTCTCAATTTAAATTTTCTAACTTTTCCAGCTACCTTATCGAGGAATAATAAACTTTAACCAATATTAAATGTTTCCAGTGAAGTACTTGATAGGAAACAGTCTACTGAAACCGATATTAAACATTTTTTGAGAATCCAACACCATTTTCCCTTTATAGTTGAAACCGAAAGAAACCAGTAATGTAAAATGGAAAAATTGCTATACAGCACCATAGGGGTCAAGCCAAGCTTTTCTCAATCTCTCAATCGCACAACTGACAATCAAAACTAAAAGTTTTAGATTATAAATCACCGCAGAGAAACCAAACCGTATCGATAGCAGTTGCAATTGCAGAAATGAAAGTTAGTGTTAGGATTTTTATCGAAAATTCTATAAATATTCATGGGCGGCGCCCAGGTCCTTTGCATTATGTGAATATGTTTCTTATGAAAGCGTTTATATTCAAGTTAGAAATGATTGCTAACTTTTAAACCTCTTTAAACTACTTCGAAAACAGTTTTATTTAAGGAACGTTTCCACACACTATATTTTCAGTTCAGAAATTTCTCAGATACCTGCAGACAAATTCACCAGGTCACAGATGTGGACTGCTGGTTCGGGTAAATCCATAGTACCAGCTCACACATGAAGTTTCCAGTTCAAGCTTACATAATTTCTGAGATAGCACCTCGAACCACCCTTAAAGCTATACAAATTCCAAATTACACCAAAATTGAAGTTAATAGCTTAAATAACTTCTGGGATATGCCTCTGAACCATTTTTTAACCGGTTCGATCCCGGACTTGATTCAGTAATATATCCAACTTCATATTCCTAACCTACTGACCAGATTTTAAATTAGGGTTGTGAAAATTTTGTTCGATATAAAGATATTTTTGTTGGACGATTAGGGTTATTCCGATATAATATTGACGATTATCGATCATTTTTAAGAAAAAGTTACTATGGAAATACATAGGTGCAAATTATTTGGCTATCCTGATAAAACATCTGGTAATACTTACAACTTTATATCGCGTTTAAGAACTTATCATACACGCATGGATGCAGCAAAAAGCTGCAACATTAGCTAGCAGTGTCAGAATATATTGAAGATGTCGGATGAATTGTTCATGCATGCATTGACATATTTGGGACATGCTTGGGACTTATTTGGGACATACTTGGGACATACCTGGAATATACTTGAGACATACTTGGGACATACTAGGGACATACTTGGGACGTTCTTGGGACATATTTGGGACGAATTTGGGACACGCTTGAGACATACTTGGGACATATTTGGGACATAATTGGGACATACTTGGGACATTCTTGGAACATATTTGGGACATACGTGGGACATATTTGGGACATATTTGGGACATACTTGGGACATACTTGGGACACAAATGGGACATAATTCGGAGATATTTGGGACATACTTGTGACTTATCATACACGTATGGATGCAGCAATACGCTGCAATATTAGGTGTCAGTGTTAGAATATATTGAAGATGTCGTCATGAAACCAATAACATATTGGGGAGCTGGTGCGGATGAATTGTTCATGCTTTCTAAGCATAATCCCTAAGTCTTTAAAGCCTACAATCAGATAAGATACAAATTTAGTTCGTCACAATACTTCACATAAAAAACACCGTTTAAACTGCTTTATTATCAGAGCAGAAGCCTTACTTAATCGAAGTAATGTGCCTAACTAAAATTGTATCTCTTTTGAGTACACGCATTTAATTTTTAAAGAAAAAGAAACTCTCACTATTAAAGTACTTTGAAAAAATGTACAGTATAGTTTCAAAAAACTATTGGAAACTGTTGAAAATATTTGATTTTACGGTCTCTAGAAATCGTTACTAGCAGTTTTATGGTGAAGACGTTCAGTTTTTTTAAGCTTTAGAAAATAGCAATAGTATCGATATATCGATGATTTTGGTAAACGATCTGTAAATGATGTTATAGATTCTTTTGAAAATAGTCCAGGAGAAGACATAGGAACCAGATTACTTGGTACAGGGAATTTTGCAGTCGGGGCACTCCACTGCAACACTCTTACTTGTTTGAGTTCAAAAATGTGTCACAGTGTATTTGTCAAGATTTATTTTTCGGTAACGCCCTGCCAAATCTGCAATCATTGGGATTTTTGCCAATTTTTTTTATCAAAATTCCCTAAAAAATTTATTATTTGCCTAGTTTTGCCAAGATTCCTTGTAAGGTATCAAAGATCTTTGGATAGGGACTTGAAGAGTGTTTTAAGTTAATTTTGTACATACCTTTTTTATTCAGTTAACAATTCTCTAACACAAATCGACTCGAAGAAAGTAAAAAAGAGTATGCTTAACAAATCCAAAATTAAGCACAATCGCCGATTATTTTCGTCCGTCATTTTCTCTCCGTGTTTAGCTACTTGCAGCTGCAGCACTTGCCTCAAGCCCATTTGTCGATCAAAATTTCTGTTTCTGTTTTGATAGTTTGGCCTTTCATTTTCCTTAGTTGCATTCGGATTTGCTGCAATCGTGGTGACTTGTCTGCATTTTAGAGGTGTGTTTGTCTGGAGGCCTACAATGCTCTAAACCGGTAATGTTAATGAATTGCAGGTACATGCATCGACATTTAGGCAAGGAAGAATGTGGGTGCGTCATACCGCGTACACAAGTATATTCAAATCGCAAGCTTCGTTTACTTTTAAGATAGCTTTTTGTAGACTGCATAGCTTTATACCTTAGTCGTAGGTAGCTTTCGTTTAAGACCTTCGACATCTCACAAAAAGCTCGAAAGCTTGTCTTATGTACTTACATAATGAATGTACATACATAAGACGATCAGAGGCGTAAGCTAACTTAAATAAACCGGATTTTTGAACACCTTTAGGATATTCTATAGATTTCTCAGAGAACCCTTAAAAACTGTAATCTAGTTTCAGAAAATTTAAGTTATCCCATTCAAAAGATAAAATATAACGCCACTAGAAATGGTCATTTGGCAATGAGTACGATCTATAAAAACTTTTCAGTTTTCTTACGCTTTAGAAAATAACGATATATCGAGTTTTTTTGGACCCGATATATCAAATATCGATATTGATATTTTGAAAAACATCGACAACCCTAGTCTAGACCTCATTAGAGATGCGAAACGCGCATCAGTATCCCACTACGGGGTCCTTACCGAGCGCCTGCGGAAAAAGAAGTCTTTTGGGAACAAAGAGGGAACCTCCCCTCCCCCCAACGGAAGGCGGGTCCAGCTTCTGTGAAGAACAAGGCTACTGCCCACCGGGGACAAATGGCTTCAAATGCCTCTACTAGCACAAAAAATATCAGTTACCTAGAACCCACGAAAAAAAAGACCTTTATACAGAAAAACGGCTGCTAGGAGAGTTGTAAACTCAGTAAAGGGGCGCCATAGACCACGATTAGTCGAGGTGCGCTATTTCCCCAACATCAAATAATAATAAAACTCAAAAAAAATCTCGATTGAAATCTCTTGATTTTATACTTTTTCGGTCTAGAAATTGGTAAGAACGATGCGCTATTGAAAACTCTTACATTGAGTATAAATCGTTCTTTAATTCGAAATTAAGCGTTAAAATTTCAAAATTATAAGTAAAATTCTTGATTTAAGAAAAAAAAATTAATAAGTGAAATTAGATTATTTTGTTCTTGGTGTGAGAACGAGCCACTAAAAACGACCAAGAAATTGTGTACTTAAATCAAGAAATTTCTGGCTGATTGAAGTTTTGAAACTAAAAATACTTGATTTAAGTACAAAAATTCTTGATTTTTATCTCAGTGTGTTATCGAGATCGCTGAATCAGTGGACTTGGACCAATATAGACCCAAAGTAGGGGAAAGCACTGTGCTTATTACAGGCATTTAAGGCATGTGAGTCACTTTGCGCGCGCCTATGTGAGTGCGCATGAAATAAGTCCATTTGTCACCATGAAAAATTCACACGTTATCTTCTCAGCTGTTCGTAAGCTGAGAGCTCTTTTCGTCGTGGAGACAGCCTCGAACGCCTGGCAAACTTTAACCAAACGAGAGAGAGGAAAAGCGAAATTATCAAGTCAGTAAGATTTCGGATTTTGTACAATAAAAAAAAGGGTTGACAGAAAATATTTATAATATTTTTATCATTATTAATGAAGCTCACTCTAGCAAAAACTATAAGAATACCTTCCATTAGAAACCAAAGGCATCATTGCGAACATCTAGAATAAAAAAAGAAGTGAGTGTCGTAACACTCTCGACGCTTTGATGTGAAACATGATGCTTAGCTTAATGGTATATAAGTCAGCAAGGGCACTCTTTCGAAAGAAGAAAACACTAACAGAGAGTTGAAATACCAGCAACAAGATTACTTGTTGCAGAGTTCTTGAATTTTATCAGTTAGTCTTTTTTATTGTGCTGATCCGTAGATAAATGATGATGTTTCACTCAAGGTGAGATCCCAAATCCCAACCAGACCCCACGCGGATCCCTCCCAGATCCCTCCCAGATACTACCCATATCCCACACATATATCTCAGCCTACCTTGATCCCACAAAGGTAATATCCAGATCCAACCAAAATCCCACCCAGATCTAACCTATCTAGATCCAACCCAGATCCCAACCACATCCCATGCATATCCCACTCAGAACTCACCCAGATCCCAACCACGATTCGACCCTGATCCTATCCATATTCCACCCAGTTTCTACTTAGATACCAACCAGATCCCACCCAGATTCCAGTCAAATCCCAATCAAATCCTACCCAGATCCCACCCGATACCACCCAGATCCCGCACATATAAGACTCCACCCAAATCCCTCTCAAATATAACCAGATCCAACTAAGATCCCACAAAGATCTCACTCAGAACCCACCCAGTTGCCCCTCTTCAGCATCTTTCCTACCTCTTCGCTTCCCCCTCTGACCATTCTATTGTGTTTGTGTGTGAGTTTGCCGGGAAACTCCGCAAAACAACAACACAGCGTCACGTGACGCTAAAGTCAAATTTTACTCCTACAAAAAACGTCCGTACCGAAATTAAAGATGTTTCACATCAATAATAGAAATAAACAAAAATAGTTCTTGGTTTGTATATTAAATTAATTGTTAATAAAACTTGCAAATAAACTCAAATATAAAGTTGATTATGGGGTGACATTTTATACCAAAGGCCTACAAAATCAGGTGTTCATGGGTTTACGGCTTAATTCTTTTTCCAGAACCATGTCCTTAAAAATTGTATACTGAGGGGGTCCATCTAATATTAAACAAAATATACAGACTTAAATATACTTCCTTAATTTAAAATGTTCCATATTGAGGGTACAAAAAATTCTAAAAGGGGCTTTCAAACCCCTTAGCCCGCCCCCTGCTCCCACCAAACTCCACTCGCCGTCTATGTATCTATTTTACATCATAGCCAACAGGTCGTTGTATCTCTGAAAGAGATGATGGAGCGCTCAGAGAATCACATTTAGCGCTCAAAACTTGTATTTAAGTGGGAGCTGAAAAGTATTTGATTTTATGCATGGCTGCGGAGACTTTAGTTGTGGAATAAACGTCATCGTGCGAGGTTTAGCTAACTAACAATTTGGGGTCTGGTGGCCCGGCCTTGTGAACAAATAATAATAAGTGAATTTTGACGTATGTATGTGGGCTTCAATACATAAACAATTGTTTGAAATGGTTGTTGTTGTTGTTGTTAACAAAGCAAACACAATAATTACAAAAATGTGAAGCCAGCTGGTTTTAGCCATTGAACTGAGTTCACATTTCTTATTTATTTTTTTTTTGGCGATGCACCAGGTTGAAGTGGTATTGTAGCCTACCCATTTTGGCCAACACAAACTGGTTTTATTTCCTTTACTTCCCACATCCACATCCACATGAACATACATACCTAAAATATATTCGTACATAAGACCGTGTGCAGGCGTTGAACTATTTTAACCATTTTTGTCTCGTTGCAGCCAGGCCAGGAAAATGCCGCGCAAACTGCTCAAATTTCTGATCATTTTCGACAACACCTCGCTGCTGTATTTCCCCGGACAGTTTCTGTCCGGACGTGTTTTAATCGAGTTACAGGATGAGACACCCGCCTTGGGTTTACATTTCCATGTGGTGGGCGAGGGTGTGGTTCGAGCTGGGAGTGGACGGCGACAGGAGCGCACCTATGACAAGGAGAACTATATAGACTTTCGGATGCGTCTTCTGGGTGATGTGGATCAGGGAGGACCGGCCATATTGTCGCCGGGCATACACAGTTTCCCCTTTAAGCTGGGTCTACCGTTGGGATTACCCTCCACTTTCCTTGGACGTTATGGATGGATACAGTTCTATTGTAAGGCGGCTTTGAGGGAAAACAATGGACTTATACACAAAAATCATCAAGTGTTTATTGTGATGAATCCCATCGATTTGAATCTGGAGAAACCTATATTGGCGGTATGTAGAAAGTTGGATTCAATAATAATTCTGTTATATTTGACAATCTCGTGGATTTCCTTGAAGCTAAAGAAGAAGGATCCAGCATTGTTTTTAGAGTATAATAATCTTTAGCTAAACCAAGAAAAGTGTTGATAGATAGTATGGGAACTCTGAATCATATATTTCAAAAGTTGAGAAGTGGTTTATCGAATTCCGATGTGAGTGTACTAGCACTATATACAGCTCCAGGAAAGTTTATCCTAAATTTGAGCTCATCATTCGTCGTCGATTTAAGCATGGAAAAGCATGTATTTACATTTTTGACTACATCAGCGAGCTGTGACCTGACACTCGAATTTTGCAGTCGAATCAAATACATACTCGTTAACTCTTAACTCATAACTCTTATTGTTCTCGCTCTCTTCTTAAAAAAAGCAACGAAAACGCCGTTAAGTTGTTGAGCGTTCTTGAGGTAATTCCATCAACACCCGCTCTCTACCTGAGCACGTAAAAAATTGAGCCGCACGAGTGACAGTGGGCTTCATACATGAAGCGCAAATTTGACATGAATGTTGTGAACAGAAGCAAAGCAATTTATTCAAATGATTTAGTTCTTCACTCCAAATAAATGGGCTTGTTCAGCAGAATAACTGATCTCTGAGCAGGTATCAGAAAAATATTAAACATCTGCTGTTGGAGGCAGCAGAATCCCTTTAAAGCAGAGTCCGGCACGTTTCTATTTCTGGTGTATACATGTATTTTCTATCGCGACGTCGATACACCGACATTATAAGAGCTGACACTGCTCGCCACTAACTGAGAGCGCTCCTCTCGTTTGCAACTACAATCAAGTGTTAAATGAGAGCCCTCACGCTTGGCTCAATTCACACACGCAATGCCAAAATGAGCATGTGTGACTTGCCGGTCTCTGCTTTAAATATCATACTAATTCGATTTGAATCATGATCCTGGACCATGATACCTCAAAAATGATGATGCATCACTTGCGTTCAGTAGAAAGATTATTGCAATTTAAAATTGATCAGGGAGCAAGTTGTTCTGCTAAACAAAGCCAATGATTGGAAAGAATTAGTCAAATCTGTGCTCTGTAAAAATATGATATAAAGCAGGGCTGCAAACCTCCTAGAAATCGACGGGGGTTCGCTCCGGGGTTCGAACCCGCGAAACTTTTTGGGTTCAGGTTCACGGGGCGGGTTCAGAGGTCGCTGAATCTAGGCTCGGGTTCGAACCGGGGTTCGCTAATTCAAAAAACATGTACTTGGATTAACACAACCGTTTATTTCATATAAAGAAGTTTAGAGACTTGATAATATTTTATCCAACTTGGATCATCAGACGTTCAATAATAGTGCTCATCGAAGGCTACTCAGCGAGTGAAGAGCTGTTTACTTTGTTTACGTCGGCTTAGGCATGCGTTCGGCTTGTGAATGTGTAAAAAGCGAAGTGTATTAGTTCTCTCGGGGAACCGGTGACTATCGTTGGTTAATGTATTCATAACTTTTGAATCAAGACACTCGTTAAATGTTCGGCTGTTTTAAGAACTTTGCGTTCTATCATCAGCAGGCTTTTTCTATATACTGGAAGTCGGTTGAGGCCATTGCAATGTCTGTTTGGAAAGTGAAAAAACTGACGACAATAGACCACGCCAAACTTTGTCCATGTGTGTGCACCCATTTTGGCCCATCTGTGTTAGTAAGGGAAATTCTATCCCCTTAGGTAATACACTTGGTATAAGTTAATCATAAGTGTGTCTTCCAGCAATCTGCTATAAGCTACCAAATAAAAAGTTACCACAGAAATCTCTAGAAATTTTATTGGTTTATAAATCTCTCGAAAAATTCGTCGGTGCCACAGAACTTCAATATATATCATTTTCTTATTAGATAATCTAATCCAATTGAAGTACCATCTCTAAAAACAGGGCTGGATCTCTTGCCCAAAAATTTCCCTTACTTTAGTAATGGGTTAATTTGATGTTTAATTGAAATTTTCTGACTGTGTTTGTCACATTCTTCAAAAATAAAATACGAAATTTTAAAATTTGTTGGCGCCAAACATTCTAACCCCACAAAACGAAGAAGTGAAGCTTTCATTACAATTCCCATCCATTAAATCTTCAAACTCTGTTTAAAGCAGAGCAGAAAAAATGGTCGCATTGTCTAGCCAGAGACTGAAGGCCGGTATTGCTCTCTTGGACTCAGCTTCGGCATGCGTTCGGCTTGTGTACATATGTGTAAATTGTGTCTTCGGTCCCTGGGGGCATTAAGTGACAAATTTTTTTTTTATTTTTAAATTTTGCTTGACTTAAAACTCTTATTTACCCTTCTACTTAACCGTCTTCTTGACAATCTGAGCTCATTATAAAATTTTGCTAATTTTCACGAATGAATTTTGTTTTGTTGCTTGTTTCTGCGCTTCTCAAAACAGGCCTTTATCTAAAAAACTTGAAAATAATGGGAACAGTATTTTCGGCATTGAAGAATATGGAAATGCGTTATTTAAAAAAAGGAATAAAGAAAATTGGAAAAGTTAAGAAATAAATCTTGTTTATTTCTTTTCAAAAAAACGATACTCTCTATTAAACATGTCACTATCTTATGAAACTGCCCTCGTTTCAAGCTATAAAACAAAAGTCATGCCTCTTAATCAAACTACTCTTTCCCTATTTCATTACAGCAACCCTTCACCTGTGAGGTAGAGCACAAACTTGGTGTGGCCTGTGTGGGTGGTGGTCAAATCAAATGTCGTGTATCGCTGGATCGTGGTGGTTATGTTCCCGGTGAGAATATACTGGTCACCGCATTTATTTCCAATTACAGCAATGTGTCCATTAAACGCACCAAAACAAAGCTAATGGAGGTAAGTTTTTTCACTCAATCTGTGTATAAATTGATATGGTAATATCCTTATTCCTTACAGACCATAGACTATTTGGCTCGTGGCAAGGTGGTGCAGACAGAGAAACGTGCCTTGGCCGTATTGGTGCGTGGCAAGATACGTCCCGGTGGTAAGGATGAGTGGCAAAATGAGCTGTATGTGCCACCATTGCCACCCACAAATCTGCATGGTTGCCACTTGATCAAAATCTCCTACGATGTATTCTTTGTGATTGAACCCAAATCAATGGAGAAGGAAATTAAATTGCAACTGCCCATTGTGCTGGCCACATATCCATTCCGGAATAATGCCAACGATCCGGCATCAAATGCAAATACTTGGCCAGAATCGGTGCTTAAGCCGGATACACATTATCCCTCTACACTGCCCATATTTCGACCTTGGTTGCATGAGAAACCCAGTGATGCGTAATCATAAGCTATATAAGAGGTATATATATATATATAATCTGTTAAATATGGTATGTATCAGAGTTTGGCAGGCGGTCAGTTGTGTTTTGTTTGTGTCTTTGAGTATACTCGAGGTGGAAATCCAGTATAAGGAATGACAAAAAAAATAATATATCTCACTATCAAATTAGCTTAGCAATATGTCGTAATCCATACCCAAACGTCTGACCACATTTTCATCGAAATAGCAAAGCTATCATCAACTTTTGTAGAGTTTATGAGGAAGTATGAGGCAAACGTGCATAAATAACTATTTCATACTTAGACTAAAGCTCTCTAGACAGCTGTCTTCTGCTTTCTATATTTGAGGAATTGAAATGTATATTTTGTTCCTTCGCTTCTAGGTAATGCATTTTCGCTGAATTTTTAAACTATTTAATAAGCGAGTATACTTCCGGTAGCAACAAAGACTGTGATACACCGCCCAAGTTCTCTGTTCACACAATTTTCATACCTACATATAACTGATGTTTGTTAATTTTGTTAATAAAACATTGCGCCATAAACTAATTTATGTACTAATGTTCTACTATTGTACAAATGTGACTTGTTCTTAAACAATTATTATAATAAAACAATATCCAAACTACTAATTTTTTATGTCTGTGTGTGTGTCAAGAAGTGATCTTTGATTCATCAAGCGGAATTATGAAAAAATAATATAAATTTTCATCGCGCTTAAATTTAAATTTGAAAATCGATAAAAGCACAAGTTTCATTTTGAAGATACTTGTGTTAAATACGGTTACACTGGATCTTAAGTACATCTGTTATTTACAGCTTGGCTGTTACATTTACCTATATTCTGTTATGAGCCAATACTGGTATGTTAACAGTGATGTCAATTTAGCTATTTTCTCTAAATCAATTAAGCTGCCTTGACACTTGTCATATATCTACAATAGAGTGCTAATTGAGAGCGCTCTGGCGGGGCTAAACATATCCACGCTACGCTAAAATAAGCTTGTGTATTTTGCCGTCGCCTGCTTTATATGATTAAGACCAAATTTGAGCTGAGTTTGGAGTATTTCACTTCTCAGGGATATAATAAAAATAATACTTAATTAAAAATCAAATAACAGATGGTTTGAGACAAGTGAGTGTGATCAAAGTTATTTATATTTTATTAGAAAGTGAAACATCTTAATACAAACTGCTTCTCAGGGATATAAGTATATGTGCATTGTAGTTTCACCTAAACCAGATAACACAATTAATGTTAGCTTAAAAAAGATTTACAAAATGTTCTTAGGAAATATCCGGAATGATGAATCCATCAATGAAATAGGTTGTTAGAATTGCTTGATTATGATTTGTTATCAGCTGTCAGAAGTGAACAAACAGGAAAGCTTGAAAAACCGCCAAGAAGCCCCACGTACGCGTAGTAACTACCTCATCTAGGTACATGGACACCTCAACACAGTTTGTCAAGGCACTACCATTCAGCTCCTTTCAGAGAAGAGCTTGATAGGGACGCCCATATCCTCTTAAAATATAATTACAAGGAATGGAACCCGGGGCCTGGTTACGGAACGATGGAATAACCTTCCGACTGGCGCTGTAGCTAGGGTGGAAATGGAAAACATCCTACTTCTGGTCTTGGTCCCAACGGGTTACTGCCTTATTGGCAGGCATGCAGCACGCATGGGCGACTTTTTTGCCACTGTCCAGCTCTAAGTAAAAGGAAACTCAAAACTTTTGGTCACACTACTGGTTGGGATAGTACAAAAAAAAAGAATAGACAAATTGAAGTATGTTTCTTATGATGTCCTGTGCATCGTTAAGCACTCTTAGCCAGAGATGGCCTCGAGGGGGATTCCAGCGGGACCCGAAAGAAGTTGGGAATCAAACGCGGACTATATTGAATCAAAATTTTTTGGTCAGGATCGGGACGGGAAGGAAACGAATTGTCATTATTAGCCCATCCCCACTCTTACTTAAAATTAACATTTTCAGACCCTTCCTTGCATGGACAGAAGTCGTTCTTGATGGTAAATTCTTGTTTCGACAATGGAAAAAGATTTGGCCGTGGGATATTCGAGTTTGATGTGCACATTCTCGACGGGGCCGGGGTAGTTCAAGGCGAATTCTAGAAGTAATTGGTGCTAGTGACGACGGTCATAAATATTTAGCAGTCAGTTAACCATCTAGATTGAACCTTTCTTCATTTGAATAAATAATATTACGGAATTCTTCGGTAGCAAATTGATGCGGGTGTCAAATGCCATGGTAGAAGCTTCGGAAACTATGTTTAATGTTCTTATTTTCCATTATAAGATAAAAAAAGTTTAAATTACGTTTTTAATTTAATCCTATTAACTTAACAACCGCCTTTTACTCAAAAAACATCCGCCTTGTGTCAATCTGACCGTTAAAAGCTCAGTAATTTCTGTGTGCACATATACTTATTTTCTAAGAATAACGGTACTAAAAGTTTTGAACACTTTTTTATACGCAAAACCAATGTTCCGTTACTATATATGTATTTCCCTGAGGTATAACACAAATTTAATTTTCTCCTTTCTCCTGCTTGAAAATGGCTAAACCATCAGCACTGCCACTCTGTTAAGCTTCCCCATATTCTGTTATGCTCTCAAGGTACTTACCAACAGCTGTTTATTCGTCTCTCTCTCTCCGCCCGCTCATTCATTTCATTTCATTCGTATTGTCATTCGAATTTTCGCCGCCTCCAAAGAGAGTTCCATATAAAAAGTGTAGCGCGTGCATAAAAAAAACTGTTCATTTGTGGCTTTCGCAGCATATTGATATTGCAAAGAAACAAAGTTTAATTAAAAAATCATATCAACAAAGAAAACAAAGTAAATATCAGTTAAAAAGTGTGGCAAGTGTGTGTTGTGTGTTTTTGTCTGTCCACTAGAAAAATCTAGTGAGTGAATTTTTGAATGTTCTGCATGATGCTGAGAGCGAAAGAGAGAGAGAGAGAGACAAACATTTTTTGCCAGGCTTTTCTTTTCTGATTTGGTTATCGATTACATGGGAGAAAGATGAATGTGAGAGCAAGTGAGAGAGGCGCGTGTTTTTTGAGATGCTGGTGCGATGTTAATTTTATTTTTTGGGCAAACGATTCGTCAAGAAATTTCTCTAGAAATTTTTTTGAAAGCGCAAAAACCGGATATGTTACTAAAAAAAAAGCTTCGTTGCCCTCCCCCCAAAAAGCTAAGCTTACAAACAAAATGGAATTAACTGTTTAAAAGTGTGTGAGCAAGAGAGAGCGAGCGGGTGAATGTGGGTGTGCGTAGGCAAAGTGTCGCGTGTCTGGCATGCAATTAGGCATTCAAATAATTTTCTTCTGCTGCCGGCACCTGCCTCAAACACAACCACAACCGTCGCTTTTTCGCTTTCCTCTTTACTCACACGAAACTGGTCAACTGACTGTCTGAGGAGGAGGCAGTTGCACCAACCCCCTTTTTTGTTTGTGTATCTATTAGTGGCAAAGAAATCTAAGCACGAGGTGTGAAAAGCGGAAGATGCACCCACCGACAGAGATAAACACACATAAAAGCGTGGTCCCATTCATGAATGGGAGATGCAATTCACAAATGTGTATGACAGAGAGAGGGATACTGAGAGAGAGAGAGAGAGAGTTTACAAAATCAATGACAACAGGCAGTGGGTGGGTGTTGGTGGGAGGCTGGAGACTAACGAAGGTCGCCACTATAAAAGCTGTGAAATTTATGCTACAAAACGCTCGGTTTAATGCGGAATTTTAGTTGAGTTTCAAGTGGCATGTAAATTATGTATGTTCTCAGATTGAATCAAAGTGGGCAAAACTAAAGAGCGGGAAAAGGTTAACTGTGGGTCGGAGGAGGCACAGTGGGTTCAAAGCGTCAAATTTTGGGTGAAAAATTAAATTCGTTACAAGTGTTTATTTTCAACAAGAGTTATAAAGCTGTTTTTTATATGGCAGCTATAAGTTATATTCATCCGGTTTTGATCCAACTGGACAAAACTGGTCTGAAGTAGATAATTTTCATGACTGAAAAGTTTAAAGACGCCACCATTGATAGTTTTGAAAGTTTTTCTTATTAAAACTAATTTTCGACAAATCGTTCCTTGTAAAGCTATATCCTATAGTGGTCCGATTTAGACCAAACTTGGTAGAATTGTGTTTGGAAGTGATAGCATTAAAAGCAAAAAAGTTTTTTTTTCTGAAACCCTTTCTCTGACCTATCTTTTGTATGACAGCTATACTATAAAGTTGTGCGATTTTCATAAAACTTGCTAAAATTATGGAAAAGCATAGAAAACCTATAAATACGAGATTTGGAGAAGTTTGCATGGAAATCCAAAAAGTTTTTCTCACTAAAACCAGTTTTTTGAAAAATGGCATCTGAATGTTAAAGTCATCCGATTCGAATCAAACTTAGCAAAATTATGTGAAAGCTTATAATATTAATCAATATCTAATTTTGGACCGATACCATTGAAATCAAAATGGTTTTTCTTACCGAGATTATTTTTCAGAACTCTCTTTTCTATTTCAGCTATATGTTACTCTGGGACTGGGACTCAACCCATCTAAAAAACTTTTAAATACAGATCAGTATGTTGCTTAGGCGAGTAATTTAGGTTTTACCTTTAATGACACAATGACTTGAGGTGATAAATTGTATGGATTACTCAGACTTCTCTATAGGACTTAGAATTTTCTAGCATTAAGTTTACGGCTGCCTTGAAAATATGGATACACACGAGACCCCTCATACAAGATTATTAATGCGAAGGCTTCAGGTGTACGACAAACTAATAGTTACCTCCTCATAAAGGACCAAAAACATTATGTGCCAAAGATTTTCTCTATCTATTTCAAAGAAACATTTCTTCATATACATTTTTTGCCTCTGGAATGGAATTTATAGAAGAAATAACATAATTTTCTTCATTTCTTTGGTGGAAATAGGCTATAAGTTTATGTTTTTATATATTTTTGTTACCTGTCGTGACTAGTGAGTTAAAAATTTGCTTTGCAGGTATCACTAGGAATATTCGAATAAATACAAAACAATACAACTTTAATAAAATAGCTGTTAAACATTTTGCTTTACATGTCCAAAGCACAAGAAACTGTGATTCGCAAAAGTGTGACCGAACGCCATAAAGAAAAAGTATCGTTTGGCACAACGTGGACTTTGGGTGACCAGTATGAGATGCTCCATTTGCCGGCAGCGTTTGTATGATCAAACACAAGTTCTGGTAATGGGCAAATGTAGACACGCCTGGCAATGTGTGCGCTGTCCCAGGCCAAGTGAAACACAGCCACAGATACAAATACCTGGTCTGCGTTTTTCCTGCCCCAAACCATTCCTCCACGCTGCAATTGGGTGCACTGCAGCTAAAGGCACCGGCTAGGCGATTCTGTTAGAATTTACACTAAATGTATTTTGTATTTATATTAACATTAAAATTAAACCATTGTATCTAGACCAGAGTCGGCCACGTTCCTAGCTTCTGTGTATACAACACGACACTACAGCAGTATACGAGCTTATAAGACTCTCTTTTCAACACTCACAACTCACAATCAACGCCAAAATAAGCATGTGTGTTTTAAAGACCCCTGACCTAGACCTTTGGAAAAGGATTTATACCAAAGAACATCAACACCAATTACCAAGTACTAAGCTAATCTGTTCTCTGTCTTAGAGTAGTACACAAAGCCTAAGTAGAGACTCCTGAATTCTGATAGAATTGGACAACGAGCGACGAAATGAACTAAATCTCCCCTATCGCGTAGGTTCCACGGCTCGCATGGGTCATTCTTGAGCTGTAAGTAGGGCTGTCGAATATTTTAAAAATATTATATCGATATTTTTGACGATATTGAAAAAGTATCATTTCGATATTAATATTTTTGTGTTAAAAACATCGATATTATCGATATTTTTCAATAAAAACCTGGATCTTAACTATGAACAGGTCTTTTGAGGTAATTGAGGCGTCATTTGAGGCGTTATAAGAACTATAATCTGACTGCGATTAAAAAATATTACTTAGTTTCCATATTTACATTAAAAGGCACCCAAATTCTTTATCGCATCCACTACTAATGTCTGCTTCGGTTGATTTTTCGTGTAAAATAATTTGAAGATTTTAAACATAATTATAATTGATTTACATTAAAGCTTCCTTACCAACATATGTATAATTTGCATCACGATAAAAATATCCACAGTATGAAAAAATTCATAAATAGCAGCCAATTTGATACACAAAGGACCCAAATTCCAATACTTGGATTTACCGTTGATTAGCTTCATTTCAGCCAAGCATCTCCAAGCTTTGCTTTTAAGTGAAAAATATGCTATAATGATATTCGTCATTTTGGGCAAAAATATCGATATTTCGATAATATTTTCTACAACCCTAGCTGTAAGGAAAGTAATTTAGTTCTTGAAAAAAAGAACACCAATTAATATTTTATTTCCTATATATGTGATTAAAAACATCGATAATATTTTCCACATCCTACTAGCAAAACCAATTTTAAAATAAAGTGAACCGAGCCAAAATTGAGAAAATATTTGAAACAGAAAGTTGGTCTGTACTTGGGTTAAATGCTACTAAAGCAGATCTCTTAGGATCCAGTTGAATTGGACCGTTCTATTTCATACCCCATTGTCAATTTTCAGCTCCATCTAATCTAAGATCAATTTCACATTGTTTATAAATGGAAATTTGAAAAACCAAAAAAAGAATACCAATAGTTTGGATATCAAATGGATACCAAAATAATCCAATAGATTGTTAAATAATATTTTGATTTTTTCTCTGTGCCTGGGAAGATATATTTGCGAAACAAAATCGCTCCCACCCTTATATTTGAAATTATTTGAGCTATGAACTCCGAATTTGGTTTGTAGATTAGAAAGACAATTAGGGTGTTCACTTTGTTGAGCACTTGAGCACTTGTGGGAAACATGTAAACATTTCCAACAACAATTTACTCTGAACAAATTGTGCACAGCTTGCTCGACCCAGACCCTGACTACGAAAAGTCAGGCTCTTGTACCTTAGTGCTATAAGTGTTATATGTTTATAAGCTAAAATCAAATGTGTGATCAGACATTCATATAAATTGAATGGAAAAAGCGGCAACTTTGAATGAACCATGGATTACTTCCGAATCAGATCAAAGTTGATCTGTATCCCTGTTGAAAAACTGGTCCCAAAAGCGATTCACAGCCATATCTTAGAAGTTATTTGAAAGATGGACTTTAAGTTTGGGTTTTGGGAAGGTTATTTGGGCTTAGGTTCTAGGGTTAACCGTTTAAAAATCACTTCAGAAACATTTTAATACAGAGAATTTTAGTTAAATTTTAGGGATCAGAAGGTTGAATCAATGGTCTTTCAATAATTCTATTACGAACCGAAAACCGATAAACATAATGTTTCGGTTCATTGATATGTCGCCTAATCAATTCCAAACCCAAGCGGAAATATCAAATGATTGCGGTTAAGTTTTTTCCTAGCTAATGTTTACAAAGAATTTCTTGGTAAATTTACAACTTCCCCTCTTTTCACTTAAAGGTGTGAATAATTGAAAGTAAATTCAGTTAAAGTGTGCAAATTTTCTCTACACATTGTGAGATTTCACATGTAAAATATTTATATTAACCTAGGTCCAAAATCCAATGCATTTAATCCATCACTTCTCTTCTCTTCCCCATTCCTTAGGCTGCGCCACAACTGACAGTTAACGAAATCTCACCTAATCAAACCACCCACCAATCGGATCAATTACAAATTCCAGCTTCACAATGATCAACATTGACATAAGTGTAACGCCGAACTATTCGTATATATTTGATTTTGAGAATGATTTCATACATCAACGTACACGCAAATGGATGCTGGAGAATTGGACATGGGTATTCTATTATTGCGGAATCTACATGGCTGTGATATTTGGTGGTCAGCATTTTATGCAAAATCGGCCGAGGTGAGTGTGAGCTTGAAGTTTTTTGCCAGCTGTGCAGAACCTTGAAATCTTTAGCTTTGTTTTGGGTGGCTTCCCTCCTCCCTCCCCTCCCCGGAGGTAGTTATCTAACGCCCACTACAAACACACGCTGCAGCAGCTGCTGTAAGTGAAAAAAATTCTCAATCTTTGCCCTTCAAAAGTGTGGGCCATTATTGTGGGTTTAATTCCGCACAGCTGTCGTGTTATACACATTTCTAATTATATAGCATTATGGTTAATCAAGTAAATGAAGCCCCTTCCACCCCTAATCAATGTCTATTAAAAAGAAAATTACCTTACTGGAAAACATTACTTTTTTTCAAATTGTCAAAAATCAGCCTAAAATGCATAAAAATTGTTGCAATTTCGTTTGCTAAAAGCTGTCACTTTGAATGTAATTTTGATTGGGGTGGTTTGACTGTGATTATTCAATTCGTTTGTGTTTCGTGTTGACAATTTCGTTTCGTTTGCATTTGTTTTTTTATTTTTCTGGTTTGGTTTCGTTTTATTTTTTGTTTTTGTTTTTTATAATTGTCGTCATCAGGTTTTGACTTGCCAAATAGAGTTAACTTTTGACACGCCTGCCATTTAGGCGTGGGTTGGCGAATTCCCCATTTAGATTGTCATCAGCTGTCAAGATTCAAAAGAAAGTTGAAATACACAAGATACAGTAGAGCTTAAGATATGAGGGTGACATAATGCTTAGACTTGTAGAATAATGTGGGAGATTTACTTGTCTAAAGACTAAGTTTAAGTTTTAAATTAAGCTAACAAAATTTAACAAAACCAAAGTCCAAATAGTTTGAAATAAAGTAAGATGGGCACAGGGTAAACCATGAGCCCACTTATGGGGCTTAGGGCTTCATTAAAGTCCATTTGCCTCGCGATGAAGCTAAGTTCAGAGTGAAAATGGGTAGAAAATTATACGAGCATGACATTCAAGTGTGGTTCTATACATTTTGTTCAACAAATCTAGTAGAATTCCTTTGAATTTCAAACCTTCTATGAGAACTTTATGAAGTTTGCTTCATCGTGTAAATTCCGACTTAGTTTTAAAGTGAATTTATCATAGTCAGAGACAAATTTAGCAATTCTAACCTTAAGGCAGCAGCAACTCATCAGCATAGCAGAGAGAGCTTTGCTTGTGTCTGCTAACAAAAGCTTAAAAAAGCTCATTGTATGCCTCTCTTGTATATTTAATCACAAATAGACAAACGAGCGAAACAGCATCTAGACTTGGTTGAAATCATACTTAAGTTCTACTGAAAGTTCGCTCGCATTTATATTATTTCCATATTTTCTCAACAGTGCACCGATTCATAACTCAACAATTATTATACCCCTGCAGAAAGAATTTGCATCACTTACCCCATAAAGTATACAAAGGGTGGGTCATTTGAATCTACGGAATGATTGTTTGTTTTTGGAAAATGATTTTTTTGTTTATCTCAAATTGTGCAAATTTGTTTTGATTAGTTGTGAAAAATTATATTACTTAAATAGTCGCTGACAGAGCATTTCCAACCCTTCTCGAAGTGTTTTCATTCTGAATAACTGCCATTTCACATGGAATGATGTCTTTTAAGGCTTCCAGGGTCTGTGGCTTATTGACATTCAGGCTTCACTTAAGTAGAATCAAATGAGGTACAAGCTAGGTTTTTTAATAGAAAACAAGAGAGAAAGTCGGTCAAGCCCGACTACAATATACTCTGTACCTGGGGTAGAAGTTGAATGCAATGCAGGTGCTGCGCTCATTAAAGAGCAGTGGTCTACGATGGACAGAGTCAAAAATGCTGCAGTTTTAAGACCTTGGCTTGACTAAGTCAAAGATGTTTGGAATCCATATATTCCACTATTTCATACTGCTTCTTCCTATCAAGCCCTTTCAATATAATAATTATGTTATCAAGGAAGTATGCAAGAGAGTGCAGATTTGTAGTATGCAAAAAAAAATCCAAAAATTTCTAACCTATGAGCAAAATTAGAAAGCTGTTTTCCAATATACTTTGAAATCAATACAGAATGAGTTATTTAATAGTTTGTTACATGGACAAAAATAAAACCAATTTATAGTGTTAATTATAAAAGAAAAATTAACAAACACAGTATAATATATTCACATTAATTCTTAATAGTTGGCGATCCATCTATTTCGCAATATTTTCTGAATTTTTGGAGTTTACAAAATTATACTGCCATTGAGATCGATCGAACGTATTAACTTTCAAAGTTTGGGTTATGTTTTGTTTCCAAAAAACGTACTCCAACGTGATATTTGCGCGGATTTTGCGAAAAAATTTTCCATCCTTCTTATACATCCCACAATTAAAGAATTTTTTTCCAATAATGATAACAACTTTAGCAAAATAATACTCTTCAATGTATTTAGGTCTTCGTCATCCCTAATCAAAATTCTGCGTAACGTCCCTTTATTTTACAGAGAAGTTTTTGATGGAAAGAATAAGAAATATTTAATTGTAATTATAGAAAAAAGTTTAAAATTTAGAACGATTTAAGGGGGAGGGGGGCGGAAAAGTCGACTTCCGCCCCGGGCGGCATTACCACACGCTACGCCACGGCTGAGTGTTCGTCTGAATTGCTGTCAGACCGTGTAAAAAGGCCTCTAAGTTGACATGAAGCTACTCAGATGAGCGACCAGACGATATAGAACCGGTTCTATTTGGCCTGAGCACTCATCTGAGTGGCATCTACCGAATTGCAGTATGACCTAATTGCGGTCTGCTGGCATTGCCATTTTTTATCCGAAGCTTTTTATTTTGCTTGTCTTCTTCGTTTAAGTAAACCAAACCGGCAGAATATTTATATGAACAAGATGATTTCTATGAACCAATGGTTCTGCACCTGGCTCTTCTGAGCTTCTTAGGCATATGTAGAGGGGAAACTGAGTTGATCAGATGAGTATAGGTGTAAATGGAACTAAAGCATATTTTTACGTATAAATATGGTTCGTTGTCGAACTTTGGAGCATACCAGTCCGCTTTTCACGACAAAGTTTCCTTCATAGAGGTTTACATGATTTTTTTGTAGTGCAGAAGTGTGAAGGGGAATTAAGTGCAGCCAAAGCCACATGTCCTAGATAAGCACGAAGTTCTTCGATAGTTATCCTTTGATAAGTTCTATTCAGAGTTGATTTAAGGGTTTTCATCGATAGCATTCGGTATCCGAACAATAACTTCCCGTATCAAAGTTCATCCTGTATTTACATGCACGCTTCAAAGCGAAATCGAAGAAAGCTTCATGATTTGTTAATGGTGGTATTCCTGAAATTGATTTACATTTGATTTATATATCGAAGTCAGCTTTAAGTCTGATTTAGATCACAATTTCAAACTGCCTCTTCTTCTTATGATCTGACAAACTACTTAAACTTACCATCAACAAGTACTACAAAAACTCTTCTTAAACATACTGGATATTCGACATATCGATTCAAAAAAATATTCGATATTAATATATACAGCCATGCTTCCATTTTCGCCTTCGCAAAAATTTTGTTTGTTTGTTTGTTAAATTAGGTCCCAAAACCGGTTTGAAATCGAAAAAGTTTTGCGAAAGCGAAAATGAGAGCATGGCTGATAATCTTTTTTAACAATAATGCCGATATTTATATAAATCATTATTATTTTCGGCATCCATGGAGACTCGAACTCACGAACTCGCCGGTATTTATGGTAAAGAATGAGGGCAGTTGGCACTTAGCCGCTCAGCGAGCAATAGGACCCTTGCTCAAGTGGACAAGATATTTCCGTAAAACGTCGAAGTCGTGGGATCAAGTCCCCGTACAAGTTTTTTTTAATGTTGATCGTTATATCGTTATATTGACAATACAAAGAGTTCGGTCGAGATGAAATCATACTTTATATGATTAAAAATTTCCCGGCATTTTTCTATTCCATGTAACGTATTATATAAGCAATCGGTCAAAGAAATAGTTGAAATAAAGAAAAAAACTGTTTTACTTTTAATAGTAATGTTTGAGCTAAGTTTGATTATAAAGGGTTTAATATATCGCATATAGCTACTATATAACAATCGTCTTCAAAGCAAAAAGAGAATCTTTGAAAACCAAACCAAATCGCAAACCGGCGTCCTTTCGAAAGGGACGAACTGATCCGAAAACCATAAAAAAAAACACGTCTCGGTTCGGTTCAGATCTGATATTGACTTTGGTAATTTGGGGATTTGAATCCATTCCCTAATATAAGTATTTTCTTAATTTAGGGCGCATGATATGTCGAAATTCACAAACATGCTTAATTAATTCCGCAAAACTAAACTTACGATAGAATTTTAAAGATTTAACCAGTGCTTGTTGCGGACACTAGCATGCACGAGATCAGCTTTAAGTTCTGCCGTTCATCTATCAGCCGCATGTGTGCGCGCGACCTTAGGTTAAATTAGGCTTACCTGGAAGACTTCTTATATACCAAATTAATCCTTAGCGATGCTGGATCAAAGTAACTGTCTTTGTCCACCGACACCTTAATATACCAGTTATTAGACTACAGTTCTTTCTTGAAAATTTGACAATTGATAGTACTAGTACTCCAACTAGAAACTAAACGTGCTTCCGTTATGTATTTTTAATATCCCCCCCCACAGCAACTATTGACATTATTATTATTTTAATAATAACTTAACTGTGTTAAATGCCGCCTGATCGATCCACACCCTTTAAAAGGTTTGATTTAATTTTAAAATAGAGGCTTGGGCTTGGCTCACTCAACTGTAAAACACGCGTTCAGCTTACAACAACAACAAAAACTACAAAAATAAAAAGGAAATTATATTTACACTTTTTAAAATGCCATCCCAATATTTACACACACGAAACGGAAAGAAAGACGAACGTCTGACAACAACAGTCGAGCGAGAGGTGTGAATTTTGAAGAGAAGTTACACACTTCCCAATTTCAACGCTTGTCAACGTACTATAACCCATTCAAACCTTTGGGTGTGGGCTCACAGTTCATCTTGCCATGTCCACGTGTTGTGATTTTTCTGTTTGTTCAACAGATTTTGTATAGATATCAAGCGAATCCCTTCACATGGGCAACTGTTATCAGACCAAACATATAGACGTGGCATATATACATATGCATATATATATATCAATGTGGAACATTGTGTTATCACTGCCACTGGCAATGCCCCTCCATCTGTTACGATTTGGTTCGGTTTGGTTTGCCTGGCTGGCGTAATTGGTTATGATATCATTTGCCATGATTCACAAACCTCTGGGGGTAAAGGGGCGGCGTGGGGGGGTCAGCAAGAAGGAAGGAAGATTGAACACTTCATGCACATAAATAAAATATGAGAACTAAACTACAACTGGGCTAGAACTCATTAAATTGGGCAAACTTATCTACATACAATACACCTACTCGGGGGGGAATTTTTAATCACAAATTTCCAACCACATGCAAGAAGTGGGTGTGCCGAAGTGGCGTGTTCCTTGGCAACAGTGAACTGTGTCTGTGTGCAGGACATTTTATGATTGCTCATGCATTAACTTCAAAGCTAACAATTTATAGGAAATTGAAAAACAAATATACCTAGTAACTATTGATGCTCGATAGTTACTCACGGCTTTTTATATTCTTCATCTCGAACTCACACCCACACTGACTTAACTCTACGCCATTCTGTGACACCCATTCTTACCGGCAACTCGCCGTCTTCAATAAAGAGGGAAAAAACGTGTTCAGAAAATAAGTTACCTTCGACTTAAAATGAAAACAGAACGTTCTCAAAACTTTTGAGAACAAACGTTCTAAATGTTTTTGGAATGAGTAAAGTTCTCTCTCTTGTCTGCTCGACAAAGCATAAGTAGGCCTCTAGACGTGCATCTGCAAAACTGTTCAATGGCTGAATTGTCTAGCGCGTCATTCCATATGTTGAGTGCATAAGGTAACGAGCTCAAATACCCGTTCATGCATTCTTTTTGGTAAAGATTGTGCTCGTTTTGAGTCCAATGTTTTCGAATTTTTCCCTTTGTGATCTAACCATAAAACTGTATAGCTCTGTTATTTTTTGAACGATTCCAACTATCCTGGTGTATACCAGAACTTCATCAGTTCTTAACAAACTTCAGCTTTCAAATAATTGTACTTAAACAAGTATACAAATTTTTGGACAACTTTAAGTCGGAACCAAAAAAAAAATCTAAATCTAATTGAACCTATTAGCTTTTAAAAACCGCTTGATAATATCACGTTAAGATTTTGTAAACTTTGAAAAAGTGACATTTTTTACGTTCTACAAACACATATTTAATGAATTCATTTACCAATCTCTTGGCTCACTTCAAGTTGAATCATAATTCAGGGAAAGTGAATATCAAGGAATTTCAGCTCTTGTTGTTTTCTTTTTTATTTGTTTGCAAATTTCTGCCTGCTTAAGAAATTAATCCAAACAATTTCTTTCGAAACTTTGAAGGCAAATGACGGCCTTGAACCTTTAATGTATGCTTACAACTCTATAATTATATACGGCAACAAATTAGCAACAAATTATTCATGAAAAATTTAAGAAATCACGCCACATTGTCCTCTTTACTGATAAGAAAACAAATCACACACATTTTGTCAATTTTCAATGACTAATTGTGGCATTTTCTGTTTTAGTTTGTTGAGTAAGGGGACTTGGCTTATTGGCAGATTAGAAATGTTTTGTAATTTGATTAACAAAGTCGTTGACTGATTTGATTCTGTCTAGATGATAATTGACTCACACGGGATTTTTCTTGACAGAGTTAACTCAATTTTAAGAGGCATAAAAGATTGATGGCTGGGAACCCAGCTCATTAGCATTCTAGCCGTGTGTGTGTATCTTAGTTCATTTAAATAACAGATAATTTTTATAATTAGAGAATGGACAAAAAAAGTGAATGCTCAACACGTTTGGCTTCAGTCAGGAAATGTGGATGCACAGTTAAGAAAGTTGAGTTGCCCTTCTTGAAGGGTAGACAAATGCCTGATCCCGTATCACTTAACGCAATCTGCAATGCTATTAAAACACACATAATGAGCTTCGTGCGATCTTTTAAATATATTCAAATGACACGATCCCAAGACACACTTGATAACCAAATCAATGTGGCGTGACAACAGCATGCTTCAAAGATTCGAATTAAAATAAATTACGCTTTTCATTAATTTTACTTAGGGCATTTGGGGTAACCTTTCTCAATGTTGACACGGCACACACACATTGTACAAATACCTGACCAAAGTACTTGATCTTTGACTCGCCAGCATTGTTGATATTTTTTTAATAATTTTCGCTCACTTAGTCTATGACGATCTCTTGCCTATTAGCTGGAAGTAAATATTAAAAATTTTCAATGACTTGTGGGGCTCTGTGGGTGATCGCAGATTAGTGGGAGAATGCGTTATAGTATATTTTCTCAAACAAATTTTAAGTGTTCCAAACCAGACATACTAAAGGATTAATCTAGACGATATCGGCTTCTAATTTTATCAAAATTTTGAAACACTGTGAAGGTGTACTTGATTGTCAGAGTACTTTTTTACTCAAGGTTTCTGTACAAATGCCCAAAATCTTTTATTATGAAGCTTATGACATTTCTTTAGTTCTCAAATGGTTTTAACCATATCTGTTTATATAAATGTGAACAAATAAATGCAGGCTTCCTGATGAAGCCGCAAAATGCGACCGAAACGCTGAGGCGTAATATTATTATGAAAAATTATGATGGGACCATTTCTGAAAACAGATTCGTGATTCGTAGTATCACCACCAACCCTTCAATATACTGGAAAAAATTCAATAATGTTGTTTTGGTTAATCTTTAATAAATATATATTTTTGCCAAATCGTTTACTACTGCAGAGTTTCTAATATTCTGCGCAGTTCACTTCTAGAATAAAACAAGTTCTGGCCGTACACTAAGAGGCTACCAGAATACCTTTTAAATATGGCCTCACAAGAACTGAGCTGAAGTGCTGCGCATCACGGTTGCGGCCGTTGCTGTACATAGTTTATTTATACGATGCTATTTATAAAGAACCAAACGTGAAGGATCTAAAAATAATTCAAAAAACACCCGGAATTCGTTTAGAAATCCAAAAAAATCCTTATTTTCTCTTGTAAATTCATTTTATTCCAATCTGAGAGCCACATAAGTCGAAATCGACAGTCTTAAATATTTAGTCCCATATGAAAAGCATATTTTTGTTAGAAATAAGAAAATAACTTACCTACAAAAAGAATATGCGATTCCTGCTTCAAATTTGTTTGTTGCTTGATTAAATTAAAATTTGACAACTTTTAAATTGAAATGGAGAATTCGCTAACGAAATTTCGATTAGATAAACATGCCGTAAAAAAAACATTTGTGGAAACTTTAAAGGCTTATCGCAGAGGTTAAAGTTCAAACTTTTTGAATTCTTTTTGATTTTTTTCATTTATATATTATTTACCTTCTTAAAGCAATATTTTAAGATGGTATCAGTTAAGTTTCTTATCGGCGTTCACCCTAGAGTGAATGCATCTTATTGAGATTTTTATACTCTGTACCGAAGGTACATCGAGTATATTAAGTTTGTGAAAAAGTATGTAACAGGGAGAAGACCATATAAAGTATATATATTCTTGATCAGCATCAACAGCCGAGACGATATAGCCATGTCCGTCTGTCCGTTTGTCTGTCCGTCCGTTCGTATGAACAAACAGACTTTGGAGATGGTAAAAGATAGAGGTTTGACATGTATGAGACAAATGTTTCTTATAGCTGCAGGCAGATCAAGTTTATTTTCAATTTTGGCCACGCCCCCTCCCGCCCCCGCAATTTGGAAAAAACGTTTTATCTCCTACAGTTTTGAAGATAGACGATTCGTATCTTCTAGAGATACTTAGCAATTAGCAAAATCGATTTGCTGAAGGAATGATAAAGATCGGATGAGCGATTCTCAAGTTATGAGTAAATAAGTAATTTACCCTCCCCCACCCTCTGCTACCCTTCACAACCATCATCGCACAATCTTAAAGAGAGAGAGCGAGAGAGTGAGAGAAAGAGAGAAACTTAGAGATGAGCGCAGCACCAGCACTGCATTCAGCTTCTACTCCAGGTACAGAGTATGTTATAGTCGGGTTTGACCGACTTTTTCACTTGTATTAAGTTTGCGATTACTAAATTCAAGTCCGCTTTGACTTAATTTTAGTACGACTTTTTTCTCTCTGTGTATAGCCAATTTTACGTTACATGTTCAAAATGCGTTATTTCGTTATTGTAAATTGCCAAACTATTACCAAACTACCCCTTTAAACTGTCGCCAAAGTCTCTTTTTACCAGGGAAAATGAAACTTTTTTTCGCACTTCTAATGTAGAATGTTTAGGGAATTTGCTAAGAAGAACAAAAACCACAAAATGCTTAAATTTATTTTAATGAGTACCCTCAATATTTAAACCATTGAGTGACTGTGAAGCTTTAAATACATCATGCATTCAAAATTAGATTTTGTGGCCTTTGCTCTGAATGTTTTAATCAAATTAAATTTAAATATAGAAAAATCTGTTTCAATTTCTTATCAGCAAAAACAAAAATTATTTAAATTTATTAGTGACCCCCCGCAAATTCACAAAAAAAAAAAAAAAAACATTTGCATTAGATTGTCGTCCAAGTAATGTGTGCATCAATGTAGATAAGCCGCCTCTGACAACAACAACAACAACAACTACAGCTGCTGCTGCTGCTCGTGTGTCCACTCTCATAATAGACAATTAAGCTGCTGCGGAAACGTTAAGTTAAGTATTTTGATTTGCTAAATATTTTAATAGGCTACAATTAAGGCTCTCAAGTCGCCACACGGCAGCAACAGCTTTTTTACACTTCACCCACCCTTAGGGTTCCCAACTGGTTTTGGTTGCGCCTGAATGAAGTGCAGCCTGTTTTGCTTTGAACAATTCGTGCCTCAAACTAATGAGTAAGGAAAACCAATCGGCCTTGCTAATCGCTTGGCTTCTAGGCAAAGGGGCACACTTCTTGGTGTGTCCCTTGAAGCCCAATTTTTGCAAGGGCACAGGTCGTCCCCTTTGGACGGGAGTTGTTCGGCGGTGAGACCCTGGCACCTACTTTTGTGTCTAGGGAATTGCTGTTGGATGGCTGCCGTTTGGGTGTTTGCGATCTGCCCGATAAATGGATTGATTATGGCAGAAACTTTCTTCCTGCGGATTTCGCTTGAAATTGCATAAGGCCTGATGAGAGACCTCTTTCTGTGCTGCGCGGCGCATACGCCAAGAGACAGAGAGAGAGAGAGGGGGAGAGAGTAAAACCTGATTTTGCAAAAAATAAAATACGATATGTAAACAAAAGGAGAAGTTGGATTATGCAAGTTAATAACAACAACAAACAAACAAACGACTGTCTGTCTCTGGTAAACAAAACGAACTCAACAAAAAGTTGTTGGCCAATTGATTATTGTTATGGTGGTTGGACTTGATTTTATGCATTCCTATTGCCATTTTTGTTGTTGGCCCATAAATTCGCCACTTTTTGCCACACTCTGGATCTTTCTGGGTTTTTGTGCTTCCAGTGTCAATTTTGTAATTTATAATTTTTTAATTCATTTATAATGATTATTCATTAGGTTTTCTCAACACAAAAACGAAATGTTGTTGGCGATTATTAACTCAAGTCATTGACCAAGTTTGCAAACGAGTTGTGAGGGCTTTTCGATATTGAAGTTTAATAATGATTCGAAGTGTAAAATGTAGAGGGGGAAAGCTAACTTTGACTTGACCGAAGTTTATATACCCTAGCAGAATCTTAGCGTTAAACCATATTTGCTGAGGAATTTCCCAAAATTCCCATTTTGTTCTATGGCAGCTTATATTCTTTCGATTTTTATCAAACTCCCCAAAATTGTTTGGAAACCGTTAATATTTGTATTAAAGTTTATAAAGACGCTATCATTAAAAACAAAAAATATTTTCTTAATGTAACTATTTTTTCGACCGATCGACTCAGGGTAAAAATAGAGAATTTCACTCTCGAATCAAGAGCATTCGTTCTGAAAAGTACGGTAAGAGCAATAATTCTTGATCAAAAAGTGAATTTTTGATGCCGACCTTCTTGATTCAAGAGTTTCAGTACATGGATCCATTAACCAACCCCATCTACTTTTTCTAAGCTGTGATTGATTTTGAGTAAAGCCCCATACGGAGTACGACGAAAAATTCGTTTTTTTACAGTATTTCATATAATTAGAAACACCTTGGCTTTGCTTTGATGTTCATGTGCTGTTAGAAAGTGTTTCTATTTATGTGAAATACTGTAAAAAAACGAATTTTTCGTCGTACTCCGTATGGGGCTTAAGACACATAACAGTTAAAAAATTTTTTTTACTTACTTTAACTGGGACTTGAACTCGGTACCTCGAAGACTGAATCATACACAAGTTGGACAAGCAGCTTAGCTCAGTCGACTATTCTCCATAAGCTACTAGTCACGGCAAAACCATATTTATGAATCAACGAGGTTGGCCGCAAGAGCTCGACCGGGTGGCCGAGTTGATATCTTGTTTGCTTATAAATCGTGGAGGCCGTGAATCAAGTCCCCGTAGGAGCATATAATTTTTTTTATTTTTAAATCAATCTTATTGTTCAACATTAAATCAACTGTAATCTGACATCGACAAACTGCTCATGTGCTGTCTTTCTCTCAGAGAGCGCGCGTCTAATGTTATTCTCTCTTAGTTTGTCTCCTTGCCTATAGAACCACATTGAGAACGACTTTAGCTCGTTTCCAAGAGCAAAATTTTTGAAAGATTAATAACCAATAATGTTTTTTCAAGAGCGTTTGTACTGCACTCCAAAAGCAACGCTTTCCCTCCTACCAAAAATGTCGCGGAGTAGCACATTTCTTTCCAAAGGAAGACTTGAAGGCGATTACTATGCCGCCCTATATACTTAAACATAACTCTGTCAAGTTTGATCCAAATCGGTTAACTTTAGCATATAAATAATTGGTGTGAGTGTGAGTCGTTTTCTCTTGCACTATTAGCAAAACGCCCTTTGTCCACAATATTGTTGGAGCGCCACAGTTATTGATGTGGCTCATGCAAACTTTTCTTTAGCCTTTAGGTCTATGGCAAGTCTTAGATCTTTAGAATAAGCAGGTTTGGCTGTGGGTTGATTATATGTCCAGTAAGTCGGGTCCGTCTCTCCATCTGTCTGTATGAACGCGTCCATCCCAGAGACTGTAATGATGGAGCAACAAGTTTTGGCATGTATGAAGGTGAATACTCTACCCACATCGAGTTTGTTTCAAATTTCGAAAATTCCTCCTCCTCCATCTTTAAACAGCGAAAATCTGTCTTTTTCTCTGTTTAAACGCGTAGATCTCACAGACTATAAGAGCTAGAGCCACAAATTTTTGCATGTATGTAGGTGTACCCGTTCCCAGATCAAGTTTGCTCCTGGTTTGGCAAATTCCTCCTCCATCTTCTTCTAACCGCGAAAAACTTGAAATATATATTCAGTGAGGCCCAACATCGATCTTTTCTGTGTACCACAATGAGATCCGAGCAAAAACATCGAAGATACGCAAGTGCGCCAGCCCATTTATTGAAATAAATTTTAAAATAAATGGAAATCAAAGCTATAGGAACCACATTACTTGGTACAGGGTATTTTGCTGTCGGGGCACTCGACCGCAACACTCTTACTTGTTTTTTTTTAATCATTCAAATACCCTTATTTTTTAAAGCACCTTTAAGAAATCATATAGCAACTTTATTAGCTCCCCCTTAAGTAGCTCATTTAAGATAATTAGCTGTTGAGTTCAAGTATTTGTTTAAAAGTCATTAACAATGGCTTGAAGTTGGAAAATAAGCCATAATTATTTATGGGTCTGTTTTTTAGTATATTCCACAATTACTCACATATTTTGTTCCACATGCTGACTCATTTCATAGACACATTGGGCCAAATTTTCAATTGGTTTTCAATTGGGGGGCCACCTGTTTGAGGTGATAAGCGATTTATGATACTTTTTTATACCCTTAAAAGTGATTACTGACTTTTGGAATTGGTCAGAGCAAGCAGAGTAGATAATAAGGAAAAAAAATATTTTTAGAGCAAAGTGTCAGCGTTTTCTGCCTTATTTTAGTTGTCATAAAAATATGTTTATTATCACCTCTAGTTAGTTTGCTTTCCTAGCGTGGAACTTGAACTCGCACACCTTGAACTGAAACTAGCCTTAAAGCCACAACCGCATATCGCCACGCGCTTCAGAGTCTTTTTGTTAAATTTGTAAATTGATTAGAAATGATTGAAGATCAACACTAACATATTTTGCTTTATCTCCTCTCTCGAATGGAATTCGGCTATGTCTTCTTAGCCGATCTCGATCTAAATAAAATGCCTATTGTTATATCTTTAGGGCAATAAATAATATTTAATAAAGTCGGAAAAGTCACATAGTATTTGACTTCAAACTGGTTCTGTTATTGGTTCTATACCAGTGGTGCCCAAAGACACACTATCAAGCTTTGCGATTGTGTGTGTAGCTCTCTCTATGCGTGTGTCGGCTGCGACGCTGGTATCACACGGGATAGGGAAAATTACATTTGGGCAACACTGTTCTACATGATGAAGGCTATACTGATGTCAGCGAAGCGAAGTCCTTCTATATGTTTGCTTAAAACTCACTAACTTAGTCACGAACAGTATGCCCAATTTGCTTAATTGTACCAAAACTAGGCAAACATCTAAGGAAATTTTGTTTGCTCAATTTCATGATCACAAAATTTGTGTCAACCCTTTTTTTCCACATGTTTTACTTCACCCTTTTTGGTCACATGTCACAAAGTAATAAGCAAATAATTTGCAGTTCTGTGTACTTCTGAGGAATTGGGTGAGTGTGTTGCGTGCCTGAAATGTTTATGGGGCGGTGGGGGCGTCCAACTTTATACACACGTGCCCCAAACACAGTGGTTCCACAAATCGATAAAATGTTAATGAGTTAACTTTGAAATTGTACACAAAAATATTACATTTATTTTCATGCGGAAATTGCTACGTTTATGTGCAAAAATGATGTAAGAAAATTATTAAGCAATTAATAAATAATTGCTTGAATGACAAGCTTTGAGTTCAAGCCACCTCCATCTCCAGGTAAATAATTATTGTGGTTTGTAAACACCAATTACAAAAGATAAATAGCCACAATTGTACATAAATAATAAAAAAATGAAAGAAAGCTCAGCGAAAAAAGCGTTGAAATATTTAACATTTATTTGGATGAAAGTGAAATTTTTGTTTAATGTCAGTTTCTGTGCCATTTAAATATTGACATAATCAAAAGCAGAAGCCGCATTTCGAGCATAAATTTTTGTACGTGCGGAGTACAGCATCATCTTCATCATCATCATTATCAAAAGCTCAGTCAAAAGCTTTTCCCCTCTCTTTTGGTTTCTTTCAACCATCAAGATCACGCCACCTTTACACTTTTACTTTCCACCTGCTTTCGTCAATGCAACGATCAATCGTTTATAACTCGTTTTTTTTTTTTTTTTGACTTCCAAATTGGGTTTTGTGTGTTGCCAACTTACATATTTTGTTGTATCATTATTAGGTCTATGCCCTTTGGAATTGGCAAAACAACAAAAGTTTATAACAAAAAAAAAACGCTACACATGTAACCGGCTTTTAACATATTTTACACTGGTTCGAGAAGTTGGTAGTAAATTTAATGAAATTTTTTTAAAGACCAAATTTCTTTCTAAGTTTAAGGCCTATACTCAGATAAGATAAATTTTTAGTTTGCTACGATATTTCACATGAATATAACACCTTTTCATAATCATTCAGATTTTAAAGCTATTTAAAACTGTTTCTATTCATGTGAAATATCGTAGAAAACTAAAAATTTATCTTATCGAGTATAAACCTTTATCACAAATCTTTCATAAATTCTGTATAATTGTTATGTAATTTCTGCTTCTGGGGAAAACCACAAATATAAATTGATATCTAATGAATAATCATCCAAAATATAAAGCGCTTCAAGGTTGTTTGAATGAACTGAAATAAACTAAGTTATACACTCAGAAAAAAGTAAAACAAATAAATTCAGTGCGAAAAAAATATCAAATTGATATTTTTGAACATATTATTATAACACTTTTAGTATTGTGAAACTATTTAATATTAATTTAACTGAATATAATATTATTCTGGATCAAAAAGATATTATTTTATTGTCAAAATGAAATGAAAATATTGATATTGAATTTAATATTCGGAAAAGGGGGAATTTAAACTAAAGTTTGATGTCGGGGACGGATGGAAATTGAGTACAACATTTAAAGCTCGCTATCAGGAAGGGAATACTTAAAATCTGGTGGTGTTCGAGCTATCTTTTCGCATTTAGTTCTAATATTAAAATTCAGCCATAACAAATTTTCAGTCAAGCAAAAACATACAAAATTGTATGATTTAGAGCGCTTTTAATAGCTCTTCATGCGGATTAAAAAAGATTGTGAAACTATAACACTCTAGAGACAAATCGAATCTCAGCAGACTAAAGCTTGAAGTGGGAATGATTTCGAATTCCATATATAGGGTTGGAAAGCTCACGAATTTTTATCGATTTTCAAGGCCAAAGAAAATCGATTTAAATTAACTTTAAAATAAAAATTAATCTACTCTACTCCAGAGTCCGGCACGTTTCTATTTTCTGTGTATACGAGAGCAGCGCAATCGATACACCGACAGTAAACGAGCTTACACTGCTCTCTTTCGCAACAACAAACAAGTGTTATATGAGAACGCTCTTGCGTGGCTTAACACACACATGCAATGACAAAGTGAGCATGTGTATTTTGCCGGAAATCTCTCTGAAAATCTCTTTTAAATTTCAAAAACAAGATTTAATTACCTTAAAATTATATTGTAAAATGTAAAATTGGCTATACAGCTCCTCCAAAGGGGCCAAGCCAAGCTTCTCTCAATCTCTTGGGGTGTGTGCTTTAAATTATTCGCACAAGAGAAAGGGATCTACAGTTTAACTCCGAAACCGAACGGCGAAGTTTGAGTATTTGCTTTTTCATGGCAAGATATTTCACAGCTGGCGCCAATAGCTGGTGAAGGTGACCGTATGTGTAAAAGCTATTTCCTAAAGAAAGAAAAAAACTTTTATTGTTAGATGTTCAGAGGCGGGATCGAACCCACGACCTCCCGCCCAGCTGTCCAGCACACTAACCACTGGGCCATAGACGGCCACTAAATCTCAATAAAATTATATTAGAATCTCAAAAAGGAGATTAATTATTTCTTAACTTATCAACCCTCCCACAGTTTTCTGTAAAATTTTGTTATGATCAGGTCATTGTGTTACAATTAATTTAAATTAATTGCAAGCTGCAAATAATATTTTAATTGCAATTGAATTAATTGATTAGTTGCTTGAACAATTGATAGAAAATTTAATTGATTAATTTCCAACACTTCCTGTGATCCAATTAGAAGGTGAATAATCTTTTTTTTTTTAAAATCTTACAATTATCAAAACCATAATCCCGTAGCGCCAAGTGAATAAACAGGCCGAGCTGTCAGCAGAATAATTGATCCCTAAGCAGTTATTAGAAAAAATTTTGCATCTAGTAGTTTTTGCTGTTGGAGGGAGCAGTATCACTTAAAAGTAGCTCCCGTATCATGATACCTCATATTGGCTCATTATAGCCATAATTCGAGTTCAGTAGAAAGTATATTGCAAATTAATACTTGATCATGGAGCAAGTTGTTCTGCTGAACACAGTCATTGTTACCCGTTTGATCAGTGATCAATGATCACAAAAGTATATTAATTTATTTTGTTCATATTACACACAAAAAACAAACTAACAACAATTTTAGTTTGACATGTAACCGCTCCTACTGGGACTTGAACCCAAGCAATTATACTCCGCGATTTTTGCGCCAAAAAGGTAACTGCCAATGGTGCAGCGAATTAAGTAGTCAAGCTGTGTGTGTCTCCCAAAGTCTTCAGATCGAGTCCCAGTAGGGGAGACCGGTTAAAAAGACTTGGTCCATTGACTGCCATTCAGCAGATGACTTTTCATTCCGAGTGTATTCAATAAAAATCCCCAAGTTGACAGAAGAATTTAGACCATTAAACCTAAAAACGGCTGAAGTAAAAAACATTCGAGCATCGAAAATCAACTGATAATGTTCTTATAACTTTTTGAATCAAGAACTTTTCGTACTTACAGTTAGACGAAAAGATAAAGAAAAATAGAGGCTAGCTAACTTCGGCTCGACCGAAGTTTTTATACCCTTGGAGCTTGATATATGCCTGACAGTTTGTATGGCAGCTATACTATATAGTGGTCCGATTTCGAAAAATCTTGTTGAAATTATGTAAAATCATTGAAATCTTATAAATAAGAGCGTTGGGAGCGATAACATTGAAAACAAAAAAGTTATTCTCACTAAAACTAGTTTTTCAACCGATCATTCCTATGACAGCTATATGCTATAGTCATCCGATCCGGCCGGTTCCGACAAATGTGCAGCGTATTTATACCAAAAGACTTTGTGCAAAGTTTGCTTAAGTAGCTTTAAAACTGACGGAGGAGATAGCATAGAAACAGACGGACAGACGGACGGACGGACAGACGGACGGACAGACGGACATGGCAATATCAACTCAGCTCGTCATGCTGATCAAGAATATATATACTTTATGTGGTCGGAGATGCTTCCTTCCCTGCGTTACAAACATCCGGACAATTTTAAAATACCCTCTCCAAGGGTATAAAAACGCTTTCTTAGTTAAAGTATAAAGTATCGTGGATTAAGAACAAAATACCACTTACAATGCAAGCTCAAAAAAAGTGTTCAACGGAAAAAACGGGTTAAATTAAATCGAATCTGTTTTTAAAATTTCTTTTTGGTTCTTTGGTAATAGATGAGAAAAACTCCAAAATTTTCAGTTTCAAAATTTCTTGATTTAAGTTCGAAATTTATTGATTCAAGAGCGTTTTCCAAAATCCCTTACCTCTTGACTTCCAGAATGTTTTGGATTGCCAGGCAGGATTCGGGATATTTTTTAAGAGCTCAAAAAGAGCTAACAAATGGTACTAAATTCAGTACTTTACGCCCTAAGTTTCGAATGTAGAATTTTTATTCGAAAATAAAATCCAAAAATTCTTAACCTAAGCCTTTAAAATTCGAAAATTTAACCTTTATGGTCTTGAACTAAAATCGATATGTTGTTGAACCCATCCCTTTTCGAACTTGATTTCATCCTGTTACGCTCTTAAATCAGTCCTTTTCATTCTTAAATCAATTCTCACTTGTTCTCAAATATATATCGATAAATAAATCTATAGAATTCCCACTTACTAATGCATTTCCTTTCTTTATTTAAATTAATGCAGAAGCATATTTTATCGAGTACATGTAAGGAATAGCTTTAAAATTTAATAAGCCTAAACCAAGAACACTTTGAACTAATTTGATGAACTTTTGTGTTGTTTTAGGAAGGTATTGAGGTGGACTTTAAAACTTATTAAACTGTATATATTTAAAATATTTTAAAACTAAATCGGATTGTAGTTAAAACCAGTACAATCTAAAAGTTTGAATAAAAAGGGCCGATTTCACATCTTCTACATAGAGCCATTTGTCACATAAACTAACAAATAACAGTGTAAAATCGATGACTATCTGACATATAGCTGCTATCTGGGAGAACAGAAATCGGCCCTTAATATATCCCGAAACAGACTTAAATCAAGTATTTCGAGCTTTAAGAAAACTAAACTCGAAATAAGAATTTTGTTTTCAAATCAAGTATTTCTGTACTTACTATTGACACCATTTGTACTTGACTTAAATACAAAGTTATTTCTTTTTTTGTCTAAGTGTATTAGTTGAAGAGATTTTCTTATATTAGTTTTGAGCTGGCTTTTGGTTTATAGTTTTCCGTACTTACTTTATTCTCAATGTAGGATTAATTGATTTTTAAGTGGGATGCTTACTGGAAATTAGAACTTTCGAATTGATACACGATATTTTAGACTGTTTTATTCCTTTCATACTGGTTTCAAGTGTCATCAAGTACGATTTGTACTTGACATTTCTTCCCGATGGTCGTTTGTTCCCATTATTCACACTGCAAGAGAGAAATTTTGTGGGAACAGGCGCCTCTCGGTAGCACAAGCATTTGCCTTGCTTGGAAGTAGGTTACTACAATGAAATTTAGTCGTAATGGCGCCAAAGTGGCGCACAAGCAGACGGCGCAACAAAAAAATTTACTTAGTGTGTACGGCAAGCCGATATACAGGCAATGTCTGAATTGCTGTTCGACTCGAGGGTTCCTTTTGTGGTGTAGTTGTAGTTGGACTACTCCCAAACTCAAACTCCGTGCCTACCGCTGGAGCAGATTTTATTTTAAACCTTTATTGATATGAAATATTGATTAAGGGATGTTAAAAATTGAATTATGTGGATTTTAATAGTTTGAAAATTGCCTTGGCTAAACTCTGACGCAGGTTGACTTCTGGGCAGTGAAAAAAGACCCCAAAAAGTATGCAATGCAAGACAAATTTAAAATAAAATATATTTTATTTTGATTTAAAATTTAGTCGCAATTAAAATTCCCCAAAAGGCATCAAAAAATTCCATTTAAAAAGCTGCGACTTAAATCTTGAAATTCTGGTTTAATTGTTTTTTTATCTTCTCTTTCTCCCCTTTATGGCAGATTTCAATTACGCGGCCCTTTAATTATATGGAACACATTGCTGGCCATGTTTAGCATTATGGGAGCCGCACGCACGGCTCCTGAACTTCTACACGTGCTGCGTCACTATGGACTTTTCCATTCGGTGTGTGTGCCCAGGTGAGTGATTTGTTGTCGATCTCAAGGTCGACCGGTGACTAACCGCGATCCATTTCTTTTTCAGCTACATTGAACAAGATCGCGTGTGCGGCTTCTGGACCTGGCTGTTCGTGCTGAGCAAGCTACCCGAGCTGGGCGACACGATATTCATTGTGCTGCGCAAGCAGCCGTTGATCTTTCTGCATTGGTATCATCACATCACGGTGCTCATCTATTCCTGGTTCAGCTACACCGAGTACACCAGCTCCGCCCGCTGGTTCATTGTGATGAACTACTGTGTGCATTCCGTGATGTATTCCTACTACGCTCTAAAGGCGGCCCGGTTCAATCCGCCGCGTTTCATTTCCATGATCATCACCTCGCTGCAGCTGACGCAAATGATAATTGGCTGCGCCATCAATGTGTGGGCCAATGGTTTCCTGAAGACGCACGGCACCCAATCGTGCAATATATCGCAACGCAACATTAATCTGTCCATTGCCATGTACTTCAGTTATTTTGTGTTGTTTGCGCGCTTCTTCTACAAGGCGTACCTGTCACCCGGTGGACACAAGAGTCGTCGCATGGCCGCCTCGCTGGCTGCCCAGAATGCGGTGAAGCAGTCGAATAGCCAGCCTGAGATTAGTTCCAAGTATATGGGTATGGGTGGGCAGGAGGAGGAGGCTGCTTATTTGCGCAAGGCCAAGGCGCAATAAGGATTCGTGAGCGACCACCACCTCCACTCCTCCCCTTTAAAGGCTAAGGACAATTATTTATGTAAAATGCGCGGTGTAAAAGTTGTTTTTTAATTTTAAAAAATTATTTTCGGGGCAAACCGCAACACACACAAAGACACAAACACACACGCAAGAGGGGCGTTTGAATAGTTTTAATTATAAGCTTAAAGTTGGATTAGGCAGAGCTAGAGCTGCAAAATTAGCCATGATAACGATATTATTTAATAGAACTTTTTTATGGGCAAAATTAAATGTAAAGAATGTTTGAGATATTTTGTGGTTTTCATTTTTGTATTGATTTTTGGCTTGCTGAGACCGACGAGTTTTTTTGATTTTAAGGGCCATCGAACTGTCATGATTGTTCTTTACTTTCGTAGAATTTTAAAAATGTAAGCTATAACTCAGAAAGTCGTTTTTCTAAAATTCTAAAATTTATGAACAATTTTATTTTCCACAATTCAGCATATTTTCTATAAAAATTTAAGGAATTTCAGATTTTTAATTTTTTAAAGAAATCAATATTTTGTTTTACAATTTTTGACAAATTTACAGTGAATGTATATGGTTTTTTCCAAAGATTTTCAATATTTCCAACCTTGTACCATATTAACGATATTAACACATAATCAGGGATTAATCCATCTAGAAAAGATACAACAAAAAAATATTACTATATTTATAGAAATCTTTAGAAAACAAATTCTGTCCCCGAAGATTTAATATACATAAACTGCTTTTTATTCTTCACTTTTTATGATAATTTTGCAGCTCTAAACTGTTATTTATGTTCTTTTGTATAAAAATTCTTTAGAGCGATGCACAAAATCTTCTTTCTTTCTTCTTTACTGTGAGAGAACAAAAAATATGTATGTAACCGATTTTGATAGATCATGAAAGTACATTGAGGCCTTTAATTTGAATAGAACAAAATTTCTAAATTTCTATCAGAACTTTAAGTGAGACCTTGCTTTCTTTTCAAAAGATTGTGTAGCCTTTTTAGGATTTGGGATTGTGTGTGTAGCAGAGCAACACGAACTAACGTCGTTATGTCAAATATAGGCTACAAACAAACACACATGTGTGTGGGTGCGTGCTATTTACAGAGCACACGTATTCTCTCTTTCTATGAGTGTGTTGGCTGCGACGCTGGCAGAATTATGACTTCCTATCACACGGGATAGGGAAAATAAAATGTGGGCACCACTGCTTTATATGCATAATTAGGCTTGGAATTTTGATTTTGATGTAGGAATTTTTATATCGTGATTCAAATGCCCTGCTATGGTATAAAAAAAAAAGGCAAAAACTTAAGAAAAAAATTTTTTTGATATTCGTTTCTAAAGACTATTTTTTAAAAATTCAAATATTTTAAAGTAACATTTTGAGTAGCTTGCGGTGGAAATTTTTCGTCTTCACTTAACTTCAAGTTATTTTCCATGGGCTCAATGTTAAAGTCCAGTGTTCCTGTCGCAACCACCTCTGCCATGTTAAAAGCTTGGAAAGAGATATCCATTTGCTCGAAATGCAAATCTTCTGCTTTCTGAGTTTGCTGGAGACAACCTTTGAAATCCCCTTTGCTACTGATTGTTTTTCACCATTAAACTGGTCAGCCTACTTGAATAACTTCACCTTGTATAATTCCACCATGAATTTACTCTACTTTAGTCAAATTTATAGTCCGAGTAGGGGACAACGCAGTGGTTAGAGAGACTCACATTGTCCCAAATGTACGCAGACTATAATTCTGAGTTGAATGGTGTCTGAAACTTTCAGTCCGAACCAAAGTCGATATAAACACAGGAAAAAAGTCGAGATATTTTTAATCTTTTTATGAGGATATTCTACACAGTTCAATGTTATAAGGATCGACCATTGCTTTTCGAACTTGTATCATTCCTAATGTGCTTACTTCAATACCTTTTAAGAGCAAGAACGAAGAATATAAGTAGCCTTTTAGACATGCTGCAACAAAGTTGGGGTTGGCATTTAATAAGACATGTTCTCATTCAAATGCAATTCCAAAAAAAATTGCCAACCACTGGTCTAAACAAAATTGAGAAGAGAGTGTTCATAAGTTCTCTCTCTCTCTGGTTAGTGAACTCTGCACTAGATCAGCGATGGTCAACGAGAGCGAGGCCAAAAAGTGAGAGTGTATTGGCAAAGACATTAGAATATGAAGATGAGTAACGCCATACGATTTTTTGCACACAATTTTTTGTTCGTGGCTTTTCAAACTGGCTTTTCGCTCTCTTCAAAAGCCAAAAAGAGAGCGCTCTAGAGCCAGCCTACGACTGTAAGTGCGCACACGTATTCTCAAGCATTACTCACACAAGCTAGAGCATTCTATTTTTAGAGAGAGCGCGTTTTCGTCGCCACCAAAAAAATAGCTGCATAGTGCAAAATCAATATTTGTCCGTTTGGCATCTTAGAGATCATATTGGTCTTTGGTATTGCTGAACGCATCAAAGGCTAGCCAGCGACAAAAGGCCTGTTTAATCTCTAGGCCTCAGCTTACGTATAGGTTCGGCTCGTATATGTGTAAATAGCAAAATGATATGATTCATAAGAGAGAAACCACAAGTCCCAGCAAAACGATCGAAAATGGAACAGTTGAAGATGAGTTTTACGTTTTTGGTTTGGCTGTCACTGAATGTACTTGAAACTCGATACTAAGTATCTCAGAATCTACCTGCTGCTACGGCAAACAGCAAAAGCGGCTGACTTTGCAAAGACAAAGGCGTATACAAAAGAATCTGTTGCAAAGACAACTTTTTTTCTAGGCTTAGTCCTTTCTTCCTTCATTAAAGCAGAGTTTCTCAAGCAGAGAGCGCTTGTGTCTGTGACTGTGTCTCTCTCTAACACACAGTGACGTATGACTTCGGCAAGTAAGTTCGTGCTCCCGGGGCTGTCGCTGGGGAACTCTGCATTAAAGTCCCCAAAATTATTTAATCATTTTCGGTACGAATACAAAGATATGCCTTCTTTGTAAATCAATTAACGACTTAAATGCAAACATTTTTTAATTGATCACAGAATAAGGGAAAGTTCACCCTACATCTGGAAATTGTACAAATTTTTGTCGTACAAAAAAGGAATTGAAACCATATTTGCATACTTTTTAAGGCATTGCTGTCTTTATTGAAACATTTATGGGGTCCTTAATCATTTAGATAGAGAGAGAGACATTAGTTTGAAAAGAAATTTACTTCATAAAAGGGCCACTGAAATTTATATACTTCAAGTCTGAGAAAATGTACTTTCATATTTTGTGAAAAAAAAAATCGGTAAGCTTTCTAGAATCAAGCTAGTTTGCTCTTGTTAAATCTGAAAAACATATTTCAGCGGTGGGCAACCGCTTAAACCGCGCCCTTTATTTCTCTCAACACACAACGCAACAGATTTTACAACAAATATCCCAAAAAAAATTAATTTTATTGTACGCTTTCTGTTTTATTTGCTGCCCATCTTTGCTCTAGATCAGTGGTGCCCAAACACACACTATCAAGCTATGAGATTGTGTGTGTAGCAGAGCAACACGAAGTAAACGTCGTTATGTCAAATATAGGCTACAAACAAACACACATATCTGCGACGCTGGCAGAACTATGACTTCCTATCACAGGGGATAGGGAAAATGAAATGTGGGCACCACTGCTCTAGATGTAAATCATATCATCAATAGATGAAGAAATTTGTCAACAGTTGTCTAAAAAAAATTTCTTTTTATAGATCAGAGCTGTAAATTGGAATTTCCCTTAAGTTTTGCTTTTAACCAAAAGACGTAAATTTGCAGTTTCTAAATGTGATTACAGCTTTTCTCATCTATATGGTCTAACCTTATTTTTAGAACTATATCATTGATGTAAGTCCTTTAGGCGTGTGTTTTGTCTGCTCTCTCCCTTCCTTCTTAACAAATGCAATTACTTGACAGCTTTCAAAATTTAATCTTAATTATATTTTTGGTTCTCAGTTGTTTGTTTTTGTTTTTAACCTTCTCTCAGGTGCATTATAAAAAATTTCTTTGTGTTTGCCTCCTAATTTAGTCAAATTCTCATAGAGTTCAGACCGCCCTTCAGCATATATTATGTCTAAATAACAAAAACAAAAAAATTAAAAAAAAAAAAACTAGCAACTTTTTTTGTAGTTTTGGGTCTGAAAGAACTTGTACTCTAAGTCTATATACCTACACACACACACACACACACACACACATATATATACATTATATATTTATAAAACTATATAACAATTACGAAACACTATAAGTTAGTCTAATGTTCCAAGATCAAGCGCAAAATATTGTTACTGTAAATTAAATAAAGTGTATGCAAATTTTTTATTTAACAAAAGGGAAAGGCATGCATTTAGTTCTCTTTTCAAGCATTTTATTCAAACAACACACACAGACACAAAATGTCCTCGAAAAACAAACAAATGATAGAAGCAACAACAAATTATATATTTATATTTGTAAGAAACGAAAATGAAAAAGTCCTACTTGAAAAGTTAAGAGAAAAAGTTTTAAGCTAAAGCAAAGAGAACGCAACCCAAATTGGGGGAACTAAACGAACAAAAAAAAAAAAATAATGTCAAATTTTTGTCGGATTTGTAAGAAAATAAGATGAAATGCTAAAACCAAGAAAACAAACCAACGGATAAATAAAACGTAACAAAGGAAAAGGAGCTAAAACTTGTGTTGTTATTTGGAGGGACGAAGGACACTCAGCTTATACCTACATCTAGGATCTTAGACCGTAAAGGATCCAGTGACTTGAGACTGCAAAAAGAGAAGCATACAAAAGCTAGACACTAAAATAATCAACGCAACGCCTTCCAAAATCTAAAAAGAACTTGAACTGTTTCCAATTGGGATCCCATTTTCACTTGTTTAAAATTAAACAATCAAGAAACAACAAAAAAAAAATTTAGAAAAAACATTTTTTACAAAAATTAAAAAAAAAAATATTATGTACCCCTCAGAGGTTTTGAACCACCGACCTCTGACATGCTGCCGCGGCCGCCGAAAATTTAAGTATTTAAATGCGCCTACGAAAATTGCTTTTATGATTTGGAAATCTAGTGAACGAAAAAAGGTTCGTTAAAAAATTGAAAAAAATTTTTTCACTTTAAAACGCCAGTTTAAAAAAAATTTCAGGAATAACGCTTACCTATATGGCCGTTTTCTGCTATAAATCCGTTTAGCGATTATTGTTTTACGATTTGTGATTGTCGTTGAGTTTCTGCTAACTGACATTCAAAGCCAGCTTTAAGACATTCTGTGGCCTTGTACTTTTTATCATAAAAATATCTGAGAACCAAATATACTTGAATATTAACATACACTAATAGAAAATTTTATGTGAAAGCTTACACTTAGGCAGGCTGAACCAGCAATCGGTAAGAAATCATACTTCTTCGTTCAATTCCCTTTCAGCATGAAGCCCGGATATAATAAATTTAAAAAAAACCGCAAAACGAGTTATTGTCTGAAAGTGCCAATGAAAAACTTTAAATGGCGATTCGTAAAGAAATTTAGAAATTATATAATACGAAATAGATGTCCATCTAGAAGCTTGGGTGGCGAAATACATATCAAACTATGGAACAATCGGTTACCAGAAGGTAAATCATATGCAAATTTTTGGTCAAATTGCGTATACCACGGAAAAACTATCAAAAGGTAAGTTCAGTTCAAAATTAAACAAATGTATATTTATCAGAGATTACAACCGCAAAGAATAACGATTTGGGTACTCAATGTTTATTTTTACGTTATTGACGACAACAATCGATTAAAAGATTGTTTAAAATATAGACAATGTTAAAAACATCTTAAATAAAAATAACAAAACATAAAAAAAATCAAAAAACAATATTTTTCACAACGCTCCTACGGCCTCCATGTTTGAAAGTGAATGTGCAGTCCACTCTGCCACGGCTTTGGTTCCTCTCAGAGCGCCGTGTCGTCGACTGTGTGTTGTTTAGTCTTCCGGAGGTAGGAGGCTCAAGTCCCAGTGTAAGGTAAGTAAAGAAAAAGTTTTCAATGGGTCGGTCGGTGTTTCTCCATACCCCTCTCCCCATTTTTATACCCTTGCAAAGGGTATTATAATTTTGCCCAGAAGTTTGCAACGCATAGAAATATTCATTTCCGACCCCATAAACTATATATATTCTTGATCAGGGCGGCGAGCTGAGTCGATTGAGCTTTGTCCGTCCGTCTGTCTGTCCGTCTGTCTGTCTGTCCGTCTGTCTGTCCGTCTATCTGTTTCTACGCAAACTAGTCTCTCAGTTTTAAAGCTATCGAGCTGAAACTTTGCACAGAGTCTTCTTTTTACTGCACACTGCTAATATGTCGGAACCGACCGGATGACTATATCTTATAGCTGCCATAGGAACTATCGGTAGAAAAGTGGGTTTTAGTTAGAAAATAGAAAATGAATTGTTCCCGGAAATTCCGGAATGGAATGATTTTTTTTCAGTGTAAATGAAACTTCTCTGAACTACACATCAAGATAGTGACATCAATGTAAGATAGTTACTGAAAAAATGAATGCTATTGTATCAACGCCTTGACAGCTGAATTCACTCAGAAATCTTAGATCAGGTATGGCCGAAACCGACCTCAACTGTTTGGAAAGGGTTTAAATCAAAAAAACCTTAAAGCGGAAATAATCCACTTCGTATCACAATGTACAAATTGTATAAAGTACAAAGAAAGTTATTTGAGTTATACCAAACCTTCAAGTTCTGTCAACTGGAAGTCCCACGTATTTTCCATCTAACCACAACTTTTCCTCATCAGCCTTAGATTTCGCGGTCTACTCTGGAATCCGTTCGAATAACTTAGCTATCAACGGATTGCTGGAACTATCCTCTGACCATATACCGCTGGTAATAGAACTTCGAGCGGCAGCCTATACCATCAGTGTTAAGCCTAGACTATAACCCAGACATGCCAACATCTCTCGATTCCAGAGTAAACTGGAGCAGATTGTAAATATCGATATGGAGCTAAACTCACCTGACGATGCAGCTGAACTGTATAATATCCGCACAGCCGCTGACCATGCTTCGTTTGGTCGACCCTCCAGCAGAAACCGTAGCCCACCTCAAGCACTTTTAAAACCTGAGGTAACCGCCATTGTTAGACGCAAGCGAGCGCTTCGTCGCAGATGGATGGCCTCTCGCAACCCATTAGTTCAGGCTGACTACCGCAGAACTGCAGATGCTCTCAGAAAGAAGCTATTTGACATAAAGGCAGAATACCTGGAGGAGGAGCTTCGCAACATTGACCCATCGCAGGACCGAGGGTTCTCCCTTTGGAAATGCCCCCACAAAGGTTCGTAATTCGAAGGGAAGACGGGTCATGGGCTAGGTCTGACCTGGACATAGTCGAGGAGTTTGCCAACAACTTAGAGGGACGATTCACCCCCTTCAGTCTGGCTTCCGCAGAGGATGTCGCCACCATTCAAGCTGGTCTCTTAACCGACACTGGCCCACTATCTCCCATCAGACCCATTTTGCTGGATGAAGTGCGTTTTCAGATCCGACTACGAAAGTCCACTAAGGCCCCAGGCATTGACGATGTCGACGGCAGAACAGTGAAGTCCCTTCCCGAAGTGGGTGTTTTGTTCCTGCTGATGATGTTCAAACTCAGTGATACGATTCTAATACTTCCCGACCTCCTGGAAGTCTGTGGTAATCGTAATGATCCTCAAGGAGGGCAAGGATCTCTCTAAGCCCGACTCCTACCGGCCAATTAGTCTACTGCCAAGTTTCTCCAAAATATTTGAAAGAATATTTCTTGGAAGAACGTTGGCAGTTAGCGCGGTTGTAGAGGCTATACCAGACCATCAGTTTGGCTTCCGCAGAGGACACTGAACTCGAAACACGCGCCTGCTAAAATTTCAATCGAAATCGTAATTCAATCATTTGTTCGAAAATGTCTAGAGACTTCTGGGGGGATATGCATCAATTAGGACTTTTCTCGTTTCTAAAATCGACTGTCAGAAAACTCATACACGAAAGTTCGATTGATTACTTCTAATATATTCAGAACATTATTTGAACTGCTTATAAGGGAGATCAGACAGTAAATACAGCTAAATCAATCCTTTGAATTCTCATGGAGTGTCGCTTGTAGTCTTTTGAACAGATGGTAGTTGACTAATTGTTGATTAAAACTACCCTTTTTAGATGGCCAAAAACATTTATTTGATCATTTTTGGAAAATGTCTCACTACACATTTATAGCAAATACACATTCATATATATTAATTGTATATGTTTTGTTTTTTGTTTTGTTGTGTCTTGTTAAGTATACATATTTAATTTGTTTAGTTGCATAAATTTTACGCAAAGGGAAGTTCTTCAATATTTTGTAATTGAAAAATGCCATCGCTTAAATTTAGAAAAAATTTCATTCGTAGACTAGAAAAAGAGTTGTTGCTAAATACATTTGTCGCATATGTATGTTGGTTTGAGTGTGTGTCTTTTTGTATAAATATGTGTGTATGATGTATTTGGTAAACGCACATTTCAAGTTACTTAGAATATCGATAAGGAAAACGGGGGGAAAAGCAAAAGGTTCTACAACTTTGTTTGAGTTTTCATTTTCAGTTTCCTTCCAAAATGCTTAAAATTGAAACGAGGGAAAGTAAAATGGTGTGATTTAATGTTTAATGCAAATTCCATAAATGAACGTAAAATTTGTTTATAACAAATGCCAAAAAAAGAAATTAAATGAACATATTTAGTTTTCCGCTGCTTCTGCTGCTGCTGCTGATGACGATGACGATTTTGTGTCCACTTGAATATCAGTTTCTCTCTTTTTGTGTAAAATAATGAATGAGCTCATAGTTTAGTTTGTTTCCTTCTCCTTTTATCCTGCTGCTGCTGCTATTTGAAAACCCGATTTAATTTTTGGTTCCACAGCCTCCCGAAAAATGCTTTTTATTTGCGTCTGCTGCTCACAGTGCTCCAGCCCGGCTCTGATGGTTGGTGTTGTTGTTGTTGTTGTCGGGCATTTCTGGATGTGGTTGGCATTGGAGCAGTGGACGCAGCAGCATTATCTCACTTTTTACCGGGAGGCGCTAGTGGTTGGCCGCGCTCCTTGCCGCGTAATTTTATGCCAAGCACACGCTCCATTTTACCCAAAATCAAATTGTTGGGAATGCCACGACCCGCCTCATAATCGGTGACCACTTGCTGCTTCTCACAGATTTTCTAGGAAAGAAAGGAGTTAGTTTTAATGATGCTTGACAATGGTTTGAACTAGAATGCTTACGGTGGCCAAATCCTTCTGGCTAAGACCCTTGCCCTGGCGGCCCTGTTGAATGATTTTACCCACATCAAGCGGGATTTTATCATGGCGCAATTCTTCAGTCTCACGATCCAGCTTGGCAGTATTCTTGGTGGTCACATGCTGCTTGTTGGTGCCAGCACCATCTACGGGGAAATAAATTAAATCAAATTATTAAATTAAAAAAATCCAAGAAACCAAGAAATAGATGAATGATGACAGTTCACCCATAATTCCCACACATTTTTAAGAATTTCAATTTTATAAGATGGCAAAAATTGGAAAGACAAGAGAAGTCTACATTTCACATTTAAGCAAACGGACAACAGCTCGATGCTCTTAAGGTATGAGCTGAATATATTCAACGCTGAGTTTTGTTGAATGCTTTTGCAAGCAGCTTTTGAGCTTCTCATTTCGCAGAACGCGCGTATAGGAGAATTCTTGATGATGCCGCATCTCTATACTCCGCCCTTTCTTCCCAACCAAGGCTATTCCATTAGCTAATAGAAGAGATGCCCTCGGGAAGGAAAACCCTGCCCATCCTGAACTGCAGTCGCTAAACGAAGAAATCAACAAGTTGGTAAACCTCCATCGAAAAAAACAAATGGCTCCAAAAGCTTGTTGAGCTCGATAACGTCTCTAAAAAAACTTTGGAGCACTACGAAACAGCTCACTACCCCTCGTAGCGACGATCTTGTTCGGAGACCCACCTCAACAACTCCATAAAGTGTGCCACAGCCTTCACCAGAGTGAGTTTCAGCGCTGACGAAGCTTTCGGACGCGATGGTTTAGCGTCCATTATGCTAAAGCACACTGGCCCGCTCAAAATCAGATACCTGAGCCCCAGCAGACCAAGGAGCCTCACCCTATTTTCCCCGGACACTGCTCCTACTTACTCTGAAGGCCCACCAACATGGCTTCAGAGTAGGTCACAGTACTGCCACGGCGCTCTGTGAACCTACCAACGCAATCACAGCAGGCTTAAACAGTATACGCCCCCTCATGACACGGTAAATTTCCAAACTATCTATCCGGCAGATAATCTCAGGGGGAAAATCTCCAAAACCAGGATTATCAAGCAGGGAGTACCAGAAGGTGGAGTCCTATTAACACTCCTTTTTAATGCCTACAATACTGAAAGACCCCCTCCACCTCCTGAAGTCAAGGATATCTCGTACGCCGATGATTGCACTATCATTTCCACTGTCAGAGATATTGCCATCCTTGAGCAGCGGATAAACTCCTTCCTAATGAATTTGGACAGATTCTTCGCTGACAGAAACCTGACCCTTTCCGCTCCCAAGTCTTTTGAAACCCTTTTGGACCAAAGAAGTTAAATTGATACTAGATATCCATATCAATGGTCAACAATACCAAGATCCTAGGTGTCACATTTGAACATTCTGAAAGTGTCGTTAAGAAGGTCAGAAGTAGGGACAAAGTACTGAAAGACAAAGCAGGAAGCTCTTGAAGTAAAGAAGAAGAAACCATCTCCGCCACATACAAGACTATTGACAGATCAATGGTAAACTACGCTGCGCTCATCTATTATCAGTGACACTTGCGCAGAAGGCAAGTCTATTATGGCCAGCACACATATGGGTCATTATTTTATAAACCGAACAGCTAAAAATTTTTTTATTTTTCATTTTAATAAAAAACAAGTGAGAAAGTCGGTCAAGCCCGACTATGTTATACTCTGTACCAAAAAAATTTTTAAAAATAACCAGTCCTTACTGGGACTCGAACCTGGGTACGTAAGACTCGTATTCTAGCACCTTACATCTTTGCCAAGGCACCTTTAATTTTCCTAATTGAAAAATAGCACATATAAGAGAGAAAAAAAAGAATATACTCATATGCTTTTTGGAATATTTTTTGCGAATATACTCATAATCTTTTAAGCATATAAATCCGGTCAATTTTGGAAATTTCGTGATTTTTTTTGCCCGAAATTTGAAAGTTTCGCAAGATTTTAAACTGCTCAATTCACGTCTTTAATTTAACAACGAAAATATTCAAATCGAAATTTGCCAAATTTCACGGTTTTTGGTATCTTCATAATAAACTTAGGTCCTATGAAAATGCAAATTTCGCGATTTTTGTCCATCATTCGATCAACACCTTTCATTTATCAACTCCAGCATTGTCATCTGATCAACAAGCACTTTATTAAATATTTAAAAAAAAATTTGCAAATTTCGCGGTTGTTTTGACCATAGTTACAAAGCCTATTTTCTAGTATAGGTTATTAAATTGGAAATTCATTTTGCTATTAAAAAACGCATTGATATTTTTCAAAGGTTAAACATTTATTCTAAATATTCCATATATCAAATGTAAGCCCTAATGCAAACATTGTACCTTACAATGACAATATGTAGCTGCCACCAACTTTGCAAAAGGTTCGAGGCGGAAGTTCAAACCCCTCAAGAAGTCTAAGGTTCGGTCTGCAATTAATAAAATGCAGATATTAAAATTTATTTTCATAATAATTCGAAAAAGTTGTATTATTTATTCTTTTCTCTTCTTGTGTTGTTTTTTCTCATTTTTCAATGATTTAATGATGAGTTCGATGAGTTAATTTTTTCAAGTTTTCCTAAAAATTCGACGTGCTCGTAAATATAAATTGATAAATCGAATGATGAAGACTGAAATCAGGAAAATTTTGGCGACATTACAATTGGATAGGATAGCCAACAACAAGAGCAACAACTATGCTGAAGACCATAAATAAATTCACGTATTTTGGACTTGCTTGTGAGATGGCTCTCGAACTACCTAGGAGGCCGACACGCCTAGGAGAGCCGAATGCAAGAGTTATTATTCAAGGAGTCCCGCAAGGAGGAGTTTTATCTCCCTTATTGTTAAACTACTATATTGAAAAGATCCCGACCTCGCCAAAAGATATTAAGCCCAAAATCATCTCCCTTTGGACCAAGGAAGGGAGCCAGTAATATCCCTTCAGGCTTATTTATTAGATGTCGTCAATGCAGGCTTGGCTTTCTTTTTCTTCAAGATTACAGGTCGCATGAATTCAGGTTATCTTACTCTGTACTCTTACTCTTAGTAAACTTTTGGACCAAGGGTCGGATCCGGATTCAATTTTTTAGTAAAATAATACGGCCATACACGTGTCAAGGGCCAGTCGTACGTGGTTCAGTGAGCAACAAATCTAGCTTCTCTGGACATGAATCCAATTGAAAACATGTGGGGTAACCTTGCACATCGTGTTTTTGCTGGCGGACAATAGTTCAACTCGGCTGTAGAGCTTCGAAAAGCTGTTACTGAGGAATGGGCCAAAATTCTGTATTCAGAGTTTGAAATCATGATTAGACGAAAAAAAGCCTAGCCTGGAAATTATTCGCTATGGAAATTGACAATTAAGTTTAAGCGGCAAGCCAAGTCCCGTTTCCCATCGCTGAGATCAGATGGGTCTTGGGCATGGAGCCCGGAAGAACGAGCTGGAGCGCTGGCTGATGAGCTTGAACAACTTTTCACACCATGGGAGAGTTACTGAAATAAAATGTAAGCTTAACGCGCCGTTCCCAACACCAGAATTAAGGCGTAACTTCACACTAGAGAAATAAACCCAGGAAATCAAAGCTCTCAAGGGCGGGAAGGCCCAGGGGGTATGATCAGTGCCGACCAAGTCGCGTGCTTGTGTTGGTTTATCAAGAGAGCTTTCTCAAGCAAATGTTTCGATTCGGCTCGCTTTTGCATAAAAACACGACTGACTTCGGCTCCTGGTAGCTATGCCCCTGCTGGCTAGGTAGACCGCCATTCCGTATGAGTTGTGGCTCTCTGGTACTCTCAGGGACTGCATAGTGGCGTGTTTTATGGGTCTCCACTATCTTCTTATAGTCCCTGTGTCGGTTTTGGCTGGCGGAGTCATCTGTTTAGACTTTATTTACAACTTCTACAATAGATTTGAATTTTTAGAGCTGAAATATTTTTTGGAATTTGGCTTGAAAACACGGTTGAGCCGGCTCAAACTGGTTTGGAACCTTCTAAATACGTATAAAATGATCAATATAAAGAAACAATTCGGAAAAGTATAAAAACTATTTAAATGACTTTTTCTGAATAATATTATTATTATTCAAGCTGCAATTAATTTCTTCCTGCTTTTGATTGTTATTCTTTTTCAGGTAACAAAAACTAGGCCAAGCGGCAAAAGGTTTTCTACATACTTACATATGTATGTACATTGTAGAATGTACATATGTACAGGTATGTGTGTATCTAAATGCAGTGCTAATTACATTTACTGCAACTTATGAAATACAATTGCATTGCGAAATCGACTTGCCGAAAGGTGATTAAGTCGTTTGACAAACAACAACAACAAGCGCCACGCAATACACACACTCACACTGACACACACACACACAAATAGATGAAATTGATTGCAGCAGCAGCAGGCGGCCGCTTCGGCGGCGTGGGAGGATTAGTTACTCCTTCTCTCATCTCTTTGCTTCTTTTGCATTTCTACTCACATTTCTGTTGAGTGTCGACGGCGACACCCGAACGTCGAGCCTGATTAACAGCCGATTCTGTCTTTAAGGCCGAATTCTTTGGAGCCTTCTTTCGCAAAACGGTAACCGTATCCCAGTCTGACATCTTTGTTGTTGTTTTTATTTTTTTTTTTGCGCAAAAAAGTAAAAGTTAAAGTTGAATAAATTATTTAGCACAATTTGTTGTAACGACACGACTTACAGTGACCGCTTTGTTTATGCTTAAATTTCTCTTTAAATATTAAATTAAAACTACAAATTCCAGAACTATCTCCCCGATTGGTGTGAGTGTGTATTGGTGTATGGCCGTCTGTGATTTTTAATCACATGTGTTTTACAATACTTATTTGGGGGCGGTTGGCAACACTGTTGGTTTGGTGAACCAGGGCGGGGCAATAGGCAGCCGGAAAAAGGCTGAAAAAGATAGACTTAAAGTGGTCGTATAAATTTTAAAAAATATATGAGAAAGTTTATTTAGCATTAGGTAACTACAAATAATATATAATAAACGGACTTATCTATAAGATGAATAATCTCTCAAAGCTATTCCGTTGTATGTATGTAAAATAATACATGAGTTCTGCAGGGCAGTCATCGGTGAATTTGCAGAGGAGTTTATGACAACCAACTACCTGACCAATCAAAAAATAGACGAGTGCATCCAGGGTTTCGAGAATGCGGTTTTTGGGCCATAATTTCAGATTTTGGGGGTCCCCGAGGAAAACCAAGTATGAGGAAATGCTATACGCGACCTGCTCTACAGCGTACGCTATGCCAATACCCAGGTTATTTCCCACTGTAGCACTGTGTTATTGGGCTTAATCAGTGGATTCTCGAAGTAAATCGAGCAACTGTAACTGAGCTGTGTTTGGATGCCATCTCCCGCAAAAGCTCTTCTTGGGCTTCTGGTGCTCTTCTTGGGATTTTTGCTGCCCTTTTCAGTATTTCCAATCTCTCCCTTGCTAAGTTCACAAGCTAGGTTAGGCTGCGTTAGGCTGGGGAAGCAGTGGAGCCTGTACTTTCATCGATGAAGCAGAAATCGTTTGTTTGCTCTGGATTGAACTCAATTGAATCCTCTGAATTCATAGTTTCTAAACCTGCGAAAGGAATATAAAATGTGTATGACGTGTGGGACGATGTGAAAACAGAGAACATCCTACAAATATGTTGGAATGGATGACAAGATTTCGGCACGGAAAAACCTTATGGAACATCTTGCTTCGAGATGGTATATGTTGGATGTTGTTCAGTGGAAATTGGCAATAACGCTCTATTTACACGACCTGATCACTCAGCTGAGTTTTTGTTAGATTTGCTCTTAGACCGTGTAAAAATCCGTCTGAGTAGACATGGAGCTACTTAGATGAGCGAACAGACGAAATAGAACCGGTTTTATTTGGCCTGAGCACTTTCGCGAAAGTTTTCGAAGGAAAAACAGCAGACCGACTCGATGCAGAAATCTCTAAAAATAGCTAAAAAAATATGTTTTAAAAATTTTAAATAATTCTTAACGGAAAATAGTTATTTTTTTGTTGGTTCCGAGGCTCAAATTTTGTATAAGAACTCATTGCAAACCAAAATGTCCATCAAATTCTTTTCTTCGAAATAAATAAATTAGTAATTTATCAAGTCAAAGAAAACGCTAGTTGCTCATCACTTTCCATTCATGTTCACCAACACTTTATGACCCTCTCTTACCAACACTGGCCCACATTTGGTACTAAATTTCCCCAAAATTTTGCAATACTTTTTTTCTAATTGGAAAGTCTGGTTCAGGCTTTAGTCAGTTGCTCACATTTGCGTTCGTCTTGGCTCATTTAGTATAAGTTCAATTTTTGTGCGTGTCGGTTGGATACAAATTCTCTCTCTGTATGTGTAGCGGGTGTGCGAGTGAGTGAGTGTGTGTGTGTGTGTAATTGGAAAAATGCATAGATATACATAGATAAAGAAAAAAGCAAAATACAAATAAAATATTGTCATGTAAAGTAAAATCTGTTTGGTAAGAAAAACCAAATAAAAAAAAGCAACAAGGTGACAAGAGCGTCGAGGGAGAGCGACGACAAAGAGAGAGAGAGAGAGAGAGAGACAGGCGGACAAAAAGTGCAGTTTTTAGGGCGTGTATGTGCCCCCCCGCCCCCACACAGACACACACACATAATATTTGTCTGCCCTTGCAAAAAAGAAAAAGTGAAATAATTGAAAAATAAATAAATTAATTTATATAAAAAAGTGGGCAAACTTCCTCTCCGTATTTTTTTTTTTTGCCAAGTGAAGGAGCAAGAAAAGAAGAAGAAGCAGCGAAAAGAAAATGTGCAAATAAAATTTCATAAAACGAACCAACAAAAAAACCAAATAATTTTCAAAATCAGCAAACAAAATATCTAAATGGGAGCTCAGCAGGGCAAGGAGCGCGGCTCACACTCGAGCGGGGGAGGGGGAGGAGGAGGGGTGCCCGTTAGTTGCATTGGCCTCTCCAACAACAGCAGCCCCAGTCCCGTGGCCTCGGTGTCGCCGCACTGCATCAGCGGGGGGAGTGCAGGAGGCGGGGGTAGCGGCAACAGCAGCGGTGGACCCTTGGGTGCGGGCTCCACCTTGCGCGGTTCACGCATTAAAAACTCCTCCTCCAACTCGACGGCTGGCCATGGTCATGGCGGTGGCAGCAGCGGCTCCAGCGGATTATCACAGCGCAGCGGAGCCGGTGGACACAAGGATAATCGATGTAATCCTACAGTGGGATTAAATATATTTACCGAGCACAATGGTAAGTGGGAAGAAGAAGCAAGGATTGGGTGTTTACTGCATGATGAAACGAGGATGATGATGATGGAAATTGTAGATACAGAAGGAGCAGGCAGGCAGCACCCAACATTGAAATGCACTTTAACACACACACGCACACATTCATACAACATACACGTGTACATACGCATTTTACACTGTGCAACAAATTAAGTTGCTGTTGAAGAATCTCAATAGAGAGATGATAGATTCATCTAGAGCTGGAGAAACATCGATGTCTACGAACATCGATGTTTTCGATGTTTTAGCAGTGAAACATCGATGAAACATCGATGTTAATTTTTTAAATTTTAAAAGTCTAATGTATTTTCCTAAACTTTCTTGCTTGAGTTTAAATACAAAATAAAAAAAGAATGTCTAAATTATAAAAAAATGTGATAAAATACAAAACCAATGCTCCTTCTAGGGCTCTGGATTAAATATTTTTAATTTTTTTTTTAAATTATTCAAATTTGTATAAAGAAACATGTAAGCGCTGAAAATTCTTTGGGTCCAGCGTCTTTGAGTACCAGCGTTCGACAAGATCTGTCCAGCTTTACTTACCTCCTTTCAGAAGCTGTGGATATTGCCGGAATACATAAATATTTTTTAGGCACTTCTTTTAGTAGGCTCAGACAGCTTGGACAGACTCAACTTCACTCCCCATTTTTTTGTGTGTTCACATCTCGATTTCATCTCGGGATTATAAGTGAAATAGTGGCATGTTCTCTACCAGAAATTCGCAAAGTGGCATCTTAATATGATAAGAATTTCTGATACTGTAAAGTTTCTATTTGGGGGCTTTTGGAATACTTAAAGTTTGGGGTGAAATTATGGATAAATGGACAGACAGAAGTAAAATTCGCTTTTCAAACTGTTTCACCGAGTAGAGACTTCTCGAATAATGCCATACATTTTTTTGTTTGTACTGTTTTAGTTTTTTCATTGGTCTCCCTATTTGATTTAAAAAGTCACAATTCGATAACATTTTGAAAAGCGATTGTGTGTGTTCAAATTATGGAAAATTTGTGAGTTTTGATAAATCGCACGTTTTTTTTATTGTTTCGTCTAACTTGTCCAACTACATTTTTTTGGATAGTCGTATTTGGCTTCTTGATAGAACCGCAAATTGGTCATCTTACAGTTCTTAGGGTGGCCAAGCTAATTTTATAAGAAAATAGTTTGGCCGTGTCTTGTTCCTGTAGGATTGCAAAAACATCGATTGTTTAAAAATAACATCGATGTCTGCATCTTAGATAAAAACATCGATGCATCGATGTTACCATCGATGTTTCTCCAGCTCTAGATTCATCTAAAATCAAAAACCCAAATATTCTTTTTGAGACAGAGCTGCTGACCAGTGTTGCCAACTGTTGATGACCAAAAGTAGCTAATTCGACTCATAAATATAGCTAAAAATAACAAAGATCTTAAATATTTTGGTTTAGTCCTACAGAAGGGATTGGTCAGCTGATCTACTAGACTAACTGGACAGTGTTGTGCCTTTAACAGACATAAATAGCCTCCTTCTGAAATCTCAATCTCAAAATAGAAAATATTTTTTTTTCAAAATAGCTAGAATTGCAAGCTTTGAGTGAAAAAAAATATGGTTTTGCGGTTATCAGAAATTTTTGTAAAATACCCCGAGTTTCTTATTAAAGGTGAAAAGAGTAGTTAGTAGCAGAGCGGGCAAACAAACGAAACGTTTAACGAACCGTTCGCGAAAGGCCAAGGAACGATTCATTTGTTTTGTAGCTGTTACTCTAGTGAGGGAAAACGAAACCACTAACTTTATATTGCCGAAGAGCGCAAACGAAACGATTGGAATATTGTTCTTCCGAAAGCTGCACTGCCTTGAAACGTTTCGGAACGACAACAACAAAGCTGAGAGAAACAAAGAAGTAAGCAACAGAAAAAAACAACAACAATGCAAATACAAATACAAATACAAATAGAGCAGCAAACGTTTCCGAACTATTCGCGCTCGTTGCATATCGTTCCGATTCCCTTTGTCCGCAAATCAAGATGAGAGCATTTCGCTTTACGTTTAGTTTGCGTTGACGAACGCAAACTGAACAGAACTCATTTTGTGTTACAGTTACTTTTCTGGGGTTTTGTTTGTGTTTCGCTCTGTGCAAAGAACGAAACGAAACGATTCAGAAACGTTTCGTTTCGTTTGTTTGCCCGCTCTGGTTAGTAGTGGAAACTTCATTAAACTTAATTTTAACATTGCTAAAACTGAAAAAATAGTTTCAAAAATAGATGTCAATAATGTTGGTTTATTTATATTACATACACGTTATAACTAGTCCTCGGATTTGGCATATTTGCATATTTTTTCAGGATTAAGATAGGTAAATTCTGTTCACACCAATGTTAGTTTTATTAAAAATTGAGTTGGAAATAGAAAAAAATTATATAAAACCGATTCAAAGCATGGTATAATATATAGAAATTTTATGAATTATTGTTAGATATTAAATTATATTAAATAATATAAAATACAATAAACAAACACAATTTTCTCTGAATTATTAATGGAACTTACGTTTCTCTCCATTCAGATTAAAAATATTATTAACTTTGAAAATTATTTTAGGATCTGGATTTCTATTCAAAATGGATTCATATTTCTCATTAAATAAATTCCGAAATCAACAGTTATGTTTTGAAAAATGTTTTCAGTTTCCTTAATCAAATTTATTGACTTTGCCCATGGTAGACCCTTCGATTCCAAGGAAGTTATGATTTCGGCCCAACTCTCTAAATTCGATATTATTTTTATAAAATCCGATATAATTAGAGATTTTTTATACGCTATTTTGCCAGCTTTAAAGATTCAGTGTCTTCTGGGTTCAGTGTTCAAGATTCTAAAATGCATATGGGCGTTTCCAAAAAAGGTCCACTTTTTGTTCAGAAAAATGCATGAAATCTTTATTTGATTCGATGGTACGGTCCATATAATTTAATGTTTGAATATTATTTCATGCAATTGTTGACCCTGACTGCGCGTCAAATGGTCCATCCGCTTAGTCCAATTTTGGCATACTCTTTCCAACATTTCGGGCGGTATCGCACGAATAAATGCTTCAATGTTGACTTCTAATGCGTCAATTGAAGCGGGCTTGTCTTTATAGACATAAGCTTTAACGTAGCCCTACAAAAAATAGTCTAAAGGCGTTAAATCGCACGATCTAGGCGGCCAATTGAACGGTCCCGAACGTGAGATAAAATGTTCACCGAACGTGCTGTGTGGCATGTGGCACCGTCTTGTTGAAAGTCAAGCTCTTGCATTTTGGGCAAAAACAAGTTGGTTATCATCTCTCGCGTTCACCATTCACAGTTACGTTACGATTCGCATCATCTTTGAAGAGGTACGGTCCAATGATGCCACCAGCCCATAAACCGATCCAAACTGTGACCTTATCTGGATGCATTGGTAGCTCTTGCAATGCTTCTGTCTGATATTCACTCCAAAATCGACAATTCTGCTTATTTACGTACACATTGGGCCAAAAATGAACTTCGTCGCTGAACACAATTTTTCGGTAAAAAAGTGAATCTTCGGCCAACTTTCTTAGAGCCCATTCACCGAAAATTCTACAGGAGGTCGTTCTGCATCAATTCTTGCACCAGCTGTATTTTGAAAAGCTTCACACCTAAATCCTTCTGCAAAATCCACGTTTCCATGTTGTTGAGTAACAGAAGTCCAATTGCTGCGAACGGCGACGAATCGATAAGCTGCGATATTTTCTTCAGTTCGCACTCTACATAAGCGTCTGGGTGGTTTAATGTCCAACAATGTAAATTTGGTACGAAATTTTGTCACAATAGCCCGAATAGCCGCTTCAGTGGGTCGATTAAACTGACCATAAAATGGAAGAAGCGCGCGATGAACTTTCTTAACAGAGCACGCATTTTGATAATAAAATTCAATAATTTGCAAGCGTTGTTCGTTTGTAAGACGATTCATGGTTAAATTATAGAACAAACTGAAGATGTTTGACAGTGTACGAAAGCACGAAACGTGCGGATTAAAAACTTTTAAAGTTTTACCAGCTTTAATCATGTGTTGCCGCAGCATCCGTTCAGAGCAACAATACTTTTGACCAGCGGTGGACAGCAGGAATAACGGATAGGGTTGTAATTATCTATTGCGTCGTGGAATTAGCAAAATAACGGGACGGGTTGCGCGGGTAAGAAGGGCTATGAGGCTGCCCACCGCTGCTTTTGACTCATTCCCTTGTGGCCACAGAATACGAATGCTGTCGTTCACAAATCGAAAAACAGTTGCGTTATTTACTTCTTACTTCTTAAAACTGTTTAAATCACAATAAAAATGATCAAGAAGATTCATTTTCGTTCAATGTTCTTAAAATCAAGTTCTTTCATTCTTCTGTATTGTTCGCACTTTAATATTTAAAGAGTGGAATTTAGTTTATCAATGAAAATCAATTTTAAATATTTTGCATATAATTTTAATATATGTTATATTTGAACGATAAAAGGTCTTAATACAAAATTTGATACCAATCGAGGTCTAGTTATTGAAAATTTTGATCTTTGCTTATATCGATGTTGATTTTTTGAGAATTATCGACAAACCTAAAGTTGTTCTTAATCTGATAATATTTGTTTTAAACCAGGCTTCTTGAAAACGTAACAATATTAACTCAAAAATGGAACAAAACTAACTGAATTTGAGTTTTTGCGTTCTCATTGTTAGGTAGATATAGATCATCTTTTATGATCGAAACAGAAAGGAACTCTTAAAGACGAATTTACAGAGAACTGAACTACTAAATCACTTTAGCAAGTATATCTACAGAGTAGGGTTGTCAATATTTAATCGATAAATCGATATTTTTGTTGGATGATAAGGGTTAGATCGATATAATATTTCTATAAACGATATATCAGAAAAAACTACTTTGGTAATTCCAGGAACAAATTGTCATAACAAGACTGTCGATTTTGCTCTGCACAAAACGTAGATACCATGGGTCTAAAATAAATTCCTCCATTCAACTTGATCCACATGCGGTATTTCTCCACAGATTTTCTTCTCTTTACGTTGTTTTTTCATAGAAGAATACATAAAAATGTGTTTTTAGTCGTGTTGGAAAAGACCAAATCGTAAAAGTCCTTATTATTTGAGATCGATTTGTGTGGGCAAGGTATACATTTTAGATCCATGGTTTTTGGTGAGATAATCTAAGTAGAATAAATACAAATGGTATTTTTTTTCAGTCCTGTTCGAAAAAAAATCATTAAATATCTTCGATATTTGAGATCGATTTTCGCCAGTTTGGAATTCATTTAAGACCCATGTGTTTTCAGTATAGTTTTCTTAAATTTTTCCGTAGCTTTCGCCTATACAAATCGAACCCCCTTGAATTATACCCAAGATTCCCAAAATTAAATCATTTAAATCTTAAAATTATCTCAATAGAAACTTAAGATGTGACGGCCACTAGAAATGGTCCTTTGGCAGTAAGGACGTTTCTTAAAAACTTTTCAGTTTTCTTAAGCTTTAAAAAATAACGATATATCAATGTTTTTTGGACCCGATATATAAAATATCGATATTGAAAATTTTGATTTTTGATATTATCTATGTTGATATTTTGAGAAATATCGACAACCCTAGTACAGAGTCATCCAGAACATCGGTGAGCAGCGTCAAAGCCCTTCTTACCCGTGCAACACGGACCGTTATTTACCCATAGATATTACAAAAGATCAGAAATATTTGTTGCATAGTGTAATTTTTATATTGTACGTAAAATGCACTCTTTCTTCCTTTGCTCTCCCCTTTTTCTTACACACACTCACACTCACACCCACACACACGTCCTGCTGCTTTCCAATTGAGCCAATTTCTTCGTTTTCATTGCTTCCGATTATCATAGACCCAAACGGAATGTGCGTCTCTCTCTCTCTCCTCTCATTACAACAAATATTATTGTTGCCGGCTAGTTTTCTACTTGTTGTTGTTGTTGTTCTCCGCCTTGGCTTGGATTTGGCTTTGTTTTTTGTTTACAATAAACGGTGAGCGGGTGCCGCTGCTGCGGCCTCTGCCTCTGCCGCCACCCGCACACGCACGCACGCGTCTCGTAAATGAAAACTGGGGGCGGGTTTGACAGTGGTTGAAATGGTGACCTAGCCACCCCCGCCTGGCCTGGCTTTCCTCTTATTTCCTTTATACATTTCACGCACTCACGCACATTTCTTTTTCCTGGCTTTTCCTGTATCAAATATTTGTGTATTCTTTACTTTTCGGCAAGTTGCAACATTTTCCCCATTTTCTTTATTTCTAATGGGTTTTTTATGTTCCTGTTGAAGTGTGTCGTCGGTCGTCCTACCACAATGGAGTACGCAGGGATTTGCTTTTTTATAGACAAATATGGGTGAATTGTGATTTGGGTAAAGGGAAATAAATTAAATTTTTTTTAAGGGAAAAGGAAATGCCAATTGCCATGGCGAGCCAGAACCAAACCAAACCAAAAATAAACATCAAAGTGCATTTTCACAGCACGAAAGGATTTACGAGCTTGATCGAAAAAAGGGCCACAAATTAATGGAAACAACATGCAAAGTAACAAAGTATCCAGCACTTCGTTGCACTGACAACTTCACATATTTCGATTTTTGAGGGCTAATTTTAGAAATGTGCAGACGGAGACAGACACAGAAAAAGAAACCCGGAGAGAAATGAAAATTTTTATACTTTTTACAATTTCTACACACACATTCATACATTATGCATGCGAAGGAAAAGCTGAAGTGTAAACAAATATTTTCATTCCTGGCTGCGTCACCTGTTTGCCTTGGTCCCTCCCCCCTCCCGCTCCATTAGCCTTGTGAAAAGTTCATTTGCCTCGTCTCATAATTTGCCGCTTGCATGTCAAGCAAGCAAAACTCGACAGGCGGCTACTCAGATTACACACACACACACTCACACTCTCTTTCTCTTACTCAAGCTCTCAGTCTCCACTCCTTTGGGTCTCCTCCCACTGGAGTGTCTATTTTTGAGACTTTGTCTCTTTACTACTTGCGTTCTCTTCCCCAAATGGCAATTGGCAAGTCCATTGAGGCATCTCATCCCATCTCCCACTGTTTTCCCATCGCCACTCAACGACACTCAATCCTTTCTATGAATTCCACGTACATTTGATTGCCCCCAAAAGTATCTAATTACATTCTGTGTGTCGTGTAACAACATTCAACTGTCGCATAATCAGACTACCGCCTACAATTCCAGGCCATTCAGAAGCACCGTGGTGTGGGATGCAGAAAAGCACTCAAAACTATTATCAGCTGTGCTTTTATTTAAATTTTTGCCAAATTTTTACGGTTTAGAAACCAATTCAAAAGCGAACATTGTGCAGATTGTGATCTATTCTTGATCTCAATGGACACATTTAGCAGCTTTATCATTGATCAAAAATATATTTTTGGATACTAGATGTGGTTACTTTTTGAATTTTAAAGCAAATATAAAAGTCCACAGTTTACGATGAGTTTTTCTTTCCTTAAAAATATTAAGCCATGCTTAATACAACATTTAAATCTGTTCTCAATTTTACTTTAGTTTTCGTACAATTGGTCAGTTCACTTGTACAAACTTATATGGAAAAAGCAAGGAATACTATTGTTACTAGATCAAGGCTTTCTTCTTCTTCGATGAATTAAAACCACTTAAACAATTCCGTTTTTACTTAAACCGTATCTAGTAACCGTAGATATGAGTTTCCATTTATCTTAAATCTTATCCTAAAATTCAACGTGCAAAAACCATAGTGAACTTTGTTCGCATTTTTGCATATACAATCAAACTTCCGTACAACCTAGTTCTCTTTCGGAGGTGTCACTGAAATCTTTTCTAACCAAATTCCATTTTTGCAAAACAATTTTGATATGTAAATCTAATTTTGGAAATGTACTTCACTTTATTTTTCTAGCTAGATTACATACATTAGTTTAATAATTTAATAAATTATTAAATTAAAACATTGAAATTTGCGTTTTAATAATTATTCACAATTCCAACCAAAGTCTTTCATATTATTAAAAGCAACTAAGGCACCACCGATCAATCCCTTCTGGAGAATTATACCTCATGAGGGGCGGGAAACCGTTGAATACCAAACTCTCTCGTACTTGTCCCGTAAATATCCCCCTGAAAACGGACCCCTATCTAGACCCGATATAAATAAATTAATTATTTTTATTGTATTTTTTTATTTAATTAATTATTCCATTTTTATTAAATTAACTGAATAGTACGATTTTTTTGGTGTGAAACATCTTAAATTTCGGTACGAAAGTTTTTGGTAGGGGTAAAATTTGATTTCAGCGTCACGTGATGCTGACGTCATTTATATTTTGTGTTGTTGTTTTGTGGAGTTTTTGGCAAACACACACTGATATAACAGAATGGGCAGATGGGGAAAGTGAAGAGGTAGGAAAAATGCTAAAAAGGAGGAACTGGGTGGGTTCTGGGAAAGATCTGTGTGGTATCAGGTGGTATTTGGGACGGATTTGGGTGGGATCTTATCTGGAAGGAATATTTGCATTTGGCTGAGATCTAGTTAGCATTTTGCTGGGATCTGGGTGGGATCAGGAAGGGATCCTCTACTATTGCCGTCTATTTAGTCTTCATAATAGTTTTAGCTCATATGAAAAATTCCCAATTTAGCGACTTAATTAATTGATAAATCTACACCTGCTATTTACCCGTCTAAATTGCCATTGGCAAATTTCGCAATATTATAGTTTGTTAAATCTTTCGAAAATCTCGAAATCTTAGAAAATTTGGCAAATTTCATGTTTTTATACCCTTGGAGAGGGTATATTAAAATTGTCCGGATGTTTGTAACGCATAGAAGGAAGCATCTCCGACCACATAAAGTATATATATTCTTGATCAGCATGACGAGCTGAGTTGATATAGCCATGTCCGTCTGTCCGTCTGTCCGTCTGTCCGTCCGTCTGTCCGTCCGTCTGTTTCTATGCTATCTCCTCCGTCAGTTTTAAAGCTATCGTAACCAAACTTTGCACGAAGTCTTTTGGTACAAATACGCTGCACATTTGTCGGAACCAGCCGGATCGGATGACTATAGCATATAGCTGCCATAGGAACGATCGGTTGAAAAACTAGTTTTAGTGAGAAAAACTTTTTTGTTTTCAATGGTATCGCTCCCAACGCTCGTATTTATAAGTTTTTAATGATTTCACATAATTTCACCAAGCCTTGTCGAAATCGGACAACTATATAGTATAGCTGCCATACAAAAGTTAGGTCTGAAAAATAGTCCTAGTGAGAAAAACTTTTTTGTTTTCAATGTTATCGCTCCCAACGCTCGTATTTATAAGTTTTTAATGATTTCACTTAATTTCAATAAGCCTTGTTGAAATCGGACTACTATATAGTATAGCTGCCATACAAAAGTTATGTCTGAAAAAAAGTCTTAGTGAGAAAAACTTTTTTGTTTTCAATGTTATCGCTCCCAACGCTCGTATTTATAAGTTTTCAATGATTTTACATAATTTCAACAAGATTTGTCGAAATTGGACCACTATATAGTATAGCTGCCATACAAACTGTCAGGCATATATCAAGCTCCAAGGGTATATAAACTTCGGTCGAGCCGAAGTTAGCTTCCCTCTATTTTTTTAATCTACATAATCTACATAATCCCTTGTCCGATGAAAATTAAAAAAAAGTTTTTAGATTTTTTACGCCTTCTTTTTACACGCCTCGTCTTCTTTATTAATCCAAACTCAAATGAGAATTTTAGAAAATTCTTTTATTTTTGGCCCGTAACTTACAAGTTTCGAAATATATTTTTGTCTATTCAACCTACACCTCTTTTTAACCAAAGTCTGCGCTTTCGTAAATACGTAAATCCAAATTTGCCAAATTTCAGTCGTCAGTGAGTGAAGTCAGTTGTAATTTTTTTTTTTATAAATTTTTACTTACGAGACCCATGAACTAAACACAATTAAAATGGATGTTTTCGACCACCGCACGCGTGTAAAGCTAGGTTCATTTTTAAATGAGAGAGTACGATTGATTTCAGTGGGATTTCAATGTTCAAAAGTTATTGTAGAAAACCTAAATCGTCGGTTTGATATTCAAATTGCTGCATGAGAAATGAAAAGGTTAGACAATCTGATTTCTACATGTTGCATAAAGTTTTTCTGCACGCCACGTTTAGCTTTCTGCATCCTAAATTTAGCGTGGGAAACTTAGCAGGTTATATTTTTGTTTGGCTTAGGATTGTTAGTAAAAAAAAAAACAAATAAAATAAATCAATGGTTTACGAAAAGTTAATCTAACTTCAAAAATATTCAGCTTTCGATCTATGTACAAACAATTAAAAAAATCTGAATCCCGAATTTTGAATAACTAACTCTGAATGCCAGAATTTCTACTTGATCAGATGAAAGTGTAGCTTTTAGAACGACCCAAAGAAGTACGATTTATATGCTAAAAGTATTAGTAATACTCATAAAAATGGAACAAAGTTAATCATTTCCAACGTTAGGTTTGTATCGAAACTTTTGGAAATTTCTAAGCTTTTTGAAAAAATTTTGAATTTCCGATTATAAAATAATTGACGATCGATAATATCCAAATCTTAACAGGTTTTGAAACCACAAAGAAGCCCTTTATATATACCATGTAGCCGGCATTTCTTTTGGAGCCCTACGCAATACATTTGAACATTAATCATGAGCTTTTCGTATAATAAAAGAATTATGTTTGCTTTGGCTTCCCTTCAATCCTACTCAACTGGATCGACGAGTGTTTAAGTTCGTTTCATCTGTGTTCTATCTGAGATTCCTCAAAGTAATCGTGCGCAAGTATTGATATATGCCGATTCTCCTTTTTCCAATCCGCTTTAACCTCTTTTCCACACAAGGTGCTTAGATAATTGCCTTAACCTTAGCTAGTGTAAATGTATGACTGTTAAGTAAATTAAGGTTGTTGTTCGGCAGTTTTTCTTCCTGCGCTCAAAACACTTTTTGCTTCAGGTTTTCTCCTACGCGTTTCGGCAGTTAAATTTTGCCTTTTTCAGGAAGTCTGTATGAGTTTTGTTTATAATTAATCTAACAGTGCTGCTAAAAACAAAGTTGCTCAAAAATCACTCTTTATCATTCAATTTTTCCACCAAACCATTCCTTGCATTTGGGATCAGAGTAGGAAAGATATTGAAACACACAAAAAGAGTTTTTATTGTACAGCTAAAATTGTTTTCATTATCTACGATGGAATCGTTTCAAGAATATTACAGACAGATATCATATCAGTTTTAGTTAAGGAGTTGACGGCGTTAATCCTCTTATTTAATGCCTTTAGCCTCACTGTACCTCATATCGTCAATTGTCATGCTAGTTTGTCGGTATGTCTCTTTTCTGTCTGTGAATTCTCTCTGAATGTGTGTGAGTCTGAATTGTGATTGAGTTTGAGTTTCGCGACTGCCACCCGTTGGATTGTCTGTCTGTCCGTCTGTCCCTCCATATCTGAGATCTCAACAACCCGGGCTTAACGTACAACTGAGGTTTTTGGTTGTGTTTTTCTCTTGTAATCTGTAACCCCAGACACAGCTTTACATTGTAATTTTGTAATTGCGTTTGCCATTTGCCCGGCAGAGAGAAAAACACACACGAAATAGCAAAACAAAAGGCAATTGCCAATTGCTCTCCCATCTGCTCTCCAAAAACCCAAACTCTATGATAATTGGGCAAAAAAAATAAAACTCATGGGAAGCTGATTTTATTATTTTTTGTATTCTTTATTCCGGTTCGAAGGCTTGAATATGAAATAAGTAATCTATGACTCAATACTGAGTTATATGTAAATGTAAATGGGCTTATCAGTCGAACAACGATGACTCTTTACAGAGATTGGGAGAAGTGTGTTAAGAATATGTGGAATTGTTTATTAAACGACTAATTGTTAATGGCCATAAATTTCTACAAATTGCTTTTATTATTATTTAATGTCATTTGGTGATAGGAATTCCGGGAAATGATTAAGAAGAATCTTATTTGGTTATTAGCCTACAGTTATAGATTAGGAATTATACATTTAAATTAATTATATACAAAACTAGCAAATAACCCGTCGCGCTTCGCTGCGCCTTCAATAGTACAACAACGCACACTCACTTACCACCCATTTCCCACCCACATCCCACCCACTTCGCGCCCACATACCACCCAAATCCCACCCACATACCACCCACTTCCCGCCCTTTCCCGCCCACATCGCACCCACATCCCACCCACATCTCACCCACATACCAAGCACTCCCACCCTCTTTCCGCCATCCACTTCCCGCCCACATCCCACCCACTTCCCGTCAATTTCCCGCCCACTTACCGCCCTCAACCCGCCCACATCCCACCCACATCTCACCCACTTCCCGCCAATTTCCCACCCACATACCACCCACATACCACCCACATTCTACCCACATACCACCCACTTCCCACCCTCTTTCCGCCGTCCACTTCCCGCCCACATCCCACCCACATCTCACCCACTTCCCGCCAATTTCCCACCCACATACCACCCACATCCCACCCACATACCACCCACTTCCCACCCTCTTTCCGCCGTCCACTTCCCGCCCACATCCCACCCACTTCCCGCCAATTTCCAGCCCACTTACCGCCCACAACCCGCCCACATCCCACCCACATCTCACCCACTTCCCGCCAATTTCCCGCCCACTTACCGCCCACATCCCGCTCACATTCCACTCACATCCCACCCTCATCCCCCCACTTCCCGCCAATTTACCGCCCACATCCCACCCACATCCCACCCACTTCCCGCCCACATACCACCCGCTTCCCGCCCATTTCCCGCCCACATCCCACCCACATCCCTCCCATATCCCACCCACATCGCTCCCACTTCCCGCCCACATCCCACCCACTTCACGCCAATTTCCAGCCCACTTACCGCCCACAACCCGCCCACATCCCACCCACAGCTCACCCACTTCCCGCCAATTTCCCGCCCACTTACCGCCCTCAACCCGCCCACATCCCACCCACATCTCACCCACTTCCCGCCAATTTCCCGCCCACTTACCGCCCTCAACCCGCCCACATCCCACCCACATCTCACCCACTTCCCGCCAATTTCCCACCCACATACCACCCACATCCCACCCACATACCACCCACATTCTACCCACATACCACCCTCTTTCCGCCGTCCACTTCCCGCCCACATCCCACCCACTTCCCGCCAATTTCCAGCCCACTTACCGCCCACAACCCGCCCACATCCCACCCACATCTCACCTACTTCCCGCCAATTTCCCACCCACATACCACCCACATCCCACCCACATACCACCCACATTCTACCCACATACCACCCTCTTTCCGCCGTCCACTTCCCGCTTGACTACGTTTTAGTTACAAATCATTTGTATGGGAAAAAGAAAAGGGCTATTTTTAGGGTTTTTCCAGCAATAATTCTCGCAATAATTTTCTCGCCGTAAAAACCATCCTTGAACTTCAACGAACATTTTAAAAAAAGATTTGGCCAAATTGGTCCAGGCGTTGTTGAGTTATGCGCTTACCAACACATTTTGCGATTCATTTTTATATTATAGATATATGTAGTAAAAATCAACGCTTGGAAGATCCTAGGTCAGTTTAGGAGGTGTTTTGTAGAGATTAAAGTAAAGCAGCAGTTGGCACCAAAATCTAATGAAAGTGTTAGAAAAACTAGTTTTTCAACATCATTTTTTAAATGCAAAAATTTCGTTTTTACGTTTTCAGATGTGAGCCTTAAATATATGCTAATAATATTCTCCACTCATTTAAATATACTCAATTCTTGGCTGATTAGAGACTAAGAAAATAATCTAAGAATTGCTTAACGAAATAATTTAGAGTAATTTTTTAAACTAAACCTTTTTCCTTGCAGGTTTGGTTTGAACTCACTGAAAAAATTGCACCTTATGGAACATGTTTTGAATGCAAAGCAGTTCAATAAAATTACATTGTGCTGGCCATTGGCCACCTGCCCAAATGCCATTTAAGCTTGCCCTGTGTTAAATTTTACATACCTTAAAAGGAATTTGTAGTTTTGTTAATATTTTTGAACCAAGCAATATATAATTTACACTGTTAAATTTGATTACGGAAAAAAATGCAATCAATTTTCTTGCCATTTCACGCTCCCAATCACTGAAAGAGAGAAAAATTCAATCAAGTGTAGCCAGTTGGCCAGAAACAGATTGAGAGTTGTACCAAAAGGTGTATGTATCTCTCCATACAAAAGTCATGAACGTGCCAAGTTGGCAAGCAAAGCCAGTACAAATCCCCCCCTCCTCCTGCCATAATAGTTGCAATTACGAACGTGATTTGTGCAAGAAATAAAAAAAAAATATTTTTCCAACTCATTCAATGGCTACAAAACTCACCAAACACTTGGAACAGGTTTCTCCCCTTAATTTTTGCAGAATATTTTAAGTAAATAAAAAGTGAAAAGTGTTTTTATTTGCTTTAATAATTTCGACCTTGCCGGCTTGTTAACTTAGATACACACACAGAGACACACTCGGACATACGCAGGCACACTTTGTGCGAAACAAACAATTGCATTTCATTGGCTGTGTTTGCTGTTTACGGGGGGGATTTTGTTAAGTGTATAAATAAATATACGAAAAAAATGGAGATAAAGAAAAGTCAATCAATCAAATCACAACAAAAGTAACGGAGAAACTACTAGAAAGTGAAATAAGTTAGAAAAATCTGTGCTCATAATTAGTTTCTGTCCTCCCTCAAAAAAAAAAGAAAAGAAAATCTATTTTGGTTATGTTTGTTTTCCTCTCCACCTTAGGGCTTGTCCCTCTCCCTTTCTCCATTTTTTTTTCTCTTCGTCAGCTAATTTATGCAAACAGTTTTCAATGAGGCGCGTCTCAAGTGGAGCAGGGAAATGCGGGCAAATGTTGGATGGGCGGACATGCTCCACTGCAACTGCAAAATGGGAAAACGAAAATTACATAAATAACGAAAATGTCAAATGAGTAAAATAAAAAATTGCTTCTTGAGCAATCGCTATAATGCGCCCAATTGTGAGTTATGAATGTGGAAAGTAAATTTTTATAGCTGGAAATTGCCGCTAATAATATTAAAATTTTTAACTTGAAGTTTTTATTAAGTGTGACAAAAATTGGCTATGAAATATGTAGCAATTTTAGATTATTTTTAAATCGGATTTCAAATTGAAAGTTGAGTTAGGAACTTAGCTCCAAGCTGTGTACATCTTTCAATAGGTACAGAATAAAATGTTCGACTGAAGGGAGGAAAAATAAAAAAAAAATCTGAACATATAGACAAAACGTTGACGGAAAAAAATTAAATTATTACATACGAATAAAAAAGTTGGATAGAAAAGTTTAAAGAATCCAAAAAAGAAAATCCACAAAACTAGTAAGAAAGTCAGTCGAGCCCAACTGAAATATACTCTGTAAGTGCATAAAATCAGCGCAAACTTTCTTTTGCTTATAACTTGACTATCTTTTATCCGATTTTTACCAGATCTCTTTACCACTCTTAATAATACGAGCGTGAGAAGAAAAACCAATTTTGTTCATTGAAGCTTTGATACAGTTTATACAATCCACTTTGAACATCAATATGCGGCCTAAATCTGCCTAGAACTCCTACAAATATTGTACTAGGTTAATGAAGAGGGACGTTTAAACATGTTTTATACCTCTAAAACCAGACTTTTCAAAAATTAGGTACGTTTGGTACCTTAGGTACTTTGTACCAACGCAAAAAACCCAATTTAAACACACTATTTAAACAAAATTCAACGAATAACAAACAACGTTAATGAATATGGACTTTATAATGCCTCTAAAAAATAACTTTTACCAAGGTCAGTACGTAAGGTACCCTATTCGGGGTCCTCAGAGCGTGTACCATACCAAAAACTCACTTTTAAGACCAATATACGACCAAAATATGTCTAAAACTCTAACAAATATCGACCCAAGCTTATAAAAATATTTGTTGAAACCTGTATTGTGACTCCTACACCCAACTTTTTTCAAACACGTTACGTGAGGTACCTTTACTAGGCCTTCAGAGTTTGTACCATAGCAAAAACCACTTTAAAAACCAATTTAACACCTAAATCTTCCAAGAACTGCGACAAATATTGAGCTAGGTTAATGAAAATGAACGTTTAAACCTTTAATATCTTTATATCTTTAAAACCCGAACTTTTCAAAAAATCTGGAGGTTTGGTACTTTATGTATTTTGTACCGTACCAAAAAACCAATTTAAAGACCAATACACGACTCTATGACTATAGCGTTAGAGCCTGTATTATGCCTCTGAAAACTAACTTTTTCAAAGGTTGGTACCTTTTGATACCCTTATCGGGGCCCTCAGAGAGTGTACCATGCTAAAAACTTCCTTTGAAGACCAAATTATAACCTAAATCTGTCTGGAACCCCGAGAAATAATAAACTAGGTAACTGGGTATGTTAGGTACCCCTTTCTGGTCCTTTAAAGAATGTACCGTGCCAAAAGTTTAATATGGGACCTAATTTTGACTAGAACTCCGTCAAATTTTGACCTTGATTAATGTTAATGTTACCAAACATTAACTTAGAAGATCACCTAAATTTAGCCTAGAACTCCGACCAATAACGACCTGAAAATGAGCTTTCAAACCAGTAATGTGCCTCTAATAACTGACTTTTTCTAAACTAGGTACATAAAATACTGGAACAAATCTTGGTCAACTAGGCTTCTTCAAGACGAAAAATTGGACAAACAGGTCAAGGTTATATATTTGAAATTCGCCGTGCAACGACGACGATACAGCGACTATATTATACTGCTCTCTTTTACACTAAACACACACACACGGAACGCCAACATGAGCATGTGTATTTTGACTGCCCCTTTTATAGTTGTCGTCATCGCCTGTCAATGATGTCTCCATCAAATAAATATGACTCGATACATGTCCTTAGCACTGAAACACTTGGGGTCCATACTTGGAGTAATAATTTTCTAGTCCCTCAGAGGTGTCAATTGTAGCTTGATAACTTTGCTGAAAAGACCAAATCATGGTACCTTCTATAAAGTTTTGATAGTTTGCAACATTGCTTTCGATTCCTTGTTTATATAAATTCACGAAGAACCTTTAATCAAATAGTAATCAATCCTTTAATCAAGAGTAACCTTAACTGTGTAAGTAACATGTGTTCAAGACAACTTTAAAAGCAGATCAGGGTCTATTTACACATATACGAGCCGAACGCATGCCAAATCTGAATGAATTTTAGCAACTGCTTCAAACTTACAAAGTTGATTTTCCCATTTCCCTTTATCAATCATTCATGTGCAAACTTGAAAAAAACACAAAAAAAAATCTTATCAAAATGTCAGTGTCAGTGACAATCAAGGTGCGGCCAGCTGTCACACTTTCTTGAGGAAAAGAATATTTAAGATTGAAGTCTGCTAAAAGACCAGAAATATACATTTTTCGCATTAAGTCTGGAAAAGGCTGCCATATCCATATCCATATCTACTTACTACTTGGTGATTCAGACTTTGCCTTCTATACGAAGGAGGTTGTTGTTTTTGTTTTGTTTTGTCAATTCTGGGAAGCAAGTGCAATTGCGACAACGACGACGCCACGGATGTGGGATGTCGTTTAAATATGGCCAGACGGCGTAAAAATTGACAGACGTCGCCAGACAAAAACCAAAAAAAAGAAAAGAAACCGGAAAGTGGTGTGGATGGGCGGGGGGAAGGGTTGCCCCATTAGAGACAGCAATTAAATGAATTAAATTTCACATTAATTATTAAAAAATGTTTCACACAGACAAAGATCAGCTAAACTTCAAATTAACTTCTTTTTTGCTTTTTTTGGACATAATTTTTCACAAAACGGTTCACTGACCATGTCCAGCGCCAGAGAAAAAGACCAAAAGAAGCTTCATTATCATCATTGAAACAGGTTTTCTCTTTAAATTGCATTTGTCATGCTTTTTTTTCTCTTTCTACGGTAAATGCTAAGCAATTTTCTTGGTTTGTGCATAAAAAAAAACAACACAAAAATTTAGAGCTGTCTATTTTAATGACTTTGGAGAAATTGATAAGCTTTTTCTTTTTAGAGTGAAAGAATTTGGTTAAGATGTTAGAAATTAAATAAAATTGGCAAAGGTTAACAGAAGAGATTAAAACCGTAACCGAAACGTAACCCTATAACCTTTATTAATCAGTCTCGAATCGGAAATAAATAATTTATGTGGGTTAACTTCGATTTTTCCCTCTACTAATAAAAAAATTATATTAGATGATGAGATATATAATTATTTATTGCTAATGGGCACAAAGCAAAGAGAGCGAATGAGAAAGAGACCACGCAGTTAACTAAAATCTCTACCTTCCTCATCCTTCTTTGTATTTGTTATTACAAATCCAAGTTGTTTATATGAAAACGTAAGTGTTCACTAGGTCGGACATTTTATATATGGAAAAATGTAACGTCATACTGATACCCGCTTAAATAATGCATATTTGTGTATAAAACACATAGCAAAAAAAATTTTTTGAGAAAGAATAAGATTTAGGGTCTGCGACTTGGACTTTAAGTTTATCAGTCATACGTACTGTTGCCCATGCCAACATTTTTAATTTTTTACTAGTTGGCGTAGACTTGCTTTGAAGTCATAACATTTGACAAAAAGGTACCATGACCAATAAAAAATGTTTTTTATATAACAGACACAATATGTAGGTAAATATATTTGGTAAAAATTTTATATTACGGCAAAATTTCTACTATTTTGCGCTGTTTACTTCTAGATGAAAGCAGTTTTAGCCGTTCATTAAGAGGCTATCAAGATATCTTTGAAGTCAGGTCCCACACTGAACTGAAGTGCTGCGCATCACGGTTGCAGCCGTTCCTGCGAATAGTCTACTTTTACTGGGCTGCTTATAAATAAGCTTCTTCAGGATCGAAAAATAATGCGGATTACTATACTACTATGGGCAAAAAATACAGGGAAATATCAAAAATCAAAATCAAAACATAAATCAAAAACTCTTTATTTAATATTGTCAATTCATTTCATTCCCTTGAGAGTAACCTCCCCCTACTGCATTACACTTGTGCCAACGTTTTTTACAATTTTGTTTGTGTTTGTAGGACAATTTTAAGAACATGCTGCAAAGGCTTCTTCTGGTATAGTCTTTAATTTCTTCTTCGTTTGGGGCTCTGTCTCTTTATCGATTTAAAACGGTGTCCACGGAGCGATCTCTTGAGTTTAGCGAATTGCCCATAGTAGCCAAAATGGACACTCAAAATGGTTATCACTGTTATGTCTGTAGTATCTGACTAGAAGGACAGTGCGTTCAAGCATACATGGCCCTTTGTTGAAACCCCGCTCGTGGACCATGCTGACTTCAACTTGCGAGCCACTCTAGTCGCACTTTCTGAAATGGGCAGTCTTAAGAATTTAGTCACATATAAAAGCGTGGAAAAAACGCATCTCTTCGTTGGAAATGGGCTCGCTTCGTCAAAATTAGGTCCTAGTCTACCAACCAAAAATACATTCGATTCCTGCTCCATTTTTATTTGTTGTTCGATTAAGTTCAAATTTGACAACTTTTAAAATGATACGAAGAATTCGTCGAAGGGTTGTATACGTAATATTTGTGGAAACTTTGAAGGCTTTTCGCATAAGTTAAAACATGATATAAAATTTTTTGATTTTTTAATTCATTATGTACACCCTAAAAGTAATCGTTTAAGATGGTATCAGTTATATTTTTTATCGGCGTCCACCCTAGTGTTCACACATATGATTGTTGTTTACGAGATCGCCTTTTTCCAGTTACTCTATGTTATTTTGTGCTAGACTACAAGCCTCCTAAAAACCGGGAAGGGTTCAATCCATGGTTTAAGCCCTTGAAACTTTTTGAGTTCGGGTTCACGGAGCTTTTTTTTTTATTTTGCTGACTCAAAAAATGTTTATTGGAAAAACCTTAAATATTTTATACATATTTGGAAGTTCAGCGTCTTGATTTTTGGAATATAACATTTGAACTCCATATAATACTTAGATTAAGCGATATTTGAATTTAAAATCAAAGGTACATTTTGAACAAATTTTATGAAAGTAAGTAGAAAAGTTCGACCTAACTACACAGGTTTTAAAGAGGTTTAGGAGAAGAAAGCAAACTTTCCAAATGTATATTTAGTCGAATTCCACATTCCATATTGAAATCTTAGAGTTTTAATCTTATAAGCAAAATATAAACTTTGCGTTTGAGCTTTCTGTAACTTCATTCAATTCAGCTAAAATAAAACCAGATTTCGTTAAAAAATCTTACTTAATGAGGTCACACAACAAACCTCTCGTAACACAAGTTTATGCAAAAATATCGCAATCTTGACGTGCTGGGTGAAAACCGACAGTTGATTTCAATTCAGCGATTAAAATAAATTATGAAAAGTTATTTATCTTTCCTGTTAAACAAGTTGGTTTTCGTTTGTATTCCTGTGTTATCAGACAAATCTTTCATTTGGCAATTAAGGAGATGTTTTGGCATCACACGGCCAGTTATCATACAAGTTCTGAATCGATTTGGCGCGATTGTCACTTTTCATGTGTAAGCAAATAAGCAGAATATTCGATATCTGGCTTCTACTCGAATGCGAAACGAAGGAACAAAGCAAATGTAAATGCTTATTGTCGGTCAATTGTTCTGTGTGTGTTAACATCTGTCCGGAATCTTTCATCTTCGAAAAGCTCGTGCCTCTTATGTTTGCGAGATTCTGACACGCGTAAATTCATTTAATTCATTTGTTTGTTCACCTGTTTTTGCTGCCCTAACATTTTGCATGTGTTGTCACTTCTTATGAAGGCCCAGATAGCCACCCCTACGTGTTGCTAATAATGTTTTAGTATAATATACGCACAAAGATGGGCCAAATAAAACGATTAATGGAAAACGATAACGATTTTTACAATTATAAAACACAGAGTGACACAAATCAGCAGCCTGTAGCGTCCCCAATTCAAAAGAATGTTCTGCAGAGGGACACCCAAATAACATATTGTTAGGAAATATAGATTAACACCTATAATACAACGGCTAAATATATGTAAAAAAAAAAGTGAATTAAAATTGTTCAAGCCGTAGTTTGAAATTATATATATCCTCCCTTAATTGTAAACATTGATTATTGACTTTTGTATATAGGATCTGAAAAAAGAAACAACCCGTTTATTTGTGCTTCAAAAACAAACCAAGTTTTTTTTAAAACCAAATCAGCAAAACAATTTGATCAATTTCAACTGCTTCTGAATACATTCCCCTTATCTCAACACAAACCCCATCCCCCTTTCTTAACTGTTCAACTTGCTGCTTATCTCTCACTTACACTTTACTTCCTCCAATCTATTAAAAATTTAATAGATTTTTACTATTTTACCTCACATCATCATTCATTCACTCAGTTCATTCAACTTGCTCACAGGTGGTGAAAATAATGTGCTAAACTTTCACTGTGTCTTGATTTCGTTTTTCATTTCAACAATTTCAATTTCATTTATCATAAAAAAATATAAATAAACAAATTAATTATTTGTTAAACATTTCAATCAATCACTTGCACAATAGACCTAAAAATAAATGTTGCCCCTTAAAAAAAAACTCTTTTTTGGCCACGCTCGAGTAAGGCTACATAAAAGCGAAAAATAGAAAATCATTTGCTGTGAAAATGTTAATTATTAAAAAAAAAGTGAAAACTGCTGAAAAACATTTTACGAGTAATTTGTAGGACCAGAAAAAAAAACAATAAAAATAGTGAGATAAGACTTCAGATTATATAAAAATAGACAGCAGAATTAAGCAAAAGCAAACACAGCTGAATAAATGGGAAATCCAACTATTTTTTTCTTCCTGTCATTATACAATAATTAGACGTACAAATGAACGGATATGACAGACCTGTTGGACCCTTGGTGGGGCTTTGGGGAGTTCAGGTTATGCGACAATGACAATGACAGAGTCAAAGCGAGGGGAAATTATGCCCATTAAAATGCTTTTTGGGATAATCAAATTTTGAATTGTGTGAGTGCGTATATAAAATTGATTGGTGGGTGGATGGTTGGTTGGCGGCACTTTGTGAAGCCCCCCCTGTTATTACACGCTTCAGCAATGAACACATCAAAAATGAAACTTTGATCTTTAAATTCAACATCAACTTTTTTTTCGGTAGCAACAATTTTCGTTAATTGATATGATGAACATTTCTTCGACATAGTGGAAAGCGAGCGTGAAAAGAGGTTTAAAATGTGGGTAAAACATTGCAATAAGTTTAAGATTGATTGAACAAAACGATGAAGCTTTTCTTCTGTGGCAGCTGCAAGTTGTTAAAGTACCAAAACATAAATAGTTTTAAAATTGTCATAAAATATGTTAAAAAGGTTGCAAAACGTACGTAATTCTGCGGAAGGTTGGATTTAAGTTGGGTCCCGATTTTAGATGAACAGTGAAAATAGAGGTCCTTTTTTATAATTTTTTTTTATATAATCAGAACCAGAGGATCAAAGTGTGATTTTTTGATGAACATCTTCGGTCAACATTAATAAACTTTAAAATTCTAAATTATCAATTGAGATATCCTAAAATTTTACAGTTATATTATTTATCAGTTATGCAAAATTTTGATGATTCATTAATATTTAAATCTTGTTTTAATATGAAATATAATTTATTATTAATTCATATATAATTCTAACATTTACAGAGAAGACATTGATATAGATGAGCTTTAAACCCTTACCTACATTAGAGTTTATGTTTCCAGCAGCGTAATATCTTTGTTTCATTTGTCTGCAGTTTCAGTGATGACGAAAACTTTTTTGAAAATGTGCTTCGTAAGGAAGTCATATTAGAAAATTAAATTTGGCCATCAGATTTTTATTTATAAGGTAACAAAACATAACCTTCGTTATTATTATATTATAAATAAAAATTATTAGGTACATAAACTACATTCTATCGCATATTGCAAGTTCCTTTAAAAACGAGCCTAAGAACTAAGGGCCGATTTCTCTACTTCCAAATAGTTGCTATGTGTCAGATAAGGTCACAAATCACTCTGCTATTAGTAAGCTTCTGTAACATATAGCTTTATGTAGAAAATAAGAAATCGGCCTTACATGTATCATAACTAGACATCGGATTTTAGGTTAAAACATATTTTTAATGGTTGGTCCAAAAAAAATTCTGGTTGCATACAAATTCGTTTCATGAAAAGTAGATTATTTTTAATCCTTATTCGTTTTGCATATTTGACATATTTGCATATCTTCGACCTAAAAGCATATTTGAGAATATGCTTAACCTATTTCGACCTATTTTGGAATATGTCATATGCTTTTACATATTTAGAGAGTAAATATATGTTATGATTCATAACATGGCTGAAAGTCAAACCTCACAGAACCGGTTCGTTTTGGGTTATTTGGGTAGAACAAACGATCCATTGGCCGGACCATCTAAATTTATTTATTTCCGAACCATACGACCTTTTTATACCCGTTACTCGTAGAGTAAAAAGGGTATACTAAAGTCGTGCAAATGTATGTAACAGGCAGAAGGAATCATTTCCGACCATATAAAGTATATATATTCTTGATCAGCATCAACAGCCGAGTCGATATAGACATGTCCGTCTGTCCGTCTGTCTGTATGAACACCTTGATCTCAGAGATGGTAAGAGATAGAGGTTTGACATGTATGGGACAAATGCTTCTTTTATCTGCACGCAGATCAAGTTTATTTCAAATTTTGGCCACGCCCCCTCCCGCCCCCGCAATTTGGTAAAAACATTATATCTCCTACAGTTTTGAAGATAGACGGTCGTACCTTCTACATTTAGTTAGTAATTAGCAAAATAAATCCATTTGTCAAAGAAATGATAAAAATCGGATGAACGGTTCTCAAGTTATGAGCAAAAAAGTGAACCAAGCACCAAACCCCCTCCCACCCTAAAAAATGTTGCATACTTTGTGTATGGTCACCCTAAGGAACGCAGCAACACTGTTAAGCATTTTTTCTCATGAGTAACGGGTATATCGAAGTCGGTTAGAGCCGACTTTAACTTACGCTCTCGTTTTGGTACAGAAAAATTCTTAAATTAGGTTCTTAAGTATTTTTTTTAAGTTTCTTCATATTCGGAAAAAATCGTTGTTTTGATTAGATCGGTTGGTGCATAAAGAACCATTTTATATCCTTTCATATCCAAATGTTGTAAAGATTTTTAAAGGTTTGCAGCCTTTAATCAAATTGAAGAAAAGTTTTTAAAATCAGAGTTTCAAACCCAAACAAATAACGGTTAGAGTTACTGATACGGCCGATAGATTTTTTTCCGGTTTAAAGGATATTGGTTACGGTACGGTTTACGGGTTTCTGTCACGCTTACGGTTATTAGTATAAAATATCACTTTGACAAACTATAGGTTGACTCTCGTTTAACCTAATGATGCGTTTGCCGGTATGACGCTGAATTTTGTTCGATCCAACCGATGTTGATCGATTAAATGTAAGTAAAAACCTTTAGACTGCCAAAAAGGCAGTTCATAGTCTGTTTTCGATTAAAGATAATTCTACTAAATGCTAAGTTCTCTCACTGAAATGATATTAAAAAAATCATTTGTCAAAGAACAACAAACACAAGAAAGAGATGGGAAAACCTTGTTCTATGTTTTGGAGCTTTACAACATCAAATGGGCTTTTATCAATCATACTGAAAAAAGTATTAAAAATAAATTTTTGCTTAGACTAGAGAAGTTGTCATAGAGTGTAACTTTTCCCAAGCAAACAATAGTAACCAAAAGACAACCACAAATAACAATTCATAACAAACAAAAACTTAAACAACAATCTCAGCTTTAGTGCTTAATACAATTCACCCACGCATTTTGTTTGTTAAATTTTCCCATGCTTTTTTTCTGGTTTTTGTCTCATTGTTCATCTTCAGCCATCTGCCTATTCTCAGCTATGTGTAACCCTGCTTATCTCTGATGGTCAAATGGCTTAAAAAAATTTTATTATCTGTAAAATACGCCCACGTTGTGGAGATATGTTTGAGAATGAAAATGTTTCAGTCATTGAAATGGACATGCAAAAAAAAAATTACATATATAGAAAAACAGAATACTTGACAATAAGCCATAAAAACATAAACAAAACAAAAAGGAACAAAAATGTGAATGGGCCATGTGTGTGGAATTCATAGAATTGGTTTAAACAGTGGAACCAAACTAAAGCGAATGACAGTGAAACAGATTTGTTTAGTATGCTTTAAGATTTTCTTGGTTTGTTCCCACTGTGCATGCCTGTGCAGAGTGACTCACTCACTTAACACTCGCTCTGTGTGTGTGTGTGACCAACGCGTCGTATGCTTATTTTTGTCTGTTTTTCTATTTCTCGTTTATGATTGTCATTTGCATAGCCACAAAACTGTGCATGCCCATGGATTTTCATATTTGTTTACTTTGTTGTTGTTGCTGTTAGTTTTGGCCACCAGACGCGACGGCAATGCCAACAATTAAAAGTCAATTTTCATTCACAAACAACCAAATACCAGAGACCAGAGACTATGGCCCCCACGGGACAGCGAATGGTCAAAAGCAAACAGTCACGTGATGTATAAAGTTCAATTACCTTTACAAAAAAAAAATATTAAAACAAATAAGACATTAAACGCGTGTAAAGCAGTAAATTTAATAATTATTATTTAAACTTTAAAACAAAAATAAAGAAATTTGAATACTTAATTCTTAACTAAAATCAACAGGAAGTTTTTCGTAAATCAAGTACATCATTCTAAAATTTTATGAGCACCCATTTAACATGGGACAAGGACATTTTGGTTGGCAGCGCCTCGTCGACCACAGTATTTCGATCGATAAAACATTTCGCTCCCCCTGGCTTGCGCACAGCCAGCATCTTCTTCAATTACTTGGCTCGCGATGATGCGATTTTATGGATGACACTTGAAAGTGGTTTTCATTATTGATTTTTCTGTTCTTCTCTGGGTTCTCTCTTTAATATGTATTTATTGCACTCACTTGATTTTTCATCAACTTCTTGCCTGGGCTCTAACATATGGCGGTCTATGGAGTAGGAGGAGGTGGAGGGCAAAGAGTCTTTGTGTGCGCGCTGCCTGCAGGGCTGCGTCACATGTCAAACGTACCCGTGTACCCTCATCCTAGGACTAGCCTTGAGTGCGGAATCCTTACAAAAAGTGGTAAAATTGCCCGCTGGCTCTTTGGCGAGTCAAGCCAAGGGTGGATTTTTTTCCTCTTTTACTTTGGCCAAGTGCAGGGCCATCCACCCCTCCTCTCTCTCTCTCTCTCTCGCTCGGTGAAACTTTCCTTTTGTTTTCGCATCTTCTGGGCTGCTTTTACAAGCATTTCCAACTTTGTTGTATGTTCTACGTACTACGTAGTTCGTTTCAACATTTTTTCGCACTTTGTTTTTTTTTTGTTGTTTTGGTGAGGGAAGAATAGGAACCTTCTGGGTTCAGCCCCTTTGCACCTTTTCAGGCAACATGCAAATATGCATTCTTGTTCAGACATAAGGGGGGAAAACAAATTGTGAAATTCTTTTACATTTATGCATTTCCTACACATTTCGTGTGGCTGTCAGTTATTTCAGTTGTCATGTTGGATTAAACAGATGGCGAAAAAAATATATATAACAAAAAAATTACTAATGTAGGAAAGCAAAACTAATGGAAAAACAAACGAAAAGGGGAAAATTATCATGTCAAAAATAACAATCTTTCAAACTCTATAGAATAAGCCGTTGATGATCTTAGAGACCGAAACAGACCGAAACACCTTATACCGCTCTCTTTTGCAAAAACAAAGAAGTGTTAAATGATCTAAACACATACACGCAACGCCAAAATAAGCATGTGTTTCGCCGCCCCTGATTTATAGCAAGCTCCAGTCCGAAGCATCTTGTATAGTTGAATTACTTTTATACCCTCGGAGAGGGTAAATTTATATTGGCGGGAGCATTTCCGACCGCATGAAGTATATATATTCATTCGATTTTGATCAAACTCTCCAAATCCGTGTTCCTCAGTTTTTCTTTCTTTCTATTTTCACCAGCGATAGTCACGCGCTGCCCTTGAGTCCGAAGACTATTTGCTATTTACACATACACGAGCCGAACACATGCCGAAGCTGAGTTCAAGAGAGTAAAGCTCCTTATTTCATATATATTTCCAAATTGTCGGTTGTCAAACTTCTCTAAAGAGAATCTTTTATCAAATAGAACATGTCCTACTTCAACAACGAAGGCTATATTTTCTAAATATTTATTTGCTTTTAACTTATTGACAGAGAGTCTCTTAAACAGCTCTTTATTTGGGCCTCGCTTTTTCTTTTACACGGTGACACGTCTATAAAACACACTGTCATTTCACCCAAGAACTCAATTCAACAATCCGTCACACAACAAAGTCTTCACAAAACAATTTGATCACACGTCAATACAACACTAAGTTATTTCACCCAACCCAACAATTCAACACACGGTAATTCAACACAAAACAATTTCAACACGTCAATTCAACACAAAACCAAACCATTAATTTATTATTAAATTTATATTTGGTTTGAATTGAATTGATGAAGTGTTATTGATATTGATATTGTCGGCAAAACCGAACGGAAAGTAAGCAGGGTTTTTCTCAGAGATGGAGAAGCAGTCTGATCTAATGGGTTAAGAGGACGAAATACCTAGTATCCACGGACAGAAAGTCCTTGCGTCTTGGACAATCTGTTAGGTGAGACGTCTATAAAAAACACAGTCATTTCACCCAACACAACAATTCAACACACGTTAATTCAACACAAAACAATTTCAACATGTCAATTCAACACAACACAAAACGAAATAATTAAATTAAATTATTAAATTTAAATTTGGTTTGAATTGAATCGACGAAGTGTAAAATTGTTGTCTTGGGTGAAATGACTTATGGACATGTGTTGACTTTTTTTTTAAAACTTTGTTAGTTTTGAACAAAAGAATGTTATCTCTGGTGCTTTCAAATGTTCATACACTTTCGGAGGATATTAAAGTCAGGTTCGACTGACATTGTCACTTGTAGGATTGAAAATATAACTTTTTTTTTAATTGTTGTGTTCTACTTTCCAGTGTTGAAAACGTACTATGTGGAAATTTGCCGATGTTCAATTGCTTTGTCTTGAAATAGATTATGTTGAAATTGATTATGTTGAAATTGTATATGTGTTATAATTGTTCTGTGTTAAATTGACGTGCGTTGAATTGACGGGTTGAAATTGTTTTGTGTTGAATAGACGTGGAACCCTTTTACACAATGTTATTTTAGGTTGTGACCATCATTCGATGTCTTAAAAAACCTTTACACTAAATTAGAGGTTTATTTAAATCTTGTCGGTTATTTTTAAAAAAATCTGTCTTCTTTAGCAATATATCTATAGCTTGAGCTATAACTTCTCATTTCACATTTTGGGCACGGCCGTCACTGATTTATTCGAATTAAACAGATCTGCGGTTCTAACGGCTCCACGGTTTTGTATGCATTTTAAGGCTCAACCGTTTCATACTGTTTTAACGGATCCAAGTATCTATTCGGGTCCATGGGCTATACTGACTCTCTCTCTCTCGGCTCTATTCGGTTCTAACGGGTTCAACGGTTCTATTCAGGCATATCGGCTCCATGGATCCATTCAGGTTTATTGGCGAGGCGTACTGGTAAAAAATACAACCCCTTCTGACGCAACTCGTCCACTGTTAATAAATTAGACAAAAACGCTCTTTCCTCGTCTTCTCGTATTCGAGCAGTTTTTGTCTTAAGAAATCAAGAAGATTTCAGTCTCGCTAGTTTATTCTAGATTTTTCTGGGTGCGTGCATTTGGAACGCATTTATGTCATCAGAAATCTATCGAAACCATTTCTGGGCGTTACTTGGAGAACCTTTTTAAAGCCATCGTTTGGTCTCCAACGGAATCGTTTTCTTCTCTAATGGCTGAGATTATGAGAACAGGGTTCGTTATCCAAAGTAGTAGTTTTCATGAAGGATTAACTGCATTTCGACATTTCGACGTTACAGATTAGTCAAACAACTTGGGATTGGTCAAGCGACATGAGATTTGATTTGTAAGCGAGGGCTTTTGGCTTTTCTTTCGTTTTAGCGCGCGGTCACTTTATTTTTTAAAACATTTTGCGATTTTGTGTCCAAAAAGCGGTTTGAAATCGCAAAAGTTTTGCGAAAATGGAAATAGGAGTGTGGTTAAAGGTCTTTCAATGGTGTGACCATGATTCGATTTCTTGAAAATACCTTAACACTAAAATAGCCCCAGAATCAGAGTGCTTTTCATTTCCATTTGGTAAGGCCATACCAATTGAAATATATTGACAACTGTTGCTCTTGACTTCAAAGCTTTATAGCTTTCGTCACTAGCCTAAAACTACCAACCGTCCGCAGTGATATAATTAAAATCAAGTTCTTCTTTAATTCTACCTTTTAACCCCTTGGATATCCACGTAATTAGTTTAGCCAAAAGTTGTTTCTGGTTTTCTTTTTTTTTTTTTTGCTCCTGCGTTTTTGCACACCAAACGGAAGCCAGAGAAATGACTAATTAAATTTAAAACCGTAAAAGTTTATTACTGTTGACTGGCCACGCCCCCAGACACTTCACTACACCCCAGCCCCAGCCCCAGCCCTTGTGTGTGTGAATGAAATCTGACAAGTAAAGGAGAGAAGCCAGAGGCTAAAATCCCATTCCAGGGCATGACACAAAAGCCCTTGAGCTGGAGAACTAAAAAGAAACGAGACGTGCTCAAATGCAAAGCAAAATAAGAAGAACAACTACAGCAGATGATACAAAAAAAAAACACAAACACACACAAGTGCATTGACTGAACTGTGTGAAAGAACTAATGAATGAATGACTGAAAGAGTTATTGAATGAAACCTTCAAGTGAATGAAACAGAACTGCATTTCAATAAATCACACATTTGTAGAGAGAGGTGTAGGGAGGATGAGGTTACAATGATAATAAACGATAGACACATCAAGTTTAATGGGAACTGGACAAGGACAGAGAAAAATGTCGCTTAAGGGTCATTAAATAGAAAATTGTTGGGACCAAGGTTGAGTGAAAAGCTTTTGTCTTTGAATAGCTTCTAAAGGGGCTCATTCAAGTGTGGGAAATGGTATCATAGTCAATCTGCTTAGATAAGAAAGTGGGTGGAAAAATATTGACTGAAGAAAAGCGTATCAATTTTACAATGCCTAGAAACTGAATAGACCCAAAGTTGTTTCATTTTTCATGCTTATGAATGAGGAAATAAATATAAAATCTGAATTGAATTCAACAATCGATAATTATGAAATCTCAAACAAAACCTTCACTCAAATTTGCTGTGCAAGAAGCTGCATGGATTATGCTCTTCGGAACAACTTAACTTAATTACTTCTAATATTTATTCAAGAGCAGGCCTGAAAACATGTCTAATAGATTCATCATAGATTTTCTCTTTATGACTCTTTGTCTCTCTTAAAAAAGGGATTTTCGTACTTGACGTTATAATGACTTTAAAAACTAAAATATATAGAATGGTTGAGGCCAGAAGTATAAAGTGGAACATAATATAATCGGGAGTTAGGTTTAAGCTAGTAATAAGTTCGTGAATAAGGTCAGTCAATTCTGTTAGTCAGTGTTTTCTTTTAGTTTCAAATAAGAGTGAAGATATGAAGATAACTCCACTACGAACTTAATTAATTTCTGCAACTGACAAATTCAGCCTGCTACAAACATTTTGGTACTTCGAGCCGCATTGAACCAGCAACCTATGGTATACCATAGTCGGATACGCAGGTGCCGGCCAAAAAATGTGTCTTATTTTGAACTCTTTTTTAAAAGTTTCGAATTTCCATCCCATTCTAAAGGACCCAAACAAGTTTTCTAATCCCTTCCATCAAGTGGATGTGAATTTCGGGTCTATCAATAATTCCATCCCGCTCCCATAATTAGTTATTAGCGCGGAGATATGACGCTTTAAAACGACGAATATGTTGTTTGGAAAACGGCGGGGATATGACGTTTTAAAACGACATATCTCCGCTGTGATCAATGGCGGAGGTATCACGTTTGAAAGCGACATATCTCCGCCGTGATATATGGTCGTTTCAAATCGACATATCTCAGCCAGAAAAAAAGCGACATATCTCCACCGGCAAAATGTACTAGGCGGAGATATGTCGTCGGATACTTGACTCTATGCCCATATATGTATACCCAACTTTTGTAAGTGTGTGTCGTTCCCTCTCTCATTCTCACTCGTGCTCTTAGCCAAACAGTATAGCACAATATTGTCTGAACGCAATAGCTTATTTATTTGCCCCATACATTCTTTGGCGTTTTCGCCGAAGGTCTATTCCAAATCTTAGATCTCTAGGATCAGCAGTTTTGGCAGTGGGTTGATTATGTACATGCTAATAAATATACTAATGTTGCGAGCTCCTGGGGCGTCGCACTTTTAAGGTACACATCAATCTACATCAAAAATCTAATTAAAAGACACCAGCTCTAATTGTAATCATGTATATAATAAACTTAGTCAAGAAAGACAGTTACGAGTGTGTATACACTGAGGGACAATGCTATTTAATTTTGGCTTTCTTAGGCATACTTATGCATATTAAAGCCATTTATTTTTTGTTTGGTTTAAAATGTTTTAAGCATGTTGACAGAAATTGTTAAAACGTGCTTAGTTTAAGGTAAATCAACAAAATCAAGTATTTTTATTAAAGTAAAAACATTATTTCTAAATTTTTAATAAACAAGTTCAATTTTTACTGCGAAATTTAATTAAAGCCAGTCTCGAAAAAATAAAAAGGATACTGAATAAGGATAATGAAATATCAATAAACAAACGATTTAAGCTCCAGCCTTATTTATGAGCTGAAAAATACATAACCGGATAGCTCTAATAATGAATTCGACCTCTGAGTCCGGTATTTTGGCCCAGTAACAGCTTTTCGAAGATCTTCAGTCGAGTTGGACTTTTGTCCGCCAGCATAAACACGATGTGCAATGTTTCCACACATGTTTTTAATTGGATTCATGTCCGGAGAACATGCTAGCTATTCAAGAAGCTTGATTTTCTGCCCTCTGAACCACTTACGACTGGTCCTTGACAAGTGTATGGCCGCATTATCTTGCTAAAAGATTGTATTCGGGTCCGACTCTTGATCCAAAAAGTCTACTAAGAGTTCATCCAATAAGTAAAGGTAACCTTCTGAATTCATGCGACCTGTAATCTAGAAGAAAATGAAGAGATATTACGAATCGTCAAATGTTTTGGGGGGAGGAGTGGAAAAATGTGGTACTCTTAGATGAGAAACAGGTTGACTTGAATGGGCCAGATGGTTTTAGTTACTTAGGGCACGACATTAAAGTATATAAGCGCAAAACTGTAGTGGCGGCTCTGTGATGTTTTGGGACACTATTAGATATCACAAGCGGACCCCGATACGCAAGATTTTAGGTCACAGAAATACAGAGGGCTATTTAAGGTTATTGGATGAATTGTTAATTAACTTTTTGGAGCAAGAGCCGGACCCAGACACCAACTTTCAGCAAAATATACTCCAATTTTCATTTTAAGGGCCAGTCGTGCTCGGTAAATTAAGAAGAATATCCAGCTTTTGGTATGGCCTGCGCGTTCTCCGGACATGAATCCAATTAAAAACATGTGGGGTAACCTTGCACATCGTGATTATGCTGGACTCAGAGTTCGAAATCATGATTAGCGACATCCGGCTTTTTTATCCGGTTAGGTTTTTTTTAGCTCATAAATAAACCTAGAGGTTAAATCCATAATTAATAGATTTTTTATTGTCCGTATTCTCCGTCCATTATATTTCTTCAAGACTGGCTTTATTTAAATTTAGCAGTAAAAACTTAACTTTTAAAAAAAATGCGGAATACATGCTTTAACTTTAAAAAATATTTGATATTGTTGATTAACCTTAAACTTAACTACATATTCTTTGCCTATTACCAATCTCAATCGACCTAGGTAGATAAATATGGTTGTTATGGATTCGTTTTAACTCCTATTATACTTCAAAAACGCTATTTTCCAAAAATTGGTAATCTAGATATAATTTTTGAAGGAAAATTGCATTATGTATGTACATTTTTGAGTTTATTCAGTTGACCCCAAAAAGTATAAAATAGTGTGACTGCGTATGACCTCCAGACGAAATACCCAAAATTCTTCCCGAGTTCATTCACACAAACTTTGCGTTTGCTCAACTCTTAAAAAAGGGGGAACTAAGCTTCATTTCACTTGTTTGTCATACCGCAGCATCATCATCATCATCCTCATTATCCCCCCTCGCAGCTCAACAACTTTGCTCCAATTCCTACTAATAACTTGGCATAAGTAGCTGACGGATGTGTAGCCCGAGAGCAGTTTCAATCTTTGGAGACTTTAAAGTTCATTAGCCTCATTCATTCCAAACACACACAAAAAATCACATTTCTTTTGGCAGAAAGAAAATCATTTGCTGTCAAATGTCAGAGGGGGGCGTGGCACTAGAAGCAATGTAATTGTAGTTTGACTTCATCATCATCTAACTGTAAATAGTTTATTTTTTATTATGTGTAATATAAGATTTTATAATTTTTGGTCCAACTTTCTGTACGTGTGTCTCGTTTATGCCTAAACTGTTTTTTCTTCTGCAGGTACCAAACACAGCTCTTTTCGCAGCCATCCAGGCAAATATCACATGAATTTAGGTAACAAAATAACAAATTTAAGTAGTGTCATTGTTATTAATAACGATGAGATGTAAATAATACATATATTTATAGATTAAGGCATGAATTCAAATTTTCACACTAGTAAAAAGCCGCTTTTGTATAAGATTTATATTCAGCTTTTGAGCTTATTACAAATAATTGAAAAATTTACATTTGAATGTCCAACGGTTATGTGGCTAAAGCAGCCACTTCCGTTGAAGTGCCTCTTCCCCCCACCCCCCCGGTCTAAGCCCAACCCACCCAATTGTCAAACATATTTTCGTTTTTCCTTAGGATGTGGGTGTGCTGCGATTTCAAAAGTCATAAAATTCAAATAATAAATATACTTAATGAACGATTTGAGAAGGGTTCCCTTTTTGTTAATTTATGCACGCGAGACAGGAAATATTAATAGCAGAAGTGAAAAGGTAGAGTGAGTGTTCCGGCTGGGGGGAGGGAGAGTGATGATCAGTGTGTGTGGCGGATATGTAAAAGTCTACTCCCCATTCTCATGGTGGTCTGTAGTGGGTCTGGTCTGCCAGAGATTAGCTGTTATTATTGGGTGTGAGCATGAGTCATGGCAACTATTATGAAACAGCATTTGACGATTAAACGTGAGGCAAAGTCATCTAAAGAATTTTTCATACCAACATAGTGAACACCTTGAAGTTGATTCTGTAATGTGTTCGAAGCAATTAACAGTTTGAGTCAGAAGATAATGAGGGAATTATATCACAGTAGTTAAAGCAATAAATCGTACAAATTATTTCAAATTAGAAAATAGACTGTTAATAGGCAACTGTTTTCGTATTTTAGCATGGTCACACTATAAAACAAAACAGAACCAAAGTAGAATGACACTTGGACCATTCTATTTATGCTAACTTATGAGTGTCTATAGCTCGGATCAAAATTAGCGAAAAGTTTTTCCCTTAACTAAACAAACGAACATGTTCAGTGCCTCTGGTTTAGTGTCTTCTGATCAGTGAGTCTTGTTTTACGACTCTTATCAGTGACTTTTGTTCAGTAACTCTTCTCGCTCTGACGGCACTAAAAGTGAGTTTAAAAGCCAACAAAGTATAATAACAATTAGTAAGAACAATCGCCAAAAGCAGCATGCTTTGAATTTAGTATACGATCAACCATGACTGAGATATTTAGACTGAAAAATTGCGCAGTCGACACCGCTTCTGTCAGAAATTAGTCAGCTGTTCGCGATCACTCATATAAAGTATATTTTCGGGCACTACAAATATCTTGTGAGAGAAGCTTGGCTTGGCCCTTTGGTGCTATAACGCATAGCACAACTCAAAATTGAGAGGCAGCGCCAATTTGATCTCTAGAACTCATTCTTCTTGGACCAACTGAACGGTATTAAATAGAAATAAAAGTAGATGTGAGTGTCGTTAATACTCACGAGGCTTTGATGTGATACATCAATAGTATATAAATCAGCAATAACAATCATTCAAAAGAAGAAAACAGGAAGCAGAAATACCAACAATAAGATTACTGTCTGTTGTGTTCTTCCTTCTTTTCTATTATTCTGTTAAGTCACTGATAAGTCACCGTGTAAACACTGTTAAATCACTGTTAAGTCACTGTCAAGTCACTGTTGTCACGTCAAGTCTGCTTATAGTCGCTGTCAAGTCACTGTAAAGTCACTGTAAAGTCACTGTCAAGACTCTGTTTCGTTACTGTAAAGTCACTTTTAAGTCAGCTTATAGTCACTGTCAAGTCACGTCAAGTCAGTGTAAAGTCACTGTGAGGTCACTATAAAGTCAGCGCTAAGCCACAGTCAATTCACTGTGTAGTCACTGTCAAGTCACTGTTGAGTCACCACCGCTTTCCTCCAAATCCCCAACACTTTCCGAATCTTTACACCGTCTGATCGTCCTTCCCTCTGTGTGTATGAACCCCTTGATCTTAGAGACTAGAAGAGCTAAAACAATAAAATTTTAAATGAAGACTTCTATTGTCTATTGCACTCAGATGAAAATTGTTTTAAACTTTTGGCCAAACACACTCCCGAACCCACAATACAAAATTTTTTTATAAAAATTCCCACAATTTTTATGCTATCGATCTTTAATTTAAAACTTACAGATAATAATTACGGATAATAAATTGCCGAGTTGAGCAAATGTTGCATACTCTTAGGCTTTCCCTCCCCAGAAACACTGGAACACTATTAAACATTTCTTCCTCTGATTAACTGGTAAATCGAAGTAGAACAGGACTGCCTTTAACTTACGCTCTCAAGTGGTTTTCAGCTTTGCTTAGAAGTGGGTTTTTCGAAAAAAAATTAAGGTAATAATATCGATGTATGAAAATATCGATATTTTTGATTTCAATACGATATATCTCTATCGAAAAATTTAAACGCTGCACACTGGGCCAAAAGTCCCAATTTTTTAGCTAACTTTAATCCCGATATCTTTACTATCACAATCGGTTAAAAGTAGCAAAACGGAAACAAATGGTTTAAATAATCTTATTTGGTGTTTCTACATGCGGATTCGGTTTATTTTTAAAAAATACCACTTTCAAAGACCAAAAGTGTCTAGATGTATTTATATTGATAAAACGAGGGATGCAAACCGGTTGTGAACCGATCCAAACAGCTTTTTTGCACTTGTAAGTCAAATGCTGAACCTAACCAAAAAAATAAAATGTCTAGGTTCGGTTTAATGTTCCTTTTCCACATCATTAAATATAGAAAAGTTGCATGACAAATATACTTTCTCCCACTTGAACGACTTCTTTAAACAAAGAGGAAGATGACGGTATGAATGAAAAAATTAAAATAGCTTATCGCGAAATTGATAATTATAATCCCAAAGCAATTAATACTAATGTTAATATTATAGTGTACTTGGAGGGCAAGAAGTTTCAGTACCCAAAATTACAGCAGCTAGCTTAAGTTTATCTTTCGAACCTTCGTTTATAGCCATAAAATTGGTGTTGACGGATCTAAAAAGCAAAACTAGGAATACAACAGCGCTATTTCATCAACAAGTTTAGCCGACTCGAGGTTCTAAAAAGTTTCCTAAGCAACTTACGTATTATTAACCAAAATGAGTTGATTGCCTATACAGGACAGTTTCAAGAACCTCCCGGTTCTATTTTCAGTAGGCATATTGCTTAAGACTCGAGGTCCTAAAAAGTTTCCTAAGCAACTTACGTATTATTAACTAAAATGAGTTGATTGTGATTTGTTCGCCCATTGCCTCTTTTTACAATGATCATTTCAATCCAGCAATGGTCACCGGATCCCCCACAGGAACGAAGACAATTCGTTATTTACACGTACACGATCCGAAACTAAGGAAAAGAGAGCGAAAAGCCTGTCAGTCGCTGGCCAGCCTTTGATATGTGGTCACAACATCTCACAACTCTCACTTTTAACTCTCTTTTCACTTACTTACACTCTCTTTTTCGTTGGCCAACGCTGCTTTATTCAGTTGAAAATAAAGCTATAATGCTTTAATCTGATTGAACTTTCTGATTTCAAAAGCTTGAACCTTTTATAAGAGCTTAGAAACTGAGCGTTATTTTTTCCTCATATTTTGCAGCGATGTTTTTTGAAACTTTGGCTACAAAACTGTGATTTCCGGCAGCAGAAAACATTTGCCTTACAGCGACAAAAGGATCAAGTCTTTAATTATACTTTTTTAATATCGAAAAAAATTTCGATATAAATTTTTTTTTAAATATTTTGCAATTGATATTGATCATCGATAATTTTAGATAGTTTTTTAAGGCAGGCTCAGTACTTACCAGACCTTCCTGAAAGTCCTTTTAATACTGACTCTTACTTGTTAAAAGCTACAAAGACCCTAAAGATGATCTTAACTATTTTTAATGAATAAAACCCACTTTAAATTGTAGCAACTTTGAATTTGTTAGAGTACACACACACACACAAACACACACAGAGAAAGAAAAACCACAACTCACTTGCATCCGACAGCGAGAAATATCCATTAAAATCTGTTAGAACTTCCCACAATAAAAGCCTCGTGTTGTGTGTTGTGTGTTTGACTTGGGTGTCTGTTCCTGGTCGTTTTGTGTAATTTTATGCCGCTTTATGCATAATTTATTTTCTCAATGAAAAAAAGAACTCAACGTTCTTTCTTTCTCCCCCAGAAGTTGTCCCACAAATTGGCCGCATTCCTGCGTGTGTGTGTGTGTGTGTGTGTCTGTCTGTTGTGTGAAAGAAACGGGTTTACCTTGACAGAAAGAAGTCCACTTGCATTGTTGTCAGCCATGATCGGTTCACTCAACTTAACCCTCTCTCATTTCTCCATCTCCATTTGCAGAAGCATTGCTCCAATCGCGTCCATTGCCACACATTCCTGCCGGTAGCACGGCGGCCACATTGCTGGCAGATGCCGCTGAACTGCAACAGGACTCAACACTGGGAGGAACCTCAGTATTTGAATCGGCACATCGCTGGACTTCCAAAGAAAATCTATTGGCGCCCGGACCAGAGGAAGATGATCCACAGCTGTTTGTGGCCCTGTATGACTTCCAGGCGGGTGGAGAGAATCAGCTGAGCCTGAAGAAGGGCGAACAAGTGCGAATTCTGAGCTACAACAAATCTGGAGAATGGTGTGAGGCACACTCGGACTCTGGCAATGTAGGTTGGGTGCCCTCGAATTATGTGACGCCTCTAAACTCATTGGAGAAGCATTCGTGGTATCATGGACCCATCTCACGCAATGCGGCTGAATATCTGCTCAGTTCGGGTATCAATGGCAGCTTTCTGGTAAGAGAAAGCGAAAGTTCACCAGGTCAAAGGAGCATTAGTTTGAGGTATGTGGGATAAAAAAGATTTCTAACCATGAATTATGAATGATAATGATGTCCTTCATTCCTTTCCCAGATACGAAGGCCGCGTGTATCACTATCGCATCTCTGAGGATCCCGATGGCAAAGTATTTGTCACTCAGGAGGCCAAATTTAATACCCTAGCCGAGCTGGTGCATCATCATAGTGTGCCACATGAGGGTCATGGACTGATCACTCCTCTACTGTATCCAGCTCCCAAACAGAATAAGCCCACAGTCTTCCCGCTAAGTCCCGAGCCAGATGAGTGGGAAATTTGTCGTACGGATATAATGATGAAGCATAAACTGGGTGGAGGGCAGTATGGTGAGGTATATGAGGCGGTTTGGAAACGTTATGGCAATACTGTGGCTGTTAAGACACTCAAGGAGGATACCATGGCCCTTAAGGATTTCCTAGAAGAAGCAGCCATTATGAAGGAGATGAAACATCCGAATCTGGTGCAGCTTATTGGTGGGTGTTTTGTTTCTGTGCTCTATAGAAGAAGAAGAAGTGTATAGTTTTTGATGGTTCTATAGATGATTGGATTGGATAGTTAACTATCCTTTGTTGAGATCAATTTCTAGTAAATATTTGGGTATAATAACCTAAATTCTCCTAACGCTAGGCGCATCGTCGGCGAGCTGGACTCCCTTTTGAATGAGCATAATGAATTATTGAAATTCTTTAAATCACCCTCCAATCACGCGATTCTTTAATCCTAATAAAACACCAGCTGGATAGCATGTGCGTAAAAGATTATTGTAGCCGCAACGTGCATATATACAATTGACGTCCTTTCCGCCCTTGAAGTAGATTTTTAGAATTATATGTGTTTCGTTCGGCTCTGGCTGGAATGAGCTTACTTTATGGTACACTTGGCCTTTGATTTTAAAGGTTCATTTGAAAACATGACCTAAATTTACAAAAAGGCTTCAGAATCAGGTTTGAATATGGATCCGTGTATCGGTGGCGTCTCAATTTCCGGTAGCTGCACTTTTTCTGATGCGCAACAATTCCCAGCGACTCACTAAGCTATGGACATTCTTTGCGATTTGCAGAACACATGGGAATATGCAATTTTTAATATCCATTTGATCTTAACGTCATATCAAATTGATTTATTATTAATATAAATTTGATCTTTATGACTTATCACATTGATTTGGGCATCCAAAGCAGATGAATATGTTGAGATATGTGCAAATACTAGAAATGTGTGGAAGGGTGTAATATTTTTCTTATAAATTCTTCGGAGAGCAGCAGTAGAGAGAACACATATGAAATGATTGTTGCTCTACGTATAGGTATAAGATTTTCGTTAGAACTTTACGCGCGGAAAACAATAACGAAATCCTTCGCAGCCAACAACAAAACCTTAGCTCGGAGATAATATATGGATGCTGAAGTACTATGCGCTGTACGTTCAAATGTCCCATGCAACACCAAGCCGAGGCTTGTTAGCAGTCCACCTCCCGCACAGCCTACCAAGAGGCCCATTTACTAACGTGTGACACGAAATCGCGAAGAATATACACAAAGTAGTTTTAACGACGGGCCAAATAGTTTATTATAGTGGCTTTTAAAGCAGAAAGAAACGTTTTAGAGTTGATTTTTTGTTAGAGTTCACTCTATCAAATAGATTTCTTGAACTCTAATTGATTGCAGATGAATCAACGGAAGTAAGTCGACAGACCTTGATTACTTCGAAAAAGCGAAATTGTTCATGGTTTTACCTTCTGAGTACACAAAATTTGTATACCTAAAGCTGATAGTTTTAATAAGCATGTTGGATTACCAATAGGGACAGAGCGAGAGCGTTATGTCAGCGGGCGTTATTACATGCACCCTAGGGTGTCCCAAAAAAAATTTTTTTTTTTAATTTCACGGGTGCACCGGCATTTTCTGAAAGTTAAAGGTGTAAAGTATTTTTGAGATTTTTTTCAGATTTTTCGAAAGACGTTTAGAGGTCGCACAAATCGAATTTTTCCCCAAAAATCGGGTTTTCCGTATGATTTTCGAATTTGAATTATAACTTGGCCAATGACCATGATTTTCTTAGTCTTCAAATCAACATTTTACAGAAAAATGTCCAAATTTTACTTTTATGAGCAAAAACAGTTAGTTTTGGCTTTGCATTTGCTTGTTTAGGTACCATATATAAAATTTCTTTTAAAACTTTTTCATAAATTGAAAAACTAGTGATGCAGTTTAAGAGATGATTAAATTTTTAAGAAACTCAAACTTAAAAGTTGAAATAGGCTTTACCGTTCCAGAGTTATACTCTTTTAAAGCTTTGTACCCATTGCAAAAAACTAATAATATTGTAAGCTGTTTGCCTGGTTTGCAACAGATTTGCTACAAACTTTGAATCATGATGTTTTTTTTCCAACTGTGTTTTCAGATTCACCACGGAAGCCTTGCTTCGCGTTTTAAATGAAATTTTGTATCAGCAATTAATTTTGAACAACATTTACCGTTTGGGTATTCCCAAAAATTATACAATTAATCTTATGAGTAAAATTTATCATTGTTTCAAAAAAAAAGTAAAATTGTAATAAAAATGGTCTTTGGTGGACCAACCGTGGTGCGCCATGATATGGCCTATTTTTCTGCTGCTTATGAAGCACTTTACTCATTTATTACTTAATTTTAGTGAAGCTGGGTTTACCCCAAATGGTCAATGTTGTTCTAAGACAATTTCTAGTAAGACTAAGTCTTCGATGGCAGAATTTACAACGCAGATCTGTATTTTTTTTAGATCTGGCTTACTCCCTATATGAATTGATTTAAGTGTGAGCTTAAGAATTGTACTCCAAATCGCGGTTTTTTGGCCGTCGAGTACCATCTCTTAGGGTCATGTAAACGCCCATTATACCTTACTTTCTTCTGAAGGTACCTTAACCGATTGCACGATTGAAGTTAATTTTTTATATTGCGTTCCCAATGAGCTTTATAATGCTTTAAAAGAGTATAACTCTGGAACGGTAAAAGCAAATTTCAACTTTTAAAATTCAGTTTATTAAAAATTAAACTATCTTTTAAACTGCTTCACTAGTTTTTTCAATTCTCATAGAAAATTTAAGAGTTATAATGCGTTCTTTGTAGAATGTATGAAAAATTTACGAAAAAGTGTAATAAGTGATGCCAAAACGAGCAAAAGCTAAGAAAAAACTTATGGTTTATGCTCATAAAAGTAAAATTTGGGCAATTCTCCATAAAATGTTGATTTGAAAACTAAGAAATTCGTGGATGTTGACCAAGTCATAAGTAAAATTCGAAAACATTTTGCGATTTGTGCGACCTCTTAACGTCTTTCGAAAAATCTGGAAAAAATCTCAAAAATACTTTACTCCTTTAGCTTTCAGAAAATGCCGGTGCCCCAAAATTTTTGTTCTTTTGGGACACCCTAATGCACCCCCTACGATTGGAACCTATGCACAGTGGTCGCTGCCATAGGCCAAAAATCAAAAAATGAATGTTAAAATTTTCAAACCGTAACTGCCTTAATTTACAGCTAATTGGTCAAGCTTCACAGTGACATACTTATTTTGCTTTGGTTATAACGGTGCTTTCTTAAAATACCATCGAAAGTGTGACCTTTTCTCCATCTGTCATGTACAGTGCACGCCGCTCGCTGCCACATGATAATTTTGTTAAATTAAATTAAAGCATAAAAGCCATATTAAGTCAAGTTGTGTAAAATGGATATTGTTCATAAAGGTATTGACTTAACTTCTACAATTCAACTTAAAGAAATTTCGTGTTGTATGTTGTGTAAATCGTTGTTTTAGATTAGTATATTTTTGTGTTTGTTTTTGGTTCGAGTGTCAAATGTTTAGTTAAAGTTTTAAGTGTGTCGCCCTCCTCAGCCCTCACAATCCTTTATGACATATTGTTTCTTAATACTTTAAGATTTTAAAAATGCAAAGTGTTCTTGCTACCATCCGCTCTTGCGCGTGTACTAATTTGTAACGTAATGCATGTTTTTTTCTCAATTTTGTATTTGCGTGACGGACAACGGCGTTGCCAGGGGGGGCGGCGGCTCACGGAGGTAGTGATGCCCCCCTACATCATAGATGAAGGGCCCTGAACGGCGCCCGGGTTAACCTTACATAACCAGCTTTATGTTTTTTCTTTTATGTCTTGTGTTTTCTTTTTTTGATTTTTTAGTTCTGCTATGGCAGCTATAACCTATAGTATACAGATTTTTACTGAAGTTTTCCAGGTTATATACGAAAATTTCCAAAGTTTTGTTGCAATAAAATGAAAAACAAAAGTTTTTCATATAAAAACTGAATATCAGACCGATTGTTCATATGGCAGCTATATGATATAGTTGTCCGATCTGGCTGATTTTTACATATTATTTTAGGATAAATATAAAAAAATTTTGAGCCAAGTTTCAAGTCCCTACCTCAACTAGAAGTACTTTTGGCCGCTCTCCCCATACAAGCCGGACCACTGTGCTATGTGTTCTCTGCACAATCTTAAAAAATGAGACGCTGCAGTTTGCACCAACTACCGCGTGATCAGTCTCTTTCGCATCGCATATAAGGTTCTGTCGCGAATTATTTGTGAAAGTCTAAAGCCGCTTATTGCCACACTGATTTGACCTTACAATACGACATTTCGAAAAATCCTGGAGAAGACCTACGAAAAAGTCATCAAAACATTCCACCATTCTGTTGATTATAAATCAGCCTTCGACACACCGATAAGGTCAACGTTCTTCGAAGGCCTGTCTAATTTTGGTTTACCAGCAAAGTAGGTTCGACTTTGCAAGATGACGCTGAGAAGTACGCAAAAAGGATCGGAGTATTTATGGATCTTTAATAGATGGCGTCGAACGGTTTTGATGTCCAAAAAAGAAGAAGAATATGAGAGAAAAAAGAATAGGTTAGAAAAGAAAGTGTATGTTGAGATTGATTGATTGATGATTGTAAAAGAATTGCTCTATATTGGGCTTAACTAACCTTAGATTAGAGGAGACGGGTCTTTCAAGTCTACTCATCAATCTTCTGGTGCTAAAATGGTTAGGATGTTGTGGGCTTAGACAGTTTGTCAAAAAAATGTTGGGTGAGGACGGTGTTTTGTTAATTGACTGAGAGAACCACAGTTTCCTAAAGCAGGTGGTCTGTATGCCTTATCATAAGGCGTATGCAATTTGAACAGTTTTTAGATGCTGACCAGATGTGTGCTGCATAGATTATAAGATATTTCCCGATGGTCCGTATGTGGTTGTAACCCTCTTCTTGTCTTTCCCCCATGGTTTTATTCCAGTGGTGCACACATTTAATTTTTTGTATCCCGTGGGATACGAGGTCATAATTCTGCCAGCGTTGCAGCCGACACACGCATAGAAAGAGAGAATACTTGTGCTCTATAAATCTTCTTCTTTGTAATATCTTCTGCGTGTTTCGCCCACAGTGCAACGGTCATACTTGACTTGGGTTATCGATATTAAATTGATCTTAATTCTTCATCCAATGGAACTGAATTATGTTTCCTGTTATTAATCTTCTACTTCCAACTTTTAGGTGTCTGCACCCGTGAGCCGCCCTTCTACATCATCACCGAATTCATGTCGCATGGCAATCTCTTGGACTTTCTACGCTCCGCGGGCCGTGAGACTTTGGATGCGGTGGCCCTGCTCTATATGGCCACACAAATTGCTTCGGGTATGAGCTATCTGGAGTCTCGCAATTACATTCATCGTGATCTGGCCGCACGCAATTGCCTGGTGGGTGATAACAAACTGGTCAAAGTGGCGGATTTTGGTCTGGCACGATTAATGCGTGATGATACCTACACGGCGCATGCCGGCGCCAAGTTCCCCATCAAGTGGACCGCCCCCGAGGGATTGGCCTACAATAAGTTTAGTACCAAATCGGATGTCTGGGCCTTTGGTGTGTTGCTGTGGGAGATTGCGACCTATGGCATGTCGCCTTATCCAGGCATTGATCTCACCGATGTCTATCATAAGCTAGAGAAGGGCTATCGCATGGAACGACCGCCGGGCTGTCCGCCGGAGGTGTACGACTTGATGCGACAATGCTGGCAATGGGATGCCGCGGACCGGCCCACATTCAAGAGCATTCATCATGCTCTGGAGCATATGTTTCAGGTGGGTGACCACATCGAGGTGGTGGCGGTGTGGGATGATGATGATGATGATCTAGTTGATGATGATTACGATGGCGACGATGACGACGATCATGCCCAAAGTCAAGCCAATGGGCGACGACGTCCCCATCATCATCATTCGAATTTCGAGGACGATGGCATTGAGCTTTGATTTCAATCGGAGTCGCCGGCAATCGCAAGTAGTGATAGCAATAATGACCCACGTGGTGCACGTCTCTCCTTCTTCGCTCCGCAGGAATCGTCCATAACCGAAGCGGTCGAGAAACAGCTAAATGCCACAGCCGCCAGTGCAGCAACAGCGGGAGTTACGCCAGCCAGTGCTTCATCGTCGGCCTCGGCCTCATTAAGTCTCACCCCGCAAATGGTAAAGAAGGGTCTGGCGCCGGAACCGCAACAGCTGGCCAGCACACCCATGTCGGGTGAGTTTTGAATGTTTATATCCTGTGGGTTTCCCCTTAACCAAACCCAAAATTGTGCACAGAAACCGGCTCCAGCTCCACCAAGCTCAGCACCTTCTCCAGCCAGGGCAAGGGCAATGTGCAGATGCGTCGCACCACCAATAAACAGGGAAAACAAGCCCCCGCACCACCCAAGCGTACCAGGTTAGATTCGTCTTGATGAAAGTAAACTTTTGACTAATCCTTTCGCCTTCCACTGTGTTAGCCTGCTCTCCAGCAGTCGGGATTCCACATATCGTGAGGAGGATGCGCGCAATTTGATTGATGAGCTCAACACGAATGGTAGTAACCACTTTAAATCTGTCAACATTTTCAGTCAGACCCTATCTAGAAATTTTAAAACCCAAATTCCTACCCAAATAACATCACAACAACAACAACAACAACAAATACGAACACAACAAAAACAACAACTGCTGCCACAGCAGCCTGTACAACAACAACAACCACAACAGTATTCCATTAAGAAATCGTCCTCCTGCAGTAGTTTCCTTTACGACATCCTTTTTCGAGGTATTTGTCAATGGAGTAAGAATTCCTATTTTCAATTTATGTTGGTGTTTTATTTCGTTTGTTTCTTAAACTATTTGTTTTTGTTTTTATTTTTTAAGAATTGTTGATATTATTTTTAATTAGTTGGAATGCATCTAAGTTCTGAAAAGGTAAAAAAAATGCCAAAATTTGAGAATTTAAAAGTTTGAAATTCAAACCTAAATCTACCATATAGGACCAAATCCTATACGGTTCAAAGAACCCTAAATACTGTGTAGGGAATCTGATCCATATTACTTTTGCGTTTTGTGTTTATAATACAATCGACAAAGAATTCTCGATTTTTGTCTTTTCAAATGCTTTCGCAAACTAATCTTGTTCTATAGAGCTATCTGTCACATAAACTACCAAATAACAATGTAAAATCGATTACTATCTGACACATAGCAGCTATCTGGGAGAACAGAAATCGGTCCTTAATGTTTAACTATGCACACACACATTAAAAATATGTAAAATCAAAAGTCCACATCGCAAATTTTCTTTCAAATATTGCCTTTTATTATTTTTTTAAATTCTAAAGCAGGGGTGCTCAAGCCCATTCCGCATGCCACGCATGCGTTGTTGTTTTACACTTATGGGCTTCATAAAGCAACCACAAACTTACTTGCATACTCTCCTCTCTTTCTTTTCGAGCGAAGGTTTTGTTGTTGGCTCGTGCAGACCTGCAACAGCAATTTCATGTATGCCTCTCCTTTCTCTATCTACAATGATGCTTCTTATGCGTAGTGCGCTTAGGTAAGCGATTGTTCTCGATCGCCTCGCTGGAGGTGGCCGAATGCTTTCGCAAAAATCGGGTTTCTTCAATTTGGGCAAATTTTCAATTCAAGCCTTGCTCAAGCTCCTTTTCAGTAGGGCTCAGTACTGAATAAAAGCTGAATTTAGCCATGAATTTGTCACAGAAAGAACTAATACTTCTTGATCTTCACTTATTTTAGGCATGGACCAAAGTACTGAACTCATAGGTGAATTTCAGGGATTGTACATTGAAATCAATCATAAATTAAAACGTTTCCTACCTCTCAGATTTGATAATTTCAGATCTGAGGCGTAGAACTGTAGGGTTTAAAGAGGATTAAAAGTCTTCAGAAGTTAAAGTCAGGTTCACATCGAATAAATTAGGGTTCATGTGATTCCAAAGCAAGGTGGAAAAACGACCCAGAACTTAACCCCGTAAAACCGTCTAGTGTTTTATAAGTAAAGGAAGATGGAGAGTTGTGATCATAGTTTTGCTTGCCGAACATAACTTCGCCAAATATCAATATTTTTTTCGTTCTGCAACTTTTGTATTTTAGTTAAAAGATGCATGTAACTCATCATTATTTTACAAAGATTTTTGGGTTTTTTTTTATTTCATATTGAAAAAAGTCATTTTTTGATTGATTTTAATTAATTGTTCTTTATAGAATGATAAAATTAACAAATTATTATCTCTCTCATATGCTGAATTAAAAAATATCATTGAAAAATGAAAGAAGAATGTTAAATTTCAACCGTTTCGCTCAAATTCACCGAAAATAGTGAGTCTCCGAACTTAAAGTTGCATTTGAACCTCTGTTCCGAATCTTCAGTACAATTTAAGAGGATTGCAGCTTTGTTCCACAGTCAATAAATTGAAAACTTAACTAGCTTTTTATGTTATTCATGTTTATTGTGTACTAATTTTATAATCTTCGATCACGCTCTGCCAAAATACACGAGTATTTGCTAGTAACTAAAACTTATTTTGGAGAAAATATCAACAATTCTTTATTATTATTATTTTTATTATTATTATTTATTTCTTTGTTTTTAATTTGTTTGTTAAGATTGGGCATTCAAAATGGAATCCATGAGAAATGAAAACAATCATACATATATTAAGACTCGAAGCCAGACCCCTTATCGATATCAAAAATTTCTTTTTATTTAATAGTCATGCTTTCGGAGCCTAAAATATATATGGGTGATTCCATGAAAAATCGCCCACTGGGATTTATTTTGGATCGAAATAATTTTTTTCGTATTCCCTGTGGTAAAATAGTATATACGTATTTTCAGCATTTTGGCGAAATATACTTAATTCGCGGGTAAAGTCGATTTGAAAATTTACACATTTAAAAAATTTAATTATTTTGAATTGCTTGATATCCAAAGCCATTGGTAATAAAAATATTTAAAAAATATGAAAATTAACATCTGAATCCATACTTTCAAATAACTAATACTTAAAAATTTTAACATTTTTCTTTGGTCTTCAAATCGCTAAAATAAGTAAACAAAAATTAATTGCAGCGAAAGGGATTTTTTTTTTGTCTTTATTTTTTTCTCAAAATTTGGTCTTGTATCCAGTAATTTACTGTATTAAGCTGTAAATGGGCAATCCAATAGTTCCAGAGTTATGACCATTTTTTATTTATTAAAATTCACTTTTTTTAGGAACTAACAGTATCAGATGTTTCGGAATGTGGAAATGTTTTGGTTTTAAGAAGATAGTTATTTTGTGGTTGAATAGAGTGTCCCTTGTATAGTTTTGCATTTCGAAAATCGAAATTTTAATAATTCTGTGGCCCTAGTTTAGTGATTTGTGTTTCTCTATCTTACTGTGATGCTTGGTAAAAATTCGTTGACCCATTCATAGAGTTCCAGGGCAGAGGTAATCTGTTTATCGGTAATCATTTGAAGGCTTGCCCTTCTAGCCATTCTTTTTAGTGTTTATCCAGCTCCATTGCAAGGTCCTTTACCGTGGGCCGTTGCATGGAAATGACACTCCGCCGATCTGTTAAAATAATTTTTATGATGATAGACTTCACTATATTCGACCACAAAAATATTGCCCTTTTAAAATTAAACATACTAAATCTGATATTGTTACAGAAAATTAATTTAAATTAATGAAAAATGGCCATAACTCTGGAACTATTGGATTGCCCATTTACAGCTTAATACAGTAAATTACTGGATACAAGACCAAATTTTGAGAAAAAAATAAAGACAAAAAAAAAATCCCTTTCGCTGCAATTAATTTTTGTTTACTTATTTTAGCGATTTGAAGACCAAAGAAAAATGTTAAAATTTTTAAGTATTAGTTATTTGAAAGTATGGATTCAGATGTTAATTTTCATATTTTTTAAATATTTTTATTACCAATGGCTTTGGATATCAAGCAATTCAAAATAATTAAATTTTTTAAATGTGTAAATTTTCAAATCGACTTTACCCGCGAATTAAGTATATTTCGCCAAAATGCTGAAAATACGTATATACTATTTTACCACAGGGAATACGAAAAAAATTATTTCGATCCAAAATAAATCCCAGTGGGCGATTTTTCATGGAATCACCCATATAAAAAAAAAATCTTGAAAATTTTTCACACAATATTTTTCTCACGCGTGTGAAAAAATTTCAGAAATTTTTTTCATTGCAATTGTATTGGTGTGTATGTGAGACGCGTCCGCTAGCCTGAGCTCAGGCCGAGTACAAACGGGGGTGGGTAAAAGGCACACACTTTTTGTGCGATCGAGTCGAGCCGATTTGTCTAATGACCTGCCTTCAGTAGCACTATGCAGCTGTAACCGCAAATATCCACATTGAGTCCAAACATTCGACTATTAAATAGTAATAGTGAAAAGAAATTCTATTAATTGCGAATAAAATTCAAAACAAATTATTTGAAACAATTTTTAAATGTACTTTAAATGAAGATACCAGGTTTGGCTTGAAGACAAAAAATCAATTACACTTTACGCGGCGTCACCAGAAAAGTACCTGTACAATATGCATTTGTCTCTTTATTAAAATGGCTAACTCTTACCTATTTTGTCTCCCAGCCCATTGACGGTTAACAGGTAAACTTCAATTCAATTTAAGGTGGTGCTTATTTGTCTAAAAACTTTGGCCTTAAGTCCTATTTCCAGAACAAATAAAAGCACACGAAAATAAATTGTTATGTTTAACTCTTTATAAAAAAAACCGCTTCGAACAGCTGATGAGTCTCATTTATATTGTCGATTTCCAGAAAAGAAACTAAATAATCAATTTGCAGCACATTTTTTCGGACATCATCAAAAAAATTAAAAACAAAAAAATAAAATAGCACTCTTCTTGATTAGTTTTTATATTTTTTAATTTTAAGAGCCTCAACACTTTCTCTGCCAAGAATCCCGAAGTTGCGCACACTTGTGGTAGTACATTATGTGAATTTAAAAGCTGTAAGCTCATATTAAAATTGTTTAAACTTTAATTTGATAAACTACAATTTGGGCGCCGTTTTGGGTATTTTTTTTATGTGCTTTAAGAAATGAATAAGTGGCAATTTTGTGACATAAATTTGGATTTTTACTGGAAATAGGCCTTTAAATAGAGATGCGCTAGTAATTGTTTTAAGATTATAAGCAAGTTGGTTCCAGAGTCGAACGGCATGGATAATGAATTGTGTATGAGAACTTTTTTCCCTGGTCTTAATATAAATTAGATTTCTTGCACTCTGTGATACTAAAGCTTAACGTAGAGAAAAGGTAGGACGGTAGTATAAATTATTTTGTGAATCATGGTTTGGACCTTTAAGGATATAAACGATTTTAAGGGGGTATTCCTTATGTCAAGGCTGTTTTTGGAACTTTTTTAAAAAAAATCTTATTTGAAAACGCGAAGAGATTTTTCAATACTGTTTTTTTTTTATTTTGTTACAAACAGATAAAAGTAAAAAAAAAATTTTTACTGCTTCGATGCGAGGGCTGTTACAAAAGTTATCGGCCGTCAAAGTGGGTGTCCAAAAAAAAAGGTATGGTGCTGGCGGCCATGATTCAAGGTCTCAAGGATGTCTGAAATGAAAAGTGAAAACGGGGTTATAACCAGAATAGATGTAATTCTGGTCTGAACCTTGAAAAAAATTTTGTGATTTTTTTTTTTTGACAAAACTGCGGCCATATGAAGATGAACGAGAGCGCAAGTTAAAGTCGGCTCTAACCGACATCGATATACCCGTTACTCATGAAAATAAATGTTTAACAGTGTTCCTGCGTTCCTTTGGGTGAACATCTGAAAAGTATGCAACACAGAACTCGGCTATTTTTCACATTTTTGCTCATAACTTGAGAACCGCTCATCCAATCTTTATCATTTCTTTGGCAAATTGATTCGTTTTGCCAATTACTAACTATCTTTAGAAGGTACGAATCGTCTATCTTTAAAACTGTAGGAGATATACCGTTTTTTCCGAATTGCGGAGGCGGGAGGGGGCGTGGCCAAAATTTGGAATAAACTTGATCTGCGTGCAGATAAAAGAAGCATTTGTCCCATACATGTCAAACCTCTATCTCTTACCATCTCTGAGATCTAGGTGTTCATACAGACGGACGGACGGACGGACGGACGGACAGACGGACATGGCTATATCGACTCGGCTGTTGATGCTGATCAAGAATATATATACTTTATATGGTCGGAAATGATTTCTTCTGCCTGTTACATACATTTGCACGACTTTAGTATACCCTTTTTACTCTACGAGTAACGGGTATAAAAATCTATAGTAAATTATTTTTTAAAATTATGATTGAGGTTCAGACCAGAATGGTGACAATTCTGCGTCGATTTCAGTTTTGATCATTAAAATCGGTTCAGTGTAACTGGAGATATCATGGCCGCCAGTTCGAAAAACGTGGTTTTGAGATAAATGCGTTAAAAGTTTGAAGTAATGTGAAAATTACCTGTATCTGTGAAGACATTGGTCGGCAAAAAAGGTTATATCTTCTAAAGTGTTTCGAATTCCAAAAAACCCTTTTGGGACAGTATTCTCAAGTATCCAAGCTATAAAAAAATGCAAAGAAAAAAGAATCGAAAAAAAATTTTTGCACATGAGGAATACCCCCTTAAGGACAAATTAATTACTTGGCTTGCAAAGTCAGTAGTAGGATACCTCGGACAATATTATTAAAAAGGACACTCATTTTATTAAAGCTGGGTGATAGATTTCTGTCCCGCTTGCGCTGTAGTCGAATTCTGAAAGCAAACACTTGATGTTGCTGCAACTTAGGCCACTGAACAAAATCAAAGTATGGCCTGTAGGTTTACCTTTGAGAATCGTTTTTTGTTGAAAATGTCTAACTCTCTTTGTCTAAACATTAATATAAAATTGTCTATTGATTGAAGTTTATTTGTGTGAGTTTTCAACAGGATATCTTTAAGTCTGATATCAAACCATTCAGCAGAGATTCATCAGCAATTTCAAGTCTGTAATCGCAAATCAGAATTATCTGCGACCGTTGGCCATTTTTTTCCTTCGGTTGGAAATTTTCGAATTAAGTTGCAGTATTTGGAGAGATAGATTGACGAGCTTTTTTGCAAGAAGCACTGATGAAACAATAAAATTTTAAACACTTCTAATCAAAACATACATCAAATATTTCCTTTTTCGATTCGATTCGGGAACTTATCCATGTCGGGAACATATACATACGCTTATCTGGATGACGCTTAATAACTTTACTGTCAAATGCGCTCTTTTCTGTGGGGTGTGAAGCGTTGTGAAAAACTTATCGAACATTAGTGCAGGGCTACCATCGATAGTTCTTCACCTTTAGATCTTACAGTAATTAATTTCTTAGAACCCATTATTAATGCCCGTTTCTTAAGCGAATATGTTTCTACTTTTTGGTTTTAAAATTTTTCTAATATCTATCCGTATATTTGTAAGTTTTTTTTCTAGATTTTCTGTTCCTTCTAGGATCCTAGGATCCTGGCATTGAAATGCTATTTCTTTATGTATAAGTTGGTGTTTGATTAAAATTTGTTTTTTTTTTCATTTCATAATTTCCCCGTATTTTTGTATTATTACTTAACTATCTTTTAGTTTGCTTTCTGTTGTATTTCAATATTTGGTGTTTCTTGTTTTTTACCCCGCCTGACAAATACCACAAATACAACAGACCAAACAGCACACACACACACACATTCAACCTAATCCATCATCAAAGCACACGGCACGTTGAGCATGTCTCTTTCTCCATTTAACTTATTAAACTGATATTAATTGAAAAATTTCTGTAATCGCAGGTCTCACACGTGACATAAACAATTTGACGCAACGCTATGATTCTGAGACAGATCCGGCTAATGATCCCGATACAGATGCCACGGGGGATAGTTTGGACCAGAGTCTGGCCACCACACCGAAAATGCAACATTCGCTGATATCGAGTGGAGGAGGAGGAGGAATAGGACCGCGTTCCTCCCAGCAGCACAGCTCGTTTAAGAGACCCACGCCTGTAATGGGTAATAGAGGACTGGAGACAAGGCAAAGCAAACGTGGAAATGGAAATGGTACACCGAATGGGAATGGATCATCGCCTAACCCAACAATAAATAATGCTCATCCCATAACAGTGGGGGCGCTGGAGGTGATGAATGTAAAGAGAGTGGTTAATCGTTATGGGACCTTACCCAAAGTGGCTAGAATAGGAGCATTTTTGGATAGCTTGGAAGATGGGGCCACAGAGAATGGACATGCCACGCCTCCCAATAGAAACAACAAGCAGCCACCGCAACCGCAGCAGCAACCAGTGGCCCCCACTCCTGCCCCTCAGCAAATGATCAGAAGCAACTCTTCGGGTGGGGTTACGATGCAAAATAATGCTGCAGCCAGTTTAAATAAATTGCAAAGACATCGCACCACCACTGAGGGAACCATGATGACCTTCTCCTCCTTCCGTGCGGGTGGTAGCAGCAATTCTCCCAAAAGAGCCAATATAAATGCTCCCTTGGCCAATTTGGAATTTCCGCCACCTCCATTGGATCTACCGCCTCCACCTGAGGAGTTTGAGGCCCCAGCACCACCGCCACCTCCAGCACCCGAGAGTGCTCTACAGGCCATTCAGCAGCATTTGCATAAACAGCATATAAACGATGTCAGCAATACGGCTCCCAGTGTGGAGGAGGCCAGTTCCCGTTTTGGAGTGTCTCTACGCAAAAGAGAACCCTCCACCGATTCCTGTAGCTCTTTGGGATCACCTCCAGAGGAGAAGAATTTGCAATTGAAGGAGAAATTGATAACAGAAATCAAAGCGGGCAAAGAGGTGATGGCTAATGGTTCATCCAGTAATCCTTTAACTGCAGCAACGGTAGATCCAGTTTCCTTGTTGGTCAACGAGCTGGCAGAAAGCATGAATCTGCCGCAGAAACAAAAGCTCACAAATGGAGCAGGGGCAGGCTTCAAGACACACTTGAAAAAGGTGGAACCCAAAAAGTTAACCCCATCCCCACTTAAGTCGGAGTCCCCCTCCAACATAATTGACTTCAAATCTCATTTACGCAAAGTGGACAAAGTGGAAGCGCTTCCATCGATACCCCCAGCCATGCCAAAGACTGAAATCAAAATTGATCACCCCCTGGACGAAACGACGACAGAGGATCAGGGCAAACGTCGTAGCACAGGTAGTATTAATAGCCTCAAAAAGCTGTGGGAGCAACCACCCGACTATGCTAGCACCAATCTCAATGGTAGCTCTGCCTGCACCTCTACCATTTCCTCTGTCCAGCAGCTGTCACCCAAATATGGGCTCAAAGCCAAGCCCCCACCAGCTGCCCCACCACCACCACCACCACCAGCACCACAGCTGCTCCCCCACAACCACGCTATAAAATCCTGTATCTCCACAGATGATGATGACGAACCAGAAGTGTCCACCTCGCCACAGCCCTTGGCGGAAGTCATACCCAACGACTTGCCCAAACAGAAGCCCGCTGTCCCACATAAACCCACCAAGCTGACCATCTATGCCACACCCATAGCCAAACAACTACAACAACAACAGTCTTCGTCGGACACCATTTCGCGTGAGAATATCCTAGAATTGGTTAGCTTACTCGAAGGTTCCCTCAAGCATCCTGTAACTGCCATCAGCGCTTCCCAATGGCTCCAGCTCAGCGACAAACTGAATATCCTACAAAATTCCTGTGTCATATTTGCCGAAAATGAAGCCATGCCCCCTCATTCCAAGTTCCATTTTCGAGAGTTGGTCACACGTGTGGAAACCCAATCCCAAAACTTACGTTCAGCGGGCAGTAAAAATATCCAAGACAATGAACGTTTAGTGGGTGAAGTGGGTCAGTCACTCAAACAGATTTCGAATGCATTGCATAGGTAAATAATAGGAAAGGGGATGGTTACCACACCAGGACAACGAAGGAGTGGTCAAGGTGTTGGTGATATGGGCATTTGGCTAGATGCCGAAGGTAACTTCATCAAACGTAAGTAAGTCACAACCATCCCCCGGAGAGCTTCCCAAAACATGGAGCTCCAGCCAACACAACGAACAACGAATCAAGGAAATGCATGGAATGAACTGTCTCTTAAAGCCAAAATAATTGACAAAACCACAAAGTACAGTGGTTGAAAAAAGTATTTGTCTAGCAGTGAGTAGTCGAAAGTTTTTCAAATGCTACCCAAAGAAATGAAGCTTATTTTGTGAATTATGAGATATTGGTATCCCTCTGGACTGTTCAGATATAGTAAAAAGCATTTTAATGTTAAATTGATCTTAAAGTGTCATCCAATGTAGCTGAAAATCATCCAAAGGATATGAAAAATGTATATGATTAAGCTATCTATGCCAAAGGGAACTTAGGGAACTCTATACTTTTTCGGTCTACGAACCAAAGAGGCATACCTGTTCTGTACCAAACCGAACCAAACCGTAACCGTACCGTTGATTCCACCTGCTAAATCGAATGTTAAGATTATATATTTAGAGATATTTTATGTCCGAAGTTCTGAAAGGTTTGAAACAGACTCTAACGTTGACATAAGTTCAACTATGCCAATATTTTGTGTTGTACTTTCAAAACTTCTCCTGAACACAATTAGTTCCTTCATAATTTTTTAAATTTGTTCTCTTGGTCCAAATGCCGAAACGAAAATTCTTTGTAAGAACATTGGAGTATATACAATGTCAACTTCACTTCTATGAAGCACTTCTCTAAGGTGGTGTAGTCTTATATCAATATGCTTCATTCGTGAATAAAATAAAGGATTCTTAGAGAGTTGTTGTGCACCGATACTATCTCCATATGTCCTAATTGCTGCCTTCTTTGATATAAGTCCTAATTATATAATAGACTTCGCATGTAGTTCGACTCTTAAGCTACTGTTTCAGCGCAGCTTTAGCTTGTTTTCTTGATTCCCAAGAAATAGCTTCTATATGTAGCCACTAAATGACTTTCTGTTTGCCATCCATTAGGATTTGCCTGGACCGCATACACCCATTTACATCGAATTGCTTTCGCGTCAACTGGTAACTCAGTAAGGGACCACGTGTTATTGCCCAGAAGAGAATCATATTCAGTTTTCATAGATTGTTTCCATTCCTCACATTCTTTTAAATTTTTCTGCTTCTGCGTAACTATTATGTACTTGCACAACAGCTGCCATCACTGTTTCAAGCATGTGATTCAATATTATTTCCTTTTCCGATTGGTCCGGTTCTGGTCCTCTTTTGTTAAGAGCATTTTCTAAAATAATTTTAATAATAAACCACTTGACAGATCCAGTTTTTATATTCAAGCGGTTTTCATGCCTGGTTCGAATCCCTGAAATTTCAGTAAAGATCCACAAAAAAAAATTCCTCCTTTTTTTCTTGAGTCTTGACTTAATTTTTAACCAACTTAAAGTAGAATCTAAGTATGTATCTTTATCGAACCAAGACGATATAATTCCGTTAAAATGTTCGGTTCGATTAAAAAAAGTACTGTATCTTCCCTAAAGGTTCTTCGAGCCGGATTTATATGATGTTATGATGATATGTTTTGTTCCAGCTATAAAAACTTGTTAAAGGGATAAAAATGAATGAGTCCATGCTAATGGTCAACCTCTACAAAATCTAAACAGGGTTGCCTCTTCTCGCAAAAAAAAAATGTTCCTATCTTCTAATTATGATCAAATTACATTAAAATCTTAGACCATCTGATATATGGTAGAACAGAAATCGGCCCTAATGATTTATTAATTTTTCAAGTTGGTCACTGAGTACAAACAAAACATAAAGAATTTCATAATTGATACTATCTCTCTTATTTCTAATATAAAACTGTTTTTTCGAAAGCAGAATTGACTTAAAATGGGTATTGAACTAAGAGATGGCAACCAGGAAACAACATTTATACTATGGTTTCCCGTAAATCAATAAAGATTTAAGTATCATCATCTGTTTGATTTTGAAATGGCTTAAATATGTTGCTTACTAGATTTGAAGACAGCAGTTGAGTGTTTTATAACCGACTTATCAAAGCAGGAATATAAACCGAAACGAGTATCAGTATCGGTCAAACTATTAATAGAAATTTTATATTTCAAATAATATAAGCGTTTCCCAAACATATCTGATATCCGAAATTCCATGAATCGATACCCAAATTCGTTTCGGTTTAATACAATGTCAATTTGGTTTTTCCTTCCATATGAAACATATTCTTATCACTTAACATATAAAGCAGAGTGCGCCACGCACCTATCTTCTGTGTCTGCTACACACACAATCCCAAAGCTTGATAGTGTGTGTTTGGGCACCACTGCTTTAGAATGCTCTTACGGCTATATATATATCTCAAGCAAGAAGAACCACAGGAAATAGAAAAAGAACCCTATTTTTGTTTGTGTATGCCGCGAGATGTGTTCTTTTTTAATTTGCGAGAGTCTCATATGACGTTGCAGGTCTGAACGCGCCTACAACAAAACCTTAGCTCGTAAAGAAAGAGAGCAGATCACGCATAAGAATTTGATGTTGCTTTATAAAGCAGAGTTCCCCAGCGATAGCCCCGGGGGCACGAACTTGCCGAATGCTTGCCGAAGACATACTTCATTGTGTGTTAGAGAGAGACACAGTAACGATTTAGCGTTCTCTTCTTGGGGATCTTTGTTATAAAGGCTTATCGCTTGCGTGGACCGTACAAACAACAACGAATTCGTGCCTTGCTGAATGGCCTTGGGCACCTTTGCCTTTAGGTTCATAAGTTATACAATGGTTGGATAAAATTCTGACAAATTTGGGGAACTGGGGCTCACATCAGTTTTAAATCAACGGTTGGGTTTCTGATAAGGTTTTTTCGGTTCCGAACTTTCTGAGGCAAACTTACGAATTTAACAAAAATTACAAAAATATTTGTAAATTCAGATGGAAAGTTTATAAAGTCAGCTGCATTTTTTTGGGTCAAACTAACAAAGCCTAATTTTTATGAGCTGAGATTTTTGACAACAGTTTTTAAAAATCTCACTTTATAATAAACCAAAATACTTATGGCAATACGAATACTTTTTTTCATCACTGTAAACAGCAATGAAGACCTCGACTAAGCAATGAAATGGCAATGAAACAGAGAACCTAGTGTAGAGGTTACTTCACTAGAAAACCCCCAAACTTAAAGCAACAAATAAATTAACAGAACGAACTTCAAGCCCAGCGATGAAGAAATGGACAACTACAACTACACATGATAATTTACTAAATATACATACAAAATATATATACATATATATATTGATATCGTACTTGGTAGCCTTGTAGTATACCTAACCAACATCTTGTAGTAGTATCTAAAAAAAACAAAAACAAAAACTAAAATTATATAAAATCTAGTCATATATAATGCAGAGAGAAACAAGCTTCAAAAAAAACTGAGTTGCAAAGCAAATTTCAACAAAACATACCGGAAGTTCTTTTAATTGTAAAGTAAACCGCTATATAAAATTACCAAAACGTATTCTCGCTTCAATAACCCAGACCAGAACGAGCGTCAGAATGAAGGAATATTCTATATATTATACATATATATATTCTTAGAATATCTCAATTAATTTAGCAATCTAAATATACATAAATCTATATATATATATATATATCCTAGTCGTAAACAGTTTTATTATCAAAAACCAGATATTATATATGCTATATATGGTCGTTGATCCCCCTCCCCCCTATTCGTGTTTGTCTAATTATTTCCACAATTATTATTATTATTATTACCTAATTAGCAAAGCCCAAAGATATTATTAAACTACTCACATATACATATATATTTTTTAGTGGCAAAGACTAAATTTGATTTAAACAAAATGCTTTTAAGACATATTGTAATTATTATCTCTGATATTTTTATGGATTTTAAACAACTTTTTATACGTAAAACCAAATAAAGCATCAATTTATTTCACAAAAAAAATAAAAGCAGCTATAAACAGGGCGGTAAAACCAATTTATATACATATATATGGCTACTCCCCTAAAACAAAATAACAAAGAAAAGACAACAATTTCAGAAAACAAAATCCTCTATATACCTAATCCCTATATACAAACATATAAATATATTTCTGTAACTTCTATATGATAAAACAAAAATGATAATGCTAAAACGGAGCGTTTTGATATGTGCTACGGAATAATAGATATTTATTAATACGAAAACGGATCAAAAAAATATATATAAAAACAAAAACAAAACACACAAAATACTTCAAAGAGAAATAAAAATGATATTTAAAATGAAATCGTATTTATGGGAATTGTTATTTGGTTTAGGAAAGGCTTTTAAGGGTTACGTCGACTTTCTTTGCCTGCCTCCCATTTAAAGAAAAGCCTTCACACGTTCAAATTTCTGTAGGAAAGTGGGCTTTAGTGAAACTCATGTGCGAGGAGAGGAGGCCAGTGTTTGTTTAGACGCCCGCCTAAAAATTTAAAAACCAACAGCTCGATAACGATAGCTATCGACAGACTTAGCTTTAAAACCGCTATAAGTTGGCTTGAAAAAGTATATATTGTTTTTCTAAAAAGCTTGTGTGCACACTGGGTTGGACAACATAAACAAAACAAACCACGAGAAATCCCTGCCTAGATTGACTAGGACAACGCAGGCAGCTCATCCCGGATGTAACAGACACATGCCTAAATGTAGCCAAGGACCATACTAATGTACATATTTGTCGAATTAGCCGCTACAACAGCAACAGATATGCGTACATTTCATTCCGTGTGCCGGGGTTGGCGATCCTTGGGCAGTGGGTCGTTCCTGGACTGAGACCCGATTGCGTTGGGAACAGCAGCAGAACGGCGAAAGGCAGTCACACGTGGACTTTCGGGGCAAACAGTCCAAAACACGCATTATCAAGTGGGAGTACCACAAGTAGATGTACTTTCCCCCTGCGCCCAACCTTCTCCTGATGTTAAAATGGTCACCTACGCTGATAACTGTTCTATCATCACCACAAGCCCAGATGTTAAAGCTCTCGAACAGAGGATAAACACTTACCTGCCCAGTCTAGCCGATTTTCTCTCCAATGGGAATCTAAGCCTTTCACCCTCCAAATCGTCCGCCACCCTGCTCACTACGTAAACCAAAAAGGTCAAACTGACAACCCGAAAATACTTGTTGTCGTTTTGCAAAACACTCTGAGGAGGTGATCAAAAAAGTAAGGAGGAGGAATAAGGTCCCGAAGGCCATAGCCTGAAGCCATCGTTACCACCTATAAGGCAATAGGGAGGTCTATGATAAACTACGCTGCCCCAGTATGGTCCCCTAACATCAGCGACACTCAACGGCGAAACCTCCAGCTTGCCCAAATCGCTGCGCTGCAAGTAGCCACTGGCTGCCATATCATGACCCACCCCAACCACCTTTACCAGGAGACAGATGTCCTCCCCGTCCGAGTATTCCGCTCTGGGAAAAAAAGGAGCCTTAATAGCTACCTTGCTCGCATCAACGCTGGCAATGCCAATGTATGCTCCACTGCACTTCTTTAATTGTCCCCTTAACCCCACTGTCCTCACACCAATAGATCTTTGAACCCAACCAGTCGAGGTCACCTACTTCCTCGGTCTTATCCCAGATTAGTATTCTGTATCACTTTAATAATGTAATCCCTCTCTTTTCTTTTCTTTCTTTACGACAAATCTTTCCCGCCGCTACAACAACAACAACAGAAACGACTGCACCATCCTAGGATCGGATAGGGACTTCAACAAGGCAGTTGAGAATTCAAACTCCTACCTCCCAAGAGTCTATGCGCACCTGGCTGGCAGAAACCTGTCTCTTTCCCCAGAAAAATCAACCTCAACCATCTTCACTACTTGGACCAAAAAAGTTAAAGAAAGAAAGCTCAATGTCACTGTGGATGGAGGAAAAATTCCCACTATTAAATACCCAACAATTTTGGTAGGGACATTGGACAACCTATTCGGAGAACACCGCGCGCAAAGAAAGAGAAAGGAAAAGGTCCCTCAGGGCTTAAGCTGAAAGCTCCTAGATAAAGGAGAAGGAGACATTGCTGGAGACATTACAAGGCTATAGAACGTGTTCAGTGGGACTACGTTGCACTAGCATGGACTGCAGCCATCTCTGGGTGTCACACTATGACCCAACTGGATCACCTACCCTAGGAAACCAGCATGGTCGGTGTCCGTGACCACCACAACATGTTAGCTAAGCAATTTTTTGCCAATGGTCTGCAGAAGGAGCATCCCAACTATCAGGTCGTACAAGTCCCTCTGCCCCAGGTCCTAAGGTGTGCTCAACTCCACTGCAAATACAAGACAAATTACAAAAGCAAAGAATAACGCTGTGAGAAACCCCATCCACCATTGAACCGTGGCTGAAGCCATCGTCTCCAGCCAAATGTTGTCTTGGGAGGAAGACTTCCCCCTATTAACCATGCTGAATAAACCCTGCCTAGAAACACGAAGATAACACTTTCTTAACTTCGCTCAGGGTATCACCGCATGACACAAAACAACTTTTTGATTCCTCGAATTAGACCTGGAAGACTCTGACGAAAACGCTTTCTAACTCCATACTCTCCTCTAAGCGCATTTTTGTTTTTCAAAACTTTTCTTTACTCCTAACTTTTTTTCTATTATCCCAACAACATATGCGTACAACAACAACTACAATTCCTGTCCAGCAGGTCCTACTTCCCTCATGTACTTGCAGACAAGATGTCAGCATCTTCATGCCTGAAATTCGACAAATGATTCTAACTCCCCAACCTGTCAGCCTCGCGTGAGGGAAGAAATCCATCTTCGGGCTCAAGAACATCGTCGTGCTTGATCCACCACCCATCGGCGAATCAGACAAACAGCTGCCCAGAATCACGCACACGACTCTTGCCCAGCTCAGATCGGGGGGCTCATGCTTCCTCAATAGCTACCTCGCCAGAATAAACCCTAAGGAAGCAGATGAGTGCCCTGACTGTAAAGGAACCCCGCATGATACACTTCATTTGTTCAACGTAACCTGTCCCCAGAAGACCTATGCCCGCACTCCATCGAGTGTGCTACCTTCCTAGGGCTAGGCCCTGGACCATCGTCATCTTCTCTATATTCTATATAGTCCCACATATCATACAATTTCAAAGTTTCTATCCACCTCTTACCTTTAAAAAGTTCCTGCTCGGGCGCCATGTTTATTCTCAAAACAAATTTAACCAAACCATTTCTGTGGGGCGGGATCCTGGCGAAAAGCCAAAAGAATGAAATGACAGATTGGCAGAAAAAAAATAAGACGTTATTCACTTTATCGGTTGCCCAATATTCCTAGAGCATAGAACAATGCTGTTAGGCCAGGAAGACTTATCGCGTCATAAGGTCTTAAGCATGCTCAATGCCAAAGACTGGACACACTCAATTTAATTAGTCAAGAACCGAACCAATTGAAATGCATGCTTTTACTTTGATGAAAATTAGATATCAGATTCTTCAATGAAGGTGACATAGTTTAAGAAAATTCCCCCTTTGTATAATTTTTAATTGGGCCAACTAAATAGCCCACAGTTGTATTCATAAAAATTTATGGATGCCAACGGTTTATTAAACTATATCAATTTGAACTCTATTAATGCATTTTCTAAACGTTTTATTACTTTGCCACTTGTTTTACAGCACTTTCAAAATTCCCCACGATTTAGAACGAACTTAATCAACCAAATTACAAAATTCTCGAATTCCGTTTAGCCAACCTTTTGCACGATTTGTCTATAATTTTATTTATAAAAGACCAAGCCATAGCCATAGATTCCGCGTGAAAGCTTTCAGTTGTACAAAACTTATTAACTATAAAACTATGCGCGCATGTGTCGGGGGGACAAGAATGATAATTAAAACTGATCAATTGCTTTCAGCAGCATTTTAGCAATTTGAAAGCAAGCATTAGCAACACGTTGCCAGGCTGAAAATATCGTGTTTTATTCTAGACAAACAGCTGGGTGCACTTTCCAGCTGACGGAGTCTGCAATTGTATGGGAATTGGAATTGGATGCTGAGGCTGATGCTGATGCTAGTGAAGGGCAACATCTCACTTGGCTTTGGCCCGGGGTCGTTGCAATTGTATGCAAATGAACGCGTGCCCCCAACGAGCTTGTGCTAAAAATTGCATAATTATTACGTTTTCGTACAATGTATGGAAATTAAGTTATATATATGGGTAAATGGGATTTTAATTCCCTTGTTTAGATTTTTTTATATACAAAAGTTAGTTAGGACTAGGTCACAGCTTAGACATTGTGATTTTCAATAAGAAGGGAGCCAATCACAGCTGAAATAGCTGATCGGTTTGAAATTGTCAGTACACGGACCCGCACGTCGAAGACCAAGAAATTGAAAAAATTGGATTGAAAAAATTTCTTTAAATAAGAAATAAGTTCTTAAATCAAGTATTGTTTATTTCATGTCTGAGTTTATGGAACCTAAACCACCTGTTGAAATTCTGAAAGACAAAAGAAAGTGTTTTACCTTGATTTTTAAAAAAATATATTTTTAATAAATAAACTCATAATAAATGATTTATTATGGTTATTTTTGTTTTTAAAGAGTCCAAACCACAAAGTGGAACTTTGTCAAATGTTTATAAATGTTAATTTCTTGCAAATTGGTTCTACCCTCTTCCCAAATGATATGCTAATCAATTGCAAATCTTTCCAAAACAAGTAACCGATTTCTCTTCAACTCAAAAACCAAAACAACAATTAATGAGTCAAAGGAAAAATACTTAAAATATAACCACAAAATTAGCTAATTGATATAAGAAATATCTATATTATTATTTTTTTTTTTATGTTCCAAAACCCAGCATGAAATTGGTTATTTGGTTGTTTGGCTAATGCCCCCCAACTCAGCGCGCTTGGTGGAAAGACCCGGCTATTAATGTGTTTATTACAAACATTAAACATTTTTCACACCTCCTCGAGCTACGTAATCCATATTAAGACACATGTTCTTTGAGTCATAGTTCTATGTATATAAAATAAAATGATTAATGATCGTTTTGGGTTGGTGGACGAATTTCATCCGGTTACAGTTTGCTTTTTCACGCAGGTGAACTGCTTTTCGTGCATGTTAATTAGTTTATTCACCGGGCCGTTTGTTTTAAAATTAAACGAAATCAATGCAAATATTAAAGTTGACTGCAAGCCAAACAAACCGGCGAGAATATTTAAATTTGTACATTATCATAAATTTCAAAATTGTTAATTGAAATGCCGGCAGTTGCGTAATGAAATTTTGATAAATGTAAAGAAATTCTGTGCATGTTATTGACTTGAAAATGAAAAATTCACGTGCCTCTAGACGGGTCTAAAATAGCCTCCGGGCTTAGATTTATGTATGGCATAATTTACGAGCTCGATAGCAAAAATAAAGCAAAATTGCACAATAATAATCATGTAAAAAAAAAAATTATTAACAATTTTATGCGTCGTCGTTACGTTAGTGACCAAAAAGGTCATACAATTTATGTACTTGCAGCAGTTGTTGTTTCTGTTGCCAGGCCAGAAGGTGTGCAATTCTATTTTATATTCAATTTCAATTTTTATGCTTCGTGATCAGAGACTATTTTAATGGTTGGGTAAATCTATAATATAAAAATGAATCGCAAAATGTGTTGGTAAGCGCATAACTCAACAACGCCTGGACCAATTTGGCCAAATCTTTTTTTAAAATGTTCGTTGAAGTTCAAGGATGGTTTTTACGGCGAGAAAAATTAGAATTATTGCTGGAAAAACCCTAAAAATAGCCCTTTTCTTTTTCCCATACAAATGATTTGTAACTAAAACGTAGTCAATTTGAGCTTTATTGCTATGGTATAAAGTTCATATTAAATTACAAGCACTCACTGTTGTCTAAGCAATGTAGGTGTGTTCCTTTTGTATTAGTTTCGGCACGCGAGATAAAATGCATCAGTTTCCACGTCATTACATCAGTCAAACAAAAATCGCGTTACCAACAGTGTTTTATTATTTTTAATATCCAAATTTTAAATAAATAAAACAATTCGTACGGCTTAAAAGGATTTGACTTCAAGTCATATCAAATTTAAAAAAAATAAAGTTGTCTGTTACCTAATTTACTGAGTTTGCTTTTGTCAACTGATACACGAAACAAATTCGTATATCGTGTTTTGTACAGAGTGTTTAGTTAGTTAGTGTTTAGTTCGTGATTAGTGAAAAAATAATTTATATTTGATATGCCTATCTTTAATGGATTTCATCGTAAAACATAATGTGTTTGGTGAGACACGCTGCTGGATGTATTCTGTGGAGTGGCAGAAACGAGGATTGCCACATGCACACATTTTGATTTAGTTGGTTGAAAAGATAAGGCCAAATGAAGTTGATGCAGTGATATCAGCTGAAATCCCTAATGTACAAGTAGATCCTGGATTGCATGAGGTAGTTATCAAAAACATGATACATGGTCCCTGTGGAACTCTTAATCAAAATTCACCGTGTATGATGGATGGTAAATGTTCAAAACGATATCCACGGACATTAATATCGGAAACAATTACTGGTAATGACGGTTATCCATTGTATCGTCGCAGATCGACAGCAGACAATGGAAAATCAACAATTGTCAAATTAAATCAACAAGATATTGAAATAGATAATCGTTGGATTGTTCCATATTCACCCATTTTATCAAAGACATTCAAAGCACACATCAACGTTGAATCTTGCCATTCAGTGAAATCTATTAAATACATTTGCAAATATGTAACCAAAGGGTGTGATATGGCTGTGATTGGAATTGGTGCAGAGAATTCCAATGATGAAGTTACCCAATACCAAATGGGCCGCTATGTCAGTAGTAATGAAGCAGTTTGGCGAATATTTTCTTTTCCTATTCATGAGAGACACCCTTCTGTTGTTCACTTAGCTGTGCATTTAGAAAATGGACAAAGAGTGTATTTTACAGTACAGAACGCAGTACAAAGTGCTGCTCAGCCACCATCTACTACATTAACCAGTTTTTTTGAGACATGCCAAAACGATTATTTCGCACAAACATTGCTATATTCTGAAATGCCAAAATATTATACCTGGAATCAATCCTCAAGGAGATTTATACGACGGAAACAAGGAAAGCCAGTTCCAGGATATACAGATGTATATTCCACCGATGCGATTGGCCGGATTTATTCAGTACATCCAAGCAATGATGAATGTTTTTATTTACGACTGCTATTAGTCAATGTACGTGGCCCAACATCATTCCAACAGTTACGAACTGTTGATGGTGAATTGTGTGGATCCTACAGAGAAGCCTGTCAACGTTTGCAATTGCTTGAAAATGACGCTCATTGGGATCAAACTCTCAATGATGCTGTAATATCATCACACGCTCATCAAATACGAACATTGTTTTCTATAATCATATCTACATGCTTCCCATCAAACCCAATTGATTTGTGGATCAAGTACAAAGATTATATGTGTGATGATATTTTGTATCAAATACGGAATAGAATGGGAAATCCAAATATACAAATCAGTGAAGAAATTTACAATGAAGCATTGATTTCAATTGAGGACATGTGCTTGATAATGTCAAACAAACTATTAATTCAATTAGGCCTGACCGCGCCCAATCGTCCAATGCATGACGCTTTTAACCAAGAGTTGCATCGAGAAAGACTGTATGATCTCAACGCTTTGAAAGAATTAATTCAAACAAATCTTCCACTGTTAAATGAACAACAGAAGTATGTATTTGAAACTCTTATGAAAGTAACAAATGATGAAACTGGAGGGATTTACTTCTTAGATGCACCTGGTGGTACAGGAAAAACTTTTTTGATTTCATTAATATTAGCAACAATTCGCTCACAAAATAAAATTGCACTTGCACTCGCTTCGTCGGGAATCGCAGCAACTTTGCTTGAAGGTGGTCGAACAGCCCATTCAGCACTAAAATTGCCATTAAATATGCAAAGCATTGAAACTCCAACCTGCAACGTTTCGAAGAACTCTGCAATGGCAAAGGTTTTGCAGCAATGTAAATTGATTGTTTGGGATGAATGCACGATGGCACATAAAAAATCTTTGGAGGCTTTAGACAGAACCTTAAAAGATCTACGGAGCAATAATAACCAATTTGGTGGTGCAATGATTTTATTAGCAGGAGATTTTCGTCAAACATTGCCAGTGATTCCACGATCAACGCCAGCTGATGAACTCAATGCATGTCTAAAGTCCTCCAATTTGTGGAAACATGTCAAAGTACTTCATTTAAGCAAGAATATGCGTGTCATTTTGCAACTCGACCAATCTGGAAACATATTCTCTAAACAACTCATTGACATTGGTAATGGCAAATTTCCTATAGACATGTTGACTGGCTGCATTAACTTTCCTCAAAGTTTTTGTCAGTTAACTCGATCAAAAGATGAACTTATTCAGAAGGTGTTTCCAGATGTTTCTCAAAATTACAGAAACCATGATTGGTTGAGCGAACGAGCTATACTGGCTGCAAAAAACATAGATGTAAATGAATTAAATTTCAAAATTCAAGAACAAATTACAGGCGAATTGAGGATATATAAATCAGTTGATTCGGCTACTAATCAAGATGATGTAGTCAACTATCCACCGGAATTTTTAAACTCGCTGGATTTGCCAGGATTGCCACCTCACAATCTTCAATTAAAGGTTGGATGGAAGGTTATAATGTTGCGAAATATCAACCAACCGCGTCTTTGCAACGGTACACGGTTAGCGATAAAAAAATTACTAAGCAATGTGATAGAAGCAACTATACTCAAAGGAAAGTATAAAGGAGAAGATGTTCTCATACCGCGCATCCCAATGATTCCGACTGATGTGCCATTTGAGTTTAAACGACTACAGTTTCCAGTGCGGCTTGCTTTTGCTATGACTATAAACAAGTCCCAGGGGCAATCATTAAGTGTTTGTGGTATTAATCTAGAAAACCCATGTTTCTCACATGGTCAATTGTATGTTGCCTGTTCCCGTGTTGGAAAACCATCAGATTTGTTTATCTATGCGCCAGGTAATCAAACAAAAAACATCGTATACCACAAAGCACTACAATGATAATAATAATAATTATGATTCACATGATTAACAATAAAGCGATTACTTACTTTTAAATCCTTATATATGTTTTATTTAATTATTTTTTATTCACAACGCCCTATCACCAGGGTGACGGTTCTGTTCAGGAGAATTTTTTAAAATACGCAGGCACAAAAACTGCCACATTACAAATCTTTTTGACAGGACGAAGTCTGTCGGGTCAGCTAGTTAGCTATAAAATTAAAGGTATTTTAAGTGGTGGGAGATTGAACTTAACTATTTTATTGAAATGTGAAAATTGCTAAATTTCTTGGGATATTCAGGGTATTAATTGATAGCTTAAAATCACACATTTACTTTGTCATCGCTTAAAATTCGCATTCTTTAAAAATAGTTTCTGCATTTGTATATAATTCAAGTGTAGTCTTTGGAATTAGATGATGTGGGAATATCGATTTAATAAATATGATGGTCACACTGTGTATAGAATGAACGATGAAGAGATCGAGAGTAGAACATAGTATTATACAGATGCTGTTAATAAAATGTACGGCACAGAAAGTCAGATTAAAACACGTACAGACAAACCGTACAGAGCAGGGGTGCCCAGAATAAGCTTACGGCCGCGTAAAAACCAATACAAATCCAAAAAATATATCTTAAGCAAAAACAACCACGAGAAATAGAAAGAGAACCCCAATTTTTGTCAAGCAAGGCGAGCGCTGACTATGCATTAGCAAAATTGTTGTTGCTTTTTAATTTGCCAAAGACATAGGAAAGAGAGAAGAGAGTCCCGCGCCAACAACAAAACCTTAGCTTCGAAGGAAAGAGATTTGTTTTGGCTTCATGTAGACTTATGGCGCGCACGGATAAAGAAATTGTAATTAGTAAACCTTGTGAACAGTGTGTAAGTAAAATAAGAAAAATTCTTGCTTACAAAAGAAAAGATTCTAGTTATTTATTAAACTTCTTCCTAAAGGCCTTAACTCAGATAAGATAAATTTTTAGTTTGCTACGATATTTCACATGAATAGAACACCTTTTCATAATCATTCAGATTCAAAGCTATTTAAAACTGTTTCTATTTATGTGAAATATCGTAGCAAACTAAAAATTTATCTTATCTGAGTATAGGCCTTAACAAAAGAAAAGATTCTTGTTATTTATTTAACTTCTTCCTAATGCTAAAGTAAACATAGTTTAGTTAGAGTTTAGTCAATAATTAAAAACAAAACCGTAACCGTTATCCGATTTTAACAATTTAAAATTTGTAACCGAAGCCCCATTACCTTTATTATCATAACCGGTTAGCAGTTACGAAACTTAAACAAATAACTTGTTTCCTATTAAAAATTTTGATAAACTATTTAGTGTAGCACTAAATCTTCCTTCCTTCTTGCTTCCTTCTTGCTTCCTTCCTATTTCCTTCTTCCTCCCTTCTTGCTTTCTTCTTCTTCCTTCTGTCTTCCTTCCTTCTCCCTTTTTTCCTTACATTCTTCCTCTCCCTACCTTCTTCCTTCCTACATTCTTCGCCCTTCCTTTTTCTTACCTTTCTTCATCTTTACTTCTTCCATCCTTCTTCCTTCCTTCCTTCTTCTTTTCTTCATCCTTGGGTATTCGCATAGCATACGCTAAAAAGCAGGTTGCGTATAGCACCGAAAATGCAGCGTTTGTTAGAACAGAGGTACAGGGTTTGTCCGGAAAGAAATAGGACTGAGTCGATTTAAAAAATTTTTTTTGGCCAATCGTTACAGTTCTTTAAAAATTTTCCAAATAGGCTTCTTCTGCGTCAATGCATTAAAAGCATCACGGAAGGCATTCTCTGGAATAGCCTTGAGAGCATTTTCGGCTTGCACCACTCGCAGAAACACGTCGCGCGAAAATACCTATTCTGACTCTCCAGGTGCTCGAAGACAACTCACCAGCCGCTCGTTCGTTATCTAGGAACGCCCTCTACTGAGTCCAGTCGGTGCATGCAAGCTTCAAAGTACAGTCACAGCCGAAGAAAATCAATCCTGTTACTTTCCGGACAAACCTACAGGGTCAAAAAAGCTTAGGCACACCTTCATTTTCAAAGTTTTTTCCTACTTCATATAAATGCAACATTCATAAAGGGTTTTCACGTTTCACTTGGTTATAAAGTAATCTGTTTCAAAATTAAATTTTCATAAACAAAGTGTACTGTGAAAAATAAACTGAGATCACCAGTCCAGTCCCAGGTCATGAGATTAACTGCTTACATACAATTGTCAGTGTTGATAAACCCTTCGTTATCTTTAAGAAAAGATAAAATAAAAATAGAAAAGATGCTTTTGAGTTATAAAGTACATGTAGTACTTATATCTATCTGTAGTGGGTAAGGTATGAGACTGAAATTCAAACAGACCTGGGTTTAAGTCCGGTAAAGCACGTACAAAAATGTTTTTTTTTATTTTTTATTTTTGTGTATTGAAAAATTATCAGGTTATCATTATAAACACACAAAAGTGCGTTCACTACAATTTAAGATTATATTTAATTTTTAAATATATTACTTGAAACCCTAATTGTTTAATATTTGACTTCATTTTCCCTATGGTTTTGTTACAAATTAATAAAATCTAAAAATCGCACGATTTTTATGTCAAAAAAGTTTGGCCCCAGCTTGTCTGTAGTTGTTCTCTCTTTGGTATCCTAACGGTAATCTTCCTATTTCTTTGCACAATTTTCTATCTCTATGCAATTCCAGTATGAATTTCGTCACAGATTGAGCCAAATGTGCAGTTGTTCGAAGGTTTCATTAGAAATCGCATCGCGAAATTGGAGCTATTGTTGATAGGTCATATAAAAGTATTGAAAATGTTATAAAACAATACTTAAGCAACGGAAATATAGAGCAACAGACAAGATCAGGAACACCGGGAAAAATTTTATTGCGTTAGGAGCGAAACCCGAAATTCCGACTATGACATTATGCACTGAAATGCAGGAATCCTTTGAAGCAACCTATATAGAGCAGGCTATCATGAACGAGAACGATTCATTTCAAAGGTTTATAAGAAAAGAAAAGGTTGCAGCTCGCCAAACTTCATGTTCATAGACCGAAATCATTTTGAAATAGCGTAAAATTTAGTGACGTATCAAAAATTGGCCCATTTAGTTCTGATGGATCACAAAAAATTTACGAAAGCCTAAAAAAAGCTACAAGCAAATAATGTCTTTGAAACAGATAAGCAATGCTGCCCATTAAGTTAAAAATTTGATTTTAATCTACGTAAAAATGAAGATGAAATATTAAATTAACCTTCAAAGTCACAACTTGGTAACCACTTCTAAAAAAATATGCCTTAAATGGACAGCAGTGGTTCTTTCAACTACATAACGACCCAAAACATTCGTCATATATTGCTCAGGAATGGCTAATCCAGACATGATCCCGTTAAAAATTTCATAAAATGATTTAAGCGCTCTCCAATATTTTCCCTTTTCAACACTGCCCAGACAACAATTTGGCATATTTCTGCTTTTAAGTTCTGGTCATTATATTCGTTTATATATATTTGAATATAGAATAAAACTATTTAAATGTTACTACTGAATTGGAAAAATTCTAGACAACCCCAAATGAAATAAAATCATTATATTTCTTAGAAAATTTAAAATAAATTGGACTTTAATTTCTTAGTTTCTCTCTAAAAAAAGCCTCTAGAATTAGTCTTCTTTCGCGTGGTATTTCGACACTTCCGATTAAAATAATTTTTGGACAACCGTTTTGGTATAAATCTCACAAAGGAATAATATCATTATATAAATAATAACAAAGTTTCTTTTTTATTAATTGTTTATTCTACTCTGAACTACGACAAATCAGTATTATATTTATTTCTTTTTTATTTTCACAAATCGGCTACAATAACCTTAATTCGTCATCGGGCACATTGTCAGCGAGCTGGACTCCCTTTTCAAAGAGTACAGTAAATTATTGAAATCCTTTAAATCACACATGCACGAATTGCCAAGGGGCAATTAAAAGGAATTTTCTGTCTTTTTATTTTAAAATAATTTCATTATAACAAAAAATATAACAATTTCAGTTGTGTTCCTTGCTATAATTTTTACAATTTTCTCATTTGTGTGTAATTAATCAAATCTCTCACGATCTCTCCTCATTAGAACGTAGCAATTATTAAAGATTAGATAAAACCTTTACATCATATTTAGACAGACAAACACACAAAGAGCATCTAACCAATCACCTTAAATGGTTCTTAGTCTCTGTTGTACACATGCTTATACATACATACATATAATTATTATTGTTGTAATACATTTGTAATGGGGCACGGGCAAGTTAAAATTGACTTTTATTGATATTCGTGTTGTAAATCAAGGAAAATGTGCAAATAACATGCAATCACAGAGTTTGGGGTGGTGTTCAAGTCTCTCGAGCTGATTCACAGAGTCCGCTTGCTTTTACTTTCTAAATTTAAAATACACACACGACAATTTTAATTGCAAGAATTTCTGTAAATAAGTTAGACTTAAAACTTCCGTTTTCTGTCTGTGTGTGTGTGTGATTCATGCTTTGTGAAAGAAAGATATCAGAAGTGAGCGCGTTCAATGAACTTTTTTGGGCGTTATTTGGTTACGACCTTAGTTGTCAATAAATTTATTGGTTAAACATTGTCTTAATGCTTATAACGGGGGTGCGGCTTGAACTTGGCCTTAAGATTGGATTGGATTAGAGTTAATGTGCAGCTAAATGCCATGTCATGGATTGAGTAAGATGTTTTCTAACTGAAACTAAACTATGTTTGGATTTCGCTTGATTAATGAGAAGAAGCCGAGAGGGGATAATATCATTAAGTTTTCGTCACGTAGCACACGCTAACAGAAATTTACATTGCCATTCGCTAAATTCTTACGAGGGCTGTTTGATTAGACAGGGGCATTTGGAAACAGAAGTTAAGTTTTTTTTTAATTGAGGGAACACTCTACAAAGTAGACACATAAGCTAGTCTGACAATTGAAAAGTTTTGCAGCTCAACTGTTCGACATACGGAATCGCCGTCGTCCACAAATGTATTACTTCCTCATCATCAGCCATCTCGTATTAGGAGCTAGGGTTCTTGGCAAGAGAATTAGCGCGTATTTGTTTAAATGCTAGGCATAAGCACACATTCCTTGCGCCGAAAAGTTGGGAAAAATCGACTTGAGTGGAGCTTTTAACCTCCATGCCTCCTTGAGTTCCGATAGGTACGCCTCCATCGCTTGCACTCTTGGCGTGTTTATCACTCCGGCCAAGATGCAATGGTAACTTAGTAAAAACAAACAATTGTGAATAATAATTAAACTCAATAAATACTATATTTACTTTTCTTTCCAACGGCAGCCAGATAAGTTTTGTCATATATCCTATCCTATTCTATAAATGAGCTTTTTGAGCTTTTGTTGCAAATGACGTTTAAAGCTCATACTTGGCGTTATGTGCGAAACGTAGTATTTGATACTCAGAATTTGAAACTCGGTACTCGATACCTAGAATTCAATTCTGTGTGTGTGCGGAACACAGTACTTAATATTTAGTACTCGATACTTAATAAATCGATAATCCGAACTCGATACACAGTACATACTTAGGACCAGTGAACCAAAACTCTGTGCTATATGTGGGATACTCGAAAGAAAGTCAGTACTCGATACTTAGAATTCAGTTCTGTGTGTAAACGGAACTCACTACTTGATACTTAGTACTCGATACTTGATACTTCGATATTCAGAACTCCATACTCAGTGCTTGAAACTTACAGCTCGATCCAAAAACTATGTGTGCGACTCTCAAAAATCTAAAGTCAATACTCGATACCTAGCACTAGGTACTGTGTGTGTGTGCGGAACTCAGTACTTGATACTCAGTACTCGATACTTTGATATTCAGAGCTCGATACTCAGCACTCGATACCCAAAACTCAGTACTATGAGTGTGTGAAACTAAGTACTCGATACTTAAAACTCTAAGCTCAGTGATCGATACTCAGAACTCGATATTGTGTTTATGTGAAACTTATTAGCTCGATACTCAGAACTAGATAGTACTAGATACTTAGTACTCGATACTTAAAATTCAGTACTGTGCATGGAAACCTAGTACTTGATTCTTAGAACTCCATACTCAGCACTGAATACTCCGTACTCGATACTCAATTATCGATACTCAGAACTCGGTACTCAGTACAATTTACTCAGTACTCAATACCAAAAATATTTGAGTGCATAATTTAGTACTCGATACTAAGAACTCGATATCGATACCTTAAACACGGTAATGTTCTAAACTTAGTGGTACGCGAGACATTATACTGAATACTCAGAACTCGATACTCAGTACTTGTTACCTACACAGAGAAGAAACAAGCTCCCCGTAGAATGGATATTCGAATATCCACATAAAGATCCATTTTTTATTTTAAATATCCTTTTCACATTTTTCAGCTCCTTTGGATGAAGAATGAAGATCAATGAAATATTTTATTTCAGAATCGATTTCGAAAATATCTAATGGATCCCAAAAAAGAATAGTTAACTATCCATTCCAAATAGATGCTGAAAATATCCTAAGGATCATCAAAACTATCCTTTTTTTCTCTCAGTGTAGAGCTGAGTTCTGTGTTTGTGCAATACTCAGAATCGATACTCAGCACTAAATACTTCGTACTCGATACTCACTATTCGATGCTCAGAACTCAATACTTAGTACTCCATACTCACACAGACACACAATGTCATGCACAAACTCAATCCACCTGCAGCTACAGCAAATGGCAAATGTGTTTGACTTTTCAAAGTCAAAAGCTTAGCCAAAAGAATCTCTTTCTATTTTCAGTCCTCTAAAGACAAATTTACCAACCTATCCAACTGCCCTCGCATTAATTCAAAAATATATTTCCGACATAATCAAAAGACTTAAGCAACGAACTTGACTTCCTCTTCTCAAGTTCAACGTAATTTTCGTTGTAAACACGCGCCATCAGAACTCAAATAAATTTGAAAATGATTTAAATTTAGAACTTGCCTGACATTACATAAGTGAAACAAATTAATTGACATTAATTGGCTGCAAAATAGGCAATCGACGTGATAGCCTAAGCAGCAGCAGCAGCAGCAGCTGTGCAAATGAAACTGTTGACTGATTTTATGAGCCAGCTGGGCCATACAATTATAATTTATTTGCATTTTCTACACGCACACACACTCACACACACAGTAGCTCAAACAACAACCACTGCCCAGATAACAATTTACAATTATTTGTCTAACCATTAGAAAGTATTTTGACCTTCATTTGGGCCATTTTTTCCAAAGCGTCAAGTCGATCACATTATTATTATTATTATGCTAAATGATTTGAGGGCAAAACTTGTTTGAAGAAGCTTAGCTGTATTTATTTAGAACATTTCCTGACAGATTATTATGCAAATCATTCCCACCAGTTGTGACATCTTTGTGGGCCTTTCAAAACCGCAGTATTTCCGATTGGCAAAGACCAAAAAAGAAGAAAAAGAGTACCAAATTAGCACTCAGAATGTTGCTTCAACAAAAATCCCCATGTAAGCGGGAAAATTTTGCTGTATTTTTTTTTTCGAAAGTGTCTCAACGCCGAGACGACCATGACTCAGTTTTGTTTGTATCGCAGGTTGCAGGTTGTTGTAGTTGATGCTCTTGACGCACATGCGTTGGGGAAGACCAGACCAGCTGCTCAGATTTCAAAGTCTGTGTGTGAACGATTGCAAGAATTCCAGCAGCTGTGGGGTTTTTCGGAGATTTAAATAGAGAGATTTTATTAGTGGTTTACACGCACACACCTCAGTCAATTACTCAAAAGCAAAGAAAACAACACTTGATGAATGAATTGCGGCCAGCAAAGCAGAGAGCTTAGGCATTGGCTTTCTGAGGGGGGGAGATGGAATGTAGAATGTTTAGATTAAAAGCGGAAATGGGTAAAAGGATCTAATTACATGAGTCTTGTTACTTAGAATTTAAATTTACTATTTTAATTTACACATGGTAAAAATGTAAATGTTGGCTATACAACTCCTACAACGGGGCCAAGCCAAGCTTCTCTGTCTCTATTCGGGTATGTCCCTTCACATTTTGTCTGTCTGTCTACTCCATATTTACAGCAACAGAATTGATTCTCGCTCTTGCTATTCATTTTTCTTTCCAGTGTGACCATCGTTTCCCTCTTAAAAATACCTTATCACTTAAATATCAATTTATCCACATTTTGGCGTCCTTTCCAAATAATTTCAAAGGAAAAAAGTTTCACGGTTTACTATTTACAATGTCTACTTTAGTTGTAAGTAATTCTCGCTCTATTCTCGCTCTCGTTATCCATTTTTATTGACAGTGTGACCATCGTTTTCGTCTTAAAAATTCCTTAACACTAAAATATCGATTTAAATAAACTACTATGGTTTACTATTTACACACAGTTTACTATTTACCATGACTCTATACGGATTTGTCTGTCTGTCTACTCCGTACTTACCACTATCCATTCTCAGTTTAGTTATTCATATTTATTTACAGAGTGGCCATTGTTTTTACCTTCAAAGTACCTTAATACGATGGGCGATCATTTTTCAATAATTTCAAAGAAAAAATATTTTCATTTGAATCATCAAATGATTTTTTAAGGTTGCCTAAGTAATTTTTGGAACACGAATTAAATGGGGGAACATATTTTTTCAGCCTTAAATAATTTTGAAAAATTTTAATTTATTCAAAATTTGTACTTTTTTGTATTTTTAATAAAATAAAAAGTTTTTACTCTCATTTGGTCGCTTGCTCATCATAATTTGTTGCTTGATCTAAATTAACTATTTTGACTTGCTTCGATTTCCATTTCAGCGAATCAATGGCCTTGTTTACTTGCGCACATCAACTACAATTATCCATCATAAATCTTCAATCATAAAAGTGTTTGATAGAAATTTAAGCCAATAAATGATCGATTTTTTTTATTGCCGGAATTTCTAAATAAAATCAAGTACAAACTAATAAACTGGGAATTATTTAGTAATATTTATAACTGCTGGAATCACCCTTTATTTTTCCAAAAATAAATTGTTGCGCATTTGATGTTTGTTCTCAACAACAGCAAACTCGCATATTCGATAGCCAGTTCTTTTTGCTAGGTCGAAGATAATTTACAAATTACAAGCTATTTTTTCTACTTAAGTATTTAATATTAATTATACTAAGATTACTTTAAATGATATGTGATTTTGCCCATTCTTAATTTTTGCACCAATTCCTGAAACCTTTCTTAGCTCTTCTCCTCTGTTTCGTGTGACAATTTATTTAACCAAATACAAAGTCTCTTCCATATTAATTTTTGTAAAGCAAACAACTATTTGCTTACAATAAAGCAGACCATTTATAACAAATCAATCGATTTGTGTGGGTAAACACGGTCATTGACATGGCTTCGACTTTAAACTTTTTGTTTGAGCCCAGAGATTACGATTATTAAGAACTTAAATAATATTCAAACTTATTTATTATGTATGTAAGCTGTAACAAAAATGAAACACAAATGTTTATTAGTGCTTTGTATTTGCATTTATCGAAGACAAGGGAAGGAATTTTATTGAAAAGCTTCACTCTCATAAATAGAGTATTAAAAAGCGTGTTCCCCAAATAATCTAGACAAAAAATTTGAACAAAAAGTTTATTTTTATTTTTTTTTGATTTTTTTTTCTATAAACTTTTTTATGTGTTCGAGTTTGCTCCATGGAATTAGGAACGTGTCTTTATAAAACAAGTAAAGTTTTACTGCTTGTTTTGAATACCGAAACCAATCACTGGATATGCAATTCTATTATATTGTTATTAGTATCAATCCCTTTATTTTTTTAGTTTTTTAATTTATTTTATTATTAAAGTCGACCAAAAAAAGCCGTCAAAAATTTAAAAAGGGATTATCAACTAAGAAAGGCTCACAAAGGAATACTTACAAAATAAACCAATAACGATACCCACACGTGGGGAGAATTTTACTTGCTTGTCCGTCCAGCTATGCCTCCGATTCGCAGCCAGATGTGGTCAGACATGTAAGTAGATTTAACAAAAACTTTAAAATTTTGTAGATCGGAAGAAGAAAAAAATCTATACTTAAGAGCAAAGGAAAAAATAAAATAATTATAATAAAATAAAATAAAGTAGAACAGGAAAAAAGTTTATAACACATTTTTAAGGTAAGCTTCAAAAATAAACAAATATATTCTTAAAATTTAAAAGTAAATAATAACCGAACAATCTTTGATCCGGTGGGGGAGTCAGCCCGAACCACAGCTGAGAGTATTCGGAGATTTTGCGGGAGATAATAATAAAAAGACGTTTTTAAAGAATAGAGAGAGAGAGAGAAGGAGCGACATCTGTTGAAAGCAAGTTATAGAGATCATTATAATTCTTACATATGTCATGTCCAAAAAAAAAACACTTAAAAACCGCCCGATTTTTTTAAAAAATATTTTCGTTTTTCAAAATATTAATTTATAGGATGAGGATGTTTACGAGGAGGATGGCCCTTCTTTTAGGGACACCTTTCTGGGGCTTGCGTGGAATAGGCCTCCTGGGGAAACCATGTTAAAAAAAACGCGCCTTGAATCTTACCTCGATAGGTGGCGTGGAAAAGAGTTCATAACAGTTCCAAAAGGTGTCAAGTTTTCCTCACTTTGGAACTCAAATTCAAACAAACGTACGTAATTTGTATGGACTTTGCAAGACTTTGAAATTCAATAAAAAAAAGAACCATGGTCGAATACTTTTGGTATGTAAATTCATTATAATTCGCGGTCCATCGAGGAAAAATAATTTCAAAATATTTGGAGAAAGCTACCTTGTAGTAAACAATTACCCACGAGAGAGACAGCTACAAAATTATAGTAAGCAAGTGAGAAAGTCGGTGAAGCGCGACCCTACTCTGTACCCTGAGTAGGAGCTAAATGCAGCGCTGCCGCTGTGCTCATCTCTATGTTTCTCTCTCTCACTCTTTGGGAGGGGTTTTCTTTATTCTTTTTTGCTCATAACTTAAGAACCGCTCATCCGATCTTTTTCAATTCTTCGGCAAATTGATACATATTACTAAAGACTAACTCTCTCTAGAAGGTGCGAATTATCTATTCACAAAACTGTGGGAGATATAACGATATTTATAAATTGCAAGGGCGTGGCAAAAATTGAAAATAAACTTGATCTGCTTGCAGAAGCATTTGTCCCATACATGTCAAACCTTTAACTCCGCTATTAGTTGACCGATCCAAAAAATCCTAGTTCACACCAGAATTACATCAATTCTTAACAAACCCTCGTTGTCAGTTTTACCTTCAGACAATCCGTTTCCAAGAAATTTTTCCAACCTTGGGCCTATGTTTTAAATTTTTGATTAACTTTGAACCAGAGTAGCCCTTTTTAATAGGTTAGGTTAGGTTAGGTTGCAATGGTTAGAATAGGAGAATCCTATTTCTTCACTTAGGCCAATGAAGGCCCGTTGTGTTACCATATAACCCTTTCTACGCTGTCCACGTAGAGGGAGGGTCTTCTTCGTTAAACCATTTAGAAAATAATTGAAATTTGAGCAGCGAGGCTATATCTATTTTAGAGATGTCCGACAGATCGTTTAGAAAAGGACGACCCAGAACTGTAATTCGTCTTCTACTAAGAGCTGGACAATGACAGAAGAGGTGTTGTACACTCTTCTCCTCATCCACTGAGTTGCAGTTTCTACAGTAGTCATTGTGTCTGATGCCAAGCCTAGCGGCGTGTCTTCCTATTAGGCAGTGTCCAGTAAGGGCCCCTACTAGTAAAGAGATATTCACTCTATCTTGACGGAGTAACGCCCTAGATTTTTTAGTATTAAGGGTAGGCCATGTAAGCCTAGATATTTGACATGTGTGAATTGTTTGCCATCGATCCATGGTTATTCGATAGGTAGTTTCCTTTGTTTGTAGCTTAATAGGCACGCCTATGTTGCTCTTATCCGGTAGGAGCTGAGTGGTGGTGCCAAGTCTAGCGAGGTGGTCGGCCATCTCGTTGCCTTCTATGTTGCAGTGTCCAGGCACCCAAACAAGATTAATTTCAAAGTGCTGAGCCATCTCATTAAGAGATCTGCGGCACTCCGTAAGAGTTTTGGTGTTGTTAACATAACCGTCAAGGGCTTTTAATGCAGCTTGACTGTCTGAGAAAATAAATACTTTACGTCCTTGTATTGCGTGATTTTGCAGATGGTTGGTAGCTTCCTGGATGGCTACAACCTCTGCTTGGTAAACACTACAATGATCAGGTAGTCTAAATGAAGTTTTGATCCCGAGCTCTGGACTGAATACTCCGCCTCCTACCTGTCCGTCCAGCTTGGAGCCATCAGTGTAGAAGTTAATGGCATTCGGTTTGGAGTGAGGCATTGAGTTCCAGTCCAGTCGACTCGGTATGGTGACTTTGTACATAGTGGCAAACGTAATTGATGAGATGCAGTAGTCAAGCTTGGCCGGTACCGCACCTCGATGTAGTAGTATAGACGAGTGGCCAGAGTTGTTATCTTTCCAGGTACCACTTTCTCTTAGCCTGAGAGCGGTGTTACTGGCGATTTCTCTTCCCAGAAGATCTAGTGGCATAAGGTGTAACATTATGTTAAGTGCGTCAGTTGGGGTTGAACGTAATGCACCAGTCATACATAGTGCAGCACTACGTTGAACTTTTTGTTATGTTTCTCAGTACGGATGGTTTCCCCAAAGCCGGCCACCATACAATAATACCGTATAATAGAATTGGACGTACAACGGCAGTGTACAGCCAGTGTACTATTTCAGGGGAAAATCCCCATTTACGACCGATTGCGCGTTTGCACGAGAAGAGTGCAGTATTTGCTTTTCTGATTCGTTCAGTTATATTTTCGTTCCAATATAATTTTTTGTCCAACACAACACCAAGGTATCTGGCAGAATCGCTAAATTTTAGGTGTATATTGTTTAGTCGTGGAGGTGTTAAATTTGGTATCTTATACTTGTGGGTGAAAAGAACGAGTTCAGTTTTGGTCGGATTGACTCCAAGGCCACTTTGTGTCGTCCAATTCGAAAGTGTTGAGAGAGCATCCTGCATCAGATTGCAGAGAGTGTGAGGAAATTGGCCTCTTGTGATTATAGCAACGTCATCCGCGTACGCTATCACCGTATGTCCCCGCGATTCCATGAGTCGTAACAATTCGTTCACTGTTACCACCCAAAGAAATGGCGAAAGAACACCTCCTTGAGGAGTGCCTCTACTTACATATCTTCGGGCGCAGGCATCTCCTAGTTATGAGTTAACCACCCTGCTGATAAGCATGAGTCGGATAAACTCCACCAGGGGTGCCTCCACATACAGATTTGTCAGGGCAGAGCAAAAATGAGAATAAAACAATCCAGAAGAATTAACAGACGCTAGGGCTTGGCCTCTAAAGTAAATTATTTCTTTAATCTTTTGCGTGATCAAATTTAAGTAATTTAATTTAACTAAATAAAGAAATGATTAGCTACGTAAAATGTTTGTTTATGTAATTTATCCAGGAGAAACAACTTTAAATACATTTGAATAGAACTTTGCTTTCTAGCTTAGCTAATTACTTTCAAACATTTCATTTTGTGTAATTGTTTAACAATTAATTGGGCAATTTGATGTTCTTGCCCAAAAATCATACGAGATTAATTATAAAATTCTTTAGCCCCACAGTAGCTCTTTAAGCTATGTGCGCCTCTGAGCTCTCATGCTTTTGAGCTGTCTGTTTTGTTTTTGTGCTGGTTTAACCCACTCTCGAAAAATTGGTAGCTGTCATTTGCAGTTTTGCTATTGATTTTCGAACAGGTCACTCAGCTGGCCCCACCCCCTTTTGGCTAATCGGGTCAAGAGTGTGTGCGTGTGTGTGTGTGTGTACGTTTTCGAGGGGGTTTGGGTAGGAAGTGAAAAACAATTTTCAAGTGGGCCCGTCATTAACACCAAAGGCCAAACTCTTTAATAGGCCTGCAAAATTTAAAGCAAGTGCATTTTAAATTTTTTTTTGCAATTTAATTTTAACTTTCTTTGTGTAGTTTGAGGAAAGGTGCCCGAAACTGGTTTACCGGAATTTAACGACAATGTGATAATAATAATGAAAATATACATATTTGTGGACAGATTTTTTGCTGGGGGGGCGAGCCCCCAGACCTCAGATTCCATCAGAGGTGATTAAGAAGCATTTATTTTTGGTACAGTCCAATCGAACACGCCTCGGAAATGTTAAATAAGTAAGGCAAAGTCATAAAATGAATGCTGAGCTAAATATAAGGCCATGTGGAAAAATCCTGCAATTAATTTGAAACTGGGTGGGTGCAGTTTGGTAAGGAAGTGGGCAAATGCATAATGCAAATTCTCTATTATTTCCCAACCTTCGTCGGCGCGTGCAAACTTCCCAGAGCTGTGGTCGGCTGGGTGGCCCTCGGTTGCGCTGGAACTTCCTAGAATAAATCTGTGAATCTTAAGAATGAAACTTCCTATGAATCAACGCTAAAATGCGATTCATAATTCAATTAACTGCAATTAATATATACAATTACAAATCCATTTCAAAAATTTACTTCTAATTTTTATTTTGCCATAAAATATGTGCATTAATTACGAATGGCAATCATTTTTGTAGCTAATTATTGTATAATACTGAGGTTTAGCTTTCCCAAAACGCCGATGAATCGGCCCGAGAGAGGGGGGAGTCCACTCACGTGCCCGGTCAGACATCTCAATCTGCTTTCTAAGACTCGTTTGCTGCTGATTCACTTAAGACTTTGTTTTTATTTACCTGTAAAAAATTGTTCATTTGAATATGCAAAATAGCCGGGGCGCCTCGTTTTGTTTTGTTTTGGTTTGTCTGCGTCACGTGAGCCAAACGCGAGTTCCAAAAACCACAGAAAAGCGAAAAAAAAAGAAAACAAAAACAAATAATAAATAAAATACAAAATGTTTGACGTTATTGCAGCTAAAACATAATTAATTTAATGACCATCTGGCCCCAAAAAGGGGATTTACTAACTGTATTAGGCATATCCAAGGACCTGAAGATGACGCTGATCTGTGAATGAGCTGGCACAAAAGACAGAGAGGGAGAGAGAGAGAAAAAAGATACGAAAGCTGTGATAATTAGTTAATTGTGTTAATTCGTATTAGGAGGGGATTTCAGGTGATACATTTTCATGCGAAACGAAACAACAGAAAACTCATTAAGAAATTAGGTGGCGTATTTAGGTGTGCCTCGAAAAATTCTGGGAATATTAGGGTTTTCAGATATATGGAATTAAGTGAATCTGATTCTGAACTTAGTTGGTCAATTCTTGTTGTTGTTAGTTGGTCATTTTAGTAGGCGAAAGATCTTTCGTTACTTGAGGAATCAGGAATCAGTCTTAATGTTTCATGTTTTGAATAGAAAGTAGAAAATCTGAAATATATTAAATCTTGATCTTACCCGTTGTGACAAATTCTTCAAAAATTTCACTCTCCGCTTGAGTTTGACCAAATACTTGAAGACTATTTTCATTTCTCCCTAACAATTGCCCATCCTGATAAATTCGTACCCAAAATCTCATCTGAATTAATTGAATAAAACCTACTAAAACCTTATACCTAAAATAGTACAACTTTTATTATGAATGTAATTTCATTATACTAAAATCAAATAAAATATTAATAGTACAAGTAATTTATATCTAAAATAATTTTTATTTGGAAAAAGGGGGAATTTATTAAATTGTATAAGTACAATGTTATACGTGACTTGGATGGAGATTTAATAGGCGGGTTTATTTGAATGTTAATTTGAATAAATCCAATTTGAATTATCAAATTTCCATTTTATATAAAGAGATCGGGTTTTTTGTACTTGTTCTAGTAATATATGATCATTTCAAGATAATTTTAAATTATTATATATCAGGGGAAGTACTCAAAACTATATTTATATCATTTCATATTTGAATTTTAATATACAAAGTTAAAATTATAGTCCAGAATTTTTATACTTAAATAAAGAGTTCTCAGTTTCAAAACTTTAATAAGTCAAAAATTTCTTAAAGAAAATAATAAGTAAAGCTAAGAATTGAATTTCTTGATTTAAAAGCGTTTTAAAAGATCCGTAACTTGATTTTAGATACCTTTTCAATAGGTTAAGCAAGATTCGGAATAACATTTAAAGCTCAAAATAAGCATGATCCAGACTCATTTATGTTAGCAATTGGTACTTAAAGTAAGATTTCGTTTTGATACAAGAACGAAATGATCTTCAATTGAAACTGTTTTTTCTTGAATCAAGATTTTTATTTCAATTTGTTTTCATTTTTTACGGTGAATTTCAAAATTAAGAACGATTCGTACTCAAAGTAAGTAACCAAATTTGAGTCCGAAACAGAAATAAATCAAATTCTTTTTTTCTTAATTTTAAATATCCTAAAATATCAATATTTTTATTTCATTTGGCAATCTATCTTTATGAAATAGTTGTTGGCACTTCTTGGTTTTCTGCAATATATTTTGAAATGCCGTTGGCATCAGGGCTGTGTAAAAACGAAACAATAACTGATGCAAAACCAAAAAGATTACATAATTCAACAGCGTCCAATTAGTCAGCAGCAGAGTTTGAAACAGAGTCTAGGTGTCTGTATATGTAAGCACAATTTTCTGTGTCCGTTTTTTAATTTAGTCTAATGTGTGTGAGAGTGTTCATAATGTGCAACATTTCTAGCGTGAGCCGTTTTTATTGTATTATTGTTCCTGTTGCAGTATGCTTACATCTAAGAAATATTTGCATGTACACTAGACCGGACTTTTCTCTATACGATTTTCAACATGTGGAAGATCTTTGCACAACATCCAAAATCAGATAGTTTGAAGTTTGATGGTTTCGCCAATTTCCCTTTAATTTATCTTTGAACTGTCAATGTAGCAGAGATCTTTTATAAAAGTGTCAAACAAATAAATTGAATTTTTGATTAACCTTGTGCGGGTTGTTCTGGCTGTTCTGGTTCAAGACAACATTTTTCTCCTACGCATTTCGAAGTTTGTAACGTCTTCTACATATTTAATTTTTTAAATATTTCATGTTATATTTTAGAAGTGTTGTGGTTGGCACTCTGGACTTAGAATCCGGCGACCCAAATTCAAATCTCGGTAGAACCTTTGGACATGAAAAGAAAGAAATAGAGAAAAAAATGTAAACTGCTTCAATGCCATAGGAACCACATTACTTAGTACAGTGTATTTTGCTGTCGCGGCACTCGAAGCATACCAGAGTAGATCCATAGGTCAGTTCTAGCCTCGGAACTCTATCGTATATGACTTTTTAATACAGCAGAATTCTATCCTTAAATTAGCTTGAAACTAGCTAAATAAGGTATTGGAAGATTCTTCGGTCCATAAGTGCCTGCAATACCTTGGTTTAGTTTGTAGGATAAGCAATAACACAAAATAGGCCCGACGTCTGCGTCACGTGATGCCCATATCAAAATTTTACTCATACTAAAATCTTCCGTATCAAAATTAAACATTTTTCACATCAAAAATTATTTCACAAATTAAAAATGAATAAATATTAAAAAAAGATTCTTTATGTCTAAAAATATTTTAATTTGGAATGAGGGGGAACTTATTTAATTGTACAAATGCACAGTGATACGTGACTGGGATAGAGATGTAGTGATGGGCGGTTATTTGATTTGTAATTTGAATACATTTAATTTGAATACATTTAATTTAAACTAACAAATTTTCCCTTTTATATAAAAAGATCGGGGTTTCTACTTAGTCTAGTGATATATGATCATTTTAAAATGATCACCATCAATACATTTCAGGGGAATTACTCAAAGCAAAATTTAAATCATTTCATATGAATTCTACATGGAAATATGTGGAAGCTGTACTGACTTTCAATCAGTTAACAACTTGCTGCAATAATTAAGCCATACTGCAACTGCAATATATTCCTACTCTGATCAGCATTCTTTTTCCAAAAGATGTTAAAGTTAAGATAAAGATAAAAGATAAAGATATTTTCTTTAATTTTTTTAATTGAGTTTGAAATGGTATGAAATGTAATGCTGTAAGGGTCAAAATTCTAAAAGGGTTGATCAAAGTTTGCATTTATTTCCACCTCCTTGTAAACTATGCCTAGACTCACAGTAAAAACCAAGTAATATTTTAAGCACTTAGCAAACAAAAAGTTAGGTAAGACTGTTGTCTGGCAAGCAAACATTTGCGGTGTTTTCAACGTTGTCTATATCTACGTTGCAATGCGGTCCCAAATTATATTTTATTTTGTCAAAACCATTAAAAAACGTTGGAGCTAAATTTGTTAGCCCTTACTCACTTTCACATGTCTTCTTTTTGAATTTGTTTCAGAATGTGCAAAAAATATTTGCCATAAACAACCTATTTTTCCGAATTATCAAGCAGAGCTTAAGAGAACTTAAACCTAGATCCCCGTTAGTCTGGGTGGCCCTGTTCCAAACTTCGAGTCAATTTTCGGAAAAGTGTTAGTATTTTGCTATAGATTTTAATTCCGTAGTACAGAAGGCGACATATATACCTACGGTTATTAGATTAAGTATAATAAAATTCGGAATTGTTTGAGCTGCTGAAACCGATTGCTCAATCCTAAATGAATTCAATTCAAGAGAAAAGGGCAAAGGAATCTAGGAATTTGTTACGCGAGATACTCGAAATATCGTCCTTCATCAGCCGTCCTTCATCAGTCTTCCTTCAGTCTTCCATCAGTTATCTTTCGGCTAAGAAAGAGTCAATCGAAGTAATCAAATAAATTTTCCAATTAAATTTAGTATACCTAAATGATGACTCGTTTGCCCAACCCAATTTCTGTCGATAAAGGCGGAGGAGGTGCTGATATTAAGCCAGGTATGGAAGCTTTATTCACCTCAGATTTGCAGAGACATCTGTCCTTTTCTTCCGTGTCATTAAGAGGTGTTTGGAGTATAAGCTTTCGGTTGGAACGAAGTGGTACTCTGAAATTAAATATTATTAAAACCAAATAACCAAAAGATGTTCTCGAAATAAACTCTGGAACCATAGTAAATACTGTAATTGGGTTGAGCTTTCTACACACACACACCAACACACACACAAACACATAAATCTAGCTCTCCTCAATAAACTTCACTTTGCGTTTTCGCATTGCTTCTTCTTAACTTCAAATTTCTTGTAGCGTATTCTAAACCGACTGAGCATATCCTAGCCTTAGAAAGATTCTCCACATCTTATCTTCTTGGATTTCAGGACTCCACTGGACGACGTTGCTCATTGCGTTTTCAATTGCCTCCATTCCTTTAAGCTTCGAAAGACATAAGAGAACGCTTTGCCGTCCATTGCTGTCGTTGCCTTCTTGAGCCTACTTGAGTCAGAGTTGAGTCTTGAGCCGGATTCAAGCTCTGGGAATGACTGGGCGTCAAATGAAAGTTTTCCACTTCCTTTTACTAACCTTTAGCCTCCGTCTAGGCCAAAGGCGCCTTCCTATAGAAAACTTCCTGGAGACTGAACCAAATATTCGGCGAGGAAAACTGCAGAGGTTTTCCTTTCATGAATGACCGAAGATTTTGCTGTTTATGGTCTAGGGCGAGTGCCTAGAATGCAGCTGTAGCTGGGCGGATGGCCCACTTTAAGCAGAATTTTATTATAAACATGGTCAAGGGGAAAATGTTTAGACTCCTGGCGAATCTAATGCAAGGGTGTCTGAGCCACGAGGGCCAATCAAGGTATAAGAACATCTATATTACGGCCCTCAAGATCCATTTTTTAAATATCCTTTTTACATTTTTCAGTTTCTTTGGATGATAAAGGAAAATAAATGACAATATCCAATGGATACCAAAAAAAAAAAGAATAGTTAACTATCCAGTCCAAATGGATACCAAATATATCCCGAGGATCATCAAAAACTATCCCTTTTTTTCTCAGTGTAGTCGCATCTATAAATATTATTAATAGATCAATAGATACTATGCGCATTTTTTACTATCCGCTTTTACTATTGCCTTAACAGCAGGTGTGTTGTGTGTGGAGTGGGATGGTGTGAGGCAGAAGTTGTGAAATTTTGGTAGGAATCTGGTGGAGATCTGGTGGGGATCTAATGGGGATCCGGTGGGGATCTGGTGGAAATTTAGTGGGCGGCAAGTGGGGGTAAGAAGAGTGGCTGCCGTCAGGTCAAATTGTGAATTCAGTGCGATAAATTATAATGCTTAATTTAATTCCTTCATTCGTTCCTGACTTAAATATCGAATCTGCTCTCGTCTTTAAACAATTAATATGGAAGCTCCCGAAACGCAAACTGTCATTTCTGTTCGAGAACTTTATTACAAATCAGCTTGAGTTCTTAAAGAAAATGTTTTACCTTTCGGATAATATTTTTTGGTACTTTAATAACCAACTCACTTCAATCGTTGTCACATCTAAAGAAATGCCACATATTTCTAGCCTTCCAAATACTCGCACGCTTTTTAATGCCACGATTACATTCACTTTGTTAACCTTTTACTTCCGAATTTTTAGTTGCAAAAAAAAATGAACGTTTCTTCCGACATGAATTTTCTAGCCGTACTATTGTTCTTTGTGCATAATTAAACAGCCAACAATTTAGTAGTGTTTTTTTTTTATTAAATATTTAAATTTTTAATTGTGCACGGTTATTCTAAAGTTATTCAATTATACACACGCCCCAAGGTTTTAGAAGTCACAAAAATGGTTTGACGAAGTGACTCATGGACCATTCACTGGGATTTCCTTGTCCTTGGCCGTGAACCTTTAACGGCTGACTAGCGGCAGAGCTTTTGCTCCCTCGCCGCACTCTTTCTAACTTGGTCAACCAGTTTGTGTGTGTAGCTTATTGAAGTCTCATGATCAAACAAACTAAAAAATGTTTAATTGTGTGTTGCCTCCTTTGAGAATTGATTTTGGCTTTCGGGCGAAGGTCACAGCTTTTGCAATTTTTTACTTTTGTTACATAAGACGGAATTACCGTGTCTCTTATTTCTTTTTTTTTTTAGGTCTAATGATCAATCATCAGCCAAACAAATTAGATTCTATAATTAAAAGTTTTAGTTTTATTTCAGTTTTTTTTTGTTTGGGCGGCACGAGACTTTTTGAATTGAACTCAATCACGTAGTCCATTTGGTGGTCAGAGATTGAATAGAGTTACAGTTGGTGGAGTAATCAATCAAGCGAAAGCAGTTCCTGTTGGAAGCGGATCAGAATCAGATGCTTACTTTATAACTTTATAGCCCCAAAAACGAATCGAACAACCTGTCACATTACACATGTATTACGGCTCATTACCTGCTCGTTAGCGTTGTCTTTTGATTCGATCTACAAATTGAATCGCTCGCTTAACTGCAAGGATGACCAGATTTTTGCAAGTACAAGTGCAACACATTATGTAGATCAATGGCAAAGCCAGCTCTCTGAATTTGGTTTTTCAAATGTCATTTAAATTGTTGAAAGACTAATTTGAGCAGCGGCACTAGAACTAGCCTCACCTTGCCTTGCCCCGCGGCTATTTGTGGTTGTTTTCGTTATCAGCTCGCTGCACGGGAATATGTAATACGAGTAGTTGCCCAGCTGCCATATGCAAATCTCCCCGAGATACGCCAGATGTTTCGCTTGTAAATTACTTAACTTATTTTTAAATGTGCTTTTAAAATCAAAGTTAATTGATATGGGCCTTGCAAGTGGTTGTGGTTGACGCCTACTTACACACATAATTACGCACACATTTCCTGTTTATCACAAGTGTTATTCATAATCTACTTATTGGACTTTCACTTCTGTTCTGTAAGATTGATCCCTAGACTAGGTAAATATTATTATGCTATCGACTTGGCATCCGCAAACATATCCGCCTGAGAACCAAGTGGTTCATGCATGGCTTAAGGTGGTTATTATGGAGTATCAGTTGCAGGCTACAATTAACACAGAAACAATTTGTTCTAAATTTAAAACTTATGTGGTTTAGACAGGCCCCTTAAATGATTCATATAAGATTTTGTTTGGTTTTAAGATAAGATAAGATGTTAGTCTAAAGATATATACTAGGTCTGTTAACTTGTTAAGTTCTGTCCCATCCAGTTCTGAGGACCCTAACCAAATTTGTGAATGAAACTAAGTTCCTCTCGCGCTTTTATTTTACTAAATACAAAAAATAGAGAATTGCACTATTGAATCAAATGCATTCGTTCTCAAATAAGCTACAACAGTGAATATTTTTGATCTATAAGCTAAATTCATAATCCAGGAGTGAATTTTTGATTCCGCCTTTTCAGATTCAAGAGTTTCAGTACTTGATCCAAGTTCGAATAGTTCTTTGAAGGGAGGGTTGAAACACATAACCAACCAGACCAAGCGACCTGTTATTGGTGTTGGTCTACCCCCACTTACTTGAATTCGGTACCTCCAAAACTGCTGAACAGACGAACGATGGCTCGAAAGCTCACTCGACCATCTGGCATTAGCAAAACCTCTCGTCCAAATCCTACTTAAGAATATACGCATCTCTTTCTCTCTTAGTGATAGCGTATCCAGTGCTATTTTTTCAAAGTTTGCTTTTCCTCACTCCCCTTGCCTATAAAAACCAAATTGAGAACGAATTTAGCTCGATTTTAAGAGCCAAATTTTAGAAAATTCAAGATCGAATAAATTTGTTTTCAAATTAATCGTTATAGTTTTTTCATAGTATACATACATAATAATGAATACGCTCCACATTTGTCCGAACCGGACGGATCGGATGACTATGGCATATAGCTGCCATAGGAACGATCGGTTGAAAAACTAGTTTTTAGTGAGAAAAACTTTTTTGTTTTTAGTGCTATCGCACTAATGATTTCACATAATTTCAAAAAAACTTGTCGAAATCAGGCCACTATAGTATAGCTGCCATAAAAACTGTCAGGCACATATCAAGCTCCAAGGGTATATAAACTTCGGTCGAGCCGAAGTTAGCTTGCCTCTATTTTTCTACTCTGCACCAAAGGTACTTAGAGTATATTAAGTTTGTGCAAAAGTATGTAACAGGAAGAAGGAATCATATCCGACTATATTAAGTATATATATTCTTGATCAGCATCAACAGCCGAGTCGATATAGACATGTCCGTCTGTCTGTCTATCCGTCTGTCTGTATGAACATCTAGATCTCAGAGATGGTAAGGGATAGAGGTTTGACATGTATGGGACAAATGCTTCTTTTATCTGCACGCAGATCAAGTTTGTTTCAAATTTTGGCCACGCCCCCTCCCGCCCCCGCAATATGGAAAAAACGTTATATCTCCTACAGTTTTGAAGATAGACAATTCGTACCTTCTAGAGATAGTTAGTAATTAGCAAAATGAATCGATTTGCCGAAGAAATGATAAAGATCCGATGGTTCTGAAGTTATGAGCAAAATAGTGAACCTACCCTAAATCTACCCACCATAAAAAAATGTTGCATACTTTTCGAATGGTCACCCTAAGGAACGCTGGAACACTGTTAAACATGTTTTTTCATGAGTAACGGGTATTAACTCTGGAGCAACACTATAGCCGAACCTGGTTTTTTCAGTGTACGCATAGAAACGGGAGAACTAGGAAAACTTTGCGATTACTGTTAAAAATGCGTTAAAAATGAGAGAAAATAAATTTTCCGTTATGTTTCATTTTCGTTTTGTGAGAGGTGCACTACTATAGCCGCACAATTTAATTTCTTCTACTGTGTTTGCTGTCGTCGATTTTTTTTGGGTACACTCGATTGATTATGCCAAGTGGGTCAGTGCTGTCAGATATCAAGAAATCCCAGTTCTGGCGCTTAAAAGTGAGAATTGCTCATTTCGTAAATTTGTCTGAAAAATTAGTCGCTCCGACAAAGTTGTGCAAAATTTTTGTTCAAAATTGAAATGAATATGGAAAAAAACAACACGAAGGACGTAAGCCGAAGATAAAGCAGCGTTACCTGCGCCGGTAAGTGAGTGCTGCAATTAATTCATTAATGAATAAGCGGCAGAAAGTGGCCTAAAAGTCTCGCCGGACCGTTGCACGGGCTTTAAAGAAGTCTGAAAACATAGTGCAACAAAAATTAAAGGTGGCAGCAAAGTTACTGGACCGCCATAAAGAAGACCGAATGAAACTCGCCAGAGATAACATGACATCTGACTAGACAAAGGTAAACAATTTTAATACAGCAATGCAAATATTAATTTATCTTTCTAGATCATTTTCTTGGATGAGATAAAGTTTAATTTGGACGGTCCTGATGGATTTTTGCACTATTGGAGGGATTTAAGGAAGGAACCAATATACTTTTCTAAGAGAAATTTTGGAGGAGAATCATTGATGGTTTGGGCTGCATTCTGTGAGTCTGGATGCTTGGAAATGGCGTTTCCAAGCGCTCATATGAACTCGAGAGAATACGTGGACATTTTGCAAATGAGTTTAATGCCTTTACTTTAGGGTCGAAGGCGTAAAAAGTTCATTTTTCAAAAGGACAACGCATCAGTAAACGTCAGCCGTGAGATGCATTCATTTTTGGAGAGGCCCGCATGCTCTCCGGACCTAAATCCGATGGAAAACCTGTGGGCGTTGCTGGTCCGAAGGATTTGTGCTCAAAACATTAACTACAATAGTACTAATAAGCTCAAATTGGCAATAATTAAGGCATGGGAAGAACTGTCCCCTAAAGATTTAAAAAGCCACACAGACAGTTTGCCAAATAGGATCTATAAGTTAATTAGTGCTAAAGGAGGTTACACTCATTATTAAAATGAATAAAAATATATTAATTCGTTAACATTTTTCTATAAATTGCGGCTATAGTAGTGCACCTATCACAAAACGAAAATGAAACGTAACGGTAATTTTTTGCGCTGAAAGAGTTGATGTTTGTCATTTATTTTCTCTCATTTTTAACGCTCTTTTAAACTGTAATCGCAAAGTTTTCCTAGCTCTACCGTTTCTATGCGTACATTGAAAAAACAAGGTGCGGCTAAAGTTTTGCTCCAGAGTTTGTCGAAGTCAATGTATCGCAATAAAAAGTCTCCGATACATCGACTAACCCCAAGTCCTTCAGACCCATTAGTTTGACATCGTTTTTACTGAAAACGATTGAAAAGCTAGTGGACAATAGCATACGAAGTACGCTGTTAAAGGAGGCACCCCTCCAACCAACACAGCACGCGTACAGAGCAGGCCGTTCGACCGACACGGCATTGTATCAACTCGGGAAGATGCTCGAGAAAACAATAGAAGACAAGGAAGTGGCTCTATGCGCCTTCCTTGACATTGAGGGAGCATTCGACAACACATCCCATAGTGCTGTCAAGAATGCCCTGATCAGAAGAGGAATAAACCCTACAGTAGGCAGATGGATAGATTCACTCTTACGATGCAGAGAAGCCTCTGCAGTGGCAGGTGAAGAAACCATCACAGTCACCACAACTAGAGGATGCCCTCAGGGGGGAGTTCTCTCCCCACTGTTGTGGAGCCTACTAGTGGATGAGCTCCTAGAAAAACTCGCCTCCCTGGGCATAACATGCCAAGGATACGCTGATGACATTTTCATCGTTGCGAGAGGAAAATACGAAGAAATCCTATGTGACATAGTCCAGAGGGGTCTGAATGTCACGTCTAATTGGTGCAAGGAGGTTGGGCTCAACCTAAACCCTGCGAAAACCATTATAGTACCATTCACTAGAAAATACAAGCTAAGTAGAATGAGGCCAATACGCTTATCCGGCTGCCTCATTACACCAGAAAAAGAAGTCAAATACCTCGGCGTTGTCTTCGACAACAGGCTGAGGTTTGACAAGCACTTAGAGTATACACTCAGTAAATGCACTAGAGCACTATTCACATGCAGGAGCATAGCCGGAAAATCGTGGGGCATGGCACCACATATACTCCGATGGCTATACCTCATGGTTGTGAGACCAATGCTCACTTATGGAGCTGTCGTGTGGGGAGATAGAGCAAACCTCCTCACAGTGAGGACGCTGTTGCAAAAACTGCAAAGGCTGGCATGTATATGCATGACTGGAGCCATGCGTACCTGTCCGACAGCGGCAATCGAGGTTTTGATGGAGCTAACACAACTCCACCATACCATCGGCCTGAAGAAAAAAGCAACATTGCTTAGATTAACAACAGAAGGAGTGGGTAGAAACCACATAGTAAGCCTCAGAGACTTTGAAAAGCTGGGAAAGGAAATCCCCTTAATCCTCCAACCCAGAGACGAAATGGTGGCCGAGTATCACTTTGACAGGAATTTCACTGTACACCAAAGTAATAAGAAAGAATGGATCTCACTTGAAGAGACACATAAAATGAAACCACACACAATCATGTGGTACACAGACGGGTCCCTAACGCCCCAAGGAACCGGACTTGGGGTAGCAGGATCAGGAACGAAAATATCTGAACCAATGGGAGAATTCACAAGCATATTTCAAGCTGAAGTATGTGCCATCTCCCGTTGTGCAGACCGTAATATGGGGAAGAACTACCATAATAGAGAAATAGCTATCCTCTCCGATAGCCAAGCAGCGCTTAAAGCACTCAGTAGCAACAAGTTCACCTCTAAGCTAGTCTTAGAGACAAAGAACAAATTAGACCAACTAGGCAGCAGGAACAACCTGACCCTACGATGGATACCGGGACACAACAACATCCCCGGAAATGAATTGGCCGACGAACTGGCACGCAAGGGTGCAGTCACCGCAATGGTAGGGCCAGAACCCTACTGCGGCATAGGCCAACACACAATAAAAGAACTTCTAAGAAAGGAAGAGAATACGCTTAGATCAGCCTCCTGGGTAAACACCAAGGGAATGAGACAAGCTAAAGCATTAATAGTGAACCACGACCTCAAAAGGTTCCAAAAGTTAATCCAACAAGAAGAGAATGCCCTCAGAATTCTGACAAGGCTCTACACGGGTCACTGCAGACACTACTTGCCTGTCTACTGCCAGCCAACGTTGCTTTAACAGCTTGGGAATTCCAAAACACTATCTTTTCAAAGGTTTTTTATAGCTCTTTCCTTTTCTGACTTTGATCAAATTGTTGTTCTTTTCTGTTATTAAAATTTGGAGGATAAGTATTCTACGCAAAGTCATTTAAAAACATTATGGAAATGAGAATAAAAGTTTGTCCCATTGACGATTGTTGATTACGGCTAAATAACTATAATTCTATAAAAAATAATTGAAAATTTTCAATTTACCTGGACTATAAACAATCCTCTGTTACATTAGCCCAACGCCCACCCACAGCTGATTCTTGGCTAAATAAAAGCAGATCGATAAAAGAAAAAGTTAAATGGTCGTTTATATTTTCTGACATGTGAAAATACCCCCATCAAAATATTGAACATTCTGTGAATGATTTAGAGTATATGCCAGTGGAACTAGGCAATAAAACCAAATTGCTCAATCAGTTTTACTGTATAATAAAAGCTTTAGCATTTTTTGTTCAATTGCATTTCATAAGCATAAATAAGATATTCAGTTCGTTTTAGTATATTTATCTAAGCTGGGCAGAATTCCAAATTGGTTAACAAATTATGTGTTAATTCATTAGAAAATTAGGAAAGTTATATTGTATATTAACTATTCCTTGGACCTTTTTGTCCTTTCACAAATAGTCTTATTTAATATAAATTTAATTTGACTTGCTTTCAATCAACAGGATCAGATTACTCTGGTCAGAATGGTTCATATAAATGAACCGCCTGTGGAACACTTTTAAAGAGTGGAATAGTTTTTATTGTGTGGTTTTTGGATTTATTCTGTTTCCATTATGACTTTGTTTAGGCTTTTCTAATGACGCTCAATGTTTTGGTTATTTTTTATTTTTTTTGCAGCTGACTGACGCGCACGCGCTTGTGGCTAACCCCGCTCTGGCCAACAACAACAATGCCAAGCCATGTTCTAAGTCAGGTTGCCGCACTTGAACTTGGTCGAGTCACAGTCAGAGTCAGAGTCGACCCACTGCCAAAGTGTGCTGGCTAAATGTGGTGAGAGGAAACCCCACATAACCCGCTTCGGCTCTCTGGGTAACTACGTCACAACCGCGTCATGCGAAAACCTGTCACCGTTGTCGTTGGTTTCGCTTCGCCTCGGCTCGCCCGTCGTCGTCGTGTCGTCCGGCCGTTATGGGGTATTTAAGCGCTGGAGCCACCACCTGGAGCATGCATTGATTCGCTATCATTCGCTCTAAAGACTTGTTGCCTTTTCAAGTAGTTTGCTGACTCTGTTTGTTGTAATCCAACTTAGCTAAGGATAATCCGAGTTCGAAAAGTTTCAGTTCAAAAAACCAAATATAAAGTTTCGAGTTCGCGTGTGTAAAATCAGAAATTCTTTAGCTAAATTCTAGACGCAAGCAGTTTTTCAGTTCAAGGAGCAAATTATCGCCAGTCGCCCGTTCAATAAGCAGTGAAAGTGTTAAAAAACATTTCGAGTGCTTATTGCAAATCAAACAAAATCTACAAAAATCAATCAACACACAAATAGTATATCGAGTGTTTGGCAACACTTTGCATAAATTTTTGTAACCAACTAATTAACAAGAAAACCAAAAGACAAAATGATGGCCGTAGCAGCTGCCCAAAAGAATCGCGAGATGTTCGCCATTAAGAAATCCTACAGTATTGAGGTGAGTTACGAGAGATGGTGGCCTACGTGCAATTCACACCTAAGAACAGGGGCCTAAAACCTACACCAATCAATACAAATTGAGCTGTCATCGAAATTATTATTTAACAAACAAGTGAAAGTGGCTGCCGCTGCGACGGCCCTTGCACTTATGTACCTTACCTCACAGACAGACGGACGGCTTTGTGAAACGAGAAATGATTCAATGTGTGGCCCATCTTTCATCAGAAAATGGTGAAAACTGTTGCAGGCAGTTGCATTTTGTTTAAATTTTTCTACCAGAATCCCATTGACGGTCCCCCTTAAAAAACATACAAAATAAATTTATGAGTTTGATTGTGACTTAAATGAATTGAAATTAACATTTTTATGAATAGGCCAAGCTAACACAAAATATATTCAAGCTTTCACACCTTGTATTATTGTTTATGTAAGCTCAACTGAGGCAATTTTATGATTTTTTTTAAAGATGATTACAAAAAAATGGGCGTGGTGTGAACAGCAAAGGTCAAGGCTAGGAAATTAATTTCCGTTTGCATATCCTGAAAATGTCACTAAAATGAATATGTCTTGAATTTTTGCTTTATTTTAGAATGGTTATCCCTCTCGTCGACGCAGTCTGGTGGATGATGCTCGCTTTGAGACATTGGTGACCAAACAAACTAAACAAACTGTGCTGGAGGAGGCACGTCATAAGGCAAATGGTGAGTGAAAGAAAGGATTTAATGTTATAGGTTAAAGTGTTGGGAACGATTTTTTCAAAAGGTTTTAGGAGTCTATACTTAAATTAAAGAAAAGTTTTTCTGATTTTTAAATTCTTTCAAACTTCACATAATTTATAGGGATTTCTTTTAAACTTTCATTCAAGTATTCTATGAATATATGAATTTTATATTGAGAATTTTAGAACCTTTCAAAGAAGTTCCGATTTGTTATTCTTGATTTGAAAATTATTCAACATTACTTCATGTCCTGGTCTTATGGGCTCGCCCTTCTGAGTTTACAACTCTCCTAGCAGCCTTATTTCCTCTTCAAAGGTCAGGATTTTCGTCTCCCTATAAAGATATTGTGTTATTATAAAGAATATCAGAACCTTTCATATAAGTTTTAAATGTGTTTTGGACTGATTTCCCGACTATAGAAGTTTTTATATCATTTAATCAAGAATTTCCAATTTTTTTAATTTATTCTTTGAAATTAATTTGGCTCAGTTATATGTCATACCATATATCAATCCAACTGATTTCTACCTCTTCTTTATATTTTTGTTTAATAACTTCACACAACAATTTTCAGAGAAATTCCCTGAGTAGAACTTCAGTTCCTATAGTTAGAACCAAATAAGAATTTTACTTATGATGGCTAAAAATATCATACAAACGTTTTTAACTAGTGTATTAAAAAATCCTATTATGTTTTTTGAAAATTTTCATTTATTCAAGAATTTCCAATATTTTTTCAATTTTGTTTTACTCAGTTTTATTCAAAAACATATCTTAATTTGTTTGATTTCGAGCCAGTTCTTCTTATTTCGGTATAATAACGTAACAAAACAATTTTCAGAAAAATTCCTTGTCTAGAACTTTAGTTCATATGGATAGTAGCGAATAAAAATTTTACTACAGATAGCTAAAAATATCATACAAACGTTTGTAACCGAATCCAATAATGTTTTCTGAAAGTTTTCATTTATTCAAGAATTTCTAATTTTGCTGTTTTTTTCAAAAACATTTTTCAATATATCTGAATTCGAGCCCGTTCTACTTAGTTTGGTACCCTAACTAAACAAGACAATTTTCAGAGCAATACATTGCCCACAACTCTAGTTCCTATAGATAGTATTCTTGAAAAGCTCTAAGAATTTACTAAAGATACTTGAAAATAAATTATAAAAGTTTTAAGAAGCTAAATAAACTCTCAACATACAAAGTTGAAAAGAATGATTTCTGATATAGCTTCAGTTCAAAAGAGTTAGTTGTATATGAACTCATAAAACAATTATGATGATTCCAGCCTAGTAAATATATTTTAGACAGAGAATTTGCTGCAGGGTGGAATTAAAAAGGTGAAGGCAGGCGTTGTTTAGGGCCAACGGGCCAGAGCGTTGTGAATGATAGAACTGCATCAACCTTCAATAAATTTCTAGCGGCTTTTTGTAGGCCTTCAGCTGGCCGAATGGGCTTAGGCACCCCTTTTTAAGTTACTTTTTATGATTATTATTTCTTACTTATAATTTTCTTTATTTCTTTCCTTTAATTTATTTTTACCTAAAGATGCTTCTCTCGAAGAGTGCATTCAACAGGCCAAGGCTGAGCACATTCCTGCCGAACAGAATGTGGAGCTGCAAGATGAGCAGCCCGATTTGGAAAATATGGAGCATATGAATCTAGAAAATGAATATGTCCCAGGTAGTTATTTCTCTTTATTTGATTTTTATTTTCTTCTTTTTATTTATTTATAATTTGATTTCCTCTTCAGTTGAAGATGTTGAATTGCCAGAGCCAGAGCAGGAGCAGGAGCAAACACCCAGCTCAGAGGGTGGTGAACGCAAGAATGGTGAGTAGGCGTCTCTTAAGTAGTACTTAGCATTTCCACAAAAGAAATAAGCGTGCGACATTGATTTAAGTGCTTAATATGATAAAGTGCCAGAGAGCACTCAGCAGTAGAAATTGTGGCATTTCCCTTTTTCATTTTTTACGCTTGACTGCTGTCATAGCAACACACACGTAACTCGCTTATCGTTTACGTGACCCTCTAAGCCTCCAGCTCATGATGATGATTGCTTCCTTTCCTTTGCTCTTGCAGATTATGGTCTTACCGAGGAGGAGATTCTATTGGCCAATGCCGCCTCCGAGTCAGCTGAAGCTGAGGCTGCCATGCAAAGTGCCGCCTTGGTCGTACGCCTTAAGGAGGGCATTTCTTCTTTGGGTCGTATTCTCAAGGCCATTGAGAACTACCATGGCTCGGTGCAACATGTGGAGTCACGTCAATCTCGTGTTGAGGGTGTGGATCATGATGTTTTGATCAAATTGGATATGACTCGTGGCAATTTGTTGCAATTGATACGCTCGCTGCGTCAATCGGGCTCTTTCAGTAGCATGAATCTGCTGGCTGAGAATAATATCAGTGTAAAGGCTCCTTGGTTCCCCAAGCATGCTTCCGAGCTGGATAATTGCAATCATTTGATGACCAAATATGAGCCCGATTTGGATATGAATCATCCTGGATTTGCTGACAAAGTTTATCGTCAACGTCGTAAGGAGATTGCTGAGATTGCTTTCGCTTACAAATATGGAGATCCGATCCCTTATATCAACTACACCGATGTGGAGATCAAGACCTGGCGTTCGGTATTCAAGACAGTGCAAGATTTGGCACCCAAACATGCTTGCGCTGAATATCGTGCTGCATTCCAGAATTTACAAGATGAGCAAATCTTTGTGGAACATCGTCTGCCACAATTGCAGGAAATGTCGGACTTTTTGCGCAAGAATACAGGATTCTCATTGCGTCCGGCAGCGGGTCTGTTGACAGCTCGTGACTTTTTGGCATCGCTGGCATTCCGTATTTTCCAGAGCACACAGTATGTGCGTCATGTGAACTCACCTTATCATACACCCGAACCGTAAGTTTTCAAAGATTTTACTTTTATAGTTACTTTTTCGCTGATGCACTTAAACCCTAATTGAAAGTAACTTTTTTGAGAATTAATTTCCAAGAAATTTTCTAGAAATATAAAGAAATTATTAAACTTATTTAAAAGAAAGTTTCATAGAGAAATCGCTTATAAAACTTTAAATTTTGAGACCAACTTTTCTCAAATTTTATTTGAAAGAAACCAAATCACATTTTTTCTGAAAATTTTCAAAAAAAAATTTTATTTTCCAAAATATTTTCCAAGTTTTTAATTTTTTTTACTTGAATTAAACCAAATAACAATTTTTCCTTTAAATTTCCGAAAAGAAATTCGATTTTCCAAAATTTTTCGAACAATTAAAAATTTTGTATTTTCTACTATTTCCCTTAAAATATTTTCCATTTTTAACACAATTTGAAAACAAGGGCTTTTTCGAGTTTTAAGATTTTTTACACGGTCAATACTACATACTCTCTTCATTTTTCATTTAGTGTGACCATTCTTTGATTTCTTAAAAATACCTTAACACTAAAATATCAAAATATTTACTTCTTGGCGATCATTTTCAAATAATTTGATTTATTTTTTTACTATTTTCCCTAAAAACTTTTCCATTTTGGAAACAATTCAAAATTTTAGATTTTGCTAAAATATTTTCCATACTTTAAAAAAAATTTAAAATTTATGATTTTTCATTTCTTTCCGCATCTTTAATACAATTTGTAAACGAGCTTTTCTCAAAACACGTTTCGCTATTTACACACGGTTTCCAATATTTTTCTTAAATATTTTCCAACTTTAAAACAATTCAAAATTTTTTATGGTCCAACATTTTCCGTAAAATTTCTTACATTCTATTTATTTTCGGTTTTACACGGTTTTATATTTACACACGGTTTTCTATTTACAATTTCAATTTTCAATACTCTCTTCACAGTTTGTCCATACATGATTTTCGTTTCTTCTGTATGCCTCGTCCACTTTATTTACAGTGTGACCATTCTAAGATTTCTAAAAAATACCTTGACACTAAAATTTCTAAATATTTGCTTCTTGGCCTTTATTTTCTAATAATTCCCCATACCTTTTCCTATTTTCCTTTATTTTCCAAAAATATTTCAAAATTTTTGTTGAACCTAAAATATTTTCCATCCTTAAAACCCTTCAAAATTCCTTTAACTATGCCCGCATATTTCCACCTAAAAGGGTCCAAGTGGGTGAAAAGTGTGCTGGGTAAAAAGCTTTTTATGCTTCCCCCTAATTGCATTTAGTGAGCAGCAGCAGCAACAGGATGCCTGCTGCCTGCCTTTTGGTTTCCTGACAATGAAAAAGTTCCTTTTCCTTCTTTTTGCTCTTTCTGTGTGGGGTTAAAGTGTTGTAACAAGCTCATTTATTTAGCTAATTGCTTTATGTGAACAATATGTCATTATTTCTTCCAGTGACTCCATTCATGAGCTGTTGGGACACATGCCTTTGTTGGCTGATCCTAGTTTTGCCCAGTTCTCGCAGGAGATTGGTTTGGCCTCTTTGGGTGCTTCGGATGAGGAAATTGAGAAATTGTCCACGGTAAGTTATTAAACACCCCTCTTTTGGTTACCAGTGCTTCATTTTCTTTCTTCCTCTACTCCTTCAGGTCTACTGGTTCACTGTTGAGTTTGGTCTCTGCAAGGAACATGGTCAAATCAAGGCCTATGGTGCTGGACTCTTGAGCTCCTATGGTGAACTGTTGCATGCCATTAGCGACAAGTGTGAGCATCGTGCTTTTGAGCCCGCCTCCACTGCTGTGCAACCCTATCAGGATCAGGAATATCAACCCATTTACTATGTGGCCGAGAGCTTCGAGGATGCCAAGGATAAGTTCCGTCGTTGGGTTAGCACTATGTCACGTCCCTTCGAGGTGCGTTTCAATCCTCACACCGAACGTGTTGAGGTCTTGGATTCTGTGGATAAATTGGAAACTTTGGTCCATCAAATGAACACAGAGATTTTGCATCTGACCAATGCTATACACAAGCTAAAGCGTCCCTTCTAAGCGTGCGAGAGAGAGATAGAGAGATATATATAGAGTATACCATCCAACCCCTGATTAAGGTGCAACGGTCTCATTTTGCTAGAAATTTAATTTTAAATTGACATACCGCTCACACAACCTGAAAAATTCTTTGTTTATTTTTTCCCCCCTTCATATTTATCACCCTCCCTTCCACCGCCCCCTCCACCCACAACCTATTATTGGACCAAAAAATCGTTAGACTTTTAAGTGAAGTGACAAACAAAGTAAAGTAACGATCACAAAAACCACTTGTATACTCAGCCACAAATTGATTTTTGTATTATTTTGTATTATCTTTATCGTTTATTTTGTTCTCTCCAAATATTTGGCCAGAGTTACATAAATACAGGTAAAACTCACTTCAAGCTCTTAAGATTCTTTCTTAAATTGTACAATAATTGTGAAACGACAATTGAAACTATTGTGTACTATTATTATTATTATTATTATTTGTATTATTTGTATGCTTATGACTATTATGTATTGTATTGTAGGTATGTAGAGTTTAAATATTATGATTTTGTATTTAAGTTTTGTGTATTAAATAAAAACCACAAAAAGCAATTGAAAATTACAACTATTTTTCGTTTTTTTTTCTTTATTTCCAAATCTTAAGTCTAGGGAACAAGTTTAGGGAACAAGTTTATGACTCAAAAAAGGGAACATTTATTTGAAATCTAAAGAGATTGATCTACACTTAGAAAAAAAATAAATTATTTTGTAAATTTTAAAAAAGGAGGAAAAATACTAAAAAATTGTTTGAGCAAAAAAAAAAAAGAATCGCTTTTAAAAATTTTAATATTTAAGCAAAATCTATAAAATCTCTATAAAATCTACAGCCCTCTAACTGTTATGAAACAACATAGTTTTTAGCTTGAAAAGCAAATGGCTTATTTATATTAAAGATTGGTGTGAATGAAATTTATGATAGGCATAATATACAAGTCTTTAACCGGAAACAAACACGCAGGAGAAAAAGTATATAAATTACGAAAAATATTCCCCAATTTGTATATTAATATACAATTCTTAAAAAGTTTAAAGTTCTTTTAGTAGGGACAATAAGTAGAAAGAGTTTAACCGGAAACTTCATATCTTTATAGCAGAAAAGTCTTTCACTCCGGGTCTTTTCGTTCAGCTAAAAAGTACGTGAGGAAAAAATATGATTTGAAATATTTTTCATAATCTTTTTGCTTTTCATTTTTAAAATTTTGCATATATTTTTTTATGTATCATATTAGTTATATGAAAAATGTAAAATTTTGCAGAATTCTCATTAATATTAAAAAGGTTAACAAATTTGATTAAATTGTATTCTAATCCTTTTTTTCAATCAGCTCCCAGCCATCCAATGCACTAATTAAACGAGAAAATCTTATGCTTAGGTTTGTCATCAGTCTTCAATGGTTGAAATGGGAAGATCCCATATCTTTACTTAGACCATCTGATAACTTTAAACGTAATTTTCCCAAAATGGAGAATTTTGAGTTATGCCACTATTTAAGGACGTAAGCGATATCATAATAACATTTTTAGTATCATTCTGATAGAGAGAGAGAATAGTCAATAGCAAGCTCGGCGGCTTACTCTCTCACTACGCTTGCTTTTGCCATTTTCTTCTCTCACGAGGCATTTGTTCGTTTGCTTCTTGCTCATGTTTGACGTCACGACGTTCACTTCGTGTTTCGCTGCTACACACACAAACGCAAAGCTTGATTGAGTGAGTTTGGACACCACTGGTTTACGTGAATAATATTATTTTGGATCAAAATGAAATGAAAATATTGATATTTTTGTAAAGTTCATTTTAATCAGGTGAATATTACACAGAACAAAAAATTGATATGATATGGGGCTCAATGTTATCTTTTTTCATATCATTAAAAAGCCGATATGACAAACTTGAAATTGACCTGTTCGAAAATATCAAAGTGAACTTTTCGATCACATCAAAATGATATTTTTAGATTAAATTGATATTTATTTATTTCATTATTACAGAACGAAAAAAAATCAATTACAAATGGCAGGTCGTACATCCAATACTACCAGGCGTTCATTTTAAGCTAAGAACTATTAATTATTGCTTTATAGAAACAGAAACAGAACGAATTTATAATTCCTTGACTTCGCCTTGACGGGTGATCGAACTCAGAACCACTTGCACGTCACAAATTGGCATGGCGTTTTACCGCACTGCGCCATCGGGCATGTGTGTGCACTCATGTCTGAAAGCCTACTTATACATTTCTTTTTGTTGCTTGAAGTTTCGATTTGCAAAACTATCTGTCTCTTTCGAAAGTTTCGAAAATTAAAGAATATCTTTCTAATCTTCTCTAATATCATTTGACAAGTTGATATTATTTACTGTTAAAATGAAACATTATAGTTTATAATGATATTTAAAAAAATATCAAGTTAACCAGCCCATATCAAATTGATATGGATCTTATTTTTATTTTCTGTGTAGCATTTATTTGATATTTTGTTTCTGTGTACCGTCAAGGGCTTCTAAGGCAGCTTGACAATCCGTGAAAATATATTCTTCGCTTCCTCTGGTAACGAGAGTTTCCAGAAGGACGGTAGCTTTCTGGATCGCTACATCCTTCTCTTAGGAAACACTGCAATGATCAGGCATGATCAGGGTCTGGACTAAAGACTCCTTCTCCATTGCTTATGCTTAAAATGGCATATTCTAAAATAATTTTTTAAATAAAGTAGCACTTGAATTTGTTTGTTTTCACACTTCGAAGCGAGTTAATTGCGACGCAGTTTATTATGAAACTGTTATAGACCTCACAAAAATCTAAGCTCATAAAATTTTGCAAATCATCGACTTTTTTGGCACCGATTGACCGTCATTTTCTATTTACCCGTCTACAATTGACATCTATTAAATCTGACAATTTCTCCCCACTTGGCAAAACTATTGCACATTTCTGGAATTTATGTAAATAGGCTTTGGGCTAAGCTAATTTTGTCTTTGCTACAAACGCTTAAAGCTGAACATGATTTGTTGAACTGTTTTGAGCTAAATCATTTCAAACAGGTTATATAGATCATGCTTCGAGTCATGATGTATAAATTCAATAAATCAATAATTTTGTGAGCTATGAGTTGGAGTTCATAGCTATTTTAAAGCATTATTAAAGTCAAGGGAAACTTTTAGGCAGGGCTTTAATCAGAGATTAAAACCGTAACCTTTGACAACTATAAAATCCAGAGATTAAATCCGTAACCGAAACCGTAACCCGTAACCGCTAAAAACACTTTGAAATCCGTAACCATACCAAAAAAAAATTACCTTTTTATAACCGTAACCGTATAACCTATATTTACATAACCGGTTAACAGTACCGTAACCGAAACAAATTATGTGTTAATTTCGGGTTTTCGTCCACAGCCAGGTCCATGGACTGGAGCCGGAATTTTTGTATAATAAAATGTTTTTGTGCAATGGTGGTGAATTGCTGTTTTTTTTTTTTTTTTTTTTTTTTTGCAATGGTAGTGAATTGCTGATTTTTTTTAGCAAAGAAACATAACCATTGTTGCTTAATTTCGACATGGACGTTTTTGAATTCCCTATCACAAGTGCGAAGGCCATTGCCAGTTGTGGCTTTTGTCTAACTCTGTCTCACTTTGTCGAATGCGTGCTCATCGTGGAATTAATAAGGTGAAGCTAGGTATACATATATTGGCCCTCAGCAGAGGCTGACGACTTCGCCTTGTTAATTGCATATGATGCGTGCCTAGTTAAACGAAACACACTCGCACTTGTTATAGTGTTGATAGTAAAATTTTACTCTAATTGCTGTTATGATATTTCGATGCAATTAAAATTTTGATTATAATGTTAAACTTTTAAATAGGCGAAAACAAAGAAGACAATTTTTTGTAAGAAATTTGAGCTTAGTCCATTTATTGAATAAATGAGATTCCAAATAGAGCAAGATTTGTCAAAGTAATATTTTATACTAATAACCGTAACCGTAACCAAAGGCTAAAAACCGTAACCCTAACCGTAACCCATATTTCAAAACCGTAATAGAACCGTAACCGGAAAAAAGCGATCGGCCAAAACAGTAACCGTAAAGAAAACGCTAGAAACACTTGTAACCGAAACCGTAAAATGAAAATAAAATGTTTTCCTCAAGCCGTAACCCTAACATCACCGGTTTCGGATATATTTGGGTTAATACCGGCTTTGATCTACTAATATAAATTTCGATAAACGATAATTTGATAGATATAAACAGTTCACATACATATTATTAATAGAAATTAGCTGCTATTCATTTTACACCGCCTTGTGGGGCACAAAAGAAAGAGAGCGAAAGAAAAAGAAACAAAGCAGCTAACCAAAATCTTTACCTTACACATTAGGGCGGGTCAATTTTGTATGGAGCTAAAAAAACGTGGCAATCGTATAGCAGATTCGGAATCTGCGATGAATTCTAAGAAAATTTCACGAAGAAACCCCATTTCTAAAATGAATTCCTAGCCCCGGCTGCGAAGAAGAAAATATACCAATGTACCAAAATACACCGAACCCTACATTTTCATGCTTCGCAGCGGGGGCCAGGAATTTATTTTAGACATCAAAAAATTGACCCGCCCTATTACACATATTTGTTATTCCACTACCAATATGTTCGTGTAATAACCTAAGCATTCACGCAAATTGACCGTGTTCAGCAGAACAACTTGTTCCCTGATCAAATATTAATTTGCAATAATCTTCCTACTGAAATCGAGTGATGCGGCATCATAATAGTATATTTGTGTTATCATGTTACAGAAGCATGTACTTAAAAGTGATGCAAAACTTTCTTTGAAACCTTAGGGAATCTCAGGGATCAATTATACTGCTGAACAAACCAACTGTTGTTGTTTGCGCAATCGCCTATTTTAAGTTGCACTCTTCCTCTAAATGTAAATGATGAAAAAGGACTAAAACAGCCTTATGTAAGCAAATATGAGTACAGCTTGACTTGACAGCTTGTTTGCGTTTTGATCTTGACACTAGAGAGGAATGAACAAATTTTATTCGGGCTTTGATTCTTAATAAGTTTGCTTGTGTATATTACTTTAGTACCCTTACTTTTTGTTAATTGTGGGATGTCTCTATTAAAAACATTAATTTTTCCGGAATTGCTTTCTATTGATATAGAAATAAATAACAAGCAATATGAATAAGAAATTAACGTACAGCAAACGTAACCCTAATATCTAATAATCTCTGGCTTTAAAATATTCATATATGGGCTTAAAGAAATATTCTTTTTGACTCACTCCAAAAATAATCGAAAGTACATGAACGAATGTTGTGTTTGCCTAAACGCAAAAAAAAAGTAAGAAAATTAAAAAAATAAGAGCTTAAATGGTATAAAACATGTTAAAAGTTTTCCAAATAAGTACCTATAACATGGGACTAGACCCCTATAAAACCCTTGGACCAAATATAAACTATAAATCAAAAATATATATACCACCATATTACTACAAATATATATATACACACAACTTATTTGCTAATGCAATTATATATGTAACAAAGTTAAATATTTTAAAGCAACAAACATTGGGCTGCAAAATGAACTCCAAAAGTGGAAAAGGGAATGGACAATTAAACAATTAAATATCAATTTTTTGTGAATCAAACATATGGTATATCTCGCTAGTAATAGTACGAGTTTTATGATTGTAAAAATACTATAATCAACACATGTTAAGCAATTTAACAAGTTTATGTGTTAATCAATCTATTTATATATACCCATATATATATATATATATATCAATGTAAAGGCAATGCAGTTGGTTCCACGTTGATGTTGTCTGTAAGAGAGAAATACAATAATAATACAATTCTATTTACATGTATCTAAATATTTGCTTAAATAAAGTTGAGCTTCGTTGAAACTTACCAAGTTATTTTGAAAGTTTTTTTTTTATAATTGTTTGTTCTAAGCCAATTTAAGTTTTAATTACTCTTAATTATACGTGAGCGTGTGCTGTAATTAGAATTTTGGTTTTGATTAATAATTTTTACTACTTGACCTACCTCAGCATGAATAATCCAACTAATAACACCTGAGCGGATTTATCATATGCCAATTAAAATGCGATCTACTTATATATATATTGTGATATAATAATTGACTTGTGTGTGAATTGAAAGATTGAATGTGTTAATCGTTAGCTGGGATGTGGGCGCTGTCATGGGAACGCCCAAACTTGTGTTTAATTAAAACTAAATTAATATAAAGTTGATCGAGTTAATTAATCATGGTCTTAGATAGCAGTTGTATTTAAATTCTGTGCATTTACTGACATTTGTCAGTCATTATGGTTTTCATGACTTACTAACGAAGTTCAATAACAGCTGAGATTACACATTCATCACATTTGCCGGCTTGACTGATTTGGGTCAGGTTTAAATGCCTGCACTTGATTTAGAAGGTGGTCTACGTGACAGAAGTTCTTATGGCTATGGCCAAGGCCAGTGGGCATATGGGTTAGGGTTAGGCCCGGCCAGGCAGGAAATGTTCTGGGACACACGCGGCGAGTGCGTTGAACCGCCGCTTCGGTAATTGCCGGAAGCCCGAACCAATGCACTTTGCCAACAATTAAACACTTTTCATTAATTGTCTTACAACTACGACGCAGCCAAGAATCAAACACGTTTCAAACATTTCAAATTTGGCTAATTAAAAAAAAAAAAGCGCCAAGGCTGGCAGTAGCCGAAAAGAACTAACTAGAACATGTTGGCCGTTTTGGTATTTGGCTTTGGGCTAATCGAATATCAAAGTCAATGACTTACAGCTTTTTGCATGGCCATTTGTGTGCCAATTTAATTGCACAATTTAAACTTGTGTCTTGAACTTTTCCAGTAGATCAGTTAAGTACAACTGAAGGTGTGAATAATACTTGGACCGTTAGCCCGATCGGGTGTTGAGTTTAGCTCTGGGGCGCACCTGTTGCAAAAATTCTCATTTATAATTGCAACTAACTTGAAGACTAATTAGAGCACAAACTGGTTAACTAGTTTAGTTAGCAGGGGTTGCTAAGTCACATTTAAATGTCTGCGATAACAAACACACACACACACAGCTGGCCAGATGAATATGAATATGAATAGAAAGAATTTTGCTTTTGCCAAATGGTGGGCGTGGGAGATAAGAAAAGAAACATTTTTAAATTAGTTAGATTATAAAAAGTTGTTTAATAGTTTTTCTCACGATATTTACTAACACGTGTGTGAATTACTAAAGCTACTTCAAGTGTGACCAAATCTGATCAATATGACATTTTGTAGGGTAATCTTACTCAAAACATTTTGTTGTCCTTGGCCTTTTCAGATAAAGTTCGTTAGTAAGAAACTGCAACTAAGAACTGGTTCGGTTTGGGGATTTCTGGTGCCATTCGTGCCGGATCATGAGTCGAACTTTCTAGACTTAAGACCTTCCGAACCTGAACCCGAACCGGACATTCTCAGTTTAGAAAGAGTTTGGTTACAAACATGAGTTCTGTCTGTTAGTTTACTGAGCATTATTAAGGTTTTAATTATTCATGCCCATCAAGTAGTAAAATTTAAATACTAACCTTGCATTTACATTAACATACAAGATAGGAATACTTATATTATATTTGGACAAAGGAAATGTCACCGGAGCAATGAGCAAGGACGAGTATCATACCAAGATGGAACAAATATCAAATGATTATTAAATACTTACAGGATGCTACGGCAAGATCCAAGCCACCGCTTACAGACCAAAAATAACACAAGGCAACAAAATTAGACTTCTACCAGTGCACTGGTATATTGCAGTGTATTGAAGGATTGGTGGTGATTCCAGAAGATTTTCGTGTGATTTCGTGTGGCTGTTTTTAGAAATTGTCTTGCCAAGATTTTTATTAGATATCAGGGCTGCAAACCCCTCAGTGGAGGTTCACTCCGGGGTTCGAACCCGTGAGATTTTTTGGGTTCGGGTTCACGGAGCGGGTTCAGTAGGTCGGTGAACCTAGGTTCAGGTTCGAACCGAGGTTCAGAACTAATATTGTTTTTGCTAGCTTCAGAAACAGGAATGTAAATTGTAACAACATTAGCCAACTTTTTATATATTCTAAATAATATTCGAACTATGCTTAAGTTAATAATGGATAAGACAATATTAACTGACTGAAGAAAAATTTGCCTGATACTTGTGTTTAAGGAACAACTAATGCAACATATTATTGTTATTTACAACCATTAACACATTAGAATCCTTAGGCAATCTTGGAATTCCTTCAAATGAAGCTACGAAGTCGTTCACTATTATGTATTTGTTACTAATTCTTTATATTCTAGCTCTTTAGCTAAGGATTACATTTCATGATCATAAGAATAATCAGTGATGCTTTTATTAATGAGTTCTTTTTGAGGTTCATACAATTCAGCAATTTGTCTCTTTGCAAGCTGTTTTTGTTTCAAGGTCAAAAAATTAAGTTTCTTGGATTCAAAAAAAATAAATTTTATTATGCTTCTGATGTCAGATTTTGCTACAAGCCTGGGATTCCCAAGCGGTTATAGCAATTCTGTCATGAGGTAACTTCTGCCAACACACTAAGGACAGACGAAGACTACTGAAGTTTGAATTGGTATTCATGAAATAGCTATACTGTCAACCAGCCTCCTTTGTGGTGTTGTGCATGTCTTGTTTTAGACATGTTATGGACAAAATCCTAACTTAAATGACCTAGAGCATGCTTAAAAAAGTTTTATGATTTTATTAGAGATTGAATGTAAAACGTAAAAACGTTTTTCTAAGAACTTTCTAAGTATTTACGAACATTCAAACCCTAAAGCACCAATACATAAGTCAGCCCGAAAAAAGTAATATGAATTTGTTTCTGAACCGAACCACTTTTAACTTTTTTTTTTGCTCCGGTTCGGGTTCAAGTTCAGCCCCGAAATTTTTTTTGCTCCGGTTCAGGTTCGGTTCGGGATTCTCGAAAATCTCGGAGTCTCCGACTCCGGAGCGGTTCAGCTCCGTACCGGTATAAACCAATTTTTTTTTTTTTTTTTGATGGATGATGTTTGATGTATGATTTTTTGTCAATATTTTAATATTAAAATCTCGATTTCCGATAGGGATGGCTTTTTGAGGTACAACCTTCGTAGCTCTCCCGAGATTGGGCAAAATTCAATCAGATGACAAACGTTCACTTTTACACAGAAGTTGCAGAGTGTGCAATCGGCATTAAGGAAGTTCTATCATCGAACGCGGCATAAGATAAAGATCGTTTTGATGCCGAAGCGGTTCCGTATTCCAAGGTTCAGTTTCTTGTATGCTATTCTGGACTCACTAAGATTTTAAAAGTTTTCTCTTTCCTAGAAATCATTGCTTTCCAGAATCAGCTTATGTGGGGCTATTGATTTCGAGATTGCAAGTAGAAGCAGTGGCTTGCCGTTTCTCGAACACTTGATAATAATTAAGAGCAAAAAAAAGAAACGCCTTACGCATCTGCTCGCAAGATTAATGATCGAAAGTAATTTCTAAAAATTTTAGAAGCTATGCAAGTCCAAGATTGTGTACATTGTGAAGGGAATTTACATAGTTTCGTGTTTGTCTTGAATGTACATTAAATTCACGTTCCCGAGTAAATACTCAGCGTCAATATTACTCTTATAAGCATGTTTCGAAAAATTTACACAACATACCTCACACACTCATAAAACCTTATCCTTACTTAGAAAAAACAACCGGTATAGTCCTGGGTTGATCGAGTTAAAATATTTATGTAGCGTTTTGCCCCTAAAATTTCAAATATGTTTTTGTTCTTGGAAGTACACCAAGTATGAATCATTTTGGAATCGAAAAGCGACTGTTTATTAAAATTAGAACATACGTTCTTAAATTGAAAACATTTTGTACCTACAGTTAGACGAAAAATTTAAGAAAATATCGTTATTAAATCAAGTACTAAATTAATTGGATTAAGATCAAAATGCCAACTCCAAAAAGTGTGCTACGTACAGTACTACATTTCTGCTTAATTTTTCGTCTCTCGACCTAGCTTAAAAAAAAAAGTTGAGAGAAGCATTCGAATTTTATGGTGTTAAGCCAAAATCATTTTGTACTTATTTTATAACATGTATATTATTTTGGGTATATTATAAAAAAATATTTAAGGTATGAGACTTAAATAAAGACTTAAAAAGCTTAGTTACGTGTTCACTTCATCACATTTGAGTAAAATATTCCAAAACATTTAGAGTTGTGTTTCTTAAATTTCAAAAGAACACCTGAGGAGGAAAGAATTTATTTTTTTCTTAAATGATAATTTTATCAAAACAGTTGCAATGTACCTTCATCAAAGTACTGCACTTTACCTGAAAAAAAAATTCAAAGTGATATAATATTATTGCATCCATATGTTTAGGAAGAAATTGTATCACATTGTTATGAAATATGGATATTATTTCAATATTATTAATGATTGGTCTAATATTTGATCTTTCTTTCTTCTCCATCTTTTAGGCTTCAGCGCTAAAATGTATCGTTAAGAAGTTCCAAGAACCGATCGAACTTGGCTACTTCCTATTATTAATTTTAGTTATACTATTTTGATTTGGATAAAATATATTTAACAAGCAATTTCTTATATTGAGGTCGTATTTTGCAACTATTTTGGTTTGCAGAGACCCTTTGTAGATGGATGTTCGAGACGTTCCGCCGATAGATTCTGATGAAGATTCACTCCTAGAGGCAATTTATTTCGGTAAGTGTTTTAAGTGCGCACTCTTTGTGCCTAATTTCTATACGATTCGAATCGATTTTCGGTGGAAAGCGATTTGTAGACCACATGGAATTTATACAGTTTATTAAAAGTAGATTTATAAAGTGTGAAATGTACAAAAATTTGATTTTGTCTTCGTGTCGTATGTGTAATTTTTGGTTGGTTTAAAAATATATTAATTTGTACAACAAAAATAAGGTCAATTGTGCCATTATATAGTATGTTTTTGATAACATGTTACCGATTTGATACTCTTATTTCACCATAAATATATTCCCCATTTCGCATTACAGAATACCTTTTCAAAATCGTAGAATTTTACTTTCACCCCTCTAAGTTGATTGCAACATTTAATTGCAATTTTCTTTTCTTTTTTGTTCTATTTTTTTGTCATTGCTCTCCTCCAATTGACCTTGCATAACACTTAGTTCCTATCCAGCATCCATTTAATGTTGATCAGTCCATAATTAAAAGTTATTACAGCACCAATTACCAAGTCCGAGTGAGGCCAGCTGCCAGCCAGCAGACACCTGGCCCAGATCTCTAGCTCTAAGGGCTGCTGCTGCCGTTGCTGCTGCCTGACAACCACTTTCAATCATAAATTAAAATTAGAATTTTAAATGTGGCACTAATTAAAAATAGTAAGAGAATTGAAAACCTGTGAGATTTCATGCCCCAAGAGCTGTGTTGTCACGGCTCAGACAATTACAAGAAATTCCCATTGAAGGCTCGGCCATCTGGTCAATGGGGCGTATGAGCAATTGCTAATTGGCACGCGATTTACTTAAATTTTGGTTTGGATTGATTTTGCGCCTCATTCATTGATATCGACTGTGGGTCAATGTCAATATTTTGGTTTTAGTTAAGCAAACAGAAACTGGGAAACAGTAACAGGCCACAGAAAGAGAGCTGATGCAATGTCAACAGCAACCGGGTCCGAACTGATTTCGCTGCGGATGTTGGCCCAAAGTAAAGTACAAGTTCGATGTGTGTTTGCAGAAGGGAGAGAGAAACGATTTTAAGTAGTTGAACACGCTTCACTGGTTCGTCTATTGATCTAAGCTAATTATAAAGTTGGAGCTGCCGGCGCGTGGAGGAAGTTGGTCTTGTTTTTCTGTTGACAGATGAGCAAAGGTTGTGTGTTGTTGTTTTTTATTTGCAGAGCAGCTCAGTTTTATGAATGATCAGTTGTGTGTGGTGGGTCATTTTTACTCTTTATTAATATGTTTTGCTTGTTGTTGGTTTAAAAATATTTTCATTTGCCCAGAAGTATGCAACAATATTTCATTCACTTTGATTGTAGGAGCAGTTGAAGGAACTCAAAATAAATCGGCTTTAAGTATATTTTTTCTAAATTTGTAATATTAATTCTGAAGCGTACTTTGAAGGGGATTTATCATGATATTTATATTGGGTTTAATTTTACTTAAATTTCGAATATTTTCAAAAAAACGAAGATGACTCTGAAGACTGTGGATAAAGGTCTTTAGATATTTTTGTCAGCAACTTACAATTTTATATGGATAGCTTCAAATTTAACATAATGAGAAAAGTGTTGAATTTTTATCCGCATATTTTTAAAAGAAAATATTAATATATCTTAAAGATTACTTCTGAAGAACAAACCAATCTTCATATTGTTCATTTCAAAACAAATATCTTTCCCTTTCCATACAAATTATTATTCATGCATTTCATTGTATGGTTTAATTTTAAAAGTTGAACTTTTGCAAGAGCACGAGCTGTCTGCTATGTTACTAAAGCTTTTTTAAAGTTTATCCAATTTAAGTGACAGCTTCTGAAGCTCACTTTAACTAAAAGCTGTTCCAAAGCTATTTTGCCTTGCATTAAATATATTATTTATCGAATCGAAAGCTGAAAAGACGACGGCCCATTACGATAAACGTTGACTTGGCGTCAAGTTTTAAATAATTAAAGCAACAATTTAAATTTAAATAATAAATAAAATTTTTTTTTCCCACCAAGCCAAGCTCGGTTCGACCAATTGTGTCACTAGAACTTTAAGGGCTTCAATCCGGTTTAGAGTTTAGCCGCTTCCGGAATTTTGTGGATGTCCCAATTACCCTTAAAGTTTTTTGAGATTACTCCGAAGAACCGAACCGAAAATCATCAAGAAAAACCGGTTCGGTTTCCTAGAGACAATGGTACTTGTAAATTCGGGAATTTTAATTGGGCTCCTAATATATGTATTTTCCACACTTAAGCTAAGTTCACACAGGCAAATAATTTGACAAATTTTTATGAAAATTTGGTTAAATTATCCAAATTTGCGAACTTTTCGGCCATATTTGATCAAATTATTAGTGAATAGAACCATAGTTAATGATTTAAGTCCTGCAAAATCTGCAATCATGGCTATTTAGCCAAATATTTATCAAAATTTCCTAAAAATTTGTCAAATTATTTGCCTGTGTGAACTTAGCTTTAGGGAAATACATGCGGCTGAAAGATGAACAGAGGGCTGGCCTTGATATTATAAAAAGTCATCAAGATCAACTGAATTTTAAAGATCAAAACAGTGCTTGTTGTGCATGCACGGAACATTGTTATTCGTCAAGATCTGCATTAAGTTCTGTTGTCAGTTCATCTTCCAACCGCATGTGTGCGCGCGCCTTTAAGTTTTGCTATACAAGGGAGACTACTTACATTCCGAACTAATCTCTAGCGATGCCGGGTCGATGTATCTCCATTTGTTGACCGACTGTACCTGTAATTAGACTACATTTCTGTCCTAAAAATTTGCCATCCCATATCCTCAACGCATACTATTGCTTATATTCTATACGATTTTATGCGTTTGTAAGAAGCACATAATCAAATGTTTTCTACGAATTAAATTTCCAAAGTGTGCGAGGCGTCACCTATTTACTTTAGAACGCTAAACGGGTCTTTGTAAAGTATATAATATAATAAACCGAAACCGCGGTTAAGATAGCCACAAAACCACGAATGAACCGAACCGCAGCGGCAGTTCAAAAACGGTGTGATCTACTGAACCGAAACAGTCCCTATTTTAGAACGGTTCGCATCCCTGAATAATATTATTTCCTAATTAAAAATTAAACTAAAATTACAACCTTAGTAATGTAATGAAAAACCGCAAATTAGGTTAAATTAAAACCAAAAATTAGGTCAACTACTTTTAATTACAAATAATTAAATTTTTAAACGTACGATGACTGTAATGTAATATAATTGTTATACTAATTATATTTTGTAAGGGTACTTTCTACCTTTGGAAAATTTTTGATGTGAAACATTTATAATTTCGGAATGGAAGATTTTAGTAGGACTTAAATTTGATTTACTAAACAATGATTTAGTTATGACTAAACAGTGACTTAACAGTGACTAAACAGCGCTTAAACAATGACTTAACATTGACAAAACAGTGACTTAGCATGACTGCACATGGACGAATCAGTGACTTGACAACAGTGAGCAGTGATTAAACAGTGATTAAACAGCGACTTGACAGTGTCTAAACAGTGAATTGACAACAGTAAATTGACAAGAGTGAACAGTGACTAAACAATGACTAATCATTCACTTGACATTGAATAAACATTGACTTGTCAGTAACTTAAAACTGGAGAAACAGTGTAGAAGAGGGTTTAAAATTATTTATATATTTTGCTGTTTAGAGCAGTGTCCGGCACGCCCGTATCTTTTGTGTATTGAATACTGCTCAGCGGCAGCGACGTTAAGACACAGGCAGTGTACAAGCGTATTCTGCTCTCGTTGCTAACTGAGAGCGCTCTCGCATGTCTAAACACACACATGCAAAGGCGAAATGAGCATGTGTGTTTTGCCGGCCACTGCTTTAGAGATTGAGATTATTATTTCTGCCTGTTTTCCTTTTGCGACTGCCAGACTTACTGAAAAAAAGAAAGAACACAGCAATACTTACTGTTGGTACTTTAACTCCCTTTTAGTTTTTTTCATTGGTAAGATTGTCATTGCTGATGTATATACCTTTAGCTGAACCCGCCTTGACTTTGTCCGCTTTTAAGATTTTAAGGAATTGTAATAACAGTGTTGTTTTATTTTGTAGACAGTTTCAAATTCAAAGAATTTAAAATTTTTTTAAAAACTTTGCATGGTAAATGTTACATTTTTTTTCATCTCTAAATTTTGAAATTTTATATTATGCTGAAAACATACCTCTCTCGCACGACCTTATGGCGAATTTCTGGACTAGCGAAATTTTCATCCCTCTCCCATTTCGAGTAAAGATTGTGCATTTCACAGCTGCAACAGCACTGCTTGACCATAATTGGGAACGTATAGATTCCTAAGTCTTTCCCAAACATTGAAGAGACAATATTTTTTGATAAAACTGTCAAAGTCTTATGAGAGTCCCGTCTCGTTGAACCAATAAATATTTCCAAATAAACATATTGACCTCATGACAGCTACTCTTCAAATACAATTTAATTCAAATCAAATTAAAATTCAAATAAAATGAAAATTTGGCCGGCATCGCTCGGCTTCACCTTATTAATTCCTCCAAAATATCAGCTATCATCTGTCTAGGCCATTTTTGTATTACTCACATATCTTGTATGTGTGAGTGTGGGACGTTTACTATTTTCTTGCTAACTCTCTCACTCGATCATGCGCTCTTAGCAAAAGAGCTTAGTCCACTATGTTGCCTGAGCGCCATATTTCATTTATGTGGCTCATACAAACTTTTCTTTGGCTTTTTCAGTGCGCGCTTGCATAGCTAATCAAAAGTCTATGCCAAATCTTAGATCACTGGGATAAGAAGTTTTGGCAGTGGGTTGATAATGTGTCAGTCTGTCAGTCAGTCGGGCCTACACATTTAGAAGTATAGATGTTACTTCGCTACAGAGTATACAAATCTTTGCTTAATATATTTGATTAATTGATAGGGATAAGTTTTTTTTAAAGCTAAGAGGTGGTACTATACAATGATTTAAGGAAAGTTTTGATTATAAAACGCTGTAAAAAGGGTCACAATAGTCTTTTCAAGTAACTTTAGAAACCAATTAGCAAAAATTCCCTCTTGTTATAAACATTGTAAGAAATTCACTAATTTTGCACTGGAAATTTTTTCAATATTTGTGCGTCTGCTAAGGCTGTTCACCTAAAAATTGCTCCAGCATTGCATAGCTAACTTATTTTCCACAAAAATTGTGACTGTAATCAGCTGCAAAAAAAAAATCCTCGATTCCATTTTCCATTTAAACAAAAAAAATGTACATTTATTTACAACCAAATCGTTCCACCAATATCAGTCTTTTGGCAAATTACTGTCACTTTTTCCTCTACTATAGGGTCTTGCCCCTCCCAGCATGCGTTCCAGTAGACTCTGCTTCGACTTCCGCTTCGAGGCCAACACCTCTTTGCATAAATCATTAAAAACCTCAGCCACCTGATCCACATGATCCGCTGCAGAAACTTCACTGAATTTGCACTCAAAATCTTTGGCCAGAATTTCACCCTCATCGCGGCTCACTTGACGCAAATGAACCATATCGACCTTATTGGCGCACAGCTGAACGGGTGTATCGGACTGGAGATCGGATTTGGCACGGCGTATATAATTGAAACTTTTACGATCGGTTATGGAGTAAACCAAGAGCAAGCCATCGGCCCATTGAACCAATTCGGAGGCATTGGGGTACTCATCATCGGCCTAAAGAACAGATAAATAAAATTAGAAACATATGGGAAATAGATTAGCCAGACTGTAACTCACCTTGGGACAGGTGTCGAGTATTTCAAACAGCACCGGTTCACCATCCACCATGGCCTCATGTTTGTAGCGATTCTCTGTCTGATGATCGTACTCGCCTATGTAACGTTTTGTCAAGAAACGCACAATTAATGCTGCAATCAAATTAGATAACATGAATTTAATTTATTCTATTTTATATCAAACGCCCCTCTGGTCTAAGTCCAACCCCCGGTAAGCGTATAAATGGGTCAGGACTTAAGCGAGCGGAAAGTCGTGGGCAGGTGAATTTGAAATGTGTCCTTTGAAGGGGTGAATAAACCCCAGCCAGCTAAGCCCTAATGTTGCGTGTTCCGCGTAAACAACAAAACGAGAAGTCTAGGCCTGCTCGGAGTGGTCATTTGATATGCAAGTGCTTTGAACTCGCTCCAGTGGGAACAGAACAGAAGGATGACGGATATGAACTTGATGTGTGTGGCCCGACACGTTGCCTTGGTTGCCACGCTCGCATTTATTTTCCTTGCGCTTTTAATTTATGCTTTCCAAATATCTGTTTTATTTTTCACGAGGTCAACGTTTAATTTTTTGTTTCGGGGATGGCGTCTTCTGGGCATTGATCGCACGTCTCCGTGTCCACGGTGGGCGTTTTAATTGCCCCACACATGCTATATGTACGTAGACAAACAGACTCTGTCCATCTTTGCCCCTTCCTCTTTGTGTGCATTAAATATTTGTGCCAGAGATTGTGGCTGAATGACATTAAAATATGTAGCAACAAATTTATTAATCTTTTATACGACTAGAGATGGGTTTATATGCGCTGCTCAAAAATGGCCTGGCATTTTAATTGTTAAAGGCGCCTGGCCAAGGGCCAAGGGTGTCTGAAGTGAACATTATGAAAATTTACAAATTTGTTTTTTAGAATTTCTATAAAGCCTTAGCCTTCGACGGCGATTAGTAAGTGCAAAGCTATCAGACGAGATAGCCCGCAAAGCATCCAAGAATAGTTTTTAATAACTATTTTAATTTCGAAAACTTTGTCGACTTTTTATTTTAATTATTTTTTCAACGATTTAAGCTTAGAAAAACCTTGATTACTTTTGCGATTTCAAACCGGTTTTTGGACCAAATTTGGACTTCAAATCGCAAAATTTTTGCGAAAGCGAAAGTCGGAGCATGGCTGATTAAATTGGTTTTGCGAGAATCCAATAATGATCCTACTAGAGTGACTGTATCTTAGTTTGGTATAAAGATCCTTTGGCTCATATATATTTTCAACATATTTCGGACACATTTTCAGTAGAGAATACAAAATCGTTTATTTTGAGGTGTAAAAGTGTTTGAAGTTTCCTCATTTAGTTGGTCTTAAACAATAATTGAAAACTTCTTGAATACATATCTGCCAAAATAGTTACCCAGGTAATTTTTTGTCCTGAGGTCATCTTGGGATTATAACGTGGGTCCGAGATAATACCGAGTAAACTAAGTGTTTGCTTTGTCGTCTAGTCGTTGCATTGTTAAGGGTACTGCATAGCTTCAGTAATTTTTTAAAGGTTTACAAAAAATTGAATTAGAAATTTTTGTTTTTGTTGTTGTCCTTGCAGTTTTTTTTTTATTTTCCAGATCAAAGTTTGCCCATGGTTGCAAAAGATTTTAAGAACGGATTATCTGAATGTGAAAACGAAGACTAGGTTTTTTTCAGAACTGATGTGATTCTGATGGCGTTTTTGGGGTTTCAAAGTCAAAATTTCGAAGACCGACTTTTTTGCCACTCTATTGGTTCCAACTTTTTTTTTTTACCAATCAAAAATATCTTAGTTCACACCAGAATGGTGGGTTAAGTAAAGTATTCGACAATCGGTCAACAGTTGCTCTTAAAATTCTTGCAACTATTTTGGAAAAAATTGTTCCGCTTTGATTGCATTTAATGTTTCGACAACTGTTTCCGATGATATGAAAACTATTTTTGATAGATTTCAAACAATGGTTTGAGTGTTGTCTTTCACCGAAAAAAATTATTAAAATCGGTCAAGTAGCTCTAAAGAAATTTTCTGCAAAGTGCGTCATGACATGGTCAAAAAATTAATCTTCAAAAATTTGCAACTAAAATTTTATTTAAAATTTTTTTTTTGGAAAATTGTGATGATTTTTTCAATGATTTTTAACTAAAATTAAGAAAAAACATGGAATTTTTGCAGTTGGTTTACATATGCGGTTTAAGAATATACTAAAAATCTTCAGACGATTTCTATACAAGAAATTTAAAAAGAATATTCAAATTTTCTCCGTTTAAAATTTCAATGGCTCGTTGTTGACTAAGTTCTCCTTGCTTCCAATACACTTTTCTAATTTCCTGTAAAATTGGGCAAACTGCAATGAAGTGATACGTGTCTTCTTTAGCGTTTAAATTGCAGAGGGTGCAGATGGCTTCCGTGTCGTTGACATATGAACGGGAACGTTGGTTCAGCGTTTCGCATCTAGCTCGAAATACAAATGATATTAGCTTAAGGTTAAATTAGACAACTCCAAAATTGTATTATGTTCTTCTGCAAGTGTTCTTCATGTTTCAAAGCACTGACTTCGACTCAACTGCAGGGATTTGGCAACAACAGAAGCTAAGCGGGTTTCAGGCATTTGAAAACTTTTTCCTTATGTAAGAAAAATGTAATCCTATTGTCCTATAAGGGTCGAAAGTCCGGTTTCCACAAATAGAGCATAGTTCGCTGTATTGCGAGGTAGCCTAAAAATCGAAAAAGCTTCTCCATTTCTTCATATTCAAGAAAACCCCAAACCTGTGCAGCATATAGTACGACTGACCGGACAGTGGCTTCAAACATTTTATATTTCACACTAGGTAGTACGTTTTGTTTTCCCAGCAGCGTATTTCATTTACAGTTGAGAACCTTGATTGCATCCCGAAGTTTCAGCTGAAGATGAATATATAATGTAAAATTAATAAATAAACCGCATGAGTGCTGAAATTCACCGGACTCTTTTGTAACGAATAAATATAATGTATCAAACTTTTCAATTTGACTCCCAAGATCCCTTCGGATCCCGATTAATCAGATCGTTTAATGATCTCTCTTAGAGACTTTCGAGTGTACCCGTCAAGTCGGTCTAAGCACTCTCGAGGCATATTGATAATTTTAAAACAATTAAACACTGATTTTCAACAGAAAATACTGGCAGAACATTATTTTCGGTTGTTTGTTCGGAACATTTAAGTGTACACCTTATTTGAATTTTTTACGGTTTCTTGCCCAACAACCAGAAAATTGACTTATTGCTTTACAAAGAGAACAGTTCCTTTTACTCATCTAAGTTTTTAAACGCATCCTTCCGATAATGATGGTCTTTTAATAAATTTTAAAAAACTGCCGTTTTAGGCGATTTTACCAACTTTGACCATTGATTTCTTCAAAACTTGAGAGTCTAGAAAAATTTTAAAAACTGACATTTATTCAGCTTGGAAAATTCCGTCCAATAGTATATTTTTCATCTCCCGGTCCGCGAGAGACCAATTTTTGTTGAACTGTTTGATCATTATGAAAAATTGGCTAAGCAGCACATTTCAACATATATTGGGCTTTTGCTGAAAAATTTACCTTTCAACGGAGGTTTTCGAGCTGAATACACATTCATTTTTTAAAGTTCTCTAGCATGTCAAGTTTTAAAGAAATCAAAGGTCACGCCTGCCGCACAGCAGGCCAACACACTAACCACTGAGCTACGTCCGATCCACTTTGATTATCATACATGTCTTTAAAACAGTTACAATCGGGTACGTTCTGGAAATTTCTAAAGATTTCGGTGTTTACAATCTTTCATTTTAAATTAAAATGTGATGTGGCTTATGTGCCCGGATACTAAGTAAGATGACAAAAGTTGAGCGATTTGAAACCGACTGCTTATGGTTTTACCGACCTATGCTCTAGTAGCCGACTTCATTCTTATCATTTCACATATAAAATCCTCCTTTCTAGGACACAGAAAGGATTTCTGAAACACACCCGACCAAAACTAACTTAGTTTTTCAAAAAAAAGGCCTTAATATCCATCCGTAACAAGAGAGACTTAAAAAAAAAGTAAAGAGATTTCCGTCATACTTAAAATAAATTTTGGTTTGGGATTGGTTTGGAAGAGATTTTAGTGACCAAATTAATCAAATAGAAATAGAAATTAAAAATTGTTTATTTGGGAAAATGATTTGGATCGTTGTGTTTAATGCATTTGTTGCAAAGCTTGTTATTCTTCTACCAAAATAAAAGTTTCTGTTTTATTTCTTCTTCTCCTACGCATTTCGGCAGCAGAAACATCTTCCGATCGATCGCTTGATCGTTTTACTCATTTAAAAGGCGGATTGCATCCCTGCTTTAAGTTTATGCCTGTCATATGTTTGTCGGAAATTATCCCCACAAAAAGGAGTATTCCAGAGTAGCAAGAAACAAGGTGAATTGATCCCCTTAACCACATCGGAGTAGTTAAATGACATTCTAGGTTGCTTTTTTAATGGTTGCATTACGCGCGTCAAGGCTAGAAGGTCGACGTCGGTTTTCTATTAAGCTACCTGAATGTTTCTCAGTGTAAGGAACACAAATCAGCCCACTCTTATGGGGGAGAGCTCATTACCGTAGTCCATTTGTCAAAAAACATTTCATTATTTGCACAAATTCCTTTAAAAGTAGCTCATTAGTTGGTCAGCTATTTCCCTACATACGATGTTGTTGCTGTTTCTGTCCGTATATTTATTAGTATAGCATCATTTCAAGTCATAATTCAGGCGGCTCCGCTGTCCGACGTGTGCGAGACGATCTGATCTGTTTGGCCCCAAAATGAACGACATAAAGCACGCAGGTGTAACCCAACGATGAGGGGAATAAATATGCGTCCCAAGTGTCAATGGGTTTTTCGGAACAAACTGTAACAAATTTAAATGGGGATACAGAAGGGCTGACAGGCAACACATCAATTTGGGGGCTAAAATGATCCCCATGAACAGTTTTCCGATCATAAATTAGAGCATGGCCTGGCGGTGTTGTCAAATCCGGAGGAAAAGCGATTAAAAGCGCGCGGGGCAATGCCAAAGTGCGAGCCATACATACATATATATATGTGTATGTAAGTGTGTGTGTGGGTGCATGTATGCTGCCACTTTATAAACAAAACAAACAAAAGTCTAAATATACACAAAATACAAAAAAAAAGAAAAAAATTAGCGATTGCTCAACTAATTTGCTGTTGTTGCTCCAACGTATGCTATGTACATGCTGGGAGCACCTAACTTACCACTCTTTCCAACACTGGGAGCCCCAATCACCGCAATCTTCAACTCTGTCAGTGTGGACTTCTTGCGTCGTATGCCCCGTGTGGTCATTTTCCTTCTCGAATATTTTCACCTTAGGGGAGGGGGCGGGGGGTGGAGGGCTATCTTTTGCTCACTTTTAATTGTTGTGATTTTTGTTATTGTTGTTTCAATTCAATGTCAAAACAAATGAAACAAATACGTTTAAAATTACTCAGACACAGTTCAATTTTCTATATTTTTTTTTTGTATCTCACGGATACATTTTGTGGCTGAAACGCGCACTGCACTTTGCCATGTGTTCTGAACCAAGGAAAATTGTTGAACAATTTATTTATTTATTTTAACCATCAATTTTTGCGTATTTCTCAGACATCTGATGGAGTGTCTTCGTTTTATTTTTATTTTTGTATCTTTTTTTTCGTTGTGCCCGCCCGCATTCGCATCCATGCGATTTCTACGGCCAACGAATTTGTACTAAAAGGCAAAAACAAAAGAAAAAGTAGAAGAAAATCTGTGCTACTCAAAAAAGAGCGCCGCCAGGCGATCGCGCAATCGTGCTGCGGCTGCTGCACTCTTGTCTTTTTGGCGAGTTGGTGAGCGTCAGCCAAAAATAGCGCCCCTCGTTGTTGGAGGAGGAGAGCCTAGGATGGCCCTTTCCAAAGGGTTAAATTGGTGATAGGCTAATCGTTGGAATATCTGGAGAAGAGAGCCACATCAACTGTCGCCTTAAATTTAATTTAATTAGCTCACTTCGAAACAGCTGAATAATGCATGCACAGCAGAGCAACACCCAGCCAAGTGACAGCTGTTTTTGGCCACAAAACTATTAAGAAGACGAGCTACACTTAAGTAAAATGTTGTCTATTAGTAATGTACACCTGGCATACAATTTCGAGGAAACTATTAGGAAGCACTTGGAGTGGGTGAGCTAAGTAAGTACTTCGAAATCTGTAAGAATATGCACTGCAAGTAAATATTTGCAAGCACAACGGCATATTAATTGTACAAATATACTCACAATTGCATAAAAAGTATTTTTGTAAAAATATTTTTTACTAGAGTTTGTTCTACTTATAGCCAAAAAGATCAATCATAGCAAAAGTGCCCACAGCCTATGCACACGGTGCGCATTTACTGCTGATTTGCGCATAGCAATGCAAATTGCAACAACAGCATCATATGCTTCAGACGATGTTCGACAAATTATACGACGTCACTATCCCAAGCCGAAGTGATTGGGACAACCTTCCCCATAGCAGAGCTAACGCCATTAACTTCTACATTGATGGTTCTCGACGTTGTTGTGGACACGCGTTCACAATTATCGGGTTGTTGTGGTTTCATTTGTATAGGTGTCTACTTAAGCGTCTAGAGTGTAAAAAAATAAATAGAAAAACACATTCATCTAAATTATTGTTTCCTTTAAGGACTATTTTTTGTTTCATAAATTTTATGAAATATTGTTGGCTAAAAAAATTTTTTGTATAATAGTTAGATTAGATTAAATAGATTAACAAATGGAGATTAATAATTTTGTCTCATCAACTTTTTCTTCAGACATTTAACTAAGCGACTCTGAAAAGTTGATCGAGTCGAAACTTAAAAAATGCTAAAAGGATATTTTGTTTGTATAAAAACTTTGTCAGGGTTTGGTCTGATTAGATGCAATTTTTCTTATAAAGATCTTTAAAATTTAAAGCTTCTAATTTGAATTCGCAGCTCGTAAATTTTGTGAAAATTAAAGACTTTGACTAAGATGTTGTTGGTGAAATGATTTATAATAAATTTTTTTGGTGGCACGTCAAAATGGTCATCTTTATTTTCAAAACTATATCTCCCGGTCTTTTAGTTTATTAACGAAGTGTAGCAGGCATTACAAATCCTTTCCATCAAACCTTCATGATAACCTAAACTCAATTTTTGTTTAACCAATTTCGGAATTTTGTTATCTTTTTTAGTTTTACCATCTATCTATTCACCCGTGTTCATAACTTGAAAAGCTAATATTAAAATTGAGTAATTCTCGCCATTATTAAAAACTTTTGATCTATGTAAATCATCAGTCTATTTACAAGATTTTATAATAATCAAAATTTATTTTGAATTATTTAATATTTCAAGATTTTTCGAAACGTTTGATCTACAAATCCTATTAATTGAACTAATTACCCAATAGTTTTACCCACCTATTGAACTGTATTAATATTATTTTTTGCCTACACCTCCGACTTACCCTTCGACTATTGCCAACTTTTTAATTAAGATTTAATTAATTTAGAAAATTATAGCGATTGTTGTTTGATTGATTTCAAATTCCAACATATTAAAGATAGTTAGAATCCGTCGCTTGGATTTCCAAACGTGTAAAGCTGTGCTGGCATAAGATGGCTTCTGCCAGAAATCAGTCAAAGACTGCTGATGATTGATTTGGGAGATTCATGGAATAGCTATAAACTCACCTAGACTCCTTTGTGGTGTGTGTGTGTGTCTTGTTTCAAAAAAAGTTATAAACAAACATAACTTATTAAACTGTAGCTATAGGTTCTATGATGGATTTTGAAAGAAGTCAAAGAGAAAGAGAGAGAGACTTAGACCTGAGCGCAGCACCAGCATTGCACACTACTTCTACTCCAGGTACAGAGTATGATATAGTCGGGCTTGACCGACTTTAAATTTAACCATCTTCTAAACTGCATCACTGGTCTTTTTTTTTAATTTTTAAAGAAATTTTGACAGTTTTAATGCGTATTTTGTTTAAAAATATATGCAAATTTACGAAAAAAACGAGAAGGCCAAGCTAACGTCGTCTTTGCCGAAGTTTTAATACCCTTGCAAATGTTTTAATACAACAGAGTTTACGAACGTCAGCATTAAAACAAACCATTTTTCGACCGATAGTTCCTATGGCAGCTATAAGATATAGTCATCCGATTTTGACCAATACTTCCACAACTATGAAAAAGTATAGAACTAATTTTTGCTGAAGCGGGAGGCGTTTACATTAAAAACAAAAAAGTTTTTCTCCAAAGATCCACTTTTCAACCGATAGTTCCTATGACAGCTATAAGATGTAGTCATCCGATCCGGTCGGTTCCGACATATTAGCAGTGTGCAGTAAAAAGAAGACTGTGCAAAGTTTTAGCTCGATAGCTGTAAAACTGAGAGACTAGTTTGCATAGAAACAGACAGACGGACGGACAAAGCTCAATCGACTCAGCTCGTCGCCCTGATCAAGAATGTATATAGTTTATGGGGTCTGAAATGAATATTTCTATGCGTTGCAAACTTCTGGGCTAAATTATAATACCCTTTGCAAGGGTATAAAAATTTAATATATGCTTCCTAAATGAGTAAAAGCATAGCCAAAACTCATGGTTCACGCTCATAAAAGTAAAATTTCGTCATTAATTTTGTAAGTGTTGATTTGAAAACTAAGAAAATCGTAGTTATTGACCTAGTTAAGTAAATATAAAATACAGTAGGAAAAACAGGATTTTTGTAGAAAAATTCGACTTGCGCAACCTCTAATCGTCCTTTCAAAAATTTTTTAAAAATCTCAAAAATACTTTTCCTAATGATTTCAGGAAAAAGAATTTTTTGGACACCCTAATGCATGTAGCTTATGACAACGATTTTATCGATTTTTAATGGATTTTTCAGAATTTTACCATTGTGGGATGCAAAGATATAGCGACTGTTTTATTTTGTTAAAGTTGGATATAACTAAATATTTGATAGGCCTAAAAACAAATATAATATTTCAAAAAATTTAGTTTTTCCCTTACTTTGTGGTAAAAATATTTGAGATGTTGAACTTGAGGAAGAAACCGCCGAAACTTAAGAAAAAAAACTTAAATCACGGTTTGTGAAAAACGGCAATTTTGAGATTTTTAAAAAAAAATTAGGACCAATCCTCATGATATTCTTTCTTAGTACTCTGAAAAAGGCTATATAATGGGACGGCCATAAATTTTCGAGAAATTCAAAAAACCGCCAAATGAAGTAGCATTTTTTGATTCACGAACAATTAACTTAATACAGGTCAACCCAAATTGAAATCAGCTTAAAAGTAAACAACAGAAATATTTAAGAACAAATGAAACTCGAATCGAAATTTGTAACTTCCCACACTGCGAGCTGCTAATCAACATTTTGTCTGCAAATAAAAACTAATAATGAATTAAATCTATGCTTGGAACTTTAATTATTTTGAAACATTTACTACGTTGACAACATTTACTATATTTTCTTTATTCTTTAAATCTATTTAGCAGCAGTGGTTATTCAGACATGAAAATACTTTCTACATACAAAAACTGAAAATTTTATAGGCATACTTCCAGGCATTGAGTTTAATCTACTGTAAACTAAAATTAACTTAATTTATTCTCCCAGCCAACTTAATTAAAATCTTGTGACTCTGCTTGGCCCACGCTTAGAGAACAGTCTAACATTCAACAAAACTTTCATTCCCGTTCAGTAAACAATTTTCCCCCACCTCGTATGTAAACAACTTATTAAAACTTTTTAGTTATGCATTTTGGGTCAATACTTCGAGTTCATTAAGGAAAATTGTTGTATATTGCATATCAATCATATGCATATTAGCTGAAGCCAGGACCAGACGAGACAAAACACCCTCCAAAGTGTTGCCAATGCACGTGTGTATCCTGTGGGACTATTGTGGGGGTGTGTCACTGCCTAAGGGATGAAAATGCCAGACAGATAGAATAATAGCACATTTTGTTTGCCGGAAAATCTTTGGCCAACATTTACAGCCGGCAAGCAAAAGTATGCAATGAAATTTCAAACTTAAGTCACACCGCCGTCCTCGCTAATGAGTACAGCACAGAAACAGCTGATAGAAGACCCTTGCCTGACGACTCTTGACGGTGGAACAATTTAGCTGCGTTAGTTTTCTTGCGAACGACGTAGCGAACGGAACGTTGGACGCGCACGCGGAATAAGTGGAAGGAATTATAAAGAAAAAAAAACGAGTCGCCCACGCCGAGCAGCTGCCGCCAAAAAAATAAAATACAAACAAAAAAGTTTTTGAAGCAGACGCGCGCTTTTTGGTGTGTTGCTATTTCCTCTTTAAGTATTTGTTTCGAAAATATGTATGTTTAATGTTGAATTTAAATATTTTCGCTTGATTTGAAAATCAAAGCGTATAAATAAAACGAATTGTTGTTGACAAGTGCGCGTGTGTGTGTGTGTGTGAGAGCAAAGAAATATATCTACTTCTATATAAATAGCAAATAATGAACCAATAACAACAACCAGAAATAAACTAATTGATAATTAGCCAACCAATTTATTCCAGGCATGGCCAATAAGGCCAAAAGTAATAACAAATTTTGAACGAAGAAGAACAAAATACAATATAAATGTTCTTTGATAAGTAAACAAACAATTGGGCAACAATTTATTCTTTTCTTGTGCGTCTTAATTGAGGAAATTGCTTGAGATCAGAGCATAAGCATTAAAACTGAGAATACACTTGATAATTTTTTAAGGAATGCAACCAATATTAAAACGAACTTATTATAAGACTCAGTATTTCATTTAATTGTGTTACCGGCTGAAATTGCAACATTCTAATACAAGATCTTAAACCTTTTTGATTTTTACCTTAAAATATACAAAAAATTTTAGCTGACTTCCAAATAAAGATTTAATTTTTTAAGTTTTGGAACGGAAGTTGAGTTGTATCACCAGGCAAGATGTAAGTTTGTGTGCAATTTTGTCATATGGGAGAGCCTTATGGCAATTTGGCTGGTCAGGCCAGAAGATATTCTTTACAAAGGAACTATAGGAAATAAATACAAATTGTATTAAGCTATATTTATAAAATTGTCAAACTCAAAACAATAACATAAAGGTTTTTCTCACATATTGGTCCTTCGAACCGAACCATGATCTGAACCTTCTAAGTCTATGACTTAGGAGCCTGAACCCATGCGGATCCCTTTTGTTTGGAAAAAGATTCGTTTCAAAAGAAATGCATCCTATCTATTTTTTTACGATTTTTCGAAATTTTCTGAATATTTTAGGGAATACAAAAATATTGTAAAGTATTCAATGGTTCGGCTGGCTATCTATCTATATGTATTTCATATTACAGCTGAAGAAATTACAACTTGAAAATTGAAAATAATGCAAAGTAGGTTTGATACCAATAATAAAAGAGCCCCATTTGATTTTAGTCGCAATCTGTTTATGGACAACAAAGACACGATTTTTGGAATTGGAAATGTTTGAACGAATTAACTCTTAGCCAACCAATTTTTATACCTGTTATTCGTAAAGTAAAAAGGGAATACTAAAGTCGTGCAAATGTATGTAACAGGCAGAAGGAATCATTTCCGACCATATAAAGTATATATATTCTTGATCAGCATTAACAGCCGAGTCGATATAGACATGTCCGTCTGTCCGTCCGTCTGTATGAACACCTAGATCTCAGAGATGGTAAGAGATAGAGGTTAGACATGTATGGGACAAATGCTTCTTATACTTGCAGGCAGATCAAGTTTATTTCAAATTTTGGCCACGCCCCCTCCCGCCCCCGCAATTCGCAAAAATCATTATATCTCTTACAGTTTTAAAGATAGACGATTCGTACCTTCTAACGATAGTTAGTAATTAGCAAAACGAATAAATTTGCCGAAGAAATGATAAGGATCGGATGAGCGGTTATCAAGTTATGAGCAAAAATGTGCAAAATAGCCGAGTTCAAAAGTGTTGCATACTTTTCAGATGTTTACCCTAAGGAACGCAGGAACACTTTTTATTATGTTTTTTCATGAGTAAGTCGGTTAGAGCCGACTTTAACTTGCGCTCTCGTTTTTCCTTGTTCCACTGACGAATGATGTTTACGGTCACACTAAGGTACACAAGGAACAGCTGATAGGACTTTCACATGTGAAGCTCCATGGCTCTTCTGGTAGTCCCGCCACAATAGCTGGTTTACGGGATATATATATTAGTCATTTTGCTCCACTTTAACATTCCAAAACATTCCTGCCCCAACTCATGGGTGTTGACGGTTTTCCATAAAGGGGATCCATGCACTTCTCCCTCTGTGCTTAACCCCCACCCACTGAACTAAGCTGCTCTCTATCCATGGCAACGCCATTTTGACACAGCAGCTGTTAGTATTGTTGATACTGTGAGAGTTTGATTAAATATTGATTGAAAATATAGTCTTTTAGCGGAAAAAGCTACATATATGTTGTGACAATACATTGTTGGAACATCCTTGACAATGATTTGCTCATCCGTCGCGAATAACCTCATTTATCTGTTATGAGAAATACACAGAAAGAATGAGGTCATTTAACTTATTCAGCGAATGATCTCAAGAATGCGCTAGTGGAACAAGGGTATTAATCAGCAATGATAATCTTTTAAAATAAGAAAACTAAATGAGAGTTGAAATACTAACAACAAGATCACATGGTGTCACTGTTCAGTCTCTTTCAGTGACTGTTAAGTCACTATTCAGACACTAATTAGTCACTGTTTAGTCACTGTTTAGTCACTGTTCCGTCACTGTTTAGTCACCCCATCTTGCATCATTCCTCATTTATAGTCACGGGACGCTGAACAAAAATTTTACTCCTACTAAAATCTTCCGTACCGAAATTAAAGTTGGTTTCCAAAAAAAACAGGTTTTTGTTTCGGTCCAAAAGTGCACAGAGAATATTACATTCTTATAAATGTATGTAATAGGGATAAGAAATCATTTCAGACTCTATATAGTATATATATTCTTGATCAGCATTAACAGTCGATCTGTCCATATGAGCAAAGAGCTCTCTGAGAAGGTAGGAGATAGAGGTTTGACAAGTGTAGGACACATACTTCTGATACTTGCAGGTAGAACAAGTATACATTAAATTTTTGTCACTCCCCCTGTACCTTTTAGAGATATATAGTAATTTAAGCTATTTTTTTGATTAGCCGAAATAATAATAAAAATCGGATACACTCAAGTGTATCAGCGTTGGCTTGTTGGGTTGACAAATGGTTGTTTAGTTTAGAACATAGATTAGGTTTGTGTTTGGTTTATTAGAGACGGCGTGTTGCCGGTAAGAATGAGTGTCACAGAAAGGCGGATAGTTAAGTGTATGTGTAAGTTAGAGATGCCAAATGGTCACATTAGTGGCGCCATTTATTGGCTTGTTTTGGAAATTCCTCAACCAGCATTTTTCAAAGCAAGTAGTGGCGCCATTTATTGTTCATGTGAAAGTTCGCAGATACAGCGTAACTTACAGTCGGACTTGAGCAACTTTTTTACTTGTTTGATCAATGATATGCGATTTAGATACATCGTATAGTAAAACTAACTCTTCCTCATTCGCCATCTATCGAAGGTAAATTTTAGAGCGAAGCTCTTTTACGGACTTCTAATGAAGGAGAATAGAAATAACGGTGACAAAAGTGGGTTAACTGTGGAGAGTGGAGAGTGGAAGAGGGAAAGTGAAAGAGGTGGGGGAAAGTACAGTTTCCAAATTTAAGTAAAAATCAGATTGAGTTCTGGAGATTTTTCTTCTGTTCATCTACAATTTAATCCCCTAAATATAAATCCGATTTTTAAACTAATTGATCACTTAAATCCTCATCTATTTACCTTACAAGAGGGCGCTACAATAACAATCAGTTTTTTGTCTTGATTTTTGACTGACCAGCTTCTGTCTATCAAGTGGTGGTTGTTGTTGTTTGACAAATAATTTTGTTTAATCGCACTGTTGTGTGCACTGCCGTAAGCATTGTGTGGGCCCTCCTGATCTGAGAACTTCATTCTCACTTTTCTTTTCTTGTCGTTTTGAGCCCAAATCAAAACCCATAAACCCATATAAATAAACTGTCTATTGGGTCCATAACCCACAAATGGAGGCTCGTCTCTCTGAAATGGTTGAAAAATGCAAATTTAGGTGCAGTTTCCCCAGCAAGAAAACAAAGTTGTCTGCGTATGACAGAAGCAACTCAACAGTTGCAACTTGAAGCGACGACGTCAGCGACATAAAATAAAAATGCCAATAAATATTACACAACAATTTAATATGCCCTCCCACTCCTCCTTCCCCTCCTCCTCCTCCCCCAGCACACCCTCACCGCACGCTATTCTATGGGTCACACGCAGCGTTTAATGTTTCCCTCGCGGTGGCGAACAGTTTTATAACCAAGGTTACTATCGTCCTCCTCTTTGGCTGATTAAATTACCAGCGAGTGAACAGCAAAAGGACAACAATGCGTTCAAATGAAGGATGGGGAGGGGGGAATGTGCATTAAGCAATTGTCCTTTATGACGCCAGGCTGTCTGAGCGTCAAAGTGTCGCCAGTGCAAATTGCATTTTGAACCGAAAAACCGTGGTCCCTACATTTTTATTGATTTTTTTTCAGGATGATTTCATCAACTGCTGGGCGCCTGTTATCCTTTTCCGGCTCAAACGTGCAACATGTGAAACGACAACAAACCGAAACCAGTCGAAGGCAAAACTAGTCCGAATTTTAACATCATTTTCGCTTTTAATTTTGTTGTCTGCCTGCCTGATGACCGCAGAAGCTGACATCACGGTTCTCTTTATTTTTGTATTTTTATGTTGTTGTCGTTCTTTTTTGTTCTTTTCTTTTTAGTAGGTTTGTGTGTGAAGTGGTTTATGTGTAGAGTATGAGTATACATAAATCAGTTTAAAGTTGAATAAGTGAATCAACATTTTTGGAATCGATCTTGCACAGAAAAAATTGTTGAAAATTCATTAAAAAAACTATTTTGATGCGGTTGTTATTAAAGAAAAAATTTATGGAACATAAGTCAAAAATCAAAAATTTTTTAGAATACTGATCACTGAAGGATATTCTACCTCCTACTTACCCGTCTACATTGCCCTTTCCAAGCTTTGCAATATTTTGGACTGTTCAATTGTTCGATACTCAAATGAAAATTTGGAAAATTTCGCTCTTTTTGGTCAACATAATATTTTTCGATTTGTTTAACCTTTTGATTTAAAACTCATATTTACCGTTCGACTGGTTATTCTACTCCTTCTAAATGTTCCCTTTTCCCTTTATAATAATCTTAGGTCTATGTATTATATTACTAGCAATATCATCCCACCCATTTCCCATTGGGCACCCCGGAGATATTTCCAACCTCGGAAATTGAAAACACAAATTAATTCCAACCTGTGAGCCATCAAACCGCTCTTGGCTCGTGGGAGCCACAGACTGTTGGCATTATTTGCGATTTAATACTGACGAGCTGTTCCTCACAGATCAGAGCCGAGTGTTGTGGCACGAGATTCGCTCGCTAGCAGTTCCAAACCCTGATTATTATATACGAGACGTCTGCGTTTTTGTAAATACCCAAATGAAAATTATTAAATTTTCGCGATTTTTGATCTACATCTTATAAATCCCAATGCCACAATGTCTATCCCATAGATCTAAGATTTTACAGAGTCCTTTGTTTGGTAATGCAAGTGCGCACTAAAAAAAAAAAATTGTAAAATTTGCCTGCGAAGTGGGATAAAAAGCCAAAGAAAAGTTAGTATGGAGCACATGACATGATAAGCTGTTTTGTTAAGAGCATCATCAACTTTATGGATACGTTCCAAAGGGATGGAATCAATCATATTATCAAACTCATATGGTTGATTACGACTAAAAGTCATACATTTACACTTACTGAGATTAAGAGGAAGGCTATTAACCGAGCACCAGGTGTGAAGAAAGTTTTAATCGGATTGCAGGAGGAGAGCAGACGTAGGGTCATTATACGACAAACAAAGTTTAAGGTCAGCGGCATACATCAGCGCCTGCGAATGGAAATATCATTTATGAAAAGGTTAAATAGTAAGGGGCCTAAATGACTACCAGATAGTACATTAATGGAACTTGATAGTACTGATTGGAAACGAACTCGTTGAGATCGATCACTTAAGTAAGACTTTATCCAGTTGGGGAGGATTGGTGGGAAGCCGAACTGACACAGTTTATGTACTAAGAGCTCGTGATTGACTGAGTTAAAAGCCTTGCTGATATCCGTATAAACTACATCAAACTAAACTACATTGTTTACAAGAGTACTAAACTCAAGTAGATTCGTAATGATAGAGCGATTCTTCATGAAGCCATGTTGAGATATAGATATTACCGAACGACAATAATGTTGTAGTTGGGCAGTCAGGATCTTTTCAAGTCACATCTATAGTTCGAAATGATTGACTTCGGTCCCATTTTATGGATAGGAATAATATAGCATTCCTTCCAAATACTAGGGAAATCTCCCTGTTTAAGAGATATGTTAAATAGTTTACAAAGCGGCACACATAAGGAGTCGGCACAAAGTTTCAACACACAGCTGGGAACTTTGTCAGGTCCGGGACTGAAAGAGGACTTGATTGATCGTAGGCTAGATAGAACGCTATCTGCATCTACAACAGGGCATACAATGCAGTTGGAATTAGCCATAGAATAAGGATATTTAGAGACAAAATTATTAGCAGATGCAGAATAGCATCATTGAAAAAATAGATCGGCAATATCAGAGTTGTTGTCACCCGATACATCATCTAAAGAAAGGGAGGGCGGAAATTGAGAGGATTTCCTTTTAGCATTGACAAAGTTGTAGAACTTTTTTGGGTCGTCCTGAAAGCTTAACTTACACCTGACCAAGTAGTCCTTATAGCATTTTGAGTTGAGGACCATAAACTTGGATTGTGCCTCGGAATATTTGGCAAATCCACGCGGGATCAGGATTTGTTAAATTTTTTGTAGAGCCGAGATTAAATATTTTTCAGCCTCTCGTCAACCAGGGGGGCGCACGTGATGGTGAAGAAGAAGTCCGTAAGGGCACAAATTCGTTAAACACAGAATAAATAACTTCGCAAAAAAGCTTTTGTGGACTTTTCAATGAGTCGTAGAAAGTCAACCTTTCGAAAGCAAAAGGATGCAGTATTTTGGAAAGGGGGAGAAGTGGTGCTCGGTATATCAAGGTCACAATCAATTTGTAGTGTAGTATGATGAATGTCCTCTGAAATTGACAAGGGTAAAATTCTGAATTCCGCCGAATTGGAAATATCGGAAACAAAAACAAGATCAAGGAGTCTGTGCAAACCATTTCTAATAGAGTTTAGCTGCTCAAGAGATTGTTTAGCCATAAGATTAGATGCGCGGCGTTGCAAAGTCGTCTAAAACGTCCCAGCGGCGCAAATGCCCATTACAAGTTCGATGTTCTCTTAAACACTTTGAAGGCTGGCAGCCTTCAAGTATAGGTTACTACTCTGTATACATTTACGTAAGCTTGGCCGTTTTCGTTGGCATATTGTATACAAAGCAGAATACTTTGTAATCGGAAAAGTGGGCGTATAACAGAAAACACTTCGGCTTTAGATTACAACTCAATATACCATTTGAGAAAACGTTGGCGACGAAGTATGCGTTCAGTTCACAAAACGATACACCATTTTGAAACTTGTGTGTGGGCTTGTGGACTAGCTGTGCGCGCGTCCACACACTAGGTGTGTGTATTAAAAAAACTTAAAAAAAAAAATGTTGTATGAGAATAGGAAGGAATTGAACTCGGGACTCATAACACAGAAACACATGGACGACGGCGCGTTAGCTCACTTGACTACTGGGCATGTGGAAGAACTGGCGACAAAATCATGATTAAGAATGTAAGCAGTTGGGACTTTGGCGACCGAGGTGCCTTTTTTCAAAAGTCGATTTACACAAACATAACACAACTGTTATATATACACGAGCAACAACTCGACCCGAAGTTAAACTTCTCTACACACAACTGTGTATTCGAAACGTAGCGAGAAATTCCCATTACGTGGGCACCTACTGCGATGCATATTGTGGACCAGCCTCATTCACCTCTGCGCCGCTGGGGTCCGTCACGATAACACTAGAGTAAATCGATATTTACTGGAAGAATCGCATTCTTATCTTCTGTGATAATAAATGTTTGCTGGTAAAGATTTTAAAATAATTTCATTAAATAAAATAGAGAAAAGTATGAAGTATATAAACGATGGTTTTAAATGATAAAATCAAGGTCAGCCGATTGATTTCCAAAGCTGACTAACAGATGGCGTCACTACTTTGACCATGTGGCAGTTGCAGTCCCAGTTCATCCAGCTCCAATTACAGATCCAGTTCATCTAACTAGTTTACACATCACTAACAACTATCAATGTCATCTCTAACTTATACACACACACACTTGTCTCTGTGCTTTTCTGCGACACTCATTCTTAATGGCAACACGCCGTCTCCAATAAACCGAACTTAAACCTAATCCGATTTTTAAACTAAATGGTTAAACACAACCATTTGTTACATGGCAGCTATACGATATATTCATCCGCCAACATTGTGTTGAAACAGATAATATTCATAACTGGAAAGAAAGAATTAAGAATATCGGGTCTAAAAACTCATAGTAAGACAGAATAGCAGATATTAGTATAGGTGAACTCAGGGCTTGGATCACGAATTTTAATTTTTTCCATTTATTTGAGATCAAATATTCTTGATCCATGCCCTGAGTTCACCCATACTAATATCTGCCTTACTCTGTCTTACTCCTACTCCCTTTTCTAGAGACAATGTATGGTATGGCTAATACTGTAAACAAATTTCCACAACTATTTAGACATACACCCATTGGCAGTTGCTTTGCAAAACAAATCGCGTTTTTTATGAGCTTCATTATGGTCCATTATCCATTAAACCGATTCCACAAATGAGCTAAAGGGACGACAGAAATATTATAATGCCATTTCCTGACATTTTTCCTTCTTCTTTGTGGCTGCTGTTCATTTGTTTATATTTTACTCAAAAATGTTGTTCTGTGTTTTTATTTTTGGGACTTGGCCTGTTTATTTGCCCACAGATGCCGCATACAAAGTCGCTTCAGATTCAGAACAGATGTGTCGACAGATGAGCTCACAAAATGTTGACTAGACAAAATACATTATAATAAGCTTATTTGTGGAAAAATCAAGTCTTGGGCCAAACATAATTTTAATGTGGAGCAAAAAGGGTGAGAGAGAGAGAGAGATCACATTGACGATCGTGATGAGGTTATCTGTTGATGACGCTGAATGATGTCATAGCAGACACAGTCCAGTGCCTCGTGTATCTAAAGCTTGTTTGGATTTTTAAAACTTTTTTTTTTTATTTTATTTTACCATTGTTTGCCGGTTTTTTAAAGCTACAAAAGTTGTTTGTCAGGTTTTTGTGTTCGGCCAAATTCAAGTTCAAGCTGAAGACATATGTGGGTGTGTGTTTGTGAGGAGTATGAAAAGAAGAAGGCATTGGGTTTCTAGCTAAGCAAAATTTCTTTGCCTTTTTGTTTAGGGTGAGTTGTCTTATATTATTAAGGGTGGTTTGGCCAACATCTTACTGGGGGTAGTTTTTCTAGAATTCTTGTAGAAACATTTCTTTACCTAGATTTTGTTGATTGATGGCAATGCCAGTCGTGTTTTAATTTCAACTTCCTCAGGGGAGTAAAAGTTTCCCAAAAAGGAAAGGAAGGGTTGGTTGGTGTAAAGAAATTTGTGGCCACCCTACGAATAGCTTAGCTATCTTTTTGGGGTGCTAATAAATTGCTTAATTTGTTACAGAATTCTTAAAGGAATTTTCCCTAAATTTGCTTCTACAACTCATAAAATCCATGATGAAGTCACCAAATAATTATGATATCATGCCATTTCCCCCTCCAACTATGACTCAATTCTCCCTGAGGTATTTGATTCAATAAAAAAATATAAAAATTTGCATTTAGCCTCGTAATTTTCTATGCATTTGGCTTAGCAATTGCAGCGTGTCCAAACTTTCTAACAAAGTTTCCACAAAAAAAATTGCCACACAGCTGCCACATTAATTGAATTGTAATTGTTCAATTGGCAGAGTTTAATTAGGCAAAGCGTTAATTGTTTTCTGCCGAAAATAGTCTTAGAGTCGAAAAGCCGACAATTGAGACATCGATATCGCTGCGGGGTTTGTCCAAAGTCAAGGCTCTATAGAGTATGGCGCTGACATGACCAAAGAGCCATGTTTGCTCAAGACAAGTCACGCATTGCAATCATTTCCTCAAAACTTGATTTCCAATTCAACAAATGCACCACAAACCGGCCCCCAAGAGCTTTAGCTACAGAACTTCAACTCCACAAAAGGAATTGCAAAAAAAGATACATTTGTATTTACAAGTTGGCTTTGACATGGACCCGTCATTGAACAATCGATTTGCTCTTTTTTTCCCAAGAAAAATCTCTTCCCGGGCGTGGGCAGCTGTTGCTGTGTTAGCCCTTGCCATCGACACAAACTGACATTGAATTTTGTTGCAATTTAAACCTTTTGAGATCGACAAACCCCACAAATGTTTGCCCCAGTTTTGTGTTTGTACAATACACACACACACACAGACTAGACTACTGTACACAGACGAATGTCTTTTTCGTCGGGTCCATGACAGTCACCAAAATAGCCTAAAAGTGCGCGTATCTTGTGCTTAAAGGCGTCGCGTCGCCTCACTTAGTCATCGAAATTTATACCTCCTACAGCAAAAACAAAAAATAGAAGCTTTGACACACATAGCGAAAAAAAAAATACAAACAAATTATGCGTAGAGAGCAAAAGAATGTGGGCAAAAAATACATTTTCATTATTACAACATTTGCTTGAGAGGAAAAGAAGGTGAAGAAAAATCTGAATAGATATTTAGACTTCATTAAAGGCTCACACAGGAAAAACTTGTTTGAAAAGTACTAAAAGATTTAACGAAATTAGTTAAGAGGCTCATTTAGATTTGATTTCGTTTTGCTTCCCAGTGAATAAAATTAAGCCACTCGCTTGATGTTTGCCTCCACTGCAAATTTCTGCATTTTAAACTTTAATAAATAGTTCAATCTCATCTCTTTAATGGATTGCACACTGGGCCAGCAGCCCGAGATTTTGGCCAAAAGTCCCAATTTTTTTTTTTGGAAATTGGACAAAACGAAGATCGGCAATGATTTTAAATAGATATAGCTATTTTATGGCAAAATTTGGAACCTTTTCTCGAAATGGTTTTTGCGAGACAGCCGTTCAAAGTTAATTTTTCTCAAAATCGATGCAAAAAATAATTAATTATTATTGGAAAAATGGAATGCAACAGCTGAAGCAGTTTGATTTTTTATTTTCGACTACGGACCAGATATCAATTAAAAAATATACAGAAGCTTTCATTCGTAAGCGTTTACATAATAACTGGAAAAAATCCTAAATATATTGGGGTTTTTTACTTTTGGCTACTTTCAGTTGAGAGTACCCCTTAGTACCCTTCGCGATTCTCTTGCAACATGGCAAAATATTTTCTTTGAATATTGCACTATAGCTGTAGGTATGCGCTTTTGCGCGGTTTTGCTTTGAATTTTTATAAAATTGCATTTAAAATTATATTCCTATTTGAAATCAATCTTGTTCTGTTATACAGCCACCCTAGATGTATGCTTTTTTTTCAACTTCAGAATATAACAGATTAATTCTGTAATAAAACACTCATAAACTGAGCCAATTTGAATGTGTCAAAATGTGTAGCATACTTTATTTTAATTTAGTTGTTTTAAGTATTGAATTTAAAGAGGAGGTAAAATAGATAGAAAAAACGGTTACAGTAGTCATATTGACTGAAAATCCTCGACAGGGTGGGCAGTCAAAGTCAAAAACTTCTTGGGTCAATATCTCACAAATCATTAAAGATATCAAGACACATTAATTTTTTTTAGTTATGTGGTACTTATATATACTTCTATGCAAGAATTGGGTCAAATCCAATTACAATTTTTTTTTCTATAATTATTTAACGAAAAAGTTGAAATATTTTCCGACTTTGGTTTGGATTATGAATATCATATAAAATTTTTTTGTTACTTTTTAAATTATGTGACTTAAGTTCAATCTTTTAAGATCATTTTGCCGAAAATTGCAGCTTTCTAGCTAGCCTGGTATAGAAATGCCAGAGTTTTGGCCAAAAAATGAGATTTCTGGCCCACAGTGGATTGTAAAAAAAACATAAGAGACAAAAGTACTCGTTAAAAATACCCCCAAAATGTAGAAATAATTTCTAAATTTCTGTCATTATTTCTGAATTTAGTAAAATTTCCCCCAAAACAAGTATTTAGAAAAAAATGTCTTAAATCTAGAAATTATTTCTTAGTTTTAGGGCGATTTCAACCCTTGACTTTTTCTTAAATTTAGAAAAAATAATTTTTTGATTGTATATATTTAATACGATATTCACAACCTCTGTATTTCCTGACTGTTAAACCTATTCCAAAAGAACAAAACGAGTTCAAACCCATCTCCATTTTCCCATTTATGGCAAAAGTATTTGAATTACTAAAGATCAAACAGATTGAGACATTTCTCTCATCCAATTCTTTGTTAAGACAACTTTAAACTGGTTATAGGCTTTCCACACTGAGCACATCTAACATCTAACATCCAACATCCTGAGTCATAAATATATCCATGGCGGAATTTGCTATCTTTGTAGCATTTACCTATTAGACATCGACCCACTTAACATTTCTACAAAACAAAAGTTTAACAAGTAAGACCATTGCAGTCGAGTTAGCTCGACTTCAAAATACCCTGTACAATTGACAAACACACACATACACAAACAAACACACACGCACACATACACACAAACGCGCCCTCACACACGCGGGCGCAAGCAGCAAACGTAATGCGTGATAAGCAAAGCGTGGGGGGAGGGGGGGTGCAAAAATGGTTTCGTTAATAACTTCTGTGTTTTTGCTCAGATCACAATGTGCTTTTCAGAATAGATAGATTATAGGCCTAAGATAATATATATTAAGCGACGATGTTGTAACTTTAAAATTGTGGCTCTGACAGTTTTTTGCGGTTTAAGGGGGGAGGGGGAAGAATTTTGCAAATCTGAAACAAACTTGATCTGCGTACGGCCCATACCTATGTACATGCAAAAATTTGTATCTCTATCTCTTATAGTCTCTGAGATCTACGCGTTCATACAGACAGACGGACAGACGGACAGACGGACGGACGGACAGACGGACAGACGGACAGACGGACATGGCTAAATCGACTCGGCTGTTGATGCTGATCAAGAATATATATACTTTATAGGGTCGGAAATGTTTCCTTCTCCCTGTTACATACATTTGCACAACTTCATGATCCCCTTTTACCCATTTTCAATGGGTACAGGGTATAAAAATGTTGGCATAACAAATGGTTATTAAGCATTTAAACTCAGGATGTTGGATGTTAGATGTGCTCAGTGTAAAAAGCCTATTAGCAATAGTTAAGAAGCTGAACGACAGCTCTTTTAAAGATAGTAGAAGATACAAAAACAATGCTACATACTTACATACTTAATTTTAGCAAGGGATTTGAAACAGTAGAAATCTCCATAATTTTTCCTTATCTACGACGCTTCCTATTAAGTCATATTTGTGTGACAATACGCAAGCAATGGTCTCTTGGTTTTTGTGTTTCAGCCGGTTCCATGTCTATTCAATACAATAAAAGTTTAACACGTCAATTCAACACACGTTTTCAACACAAAAAAATTTCAGCACTAGGATATAACACAAATTCAACACTAGGAACTTTAACAATTTGTGATAGGGATCTTGTGGAATTAAGCGATTGGGCTAAAGCTAATGGTTTGGGGCTAAGTACCAAAAAGTCAAAAAGTGCAGTAATTTACAAGAAGACTCTAAATGTCTGTAATCTGCCAATGTTCCGCTAAAATATGCTAAGGATGCCACTAACCTGGGAATCCCATTTAATAATACCACTTTACGAAAGTGTCCGGGAAAACATTCCGTTGTCGCTTTCGTAAAAACTCTTTCCTCTTCATCTCATTCTTTTGGTTGCTAAGACATGACTCATTTCGATTCTATTCTATGATAAGGATACATTTGGTAGTATTGAAGCTTAAAATGGCATTTAACTCCATCGCAAGATATACATAGTCTTGGTCGTAGAGTCCATGATCGGCCTTGATTTATAGTTAGACCAAAACCAGAGCATGAACGGTTTACTCTTTTGTAACACAATATTCTCACTCCAAGAAAAGTTTTTTGAGCTGATATTGTTCCATTTTTATACTCTGTACCGAAGGTACATAGAGTATATTAAGTTTGTGCAAAAGTATGTAACAGGGAGAAGGAATCATTTCCGACTATATAAAGAATATATATTCTTGATCAGCATCAACAGCCGAGTCGATATAGCCATGTCCGTCTGTCCGTCTGTCCGTCCGTCTGTCCGTCTGTCCGTCTGTCCGTCCGTCCGTATGAACAAACAGATCTCGGAGATGGTAAGAGATAGAGGTTTGACATGTATGGGACAAATGTTTCTTAAAGCTGCAGGCAGATCAAGTTTATTTTCAATTTTTGCCACGCCCCCTCCCGCCCCCGCAATTCGGAAAAAACGTTATATCTCCTACAGTTTTGAAGATAGACGTTTTGTACCTTCTAGAGATAGTTAGTAATTAGCAAAATGTATCGATTTGCCGAAGAAATGATAAAGATCGGATCAGCGGTTCTTAAGTTATGAGCAAAAAAGTACTTCGCCCTTGCCCCACCCCCTCTCACCCATTCACAACTAACACCACACAATCTTAGAGAGAGAGAGCGATAGAGAAAGGGTGAGAGAGAGAGAAAAAGAGAGAGAGAAAAAGAGAGAGAGACTTTGAGATGAGCGCAGCACCAGCATTGCATTCAGCTTCTACTCCAGGTACAGAGTATGTTATAGTCGGGCTTGACCGACTTTCTCACTTGTTTAGAACTTGATTTAAGTTAATATTGTTATGTGTTCAAGAACATTTTATACTCAACTGGCAGAAAAATTTGATTGATTTTGGGCCAGGAAGATTGGAAGTGAAGGGAGGCAGGCGCCTGGATATGCTGCTGCTTCTTCCTCCACCCATATATTCCGTAGGATGAAAGACATCGCTGTAACAACAATCTTTAAACCACTCCACCTGACTTGTTTCATTTAAGTTTTTATACCCTTGGAGAGGCTATATTAAAATTGTCCGGATGTTTGTAACGCATAGAAGGAAGCATCTCCGACCACATAAAGTATATATATTCTTGATCAGCATGACGAGCTGAGTTGATATAGCCATGTCCGTCTGTCCGTCCGTCTGTCCGTCCGTCTGTTTCTATGCTATCTCCTCCGTCAGTTTTAAAGCTAACTTAACCAAACTTTGCACGAAGTCTTTTGTTATAAATACGCTGCACATTTGTCGGAACCGGCCGGATCGGATGACTATAGCATATAGCTGCCATAGGAACGATCGGTTGAAAAACTAGTTTTAGTAAGAAAAACTTTTTTGTTTTTAGTGCTATCGCTCCCAACGCTCGTATTAATAAGTTTGTTATGTTTTCACATAATTTCATCAAGCCTTGTCAAAATCGGACAACTATATAGTATAGCTGCCATACAAACGTTAGGTCTGAAAAAAAGTCTTAGTGAGAAAAACTTTTTTGTTTTCAATGTTATAGCTCCCAACGCTCGTATTTATAAGTTTTCAATGATTTTACATAATTTCAACAAGATTTTTCGAAATCGGACCACTATATAGTATAGCTGCCATACAAACTGTCAGGCATATATCAAGCTCCAAGGGTATATAAACTTCGGTCGAGCCGAAGTTAGCTTGCCTCTATTTTTTAGAAATGTGTTCGGGCTTGACTGGGAATAGAACCCAGTACCTTATGCACTAAACGTATGCAATATCACGCCAGCATATTCAGCTGTAGCACACTTTTGCAGATTCACATCTAGAGGGCTAATTGTGCTTGGCCCTGCTGACTTAAAAAAACAGAAGGGAGATAAAAAACAGAGCCAACTCGCTCTCTTTAGTTTATTCTCTTGTATCTCTCTTTGCCGAAAACCGGTTTTGGGCAAATATTAACTATAGAAAAACTCTGCTCATTTCAAGAACGTTTGAAACAATTGTTGTGAAGAATTTTTACATCTTGGTATTATTTTAATAAAAAAGCAAGTTACTTCTGAACAGGTTTTTTTCACACTGTGTAGCCTGTAATAGAGGGTAAACTACTGAATCGGATAGCATGGCGTCGGTAAGACGCACATACAGAGGGCACAATAGGTGCAGTAAGCGCAATTGAGACTCGCTGATAACGGGGTATTTTGCTGTTGTTGGGCTGGTTTTAGAGATTCGACATCAACTGTTATTATTATAAAATTTGTTGGTCAATCATTTTGTGGGAGGCGAATTTCGTTTAAAGGAAATTTATTAATTTTGAACCAATTTTTCTTCAAGCTTTTGAAAATCTCTTTAGTTCTCGGGCCACCCACGCATCTGTTTTTTCCATACAAACACCTTAAACCGCGCCCACTTGCTGGCAAATTAAAAACCACATCACATCGTTCATCCACATTAAATGCACTCAAAAACGCATTATAAACAACTACTTAAAAGACGCCCTGCGGTTGGGACACACCCCTCCCGGGAACTGAACACAAAACTCACACCCCTCTCACCCATGCAGGGAATTCGTTTTTGGCTCGTGCTTGTTGTAGCCGGCTAATTAATTAGACTCCACGAAAATTGGGTCAAAATAACAAAACAAGGCAAGTGCATGGGAAATGGAAAATGGGAAATGACCCTGGCGAGACTAAAGAAAAAACGCACACACAAAATTTATGTGCAAATGTAAAAGAGAACTCTTGATTGAGCAATTTATAGAGCAACGGCACGCAAGTCACCCGAAAGGGGGGAAAACTTTATGTAGAATCTACACAAATCCAGTCAAAACATAAATTCATGAAATTCCACAAAGTTTATGGCAAAAAATAAAAGCAAAATGTGACGAATAAAAATAGAAAGAGAAAACTTTAAAAGTGGAAAAATGATTTTGGTTGAGAAACTAAAAACTGAATTTATATATGAATTTGAGATATTTTGTTAACAAACCACATACAAATTAGCTGAGGAACTATTTGAAACTGAGAACTAGAAATTAGTGAATGTTACTTTAGGTGAATTTCAAGAATTCGACAAAAAGGTTAATTTAGCAGAAAATTGAAATTTAAAATTTGAATTTGTTGAAATTATTTGAAAATAGCCGCCTTGATGTAAATTTGAACATAAATGTCCATATTTTTCAGTTAGACTAAGAAATAGATTGAAGAGACAAGCCCTTATATAGACATTGTAAATAGTAAACCGTGTGTAAATAGTGTGTACACAGGAAATCGAGAGCAAATAGTAAGCCTTAAGTGAATAGTTAAACTTGTGTAATAAATAGACCTTGTGTAAATAGTAAACCGTGTGTAAATTGAAAATTGTGTGTAAATAGTAAACGATATGTTAAGAGAAAGCAGTGTGTAAATAGTAAGCCGTGTGTTCTTATAAAATCGTGTGTAAATAGAAAACCGTGTGTATATAGTAAACCGTGTGTAAATAATGTGTAAGCAAAAATATGTTCTTATATTCTCCTCAAATTCTTAAATAAACTTTAAAATTTACATGACCTTAAGCTGTACAAATAAATAGATTTTTCCTACTTACAAATTTTTGGTTTCTTCAAAATAAACTTTTCAAATAGTTTCACCATTTTAAAATATTCCATATTTTCTCAAGTCGAAAGCATTATTTTAGGGGGCTTCCCTTTTAGTATTTAAGTGCCTTATTCCATTTCAAACACTTTATTGTTTACTTAATTTTTCGAAAATCTGTTTAAATTTTGTGGTGACTGCACTTCAAAAACGCCGAACTTTTGTCTGCCTGCCAACTTGTTGCATTTTTTTTGTTTAGAAAAAACAAATTTTCATTGCCTTCGGTTTGCGTCTAGTACTAACAAATGTGCCATTAAGCTGTCCAAAAATTTATTTCAGCTTCAATTTGTTAGTGTCGTGACCCCACAGCGTCAACATATCTATAGACTTTATATATTGTATGTATGTGGAGCAATGCGTCGATGACATCATTTTATATTTTTTGTATTTTTGACGCAATATTTTAGATCTAAATTTAAGAAAGCTTTTCAAGCTGACAGATCGGTCAGCAATGACAAACTGTGCAGGAGGGGACAAAAGTGTAATGGAGGGGCTAAAGAGCCAAGTTCAGCGAAAACCAAAACTAAAATTAAACAAAAATAAAACTTTTGAACAAAGATTCACATAAAGATTCAACTACAACTAAATGGTGAAACTAACATTCGCCTCAGATCCACATAATTGGCTGGTTGTCTTAATGGCAGCCAACATTTGCATATAAACTAATCTTCTTAAGGATCCTCTTAATCATCAAAGCTGCTCGTTAAATGATATTGTCAGATTGTCAGCTGATTTATGGCTTAAGACTGGTTCATTAATTCACTATAACTGATTGGTGTATGCATTCTGGGTCGAAGATTTAATACCCTTTTAATACCAAATGCTGGTTCCAATTTATCTTTCTGATTGGATATACTTTATTTTTTTTTTTGGTCATAACTTGAGAACCGCTCATCCGATCTTTATCAATTATTCGGCAAATAGATACATATTACGAATTACTAACTAGAAGAAGGAAGAAAAAAACAGATCTCAGAGATGGTAAGTTCCTTCTAGAGATAGTTAGTCATTCATAATATGTATCGCCAAAGATTTATTTATATATTATAGATGATGCATGTGAAACTAAAAACGAGTCTTTTTGGGAGCTGACATTGGATGCAAATTTTTGCATTTCGCTGCCTTTACGAGGATGCGTATACTGAAACTTAGCTATACGTTTTCGAAATTAGCTATTCTGTTAAGAGCAAAAATTTATAGATGATTTAGATGACACATTTGACGCAAATTACGATTTTTATTGGGAGCTGACATTGGATCCCAAAAAAAAAAATATTGTATGAGATGCGGTATCTATACATATGTATTACACATATACATATGTATTGTCCTTGGTATCGCCAAAGAAATGATAAAGATCGGATGAGCGGTTCTCAAGTTATGAGCAAAAATGTAAATCACCCTCCCCCCACCCTCTCCCAAAAATTCACAACTAACACCGCACAATCTTAGAGAGAGAGAGAGAATGAGAGAAATGAGCGCAGCACCAGCATTGCATTCAGCTTCTACTCCAGGTACAGAGTATGTTATAGTCGGGCTTGACCGACTTTCTCACTTGTTTTTGCTTCATGTTCGGTTTTAGGGTTTTCGGTTAGGATCAACAGTTGCGATAGGACTCCCTGGAGGGGATTTTCTAAAATTCCACCCCAAAGGCAGAGCTTCAGCAAAACTGCCCTATAAAATAAGCAGCAATTTCAGAAAATGTACCCTCAAGGATAAGGTCATTGACAGATTTTATTCTCTTTCTAAATAATGCTCATCGAAAAGTCTTAATAGAATTTCCGTTCCATATGGTTTCTTGTTAGGGAGACTAAAATGTAATTGTTACATTCTACAAACAAAATCTTATTTACTTGCGGTCAATGGCTTTTAGACAATAAAATTTAGTTACTAGCAAAGTTAAGTTGATTACTTGATATTACGAATCGTATTAAAAATGAATACTTGAATACTAAGAGCGTGCTACTTGAATAAAAATTAAGTTCTTTCGTTTTTGATCCAAGAAAAATCAATAAATATTCCAATAATTATTTTAATTAATTAAGGAATAAATCACATGCAAAAAATAATCATCAAAATGATACAATTTAGTCATCAATTCGAAACTATTGTGTATCAAATTTTCTTTAATGCTCCAAGTATAAATTTGATATTTGAATTATTAAAATGATATTTACAGAATATCAAATTAATACTAACTTGTATCAGGTTGATACTTTTTATAACCGTTATTGTAAGAGTAAAAAAAAGACGTGCAAATGTGTGTAACAGGCATAGGAATCATTGCCGATCATATAAAGTATTTCGATTCTTAAGTCCATATTTCAGAGTCCATTTCTCAGAGATTAGAAGAGCTAGAGCCATCAAAATTGAAATGTAGACTTCTATTGTCTGCACGCAGATCAAATTTGCTTAACATTTTTGCCACACCAACCCCTCCCCTTACAATAAAAAATGTTGATTAACTTCCATAATTTTTTTTAAGATATTGAGTTCAATATTAAAACTACATTTAAATTCACAATACCTATAATACTTGAAATTTTCATCAAAATCGGATAATAAAGAGCCTAGTAACACAATGTGAAAAACGGGAGCAAAAGGCTTTTGTCGCAGCAGTCTTCGTTTTGAACCTCTCGCATTGGGCGCCATATTACAAAGCGCAGAAAGAGCCACATCAGCACTATGTCGTGCCTAAAAAGTGACGATTGTTATTTTCATATGTTAACGAAAACGATAACGACAACATTCATATGTAATCTTAGCTGCTGAAACTTACCTTCTAAAATTAAATGTTCGTGCTCCATATTGAAATTCATTAATTTATGTTCAGCACATTGTTTAGAAAAGTGTCCTTTCGGGATGCACACGATGAAGCAAACTTCATAAAATTGTCATTGTCAGTAGGCTTCAAAAATAAGGAAATTGTACAAGATTTGTTAAATAAAATATAGAGAATCAGCTTGTGTCTTTCGATTACTAAGAATCTTTCACTTCAATCCCGTCTTTGCTTAGTTGTGTTGTTTGCACTAATTGTGACACGTAAGGCATCACAGACTGTGACATTCGGCTTGCTTTGTTTCACATAAGACCATGACTTTTTGAACTTTCGTACTAACTTTCGTTGACATTGAACATTGAAGGTTTGAACTTGTATCAGATTAATACTCAGAATATCAATTTGATACTCTGTAGGCTCAAATTGATACAAAAAAAAAAAAAAAAAAAAAAATTAGACAACACGTTTAAAATTGATATTAACTTTTTTGGGAGCATGCATTTCGTACTTTAATTAAAAATTTTTGGGACCGTTAAAATTACTGGATTTAAGTTAACCCTCTCTTGATTTTCTGTTAGTGTATAACTTGGCACAGGCCTTGGTTTTACCTAGTCTTGTGAGCCTCTGTTTTACTTTGTCATAGCTCAAAGCAAATTCATCGTGTGCAGATCTTTATGAGCTTTTGCAATTTGTAACAAATAAAGCTCATGGAAAGTGCGCTAGCCTTCACCTAACTCACAAAGTTGTCATTTCACATTCCAACATGGAAACGTGAGTCAATGAAAATGCCAGTAGCTCATTTGCTTATGCCATTTCCATACTTGATGCAATTCAAAATACAATAAATTATTAGACAACTTTTAAACACAAAAAAAAAAAAACGGAAATGGACATCATACCCTAGGCCAGGGTTTGGCCTATGTCTCATTAGGCGTCATCGCCTCACCTCAAATTCAAACTCCCGACACAATCATCAATAACTCACCTGGGCTTACGGTATCGCTTGATATTTTATTTCTGTGTGGGCCGCTTGAATGCAATTGAACGAATCTACGTGATGACAATGTAAACAACAAAAAAAAAAAACCAAAAACCAGAGAAATACGATGGAGAGCGCCAATTAAACGTACAAATTTATGAGGCATACGAAGAGTGAATTGTTTATGAGCAAGTACGAAGGGTAGCACTTGTGGACACGTAGTTTCTAAGGTCTGAATCTCTAAACTTTGCACTTGCTTGCTTCAACCCACCTACTTCTAAGCTACGCTCTCATACGCCTCTGTACATTGCAGTCCAAAGCCAAATTGTTGACACAGTTCGAACGGTCGCACAATTTATGCATTTTAAATGTTAATTAAAGCCTCAGCTCAGCTGGGCACAGTGTGTCCAAAGCGTTTGCATTCATTCACAAGTTATTTTTGGTCATGTTATGCATAATTAAAGCGTTGCGACGCCTCTCTGTCTGGCTGCAGTCACTCGAAATAGGCAATTGACCCACAAATGTTAGGGAAATCGAAAGGCTTAGCTGGTAGCTACCCATCAGTGAGGTGTTAAGAGACATTTGGCAACCAAGTGGCAGGCCTTGAGCAAACAAATCAAGAGAAACAAATAGAATTTGCATAAGACAAGCGTTCACTCGGTTGCTTTTTGGCATTTAAGTATTGGCTTTGGCCTTATCAACTAATTGATTTACAATCAATCCAACATATGTAAATGTCGTATGTACTTTTTCTGCTTCTGCTTCTGTATGTGTGGTACATAACTCACACTGTTTCATGGCAATTGTCGTTGTTTGTAATTAAATTTCTATTTTCGGCCTCCTCCGCCTCTGCCTTTTGCTTGCTCGTAATTACCGCCACGACGCCATCAGCTCCACAACATGCACGCAGAGTTCTCACAGTACTTTGGGGCAATCCCAAAACGAAACACTGAAACCACCAACACACCGACACACCAACTCACAGCCATTGCCAACCAAGCGGAAAAGTTGCAAGCGAGCGTGTGGCAAAAAAAAGAAATAGGGAAAGAAAATCGTGCAGGCGACAAATGTGTCGACAACGAAATGATGAGAAAAGAAACAATTTACTTAAATAATAATTGAAATTCATACTCTTAGGCTGCCTTCACACTGTTCGACACATGTTACATGATAGTCTAGTAGTCCTGTTGTTTGTTCTGTATTAAATTGGAATAGCTTGTAAAATTTATAATAGTGAGGGCCTACTAGATGTCATGGGTCATGTGTCGAACAGTGTGAAGGCAGCATAAGTTTGTTTTGTATTAAACTATGATACAGTGTGAGACGGAATGAAAATTGATAACATTTGACTATGTCACGGTTAAATTATGGCTGTGGGTAACTTGACAAGTTGCGCTGTGACCTTGACAGTGGATGGATGATAGGAATGAACAATTTTTATTCGCGTTATGATTCTTGATAAATTTGCTTGTGGACGCCCTTAAAACTTTTTTCAACGTTTTTGCAGTAGAAGTTTTTGCCGGTTATTAAACTTATTCTTTTTCGTGTTAGGATTACGGTTATTGGTAGAAATTTGTTCACTTTCCTTTAACTAAAATTAAAAGCACTGCAAAGTGAGACAGACTGATATGGAAAAGCCACAAGAACTGCAACTGGCCTCTGCACATGTAAATTTGCATTATATAAGGAAATTGAAAAATGTCCGTCTCGAAACTAAACACAAAGGCTAACAAACTGTTACGATGACGGCGTGCCAGAAACATTTTTCTCTCACACTTTTATGCATATTTACGTCTAGAGGAAGAAAGTAACTTGGAAAAGGCAATCGCGCAAACAACAACAATAAGTATGTAAATACTTACGTTGTCATTCAATCCAAAACGTAAGGTAAATTATGGATGGTAAAGATTTTGGTTAGCTGCTTGGTTTTCTTTTGGTTTCTATATAAATTTGATTCTTAAATTTGGTCATACCCCTATTGGACATAGATTATACAAATTTACGTTTATCGAAATTATTTAGAAGTAGATAAAAAACCGAAACTAACCTATATATTTGTTTCTGTTTTGGTACTGAAGATGTTTAATAAGATATAACAAATAAGCGGTTATTAAACAAATGTTTAATAAGATGTTTAATAATAAATAACAAATAAGCGGTAATGTAATAAAGGTTAAATGGTTACGGTTGCGGTTTCGGTTACAAATTGGAAAATGTTTTTGCGGTTAAAAGTACTGTTACTTTATATTAAAGACGCAACAATTAACATTCTTCAAATAAAATGGCATATGGGCGCTTGCAACACATAGTGCAGAAAGCAAACCTCGTCAAATTTTGAGGCAGCAACAATACTACAGCAAGAGCAGCATTACAACGGGCGCTTTACATTCGAAATGCTGCACACTATAAACATACCATCATACAGGAGACTCATCTGCAAGACGGACACTGAGAACTTTCTTATTTAGACACTTACTCGAGTACTGAAAATAAGTTTTAGACTCCAGGTCACACAGTGTATTTTTGTATAATCTTTGTAGTTTTGCCCTGAAGACGGTTGCCGAAGAATAACCGAAATATATCGGAGAAATAATAAACATAAAAACATCTATAAATTTATATATTTTAAAGTGAATAAGTATTCAATATGAACTTATATAAGGGGACCGCTATCTACAGGCTGCCAGCAAAATTAACTTCCCCACCCGACATACACAGAAAGAATTATCACGATATTTAGTATCATACGTGTATTTTGAGTATCTAATCGGCCTTCATGTGAAAAATATCAAGATGATATTATTGCCTCCATATATTTAGCTCTTTGGTATCGCTTTGATATGATTTCGCGTTCCAAGTCGGGCGCGAACTTTTGGCCGGGTAGCTCTTGTCAGTGGCTACACAAACATTCGCAATGTCCAAATGTGATTGTGCTATTTGCCGACCCCTTACTTATATGGAAGGCAGAATTAGGCGTGATCTGAGCATGGTGTAAAATACAAGACCGAGATACCAATGGTGACTATGCGAAAGAATAATAATTCTTCGATTTCTTACGTTCTTTTTCTGGAAAATCGCTTTATTAATATCGGGTTTCAATATACCCAAAGTATTTGCTAAGGCTCTGAGTTTTTGTCAAATAATTTTTGTAAATTGTGCCGATTCAAAAGTCGGCTTAATTCTCTGGTACTATTAAACTGATAGATCATGCTTGGAATATGAACAAAATATAACTAGGATGTTTTCTTTCTTTTACATTGGCCCAAAGAAGTGATGCCCAAGCCTTTTTATCTCAAACTTATGCTTCACTAAATCAAAAGAAATAATACGAAGCGTTACCCACATAAGTACAAAACTTCGAAATGAGAAGAAATGGCTTTCCATTGGATGTCATGCTTAGAAAGATTATATTTTTGGTCTAGAAATTTAAAGACAGTTATTTTTATTTATTATATTTATATTTAATAACGCATGAATCCAGCTTTAAGCTTAGTATACACCTCAAAAGCACACCCTTCGGTGTCCAAAGGTTTTGTAAGTTATTTTTATATGAAATTTTTTCTTTTGTTGAGGCATTAAGCCAAAATTATGTACAAATTTCTTTTCCCAACATTTGAAAATTCTGAACTTAGTCTGCTGTTGAGATCGTTAGCGCTTTAATTTTTCCAGTTATTTGCTTCCCACAGAGTGAATCTTTTAAAAATAATTAATAAAAATGAAACATTTTTGAATATGAGCATCAAAGCAAACGAATATTGTTTCTATTTTGTGAAAGAGAATTTTAAAAATCTATTTATTTTAAATCGTTCTGAGTACAAGACTTATTCCAAGTTCTTTTCGGTTCTGCAGAACCCTTCATGGTTCGACACACACTGAACTGGTTTGTTTTTATCACTTACTCCTAAATACTTTTCATTCTCTGCAAGTTGGTCGCCTGTACCAGTTACACAATTGTCAAATAGCAACTAGCAGTTCGCCAGGCGTCTGTCTAGTGGCAGTTCCGTTGGACACACTCTGCCATTTCCCTAACCATAAACTCGGGCGAGGTACAAAAGTCAGCCATTTTGTTGCTAGCGCCGGCAAAAGTTTACCTTAGGTCATAAATAAGCGGCAGTGTGTCATAGACAATGCCCATGTGGGGCAATCGCTGGATGGATGGATGGTTGGTGGTGTAGGGTGTGCTTTATGCGTGTGTGTGTGAGTGTGTTTGTGTGTGAAGCTTGGCTTGGATTTAATTTTGGGTGTGCGTGCGAGGCGTTTTGTCATTAAGTTTACTTTTTTTTTTGATTTTGATTTTGTTGTTTTGCTTGGCTACTAATTTGAATTTTGAACTCAAACTCTGGCTACTCTGCTTTTGTTTGCTGCCGTCTTACGTCATGCATTGTTAGCTAGTCGATGCTTAGATAAGCCGTAATTTGTTGCACTCTAATGATAACCCTTCAAAAGGGTTGACACACTGTGTTTCTTATCAACTTTGATTTGAAAGAGGCGTCAAAATCTGTAGGAATGACTCATTGTTTGACCTTTGTGTGTAGGGCCATTTGAGACTTTATTGATTGTTGTGTAGGCATTAACAGAATATAAAGTTTATGTAAATCAGACCTTGAATTTGTATGCTGCTGGGCAGCTGTACTCAATTAGAGAGAAGATTTTCCAATTAGCTTGTGGAGCTGTGTTTATATGGTATATTGTTTGAAATTTTGCAGATGTAAGTGGGGAGTTTGATAACTTTGAGTAGTGATTAGATGAAATTCCACGCCATTCCCAATAGAACCATTTGTTTTATTTACAGAAAGAGTGTTTGACAGCCTCATGAATTTCGAGAATTTATTTCGGGTTTCTTGAACCAGAACATGAACATCACAAACTAATCGTTAGTTTAGAAAAATTATTTCTTTTACATTAAAAACTATTTATATAATTTTCTGCATATTTTTTGAGGACAATAATAAAATCAAGTATATTTTTTAATGATCCCCAGGATATTTTTGATATCCATTTGGACTGGATATTTAACTAACCTTTTTTGGGATGCATTGGATAATTTCGAAGTCGATTTATTTTCGCTTAAAAAGAATATATTAGAAAAAAATATTTCATTGATCTTTCTTCATCATCCAAAGGAGCTGAAAAGGATATTTAATATAATGGATCTTAAAGTGGATATTTCGATATCCATTCTACGTGTGTGTATGAAAGTTCCGTATTTTAGAAGCGGAGATAAGTGCGGGCTCTTTGCTCGGTCCGAGTACAAACATATTGTGTAAAAGACCGTCCCGGACCGGCACGAAAATACTTAAAATAACGAATACGTGAAAGTCCTCAAAGAAAAGCATCACAAAAACCAACCTTATACAATCTCAAAACCGGTTATTGGCAGTGAGAGAGAGACTTGAGAGAGAGCGAGCTGGCTCTCTTTTTAAACTTCTTGTCAGCTCAACCAAGCATAACTAGCCCTCTAGATGTGAATCTGCAAAAGTCTGCAACGGCTGCATGTGTTTGCGGGTCATTCCATACGTCCAGTTCATAAGATACCCAATGTAAATCTTAGTCAAGCCCAAAAAAATTTTTTTGGATACCAACTTAAGTCAAACGACTGACTCGTCGTGAAGTAGGTGAGGTTGTTAAAGTTTGTTGTACTGGCTATGTCTCTGATCTTACGGAATGGGAGAAGGAAAATGGGAGAAGAAGCAACAAGCTGCCTCCCTTCCGCTCCAATCACAAGAGGTATGTCCACACTTTCCTTATTCCTCCCAGTTGTCCACTTAAACCTGGTTCAAAATCAGTCAAATTATGTTACCAAATCACTGCAGAATTTTGTTTTTAAGTAGATTTGAAACGTAAAAGTTGACTTAAATCTTAACTTCGATATCTGAGAAATAATTTTCCATATCAAGTTCGACTTTTTGATTATAAAATCCAATTAACTTGAACCAAAAAATGTTTTGGCTACAGTTTAATTAATATACTAGCTAATCCCGAGGCGACTTTGTCCGCGTCCAAGATTTTCAGAAATTGTGTTGTTTTATCTTGAAGACAGTTCCGAGTTCCCCGTCATCCCGTCCTAAAGGACCAAACCAAATTTTGTAGGCGCTCGAAAATTCCGGAGTTACAAGCTAAATACATACTTCTCCTACACGACCACCTAGCGAATTTCGGGTCTAGCGATAGTATATGAAGACTGTGAATGTCAGAGCAGCATCAGCACTGTTCAATTATAATTCATTACAAATTGCCTTTTTCGTTTTATCCCAACTCCTCTTCACCCGCTCACCACTCTTTTCATCTTCCACCGCTCTTCACTTCCCCCTCGTTCTTACACATGTAGCAGCTGTCATCTGCCTCAGAGAGCCAAGAACTGAATGGCTCTCTGAGACCTAAATTGTTCTGAGTGTGATCCCTCTCATGCTCACTCTCTCTAGCGCTCTTAGAAGAACAGCTAAGTCCAAAATCATCTGAGCGCCACAGTTCCGTTGATTTCCTTTGCAAAACATTTTTTGGCAGCTCATCAAATCATATACAGAACAATCTTCAAATTTGGAAAACAGTCTAGTCTGATTTGAACATCGGACATAATACAGTTTATGAAAATTATAAATTAAATTATTTTATAATAAAATTTTTTTGTTTCAAAAATATTTCTTATAAAACTTCCCTCGTTTCTTGTCTTTTGGGGGGCGTAGTATAATTCATTCGATGTTGTTGCTGCTCCCGCTGTTGCTTCTGCTGTCTTGTGGTGATGTAATTTGCTTAGCTGACAACTCAAACAACCGGTTTAACAAATACTTAAATCTTGTTTTCTTGTTTCCATTCTGCTTAGCTGGAAACTTACCGCAGATCAGCAAACCACCACAAACAGAACACACACACACTCGTCTGTCTGTCTGGTTCTCACTTTCCTTTTTCTGCTCTCCATTTCATTGTCAAAGTGAGCTTGTGCTTGGGCCACTTTAAGTATCATCTTGCAAAGAATTGAAGAATGGGTGCAGTTCATCAAGTGGGGTTTAATGCACTGTCTAGCATGGGATATTCCTGCCACAATAAAACACTTTAGCACTTTTCACAATTTATGTCTAGGGCATTTGCCATATATATTTCATTATAATTGTTTATTATTATTGTCGTTATTGTTGTTGTTGTTGTTGTTGTCGTGTTCAATTATTCTATGCTGGCTGGGGAATTTCATTGGCCCATTGACACTTGTTTAGTTTTGACACCCCAATTGGTGGGGATGTTGCCACTTGTTTTTTGTTTTGTTTGTGGCTGATTAGCATTGATGGCCGGGTGTCATCCATTTAGTACAATTGCATTCTGATATGCATTGAGTGAGGTGTGAATGAACTGCGGCTGCATGCGGGAGTATTGATAGTTTGTTTAAAATGAAAATGTTGGCTTTAAATATGGAATTCGTTTTGGTAGCTTTTAAGCAGTTAAAACATAAATTGTGATTGATACATACAATTAGTAGCTATTTAATCTGTTTGAAAACCACAGAAAGGCAATATTATGCTGGTTAATTTAAGTTGGGAGTTCAAAAGTTCTTCTCGGGGAAAAAATTGTACTCAAAATTTTAAATATGACTTGTGTGAAGTTAAATTAGTTAACGTTTTTTAAATTTAAAATAAAAATTTTTCGAGAGAAACGACCGGCAGGGTTCTTGGAACATTTGTACTTATTTTTTAAGTATTATTTTTATTTTTTGTGGTCAACTTTAAAATTAGTTAGAAATCGACTTAGAACATTTTGCACTTTTGAAAGTAATACGGGCTGTATACCAAAAAAAAAAAAGGAGTGAGTGTCGCTAGCACTCACAAGTCTTTGATGTGAAACAGGATGCTTAGCTTAAGAGCTTATGTTCAAATCACAAGCTCTCTCAATGACATATAAATGAGCAAGGGCACTCTTTCGAAAGAAGAAAATGAAGGGGGAGTAGAAATACCAGAAACAAGATCACTTGCTGCAGTGTTTCAGGAAGATTATTCTGCTAACATACCACCAAGGTGAAATTCAAGATCCCAATCATTTCCATCCCAGATCCCACCCAGATCTCTCCCGGATACTACCCAGATACCACACAAATCCCAGCTAGATCCCACACAGATTCCACCCAGATCCTACTCAGATCCATCCCAAAACCCATCTAGATCACACAAAGGTCTTACCCAGATCGAACCAAGATCCCATCCAGATCCCGCCCAGAACCCAACCAGATCCCACCCACATCCCACCCAATTCCCATCCAGACTCTACCCAAATCCCAACCAAATCTCATCGAGATATCACCCATATCCCACCCCGATCTCCTTCAGAACCCTTGCAGATCCCGTTGAGATCCCACCCAGATCCCATCCAGAACCCAACCAGATCCCGACCAGATCCCGCCCACATCTCTTTCAGATACCACCCAGTTCCCACCCAGATCTCCCCCAGATCCCTTCCAGATCCCACCCAGATCCCGCCCAAATCTCTTCCAGACCCACCCAGATCCATTCCAGATCCCATCCAGATCCCTTCCTGATACCGCCCGAATCCCACCCAGATCCCACCCAGATCCAACCCAGATTCCTTCCAGATTCCACCCAGATCCTTTCCAGATCCCACCTAGAACCCGCCGAGATCCCACCCAGATCCCAGTCAAATCCTACCCAGATACCGCCCAGATCGCGCCATTATAAGACTACACCCAAATCCCTCTCAAATACCACCAGATCCCACTAAGATCCCACCAAGATCTCACCCAGATCTTTCCCAGAACTCACCGAGTTGCCCCTCTTCAGCATCTTTCCTACCTCTTCGCTTTCCCCTCCGACCATTCTCTTGTGTTTGTGTCTGTGTGTTTGTCGGGAAACTCCGCAAAACAACAACACAAAATATGAACGACGTCAGCGTCACGTGACGCTGAAATCAAATTTTACTCCTACTAAAATCGTCCGTACCGAAATTAAAGATGTTTCACATCAAAAAACTAATAGTATAACCAAAGTATAGCCAGCAAGCAATTTCTACAATTAGAAAGGTCACTAACCAACAACTCTGTATAACCAAAAAGATATTATAGTATCTCGAAATGTACTTAAAACATTCCAAAACAGTCTTAAAAGAAGTATTTCGGCAGTGAAAAATCGTACTCGAAATAAGGGTTCCACGTCTATTTAACACAAAACAATTTCAACACGTCAATTCAACACACGTCAATTCAACTCGCGTCAATTCAACACAAAAAAAAGTCAACACAAGTCTATAAGTCATTTCAAATTTAAATTTAATAATAAATGAATTATTTTGTTTTGTGTTAAATTGACGTATTGAAATTGTTTCGTGTTCAATTAACGTGTTTGGTGAAATGACTTAGTGTTGTATTGACGTGTTTTGAAATTGTTGTGTGAAGACTTTGTTTTGTGTTGAATTTATTTGTGTTGAATTCACGGATGGTTGAATTGTTGTGTTTTATAGACGTGTCACCCGAAATAAGAATGTTGTACTTGAGTCAAGTATTTTCGTACTAACACTCAAAAAAATTTTCTTTCTAGATTTTAGGAAACGGAAAACCTTAAATACAAAAATAAATAGGCAATAAATTTTTGAGTGTACCGTACTCACTAGCGGTTTGAATGTGTCGAGTATTGAGTACTGAATATTAAGTATGAGGTAGTGAGTATCAAGCATTGAGCACTGAGTGTCAAGTAAAGAGTATCGAGTTCCATGTATCGAATACTCGGTACCTGGTACTGAGTTCCGAGTATCTATAATTGTTCACTAGAAAATACAAGCTTAGCAGAATGGGGCAAATACGCATATGCGGCTGCCTAATTACACTAGAAAACGAGAGCGTAAGTTAAAGTCGGCTCTAACCGACTTCGATATACCCGTTACTCATAGAAAAACATGTTTAACAGTGTTCCTGCGTTCCTTAGGGTGAGCATCCGAAAAGTATGCAACATTTTTTTTTAGCGGGTTGCTTGGTTCACTTTTTTGCTTATAACTTGTGAACCGTTCATCCGATCTTTATTATTTCTTCTGCAAATCGTTTCATATTGCCAATTACTAACTATCTCTAGAAGGTACGAATCGTCTCTCTTCAAAACTTTAGGAGATATAACGATTTTTCCAAATTGCTGGGGCGGGAGGGGGCGTGGCCAAAATTTGAAACAAACTTGATCTGCGTGCAGATAAAAGAAGCATTTGTCCCATACATGTCAAATCTCTTACCATCTCTGAGATCTAGGCGAACGAACGGACGGACGGACGGACGGACAGACGGACATGGCTATATCGACTCGGCTGTTGATGCTGATCAAAAATATATATACTTTATATGGTCGGAAATGATTCCTTCTGCCTGTTACATACATTTGCACGACTTTAGTATACCCTTTTTACTCTACGAGAAACGGGTGTAATAAGGACGCAGCTGCAAGAAACTGAAGACTGGCGTATATATGCATATTGAAGGTGCTAACACCACATACCATCTATCTGAAAAAAAAATCATGAGGGACTCTGTAAGGCCATATAATCATCCAATCCAGAGACGAAATCGTCGCAGAGTACCAGTTCGACAGGAAGTTTACTGTATTGGACTGAATGGATCTCACTAGAAAAAGCATATACCGTCCTGATTCCGTGATTTTATTGATCGGGATTAAAAAGAGTTATGGATTCTAAGAAAGGATACAAAAATTCGAGCGAATTTTTTTGTCCTCAAGAGGGACTAATGAATGGGGTTTTGAAGTTAAAAGCCGAAGAACAAAGTCGGTTTTTAAAAGCAAGCACATTTAACAATTCCAATTTCGCATAATTTGATCAAAGTCGATAACGGGAATACGTCGGATAATATCGGTAATGTAGAACTCACGGAAATCCTGACCTTTGTACAGGAAATAGGGCTGCTAGGAGATTTGTTATCTCACCAGAAGGCACAAAAGACCAGGATTAGTCGCTACTTGCGCTACTTTCCCAACAACAAATAGTAATAATCTAAAATTGAGTATTGAGAATCAAGTATCAAATATTAAGTATTTAGCTTCGAGTGTTTAAAATCGGGAATTGCAAATCGGTAAAGAGAATCTTGTATAAAAAATTCAGTATTTAAAATCAACTAAAATTTTTTTTTTTTCAATTTATCAAGAATTGAGATTGAGAACCGATAAAAGAAAAATCGAGTATTAAGAATGGATACACATACTCAAGGAAACGCTCAATCCAAACCTAACTCAAGAGGTTTGAGAACTGGGCCTGTCACTGGAATACATCCATCAACGTCATCTTAGCACCAATACAGAGTTCAAGTGTATGACATCGCCGCGAAGATCCACCTGAACAAAATCAGGGTCTTCCAGGCCAAAATCCTTAGACGGATCACCGGAGCTGAGTGGTTCATTCGCACTCGAGACATCGAGAGAGAGAGAGTGTGGCGTCCCCCAGGTTGGCGACACAATTGGATCCATTGTACTCGTCCATTTGTGTACTATAAGTACACAAAAAATATTCCGAAACGCTGTTTTCTTACTCTTGAGTGATGCTGATTTAGAAGTAGAAGTTGGGAGATAACTTCGGTTCGGTTTGAAATAGTTTCGTAACCCTCATAACGTACATGGATGAGAGTTCTTCAGCGTTGATTCTGTTGTTGGCGACAAATTAATTCGTGTGCATCAGACAATCACGAGCACACAATTATAATCGGTTTCCTCTTTCAATTTCAAGTTGTAATTGTTGCTTGAGAAATATTTACTTCATTAGTTTTACAGTCTACGCCGCCGTAAGCTGGGTCTGGGCAGCTCTATTATACAAGCTAGTCTATACCCTAGCACCCTAGAGGGTATCAAGCTAGTCTATACAATAGAATATGATTGAAATATAACCAAATGCGGTTAACCTTTTGGTAGTATCTATCTATGTGTGTATATGGCGGCGATGGTTGATGACTTTGGCGGTTGCATGCATCAAAGGCCATTTCCATGCCTGTCAATGTCTGCATAATCACAGCATAGGAAACTGCAGTAATTATCATTAACTTAATTTTTATTTTCCCCTCTTTTTTTGCAGAATCCCCACAAGTCCAATATGAGCAACTAAGCACCGAAACGAACAATCAAACAGATTTTTAGAGATTATTAAATTAGTTTGTAGTCCGTCGAATTTATACAAAAAATGGGTTTCATAGCCGAGCGAAGGCCGCGCATCAATAAGACCTTGATTTCCCTGAAATTCGTGGTGTTCTTTGTGATAAGCGGTAAGTGAAATGGGAATCCTTTGAAAGACTTACCAATTCATATTATTCTCTTCTTCAGGTCTAACGGCTTTGCACATCTTAAATGCCACCAAGCCTCCGCTTTTGGGTTTAAAATTCTCCGAATATCGCACCATTTTCATTTTGGCACCATTTGTGTCGATTTTGGGTCCCTTAATAGCTGGTCCTTGGGCCGATCGCTTGGCAGCCAAAAATCCTCAAACCTTTGGACGTACCTTGCGTTTTCTCACTGCCCTTTTCCTGCTGATCGCGGCCGTCATATATGCCTGCCTCTTTACGGTACCCGAAATCGAACGCCGGAAAGCCCATGAGCCACAAGTGAGCTTTGGCTGCGATGCCAGCGGAGCTATACTCTTTCAGGAACGCTGTGAGGACAATGCCACCTGCTATAACTGGGATCAGAAGGTGGGCCACATTAATCTAACACGCTGCACCTACAGCTGCCAGAATCCCAATGAATATGAGAATATGTATAGAGCCTGGCTGGCCGATGTGCCCACACCCAGTCCACATGTGGCCACAGCTTCCACGGAGCAGAGTTCCGAGTTTGAGTACGATGATGAACCAGGCAGTGCGGTGACGGAAAGCTTGAAATTTAAGCCGGAAGGGCTTGTGTTAGATAGCTTGATTGATCCGGCGAATAGTGCAGGCGAAGAGCTGTTAAGCGCGGAAATTGTGCGCAAGACCAGAGAGACAAAAGTTTATGTGGAGCCACCACATTTGTGTATCACTGAACGGAATGAGGACGGACGTAATGTGGTGAAGCAATGTCATGTGTTTACGGAGGATACCAACAACTTGGTAATGCATGCTGTAATGGGTTCAGCAGTAGCCAGTGAGGAGCAAAAGAGTGCGGAGAGCGCTGGTTGGTGTCAGTATCCATTGGGTGAGTTGAATAAATTGAATGATACATATAAGACAGGGGTGCTCAAGCCCATTACGCCAGTTTTTTGATAAAATGTTGTAAGATTTTTCAAAGTTTCGACCAAACTATACCTTGCAGAGGAAATACTCAAATTGGGCAGATGTTTGTATAAGATATGGGCGCGGGAAGGAAAAGTCGTTCCCGTCCCGATCCCAACAATTTTTAATTCAATCCCGTTCCTATATATTCTTGAGTTGATACAGTTATGTCCGTCTGTTTGTCTGCTGTGTTTTGGGCCATGCTTCTTGAGGGATTTTCAAAACTGACCAACAGATGGCGCCACAACTGTGACCCAGCAAGCCAGCGTTTGGGCAGCGAACTTTCTTTTAGTCATTCGATCTTTATCACAACTTCGTCACCTAAAAAATCCAGAAAAGCTGCCGAAACGCGTAGGAGTAGTTATTTTGGGAACGTTTATATCTCTACGGAAACATTTGCTTAGCTTTCTACAATCAATCTGATATTAACCGTTAAGCTCCTTCCCTTTCTTTCATCTCTTTTACTAATATATAAAATTTTTCCCACCCTCCAGATGGCTTCCAATGTCACATACCCCAAAAGCAAGTGGAATACATGCAGGACAAGAAGAAGGGCACCAAATGTAAGCCCATGATCGAGTGTTTGGTGGTGAATCCTTATCATGAAGAGAGTGTTCTCTCCGACAGTGAGTGCGTGAATGTAAGTAGATTTTATATACATCCCCAACAATTTCAATTGATTCATTTTAAACTCTCTTCTCAGGTGGCTGGCAATCGTGAAGAAGTATTGACCAGCTACACGGTCATTCGTCTTTTGGGCGATATCTTTCCCCTGGCTGCTTTAACCCTGCTCAATACGGCTATTGTCATAGCCGTACGCGAGACTTCCGAGGGACGCGGTGAGGTGTGCCGTCAATATGTCTGGGGTGCCATTGGCTATGTGGTGCTATTTGCTCCCTCGGGTTTGTTCTTTAACAAAGATGGCCCCAATCATGATGCAGCTTTGGTCTACTTGATTATTGCCATCGTTTGCTTTGTGTTGGCTGCTTTGATTTTAATCTTTGCTTCGCAAATGCCTTTGAGTCCGCCCGAATGGTGGTGGCATACCAAAACCGGCATGTTGGTGGTTCCCATGTCCGCCATACGTCGCTATAGTCCGGAAATATTTTTATTAACTTTGGTCTCCATACTCTTTGGCACCTTCTGGAGCAGCATACACACCTATCTTCATTATACATTCACGGACTACTTTGCCGTTACCTATGCGGGTTTGATACTCGTTTTGGTGCTCTTCTTCAATGTGGACAAGTTTATTGAGTATTGTGGACACTCGAATATATTTATTGCGGGCTTTGCGATTTTCGTCATACGTTTTACGGCCTTGAGTGATGTCCAGTGTCAATGGCTGTCTGTGGTCATGGAAGCGATAGAACCGGCTGCAATTGGATTGATTTGGATTACAATAATTCTTTATATGCGTCATGCTATGCCAAGGAAGTTGACAGCCACTGGACAGGCCATTGCTGTTTTGGCCTTCTTTGGATTGGGTAAGTTGGCAGTAAAATGAAGGGAGTATAAAATTGTGAAGTGAAGTTACCATACTTTCTTCTTGGCATCGTAATATCAAACTGTAAATGATTATCACTTTATATAAACCGCATATCTGTGACATGACATGACAATAAGTCCTTATAGAATTCGGTCCATAAGAAAAATTTGAGATCAGTGTCAGAGCATAGTTTAAATTCTACTTAAGGGCATGTATCCAGCACTGCGGAAAAATTTCTGACAGGATATTGCCATTAGTTTTGTGTGTGTGTGGATCGTAGCTAAAACAGTGTGAACTTGCACCTTAAATATGCAGAGTCACCCTGGTCAGCCAGCTGTTAAGCACTATTAATTATTAAATATTAATTTTATACAAGTAAGAGTGTTGCAGGCGAGTGCCCCGACAGCAAAATACCCTTTACCAAGTAATGTGGTTCCCATGGCTTTGATTTCCTTAGCTTATATTTTAAGAATTTAAAAAATTGTTTAAATAAATAATATGATAGAAATAGAAATGATAGGTATTGGGCCTAACTTACTGAGCTTCATGTCAGCTGCGCTGGCCCTCCTAGTATCCGACGAAGCAAAGAGCCTTTTGATGAATATGTAAAAAGTGTATCTTAAGCAACGATTGTCACCAAATGCCCCCAGGGGCAGAAGACTTTTTGTTATTTGCTTCACATACACGAGCCGAACGCATGCCGTGGCTGAGGCCAGGAGAGTTGACAGGCCTTCAGTCGCATGTTACATAGATTTGCACAACTTCGTGATCTCCTTTTACCCATTTTTAATGGTTACAGGTCATAAAAATTTGATTAAGAGCCGATTTCACATCTTCTACATAGATCTATCTGTCACATCTGAGCGAGTCATATTCGAGATCTTATGATGATTAAAATGAGATAAGTAATTTAAGGAAGACTCGGAAATGGCTCATGCATTTGCTCAAACAACGAATCGAAAAATACTCCCAAATGACTCGAAAATAAGTCTTATTAACGACTCTTGATAAAGAGTCGCAGCTAAAGTACCATACTCTCCCTGCTAAAGTATTGTTTACGATCAGAAAACGAGCATATTTATGACTATTTTAATCAGACTGAGGAATCGATAAAGACTTAAATTTGATCAGAGAATTCATAAAATGCTGGCTGGAAACAAGGTGTTTTTCCCTCTTTTCTGTTATTCTGTTGCCTCTGTTAACTAACTGTCAAGTCACTGTTTACTCACTTTAAAGACACTTTTTAGGCAATCTCAAGCCGTCCCTAAGTCACGTCAAGTCAGTGTTCAGTCACTATCACTGTCAAGACTCTAACCGAGTCACTTTGAAGGAACTGTTAAGACACGACAAATCACTGTTAAGTCACAGCCTATTCACTGTCAAGTCACTGTCCAGTCACAGTTTAGTCATTGTTTACTCGCTTTCAAGTCACTTTTTTGTCACTCTCAAGTCACGTCAAGTCACTGTTTAGTCACAGTCAAGTCAATGTAAAATCACTGTTGTCACTAAGTTTAGTCACTGTCCAGGCACTGTTAAGTCACAAGTCAGTGTTTAGTCACCGTCAAGTCATTATTCAGTCACTGTTAAGTCACACCCACTCTCCCCCTCCCTTTTCTCTACCAGTTTTTTCCTCTTTCCACCACTTTCCCTTCTCTTTCACTCCTCTTTCAACCCTCTTCACTTGGGACGCTCTGCTAAAACAACACAAAATATGCATGACGTCAGCGCAGCGCTGCAGCGTCACGTGACGCTAAATTGAATTTTACTTCTACTAAAGTCTTCCTCAATGAAATTAAAGATGTTTCACATAAAAAATGCAGCAATAAATTTTAAGTAACTGCAGTTGCAACGCACAACAATAATGTTTTCAATATTTTCGGCTGTAAGGCTGTCCTGTCCCACAACAAATTTTTTTAAAACGATCGTTCAACATCACAAGGAGTTAAGAGCGCATAAAAATAATTGTACCTTTGTGCAGAATTATTCTGTTCAATAAAATATTCTTATAAGCATTAAAGTAGTATTTATTTTTTATAGTTGTTTTTGCAAGTGCATTTCCATTATTGAACTGCAATCAAAAGTGATTTCGTACCATATTTTTTTAAGGCTGCCTTCACACTTGCCAAAGTCATAGAATTTCATGGGGAAATGCGGGCCTACTAGACGTCATGGGTCATGTGTCGAACAGTGTGAAGGCAGCCTAACTTTCAAATTTAGGTTTGATTACAATAAATTAACCCAGGAATTGAACCTGGGTTTCTTAGGCTAGAAGTTGAAAAACTAACAGTTACGCTACGGCACTTAGAATCTTAGTACAGAAATAATTACAGTTTTGAAAATATAATATAATATACTCAAATGCTTTTTACATATACTCATATTCTTTTTATTACTAATATGCTTTATGCTCTAGCGATTAGACAAGTTTTGTGTGTGCACAAACTCCATTTCCCCCTATTGGCAAAGTGTATTTGTTGTCAAAACACGGACTTAATGTCCATTGGCCCAAAGAAATTCTATTGTTATATGTTATATTTTAAAGTCCTTGGGCTTTCTGTTATGTCATCAATAACATCCGCTGTGCTATATAATGGAATGACCGCCTACTGCGCTATGTTGATTTCAACTGAAAATCGTAAATTGCAGAGAATTTTGGAACATTTTTGTCCAAAACCTTTGCATAACTTGTTTGCGTTCCCAAAACTCTTTCATTATTAATATTTAATGCATTCACTCAGGTCTTAATTACAAAATCTCGTATTTCATTATAAATGAATTGACACACTTCGTAAAGCAAAAGAGCTGGAATTGCAAGTAAAAGACCGTCTTTAAAAATTGTCATCATTGAAACTTTTTGCGGGGGCACCAGATTCTGATCAATCATTGAGTTTGGGTCCTGGTCTTGAGCAGTAAATGCCTCATCAAATTCTGTTTCCAGCATTTGGTCTTCAGGTATGATTGGAGGCTGCCAAATATAAAGTTAAAAATTAGATTATGTTAGGCTATCCTGCAAGTCTATACTCACTTGTGGGCGTTTACTTCTACGCGCTTTAGCCTTTGACTTGGATTTGCGTAAGAGCACCTTAAGCTCCACATTTTTAGAAGCCTTAGATTCATTTGGTTCACCAAGGACCAACTCAAATTTACCTTTACCATTTGGTTTATTATAGACCATCTCGAATTTATCTTCAGAACTGTCCACAAACTCTGGGCACGAACGGGAGCGCTTGTGTTGAGACATTTTTAAAAATTTGGGAAAATCCAAAATTATAAATTTTATTACAAAATTTTGTATTTATTTATAAATATTTCGGAAAAGTATGTGTTTTCTCTACTAAATTGTGTTAATAACTAAACAAAAGGGGGCTTGCCATATGCCAACTGTGGGAAAAGGTTTTGAAACTATTTTCGTAGACTACTGTGTGGACATTTTTTTAAAATTTTCCATTTCTCTTCTCTCCTTAGGCAAAGGTTTTGGCGCTTTGATAGGCCTGGCACGTGACGAAAAGGATCCCAGACTGGAGACCTGGCAGGGCACTTATCAATGGCTGGCCATTGCCGCCTGCATTGTGGCTTTGGTTTACTTTGTCATCTACAATCTGATCCTGGCACCACGTTGCACCGCCAAGCCTCAGCATTCGGAGGAGCTCATCTCGGGCTCGGCTTCGCAAAACTTTGGCCATACAGCCTCGGGTAATGGTGCTGGTGGTGCCAGCAATGGCAATGGAGCTGGTCAGGGTGCTGGAGCCTCACTCAATGGCAATGGCAGCTACTCACCCCTGCGCGTCTATCACAACGAGAGGGGGAAGAAGGGACAGTTTAGATATTAAATTATAAAGATTTTTGCCTGGAACAGTCACGCCCTTCTATTTAGATTTTAAAATGTGTACACCAACCCCGCCGCCCATTTGAGGGCAAAACCACTGCTAATAGTTTGTAATGCATATTTTTGCTAAGTGTATACAAAATCAAACAAAACAAAACAAAACAGTAAAAGAATGGAACCATCTCTTTGTATTTTATTTTGTTATTTAATGCATAATTTTAATCAAGGGAAGTCAAATGCATTTTCCCCTCTCTCTATCTCTCACATCACGTCGTTCTATTTTTATGAGTTTCCAAAATGAAAGCATCAATTTTTAATGAAACATTTGCGTGATTTTACTAAGCATAATAAGCGAACAATATATATACAAGATTTAAATGTAACAATAAAACAGAAAATGTAATTATACACAAATATAATTAATGGTAATTAAATGTTTTCAAATTAAGCATAATAACTGCCGGTTTGTCTGTATTTGTGTGTTTTTTTAATGTAACTGAACTGGGAATGGGCAGAGGTAAAAATTTGCAAAAATTCTTTAAAGCGGCAATGGGAATTTGTTAAAGTTTACAAACAAATCTAATTGATAAAATCCAAAAATTCCATGATTGCGTGAATCGGTGAGTACAAGAGGCAAGTAAATTGGCAAAGTCCCCAGTCAGACTAGAAGTGAAGGCATGAAAAGACCCTGAAATAAACTCCAGGATTGTTGTTGAAACCGTTTGGGCGATGTCACGCGGCAGACTTTGGGTTCCGCTTTTCTCTTTACGAAGCCATATGTGATATTTTTTCTAATTTTTCCACTTCGTATTCGATTTCCAGGACTAAGAGAGCTTAAAACGTTTCATAGTATGTCGCCGTTCAGCCTAAGGAAACAACATTTGTGTTTTTCATGCTGACATAAGGACTTATTTCATGCCAAAAAAATTATAAAGTGACCATTCGCTTAGCAAATTGCCACACAATGTACTGTTTTTTGTAAACATTTGCTGCCAAGTCCGACCGGGTCATTCGTGCTCCTCCATTTTCCCCAGTTAAAGCCCCTGGGTGGCTGCGGAAAAAGTGGTCCTTCAATTCCAAAAAATATGTCAAAAATAAAGTTTTTATAAAAAATGTTTTTAATTTCAAGAAGAAGACAGATTTTTTATTAATTGGCTGAATTATTCTAAAATCACTTTCTTAAAACTGGGAAAAAATTTACCTTTGATTTTATAGTAAAATATCTTTTAGTTTCTTAGAATCAGGGTCAACACCATCCATTTCCATTGCTTACTGCAAAATTACTTAGAATCTGACGATTTTTTTTCTAAAAAAAAAAGAGGTCTGCACAGAAGAAAAAATATTCTGCAGAACAGAAACTTTCTGAATAAATCAACACAATTCAACTACGCTCAAGCACCGTACAGAATAATGTATAACAATAATAATAAAGAAGGTAAGCCCAAACGAAGCTCAAAACTAGAGAGGAATCTCCTTCTTAAATGCTGCAACGAAAGTGTTTGCTTCTGTACTTCTTGCCCGCCTATTCAATTTTTCCAATCAATACCAGCTCTTAAGTGAAAACCAGATGAGCTTCAGAGAAGGATATTCTACATTCTACTGCATCTACGTTCTTACTGCGATAGCAAAGGAATACCTCAGCAAAGGTAAAAGATATACTGTTTCTTCATAGATTTTAAGGCAGCCTTTGAAAAGGAAATAGGGACAGCCTACTGTATAAGCTAAGCAACTTGGGCGTATCCACCAAAATGATAAAAGCACTAGAGAGCCTATACAACAACATTACAAGGATGTGGGATGGCCGATTCACCACAAACCAAGGCGTCAAACTGGGGTGTTTACTCGGTCCCCTACTATTTGCTCTCTATGTCGATGATATTGTGACAAACTGGCTGGAGGAGTCAATCTAGGTACGCATCGTTTCAAGAAGCTGATGTACGCTGATGATATTGTCATGATGGCGGAGACACGTACTGCAGACATACTGCAATACATGGGAACTTGCTATTGATAGCGAAAAATCGAAATTATTTGTAGTACGAAATGGAAGAGGAAGATTTGCTTGAAACGAAAATTGGAGCTTTGCAGGTCAAATCGTTTAAGTACCTAGATGTCACGCTGACGAGCAACATGACCTTTCAAAAGCACGCAGAGCTTAAGAGGAAGGATGCACAAGTGGCAATAAGTAGTACGTGGAAGGGTCTGCTGAAACGGAAGCTCGAAATTCAAAGGGAGGTTCCGAATCTTATGAGGATGTTGAAAAGAGCCAACGCTATTTTATAAAAAGAGTTTTCCATCTTCCGCAGAATACTCCAGGCTACGCAATCCATTTGGAAACTGGCCTCCCTGCATTATTCACATACACACTAGACATCCGCTTCAAATATATCCTTAAATCCTGGAACATGCCGGACCGACGATATCCAAAAATAGTTAAAAAATACCTGCTTGAGTCAAAATCACAGTTTTTTTAGTCAATGGCTCAAAATGGCAAGCGATTATGAGTCTCCGTTGACATTGGAAAACCCAAGCTTGTGGAGATTGGAGCATGATAGACTGATTGTTAGCATTGACTCTAAGACAAGGCAGATGTGGGAGGATCAAGCCAGAGAGAGTTTGGGGAAACAAGTTCACAAGCGATTAACATACAACTTGAAAGAAAACAACTACTTTTTGGACGACATCGGCTCATACAGGATAATGCTAATTTTTAAAGCAAGAGTAGAGATGCTCAATCTAAATGACCGACCACACCTGCAAAATCATGTTATTGAATGCTCACTGTGCAACTTGAGGGAACGCGAGGATATAATGCACTTTTTGGAAAATGTCCAATCTTAGAAGAAATAAGGGCAGCATGCATCGGAACACAGTATCTGAATGTTGAAGAATGTATCAACTTATTGAACGGGAGCAACTGGAACAGCCTATCATCATATGTCAGCCGCGTGCAAAAATATATCTGTAATAATGGAAGAAAGTTTTTAGGTAGATTATTTATGTAAACTAATTGAATTCTCTTTAAATTATTAAAAACCTGTAAAATGCTTAAATTAGAACTGGAACCTAACAGCAATTTTAAGCAACAAAGATTGTTAAATTGTAAAACTGAAGAATCGGCATTGGGCTCACGGCAAATAATGCCATGACTGCTATATGTCAAAATATACTTCTACTATTACTATAATAATAATAAAAAATTGGCTAGGAAAATGCTAGCTCTAGACGAAAGTTGGCAACAAAGCTTTCGAAGAAAAAACATTACTCGTTGTTTTTGCTTTAACATACTACTTAAGTTGCAGTACTAAAATCAGCAGTAAAAACATGGCTCTTGATGAAGATAATCTGGATGAACATGGGTAACAATGATATTGAACTTGATGCGATTCAGACGAAAAATATTTTAAAATTAAAGAAAATTAAGGTCATATATCGCTCACTTGCTTCAATACTGGCATAACTCAAACTAATCCCTTTTGAAAATAATTTATAAATTAGTTTGTTCAAAATATGGGTGAAATGCCTTAAAATTTTAAAACAATTTTTTGTTTTTTACTTTATTTCGAACACTAAATATGCGGACGACAGCATCTTACTCCACTCGACTATATAATCGAGACGTCATGTCAAAACCCTAGTTAAAAGTGAACGCAGTGAGTATTTTGTCTCACAGCGAGTAACAAGGACTGTCGTCGGAACTTTCGTAGCTTTCCTAAAATCTCTTTTTATTTTTCTACATTGTCTCCATCATCCAGAATTTTCAAAATTATTTTAAAATTTTCCCCCAGTATTTTGATTGCCTAAAAGTATGCTTTGGCTAGTCCAAAATTCTGTTAGCGCCATCTAGATTCAGCTTTGGGCATCACTTAAAGCTTTTTAAATACCATCATAAGCTTGTCAAGCTCTTGGTAAGCTTATACTTTACTATAAAGCTTTGACCGTTAATTCCCATTCATATGAAAAGCTATTATCCTGTCCATTTCATCCCCTCGCATCCATTGCTTAATTATTTGCAGTTTTCGTTTGTTCTCTCAAACCATTTGCAATTTATGAGCCCAATGAATTGCATTTACTCGCCCAATGACGTGGCGTAAATATTTTGCCAGCACTTCGCTTGGCCAATATATATGAGCACTTGAGTGGTCAGCAGGCGACAGTGAGGACTTAGTTAAGCGCAGCAGCAGCACTTGACCCCGAAGGATGCGGCTAATAGCCAAAAACTCAAGTGCGACCCGAGTAAATAAACACACACGCACACACTCACACACACATATTTAGTTGCATAAAAGGAGTAATAAGTGCGGATTTTATGAGGCGACGCGACACAAAGACGCACAGCATGAATGTCCCTTCCAGTTGAGGTCCTCGCCTGTGTCTGGCCTTTGACATTACGTTTTCATGTGAGTGTGTGTGTGTGTGTGAGTGTCAAAGTGGCTATAAGCCACTTAAGACAGCGCGCACTTCATTAGTTTTCTTTATTGATATTTTCACAGCCACGCAAACAGTTATGAGTAGTTGTGCTGCTCGTCCTGCAAGTCCTTACCCATTAAAGACTGGCTTTTGTTTCTGACTTTGATGATTTATAAAAATTGATGCTGGATTTTTAGTATTTCAGGCGCATTACAAAGGAATTGAAATGAATGCAATTGCAGTTGAGTTGGGTAATGTCAATGCGTTTCGTCAATGACTCATAGTGAAGTTTGATATTTGACAGATAGACGGACAGGGCTAAATCCATTCGGCTGTTGATGCTGATCATACTTTTGCACAAAGCTAATATATATTCTGTGTACCCTTGGTCCCGAGTTTAAAAATCAATCAGCTTTTGTGTAAATAGTGTTTCAAGATAATTCAACTGAATATACTACACACAGAAATTTATTTATTCTAATCAAGAGTAGAAATCGCCATAAAATTACTAAATAATTTCTATATTTAAGAAATTTTTTTCTAAACATTCCGTTTTAGGGCAGATTTACTAATATTCTAAAAAAATGTCTGAAATATAGAAACTATTTCTAAATTTAAGGGAGATTTTAACCCTTGACTAATTTTTCTTTTATATAGAAAAATAATTTTCAAGGAGTACTTTCTGCACTTCGATCACGACATCGGGGCACTAAACACTTGGGCGTTTTTTTTTTCCATACGGGTTTCAGCATATGAAGTTCATTGCAGAACTTATCTCACAAAATGATGTAAATTTTATTTATATAAAATTCAATATTCCTATTAAATGGAAACCCAAGTCAAAGAAGCGAAATGGACACAATAATTTTTATAGACTTACTCCACTCCGGGCAAAAAATATCGGAAATTTTTTTATAAATAAAAAAAACTTTATTTATTCTTGAGAATATATTTAATTTCCCTTAAAAAAGTACCCGTGTTCCCGGCTCATCTTCAAGGATATCCTGCTTATATTTGTAAGCGTCCTTTTCTTCAAGCCGGAAGGTCCTTTTTAAGCGGGCCTCCAGCTAGGCTGACTATCGGCATGGTCTGAGTGACACATAAGTCCGGTCCGGGGTGAGATGTGTGTGATGGGAAAGGCGTAGGTATTGTGTAGGAATTGGGTGTGTGTGAGGCTACTAATAGCATTGCCTCGTCAGTGCACTGCGGCGTGACACCCGCTGGCTGCCCGAGGCTGCTGTTTTTGTGGTATAGGCTCATTTATTCACAGCTTAGAAGGCCGTTCGCAATCCGCAATCTGCGACTCGTTCGATGGCACAACAGCTAGGCCCCTTAAAAATCATCTCACGAGCTTTCCGGGATTCGGACAGCAGGGGCTGAACGATATGCTTTTTCAGTTTTTTCCATAAAATTAATCTTATTTGTCAGCAATCGCAATTGAACTTTTCTGAAACCCAAATGGTCACTCACAACGGTTTTTACAGATCCTTCCTAATGGAACGCATAATTTCCAACAAGGTCAGTAAGATCTTGGACTGTCAACTGACAATTTTGAAGCACTAATTCTTGAATTTTGTTAACATCTATCTTTTCAGTTGTAGTTCATGGTTGTTTTGGCCATGCCTTGTGTATGGAATAGAGGAATGAACAATTTTTATTCGCGATATGATAAGTGGATAAGTTTCATTGTGGACACTACTGTTACCCTAACATTTTTTAAGTCCGCGATGCATCGATCATAAACAAGCATTTTCCGGGTGTTGGTTTCTTTTGATATAGAAAACGAGAGCGGCTCTAACCGACTTCGATAGTGTTCCTGCGTTCCTTAGGTTGACCATCCGAGAAGTATGCAACATTTTTTTTAGGATGGGAGGGGGGTAGAGAAAGGTGCATGGTTCAGTTATTTGCTCATAACTTAACCGTTCATCCGATCTTTATCATTTCTTCGGCAAATCGATTCATTTTGCTGAAAAGTACGAATCGTCTATCTTCAAAACTGTAGGAGATATAACGTTTTTTTCGAAATTGCGGTGGTGGGAGGGGGCGTGGCCTAAATTTGAAATAAACTTGTCAAACCTCCATCTCTTACCATCTATGAGATCTAGGTGTTCACACAGACGGACGGACGAACGGACGGACGGACGGACATGTCTATATCGACTCGATTGTTGATGCTGATCAAGAATATATATTTCGAATAAAAAAGATATTTAAATCGGAATCGGTCGTGCAAATGTATGTAACAGGCAGAAGGAATCATTTCCGACCATATAAAGTATATATATTCTTGAGTCGATATAGACATGTCCGTCTGTCCGTCCGTCTGTATGAACACCTAGATCTCAGAGATGGTAAGAGATAGAGGTTTGACATGTATGGGGCAAATGCTTCTTTTATCTGCACGCAGATCAAGTTTATTTCAAATTTTGGCCACGCCCCCTCCCGCCCTCGCAATTTGGAAAAAACGTTATATCTCCTACAGTTTTGAAGATAGACGTTCGGACCTTTTACAGATAGTTAGTAATTAGGAAAATGAACCAATTTGCCAAAGAAATGATTAAGATCGGATGAACGGTTCTCAAATTATGAGCTAAAAAGTGAACCAAGCACCCATCCCCCTCCCACCCTAAAAAATGTTGCATACTTTTTGGATGGTCACCCTAGGGAACGCACGAACACTGTTAAGCATGTTTTCTCATGAGTAACGAGTATATCGAAGTCGGTTAGAGCCGACTTTAACTTACGCTCTCCTTTTAATTTGGATTTAACCTAATACGACGGCAATATATGTATATTGCTTTTCTTCTTTTTTTATGTGAACAAATAGTCGCAATGTTCATTCCGACGAACTAATGGTCTTGCAACAGGCTCATCGAGCTTCTGAGGCATGTGTAAAAGCGAAACTGAGTTGATCAGTTAAACTTAGGTTTGACGAAAACTTATCTGAGAGTTCAGGTCGTGTAAATAAAGCTTTAGCTAACTTAGTCTGTGCCGATGTTGAATCGAATTTTGCGTTGAGGGCTTCGTCGTGCTTCGCCTAAGAATTTTAAAGGCCTTTAAATTACTGTAATAAAATGTAAGATTGATTTTCAAACATTTATTTCCTCAAAAAATAACCCCCCTTCTCCACTTTTGTTTCATCCATTTGGAAATCCTATCCCATTCAGTGGCTTTGCCAGGCCTAAACTGAAAAACATTTCTCATTCAGTTGAGCGACACCTCTGGCCGTACTTCAATTCTTCTCCCACTTCAACGTTCCGCTCCAAACATTCAGAACTTTTCAAAATAAATGAATAAATCTAAAAACTCACAATACAAAAAAATTAACCACAAAGAAGTATGAAAAATCCATTCATTTATTTTTTGCTTTTCTAAAGGAAAAAAAAAATTACAACAAATTGCAAAAAATATAAAAAATTAGCTTGACAAAGTGAAATGGCTGCACATCACACAGAAATCACAAACTAAATATAAAATATTTAAAGCAAACAATTTCAGTCAAATTAAATTGTGCATTCGTGCAAATTTCGCACAGAGAATTATTTTCACACGTGCAAACTAGACAAAAGTGCAGCGGAGCTCATAAATTGCCGGCACCCTTAGGGTATTTTTCCTTGCCTTGCAAATGATCAAAATAATTACATGGAGCGGCGTTTTTTTTCTTCTTCTTCTTTTGTAGCAACTTGAAAATGATGAAAATGAGTTTTCTTTACAAACAAAATTAAGAGTAAAAGGAAGAGAGACAGAGGAGACAACATTGTGCACACCCGAATCCAACGAAGTGCAAAGTTATTTTTCACAAGTGCTTTGGAGTTCTCCTTTTCCCGATGCTGCTGCTGTCGCCTGCATGTGGCCATGTGGTTGTGTGGATTTCCTTTAACTTATGGTTGGGGCTGTATGCAGTTGTCTGTGTGCTGCATATTCCCATTTTTATGCTGTGCAAATGACAGCAATTTTTCATAGGACCAAAGCGCTGGCTAAACTTCCCCTCCCTCCCCAGGCCTTAAGCCTCGGTTCTTCTCTTGTCTTTTGCGAGGTGCCAAGTGACAATAATTTTGCCTCCTTCTATGCTGCGTACTTGGTTTTTGTTTTTCTGTCAGTGCCTAATTGCCAAAAGGCTGAAGGAGGCAGTGGAGCCGAAAACCCAGAAAACCCTTCAGTATATCACACATACGCCCTGTGGTAAGCAACAAAAAACGGATTTAAATTAAGTAAATTGTTGTAATTTATGGGAAGGCATCAAAAAATATAGAGTGTATTACTCCGTGGAATTAAAGATTTGGTTATAAATACGCTAGAGCAAAGAGTCGTCAAAACACACAGGCTTATTTTAGAGTTGCGTGTGTGTGTTTAGCCACGCGCAAAAGAGAGCAGTAGTCTTATACCCAGAAGATAGAGCGATTGTGGTAAAAGTAGAAGCAGAGCCTTAGCTCCTAGTCCCACCTCAAAAATTGAACAATCAAATAATTTTCTTCTAGAATTTCACTCAAAACTCAAGCCCAAAAAATTCCCCTTTAACAAATTGGCTGTGTTTTTTTTTTTGGTTACCGAAACTGCCTTGTTGTTGGACCTTCTACATTTCACAACATTTATGGAGAGTGCAGGATTTTTTTTTTCATTAGAATCAGGCACCGAGGCATGCACCACCTCCCCTCGAAAAAAAATACAAAAAAATAAGGAAGTTCTTTGTCTTTAGGCGTAAAACTTTGCTAATTACTGTGAAAATTTTCGCAACGTGCTAGAATTTTTTTTTGTTATTTTCTCTTCTGTGTGTGTGTGCCTCTTTTTGTTGCTGCCTGCCCCCAGGGTGTCTGTGTGTGCGTGCATGTGAGTTCAATTTAAGGTGTTGACTTTTTAATTCTTGTGTTTTTATTTGTAGATGGAGAGAGTGAACAATGAAGGTGGGCCACCTTTTAATTTCACGTAGCTTGAACTCTTGTTAGAATGGGTAGTATGACTCAACTTTATGGGCACATTGCACATATGGAGCATCTGCGAAGAGCTGTTTCTGAAAATTATCCCATCAATAAGATGGATTGTAATTATGAATTGATACTGTTTCAAGCATGCTTGAAACACTCAGTGTCACCATTAATATTTATAACACTTCTCGTGGGTTGGGTCGAATATCATTTTTAAGCTTTACCATCTGTTAAAGCAAATCAAAAGCGAACCTCTTTCAAAAATCTCTCACTATTGCAGAAATAAAAGAGAAGCTTGGATTGGCACCTTTGGAGCTGTATAGCCAACTAGCACATAACCCGTCGCGCTTCGCTGCGTCTTTAACAGTATAGAACCCATATTAGACCGTGGTCGGATTTTCCATCATTGGAAAATCACACTTAAAATTATTGCGAATTTTATCCTTACAAACAGAGTCTCAAGTCAATCGGATGAAAAGTAGTTATTTTCCAGGTAGAATTTTCCTGAAAATTTCGCGCCTGGGGCGGAATTTCCGTCATTGGAAGATCATGCTTAAAATTAATTCGTATTCTATCGTTTAAGCCAATCGGATGAATGCAGAGTTTTCTGCGCATTTTCACTCGCGGGGATCAGATTTTCCGACATTGGAAAATCACATTTTTCTATTTCATCAATTGAAACCGAGCTTCAAGCCAATCGGATGATAAATAGTTTTCTTCTCGCAGAATTTGCCGGAAATTTTACGGCAGTCAGGTAAAATTTTCCGACTTTGGAAAGACATCTTTACCAACCTGGGAGCGGTTTTTTGGACATTGAAAAATCACATTTTAAATCATTTCGTATTCTGTCCCTACAAACCGAGTTTCAAGAAAATCGGATGGAAAATGCTTTTTTGTGCAGAATTTTCCGACCTTTGGGTAAAATTTTCCAACATCAGAAAATCACATTTCAAACTATTTCGTATTCCATCCTTAAAAACCGAGGTTGAATCGGCCAATCGGAAGAAAAATAGTTTTTTGAGTGCAGAATTTTCCGGCCATTTTCCTCGTGGGCTCCGTCTTAGTACGCACCTTCCCCACTAACAGAACTCCTCTCCAAATTACAGCCATATATCTCTTACCGTTTAGGCTGTGCAGTGAATCAGTCAGTCAGCCCGTCAGTACACTTTTTTTTATAGATATAGAGCGAGGCCAAAAAGTGAGAGAGTATTAGTGTTTAAAAACCTGCTCTTTTGGTCTCAGCTTCGGCAAGCGTTCGGGTCGCGTACGTGTAAATAACGAAATGTTTCGCCCCCCTGGGAGGAACCAACGACTAAGTATCGCTAGTATATGACACCTTATAAGAAAACAAAAGAACTGCGGACTGAGCGCTTCATAATTATAAGTGGTCTGCCACCGAATTGCAAATGGCCTCAGTGGCGCGAGGGGAGAGAGTTAGCCGCCCATGTCAGCAGCCGTGGGTTCGAAACATGGCCTGACGCGAGCGAAAATTTTGTTTTGTTTTCAATTTTGTATTTTTATTGTATTTTTAAACAAATATAATTTTGTGTTATTTTTCGATATCAAGAAAACACACTTCTAGTAAATATTTTCAGCATTTAAACGTTTTTTTCGTTTTGGGGAGCAATGGAGCTGCGTTGAGGAAATGCTTTCTTAGTACAATGTCCGATCACTATAGGAAGTTATTGTGAAATTTTGAAATTTCTAACTATTACGGTTTAGCTCCTAGGCTGATGATCAGCAACAATATCTTATCACTTTATGTATATAGATGATGGCCCGTTACAGAATTGAATCTTCGGAAACCAATGAATTCAAAAATAAATATGCACACCCTCGATTGCTTTAATATCCTTATATACAAGCGATAATTATTTTACTGTTTAGCAAATATGGGGTAAACGAGAAATATAGTCTGATTACTGGTATATTATGAGATCGACGGGTAGTAGCTGGATTTATACATGATCACATGCTTTAAAAAGGGTTGACAAGTCATCCTTATAAGATCACTTCGGTCTATAAGGGTTCTCCCTTGCAAAGGGTCCGTAAGCGATACTTAATTTATTCAAAATTAAAAAAAATACTAAACTTAAAGAATGGATTAATATTCCAGAATTCACAAGTATCATTGTTTGAAGTTAAGGGCTTTTCGTTTTAAAACTCATTAGTGAACAGTATTTTCAGTATTTTGCAGTCGGAGCCGTCGACTGCAGCACTCTTACTTGTCATTTATATGGAGTTGGCATTAATCGGAATTGATTTAGTTTGAGCGGCTCAATTTTTCGAAAGTTTAGGTTAGCTCGAGCTGACCAAATATGGCATCATTCAGATCAGTGAAATAATTTGGCCTCTTTCTCTCTTGCATTATTTATTCGCTGCTCTGGCTCTTCCAGTTTCATTTTCTCGCTTACTCTCTTAAAATAACACCTGCTTGTGTTATTGTAGTGCTTTCTGATTCAAAGTTATTCAAGTGTCTAATACACAAAGCTGTCTTTCGATAACAGCTTGATAGAGATCAAATCGTTCGGCTCTCGGCTAAGTGAAACAGATAAATGTGTTCAAAAATAGCATACAAGCACGCATACACACTTGTAGTTTCTCAGGCACACGCGCAACACACATACATGCGCAAAAGACCTTTTCGACTGATTCTGCCCAGCAAAGTGTCTCGTTAAACAAATAACTGTCAGACTCTCGTTGCATTTTGCACTTGGTAACAGAAAGAGGTGAAGAAATGTAGATTCACTAAATTCCAGCAATTTGAAGTCGATTGAATTGTTGTTATGGATGTTCCCACTTTCCCCTTTCTCCATACCTTAACGCAGTTATATGTAAAATCTAACATCTTTAGATGAAGCGTGTTTTGGTGTCAGAATGAGCTGGCTGCAAGAGTTGAGATAACACGTGAGAATATTTCCCAAGGCCGAATCTAAACTTTGAGAATTTTTCGCCTTCAACTGTCATTAATCACAGCTGCACACAAATCTGTCGGGTCACACTAATGGCCTGTGCTTTACACGTGTAACTCATGTGAGGGGCCTACCTCCCCCCCCACTCCGCCCCCCTTTTCTAGTTTTGCTGGTCAACGTCTGCTGCACTCTACTTACGTTCCACTTCACATCGTCGTTGTTCATCACACACATCTCTCTGTCTCCCTTTCTCTCTCCTTGCGTCTGGTCTGTCTGGCTTGGGTGGGAGCAACCGTTTTTTATCGATAAACTGCAATCAATTTTTACAAATGGGATTATTTTCCCAGCTCCTGCAAACGAATTGTAATTTGTTTTCCCCTGCATTTGTTATTGTTCCACCTCTTTGGATGTGCCGAGGAGTCTTAGTGAAGTCGCCGCATTATCTTCTATCTGCACACATACATGTGTAGGTACATAGGTGGGCGGATGAGGGGATGGGTGAGTGGGTGGGTGGGTGCCTCAATGCAAAGCAGCTTTCGATAGAGATTTATGCTTGTTGGTAGTTTTGCTCATAAAAATGCATTTTTATTGCTTTGACTTTTTCCAGCTCTGTCTCTTTTCCTGTGGCTTTGAATATTGAGTTAGGTTTTCGGTAACTGCGCCAAAAGGTATGCAGCAAATTCGACATATTTTCGTTTCTTTCTTATTTTTTTTTGGGTGCTTTGTCGCCGACGCCTCGTAAAAACTGTAATCAGGCAAAATAAATAGGGCCATAAAATAAGTTTCTATCTTTTATTGCCCAGCCGCATAAAAATTAAGCACAGAAACCGAAAAAAGAAGACAAAAAAAAGTGGGGAAAAATAACTTACTTAACTTTTATTTCTGCAATTTGTGCCTAATGGCAGTGCAATGTTAATGGATTTTTAATACTTTTCCGCTTGTTGAAAGGATTTCTATTTAATTGTCGGGCCATAAATTCTATGTAGGGGAAGGGGAGGGGTGTGAATTGGCTGAGTTAAAGCTTTAATGGAAAATCTGTTGCCTCAGCGTTCTGCCATCTAAATAATAGCTAAAATCAATTGATGTCTATTTTTATCAATGCAGTTGCTTTGGCAGCCAAATTGCATTTATGGCTTTGCGCTTTTATTTCATTTCGCACATGCAATTTGCCAACGCTCTCTATTCTCAGCTCTCAATTCTCAGTACCTACGCACCAGAAATCTTTTCAAACATTTTTCTATACAAAACCATCGCGCGTGGCTGGCACCAAATGAAGCAACATTTTCTCTCAAGAAAATGCGATTTGTGCGCTTTTTTTGAATGCAAGAGACGTAACAGCCTCCCCTCAATCCCCCCCTTAGCACCAACTCTCCAAAGGATAAGCGACTATCCTTTGACGTTGCAAACTGCAAGGGCCAGCGAAAATAAAAAAGGAAACTTTTGAAAAGCCAAAGTTGGCTAATAAAGAAATTCGCTGACCAAGCAGAGACAACTAGAGGCATTTGAAAATAATTTAGTTAAGATATTGGAGAGCATCAAAAGTTGGAGAAAATTATGATTAATTGCTAGCTTGAGGAATTTGTACTTAATAACGAGTTGCAGTTGGATTTAAAAATTTGTTTACTTTTCAAAATATAAATGATCACACCCTCCGCAATTTACACCAAACGCTTGCAGATGTCATGCTCTGTTAGAGAGAGACACAGTCACATTTTTGAGCTCTCTTCTTGGGGAAATCTGATGTAGTTTGACAAATAGATAGAGAGAGCATGGAGAAGGTAAGAACGTAGAACGTAACAAGAAGAATCGGTAGTAAGAAAATACGAAATTAAAGAGTAGAAAGAATGAAAAAACAAAAGCAAGCTGTATAATTTACAAGAATTTTAGAAAAAGAAAGTGGTACACTAAGTAGAAACTACCTACGACCTAACGTTATTTGACTTCGACAAAATTATGCAAATCTGTTTCATGGTTCCTTGTCTATTTAACACAAAACAATTTTAACACGTCAATTTAACACACGTCATTTCAACACAAAATAATTTCAACACTAGTCATTCCAACACGCGTCAGTTTTACTACATAACACAAATTCAGCATGGGGAATTTCAGCACATTGCAATTGTAACACAATACAAGTTTACATTTTAGCCCAAGCTAAATAAATTCATTCAAGAAAATCAAGAAATTGATTTACAGTGAACATATGACCTTCAAGGCGGGAGGGAATTGAACACTGTTTTCCCATGCAAGTTGACTTCGAACTTTAATGCCACAGAATGCACAGTGCTGCAAAGAACAGGCAACATTGTAGCGGTGTCAGATGGGACAAAGACGATGACAAGGAACGTTGCCCATTTAAAGAAGATCGGTAAAGAGTCTTCTGGAAAATAAAGAAGGGATGTGAGAGAGTGCTGTGAGAAGACTGTCAATAAACAAATTATAATATTTGGATGTGGATATGTGGGGGAGAGCAGTTCAGTTTGGGTTACCGAGCAGTACAGATCTAATATACCAGCAAATAAATATATAAATATAAAATAAGTATTTTTGTGTCTAAAAGCTAACCCTTCTTTCCCCGTTTGAGAATATTTTCTTTCCTTTTTAGAGAGACTCTTGCTCGCGAAAGATATAATGTGAGGGTCATTTGTCCCGGTTAACTGAATCAATACAGCCCCAAGTCCTACCGGACTGGCATCTGCAATCAACGTTGTTCTTGCTTTACGATCGAAGAATGAAAGCTCTGTTATATGCGCTAGCTGTGATTTAAGATTCTCAAACGCTTCGTCTTCATTTGCACCCCATATAAATTTTGCGTCTTTCTTTATTAGTTTCCTCAGAGAATCTGTTCGATCAGCTAAATCAGGTATAAATTTTCCCACATAAGTGATCAGTCCAAGGAAACTTCTGGTCTCCTCTTTACTCTGTGGCCTGCGAAAAGAAATTATTGTCCTTACCTTTTCAGGATCTATATGAATTCCCCGATTGGAAAGAATGTGACCCAAAAATTTCAATTCCTTTGCTTTCCATAAACATTTTTCGTCATTAAGTTGTACGTCGTTTTTCAGTTAATTTTTGGCGCACTGCCTTGGCCGCCTCATCATGTTCTTTTTCTGTTTTGCCGAAAACAATAACATCATCAAGATAATTCATCGCATTGGTACACGATGCTAACATCTCCTCCAACTTGCGTTAAAAAATTTCTGGTGCTGAACAAACTCAAAACATTAACCTTTTATATCGAAATAACCCTCTTGTCGTGATAAAAGTCGTTATCTCCCTACTGGCCTCGTGTAATTCCAGCTGATGATAAGCATCTTTGAGGTCCAGTCGGGAAAAACAGGTAGCCCCTCTTAGACGTGGCATAAAATTTTCAAATGTGGGCAAAGGGTAATTTTCTCTCAGAATAGCCTTATTAGCTTGGCGCATGTCAATGCAAAATTGTAAACTATTAGCAAGAATAAATGTGAAAGTGCTTACTACAATCCGCGAATTTTTATCGCGAACTCTGAATTTCTCCACACGTAATTTTATCACCAAATTTTATATTTAATACTCATAAATATAAAAATCAGGAAAGTATAGTATGACGCAATAAGAGTGTACGATATATTTCCTGACCCATTATTTGCTTGTAGCCCTGCATTTTTAATAACACTTGTTTAGAAAGCCATTGATTAAAACCAAACCGTAAAATACTTCAAAATGACTCGAAAATGAGTCGAAACTGATCTTAAAAACGGGGTATAAACACTTGATGAAAAGTCGCAGCTAGGGTACCATTTTCTCCCGTCAAAAGTATTATTTATGACCATTCATATATTAATCAGATATTATATATTTTAATAAGTCTAAGAACCCGAAAAAGACTCAAATGTAATCACAGATTATATAAAATGTTTTTTTTCGGAACAAGATCACTGGGTGTTATGTTCTTCCATCTGATATGTAATTTTGTTAAGGGACTGTTAAGTCACTTTAAGGACACTGGTTAGTCATTGATTTGTCACTGTTAAGTCACTATTAAGTAACTGTTTAGTCACTATGAAGTCACAGTTCAGTCACTGTCATGTTACTGTGTACTCACTTTCAAGTCACTGTTTAGTCACTTTCAATTCATTGTCAAGTCACTGTTAATTTACAGTCGTCACTGTTTAGTCTCTATAAAGTCACTGTTAAGTCAATGTTTAATCACTGTTAAGTCACTGTTTAGTCACCCCAACTTTCCCACCACTTTTCATTGCTTTCTTCATCTTTCCACCATTTTCCCTGCTCTTTCATCTTTTCAAAATATGCATTACGTCAGCGCAGTGCTGCAGCGTCACGTGACGTTGAAATCAAATTTTATCCCTACTGAAATCTTCCGTACCGAAATTAAATCATCTTAATCCCCCCTATCTACGCCATTGAGTAAAATTGTAAATGTGTTAAATAGACGACTACTTTGTCCATTTGCCAACCGAGTTTCCAATTAAAAATCTAAGTTGAATTAGTTTTGTTGAATAATACATTTATTAAGTTTATTATAAAAACGCAGTTCAAGGGCTTGCGATAGCCATCTTACTAAGCTAGAGATGAGATTGTTGTAAAGTATACGATAGTTAAGTGTGACCAGAGCTGTCACAGATAAGTGTGATCAGGGCTGCCACAGTACTTCCCTTCCAGTGACGATTTAGGGGAGTGACGACCATAGTGGTGAAAATTCTATAAGGGTCTGCAATTTGTAGCAGAACATCTGTGGCTTGCTGGGACGAGCAGTCGGAGTTAGGTCGACTGTAACCTCGCATAGAGGCTTTGAATGCCTTGATTGGGGGTCGACAAACAAGTTAGCTTGAAAAGTCAAGCCGGTAGTTTTCCTCTTGATGAGGTCTTTGCTTCGAGCGGTGGTAGATGAGCAAGTTCGTGCGGGCTGGGTTGATGTTGCCTCGCGTCAAGGGCTTCGCGTTGTGGACTTTGTGTTGCCTCGCGTCGAGGGCTTAGTTGTGCCTCAGGTTGAGGGCTTTGTATTGCCTCGCGTTGGGGGTGAAACAGCTACTAAAGTCCCACAAGTCTCTATATGGTGAGAAACTATGTGCTTACTCTTCGTGCTGTGTTTCGTTGGAGTCCTGGTGGTAGTTCTGGGCATTATACCCCGAGTAGAGACTCGCGTTGTTGGGCCGATGAAAAACATGTAGACGAGGCTAGGCCAGGCAATGGTCGCCCGACAATGAACCCGTTCCAATTGCTGCTGATCCCTTGCTGATTACGAGGATGTGCTAATCGTATCGTAACATAGCTAGTTGCTGTTGGCCACGAGATGGTGATGCTGATGTGAAGGCCATGGAGTGAAGCAGGGATGATGATGCTGCGGTACATGTCCGTTTGGTGTAGCCGCAGCGAGCCTACTATTTTCTGCAATTTTGCAATAATAAAATTGTTTTCCAAAACCCCCAAAAATTCGCTTAAAAATTGTTTGGATTAATTTTTTGATGAAAATATAAATAAAATCTTTAAAATTCTTTGTTCCGGCTAGAATATCTGTAATTTTTTATAAATTCTCTGGGGGCGTCCCTATCAATATTTTTCATTTACAATTAATGACTTTTTAATACTCTTTTTTCTTGTTTTTTAACTGTAAAAATCGCATCATAAATCTCATTAAAGAAAGCCTGAGCCACGGATATAATAATAAAAACAATATTCAAACCGAACTCTTGCCATACACAATTTATCATAAATATTTGGTAAATTGATAATGCCAACGCCTAGGACTGGGCCGCCAAGTTGATTAATTACCGCAATGACAACAACAATTGCGATAGCAACAATGCAAAAGTTATCGCTGCAAAAATATTTTTCAAAAATTTCAACGCTCGAGCATGATTTATGTGTGCTGAGGAGGAGAGTTCAGGGGGGCAGGAGTACTGAAAGGTCTTCGCACAGTTTGGTCTTTGATGCTTGCACTTTTTGTTTTCTGTTTGTTTAATTAAAAACGCAAAACTTTTGCGGTTCACAGTCAAATTAAATTATGTTCAATTTAACTTTTAGGTTATTCTACGCAGAATGAGGAAAACAATTTCAAATTTCAAATTTCAGATTCGAGTGCGTAGCTGACCCCAGTGGATGGGAGGGAACTTATCAAATGTGTCGAAACTGAAACAACGAAGCAAATTTACCGCAAACCAAGCTTCTGGCTACGGTTTCAGCACACAATTTGTGACAAGTTGTTGGCCTTTGTAAGAAGTTTCGTTTGACATTTTTTTTTTTATTGGATGGAGCAAAACTTGAGCAACATTTTGCGTAAAGTGTTTGCTAACAAGTTAAATTAGGCCAACGCAACGTTGGTAGCTACTTTAAGTGTGTCCCAGTTATTTGATGGCTATAATTAACAGATTCTTTTGGTTTTAGTTATGACTTGAACAAAAAGTTAATGAGTTTGCTAGTTGGTTGCCAAAGGAACTTCATCAAAAGAAAATTTAAATATCCTCCAAGTAATTTCTCTTATATGAGCGCTTAAACTAAACTTGATGATATAATTAAACCATTTAGCACAATTGCAAGTCAATAACTTGTACAATAGCAACGAGAGAGCACATTAACTCATCAAACTCCCGCTTCGGCCACGTTTTAACAGCTGTCAGTTTTATGGCGCGTGACTTTTACGACAGCTGACTGCTGTGGAAGGTGGGTGAGGGTCCAGGCAGCTTGCGGCAATTTTCGGAAATCGGTTTTAATTGCCAACTAAAACAAAAATAACAGCGAGAACAGCAATAACAATCCGCCAGCGTCAAAAAGTATGCTACACTTTTTGGCAACAAAAACGCATTAAACCCATGAGCAAGGGGGACGAGTGGGGGGGAGTAAAACACATAAAAATAGTTTTATTTTGAATGTTATTGATGTTGGCGTGTAAATGTTTGGCTGCCTGCATTTTATTACATTTTGGCAAAAGCCATTTTAATGTGGCATACAAAGCGAGTTGATTGGTTTCCCACCCCCAACCCCCTCTCGCTCCACAAATTAAATGCACCAAGAAGTTGTGTGTGTGTGTGTGTTTTTTTTTTCAAAAACTTTTTAAATGCATTTGTTTTGCATTTATTTTGCAATCAGGCGACCTCTGCCGACGACGACGACGATGAAGGCAACGACATGCGAGAATTACAAAAGTTTCTTAGCAATTTTCAGGCGCAGCGTAAAAACAAAAAAAGGGAAAATCATATTACTTGACTTCTTTGAAGGGTAAATTGGTGATGACTTTCAGTACAGCAAAATAACTCACTTCCGTTAATGAAATATTTAGTTTTACACTTTTCTTAGCATTTGCTTAATAGTTCCATAAATATGATTGCCATTTTGCTTCTGTTCTGTTATGGTAGCTTTTTCTTCTTTCTGTCTGGTTTCTAATGCTGCGCTCACACTGGCATTGTAATATTCTTTTCGAATCATGGAGCAATTAGTTGCCTTTCAGCAGTTTCTAAATATGTTTATATGGCATCATCAAAAGCCATAAAGTTCTTAATGCACAATACAAGTTTTATTTGATTGTTCTAAAATCCGGAAGCCACAGAAACATCCTTCAACCAAATTCTAACTCTTACACTCTGGGAACAGTCGCTTAGTAACAGTTATTACTTTGCCATTTTTCTTTTTTTAACTAAACTTTTTTTTAACTAAAAACATATTTAATTAATGTTAAAAATGTTGTAGTCAAAGTATAAGTAATAAATTTGTAGAAATTTCTTATGGTTGGTTTTCAAATTCACCATAATTTACCACACATACAATTTTTATAATATAAGCTTATTTAAGTTTAGAAACTATAACAACATTATTTTTCTGAAAAGGTTTCATGAATAAATAATCAAATAAGTTTTAAGTGTGAAATTTGCTTTTCAATAATTATTCGCAAAACTATCGAAAACCTTTCAGATCTGTGTTCCATCTGTGGCAAATCCAGCTTATCTTATTAGTTCACACATCACAAACAACTATCGATGCTCGATACTCCCGCCTTTTTATAAATCTTACATCTCTAACTCACACACACACACTGACTTATCTCTACGCCATAGTGTTACACTCGTTCTTACCGGCAACACGATGTACCCAATAAACCGAACTTAAACCAATCTGTGCCTTATGCTAAATAGTGAACATGGCCTATCCACAACGATTTGGCAATGCTGAAAGCTATCGCTGCGGCACTTTAGTATGCACAGTAAAAATTAGAAAAGGCATTAAAGCAAATTCATCCTAAAATTTAGAAAAATAAATATATTATTCAAAATTTTAGAAAGTTTTTTACTTAAAAGTAAAATTTTAAGTCAACTTTCTTAAATTCAGAAATTATTTTCTTAAATATTGTTCTAATTTTTAGGTCGATTTCGTTTTTAGGGTGATTTTCTTAAGTATAGAAAAATAATTTTTTGTTGCTACTTTCAAAGAGTTTATTTACAAAAAATAATTATTCTGGTGTCTGATTGAAAGGAAAAAGCAAACCGCATTTAATGGTACACTGTGCTTACGCTTCGAAATGAGATGTAGTAATAATATCTTAATTAGAGATTAAAGAAGTAACCGATAACCAAGAAACAGTGTTTGTTATGAAGGTGTTTCCTGATGAAGCTGTGTTCAAAATTTGAGCATTGGACTCGACCACGAACCTAACGTTGAGTTTGAAGACATATACTGGATGAGTGGTTGTTGCATTTTTGGCAATAAGTCATTTCTAACATTAGATTTTATTACGGTTTGACAAGGGTCGTGTACTTGAAGGGCGCCACCATCTGGTGGCTGCAGATTACAGATGCATCGTGTGTGACAAATATATATTCTTATCACATACGCATGCTTTTGTAACCAACGCTGGCAACTTATGTACATCTTTGTGTCTTACACACACATTTTTGAACTCATTCGCCAGTGAGTGAGTCAGTAAAAATTCAAACTTACAACCTTACTCATTAAAAGTGAATAATTCTATAAAATCTGGTTTCTCAAATTATTGATCCCGTTTCCAGGACTTACACAGAAAAACAAGTAGACATATTTTCAACCTATGAAATCTAAGAGTAAGCCCTTGAGCTTGAAAAATCAATCTAAGCTTCCAGGATATTCTACACAATTTAAGCTTTTAAGCATTGGCCCATGCCTTTCGAACTTGTATAATTTCAAATGTTCTTAATTTCATCCCTTTCGAGATCAAATGTCCCTTAATTGAAGAAAACATGCTGCAACAATCGATGGAGATTGTTGTGTGCAATGAGATAAAATTCCATTTGGAATTAGTGCTCTAGGTCATGGGTTCAAATCCCAGTTAAGCCCAAAATTTTTTATATTTGTTTTCAAAAGACTTAATTCAAACAATACTGGAGTGGTCTTTTAAGATCATAAGGATGTCCTATGGCAAGTGGCATGGCGAAGTACATTCACTTGATATGGTTTCTTTAGATTATAACTAGCTTCAAACGTAGGCACTTGAAAGATGGGAAAACTTGTAGCTAGCACGCACACATGAGGCTGAATGATGAATTCACGGCTGACGATGATATTTTAGTATGCTAGCATGCCGAAATACACAAACTGTTTAACTGATTCCGCAAAGCTAAACTTACAATAGAAATTTAAGGATCAAACCTGTGCTTGTTTTGCACACTAGCATGAAAGGAGCGTAGATCAACCTTAAGCTCTGCAGTCAGTTTATTTTTTCCCTTAGGATAATAGGCGATGATTGGATTAGATTGATTCATTTTAAAAAGTTCGGTTTACTACTGACATTCTATAAACGAATGTAACGAACTCTGGCCGGGGTAGAGCTCGCCGAGTGCAGGATTACAGAAATTTAGGATTTCTTTTAGTCGTGGTTGCTGTAAATAGAGTCCCTAAACAACAATACGAGATTTCAATGTGTTCCCTTTTGGGTTTTGTTTCAGGATGTTCTATATTGTAGTATTAACTCTAGGGCTTAGGAGAGGTGTGCGGGATTACGATGTCCGCCGGGGTTCCGGGTTGGTTCCGATCGTCTTGCTCCGTCTGTGGGCGTCAGTACCTGGTTCCTAGTGTTTCGTTCCGGCTACTCTGTTCGGGGGGTGAAGAAATCAGATGTCGGGTTCCAGAGACCCGAGGATGCACTACGGCTCCGCAGAGTATATTAACTCTGGAGTGGATTGGCTATCCCAGGATTAGAGACGAGTGGATGCCCTACGGCTCCGTAGAGTATTAGAACTCTGGGGAGGATTGTCAATCCAAGATACGCAAGAACTAGGAGGATGCACTACGGCTCCGTAGAGTATTAGAACTCTGGGGAGGATTGGCAATCCACGACAAATACTACCATTACCACTTGCAAACTACGATGCCAATATCTTCTTGCTGACTTACCTTTGCGCTCCGAGCTCTGGTGACTGAGTGACTATATGCTTTGCTCGCTCTCGGCTCACGCCACTGTGAGTTCTTTGTAGGGTTGCTCTCGATAGCTATCGATTATTAGTCGATATCGATCGAGGGCGCCAAAGCTGTTCGTTAGGCTTAAATTTATATTTTTGAATTATTTTATTTGTGCGTGCTGCGACAGTGCGTCACACGGTGTCTGTCCTCGTTTGTATCTGTGTGTCTAATTTGTCTTTAGTCTGTTCGCTTGCATCATGCATTCTTATGTACAGTGTGACCATAGTTTTTGTCTTAAAATACCTTTACGCTAAAATATTTATCAATATATTTCTTAAACTATAAAATGTGAAGTCCTCAGCACCCAAAAGAGTATTCAAATGTTCTAACATCTTCCCTTTGTCCAACACCAGACAGTTGGTTAACTTTTGCTCTTGCCGGAAACTTTAATATTATTATTATCAATTTTGGCTGCAAGCTGCTGAAATTAGATGCAGTTTTCCGCACCGGCAGCAGACATTGCCTTTCCCTCCGGTGGTTGCTTGCCCCGGAACACCACACAACACACAACACACAAAAGGTGGAAAATAATATTACAACACATTTGGTGGACGGCATAAGTTATGGCTTAACCGCAGGTAATTAAATGCCATGTAACTGGTTAACTGGCAAAGTACACAACATTTTGCTGTGCACTCAAATTTCACTTAGCTTCACTTGGGGTTTAAGTACTGTTAAATGGACGCCTGGATGGTTGGGTTTGGTTTTGCGACTTGTAATTAGAATTTGATAGGACCGAGCAATTAATTTGGATTCAAGTCAATGGCCAAGTCCATTTCGGGTTTCCAAGACATTTGCTGGCTAAAAAAGCTGAACAGCAACAACAACAACAACTGAGCCAAGTCCAATAAACTGCACACAAGGAATGTTGTGTGCAATCGAATTTCGAACCTAAATTTCCAAGTGTCAAACTAATGGCCTAAGAAATACTTTATAGCTGCAAAATGTTGAACAATAAAATGCACAATTCAATAAAGTATCTATTGTGTGTGTGTGGCTGAGAGGCTCAGCTGTAGTATGTAACTGTATCTTTGTAGCTGTATCTGTAACTTTGTATGTGCGCGCATCATTCATCCGGCGGCCATATTGAGGCAACATATCCGGCGACAGGATGCCAAGACAAGAAAATTTCATGCCATGCTTTGTACATTTCCGCAGTTGCTCCGCCCCGCCAACCTGCTGGCTATTCCTTCTGACCCTTTCTGTTGTGCTTATATTTTATTTCATGCCAACAGCACGGTTTAATTACACACAAAAGACAACAGACATTTTAGCCTTTTTGTCTGACTCTGTGCAGCAGGTAATGTCTGCCCTTGCTCACATGCAATTTATATATTTTCTGTGCCTCGATCTGGTCTAGCTGCTGTCGTGTCCTGTCCTGGATCCTGCTTCTGGCCTTCGTCCCGCCGACCTCCGCCACACTGCAATTAAGTTCGAGTGAAAAACAAAAGGCATGTTGTTTGATATCAGCTGCCTCGTCCAGCTTCTTTTTTTTGCCTTTTCCACTATCGCAGAACTCATTTCTCAATTGTTGTTTTTATGAGAAACAATTTTACAGCATTACAGCCCGGTCTGATGAATGTTTAGACCAACAACAGCAACTACAACAGCCTCAGAGGGAGCAAAATAATTGCCATATATATGGTTTAATAACTGATTAAGGATTCTGTTGACACAGAAACTGAAATTGAGAATTTATGTCATTATTTTCTGCTTTTTCTTTTTGGACTTAATAAAGCAGAAATGTGAGAACAGTTTTCCTCTAATTACTAAAAGAAAGAATATTGTTAGCTAAATCGAGGATAATATGGCAATTATTAGGCGGTATTGACCTCTCACCTCACGGTAATTCAGTGGCTCACCAAGCTTTAAATTTGGTTTGAAGGTTTGTTTTCAGTGTTTCAGTGCAAGCTGCTTCTTGGAGTAAGTTTAAGTTTTACAAACCAGTTTACTCTTTGGTTGAAAAATCTTGCTAACCGATCGGTGGTAGAGCATTGTGACAACTGTGAAACAAAACAATTTATTTTGGCTTTCTCACAAACGTCGAGACGCGTCGCCTATACTTTTTTTATCGGAAGCTAAATTTTCTTTTCTCACGGACGAAACGCCCAAAACAAAATTATTTTATCCCGTAGTAGAAATCCTCTTTGGTCCTTAAAAAGAAACGTTGTCTTACGACTAAGTAGAGGCATTTCCTACTAGATATCATGGGTCATGAGTCGAACAGTGTGAAGGCAGCCCAATTCCTTGCTACATTACAAACAATATCAATACTGCCTTGGCCACAAGAAAATTCCCTAATTCCTGGAAAGCAAGGAAGGTTGGCTGATTCCAAAATTCTGAGAAGCGTTTAGGCCAATATCGCTTTTATTATTTCTGTCCAAAGTTTGTGAGCATCTGATAACAGACCAACACAATGCATACAAAAAACTTCTTTTATAACAAGCCATCAGGATATCTTTGAAGTCAGATCCCACATGAACCAAATTGAAGTACTGGGCATCACGGTTGCGGCCGTTCCAGCGCATAGCCTATTTTTACGATGCTGTTTTATAAATAGACCATTGTCCATTTGTTAATTTCCAAACTTTGAGAATCTAAAAATTCTGCGGATTACTATACTGCTGCTCATTTGTGCCAATAATTTTCCAATTTTAAAAACATCATTAAGCACATAACTCACAATTCTTTAAAAATATTTGATTTACCCTTAAACTCATGGATGAACTACAGAACTCCGGTACTTAAAACAAGAGCATTAATATTAAGGAATCCTCGTATCTTTTCGTAAAATTCACTTTTAGCGCATCGGTTAGAGCTAAAATTTTACTAAGTATTAGATTTAGCCTATCTAGCTCTGGCTCAATATTTTTTGTTGAACTCAACTACCTCGTCAGAAAACTCTTTTAATATACAAAAATATTTAAAACTAAATATAAACTTGTAATATAATGTAACTGTGTGAGTCACCTTTTCTATCTATGGTAGTTATTCTCTGGGTTCTCTAGATAAGAAAGTAGGTCAAGCCCTACGATAACATTATCTGTACCCCCAAAGTTTGTATATATACATATCTAATCAGATCATATACAGGGGTGTCACAGAAATCTCTAGAAATTTTCGTGTAAACGATTGCGCCTCGAACAAATCAGGGACTACTTTACTTGCAAAGTGTCAAGAATCAGACCGCCTACTAGATTATGTGGAAGGAAAACCGTAAGCTTCAAATCTACTTGGGTTTGAGCAGGCGGTTTCAAATCGCTTAACTTTCGTCATCTAATCTAGTAGCCGGACATATTTTAGCCCCATAACATATAAATTCAAAATGCTGACGTTTATACGAAAACCTCTAGAGATTTCTGTGACACACCCGATAATAACAAAATTAAAGTCCAACAGAAAGACGACAAATGGCATTTTCAAGGGCATTTTATGGAAGAGTTATACAGATAATGTTGGATGAGGCAATTATCGACGTTCAATTGGAGGTTTTTGCGCTCATACAGATTGCAGATTGTAAAAATAGAGGCAAGCTAACTTCGGCTCGACCGAAGTTTATATACCCTTGGAGCTTGATATGTCGCTGACAGTTTGTATGGCAGCTATACTATATAGTAGTCCGATTTCGACAAATCTTATTGAAATTATGTAAAATCATTGAAAACTTATAAATACGAGCGTTTGGAGCGATAACATTGAAAACAAAAAAGTTTTCTCACTAGGACTATTTTTCAGACCTAACTTCTGTATGGCAGCTATACTATATAGTTGTCCGATTTCGACAAGGCTTGGTGAAATCATGTGAAATTATTAAAAACTTATAAATACGAGCGTTGGGAGCGATAGCATTGAAAACAAAAAAGTTTTTCTCACAGCTATATGCTATAGTCATCCGATCCGGCCGGTTCCGACAAATGTGCAGCGTATTTGTACCAAAAGACTTCGTGCAAAGTTTGGATAAGATAGCTTTAAAACTGACGGAGGAGATAGCATAGAAACAGACGGACAGACGGACAGACGGACGGACAGACGGACATGGCTATATCAACTCAGCTCGTCATGCTGATCAAGAATATAAATACTTTATGTGGTCGGAGATGCTTCCTTTTGAGCGTTACAAACATCCGGACAATTTCAATATACCCTCTCCAAGGGTATAAAAAGACAAAACAAAAACGACAATTTACGTGTTATTCATTAAATTGAATAAAAAAAAATGTATCCCAAAGTGATTGTATTAGTGACCCCGTTTAGACCCCGTTTGATTGCTTTGCTCAATTAAAAAAAAAAATTTCCCCCCTAGTAGCAGAAGGGCCGATACGGGATACACACACATACACAAAGGCCTTAGTGTTTTTGGTTTTTGCTGCTTGAAGTCGGATTTTGCTACAAGCTTGCCTTTGGGATTCCCAAGCGGTCATAGCAGTTCTGTCATGAGGTACCTTCTGCCAACACACTAAGAACAGACTGTCAACCAGCCTCCTTTGTGGTGTTGTGAGTGTCTTGTTTTAGAAAAGTTATGGACAAAATCCTAATTTAAGAGTACTGTATACATTCAGTAAATTTTTTTTTTTTCATTTTGTATACCCTTGGAGAGGGTATATTAAAATTGTCCGGATGTTTGTAACGCATAGAAGGAAGCATCTCCGACCACATAAAGTATATATATTCTTGATCAGCATGACGAGCGGAGTTGATATAGCCATGTCCGGTCTGTCCGTCCGTCTGTTTCTATGCTATCTCCTCCGTCAGTTTTACAGCTATCTTAACCAAACTTTGCACAAAGTCTTTTGGCATAAATACGCTGCACATTTGTCAGAACCGGTCGGATCGGATGACTACAGCATATAGCTGCCATACACTCAGAGAAAAAATAGAGAATTTCACTCTTGAATCAAGAGCATTCGTTCTCAAAAGTAGGGTAAGAGTGAAAATTCTTGATCCAGGAGCAATATTCTTGATCCAAGAGTGCATTTTTGATCCCGACATTCTTGACTCAAGAGTTTCAGTACTTGATCCAAGTACGAATAATTCTCAAAATAAAAGACTAAAAATAATAATTAAAGGGGGTGGGGGTTTGGGTGTGAGAGACATGACCGAGACCCCGGGACGACGACCCGTCCGACCGACGTGGTGTTGTTTGTTCCGCGCTGCTCGCCACTCACCCCATCAGCCACCCCACCCACTATTTTCTAAGATGTGATTGATTTTGAGTTAGTAACATAGAATTTTTTTTTTTTACTTACTTTACTGGGACTTGAACTCGGTACCTAGAAGACTGCAACACACACAGTTGGACGAGCAGCTTAACCGACTCGACTATTGTCGATAAGCTACAAGCAGCGGCGAAAGCATATTTATAAGGCAGCGCGGTTGGTATTTGGCCAGCCGCAACAGCTCGACCGTGGATCAAGTCCCCGTAGCAGCAATTATTTTTTTTTATTTTTATTTAATTTAATTTTTTTTTGTGATGTTTTAAACATTTTTATTATATTATACAGACGTTTAATCACTTACTTTTGCCCAATCTTAATGTTCAACTTTAACATAATTATCGGCGCGGCACGGTCAAAAGGCAATGACAAACTGCGCATGCGCTGTCTCTCTTTGAAAGAGCGCGGCCAACGTTATTCTCTCAAAGTTTGCGTTTCCTCACTCCCCTTGCCTATAGAACCACATTGAGAATGAATTTGTCTCGATTCCAAGAGCGAAATTCTTGAAAATTCAAGTGCGACTAGATTTTTTTTCAAGAGCGTTCGTACTCAAATTATTCGTTCTAGATTTTTATGAGTGTAGGAACGATCGGTTGAAAAACTAGTTTTAGTGAGAAAAACTTTTTTGTTTTCAATGCTATCGCTCCCAACGCTCGTATTTATAAGTTTTTAATGATTTCACATAATTTCAACAAGATTTGTCGAAATCGGACCACTATATAGTATAGCTGCCATACAAACAGTCAGGCACATATCAAGCTCCAAGGGTATATAAACTTCGGTCGAGCCGAAGTTAGCTGGCCTCTATTTTTATACCCGTTACTCGTAGAGTAAAAAGAGTATACTAAAGTCGTGCAAATGTATGTAACAGGCAGAAGGAATCATTTCCGACCATATAAAGTATCAGCATCAACAGCCGAGTCGATATAGACATGTCCGTCTGTCCGTCCGTCCGTCTGTCTGTATGAACACCTAGATCTCAGAGATGGTAAGAGATAGAGGTTTGACATGTATGGGACAAATGCTTCTTTTATCTGCACGCACATCAAGTTTGTTTCAAATTTCGGCCACGCCCCCTCCCGCCCTCGCAATTTGGAAAAAACGTTATATCTCCTACAGTTTTGAAGATAGACGGTTCTTACTTTCAAGAGATAGTTAGATATTAGCAAAATGAATCGATTTGCCGAAGAAATGATAAAAATCAGATGAACGGTTCTCAAGTTATGAGCAAAAAAGAAAAAATGTTGCATACTTTTCGGATGTTCACCCTAAGGAACGCAGGAACACTGTTAAACAAGTTTTATCATGAGTAACGGGTATATCGAAGTCGGTTAGAGCCGACTTCAACTTACGCTCTCGTTTGTTATTAATTTGAATATTTATTTAGTATTTCCTGAATCAAGGGCAGGAATCCGATTGGAGCCACTACCAACCAGTTGGGTCCTGAAACGCAATGATTTATATAAGAGATTAAATTTAAAAATGTTTGCTTACTGTAGGATTCGAACTAGGAACCATTGGTCTGAATTGGAATGCCGTCCCTCTCTACAAGTTGAGCTATTCCACGTATGAATGAAAAACATGAGAACACTTGTAGTTCTCAAGTACGAATTCCGCAAATTATTCATAAATAAGGGCCAAGGAAAATTTGGTCAATAAGTATGTTTATATTTAAATCAAAGAAAAAATTAGTTGATTTTAATACAAAAATGGCATAGTAAAAATTAATATGAGTGTTTGGGGATTTTGGAATTGCTTAGGCTGGAATGACACTTTCAATTTTTAGGAACAATTTTAGTCACAATTTTTCATCTATGGGCAAAAGTCGTTGGTGTTAGCGAGTCAGAGTATACTTGAATTCTCCGCAGAATGCTTTAGAAGAGGCTATAATGATACACCACAGCAAATTTGACCTATAAACAAAAAATTGCGACAATAATTGTCTCTAAAAATTGAAAGTGTCATTCCAGCCTTAACGTTTGGAGTAAAATTGTGAATAAATGGACAGACAGAAGTAATATTCGCTTTTCAAACTATTTCACCGAGGAAAGACTTTTCGAATAAGGCCATAAATTTTTTTGTTTGGACTGTTTTAGTTTTTTTTATTGGTCACCCTACTTGATTTAAAAAGTAACAATTCGCCTGCAATCTCCCTGAGTGCAAGCCTTTGCTTTTCAAAACGTCCACAACTAAACAGGACGTATGGCGCATCCTCTGGGGTACCTCCTCTACACCAAGTGCACTCGGGGCTGCTGTCGTGCCCGAAGCGATGGAGATGGCTTCTAAAGCTTCCATGCCAACTAAGAATCTGGGTGAGGTAAAAATTCACCTCTCGAGCCACGGCTTAATTTGAGAGACTAGCCTGTGCGTCCAGCGACCTTTCGAGGATGCGTCCCAAGAGCTCTGCCACTTCAATTCCGCTGCCAAATAGCCCAAGGGCACTATTCCTGCTTTGATAGCGCTGCTTCGTTTGATATGGTCCTGAACGCACTACAGACGCGAATTGCGCTCAGGCGGTAGACTGCCTCAACGCCGCGGCAGTAGCTCGGGACCGCAAATGCGTAAGCCCACACTGGAGCAGTAGACTCCCATAAGAAGTTGTCGACTCTCATGCTTTGGGCCGCGTGTATTTGGCATTATGCGTGATAGTGCTCTACACGTTTCGGCAGACTTTTTTTGCAGCATGCAGAGCCTGGTGTCTATCATGACACCAAGGTATCGAATAGCGCGCTTAGACATCACTTCCATTCTTTGGTGGAAGTGGTGATGGTGGCAGTTTCGACTTGTTTGCGGCTGCTAACCAGCACCGACTCGGTTTTTTGCGCCGCCAGCTCCAGTCCCACCGAAGACAAGAGGAGAGACACCCACTCAAATTTGGTATGTCATCAAAGGCTAACCAGCGACTGAAAGGTTTTTTCTCTCTTTACTTAGTGTTCGGCTCGTATATGTGTAAGCAACGATCCGGTCGGGGATCCGGTGATCTTCGCTAATGTGATACAAAAATGGCATGAAATTCTTGTGGGGAGTGGAAAGAGCAAAGACCAATTTTTCTGACCGAAATGGTTTACCCTGATTTGAAAGAACTCTATAAGCGTTATATACCACCATGTTCAGGTACATATATAACTTACATAACTCAGGAAAAGCCCATATTTTAAAGCTCAGCTATAAATCTAACCAAAAATCTATCTGCTTATACCGTCATTAGCGCAGCTGGGCGACCTGTGTCCTGGGACCATCATCATCATCATCATCATCAACGTCCTCATCAACAGGATCCACTGGCGTTTGGTGGTTGTCGTTGAATTTGCGGTGCGTTGATATGCGTAATAATGCAATAAATACAAATTAAACATGCTTGAGTGCAATTATGCAAATTAATGTTGTTTATAGGGCGCGACTCTGCACACACACCGATTCACACACTGACACTGACAGTTTGGCCTGTGTAAAGGATTACAAAACGATTGCAGTCACTAATCTCTTGTAATGAACACAAATATGTAGAACACGGCGATAATCGCTCATGTACATTTAACAACAAAGTGCTTACGCGTCGCGTCGCGTCGCTTCGCAGGACGAAGGACAATATGAGGGCATGAATTTTCGGCTGCTGTCACGTTATATTTAACGTTTTCGATTTAGTCGCCATCGTGTGCCGGCTTCTGCTTCCTCTTCTTCTCTTTTATGTCGTGTCAGCGCCAGCTGCTGGTCCTTGTCCAAGGATATTTCTTCTTAAATTTCTATAATTGCTTGTGATTTGTTGGCCAAGAACGTGCCGGGCAACTGCAATCGCCTCGCAACGAGATTTGGCCATATATTTTTATTTGTCTCACGCGTTCAATAATTGCCCGGCATTACACGTGGCCCCAATAAATTAGTTTGCTCGACTTAAGTGTAAAACAAATAAACGCGACACAAAAAACTTTTGCTGCTTTGGGGACATAAAAATGCTTAGTTTGTCCATCATACGCACTGTGGTACGCCCGCACACATAAAGTTTGAGTTTCGTTCATTTTAATTACAATTTATGCCAACTATTTGCATAAAACATTTAGCTAGACCCCGCACAGCTGCGTCCTGCTTAAAGCTCCACCACAAATGCCCAAAATGATGCACAACTGAAGCTTTGAAATCAAGCCACATCAATATGCATGACAATTTTACAATTTTACAATTTTACAGTTGTACCATTTTAGTGCGTGATGCGAGAACGAAACAAAAATCAAACTGAAAATGAAAATGAAAAGGAAAATCAAGCGGAAATGGTCATACATAATACAAAGTTAGTGTGTGTGGCGAGCCGAGGGGGTGGGGAAGGGGGAGGGGCCGCCGGATATTGAGCGGATTTGAGTTACATATGTGTTGGCGTGGAATGATTGAAGCCATTGTTAAAATAATTACACACTCTACTTGACGATATATTGAAAATTTAATTGAAATGGTACCGAAAATACAGTTCAGCCTCTTCACTTTGCAATTACACATACTTACACTTACTCCTTAGCGAAATTTGAGCGACAGAAAGGTATTGAAATAAGTATTACGTATAAGTATGGATGCGTTTGTTTCCATATGTGTAAATTTAATAATATATGAAAAGACCACACTGCGTATGAATGAGACATAAAGGCCTTAACGACTTTAACCGGGGCTGCAAACTGCTCGTAAAACGGGAGACGTTGCGGGTTTAAGGTGCGAAGAACCTAGGCTTAGGGTTAATCAAAAAACATTAATGTAAATCGGAATATTTTCAATATGTTATAAAATCAGTTATGAATAAAGCAAATTTGACTGACTGAACAAATTCCATTGAAACTCGTGTTTTCTGAAGTCAAATTGTTTGTGTCAGCTTCAGTTTTTGGAATTTAATTAAAACACTGTTTTTTAAGAAAAATTTATTTCTTATTAACAAAACTATTAAAAGAACAACCACCTGACCGTACAGCTATTTCATGAACATCCCTGTTTAATCAGCGGTCTTTGTCTTTAAAGAAAACGAGAGCGCAAGTTAAAGTCGGCTCTAACCGACATCGATGTACCCGTTACTCATGGAAAAACATGTTTAACAGTGTTCCTGCGTTCCTTAGGGTGAACATCTGAAAAGTATGCAACACTTTTTTAACTCGGCTATGTTTCACATTTTTGCTCATAACTTGAGAGCCACTTATCCGATCCTTACCGCTCAGAGTTAAAAAATTAAAAGAATATCTATTTATTTTTGCTATTGGATTACTAATTAAGATTCGATATCGAAATTCGATACTTGAACCAACTTAAAATCAGGTTGACCCTATTTCGCTTTTCTTCGGAGCATATAAAATTAATATTAAATGATCTTAAAATGAATGTTTTTAATTTATTTGCAAAGTAGTTTAACTTCCCTTGAATGTTTTATATTTTTTCACAGCAAACAAGACAGTGGATACCATTAGCATGGGCCATAAGTAGCTATTAAAGTTTTCATCCTTTATCAATATTTCTTATATGTGAACCTCAAATAATATAACATTTCAAATATGTGGCCAAGGGGTTCATTTATCGCATTCAACTTTCCCGCATAGATTGCGTGGTAGGCCAATCTTTTCTCACCCACAGAGAAAAAAATGATTTCACTTTAAGAACAATTTTTTTAAATATCCTTTTAACATTTCTCAGCTCACTGATGATATGGTAGAGATACCATTGAAACAGCTGTACGACCAACTAGCTTCACTTGTGGTGTGTGAGCATAACGAGACCTGGAGCCAGCTTAATATTGATGGTTTGATTATCATAAAGGTCGTTACACACACACATGTGTAAAAAAGAGATAAAAAAGTAGAGTTTTAACGGGCGCGAATGGCATCCAAGGTTTTTTTATATGACTCATACGCATATATGTTTTTCATTTAAAAATAGTCGGCGATAATTTAATTTAAAAGCTATTAAAATTTGAAAAATATTTTATTTCCACAAATGTAGTTCTCGTTTTGAATTTTAAACAATGACCGCAATTGAACTGAACTAAAAAGTTCGTTTGTAAAAATTTGTATATAGTATACGTATCGTATGATTAATATTTTTCAAAAGTTTGAGACCCTGTCGCGCCCATTTAAAATTAAAATTCAATTTTTGGATTTTTACACTTATTAATTATACAACAAATATTAGCTTTGAAAATGCAGAGACCTACTTTTTTACATTTTGCCGGTTTTGGGATCATTCTAATGTACATAAGTACATTCTAATGCTTACCTACTCCTGATGAAAAGAAGCGAAAACTATGTTTGTGTGTTCATTGTACTTGAACATTATTAACATTAGATCGGACCTTTCTTCTTACAAAAAATGATGATAATTTTATAGAGATCTATAGAGAGCAGACCTGCGCGCTTTGCTGCTTACTAAATTAATTTAATACTGTAACATATTGTTAAAAAATGAAAAGACTCCGTGACTGTTAATCCTTTAAGTTATGTTCTCAATGGTTATGGTGGTAGTTTCACTTTACACTCGCACTGCACATCCCACCTTCATCTTTAAATTTATAAAGGAAGAATTTGAATATTATAAATGTAGGAATCCGCGAAGAGCCAAGAGAGCCAGGAGAGCAAGTAACCAAGAGAGCGACACGAAGTGACCGTCGCTATTGAACTTCGGTATGCTAAAAGGGTAGTTTGCGATCAGAGAGCAGTCGGTGCCGAAATCTCGTAGGCTACACACGCATTCGCAAGTTCTAAAGTAACTCATTAAAGTTATACACACACACACACTATTGTTTAAAGTACATGTTTATCCACATAATATAATAAATAATCATCATAATACAAACATCGTAGTCTCTGGACTTATTTGCATCACGGCAGAAACCCAGGGGCCACATTAATAATATTCGTTCGTTTAACGAATTATAATATGCTTATGAGGATCCGTGACCTTGTAAAAATGTAAATGTTGGCTATACAGCTCCTAAAACGGGGCCAAGCCAAGCTTCTCACGATCTCTTGGCGTGTGTGCTTTAAATTTTTCGCACAAGAGAAAGGGACCTACAGTTTAACGCCGGATCCGAACGGCAAAGTTTGAGAGTTTGCTTTTCAATGGCTAGTTACTTCACAGCTGGAGCCAATAGCTGGTAAAGGTAACCGTATGTGTAAAAGCTATTTTCTAAAGAAAGAAAAAAACTTTTATTATTAGATGTTCCAAGGCGGGATCGAACCCACGACCTCCCGCCCAGCAGTCCAGCACATTAACCACTGAGCCACATACGGTCACATGTGACCTTGTACAGTTTGTATTTCATGACATTCATTTGCAGTTGTTGTTGCATCATTGTCACAACTTGTGACGCATTTCGCGTTCGCCGCCAACCACAACAGTTGATTTAAAACGTAGCTAATATACTTAGGCTGGAATGACACTTTCAATTTTTCTAGTTCTAGTCACAATTTTGCATCTATGGGCAAAAGTCTTTATTGTAAGCGAGTCACAGTATGCTTGAGATCTCCGCAGAATGCTTCAGAAGAGGCTGTAATGATACACAATTAACGAAAAATTGAGAATATAATTGTCTCTAAAAATTGAAAGTTGCATTCCAGCCTTACACAAATTGCTAATTTTTGAGAAAACAAAAATTTTAATACAAAAAGATATAAAATTTATCATATAATGTTCCGCTCTACAGAATGACACAAAATGAAATAAAATGAAATGGGCGTTCAAACACACATTTTTGTACCATATTTGAGACTATTTTGATTAAAATTTAATTTTTGAGCTATCTATGCCGCATACTCTTGCTATCATTGAAACAAACACCCCATGCAGTTGTATAGCTTGCTTACCCATATTGTAAAATGTCGGCTTTTTTATAGTGTGGTGAAGCCTAGACCTAAGATTGGATTTTCGAAAATATTACCTTCCAAAGGGGAAACATCGTTGGATAACTTTGTTTGGGAAAAAATAAATTTTTCATTCGATTGACTGAAAGCTAAAATTTCTAAGCACAGTACGAGATATAATTCGACACGTATTTTCCAGATATTGTAAAATTCTACCACAAGGAAAATGACTAAAAACACACAATTTTTATCAGATTAAGTTAAAACTCGATTTTTACGGATAGTTTTCAAATTAGATTATTGGTTTTAATTTTTTAAATTTATAACAGGGGTCTGCAACGTAGACAGGGAAATTCCCACTGTCAACTGTGGGCTACGAAAATTCAGCAAGCGGCAAAGAGCTCTTAAAAGCTTTTTCTTTTGTAAGGATTTTTTTTCCCTCAAGACCAACTAACAATATTTTTTTGCAGTTATTCAACTAGTTTCGCAGCAATTGAAATTTTCACTCCACACAGTTTCTGCTCACATTGCCGACCCCTGTTTTCGAACAATAAAGCTAAAGATCCTAGAATTCATTAGAGAAGGTCGCTAAATAAATAACAAACTAATAAACAAACAAAGTTACTTAACATTTTCCCCTTGGCCACTTGACATTCAAACAAACTTGTTGCAAACTAAAAAGGGTTTTTATTAAAGCTGAACAATATGTTTTATAATAAATCTCAGCCAAGTTTCACCGCCATTAAAGCCAGTCATTATAAATATTTCAACCACTTTTCCGCCCCCCCACCCTCAACGGCTGCCGGGCTCTTGTAAATAAGTAAGCTTTTAAGTACCATTTGACCTCAAGCATTAACAATTCATTCTCGATTGTTAGTTTAAATTTGTTGCTGACTTTTCTCACTGGGCACTTGAAACTACCGCAAAATGGCCACCACTCACGTGTAATTGCACATAAATGCTAATAACGCAACTCTGGCCAGCGAGAGAAAGAGAGAGAACGGAGCCAGCAAACCCAACCGGCAGCAATCAACCGATAATAACCGAGTATTAAAATTGCACAAAAATCGAGCAGTCATTTCTGCTTATTCTGCTGTGCTTCCACACATACACCAGCGAGATCGAGGATTTCTCGTATAACGTTTATTTATAAATCATTTTATTGTCGGATTTTATTTGCAGTTGGACAAACGTTGAGCTGTAGGAGCTGCAAGCAGAAGTTTGCTTGCAGTTTCTATGCCAATAAGCAGCTTACCGGAAGTTGTAATGCTGTAAATTTAGATTTCCGGCCGCAAGTGCAAAAAGTGAAAAAAAGCTAACTTTTGCCACAATTTCATTGAATGCAACCTCCTCCCCCCACACACACACACACTCTAGAGCAATTTTTGGGTATTTTTGTGTAAGGTAAGCAAAAAGTTGCTTTTGGCCAGCAACCGCAACTCAAGCGAAACCTGTGACCAATTTGTAAAAGTTGCCTGAGAATAACAAAAAAAAAAAAGGTGTGGAGATATGAGAATTTTGAAGCAAATAAAGGACCAAGAGACCAAGTTTAGGGAAAGTTTAACTAAAAGTTTAGGGGATCATGAGGTAAAGATTTTGTCTTAGCCTCTGTTGTCTCCGAGAACAAGGAGTTCACCAAAGATTTCTTTTTTTTAGTGGTCGGCAATGTGAGCAGAGAAGTTGCCACTGGGAACTGAGTCAAAAAAAATACACTTGTAAGGTGGACTTTTTCTTTTTTTTTCTGCTTTAATTGCTCAACCCTGCTTTAAGATTAGGCTTAAGGTAAATGGTCCAAACTACCGCATACCAATAAGCCTATTCTCTTTTCTTCTAAAAACCCTTGAAAGACTAATTGACGTCCACCTAAGGCAGACCATTAACCCATCTCTCTTAGCACCTACGCAACACGCATACTGCAAAGGTAGATCCACCGAAACTGCCTTACACTCCTTAGTTTCAAGGATCGAAAAATCGCTTGAAATAAAAGAATACTCTCTGACAGCATTTCTGGACATACAGGGTGCCTTTAACAATGTCCTTCCTGGTGCCATTACCACTGCTTTGGGGGATGTGGGAGTGGACGCACCACTGATTGAATTCATCAACCTTATGCTCTCAAGTAGAGCAGTGAATTCAAGCCTTGGTGGTGCAACTGCTCGCAGATTCGTACACCAAGGCACCCCTAAAGGGGGTGTTCTTTCTCCGCTTCTCTGGGTCGTAACAGTCAACCAACTGCTGCGCCTCTTGGAGGCGGAGGGACATGTGGTGGTGGCTTATGCAGACGACATTGCTATATTCAAATGCGGAAGTTTTCCACAAACCTTATGTGACCTCATGCAGACCGCGCTGGCGACATTTTCTGAGTGGGCGTCCTCTTGCGATAGGCCGCAAATGGCGGTTTTCCCCAGCAATTGTTCATTGGCTTTACACAGAAATAGTACGTCCCATACTACTCTATGGAGTTCTAGTATGGTGGCCAGCAATTGAGAAAACATCAGTCCTGAGCATTTTACACAAGGTTCAGAGAAGTGCTGAATTATGTAAGAGCGGTGCACCCCGAACCACCCCAACGGAAGCACTAAACACCATATTTCATCTACTTCCTCTAGACTTGATGTCTAAACAGGTAGCGTGCACTACAGCCCTGAGATTAAGAGAGTCTGAAGCCTGGTATACGGGTGAATCAGGACACTCAACAATACTTAACCACCATAGCGCGGTTCCCGCTATTACAGACTACTGTATACCCACAACGTCATTCCACAAACTTTATGACGTCAATATCCGTAGTAGACTCGACTGGGATAACTTGCCAGACAGCAGAGCCAATTCCATCAAATATTGATGGATCAAAGCTCGCTAACAAAGTAGGAGGGGGAGTTTTCTCCACAGACCTAAGTATGGAAATCTCTTTCCGACTCCCTGATCATTGCAGTGTGTACCAAGCAGAATTGGTTGCCATCCAGGAGGCCGCCAAATACCTTAGCACACTCTTGATCGATGAAGGGAACATATACATTTACTCAGATAGTCAAGCAGCTCTAAAGGCTCTTGATTCGCACACCAATAACGCCAAAACACTCACGGAATGCCGTAGATCCTTAAATGCGATCGCTCAGCATCTACGTATCCACCTCGTCTGGGTGCCTGGCCACCGCAACATTGAGGGAAACGAGGCAAGACAGGGCACTACCACTCAGCTCCTCCCAGATAAGAGCTTGATAGGGATGCCCTTAGCCTCATTTAAACTACTTACAAGGAATGAAACGTGGCGCCTGGCTACAGAACGATGGAACAACCTTCCGGTTTGCGCCGTAGCTAACCTAAACGAACTAACAGTCTTCTGCACCAAAGTAGAGGAAACTTATCAATTCTGGTTGGGGTCCTAACGGGTCACTGCCTCATCGGCAGACACGCAGCACGCTTGGGCGTAGCTCACAACGACTTCTGCAGAAGCTGCCAATGTGATGAAGAGGAGGAGACATTACTACATCTTCTTTGCCATTGCCCAGCTCTTAGTAGAAGGAGACTCAAAACTCTTGGTCACCCATTTCTACTCAACCTCTCGGAAGTATCCGCTATTGAGATTCCATCTCTCTCAGTCGGGAGGAACCCCGCCTGACTTAAATAGGGAATAATATGGTATCGCAATGGGCCTATCTTGGCCTAAGTGTAGGGACAGTCTTACTGTCAACCTAACCTAGCCATCTCAACCTAACCTAACCTAACCTCAAAATTTGCTGATTTTTCATACAAGCTTCATTAATTTAGGGGGGATTCTCCATTTTTATTTCTTTTTTAAAAACGCCTAACGTTATTCGAATTATTTTTCCGTTTAGTTGCTTCATTCCACGCTCTGCCACTGAGAATTTGCCTATGCCTCTTGTACCTACCCTCTACCTTCAATCAGTTACCCATTAACTCAAGCTGACCAAAATACTTAGCATACTTTTCCGCGCCACGGCGGCAACCACAAAGTGCGGTCCTCATCATATCGATTTAGCCATCAAAACTTTGACCGCTTATTAATGCGCTCACATCATCGTACAAAGTGCGGTCATAATTCAAATGCGGGGAGCTGCCTGAGCTGAGGAGCTGGAGCTGCCTCCGCGACAGCAGTCGAAGCTTAACTCTCGAGCGAAATGAAGCCTCTAAATGTGCTTAATCGTTGCACTCAACTGTTTGTGCGGTTCACGGTATTCTTGTCCCAACTCTTTGGTGTGACAATTTTCAAGTATGACAAGCAGCTGCAGGAGTTCCGTCCATCTCGTGCTCTGCATTACTACGCCTTGGTGATTTTATGCATTCTACTGATGCACCACATTGGGATTGCCCGCTTGGCTCCGCCCTTGTATGTGGCATGCAGCCTCTTGGTTTTGGTAATGCGTTTCCATGTGCTCATCTACAGCCGCGAATGTATCCAACTGCTGAACGAGATGCAGGAAATGCTGAAAACATTACAAAAACTGGCCAAACATCCGAATATCTTTAGGCTGACGCATTTGTTAATGCTAATGCTGGCCCTGCAGAGTCTGCTGCGTTCGATGTACTCCATCAATGAATTTTTCCACAAGCCTTTGGGTGCATTTGATGTTTGGGGTTTTCTGATACTTTGGTTTGTTTCGGTGGCTTTGTTAACGTTTCTGCTGCAGATAACCGTTAACATTTGCCTAATTGTGGTATTGATGGCCTGCTATGATGAACTGCATCAGTGCACGAAACGAATATCGAATGATGTGCGTACCCTGAGGCAGGCTCAGGTGTTGGAGGGTGGCCAACTGTTGGTATTGGTGGATCAATTGAGAGCAGTTACCGAGGAGTTGATAGAATTGCGTTATCGTGTACATGGGCTGACGGTGCGACTGATCAAGCATTCCCGCTTTCATTGGCTGTGTACCTTCATCTATTGGCTCATGCCCATAGTGAGCTCCAGGGTCACAAGTCAAAATGTGCTCTACTCCGAGGTGATAGCCTTGCTGAATATATCGTTCTATTGCAGCGTTTTTGAAATATTTGTATGGAAGTCCCAATTGTCCAGAAGTTTTTGGCATTTTCATTTAACAAATTATCATTTGGGATTCGACAGAACGGTGAGTTTTTATAAGGGGCTGACCTTTTTTTACCTAATTCTTTATTTTACAGATCGATGCCTTGCTCCATCAGGAAATCATTGAGCGCATCAAGATCTCTGTCTATGGCATCAATTTGGATATGAAATTCCTTTTCAAACTTTTGTCTCTATGTATATTTTATATATTTGTTAATACACAAAACCATTTAAATTGGCCAAGTTATTAAAGGACTTTTGCTCTGTTGTCACTTTCCTTTTTCCACCGACAAAACAAGCTTCATCATATTTGCACTTTTATGGCCAACAACAACAACATCATCATTATCAACACCATCAAATCCCCCCCACCGCCCTACCCTCTCAATTGTCCTCGTAAAATCATAGAAAAAGGAGCAGGAAAAAAAAATACAGAAGAGCCACACTGTGAGTGCGTAAATTTCCTTCACTTCCTTGGACTTGGCGAGTCACTCAAGTGTCCTGCCATTTTGTGTCATAAAATTAACGCTTTATATGAATGAAAGCATAAGGCACTCGATTTTTATCACCCAGGCCAAACAAGCAGCACTCCAAACTGGGTACTCATAAGGGCATAAAAAGTTTAGAGTTGAATTAGAAAGATGGCAAAAAGATGCTTAAACATGCGCAACGAGTGTCTAATTATTTACGTGAGGCGAGCGAGGGCGGAAGGACATAATTGAAAAGGAAAATTACGAAAATAACTGACTGGGAATGTTGAAAGGAAAAAGTAAATCTGTACAGTCTGTACCGAAGGTACGTAGAGTATTAAGTTTGTGCAAAAAAATGTAACAGGGAAAAGGAATCATTTGCGACCCTTAAGGAACAGTTTTGTAGATAGATTGTTTGTACCTTCTAGAGCTAGTTAGTCATTAGTAATATGTAACGATTTGCCGAAGAAATGATAAAGGTCAGATGAACGGTTCTCAAGCTGCATTCAACTCCTACTCCAGGTACAGTGTATGTTATAGTCGGGCTTGGCTGACTTTCTCACTTATTATTTTATTGATTTTATCTTCCTACATTAAGTTTTTTAGATTCGAAAATTTTAAGTTTAAGGTTTTTGGGGGAAGGTTTAGATCGACCCTTGTTTCAGCCCATGCTTTTCAACAATATTAATAAAGAAGCAACTAATTTATTTATGAATACAAAATTATATTCAGAACGAAATTTACTTCTAAAGCACAGTTCAGAGTACTCAATAAAGCGCTGGCAAGCGAAAAACTCCATATAAAAACAAGTAGGACCATTGCTGTCGAGTAGCTCGACTTCAAAATACCCTGTACAAACGCCACCACATGCCAACTTATTGGCGGAACGACAGAATCGCCGATGCTCGCTGATTGTGCCTTTCGGGCAAGATGAAAAAGTCAGCGATCTCGCGGCAGCGACTCTTTTCTACAACTCTAGGAGATGTACCGTGAGAGAAGAAGGGAGCTCAAGACGTTAATAAAGCGGAGCAAACGCGAGTCTTTTCTGGTGCTCTGTGACACTGCGGAGCATAGCCCATGGGGAACCGAAGGCAATCCGGAGCATAGTCAAAACTCTGTTCCCATTCAGGCCTGACGCCCTAAGTAACTTCCCAACAATGCACCTGGACCTGACGCTGTTCCAAACAGTTTGCTAAAAACGGCCCTGACGCTCCGCCCATATGTGTTTGTTGAGCTTTGCAAGAAATGCTTAAGAGAAGCAACATTTCCAGAGAGTTGGAAACTACAGAGGCTGGTATTACTCCCGAAGCCTGGCAAACCACTGGAGGACGCTAGTTCATTCAAGCCCATCTGCCTGCTGGACACAGTGGGCAAAGTTTTGGAGAAGCTGTTATGCAATAGGCTGGAGGCAGCAGTAGAGTCGGCAGGCGGTCTCTCGCCAAGTCAATTTGGGTTCAGGAGGGCAAAATCAACCACCGATGCCATCGGAAAGGTGGTGGAGATTGCAACGAAGGCAATTTCAGGCAAGCAAGAGTACTGCCTGATAGTGACCCTGGACGTTAAAAACGCGTTCAACACAGCGGACTGGGTGAGCGCACTAGCGTCGTTTGGCATTCCATAATTCGCAGCTATTTCTCCAGCAGGCAGTTGCTATACGAGACAGAGGAAGGCATGAAAACGCATGATGTTTCAGCTGGAGTACCCCAGGGCTCAGTCCTAGGGCCTCTCTTATGGAATATCATGTACGATGGCATGCTGCGACTGTCTTTCGCAGCTGGCATTCATATCGTCGGATTTGCGGACGACGTGGCCCTAGTCTGCATAAGGCGCAGGCATTGCTATGGTTTATCGATGGTTGATCAAGAATATATATACTTTATAAGGTCGGAAATGATTCCTTCAGCCTGTTACATACATTTGCACGACTTTAGTATACCCTTTTTACTTTTCGAGTAACGGGTATAAAAAACTCGTTCGAACCTAAAATATCTAGGTTCAGAAAAGGTAAGACTCCATTCTATTTCTTTGTGACTTCAGCAGTGCCTGATAACCCCTTTCGATTTCCTAGGTAAATGCCAACATTAATCTCCGGTTCTAGCTAAGCAACAAGTGGACAAATAAATACATTCACAAAAAATTCCTGTTAATTATTTAATTAAAACTTTTATCAGCTCAGGAGCAGAGCACAGGGCACCATTCTCCTTCCTCTTCTTAGCTCAGTTTTTGTTTCGAAGCTGAAGCTTACTTCTGTTTGGGTTTAGTTTTTACTTTTGTACTTGGAAGAAGAAGTTGCAATGCAAATAACTTTAGTTGGCAAGTTAAAGTTTTCTTATCAAGTTGCAGCAATTGCCATTTCAATTGTTGTTTATACATTTAAAGGGGCGTCCCCCTCCACCCCCTCTGCTTTACAGGTGCATTCTCCCTTAATTAACAAACTGAGCTGCAAAGATGGATGAATGCCTGTATGATTTATCTGTTCTTAACAGACCCTCCAAGAGGTTCATTAATTTTCCCGTAAGTGTGCAATTAAATGCTCATTAGTATTGAAATTTTTCACGCTTGTAGCCAGGAAATCCTTTGAGATTTGTCTAGCCTTTTTTGCATGACGCAGACACATACACATATTTTTGGCCATAAATACTTCTCAGCGTGCAACTTCCTCGTGAAGAAGTTTTTATTAAATTTTTTGCCACAATCAATTACGGGGCCAACATTTATGGTTATTGTTTGGCCAAAGAAAAGAAAAGTTATTTTTTTTATAATAATATTTTTGCCAAGGTGCGGAGCTGGAGCCGGAGCCGGAGCCACCGAAAAGTGATTGGAAGAGTTAAAATTAAAAGCAAATGTAAAATCATATTTCTATGTGTAAACTTTCGCGCCGTTCCAGGACCTGGACTGCTGTGCCGAGAGGCCTCAAGGCCTCTTTTTTTGTGCGGTGGCAGGGCCAAATTGAAACAAAAGTTTTTTAATAAAATGTTTGCGTTTGCTTTGGCCGAGTCAGGTGCTGGTGCTGTTGGAGGGGGTGAAGGTAATCGAGTATGAAAATTGAAATCGAAGCTCACGAAACAATGGCGCACTCCCCTCACCCTCACCCAGGCAACTCCATGAAAACTAAACAGCAACGCCTGCAGCACAAATTGTACAAGTTTCATTGTCAATCGCAGACAGGCGAAAAGTTCATTTAATTTTATCTTCGATTTTCTAAATTTGATAAAAATGAATTTTCGCTGCCGCAGATTGAAAATTTATTACATTTTTATTGCTCTAAATGTTGGCGATAATCGAAAATTTATTTTTGAAAAGAGGAAGGGCGTGTCTCTGTTTGATTTGTGGTAAGTAGAGAAATGTTAAAGCTCAAAGATAGGGAAATACTTAGTAGGGAATGGCCTACAAGCAGCTTTGCATGCATAATTAACACAAAACGAACCCATCCCAAAGGGGCTAAAAAGTATGACCCACGCTATCTTAAGCCTGGAAGGCTTGTGAATTTAATTTAAATTTTTGAAGCAATTTACCTTTAAGTTCGGGCTAAGCTAGGCAATTAGTTTGGTTTTCTTTTTTGCGAATTTTAATTTGTTTCTTTATTAAGGAAGCAAAGGCACAGAATTTAGGTGTGAAGGAACAATTCAGCTTTAGGCGGGCAGAATATGATAAGAGCTGATATTTTTTAAATCTAGGGGCGAATCGTTATCTAACGACAGCGCAAGTTAAAGTCGGCTCTAACCCGTTACTCATGAAAAAACATGTTTAACAGTGTTGCTGCGTTCCTTAGGGTGAACATCTGAAAAGTATGCAACACTTTTTTACTCCGCTATTTTTCACATTTTTGCTCATAACTTAAGAACCGCTCATCCGATATTTATTATTTCTTAAGCGAATCGATTCATTTTGCTAATTACTAAATATCTCTAGAAGGTACAAATCATCTATCTTCAAAACTGTAGGAGATATATAGTTTTTTCCAAATTTCGGGGGCGGGTGGGGGCGTGGCCAAAATTTGAAACAAACTTGATCTGCCTGCAAGTATAAGAAGCATTTGTCTCATACATGTCAAACCTCTATCTCTTACCATCTCTGAGATCTTGGTGTTCATACAGACAGACGGACATGTCTATATCGACTCGGCTGTTGATGCTGATCAAGAATATATATACTTTATATGGTCGGAAATGATTCCATACATTTGCACGACTTCAGTATACCCTTTTTACTCTACGAGTAACGGGTAGAATAAGTACCTACAAAATTTTCTTGGTTTAAGCCAGAGATGGGCGCGTGGCGACGTTCCTATACACACGCTGCCTCGTGTGCATAGGAGCTCTGCCGCGGCCGACTGCACAAAATCACACGTACACTATAAGCATTGACAGCTACTTATATTTGCTTGTGCTTGTATGCGTGTGAAAAATGTGACAATATGTGTGCATGCCCATCTCTGGTTTAAGCCCATCAAAGTCCAAAGGAAATGAATTAACCAAAAACCAAGATGTTTATACTGTAGGTCAAAAATCTACCTTCACTCCATACTAAAGTGTTAGAATCAGGAGGGAATTTCAAGAGAAGATTTAACTTTCAATAATTCGCATTTTTCGTAGCACACTTTTTGGAGTTTGCATTGAAAGTCTATTCTGTACTAAATCCAAGTAATTTTGTACTTGAACTAAGTACGATCTTTTCTTAAATTTTTAGGCTAACTGTAAGTACGAATCGTTCTTGATTCAAGAACGTTTGTTCTCTTTTAAATAATTTTAACAGACTTCTTTCTATTGAAGAATGTTTCGTACTTAATTTAAGTACACCCAACAACAAAACGTCCTTGAAATATTAAGTACAAAACGGTATAAATTCTATCCCGATCGATCTAGAACTCTGCGGAACGTTTTTTTCTGAGTGTACCTTCTGAATCAATACTGAGCACTAGACTGAACGTCCTTTATATGAAAAAAAATTTTTTGGAAATGTTCTGTTCCTCAATGCGCAAAAAATTCGTAATATTTTCTAGTTCACATAATGAAAAACAAAACTTGGAAATTCTTAGGTTTAGTGCTGGCGCCGAGGGTTTAAAGTTGCTACATTAAATTTTGATTTCCCCTTTTTCATTTTACGTTTTCATTAAAGCAACCTGGGATGCCAAACGTTTTGGGTCAACTTAAAAACGGTTGATGTGCCAGAAACAATCGAAGCTGTGACTGAACTAAAACTGCAGGATCGTCATACCGTTAGATAAAGTGGTCCGTGGGCGTAGGCATTTTTTACCGAAATATTCCATGTTTCCCTAGCTTTGTTCGCGTAGAATTCTTCATAATTTGACCATTGTCCAAGAATGAAATAAAGTGTTGAGCAAATTTCAGCGCTGTGCTTTAAAGGTTTTGTACTAATTATGGATATGCATATGAGCCGAACACCAAACCAAAACTAAAATGGCTTCCTCACTGAAGCAAATTTTCAAAAGATCATTTTTGAAAATGCAGATTCCAGTCCTCATTGTGTTGCTTCATCAAATGCATCTTAACAATTTACAAAATGGCTGGCAACAAAGAGAAGAAATAAAACATAGATATTCAGTTTTTATTTATTTCGCTGCTAGAAAAATGAACTATAATGATGGTAAGGGTTTAAAGCGAAAATGCAAAATGCAATTAAAAGTAGTTATTCAAATTTATTCATAGGAATATTTTTTTTGCTATTTTGATAAGCGTACTTTTTTCCGCTTCTTCAAAATCCATTTGATGTGGATGGCGAGTACTGCCACTAGATAGGGACTCCTCGTCATCGGACCTCTGACTTTTAAAAGCAGCATCAGCACTTAATTCAATCGAACTTTTTAAAACAGCATCAAAGAGTTCTTCTAAATGGTCCATAAAACTCCTTTCTCTGTTGCGGTACAACTCTTTATCGCTACCAGCATTCTTTCTGAGGAACACATATTGATCATAAAGTTTCCTCAAGCTCTTCCTAGTGTGATGGTATGCCCAAGTGATTTCAATACACCATCAATTTGAAGGACAGTGCGGCTTAGGCTGTCTCTTAATGCGTATTTGAATCCTCTTATATTATGCAGAAGAACCGCATTTCTAGATGGTTGCTTGCTGAATCCAGCACTACACGCAACGCGCCAATCAAATAAATGCTCAAATTCTCTATATCCAGCATTGTGCTTTGAATAAAATATTTTTAAAAATATATTTTAAATTCAAAAAATGTTTGGCATCTCAAAGGTTACTTCTACGAAAAAGTAAAATTAAAAAGGGGAAACTGAAATTTAATTTCGCAACTTTAAGCCCACGGCGCCAGTATTAGACCTTAAAATGTCTAATTTTGGTTTTTTATTACGGTAACTAGAGAATTTTACGAATTTTTTGCGCCCAGAGGAACAAAACATTTCAAAAAAAAATATTCCCATACGATTATGTTCAGTCTACTGAGCACGCATGACATATTTTGGGCGAGATTTTGCAAATGAAAAAGTTATTCTGCCGCTGACGTAAGTTGAAACAAACTTAAACATTTATGCAAACATAACAAGTAAGACCGTTGTCCGACTTCAAAATAACCTTTACAATTAAGACACACATGCAAACAGACAATCATAAGCCTTAGTTCGCCCCTTGATCTGCGTACGGTTTACACCTATGTACATGCAAAAATTTCTATCTCTATCTTTTTTTAGACGCTGAAGGACCAAATTCCGGAATTATTTGTTAAATGGATGGATGGCTTTCCCATCTTTTCCCCCACTTCCTCTTCACCCGCTCACCACTCTTTCCCCACCATCCTTTCCATCCTTCTGTCCATCTTCCATCGCTCTCCATTCCTTCCCCTCCTCCCTCATTCTAACAGCAGCTGTCATCTGTCTTAGAGAGCCAAAAAATGAATGGCTTTAAGAGATCTTCATTGTGCCCCTCTCATGCTCAGTCTCTCTTTCGCGCTCTTAGAACAACAGTTTAGTCCGCTCAACATTCCACAACAGCTTATTTTTGGAGTTTTGTCCTATTTCGCGGTGAAATTTTGCAAATTTTCTTTCTTAGTGCGCGCCTGTATAACTAAACGAAGTTCTATGCCAAATCCTAGATCTTTAGGATAAAAAGTTTTGGCTGTGGGTTGATAATAGTCTGGCCTACAGATTTATGAGTATAGAAGACAGGGTCGAAAATGAATCCTTCTCCCTGTTTCACCCTTTGAAACTTAATATGCTAAAGAGTATTAAAAGATTTCGTTTCATATCTTCCATATATTGGAAGTCATTTGGATAAAAATTTGTATGTACTGTAGAATTGACTGTGTCTTAGCTGCCATCAAAACGATCATTCGAGTATTAACAGCCCCACTAAATATATTTCATCCATTCAGTCAAGGACATTCAAGCCACATTTCCAGGTGCTAACTCGTGCTTCGTTTGAATACTAAAAAAACACACGCCATCCTTCCCTTCCCAATGAACGACAGGGCGAAACTTTTTCACTAATCATCATCCTAGAGGGGGGGGACTGGGGAGTTCCCTCTCAACTCCGAATAGACAGCAGCGAGACGCATAACAGAAATTGAAATACAGCTCCCATTGCACACATTTGCTTGTGCGCGGCGAAAATGTTGTAGCATTTTTCAGTGCCTACTTCGCGTCGTTGGGGCCATAATGTCATTTAATTAAACGCCAGAGAGCAGTTGTCAGAGCAGAGCCTTCTCCGGCTGCTGTGGCCATTGTTCCGCCCGGGGGCGGACGGTGGCTAAACGGTTAACCAAAGTTAGCGCCACATAATTTGGACAGCGGGCCAAGTCGGGGCGAGTCCCGAGTCCCGAGTCCAGCAATTTATGTTCATTTGCATAGATATTAAAAATTGTTAGGAAGTCATTAGTAGGCATCAGTCAAATGACGCAGCCTGCATATAAATTAAGCATAATTTTATTAGAAAGAGAAACGTTTGCTGGGAAGGTCACCGGACAGACCGGAACGTGTGCTGTGCCGTGCTTGTTGTCGTATTAATTATTAGTTTTAATTGCGTTTTTTCTTTTTACATAGTTGAAAATTTAAGACCCACCCACACACACACACACACACACACACACGCACATCTATTCTGTTTGACTTTGGCCCTTTTTCGGGTAACCCCGAAAATTGCGAGCAATTAAATACTTGAAACCATAATGTATTTTTCACAAGTTGAGCTATGTTGACCATTTGGTTGCGGATGTGGTTGTGATCCCTCGACCCAGCCCCCTCCCCCTCCCCCTCACAGTGTAAATTACATGCACAAAGAAAACTCATTTGTATTCCGTAGCCTTAACCCCACACTGACCAAAGAGCAGCCGAGCAGAGCGGAGCAGAGCAGAACGGGCCCAGCCACAAGTCAAAAGCTCAACCGCAAGCAATTTTATTAAATTTTTTTGCACAACAGATAACTATTCGAGTTGTTTTTAAATTTTTTTTTTATATTTTTTGTTTGTTTATCAAAATTTTAATTGCATTTTTCTGTACTGCGAACTGCTGCTGCTGAGATTTGGTCGCGGCTTATCTATTTTTGTTTCAGTTTGTTGTTCGATGCTCAAGAGAATTGGCCAACTCGCAGCTAACTCACGTTCGACTCCCCCTGCAGTTGCCACTTCCGCTTCCGTTTGCGTCGATATTAAATGGTGCGCGTAATTAGATTTTAAATTTATTGTTCCGAGTGTTTGGTATTTATTCTGTCTGCCTTGGTGTGCATAACAATGCAAGGCCTGCAATAAATAAATAAACAAATAAATACGTGAATGCGACTTCCCCTCAGGAGGGTAGAGGTGGCGCCTGGCCAAAAGAAAACATTTTTTACTGCCAACTTTGTGTGTCCTGTGATTGAAAATCGGTTGGGGAAAAAAACACTAGTTTAAGATTTGTTTCTCCAAAGGTTTTGCATAAAACGATGTTAGTTATTATACTTTATACCAGTGGTGCCCAAAATGTCATTTGCCTGTCCCGTGTGATAGGAAGTCAAAATTCTGCCGTCGTCGCAGACGAGAGACTCATAGAGAGAGAGAGAGAAAACGTTTGCTCTATAAATAGCACGCACAAACGTTTGTTTGTTTGACATAATGACGTTTACTTCGTGTTTCGCTGCTACACACACAATCACAAAGCTTGAAAGTGTGTGTTTGGGCACCACTGCTCTATACCAAAGGGACAGCGATGATGGCCAGTTTTGAAAATCAAGCAGTGGTGCCATTAATTGGTCATTTTAAGTTTGCGACCGCTGCCCAGAGTTTTGTTAAAAGATGGTTTCTGTCTTTAATTAATTACCGACTTGACAAAGAAACTTTACTCAACTTAGGACCAAAAGACCTGCCGCAGTCGTGGCGCCATCTTTTAAACATTTGCGACATTAGTGACGGTTTCTTTTGGTCAGTTTTGAAATGCTCACAGTAGTGGCGCCATCTATAGGTCAAATTTTGACCTAAAGAAGTCGCTACAGCAGTACAGCACTGTACCTGAGCTGCTAACTAGAGGTTAACCTACTTTCTCACGTGTTTTTATTTTGATTTTATTAACTTCCTTTTCTTTCGTAAAAACGAAATAAAACTCAGTTGATTGCTTGACTTTTTGTGTCAAATTTACGAACTTCAAAGGCCTCCTGCAAGGGCTTTATTTACAACGAAAATTCCGAAAAAAATTGGGAAATAATTTTTTTGTGTCAAAATTTTAGAATCCGTCGGGATATTTTTCAATTTGCAGAATTATTAAGATCTGAACCAATCTACTCTTTAGTCACAATTGAACTTTATATTTCTACACCCAAAAAAATTTGTATCAATATCAATATGAAACACGTGAAGAATGCATGAATTGTACAAGAAAGCTGGCCAAATGTTGCAGCTGGCGATGCTTGACCTGTCAAATTTAATTATTCAATTCAATAATAGGCTAATCACACTAAGCACATCTAATATCCAACATCTTAAGTTCAAATCAGTGGCTGCAAAATACACAAGGTCATTTTGGCATTGCGTATGTGTGTGCGCCACGCTTTTGCACTTGTTTGTTGTTGCAAAAGAGTGCAGTGTAAGCTCGTACAGAAATAGAATCGTGTCGAACTCTGGTTAAAATGCTTAATAACCATTTGCTCTGCCAACATTTTAAAGATTTTGTCGTGTAAAAATGTTAAGAGGGTCGATGATAGTAACATGCTACAAATCTGGCAAATCTCGCCTTGGTAAATATTATTGACTCAGGATGTTGGATGTTAGATGTACTCAGTAGGATTAGGCTATAAAAGTAAACGCTGTGGAAGACGACGTGATGAAGATATATAAATGGATTTCAAATGGAGCTCACTAACAGGGAAGGTTTAAGCAGCTAAGTATTAATGTTGCTGTGGTCGTTTTTTGCAAACATATGTAATAACAAATGTAACTATTCAGACAGGACACATAACATACCACAATGCTGCGGTGCCTGTTTCAGCGCTTTGCATGTTAGCGCACAACGCGAGAGGTATCAAACAAAGACAGCTGTTGTAGAGGCATTTTTCGCGTTTATTCTTCAGAGTCTCTGAAGGGGTAACGCGCCACATGTAAGGGTTCCAGGAAATGGCACGTCAGTACAGTGATTTTAAAAATACAACAATCGCGTGGAGTTGAGACATGCAGTGGGAGACCAATGTTTCTCCATAGCGAGATGTCCACACTTGACAAATTCAATTTATTAGTGTAAATGAATTGAAAATACATTTAAAATAATGAATAAATTTAAAATACAAAGATAATGTTTTCAAAATGTTTTTTTTATTAATTTTAATGGCAGTTTGTGAAGAACTGAAATTATCCTACAAACTTGATAAGAAATAATATTAAATTGATTAAAGCTAGTTTCAAAATGATACTAAAAGTTTGATAATTGAAGTGTCAAATTAATAAGACCTAGTGTCAAATTAAAAAGTAATACAAAAAAGTGTCAACCAGATACACGGTAGTATCAATTTGAAATCCTCGAAGTATCATGTTAATACGTTCGAAGATATCAATTTGATACTTGGAGTATTAGAGAGAATTCGATACTCAATAGTTTCAAATTGATGTCTAAATTGTGTCACAGTGATGACAACTTTTTTTTGAGTGTAGCATCTCATATTTAGACAACACCTCTAAATCTGTCGTAGAGTTCTAGGCTCCTACATCTCTTCTTTAAGTTTTTTTTTAAGTACGTGACCAAGGTATTTGACCCAGTTGATTTTGGTTCCGGTATAGTAAAGAGTACCTTCGAGTTCCTTTCTAAAGATGACTCACATTCCTCGTTAGCTTCGGTTCTCCGACAGTTAGCTGAACGATGTTACCATTCTTTCTCTAAGTTTACTTATTTTTTAAGGAACACGCTATCTGCGACAACTTTGTCGCAGTTCCTTCTGCTTGCATCTCATATGGCGATCCCTTTCAACCGAATCTGAATACTCCCCCATCAAATTTTGAATCCCTGGCATTTTCTTAGCTCTGTCGATGCACTGCCTGTGGTGCTGATGCTCTGCTCAGTGGTCCATTCATATCGAAGTCCTTGTCAATTCAACTTAGTCCAGGGTTCAAAAATCATAAACGTCGAAAGCCTAGATCTGACCAGTTGACTTTACCATGTTGTTGTGCTGAACCACCAAATGCTGCCAGATCAGCACCCATCTTGCTTAGACAGTGTAACAGCTTTTTCAAGACTTTGATCTACATAACAGAATTGGCTATAAGTTCAACGACTGCATTGTCTAGCATGGCTCCATTTCGGGTATTATATTCGGGCATGACCACATTATAGTTAATCAGAGCCTTGAAAATTGGTTGCATTTCAGAATATTGTCTTAAGTCCAGGTGAAGACCCATGAAGCAGTTGCCACTGTAGTCCGGTCTGCGTCGATGGCACATTCCATGGATGTAATGAAAGATAAAATTTTTAAGGCTAAGTATTTTCGAGGGGGAGGAGAGAAAAAGATAGAAAGCTAAACACTGGAACTGCTCTAATCAAGAATTTGCATTGAAGCCGCATCGAAGATTTAATCACGTGCAACGACATCCATATACAAAAGAAACAAATTTATATGAGTTTATTTATTTAGGGTATTCACTTTGTTGAGCACATAGGCACTTGAGCAGTTTTGCCTGACTAGTATTGTGAGCAGCCCTCTGTGCACGAAATTTGTGCACAACTACGTTTGAGATATGACTCGGCAGTAATGCATGGTTCGTTCAAAGTTGGCGCTTATTCCATACAATTTATATGAATGTTTGATCACACATTTGATTTTAGCTTGTATAACACTTATAGCACTAAGGTACAAGTGCCCGATTTTTCGTAGTCAGGGTCTGGGTCAAGCAAGCTGCGCACAATTTGTTCAGAGTAAATTATTGTTGGAAATGCTTACACTTTTCCCCAAGAGTCTAAGTGCTCAACAAAGTGAACACCCTAATTGAGTTTTTCCAGAATACAGTACAATTTTCTTCTGATGTACTCTACGCGGCGCCTCTAGTTGTTGTGCACGATCTAGATAACCCAATAACAGTAGCAGAAATAGAGGCGATGCTTGGAAAAACGAAACCGAAAAAAGGGCGCCCGGAATAGATGGAATTTTTTACGAACACAGACAATATACCAAGAAATTTATTAGCATATAAACTAAAAATGATCTGGGTATCCACAATGATGACAAACTTTTTGCAAGCAGTAATAACGATGCAAAAACGATTGTGTGGAATGGAGAAGTAATGTCTGAGGAGTTCACCACCAAGGCAGGCAGGGATGTCTGCTTTTCCCTCTACTTTTCACTTTATATTTGAACAATCTACACGAGGAACTAAGTGGTGTCATGCAACTCTAGGATATAAACCTTAGGGTGTTGCTCTATGCTGATGGCATAGTTTTACTGGCAGCAAATGATCAACAACCTGGAAGTGTACTGTGACAAATGGAACATGGTTGTCACCCTCAGCAAGTCCGCCATCATGGTTTTCAGAAAGGGTGGCCCCTTAGCTAGATGTGAGCAATGGAAATATAGAAGTGAAGCTATAATGGTGGTGAACGAATTCAAGTACCTGGGAATTATTCTTACGCCAAAACTATCCTTTAAAAAACACATCGAGGACTGAACCAACTCAGCCAAAGCTAGCATTAACGCCACTTGGGGAAACTGCTTTCGGAACAACGATGTTGGACTAGGAGCTAAATGGAAGCTGTACCAGGCCGTCAGCAGATCGGTTCAAAGCTATGGGGCGCAAATATGGGAATCGGCCAACTTCGAAGAAGTTGACAGGTTCCAAAATTTCTTCATCAAGAAAATGTTCAGACTCGCCGACTGCACCCCGAATTATTGCATTCAACTAGAAACCGGATTTACTCCTGCTCACATTTTCACGCTTGATCTGCACCTCCGATATATGCAAAGAACTATTTTTGAATACGAATCTAACAGGCTACCAAACCAATTCTCCAAAATACTGTTAAGAACGAGAGCGCAAGTTAAAGTCGGCTCTAACCGACTTCGATATACCCGTTACTCATGAAAAAACATGTTTAACAGTTTTCCTGCGTTCCTTAGGGTGAACATCTGAAAAGTATGCAACACTTTTTAAATTCGGCTATTTTTCACATTTTTGCTCATAACTTGAGAACCGCTCATCCGATCTTTATCATTTCTTCGGCCAATTTATTCATTTTGCTAATTACTAACTATATCTGAAAGGTACGAATTGTCTATCTTTAAAACTGTAGGAGATATAACGTTTTTTCCGAACTGCATGGGCGGGAGGGGGCGTGGCCAAAATTTGGAATAAACTTGATCTGCCTGCAAGTATAAGAAGCATTTGTTCCATACATGTCAAACCTCTATCTCTTACCATCTCTGAGATCTAGGTGTTCATACAGACGGAGGGACGGACGGACATGGCTATATCGACTCGGCTGTTGATGCTGATCAAGAATATATATACTTTATATGGTCGGAAATGATTCCTTTTGCCTGTTACATACATTTGCACGACTTTAGTATACCCTTTTTACTCTACGAGTAACGGGTATAAAAAGGATAGGATGGGTTAAATGTTTAAACGATTTAAGCATCAATTTCAACCTGGACTGGATCTTATCGTTGACCTGAACGGAGTGGCTGAAACAAACACAAGCGCTCAAGAAGCGGATAGAAACTCACGAACACCAAACTATGTAGAGCAGAGCTATGAGTAGCGCGCATAGGTTCATGGCATAGGACCGAGCTACTTTATTCAATCGCACAAATGGGACAAAATAATGTGGATTTTTAAAGCAAGATGTGATCTCATAATATTAAACAAAAATTTGCGAAACGTGCCAGATGAATGTACCTTATGCAACAGTATTAGCAGTCTTTATTAAAATTGCATAACATTGAGTAGGTATCAATCAATTGATTAAAAGTAGGCCAAAAATGATGCCCGGTCATAGCACGCACTCAGCTGAAGCTTAAATGCTTCCACCATAAATCAAGCTTCTTTAACTTCTTTAAAGAATTTCCTTTCACCCTGCGTACCTTAAATAAACCAGATGTTGTATTTATGGATTATCTTTGGGCCACGAAATTGCGGCCAACGTCCGGTGACCAATTTATGCAGTGTCATCCAAAACCACTGACAAGCTGCTCCCCCCCCCCACCCCACCCCGCCCTGCTGCAGTAAATTGTAGACCGAACAGCGTGAGTAATGAGCGCTTAATAAGGCGTCATTGGCATATTTTAAAATCGGCCCCCCTCACCTCAGACCCCTGGCCCACGGGGTGTATGTTTCATAGTTAACATACTGCGAAAATATTTATGCTCATTAAATATGCGCAAATAAATTTGCAATTGCGAACTGCGAACTGCAACTGAAATTGTTTCAAAAATTGCATAAATCACGGAGGTTAAAAATTGGTCGATGATGAGGTTGGCTGTCAGCTGAGCCGGCGGCAGTTGATAAACCATATCCTGTTAATGGAACGGTGCGTTGTTTACACATGTTCAAAACGCAAATGAGCCGTAAAGCGCAGATAATGCTGCCAACTGACAATTCGGAGTTAATGTTTTGAATTTTTTAAATAAATTTATAAAGAATTTCAACTTAACCATGTTGTTTTTCGCATTGTTTGGAGTCATTTCATCTTCGACTCGGACCATCTCCTGCATGCCGGAGCCAAACAATGGCGCGAAATGTGTAACGGAAACCACAGCTGAGTGCACCGAGATCGAAGCAGGATGCCCGCATCCAAGACCGGAGCTCAATAATGCAGACAATAAAATTTTAACGTAAATGTTGCGTAATTAAATGCAGCAGCATAAAATGAGATTGAGTTGCGGGTTTTTCCCTTCGACCAGATGGCAGAAGCAGAAGGAGAACCGAAATCGTACGTCATGTATGAACACAAACGTAAGAGGATTGAGGCCAGGAGAAATGCAGTAGCCTCACATTTTAACTTAAACTTAAATCTGCATTTCATATTCAGTTTCCCCCACACTTCAAATTTGCATTGCAAATAATCATTTTAAAGTTGCTAATGATGCCAAATCAGACCAAAGACCAACGCGCAGCAGTAAAAATTAAGTCATTAGTTATGCGAGGCATTACTGAGAATTAAAAGCTGTAAAGTCAAAGAACTTTTTTTTTTTAATTGCAATTATATTTTTGCAAAGCGACATTTGTTATGCACTTCGAGCTGACTCCCAGACAACCTCATCAAAAACTTAAATTGCTGGCAAAGTTTCGTTCAACGGACTTTGGAAATCTCTTGGCAATTTGTTGCAGCTGGTCAGCTAAATTGATACCAAATTGAATGTGTCAATTTTCATGCCATGTCACAGACATTTAAATGTTTTATATTTATTTTCCCAAAGCGGCATCTGTTGTCAGGCTGGGGAAGAGGCAACCAAATAAGGCTACGTGCGGATGGGCAAAAGTGTGTAATAATTGTAATTAATTGCACATGTTGCGGAATTGAATTTCTACTTAATTTGGACCAATGTGTTTAGTTAACAATAATGAAAATTAATATTAAAGCATTTTAAACCGTAAATTAAAGATAAGTTTTTCATTTAAGAAACTATTCAGAAACTATACCGTTTTAAGTCTCAACTGGGTTCTAGCGACCTTTTGTGCTTTTTGACCTTTGGTTAAAAAGGATCATGGACAAAATGGTAAGGAATTATTAAGCTTTAAGCTAAGTATACACTTCAACGCAGGAACTGCCAAAACAACAAAAATTAATATAATAATACGGTCATGGTTCTTTGAAGTCCTTTTGGTATATCAGCAAAGTACGTATGACTTTGCATGATGACGTTGAAAACTATGCTAAGCGCCGTCACTAAGCTACCAAGCTAAAGGTCATCCGTCCCATCCGAGGAATGTAACGACGTAGGTTTTGTGATTTAGTTTCCCTGTAGATTTTTAAAAAAGAAATTTCAAACTTTTTCAAGCAAAAAATGATTTTTTCGAAATATTTTTGCTCTTTGCATTCAATATACTTGACTGATTTAAAAACAATGTTAAACATTATAATTGGAAATTCAAGAACCTTTCGATTCATACATTGCTTGACTCAATTTAGCATATCTGAGTCGAGGTTGTGCTCAAACCTACCAAAAAAATTTAAAAAAAAATTAACTTAATCTTAAAAATTTTAAAAAAATAGTAGTAGTAGGATATATTATTTTCCTATTATTTCACTACAAAATTGTATTACATCTTAAATATTAAGGCTGTTAAGGCATAGTTTTAAAGAACCGTCAACCTATCTATTTACTTTGCACCCCACGTTGAACCGTCTGGTACTACACCGCGCTGCCAAGCTCGTCGCGAGATACCCGATCGTTCCCATTGAGTTCCAAGAGTGCTCAGCTGTTCAGTTACAATGGATATTTATAAAGCTAACATGTATATTATACCTATGGAAATTCATTTATCAACCACATTCTGTACTTCATTGCATATTCTAGGTAGTTTACTAGACCTGCCCAACTTCCATCTATGTCACCATTGAAGATATTTAATGTTTCCTGGTAGGTTAATGTAAATTTACGAAAACACCTAACGCGAAATTCGTTTAGTACTGCACAACGTCCTAGGAAATGGTGAATTGATTCGTCCTCCGTCATGTAGCACAAGTTGCAGAGCCTTGAAGTTGTTTGGTTCAGCTAATCGCCCCTAGCTTTAAGAATCCATGTTATGTGACTTTGAGTGTTTCTGTCGTTACAATATAGTGCTTCTTTTGTATATTCGAGATGTTTGTATCAAAGACCAATATAATCTCTAAGATGCCGAACGGCCATATATTGGTTTTGCACCATGCAGCTATTTTTTTGGTGGAGACGAAAATCGCGCTCTCTCCGCTCACACAAAGTTGAGAGCGTAAAAATTCTAAAAATAGAATTTACTTGCTTGTGTGAGTAATGCTTGAGAATACGTGTGCACACCTACAGTCGTCGGCTGTCGCTGTATGCTTACAAAAAGCGGCTGGCTCTAGAGCGCTCTCTCTCTCTCTGGCTTTTGAAGATCGAAGAGCCACTTGAAAAGCCACGCCACGCCAAAAAATCGTATGGCGTTACTCATCTTATTATTTTAATGTCTTTTTGATTGTATACTCTACTGTCGCTAGGTCTTGCTTTTTCAGTGTAGTTCTTTTTTTTTTCTTGCCTAAGCTTTTCTAGAAGATTTCCGCATACTCTTCTCCAGTCCTCTCGTGTTGAATTGTTTCCTAACTCGTCGCCCTTTTTCCAGGCAATGTTACTTTCATAAATTTTATTAGAAAGAATATGAGAGAGTCTATTACTTCTGAATTCATACAAATAATTCAGGTGAAGGGAATAGGTATAAAAATGGCCATCTTCCTTGCCCGTTTCCAATGCTACTACGTAGTTCGGTGTGCAGTCCGGTAGCTTTAGTATCCTTTTGCAGAAGAATCTATTAAGCTTATCCACCTCATCGAAGCCATAGGTCTGCACTCCTCTGCAGGCTGCATTGAATAAATGCCTCTTCGACTTAAGGCTAATTAAATTTTTGTTGATATATTGGCTCCATGTAGCATTAATAGTTGCTTAGTTTCTCTGTTTCTTGTTTGTATATGTTTTTGAAAAGACAGCCGCTGAGTGAAGTTTATTCCCAAATATTTATACTCATGTACTACATTGACTTTATTATTATTGAAATACCAGGACTCATTACTTGCCAGGCGTCCTCCGTTGCGAAAGATCATGATTTCTGACTTTATCAGGTTTATTTTCATTCCCCATTTCACACAGTACGACTCTAGTCTCCTGATCATTCCTTGCAACACTATTACAATGTCATCCGCGTATAGTAAAATCCTGATATTAAAGTCGTCAATGCTGAGTCCTCCTTCAATATAATCATGTAGATCGTTCAAATAAAGTGCAAATAGTAGCGGAGACAGCAGACATCCTTGCCTTACACCACTTTTTGTTTCAAATGTATCGGATAGCTCTGTACCAGTCTAAACTGCGCTCTTTGTATGTTCGTATATATTTTCTATAAACCGTGCTTTCCTCGTCGATATTCCCAACATGTGTAATTTATAAATAAGTAAAGTTCTTGGAATTTTGTCAAACGCGGCTTTGAAGTCAACGAAAAATGCGTACACATCATTATTTTATCATTATTTTAGTCGAACAATTCATGAAAGAGATTCCTCTGTGTAAAAAAAATTTATTAAAAACATATTTTAAATATTTTTATTTCTTTTATTCCAAACTTAATCAATTTTTGCAATGTTTTTAAATTTAAAAAAAAAAAATTGGCCTTAAATTGCATTGTTTTTGGTTGCTGTTATTCCCACCTGTAAAAGAAACAGATTCCGACTACCTCATTTATTTGGAAATACGTTAATTTAATTCCGCTGAATTGGACAGACGGACATGGCAATATTTCATTATATCAGAAGAAAAGATTTTTTTAAGTGAATAAAATACTGTGAAGCACTGTTCCAGCACGCACTAATGAAATAATAGAGCATGTAAGAGCGTTACAGTCGAGTGGCCCTACTCCGAAATACCCTGTACCATTGAGAGATAACACACACGTCTTACACACTCGCACTAACCCACATACACATCAGATACTTAGGAGTCATGCTGAATATTCCGTGTTAGATTCCGCGTTGTCAAAAATGCTCCCCAATATCAGGGTACCAAGAAGACCAAGAAGACTTACAAGAGTTGTATCTTCCATCCTGCTGGATGCGGCATCTTTTTGGGAATCGGCGCTACACAATAAGGGGCTAAGGAGAAAACTGTCGACCCCCTACAGACTTAGTGACCTCAGGGTGATCTCTGCTTTTTTCAAGTTTCTAATAAAGCGGCATACCAGTCGATATTCTAGCTTATGAGATGATGAATGTATGAAATGTGCACGGAAGCAGCTGTCACCACGCACAAGAAAGTGATTCGAAAGGTTGAAAGGGAAGCCTTAATTGTCATTTGGCAGGATAGGTGAAACGCATTGACTAAGGGAAGATGGACATTCATGAAGATGATCCCGAGGAATGAACTACCACCTTACTCACTTCTTTATTGGACATGGTGGCTACCCAGAATATCAGCGCAGATTTGGATACGAGCATCGCTCAAGTCCGGAATTGAAGCTCGACATCTTACTTTCTTTCCTCCTGTGGAACGAGACACTGGGAAACAGGTACTGACGCCCTCAGAAGGAGCAAGATGATCCGAACCCCGGCATACATCTTAACCCAGCACATTTTGCCTAACCCCTAGAGTAAAAATTAGGACACAGAATGTCCTGAAATAAAACCCCAAAGGGAACCTAGGCCTATCTCATAACAAGCTGATATCTTGAATAAGGACAGCACGTGACAGAACGATTGATGCATCCTTCAGTAAAACTAGCCCTGGCCCCAATCTGACACTTGTTCTTGTATATTAAAATCTCGTTTCCCTTAAATCACTTGTAGTTCACACTGTCAAATATCGCTACATTTTCTTAAGCAGCTTATGTCACAAATAAATATTAAATTCTCTTTCACTTTTCACACCTTTCCAAAAATAAAACACAACTACAAACCAACTCCCGCCCCCTTTCCCGATTTTAATCCCAGTTCGATTCAGATTCATGGTCGGGCAGGTTTCAGCTACCGTCTCCATTAGCTTTGGTTATTGTTGGGCTACATTCTGGTTCCCTCATGCATACATCAACACTTTTCATATAGCCAAGCACCGAAACCGCATTCAGCTTCAGCTTTGGTTTTTATGGCCATACCAGCTGGACACAGGGCCCTCCTCCTCGTCCGCCTCCAGCTCCTTCTCCTGCTCATCCAATAGCTTTTGTTTATTTTGTGTATTGTTGTGGCTCGCGCTACTTCGTTGGCTGGTGGCTGCTGTTGTTATTTTTTTTTTTTTTTTGGCAAAACAACACTACACAACATAAAAATAAATTGCACTTCTGACACTTGAATACTGGCAGGGAGGGAGGGTGAAGGAGTTGGGGCCTGGGCTACACATGATTAAGTGGAGTTTGCGGTTCGCTTTGGCTGGTAGGGGAATACGCATGTAAATCTATTTCAGTATACATTATCGTCGTCCAGTTGAAGCTTAACTTTTATCATATAATAAAATGTAATTTTCCAACTCGTAATTCTCTGGTAATTAGAATTTATAGCAAACTTAATCGCTTTTGGCAGACAGAGGAACAGAGGAACAGAAGGCGGATAATGCCAGCTTTTGTCTGTCTGTCTGTCTGTTTGTCCGTCTTTCGGTTTGTTTGCCTCTCGGTGAGTGAGAATTTCATTAGCCGTCGTAGGTTTTATTTACGCAAAAACAAAAACCGCACCAATGTCAGGCATTTGAAATGAAATATTAATTTGCAAAATTCCAAAGCAAGGTTGGCTGTTGTTGTATACCCTGTAACAAAGGTAGATATATGGGTGGAAGGAACTTGTAAGTGGGTATGTAACAGGCGAAAGGAAGATGAAGTATTTTATGGAGATATTTTAATAATAATTTACACAAACTGTCATGGCGGAGTTTGTCAGATTTGTGTGCGAATTTGGCTAATTGAATAAGCTAGCTAAGCTAAAGCTCTTCTTTTTCATTCCCACAAAGCGAACGAACGTTTTATAATTGGCAAACGAAGTAGCCAACGAGGTTTCTTAACTTTTTGGCGAGTCTCAATGAACCAAAGTGATTAATTTTCAAATATTTGAATTTTTCATGGCGCCCGAGCAGGGACTTCAAAAAGTTTTTATTGTTTGATTATTAAAATTTTATCGCAAACGATTGGTTTGATTTGATCCGATTTGATTTCTGATCAATATTTTTTCGATTGGTGGAGAGGGAGCTGTGTTATGGAGGGGGAGGAAAAAGTAAAATCTTCAAAAAATCGAGTTGGGTATTGTTTTATAGGTTTTTGGGTGCTCTGATTTCATTTTTGGATAGATTTTTCCAATCAGGCGGGGAGGGGGTAAAATTTCAGAGATGGGAGAATGAGTAAAAGCTAAAATAATCAAATTGGGTAACGTTTCCCAGGTTTTTTGTACAGATTTTAATTTCTGGAAATTTTTTTTTAAATTGAAAGTTAGGGTTTACTTCTACAAATTCTTCAATTTGGATAGTTTCAGGTACCTTGATTGCGTAACAACCTTAATGGAACCTTCAAAACTGTACTTCTCCAATCTCAGGGGTGAATTGGTCACTTAACGCTCCTAGATAAAAGCTTCAGCCGGTCAGTTTTTCGTTCTGTCCCTTTTTAATTAGTTACTTTTCTAATAGCACAAATGGAATGGGTACATAACAGTCGAGCTTATTAGCATTTTTTTGCCCTTCGCCCCCCTTCCACAAGTTTTTATTATGAATTAATAAGAATTTATGCTGTTTTACGACCGCAAGGTTTTTGCATTTACCTCACAAAAGATATTTGTCTGCCAACATTAGTGCAATTCGAAATTTGTAGTCCCTTCGAAAAAATTCCGAGCTGAGCAAATATTTCAGTGGGAATGCCCAGGCGGTGGGTTGGTCTTCCCCTCCCCCCCACCCCCTTGGCTCGTGCTGTGTCTATTTCTTAATATTTCGCTTCATAAATATGTAAATATGCCAACACGAAAAAGGAAAAGAAATCTTCCTTGTGTTTTGTAAGCAATTTCCCGGAGACGTTTTCTGTGATAGCCAAACTATAAAGGAATCCCACAAAAACCGCATGGAACACTCACAACGGGATATTAAGCACAAGCGTTGGCCGCAAAAGATTTTCGGACCCAACGCCAACTTAATGAAATAAAGCACTCGCTTAGCACACACACACACACACACAAACACACACTGGACCAGGGACCAAGGACCTTAACCTAAGCATAAGAAGTCAGTCATGAAAATCGTACGTGAGCAATGAAAAAGTCGCAAACACTTTATTATACATGGCGCGGTGAGCGCGGGGCATGAGGTGTGTTAAGGTTGCCACCATTGAGCGGGGTGAGCCACATCAAAATGCTACGCGCTGCGTATACGTAATAAGTTCCATGGAGATGCAGCCAGAAGCACCAACTGGGGGGGTAGACAGACATTACTCATACGCCGCGTCACTGTACAGATAAAGACAAAAACAAAAGATTCACGGTCTGTGGGGTGGGGTGAGGGGGCGGGGGGCAGGGGGGTCGGGTGCACATAATGATGTACGCGTTGGTGCGTGCCCACGGCATTTTTGGTATTTTAAACATGTGCCCAGCAGCTAATGCATAGTTTATGGCTTGCTCGGCCTATGGCCAAAAAGTGTTGATCCACCAAATGGTCAGCGGCAAGACGCCCCATTAAAGTGGAGAATTAGCTGTAAAATGTTCGAGGTAATATTAAACAGCAAAGTATTATGGTGAATGTGAGGGTGTTGGCTTATTTAATACCAAATGAGATTGATGCAAGCTTTGACAATTTGTAGAAAACGGAAATTTTTTGCAGAATCTGAAATATGCAAAGTAAAACAAATCTAGCTTCGACAAATATGGAAAAATTAAAGCTGCCAGACTTCTTCCTTTGGGTATTAAAAGGCTCGACGTGTTGCCGGTAAGAATGAGTGTCACAGAATGGCGAGAGATACATAAGCGTGTGTGTGAGTAAGAGATGTAAGATACTTAAAAGGAAGGAGTATCGACTCTCCATACTCGTTAGTGATGTGTGAACCAGTTAGATGAACTGGATCAGTGATGGTAGCTGGATGAACAAGCCGCGATGGTAGCGACGCCGACTCTTGCCGAGAGGTTCTGAGTTTGATCCCCAGAGTAAGATGACAAAGTCATTTAAAAAAAATCAGAAAGAAAACTAATTTAAAATAATATGTTAAATAAATTTATTTTTGAGTTAAAATAAAAAATAGAGCACATAGTGATCCTTATATGACACCCGCTGTTCACGGTTCAAGAAAAAGCGGTATTACTCTACTTTTGTCAACGAATGGGCTTGATTTCGGTAGATTTAGAACGAATTTTTTCTGAGTATAGCTTCGTTTTTTTAAAAAAATTTTAATATCAGTCAACAGATACTCTTTAAATTTTTGAAACCATTTGGAAAAAGTGGTTCAGAGATAATAACATTTACATTTTCAACAACTGTTTTCGATGATATCAACATTTTTAATGTAAAATATCTTTAATTTCGGTACGGACGATTTTAGTTGGGGTAAAATTTGATTTCAGCGTCACGTGACGCTGACGACATCCATCCGGCAAACACACACAGACATAAGAGGATGGGCATATGGGGGAAGTGAAGAGGTAGGAAAGATGCTGAAAATGGGCAACTGGGTATGTGGGAAAGATCTGGGTGGGATCTGATGGTATTTGGGAGGGATTTGGGTTGGATCTTATCTAGGTGTGATCTGGGTGGTATCGGGGTGAGATCTGGTTAGCATTTGGCTGAGATCTGGATGAGTTCTGGTTGGGATCTGGATGGTATCTGGAAGAGATCTGGGTGGAATCTAGAAGGAATATGGGCGAGATCTGAGTGGGATCTGGGTCAAATCTGGAAGGGAAGTGGGCTGGATCTGGGTGTGGGATCTGGGCGGGATCTGGATGGTATCTCGGCGGGATCAAGGTGGTATCTGGGCGGGATCTGAAATGGATCTGGGTGTGATCTGCAAGTGATGTGGGCGGGATCATGGTGGTGTCTGGTTTGGATCTAGGTTGGATCTAGGTTGGATCTAGAAGGGATCGGGATGGGATCTGCTCGGGATCTGGAAGAGATCTGTGCGGGATCTGGGTGGGATCTAAGCAGGATCTGGAAAGGATCTGGGTATGATCTAGATCTGATGCGATCTGGGTGGAATCTGGATAGCATCTGGGTGGGACCTGGGTGGAATCTGGGTGGGACCTGGGTGGGACTTGGGTGGTATCTTGGTGGTATCTGAGCAGGATTTGGAAGGGATCTGGATCTGGTGGGATGTGGGTGAGTTCTGAGCGGTATCTTTGTTGGATCTGTGTATGAACTTTGTGTGATCTAGTTGGATTCTGGGAGGGGTCTGAGTAGGATCTTGGTGAAATCTGTGTTGGATCTAGATGGGATCTCGTTGGGATTTGTGTGGTATCTGGGTAGTATACGAGTACGAGCAAGGTGGGACCTGGGAGGGATATGAGTAAGATATGGGATATCACCTTGAGGGGTGAAACATCATCATTTATCTGTGGATCAGCGCAATATACTTGCTCAAAAAATGAAAGAACACTACTCCCCGTTAATTTTCTGCTTTCGAAAGAGTGAGCTGATTTATATACCATTGAGAGAGCTTGTGATTTGAAAATAAGCTCTTAAACTAAGCGTCATGTTTTACATTAAAGACTCGTGAGTGCTAGCAACACTCACCTTTTTTTTTTAAAGGATTTCAACATGGACTTGATGCATTTGCGTGTGCTCTAGTCGGTACTACTTGTACCAAACTTGTCGGGTTTAAAAAAGAAGATAGCCCCCGAGCCCACGGGGTGAGCAGTAGCCCTAGGCTCTTCTTGTGGCAGATCGTTTAAAAATGAAACTCGACGTGAAGGTGTGTATCAACCGGGTGTTGTGACCCAAATATCAGCAAAGGTTGTAGGTCGACCTCGCCGTGGTACCGTGGTTTTAGTCCTAACTAGAGGGTCGGAAAACAGAATTGTGTTTGTTTATTATTAAAAAACATGTTTTCGTATCTGCTTAAAAAATTTGCAGGGTATTTAAACAGATAAGACCCTAATAGAACGTTTAAGCAAAAAAAAAAACATATTTTCTGACATTAACTTTTTGGTTGAGAGTGCACATCTGCAGTAAAAATTAAGCCGTTTTATCCACGCTTTTATATAGGACTATATTTTTAAGCCAGCGAGCGGGGTTCCCATAAAGGGCCAAGTCCGCATGAATGCACGGACCTTCTAGACAGATACTACCGACATAACAATGAAAATCACTTTTTTAGACTTTGCGCAGTAACGGCCGCAACCGTGATGCGAAGCACTTCAGTTCAGTTCGTGTCGGACCTCAGTTCAAAGATATCTCCTTAGTCTCTGAAAGTGAACAGCGTAGAATTGTAGAAATTTTGCAAAAATATACATTTTGCATTGGCGCTCCGACTGAAACTGAGTGGTTAACTCGTCCTCTAACAGATACAGTAGGTTATTATTTGCTTTACTGTGCATTTTGGTTTTAAAAATAACTTCAAAAAGTGGTCAAGTCCATTGCTGCTTAGGAACTTACCAAATGTGTTTGCCGTAAAAGCAGAATTTCTATCAGTAATTATACGTCTCGGAAATCCGAATACAGTAGACCAAACTGTCAGCTTTTTGATTACCTCTTCATATCCCGTTGACTTTGTTGGATATATCCAGGTAAACTTTGAAAAGCCATCGACCGCCACTAGAAGATGTTTGTATTGTTTCGATGTAGGATCCATTGGACTTAGATGGTCAATGTGCAATGTGTGTAGCGGTACATCTCCCTTGGGAATGTAATTCAGAAGACCTTCTGCTTTACCCAGCTTTTTGTTATAAATTATGCATTGAACACAATTGGCGATTAGTTTGGATACTTTACTCTCCAGATGAGGAATCCAAAATTGCTGTCGAATTGTGTGCATCGTTTTACGTGTTGCAAAATGACCCACGCCATGTGCCTCCTGAATTACTTCTCTTTCTATTAACTTCGGAACCTTTCAATTTGAAGTTCTCGTACGGCTGTGACTTGAGTATTTCGGTTATGGCTCTGATATGCTCATCGTTCTGTTGTGCTCTCTTCATATTTGCTGACAGTTCTGTAGTTAAATAGTCCACATGCTTCATTTCCTCGCCAACCCCGTGCTTAATTTTATAATTAAAGTCCTGCAAATACAAAATCCATTGAGCGACTTCTTTTTTTGCCTTTCCCTCAACTGCTTGTGAATATCTGCACTATTTACTTCACGCTCGAACTTATCGGACAACAGAAGTTTCATTTCTGAGTAATTTCTGGCAGATTCTAGACACAACCGGGCTGCTCCAATCATTATACCCGTTACTCGCAGAGTAAAAAGGGTATACTAAAGTCGTGCAAATGTATGTAACAGGGAGAAGGAATCATTTCCGACCATATAAAGTATATATATTCAGATCAAGTTTGTTTCAAATTTTGGCCACTCCCCCTCCCGCCTCCGCAATTTGGAAAAAAACGTTATATCTCCTACAGTTTTGAAGATAGACGGTTCGTACCTCCTAGAGATAGTTAGAAATTCGCAAAATGATTTGATTTGCCGAAAAAATAATAAACATTGGATGAACGGTTCTCGAGTTATAAGCAAAGAAGTGAACCAAGCCCCCCGGCTACCCACCATAAAAAAAATGTTGCATACTTTTCGGATGGTCACCCTAAGGAACGCAGGAACACTGTAAAACATGTTTTTTCATGAGTAACGGGTATATCGAAGTCGGTTATAGCCGACTTTAACTTGCGCTCTCGGTTATTCAAGCCAACGTCATCTAAATACATCTTGATTTCAGTTTGACGCTTTTGATTTGCAGACTGCTCTTCAGTTTCAAAAATTTCGTCACTTTGCTGCTTTTGTTTGTTTGAAATTTCTTCAATTTGCTGCCAAGGACAACAGTACGTATGAGTAATAAACTTTGAATCCAAGTCGTAGACCAAATTATTTCTTGAAAAATTTCCTTACCTTACCTTATGACCTTACATTTTTAAATACATTAAATGTCCATTCTAATTTACCCATTTAATCAGACTGTATTAGTGAGAGGGATTGTCTCTCACGAACTCACAAATTCTGGTTCTTGCATTTTATTTGATAGTCATTTGTTAAATTTAAAACTTATTCAAAATCTTTCAACCATTTTGCTACAATATTGATGCTTATTTTTTTTTTTTTTTACATTTTTGGAATACACGCGCTTTGGACAGCAGCTCTCTTTGGTTAGCGACTGCCAAGGCGACAACAGAAACAGGAGCGAGGAGGAACGCAGGCGGCTTACACGCTGTAAACCGCTTTGACCAGTGATCCCTGCTTGGTCATTGAGTCCGTGTGCAGTTGATACTGCAGCTGATGTGGCGGCAGTAGAAGCAACTCGTGCAGCTTGCGTCCAATCTCCATGACGCCCTCCTCGTTGTGTCCATTGGCGGTCCAAATCGCTGCAACAGAGAAGGCTTAATAGTGGAAAGGGGGACGGGGGATGGGGGGATGGGGGAAACTTACAAATTTTGTTGCTCTTGCCGCGCAAGTTAATAACGGCGCCGCAGATTTCGTCAGTGTGCTCAAAGGCCTCGCCAATCAATATAAGCACCTGCCCCAAAAAAAAGATTGCTCTAGGATTTGTGACATTTAACAAATACTTACCACATCTAACCAGAGCTTGTCCAGCTCCAGCTTAGAGCCGCGTCCCATATTGATCACCCAACGGCCGCCATATTTGTTGGCCTCATCCTCCCACATGGGCCTGAGAGGAAGTTAGGTATGTAAGTGTCTCTTCGCTGTACCCTGCCCACCCCCCCGCTACACTCACTGTATGCCCTTCTTGAACAGCGAGTAATCGCTGCCAATCTTAATCTCCGATGGCGGTTTGATGTGATTGTACAGACTCCAGAAATCCTCGACCATATCGAAACTTGTTATTTCATTCTGCATCTCCTCCCAGGACTTGGTGCGATCGTTCTCCAGATACCATAAAGTCCAAGTATGCTCCAGCGGATGCTTGAAGCACAGATCCGCCATCTGATGATCCAGCGGCTTGCTCAGTTCAGCCATGTCGGCCAGCGACTTCAACTCCGGACTCGAACTGGAGGGTGAGTCGGCAAACATGTCCGTCTCACTGTCCACCGTCTGCGTCTTTGGTAAATTGGTGCTGCCTTGCTTGGCCACGAGCATCTTACAAGATTCGGTTAAAAGTATCTCACGGAGTGGAATTTATAAATAACACGTCTTTGGTTAAAACTCGCGACGATTGTTAAAATTTCAGGGCAAATTCGAATTAGGTTAAAACATTTATGCACACGACTGGAGAATGTGTGTATAGATGTTGTTTGGCTACGTTCTATAACCAAACTGAGAAGTTAAGTTAACAGTTCAGGTAACAAGCACTGACTGTGAAGGCAAGGCGATGGTGTTTTTGATATATTTTTTGTAATAATGAACTTGTTTGGATACTTCGCATACGAGTAACATTTAAGGAAAGCTTAAGCCAGCTCTCTCAGTTAAAAAAATATATAGTTTGTACCTTCTAGAGATGGTTAGAAATTAGTAATTTTTTATTGATTTGCCAAAGAAATGATGAAGATCAGATGAAAAATACTGTAGTTAAGACCAAATTAGGTTACAAGCAAAGATCAGTAGTGGCGCCATCTATACACAAATATTGTATTTATGATAGGACACGTTTTGTATATATGATTCAAGTTTGAACATTTCCAGGGGCCTAAAACCTAAAATGCGACAGGTAACTCATCCAGTTAATGTCTTCTAACGCAATGTTAGGATCGTGGTCGAGTCTCATATTCTAGTTGGGAAATTATCATATATTGAGCTGCACTAAATACCTTGAAACTAATATGTAAAAACAAGTAAAAAAAATTTTAATCGTTCTTAAATTTTTAGCAAAGATGCAGAGTTGACTTTTTGAACGATTAAGCGCAATGTTCCAGCGGTTCGCCCAACGACCTAAGCCATCCCAGGAACCTTGGCAAATGCTCTTATGCGGCTATTGCTAGAGGCATATAAAGTGGTGTCTTCAGCATAAGTGGCTATAATGGTGCGATAGGTTACCTGATATGGCAGATCCGATGTGAACAAAAAGTAAAGTACCGGTACGAGAACACTTCCTTAAGGTGCCCCTAGATCACTCGCCTCTCAGCTCAACCGAAAAACTCCGCCCTATGAGAAACGAGCGAATCAGTAGATGTTGTTCTGGAGGGAGCAGGTGCCAAACGTGATCGAACGCCTGTCTTATATCCAGAAAGACGGCTGAGCAATATTGGAGGTTGCTTTTCAAATATGTTTTGCGACTCGATGGACCTGTTGCGGCTCGCAGTGTCTTTTGCGAAATCCAAATTGACGGCCTGGTTTAGCCACTTCAACCGCGCTAACTACCAACATTCAATTTCAAAGAAATATTTTTTCAAATATTTAAAAAATGGTTGTTGGCATATACTGATGTATAGTGATTCTATTTTCTTATTACTAAGGTCGAGGAGATGTCTGTATATGTGAGATGTCAAGTAGGTATCAGTATATGTAAGCGCAATTTTCTGTGTCCGTTTTAAAATTCATCCTTGTGGGCGTGCTTATTATGTACCACATTTCTAGCGTGAACCGTTTGTTGTATTGTTGTTCCTGGTGCAGTATTCTCACATTTGAAAAAATGCAAGTGCTGTTTTTTGAATTGGTGTCTTGTCTCGACGTTTTATATTAGTCTTGTCCTAATACTCTAGTTTTTAATTTAGATTTTGTAGTGCCAATTTATACCTTATAACAACAGTGGTTCCGTCTCCAGCACATGGGATTTTGTAGATCAAATTACTTCTTTCCAGCGTCGCTGCGTAATCTGTGCACATTATTTCGTCGATAGCAAGTGCGAAATAAGTTGCTCATCTCTAGTTGCTTTGTTTTCAAATTTAAATTGGCGGGACAATTTAAACTAATTAACAGCGAATATTTATGGTGGCATTTAATGAAGCAATAGTTGGAGCAATAGCTTTATGTGATTTGTAAGAAGCTTTAGTTAAGGCAGCTAGGGTTCGGCACTTACTTCCATGTGGAGTCAGTTGTATAACATAAATAAATCGCAAAATAATAAATCGTTTGTAGGTTCATCGTTACCTTTATTTGTAACTTTTCAATCATTTGCTCCAATTGGCAATTGGTGCTCTTTGGACACGACTAGGGAAATGGCAGAATCGACTGTTGTTGCCATTTCATCTCGACGTCATGTACTTATAATGCAATATCATAGATTAGAAGATGTTGTCCACGACTTGCGGCGACAAAGAAGTCCCAAGTCTGACCATTGAAAAGTTCTGCGGCTCATCCGGTCGACATACGGAATCGCCGTCGTTCACAATTGAATCACTTTGTGCTGGACCAAGTTCCTCATCAACAGACCTCTCGTTCGAGGAGCTAAGTTTCTTGAAAAGAGAATGAGCACTTATTTGTTCACATGCATGGCATACATACCTTGTGCCGACAGTTTGGTCAAAAACGACACAAGTGGAGCTAACTGCCACTTCACATCGTTGCGATGGATACTCCACCACCGCTTTCACTCTTGGCGTGCTTAGGACGCCGCCAGCGAACGGTGGCGCTGTCCTTTACCGAAGCCCAAGCCGCGTTGCAATGTTCTCCTAGCAAAAACAGTCAATTGTATACAGCATAATTAAACTCAATAAATTTCTATACTTTTACAGATCATTTTTGACAAGCCGCTATCACCTTTTCCTCCAATAAAAAGATGTTCATCCTTTTTAATGTTTTTGTATTGTTGTCCTACTTATTTAAAAACTCCGCGCTACAACACTTGTATCTATATGAGTGTCTACCGCCATGCAGAGTACGAAAAATATGTTTTACATATATCAACTCAAATCAACTCTCATCACTTGCCTATCGGGTGACTATCGCGTGACACGTTGACGTCGGGTGGCAACGCTGTGATATCGATATGCCAATTTCGCGCGTAATCTCCATACCAACTCACGAAACAGCAACAAGCGAAATCCGTGCGAAATCATTTTTTTTATATGGACTTTTTCATTTCGCGGGTATTTCGCGGGTATCTCCATACCAAGTTTTACTAAAAAATATTTTATTTGTGTATATCGGTTTATGAGCTATGGACACTCTGTCTTTGTTGTAGCAATCGGACCGAATTAGACGATCGGATAATGATGGTATTTGTGTATTTTCTATCTATTATGGAATCCAAGAACAGTAGTCTTTGGTCAATTTCTAATTCAATCGTAAACTTTATGTCTTTGTGATAATTGTTAAGCTTTTTAAGTGTTTCTTTAATATAGTCCTCTTTCACTATTGCAAATAAGTCCTCAACTTATTTGGTGAGAAGTCTTACGTTTGATACTTTGCTTAAAACCTCTTCCATTACAAAATCGGCAATAATTGGCGATGCCGGCGATTCCATAGGTTGTCTTTAATAACTAAGAATAGGTCGCTAAACCCATCAACTATTCTTTCAAATATTTTGGAGAAAGTTGGCAGTAGACTAATTAGCCGGTAGGACTCAGCTTTTGAAAGATCCTTGCCCTCCTTGTGTTTGGGAAGTATTGGAATCAAAACATTGCTTTAAACAGCGAAGATGTATTTTTGTATATGATCAAAAATTTTAGAATACCTTGGAGGACACCGATTTTAAAAAACCGCATTTTGGCTGAATTTTTAAACACCTGAAAGGTAGAGTGATTTCGAGAGCCCAGTCAAGGCATATGCCCAGATAACTGAATTGTTGAAAGAGGACGTTCATAATGTTCCCTTTGCAAAAATGTTCTAGAGCTTGCAGTACGTATTTAAGTGTATTGTCAGCGTGTATGGTATTACCTACAGCATTTCTGATTGTATGGTCAATATGCCTGACTCTGCACCATCAAGAACGATGACAAAGTTCATTCATAACATGTTCCAGGACTGGGTCTTTCAGGAAGAAGTTGGTTAACCTATTTAGCGTGTGACCTTTGAAACTCACATTAAAAGGGTGAAGTTCGCTTACTCAGCTTATCCAGGCCACAAATCTCTACCAGAATTCAATAAGCGGTACCATAGTTTTGTTTCATAACATCGCTAGTAAAATAAATTGAAACTGCAAAGAAATGCAACCAAAATTTAATGACTCTTTCCGCCGCCGTTTTTTTTATTATGGCCACGATCTGCTCTAAGCACCGGCTACTTCAGCTCTATATCCGTAGAATTCATGCTTCAGGAAATGTTATGCAAACATATGCCGCACTAGAGCGCAAATAAAATGCGTTACTCTCGAATTTTGGAACAAATTTTTTTTCATTTTTTTCCTCATATTCAAGAGAGAGAAGTGCACACAGTGACTGCAAAAGATAAACGTCCACTTGGTGCGCTTGGCTGGTCGAGCGAAAAACAAAAGACTCGCGTGCATAGACTCGGGTCAACAATAGAGAATTGTCTCTGGTCAGGGAGCTGAAGCTGGCGCTGGCGTCGAGTGCCGTAAATTGGTAACAATTGAATTTTGATGAAAGTAGCCGAAAATGGTTTATAAAATTCAAAATTCTGGCAAAGTTTGAAGGGCCAAAGGAAACATCTCAATCAACATTCAAATGGAAATGGCACGTGCCAGGTGAACGGAGAACTTTAAGCTAGTCTGCGTTTTATGGGCTCAGCTTACAGCGAAGGTAAAGAGAGGGAGAGCTGTTAAACCGAAACCGCATCCGTACCACACACACACACACGTCCTTTTTCCACCTTTGACATCTGGCTCCTTCCCTCTCTCTCTCTCTCTCACCGCAAACTTTTTGCCTTCAGACTAAAATTTACAAATTAGTTGCACAAAACGTGACATTGTGTATGTTGCAATGCAAAAACTTGGTGCCACATGCAACTTAATTAGAAAATAAATAAATTAACTTGCCAATTGTTGCTTATGATAAAATTTCTGTAGGCTATCGATTGGATTGCTCGAGCAGCAAGGACCAGCCACATAACTCACACAGGATTTGTGCCCGTGTCCCTATATGCCAATTTATTGGCTGCCATTGAAATTGAGTTCAAAGCCGGCCGAGGCAAGCTGGCGGGCTAGAAATGTAATTGTGTGTGTATTTGTGGGCAGAAATCTACTTAGGCCAAACCCCAACTTAACAAATTGATTTATTTGTCCAAGACTCGAGAGGTGAGACCGTTCGGAAACTGGAGCAACTTAAGCAGAATTTAACCTAAGGAAGGTAAGAAAATAGAAAGTTGAATATGATAATAAACGGAAAGAAATGCAACTGATGAAGGGATAGTTATGCCAAATAAAGCCATCTGCTAAATAGACTTTTTTTTTATAAGAGAGCTGCAACAACCAAAACCTTAAAACTATTTGTTAAGACAGCTAAAATATCGAAATATGGATTTTTATCAATCGATTCAATTAATCCTAACTGTGTGTGTTACGGTAAGCTATGACAGCAACAGGTAGGGGTGGCTATTTGAGGCGTAAAACGAATGCAAGAACTCAGATGCCAAGTATTAGGGCTGCGAAAACAAGAGGCACAAGCTTTTCGAAGTTAACAACATCAATTGGAGCAGAGACAAGCGCGCCGGACTGATAATAACACACGCAGACCTTTGTCTCGCATTCGAGCATGAGCCAGATATCACATTTCCGCTCGTCCGAATGTCCTGAATGATGCTATAGACAAAGAAGCTGCTAGTTCAGATGGTTAATTTGAGTGATTTGGAAACAACAGCCAACAGATCCAGAAGACTGGCTTTTTTGTCCAACTTTACATACATGTGCCTTAGACTGTACATTATCATATCGGAATTTTTTTCTATGAAATGTTCTGTTCCTCAGGGCGCAAACAAAAAAACCAAACTTCGAATCTTTAAGGTTCAATACTGGCGCCATTTCAGTTTCAACTTTTTCATTTTTTTCCGCGTAGTAGCAGATGGGTTGCGTGTGGAGTGCGATAGTGTGAGGTGGAGGTGGAGGGAGATGATGGGTATTTGCTGGAGACCTGGTGGGGATCAGGTGAAGATTTGGTGAGGATCTGGCGGGGATTTGGTGCTAATCTGTTAGGGTTCTGATGGTGATGTGGTAGGGACCTGGTGAGCTCTGGTTTGGATATGGTGGGAATTGTGTGGGGATCTGGTGGGGATTGGGTAGGAATCTGGTGGAGATCTGGTAGGAATCTGAAGGAAATTTGGTGGGGATCTGGTGAGGATGTGGGGTTGGTCGGGTGGTGATCTGGTGGGTATGGGAAAAGTCTGGAGAAAGTGACTGCATTGAGGTCAAGTTGTTAATTAATGTTCTTTGATTGACAGTGAATTAACAGTGACTTTACAGTGACTTAACATTAAACTAACAGTGAATTAACATTGACTTAACAGAGACTTAGCAGAGACTTAACAGTGAGTTAACAGTGACTAAACAGTGCCTTAACAGTTACTTAACAGTATCTTAGCAGGGACCCAACAGTGACCCAGAGTATTTAACATTTATTACTACAGAATCCAAATGTGTCTTTTGCCATTACTTAAATCGATTTCAATAACGTAAAGAGCTTCGCTCGTACTGGGTGTCTCATGCTTTTTTATACCCTGTACCCATTAAAAATGGGTAAAAGGGGATCATGAATGAATGTAACAGGGAGAAGGAAACATTTTCGACCCTATAAAGTATATATATTCTTGATCAGCATCAACAGCCAAGTCGATTTAGATCGATCTCAGAGACTATAAGAGATGGAGATACAAATTTTTGCATGTACATAGGTTTAGGCCGTACGCAGATCAAGTTTGTTTCAGATTTGCAAAATATCCCCCCCCTCCCCTCGTTAAACCGCAAAAAACTGTCAGAGCCACCTTTTTTGAAGTCACACGTCGCTTAATGTATATAATCTTCGGCCCTTAATCTATCTATTCTTAAACGCACAACGAGATCTGAGCAAAAACACCGAAGTTATTCACGAATCAAATTTTAAATCTGCCGAAACGCGTAGGAGAACAGCTGAACTCAGCTCTGGGAATTTGAAAAAACAGACTGCACAAAACTGAATCAGTCAGTGATATGTTAATTGTTTGGTAAAATAATTATTATTGAAATGAATAATTCTATTATTTTGAAAACTTTTACGATTTACACATTTTCCGGAATAACTCCCATTTGCAAATCCATTTCGTGAGTGCAGCTGTTGTCCGCCCGCCTGATTATAATGCCCATTTGTGTATATTTATATTTATTTAAATTAAAATGCTCTTAATTTAACTTTTGCCTCCCGTGTGTTTGTGTTTTTTTTTCTGCTTTGTATTTAAATTGTAATAAGCAATTAATAATTCAAATGCAAGTGAGCATATTTTAAAATGCATCGCAGCCTTTTCATTGACGCTGTGAATACTTAGCAGTGAGTTCGTGGGAATGATAATATTTTTTTAATGAATGCCATCAACTTTGCCTGAAATGCTCGTAATTGCATAATTCGCTGGCCAAAGGATCAGCATAGTTTCAGTTTCAGTTTGAGGGAATATGCTGGCCACGGGGATAGCTGTACATTTTTATAATGCTTACACACATGCGCCATTTTGCGGCTTAAAATTTCAAAAACAAACAACAAATTTTTTGGCTCAACATAAGCGGCTTACAATGTTAACAGAACCAGAACCTGCTGCCCGTTGTCTGTCGTTTGTTAGCAACTTATTTGCAGTTGGTTACCTGCAGTTTAACACAAATGTTTGAATAGCAAACTTGTTTTTTTTTCCCCCTATCCTTTTTGATGGCAGGGCAAAAATTCCATGAAAGCGTTAAAAATGCGAGGGGGGAGGGGCCCATAAAGTTTCGATGGTGGTTTTGGACAGCGGCTAACGAAGCAAGCATATTTAGGTCAAAATTCACTGAGAGATAGAATCAGCATCAGTTTTACACTTTCTTCCAACAGTTTGGCATCCTTAATCCCGTCTCTCTCATGAATTTCTCATAATCTTTTGGCGCTCTTAAGACGTCTAGACGCAACTTGGCCAAAATGCTCAAATTACATGAAACTTGAGAACAAAACAACAAACGGAGAGAAACATTTGCATACTTATTAAAAAGAATATGATGTTGACAGTTGTGTCGAGTCCTCCCCCCCCGCCTGGAAATTATGTATTCAAATTATGCCCAGCTTTTGGGTTAATAAGCAAACTCCAACGAGATATGTGGCTCGAATGCCAAGTGAGGTGCCAGACCGCAAACAAACAAAGCAATCAAATCAAACCTTTTTAAGGCTGGCAAACCGTCTGGGCCTTGATTTGATTATCCTACCTTTGAATCCTTCAGTGCACATCAAAAGCCTGCGGTTCAAGTCCCTTCAACACCTCAAATTAGTACGTAGACTTTGTAGTTTCGATTTCCAACACAAAATATATATATGTGTGTCGCCTCCCTCCCCCCATAAATCTTCAATCGTTTTACGCACGTCCTGCGTCCTTGGTCAATGATTTGCTTCGTTGACTAAACAAATTAAGTATGGGGGGCTAGATAGAGGGAGAGAGCAACGTGTGTGTGAACTGTTAAGGCAGGCTTCTTTTCTTGAGAGGATAATAAAGGTGGACAAAGCAGTAAAATGTTTATAATGAGCTAATAAACACAAATTGATTGAGTGTGAAATTAAAATGCCATGAAAGTTTCTACCGAATAGGAAGAGAAAGGTTTTATTTAGATGACTTAATGAAGTTCAGATTTTAAAGAAAAGAATGGTATAGAGTTATAGAGCTGAATACTGAGCAGTATCTTAAACGACCTTCCTCCTTCAAATGTAAGAAATTCCTGAAAATCTTGGAACGTATTCGATAACCTGATATTTGTAAGCACAGCGGGAATAAAATCACTCATACGCTGTGTGGCATTTTTATACCCGTTACTCGTAGAGAAAAAAGTGTATACTAAAGTCGTGCAAATGTATGTAACAGGCAGAAGGAATCATTTCCGACCATATAAAGTATATATATTCTTGATCAGCATCAACAGATGAGTCGATATAGCCATGTCCGTCTGTCCGTCCGTCTCTTCGTCTGTCCGTCTGTCTGTATGAACACCTAGATCTCAGAGATGGTAAGGGATAGAAGTTTGACATGTATGGGACAAATGCTTCTTTTATCTGCACGCAGATCAAGTTTATTTCAAATTTTGGCCACGCCCCATCCCGCCCCCGCAATTCGGAAAAAACGTTATATCTCCTACAGTTTTGAAGATAGACAATTCGTACTTTCTAGAGATAGTTAGTAGTTAGCAAAATGAATCGATTTGCCGAAGAAATGATAAAGATCGGATGAACGGTTCTCAAGTTATAAGCAAAGAAGTGAACCAAGCCCCACCGCTACCCACCCTAAAAAAATGTTGCATACTTTTCTGATGGTCACCCCAAGGAACGCAGTAACGGGTACATCGAAGTCGGTTAGAGCCGACTTTAACTTATGCTCTCGTTTTAGAAATCGTATGATTAATATTTACCAATCTTTGGGGTACTTGCAGCCTAATAGGCTAATCACATTGAGCACATCCAACATCTGAGATTAAATTTATAATAACCATTTGACACGCTGGCCATGGCCATAAATTCCTAAAATTTAGCTATTTGCTTTTTTACCTCACTTAAATAGATACAACTCGCGAATGGACCGTTTGATTGCTCATAACCTTATCAATTCCGATAGCCACGAGAGGGATCTAAAACAATATAATCAATGGTTTGACTAATTTAACGCGATGGCTGAGAAACTCGGCTTACAGATCTGGCATTTTCAACTTTTCATGAGATATTTGTACTTTGACCATCACTGTTTTAACTATTTTATTCTATACGATTTTTCCTTAAAGTTTGTAATAAAAGCACATTTAATTCTCCGTCGAACGTCTATTGTCCCAATGAATTTGGATATCGTTTGACAAAGTTATGCGCAATTTTCTGGGTACACATCGACAATCTAGTATTTTTTTCAGTGTGTTAACTAGGGTGGACGCCGATAAAAAATATAACTGATACCATCTTAAACGATTACTTTTAATGAATTAAAAAATCAAAAAATTTTATATCTTGTTTTAACCTCTGCGAAATGCCTTTAAAGCAGGGACCGTAAATAATAGTTATGAGCTTAAAAAAATTGAAGCCCAAAAAAGCCTCCCAGAAGTGTGGGAAAAATACACATATTTTATTTTTTTGCGGTAAATTCGAAAACAGGATAAACTTATATTTTCAATTTTTTATTTTAAAATTATTTTTAATTATTAAAATTAATTTAAATAATAAAAATTAAAAATAATTATTAAATTTCAATTTTTTTTATAAAAATTAAACCATAACTCTTATTTTCAATTTTTATTTTAAAAATTGAAAATAAGAGTTATTTGTCAACTTTTATAATATAAATTGAAAATAAGAGTTATTTGGCAATTTTTATTATAAAAATTGAAAATAAAAATTGAATTCAAATATCTTTTGAACCGAGGAAGCCAGACCTTATATCAGCCTATATATATGATCTACACATTAATACCTTTCAATTGATATATAATATGTATGTACAAGTGCACGCACATATGGGTCATTCTTTTACAATCCGAACGCCTGCGTCGAGTCAACATTAAATATTAAAAAAATTTGTTTAAATGCATCTTGCAATAATATTTGTTGTTGTTGCAAGAACAGAAGAAATTTTGTTTTTTTATACACTTGAAAAGTGTATTATAATTTTGCCCAGAAGTTTCCAACGCATGGAAGGAATTATCTCCGACCACATAAAGTATATATATTCTTGATCAGCATGACGAGCTGAGTTGATATACGCAAACTAGTCTTTCAATTTTAAAGCTGGCGAGCTGAAATTTTGCACAGAGTCTTCTTTTGTCTGCACGCTGCTAATATGTCGGAACCGACCGGATCGGATAGCTACTTCTTTTAGCTGCCATACAAATGATCGGTCGAAAAATGGAAGCCAGACCTTATATCAGCCTATATATATGATCTACACATTAATACCCTACCCATGACAACTAGTTACTTGACTAATTACAACACTCTAATGGTAAAACACACTTAAAAACTTATTGGGCTTGTAACAGCGGGCATGAGAGGGTTAAGCATTGGTCTTCCATTGTCAAATTTATGGCAATGGTCATATGTGTGGTCATTTGTGGACTTAAAAAGCAGTTTCTTAAGTTATTAGCGGATTTGTTACCATGGAGAACCCTTAGCTGCGAATGGCGCTTATGCATTGATCCTGGCATTTTTCCCTTGATAGGAAGTACATTTTGTATGGAATTGTTAATATTTTTTGATCCTCTTTGGTATTTTTCCGCGATTTAATGATTTGTCAGTAGGGGGAAGTGGTTTGAATCGATTCTTATGGTCTTGACTATATTCTTTAGCATTGGTCTTCCATGGTAATTATCGCGGTTCAGTATTGTCAAATTCATGGCAATGGTCTTATGTGTGGTCATTTGTGGACTTGAAAAGCAGTTTCTTAAGTAATTAGCGGTTTTATTACCATGGAGATCCGTTAGCTGCGAATGTTGTTAACGTTCTTAATTTTTTTTACTATTTTCTTGGTATAAATTCGCGATTTAAAAAGTCGACGGTCATGGTAAACAGGTTAGAAAAACTCGCGAACCACACAGTCTGTGGCTCCCAGCGTAGAACAGAGAGCTGGGGCTCACGAGCCGAGAGCGGCTCACGTGCTGTGGCTCACGGGCCGAGAGCCGGTTGATAGCTCCCGGCTCTCGAGCTGTGGCTCACAGCTCAGAGCCGAATGTTGTGGCTCCCGAGCCAAGAGCCGTTTGATAGCTCCCGGCTCACTAGCCGTGGCACACAGCTCAGAGCCGAGTGTTGTGGCTCCCGAGCCGAGTGCCGAAGCATAGCTCAGAGCCAGGAGCTGAGTGTAGTGAGCTGAGAGCGAGAGCCGGCTCCCGAGAGCTACGAGCAAAGAGCTATTCACACACTTTTCAAGTGTATAAAAAAACAAAATTTCTTCTGTTCTTGCAACAACAACAAATATTATTGAAAGATGCATTTAAACAAATTTTTTTAATATTTAATGTTGACTCGACGCAGGCGTTCGGATTGTAAAAGAATGACCCATATGTGCATGCACTTGTACATACATATTATATATCAATTGAAAGGTATTAATGTGTAGATCATATATATAGGCTGATATAAGGTCTGGCTTCCTCGGTTCAAAAGATATTTGAATTCAATTTTTATTTTCAATTTTTATAATAAAAATTGCCAAATAACTCTTATTTTCAATTTATATTATAAAAGTTGACAAATAACTCTTATTTTCAATTTTTAAAATAAAAATTGAAAATAAGAGGTATGGTTTAACTTTTATAAAAAAATTGAAATTTAATAATTATTTTTAATTTTTATTATTTAAATTAATTTTAATAATTAAAAATAATTTTTATGATAAATATCAAAAAATAATTATTATTTCTTAATTTTTTTAACAAAAAATTATAATCGTTACGGTCCCTGCTTTAAAGTTTCCACAAATATTACGTATACGACCCGTTCACCGAAACGAAGTTCTGTCGACGAATTCTTCGTATCATTTTAAAAGTTGTCAAATTTGAATTTAATCGAACTACAAATAAAAATGGAGCAGGAATTGAATGTATTTTTGGTTGGTAGACTAGGACCAAATTTTGACGAAGCGAGCCCATTTCCAACGAAGAGATGAGTTTTATCCACGGACTAAATTCTTAAGACTGCCCATTTCATTAAGTGCGACTAGTGTGGCTCGCAAGTTGAAGTCAGCATGGTCCACGAGCGGGGTTTCAACAAAGGGCCATGTACGCATGAACGTCAGATACTACAGACATAACAGTGAAAACCATTTTGAGTGTCCATTTTGGCTATTATGGGCAATTGGCTTAACTCAAGAGATCGCTCCGTGGACACCGTTTTGAATCGATAAAGAGACAGAGCCCCAAACGAAGAAGAAATTAAAGACTATACCAGAAGAAGACTTTGCAGCATGTTCCTAAAATTGTCCTACAAACACAAACAAAATTGTAAAAAAACGTTGTCACAAGTGTAGTGCAGTAGGGGGAGGTTACTTTGAAGGGAATGAAATGAATTGACAATATTAAATAAAGAATTTTTGATTTATGAATAATTTCCCTGTATTTTTTGCCCATAGTAGTATAGTAATCCGCATTATTGTTCGAACCTGAAGAAGCTTATTTATAAGCAGTCCAGTAAAAGTAGACTATTCGCAGGAACGGCTGCAACCGTGATGGTGGGACCTGACTTCAAAGATATCTTGATAGCCTTTTAATGAACGGCTAAAACTTGCTTTTATGTAGAAGTAAACTGCGCAAAATAGAAGAAATTTTGACGTAATATAAAATTTTTACCAAATATATTAAGTACCAAATACATATTGTGTCTGTTATATAAAAAACATTTTTTATTGGACATGGTACCTTTTTGTCAAATGTTATGACTTCAAACCAAGTCTACGCCAACTACTAAAAAATTAAAAATTTAGACATGGGCAGCAGTACGTATGAGTGATAAACTTTAAGTCCAAGTCGCAGACCCGAAACCTTATTTATTCTCTAAAATTTTTTTTGCTATACGTTTTATACACAAATATGCATCGTTTAAGCGGGTATCAGTATGACGTAACATTTTTCCATATATAAAATGTCCGACCTAGTGTTAACATATTTAGGTATTTGTTGTATATGTTACCGTTCATCCGATGTTTCTCATTTCTTCAGCAAATCGATACTGTGGACTAAGGGCATAAGCTGAATGAAGTCGTTTCGAGGACGCAAATCTGTCCTCTAAGTTGACCGCAAGTTCCTATGCTATTTCCTGAACGAAAGTTTGGACCATGTTTCGTCAGCTTTGCGAATTGAAAGTTTGGGTGACTAAACTGCCTCCGCAGTCTCTATTTGAAGAGCAGTAGAACGGCAATGGCAGGTGGTCGGCGATTCTGTAGGGTTTCCGTTCGGAGCGCTTTAAGGGCTTACGAAGATTATCCTGTATATTCTCACAAAGGGTAATCTTTAGGTTCAGGTCCAAGGTTATCTCAAGATCCTTCCTAAAAAAGGCCAAGTCAGTGCCAGGTCAAAATAAACGCCCATTTGTCACCCTGGTTTAAAGAGATCCGTCCAACTCAATTACTAGGAGGACGTGATTGAAGAAGAGTTCATATTCCATCTTAATGCTCAGTTCATCAGAACGCAGTCCGTTAAAAATGACGCTGGAGTGTTTAGGTTTCTCATTAGAAATGAACCATTGTTCACAGTTCGCCATTGACTGATGAACTGGAAACTAAAAAGAACTAGAATACATGTGACATCTTATAGGAAAAATTTTAGAATTCGTGTTGGTTTTTGATTAAGGGGGATGAGGGATTTGGTAGCTAAATGAGGTATTTATTGATATGGATGTTCTTTGGTTCAACTGACCCCATTGTCTTGAATTCTATTTGCATAAGATCGCCCAACTCCTTCATCAAAACTAATTTCAGGTGGCCCTTGAAATGGCTTTCTAAATCATTGTAGACCAAACTTTAAGTTTTAAAGTTCGATTGTTGATTTTGTCGGATATATTTTGGCAGAGGGGGAGGGGAGGAAAGGGAGTTCTGCGCTTTGTTATGCAAATAATTGTCAACACCTTTTGTGAGTTTGCAAATTTCATTTCGTTGTGCAATTTTGCAGTGGTGGCCAGCGGGGCGTGGCGTGTGTGGGCAGCACAAATGTTGCCAATTATTTACACACACACACACACATGCACACAGGGGACAGTTTGGCGCTTACACAATGTCGAAGCGGAACGAACGGTCCGGTCGGCATATCACAAAATTTGCCAGGCAGCAGCTAACCGCAAACGTGCCCAAAGAGGCGTGCCCTGAACAAAAATTTGAACAAACGCGCTTCATGCCCCATTGACAGTGGCGACCACCGCTGGGGCGGGGGCAGGGGGCAAGGCTCGCTGGCTTACCGGGCATATTTGCGGCTAATTGGCTTTAAGTAGTGCTGATTACAGTTGGCGTCCAACCAAGGAGGCATCGATATTCAAGTGGCTGCCGCGTAAGCAATTTCAATTTGCAAAATGCGCCGAAAAGTAGGCCATACATTTCTGTTAAGGCAGGGCAGGGCAGGGCCAGGGGCAGGGGCAGAGGGGTGTTTGGCGGGGGCCATAAATTAATGTCATTAATTTGAGCTTAACACTGGTTTATGCTTGGCCAGCTTTAACTACAACTTACACGCATGGCCAGCTGGGCTGGCTCCCTGCACAAGTGCGAGAGTCTGGCCCGGCTGTGCATTTAATTGTTGCATTTTAATTAAAATTTATACACAAAAGCTTTTAGCTTAAGTAAGCGACACCCAGATCCCGACCCAGACACAGTCATACATATATATAAGTATGGCATATAAAAATGCAATAAGCAAAGGCCATGCATAGGCGGCAAATTATGCGCTGTAATTAACTTAATACGAAAATGGGGAAACATGGGGCCGCCGGGCAGGTTATCTGCTTACACACAAAACATTTGGCTCGAATTTTTCGTTTACTGCAAATTGCAGGCACTTTATCGCCTTTGCCCAGCCAGGCAACATCTTCTCCTGCATCCTTGCTATTACTTCATACCGTTTTACACGTAGTTTCCGCCCTCGCTCTCAAGTGCAACAAATTCAATTTGCTTTGCCACGGGCAAACGGAACAAAAACAAAGAAAAAAGCAAGATGCAAAAGCAAAAAGGATGATAAAATTATGAAATTTATGTGCTGAGCGTAATAGCGTTTTATGATATGCTACCGCATGAAGAATAAAGCACAGCCAAAGGCTTTTCATTGCCGACGGCTTACTAAAAGGTAAAGTGTTTTGAACTTGCATTGAGTAGAAATGGAGTTGGTTGTATGGAGAGTAAGAAAATGTTGAAACAAAGTAGAACAATTGTTGAATCCTAGACCGTTTCGGGAAGTACTAATACCTGTTATCATCATTAGGCTTTTCGGGAAGAGAGGGAGAGAGCTGCAACGGGACCTATGTGGGAACAACAAAGCGCTCTCTGAGTACTCGGTACAAATCACTCAGCTGACTTTGAAAATGTGAGAAAATAGGACTTTAAATACAGATGGAATAGGACTTTAAGACTGAAGAAAAATAGAGCGAGCACTTAATTTTAAGGCTACTTAATAACTTCAGATCTCATTTTTAAAAGGTTTATAAAAAATTAAATTACTCAAAAACTATAAATGATATTAACAAGCGTTTTTATACCCCTTACTCGTAGAGTAAAAAGAGTATACTAAAGTCGTGCAAATGTGTGTAACAGGCAGAAGGAATCATTTCCGACTATATAAAGTATATATATTCTTGATCAGCATCAACAGCCGTCTGTATAAAAATGGATGAACGGTTCTCAAGTTATAAGCAAAAAAGTTAACCAAGCTGCCCCGCTAAAAAAAATATTGCATACTTTTTGGATGGTCACCCTAAGGAACGCAGGAACACTGTTAAACATGTTTTTCCATGAGTAACGGGTATATCGAAGTCGGTTAGAGCCGACTTTAACTTACGCTCTCGTTTTGTATAAATTTCGATGCCAGTCACAATTCTTATTTTCTCGCCTTTGCAATCCAATTTATTAGGCAGGCCTTCTCCTGTAAGCACCTTAACCTAAAACTGATGTTGACAAATTCTTTACCATTCGCAGCTGATATTTATATAGAGTTGTTGTTGTTGTTGTTTGTTAACCCATCATCAACAATCGTGACAAAAGGCTCAAATCTGTCACATTCAAAACACGTGAGCGTTCATCATTTATTTTGTGGGCTACCCCCTATTCCTGTTCCTATTGAATGATGTGTGAAAATGTGTTTTTACCTGTGTGTGTCAAACGCATAGGGAATTTATAAAATTCGAATTTCAAATGCCATATTTTATTTTTATTTGTTTTCTCGCCTTTTTTTCTAAACCACAATCAAATTGGCTTCGATGAAACAAATTATATTCATGATTGCTTCACAGCGAAAAAAATGAAACAAGTTTGAAATTAGATTAACATTTTGACGATCACTTCGAGATAAAACGCTTGTCCTTTGTAATTGTTAATTAAACTTCAAGAAGAAAGCCTCCGCTTCAACCGCTTCGACACGGGCTTTGTGTCAAAAAGAATCTCTTCTCTCCATTTTTTTTTTTCATTCTTCCTTTTTATTTACTGTCAGCCACTTGGGCCAATTAATTGCTGTTATGCTTGCTGTTGTTGTTGTTGTTGCCTTATTTTGTGCTTTTGTGCCCTGTCACTACCAGCATGGTTGAAGAGTTAGCCACGCCACGCCCCGGCCACGGATAGTGTGGGCTTGTTGTACCTGTGTGAACTTTGCGTCATTAACTGAACACGACTGGCAGGACAACTGAGCAACAAATGCCGTCACCATCATTTGCCGCTTCAAAAGGAAACTCAAACTCAAGCTGTTGCTTCGGCGGTGGAGCATCCTTTGGACGAGTTAAGTAGACTACTAAATGACGACGGCGACGTCAGGCGAGATGATGATAATGAGGGCTGACTGTACAGTGGGAGAACGGGAACGGGGTGAGGCAGTGCTTAAGTGTGTTTTCAAAATTAAAGCCTGTTAATGAGATTCGCTTTGCTGACTCACGTTAAGTGGCTTAGAGAGTATCGTAAGTAAGCACTTTGGGCGACACTGAAAATGCAGGCAGGCAGACAGGCAGGAAGCAGGCCGATTGGAAAGCTTATTAAAAGTAAAGCCTCCTTCTATTGCTCTCGTTTAGTTAGTATTGGACAACAATGCATTGGGCCAAGATTTTGGCCAAAATTGGGTCATTATTATGTGAATATTGATATGAATAGGAAGCATTTTGGGTTGGGCTTAATTCTGAATAGATTAATCTCTGGCTTAGATTGGCTATTACCAAAAGGGCAAAATATACTCAAAAAGTAAGGAAAATTTAACAAAGTTGTTAATTTTTATTTTTTTTTTTTTTACATCTTAAACATATTTTTTTCAATATTTTTATACCCGTTACTCTACAGTAAAAAGGGTATACTAAAGTCGTGCAAATGTATGTAACAGGCAGAAGGAATCATTTCCGAACATATAAAGTATATATATTCTTGATCAGCATCAACAGCCGAGTCTATATAGACATGTCCATCCGTCCGTCTGTATGAACACCTAGATCTCCGAAATGGTAAGGGATAGAGGTTTGACATTTATGGGACAAATGCTTCTTTTATCTGCACCCAGATGAAGTTCATTTCAAATTTTGGCCACGCCCCCTCCCGCCCCCGCAATTTGGGAAAAACTTTATATCTCCTACAGTTTTGAAGATGGACGGTTCGTACCTTCTAGAGATAGTGATAGAGATAGAGATTAGCAAAATGAATCAATTTGCCGAAAAAATGACAAAGATCGGATGAACGGTTCTCAAGTTATGAGCAAAAAAGTGAACCAAGCACCAACCCCCTCCCATCCTAAAAAATGTTGCATACTTTTCACTCGGTCAAAGTTCATTATTTAAGTAGTTAGCGTAGACTAGTTGACTTACTTGAATACACTTGAATACACTTGAAAAGTGTATTATAATTTTGCCCAGAAGTTTGCAACGCATAGAAGCAATCATCTCCGACCACATAAAGTATATATATTCTTGATCAGCGTGACGAGCTAAGTCGATTAAGCTTTGTCCGTCCGTCTGTCCGTCTGTCTGTTTCTACGCGAACTAGTCCCTCAGTTTTAAAGCTAGCGAGCTGAAACTTTGCACAGAGTCTTCTTTTTACTGCACACTGCTAATATGTCGGAACCGACCGGATCGGATGACCATATCTAATAGCTGCCATAGGAACTATCGGTCGAAAAGTGGGTCTTTGTGGGGAAAACTTTTTTGTTTTTAATGTAAGCTCCTCCCGCTTCAGCAATTATTAGTTTTGTACGCTTTTACACAGATTTGGAAGTTGTTGTCAAAATCGGATGACTATATCTTATAGCTGCCATAGGAACTATCAATAGGATAACTCTGATTTATTAAAACATTTGCAAGGGTATAAGAACTTCGGCAAAGACGAAGTTAACGTGGCCTTCTCGTTTTTTCTGATTTCAAAATACCGGCTGGAAGAAGTTTCGTTTTAGTCCCAATAGATATAGTAAAAAGTTTGGGCAGCGATCGGACTTCATTTAGTTGAAGCGCGCTCGCCCTCAAAATCGATAACTTTAAATATATGGTAAATAAAGGGGATAAGTATCGAACTTAATCTCTAAAATTAAAATGTTTCTTTGATATTCCCCTTAAAGAATATATCTATTGGGACTACTTCTAAACTTTTTCCGCACAGTATTTTAAAATCGAGAAAAAGGGCCAGTCTTTATCTATATATAAGTTTGTCAAAAAAGTCTTGCGGTATTTTTTTATTGAATTTTCAATTGTTCATAAAATTGGTTATAATAATGCGATTTAAGTCAAATATGCGCCGTTTTGTTCGATGACGAGATGCCAACCTCTTATAGAAGCTCGCTTCTCTATTGGCAAAAAGACCCGGAGAGCCAATTTTCACAGGACTCTCTTGTGGCCAACTTCCGACTACCAAGCGCGTTCGCCATGGACAGAAATAGGTGGTAATCACTTGGTGCGAGATCCGGACTATACGGTGGATGCAAAAGAACCTCCCATCCGAGCTCCCGGAGCTTCTAGCGCGTAATTAAATATGGCGTTGTCCTGATGGAAGACCTCTTCGGCCTCTGTTGATCAAAGATCGCCTCTTCTGCATGAGTGCTGCATTCAAGCGGTCCAGTTGTTGGCAGTACAGGTTCGAATTGAGCGTTTGGCCATAGGGGAGCAGCTCATAGTGGATGATTCCCTGCCAATCCCACCAAATACACAGAAGAACCTTCCTGGCCGTCAATCCAGGCTTGGCCACCGTCTGGGCAGCTTCACCGCTTTTCGACCACGACCGTTTGCGCTTCACGTTGTCGTAAGTGACCCACTTTTCATCGCCAGTCACCATCCGCTTCAAAAACGGGTCGATTTTGTTGCGATTCAGAAGCGATTCGCATGCATCCAAACGGGCAAAAATGTTTTTTTTGCGTCAAGTCGTGTGGCACCCATACATTGAGCTTCTTTTTGAATCCAAGCTTCTTCCAATGGTTTATAACGGTTTGATGACTCATGCCCAGCTCTTGGCCGATGCTACGGCTGCTACTATACCGGTCTCTTTCGATCAATTCAGCGATTTCATCGCCATTTTCGATGACAGGCCTTCCGGACCGTGGCGCATCTTCGATCACCTCTGCACCAGAACGAAAACGTTGAAACCATCGTTGTGCGGTGGAAATGGAAACTGTATCGGGTTCATAAACTGCAAAATTAGTACTGCAAAATATGCCGTATTTTCGCTTTATTTTGCTCCATGTTTGCGACGCTATAACCCAAACAACAATAAATCAAACACGTGTTAGCGCGTGAAAAGAGCTTTCCAAAAAGCTCTAGCGTGAACCGATGCGACGAATACAACTAGAACTACGCGCTTGCGGAAATATCGCAAGACTTTTTTGACAACCTTATATATTTACTAAATATATTTCAATACCAAATGCTATATTAATACACAATTTCTACTATTCTGCATTGTTCACTTCTAGATGAAGCAAGTTTGGGCCGTAAAGTAAGAGGCTATTAAAATATCTTTTAAATAAGACCTCAAAAGAACTGAACTGAAATGCTGGGCATCACGGTTGCGGCCGTTACTGCACAGTGGCTTTTTTAAATAGACTATTGTGCATTGATTATTTTCAAGGTCCGGGCGTTCATGCGGACTGACGGACTTGTTTGGATCAAGAATATATCTACTTTTTTAAATAAGTCATTATGGCTTCTCTTTGTTTTCTCATTATACTCTATATGAAGAGTATACCAAGATATCCCTTATTGGGTGAGAATTTCGAACTTTGTTTTTAATTTTGCTTTCTTTTATTAAAATGTGCAAGAAAGGGATTGTTCAAAAATCAAGTTTAATATATTTCAGTGGGGAACTCAACAACCCTCCTTTTCTTTACCCTTTACCATTAGGCCAATTCCCAATATTCCCAAAACTCTGCATGGACCAGTTCATCTGGACACGGACTGTCTTTTTTAGGGATGTTTGCAGCATCCGTTTCAACACAGTGACTCTTTGGAAGTTCTATGGTATAGACCACCAGTTTTCAATGTTAAAAAGACATCGTTTGAGCCACACTCATATTCAATGCAAGCCACATTAATTGCACTTTCCGAAATAGTGAGTCTTAAAAAATTTGTCCCAAATTACAGAGAAGACATAACAGTACTTTTTATGGGCCTCATGAAAATTTAGTTCTAAATTTTTCCACTTGTTATCGGGTGTGAAGAATCACAACACGAAGATTTAAGTTAGCTTTAATCATATTTTGTTGTTGCTCTTTGTAGCTTTATGACACGTGTGGCTCGTATACGCGTCAGTAGAGCATTAGTTTGTAAATGAAGTTGTTATTGCTCTCCAAATATCTATAAGCTAAGCGAGAAGGCAATACGCGCGGAAAACAATAAGTGCGCGCCGTGCGCAATGGGCTTGGGCACCCCTGCCTTACGTACTCGAAATGTTCCAGTTGTTTTGGTTGTTGTTAATGCTTTATTCGAAATAGTTCATGACAATTCTTGCCGAGCTTTCATTTTCGCCTTCACAAGAATTTCGCAATTCTCCAATCGTGAAATTTCGCTACAAAAACAAAACAAATTACTTTACTTAAAGAGAAATACTTTGATCATCATTTTAGTGACAGTTTCATTTTCCCTCCAAATCTCTTTCTCCCTCTCTCACACTAGAAATGCCATCCTGTTGAGTGCGAAATACTTCTCCCCTCAAATCCCAACCGCATCCGCACAAAGAGCCGCTTTTGAAATGTTAACGCCAAACTGGAGCACACATGCAGGTAGCTTTGACTGTGGGAAAAAAACCACAAAGAGCCCATGCTGATTAAAGACGCCCCAAGGACCGCAAAAGTAAAAATAGACAGATCCCCCCCCACCCCTTCACCAAAAACAATGCCACACACACACGTGGACCAACCGAAATTGGCAGATTGATGGCGTATAACGTTAAGTGAATCAATTTGGCAATCTTTTGTTTCCTCAGTCGTTGCCCAGGGGAAAAATAACAACAAAAGTTTTCTATCTGTTAATTACATAACATTCAAAGTTATAATCTGAGTACCCATCATCAAAATAAACTGACAGCCCCCTGGTCAAATGCTGATATTTTAGTTTTTCCTCTTCTTATTTTTTTTTTTTTGGTAGACAAGTTTCTGGAGGCTAATGGAAGACAGACTACAATTTGCCTTACACAACTGCCAATTTGCAGCACAAAACTACCTCCGCCCCCCCCCCCGCCCCCTTTCGTAGCTTGCCAAGTTGTCGCACGTTTATGGCCCTCGTCGAAAATTTTTGAGTAACAACTTTGCTGCGTGACACGAATGTTGAGCATTTGGAAGGCACTTATAAAATGTCTTGGCATGTGATCAGCGAGCCTGATGATGATAATGATGATGCGAAGGTGATGAGGACGTGGTAACCAAGTGGGACTCACACACACAAAGGATTGTAAAAGGTGTAAAAAAAAAATAATATGCTATTTGGGGGAACATTTTTTAGTAGGGGTTTCTGCTAGATAAATTGGACTTAAATGACGAGAGAAAAAAGTGTGTGTGTGTAGTGGGAGAACGGTTTTAAGAAATTGGTCAGCTGGAGAGCTAATATAATAAGCATTTTAAAATAATTGAACTTATTTTAATGTTTGAAGAAGTAATTCGAATTCAGTTATCCATTAAAGCAGCGTTGGATAACTAGAGTGAGGCCACTAGAGTGAAGCACTGCCCAGGACGGGAGGGCCACAACAGGGGAGAAGGCTGCTTCTAGCGAGCAAGGGCGTAGCCAGGGGGGGGGGGGGGGGGGGGCAGCTGCCCCGTCCTGGGCAGTGCCCTCTCTATTGATTTGGCGTTTACACTTACGAACTAGCGACTTGTATTTCTGCTGCTGATAAGAACCGGCTCAGTCGTATGAGCCGCTAAGTACAAACCAGTGTCCAGCAAAACACACATGCTTATTTTGCCTTTGCATGTGTGCGTTCAGACACGCGAGAGCGCTCTCAGTTAGCACATGTTTTTTAGTGCAAAAGAGAGCACTGTACGCTCGTATAGTGTCTGTGTATCGACGCCGCTGCTACAGAGGATGGACGTCGCTACTTGTATACACAGAACATTGAACGGTGTCGGACACTGGTACAAACCAACCGTAGGTAGCCATTCCACTGTCCTGGCAATTGCATCATTGCACCTTCTCTCTGCTGTTGCTAACTCTTTGCCTACCAACTCCACATCGTCCGCATACCGGAACAAAAACGCACCCAGAACTGAGCCCTGCACAGTGGGCGAAATGACCAATTTAGCTGAATTAAATTAATATCTTTCAAAGTAAAAGAGATAATTGCAATCTGTTTTTTTCTCGTAGAGGTAGGAATAAAAGCAATAAAAAAAATATAAAAACAAAAATTTTAAATAATTTTTTTTTATTTTTTAAATTTAAGAACAAAATTTTTTTTTTCAATATTCAAAAACATTGCACAAAATTTTTAAGGTTAGAATAAAAGACATAAAAAAAATTAAAATATGTTTTTATATATTTTTTTTTTAATTTTTAAGATAAAGTTAAATTTTTTTTAAGTTTTTTTGGTAGATACACTTACAGTTTGAGCCCAACCTCGACTCAGATATGTTGGAATGGGGCAAGCACGGTATGAATCGAAAGGTTATTGGATTTTTTAATTATCGTGTATAACATTGTTTTTAAATACGTCAAGTAGTTTAATTGCAATGAGCAAAAATGTTTCGAAAACAAATTTTTTGCTTAAATTTTTTGCGAATCCCCACGAATCTCGGAAGTTCTGGTCCATGAAAGTTGTATGATGGCTGGTTTCAAGTGGTTAGTGGTATAGTCAACTTTAACTTAATTTTTTTTATACAACGATAAAGCACAAAACACAAACAAAAATTTGTTTAGTTAACACATACCTCAGCTATAAATAAAAACACTTTTTTTCCACATAATTGTCACAAAGGCAAATTTAGAAATAATTTGGCAATGCACATATAAAGTGCGGGAAAGCTCAATGTTGCACCTGCTGAAACATATCTTGTGTTTGACAGCTCACAGCTGATTAACTAGGGCATGTCAAACAAAATAGAAACTATCGATAAGCTCAGTGGAATATTAGTAATCGATAGAGACATCATTTTGGCGTCAATAAACAATTTGAAAATTTATTTAAATGGAGCTAGATCGACCATTTCGCCCACTGTGCCCTGGGGCAGCTAGCTTACGATAGCCTTTCTTAGGTAGAAAGGTATCCCGAAGTCAACGAGGATCTTAACCCATGATTTTTATACTCTGTACTGAAGGTACATAGAGTATATTAAGTTTGTGCAAAAGTACGCAACAGAGAGAAGGAATCATTTCCGACTATATTCTTGATCAGCATCAACAGCCGAGTCGATATAGCTATGTCCGTCCGAACAAACAGACTTCAGAGATGGTAAGAGATAGAGGTTTAACATGTATAGGACAAATGTTTCTTATACTTGCAGGCAGATGAAGTTTATTTTCAAATTTTGCCACGCCCTCTCCCGCCCCCGCAGTTTGAAATAAACGTCATATCTTCCACAACTTTGTAGATAGTTGGTTTTTACCTTCTAGAGATAGTTATTAATTGTATTGTATCGATTTGCCGAAAAAATGATAAAGATCTGATGAGTGGTTCTCAAGTTATGAGCAAAAAAGTGAACCTCCCCCCTCACCCCCTCCCACAGTTGCACAACCAACACCGTACAATCTTAGTAAAAGGGGGAGAGAGAGAGAGATAGAAAGAAATTTAGAGATGAGCTCGCCAGCAGCACAGCATTCAGCTCGTACTCCAGGTACAGAGTTAACTATAGTCGGGCTTGACCGACTTTCTTACATCCAGGCAATACTGATTGGTTCCTCATTTCCAGCGCGTTCTTTTTGATGGCTTATATCACATATGTATAAGGAGAGATGAGGAGGGTAAAGATTTTGGTTAGCTGCACTCTCTCTTTCTTTTTAGCTATCTTTTCTTTTACGTTTATCGAAACATTTATTTGTAGAGAAATAAATATGTTTCGCTTCTGATAACCGGTTATGTTACTCAAGGTTATACGGTTACGGTTATAAGAAAAAATCATTTTTTCGGTTTCGGTTACAAATTTAATAGTGTTTTTAGCAGTAAAGGGTTACTGCTTTAATCGTTTTCCACAAGAAAAAGTGCAGTGGTGTGATATCACATGATCTGGACGGCCAGTTGACAGACCCTTAACGCGAAAAAAGCTGCTCATTGAAATGATTTCTCTATTAGTGTTTTGAGCGCTGTGTGTGCGTAGAACTGCCTAGCTTAAACGAAATGCCGCCGACATCAAGGGCTTCAATTTCTGTCAGGCCTTATTTTTTATGAAATACGGACCGAATCCGGCAGCCCATAAGCCACACCTAACAGTGTATTTTTGCGGATGTAACGGTTGCTCAACAGCCCAAATGACACACACAATGAAATGAACAAGATTGTTTGTTGAGGAATTCATTTAGTCAGAAATGTGCCTCGGTACTTAACAAAACAGAGCCCATTAAGGACGCTGCTGCGGTGTTAAGAATCCTTAACAAAAATAAGATGACAGAGTGACACCAGTCACGCTTGATATCTGAAATAAGAATATTGAATAAAAGGGTATAAAAGCTTCGACATGTACAAAGTTCGCTAAACCTTTTCGTTTTTTGTTTTGTTTCAAAATTGTCCAACTAAAAGTTTTGTGTTAAATTGAGAGTACTTACTCAACATACTTCTTTCGTTTGGATCGGCCTTTACTACTTCCACACGCTCTTGTCTTTTATTTTACTTTCCTTCTAATCGGGGGGGGACAGACACTTTTGAGTATTTCTTTTGATGGAATCTAAATTCGTAACCATTGCCCCGGGGCCTGTGTCCCCTTGCCTAATCTAATCATTGTCACGTATGCGCTCTGGGCAAATATTTGCTTTATGCCAGGAAATTAATCATAAACACATGAGGGAATGGCTATATGGAACTGAACTGCATGGCTTTTTATTTTTTTTTTGTCCAACAATTTTGCAATGAAAATTTCAATTTGTTTTCGCCTAAGGCCGAACTGTCTTCGTCTTTAATTTCCGCCAAAAAGAAAAAAAAAAAAGGAAAACGAAAACGGAACAAAATAAATAATATATTTGTGTGTATAATTATTTGCTGCCTTATCAAAAATGCCCAAAAAGGCAGCTCGTGTGTAAAAATTCATATGGAAAATGAGCAAATAAAAGTTGACTAAAAGAAAATAGCGAAGCTCAGCAGAGGCCAAGGGGAAGGGAAGCACATTTAAATAAGGAACCCGCATAAGTCTGCCATTTGGGTTCAAAGGTCAAGCTTTCCTGAGCTGAAAAAAGTTTGATTTCTGTTTTTTTGTGTGCATGAACAGCTTCAAATGCTCAGAATTTAATGTTTTTCTAAACGAATTCACTTACTAGTCCTGACTTTGATGTATTATAAACTAATTGGGTTAGAAATTGAAGTCAAACCCTCAACTGGTTAACCCATACACCAATCAACGAGTAAAAGATCACATTCTCCCATAAACAGTTCAATTGCCAATGCCAAGTGTTTTCACCTCGAAAGCCTCTTATGGCTGGACTTGCCATCTGTACACACAAATTTATTAAACAAATGATACATTATTGTGTAAGCTAATGCTTATGTCACAGTATTTGCCAGCATTAATGAAATTCCATTGTTTTGCCGTCTGATAATTTACACTCTGCATTGCATCCACCCTATTGGCCATGCCCTCATTTCCAAGACAATTGAATTGTTTGGGCCTAATTAGAGCAGCAATTTCTGTGGAGCGATATGGGAATGTCATGAAATGCAAGTTATATAAATTGTTGCATCTTCTTAGGCAGCTTTTTAAATGCAAAAAAAAAATCAAATAGTTGCAATAGAAATTCCAAGTCTAACATATGTTAAGTCTGTAGCAAGAGTTGGCTGACTCTGTAATGTTAAGCTGCCCCTTGCTTGTGGCATTTAGGGGTGAGTTTATACTGTTCCCATTTAACAGCAATATTTTAACATTTACAGGGGTTGCTCAACAGCCAGTGGAACGTATACTTTTGACAGGGGGAGGGGAGGCTAACAGTTTTTATGGCAAATGTAAGAATTGAACTGTAATGTTAGGGGTGGCTGTAGGTTTACAGGCAGGCCAAGCGTTGAGACTTACATGTACAGTTTTCTTTTATATTGGCAAGGACAAATTTTTACAAGCAACACAAAAAATGTTAACTTAAGGGTACTGAACAGCTGCGAAAAAAGTGATAGCTCCACCACCACAAGCAGTTTTCAAACAGTTTTCCAAATCACATTTTAAACATTAAGGAAACTTTGGGCACATTTGTTGAAAGGGGGACAATTCTGGGAATAAAAGAAAAATTACGTTTTTCTTTAACGTATTTAAGTTATTGAAAATGATAAAATTTGGCGAAAAAAAATAATAGCACCACTTTTCAAAAAATGGCCAATATTTAAGGTATTCTTTAGTTAACAATTTTAAACTATCAATACTAAATCTATATTTATTATTTAATTTTTAGTACAGTGTCGTTTATTGGCCATAACAGCTTCTGGCATAAAATCAACTAAGTCCTGTCATCGTTTTAGGGGAATTGTGGACCAGGACTCTGTTATTCCTTCCCAAAGTCATCCGATAGTGGTTGGTTTGAAAGCAGCAACTGCCTTCTTGACGTCAGACTACAGATTCTGTTCGGGCGACTAAGCAGGGCACTCCAAAACGTCCAGAACCATTCCTTTGCTTTATTTTTGGTGTGTTTGGGGTCAGTGTCCTTTTGAAAGATCTATACGAGCGGCATTTAGTATTCTGCATAGATAAGCATTACTGTCTCCATGATATTCACGTACACGTGGTGATCTATAACCCCCGTGTATAACATACTCTGTACCTGGAGTAGAAGCTCAATGCAATGCTAGTGCTGCGCTTGACCGACTTTCTCACTTGTTTTTACTATGTAAATGTTTATTAAAGCAAATGCAATCGGATGGTCTCCAGATTTAATATGCAGTAGCAAACTCGGCTTGCATCTCGATTGGAAATAAAACTTTTAACCAGGTGAATTCTTTGAAAATGTAGGACGCTCACGATTATGCTATGAAGGGAGCTCTCGCTTGAAGCGTAGATTAGCTGCCACGGTTTCAGCAGATCATGGTAAAAACGAAAATCTGGTGGCTGCAACAAAGGCGCATTGAAAAAAGAAGGTAAATGTGTTTAGGCGGTCGGGTGGGTGTGGAGGGGGCTGAGGTGGTTGGGGTGATTTACCAGATTGTTTATTAAAAAAAATTATATATACATTTAAGATTTATGGATGGTATTTTAGAATTTATTGTATTCAAAGACATTGGCATATATGGGGCGGCAGAGAGGGCGTGGTCCGATCGGTCTAAATTTTTTCTCAGACTTCAAATATGCTATAACCATAAAGTGTACCAAGTTTTAGCTCTGTAACTAGATTTTTCTAATTTCTGCCAAAATTTTTGACATTTACCAGTGTGCAGAGTATAAATATTACCCATATGAAAAGGAAACTTGTGTGTGCGTTGGTGTACAAGAGAGCTTTCTTCAGTCTACAAGCGTTTGACTTGCTATGCAGTGTTCACAAATTCACTCAACCATAAGTTCTGCTCGCGTTTGCATAAAAAGACGACTGACTTCGGCTTGTGTGAGGGTTATTCCGATATGAAATTTTTTCTGTCGATATGGTCGATTTTCGATATTTTTATAAACGATAAATCAGAAATTGCATAAGGATAATATCAGTAACGTAGAACTGAGGAATATCTTGGCTTTTTTACAGGAAATAGGCCTGCTCACTAGAGTAGAAGACACAAGGGACTACGATTGCAGTGTACTAGGGCGTGGGTCTTGATGTTGCGTCACTTCTAGCTATGCTCTTGCTAGCTTGTCGGCTTACATTACACATTTGTGGCTGAATAATATACATAACTATGAACAGGGTAAATATATAAGGGAATATATATGGTACCCCCAACGAAGTACAGGGTATCTCAACTAAGCTTGATCGAATTTTAGAGTACTTTGGTATTTATTCCCCATGTCTCCATCTACCCTACCTGCGCTAAACACACCGATGAAGGCCGTTGCGTCCTTATCAATCCGTTACCAAGCTTTCATGCTGTCCCCACATCTTCCATATTTACTCAGGGCGAAAATTTAGGATTAAGAACATTGTATGGACTTTAAGAATTACAAAAGCATTTCAATTTATAAATTCAGTAGAGATTCCCCGTTCACATCAATTTCAAAACAAAGATATAATCAAGGCTGCAAACCTCTAAAATTTTGAAGAAGGTTCGGTCCAGAGGTTCGAACCCGTTGTAAAGTCTTAGGTTCGGTTCGCGAACCGGTTCACGGAACCCCTGAACCCTAGGTTTTGGTTCGAACCTCGGTTTGATTGAATATAGAAAAATAGTTTCGATTTATAAACATTTATTATTTAAAATAATATTCTTCATGTCAATAATGCAATTTTTAATTATCATATTCATTAGCTGACATTTAGAATTTTTGAACATCGCTTAGTTTGAGTTAATAAGCCTTCTATCTGCTATGTGCTGTTCATCTATACTAGCTCTTAGATTGGAAAGTGTTGAAAAGCCCTTTAAACTGATACCGGAGTTTCTGAAACAGCAGATATTTAGTATAGTACACAGACTCGGCTTTAGTTCGGCTTATTGACGGTGGGCGTGCTGCCGGTAAGAATGAATGTGACACATTGGCAATGAGATTAGTGGGTGTGTGATTAGAGATGTACATAAAAATGTGCGAGTATCGATCCAGGAACTGGATCCGTGATTGGAGCAGGGTGAACTGGGACCACCACAAATCTATAACATCATTTACAGAATTGATAATTAATATTTCATTATTGCTTTTAAAAACTTAATTTCTTTGCAATCAGAAGGTGAATTTTAAAAACTCTCATAAAGAATTTCTTTTTGGAGCTTCAGCATGTTTATAATGTGCTATTTTGTCATTTAAAAGTTGTCCTGCTCGGTCCATATTCGTTCCTTATTAAATCAGATAGTATAAATTTCACCTAGAGAAATGTCGTAGGATTGGAGAACTTTTGAATGATTCAAGTCAGATTACAAGGAATTTCTATATTGTGTGTGTCGTTGAAAAAACTACCTAATTTGTTGAACCGCACCTAATTTTTTGAAAAAGTGGTCCGGTTCGGGTTCAGGTTCGAAGAGTCAAAAATATTACAGGTTCGGTTCATGGTCCGGTTCGTCGGACCCAAAAAAACCCGAACCGAACCGGTTCAATGGGGTTCGGTTCAGGACCGGTTTGCAGCCTTGGATATAATAAAATTGGTTGGGACTCGATACAGGGTATTAAAATGTAATATAAGGTGGCCGGTTTGGCGAGTTTAGCGTTGCAAAAATCAAAGTCAGCGATGTTCGATTTTTTCACCTCTTTAATTTAGTCTAATAAAGGGAACCCCAGATAGTCCGAATTCGGTCAATTATTTTGGATTTTACAGTGGTTCAAAGTTGAACAATTTTTCAAACTGATACATTTTTTTTTTTTGTTTTGGTTTCAAATGTCACGTTTGGGAACGTATAAAAACCATCTGGGATCTGGATAGGATCTAAGCGGGATCTAGGTGAGAACTGGGTGGGTTTATCGATGGATGTGAAACATCTTTAATTTCGGTTCAGAAAATTTTAGAAGGAGTAAAATTTGTTTTCGGCGTCATGATGTGCGTGGGATCTGGGCGGGGTCTGGTAGGTATTGAGAAGGAATCTGGGTGGGTTCTGCGAGGGATCTGGGTGTGATCTGGGAGAAATTTAGAGTGGATTCAGGTGGAATATGTGTTGGATCTGTGTAAGATGTGGGAGGGATCTGGGCGGTATCTAGGGATCTGTTTAGGACAATGTATGTGTTTTAAGAGGGATCTGGATGGGATCTGCGTGGGATCTGGGCGGGATCTGGGTGTGTTCTGTGAGAAAACTGAGTGAGATCTAGGTGGGATCTGGATGGGATTCGGGTGGGACTCGTATGTGTTCTGCGAGGTATATGAGTGGGATCTGGGCGGGATATGGGTGATACATGGGTGACATCTGGAAGGGCTGTGTGTGGGAACTCACCTTGGTGGTATTGGTGGGTCAAACATCATAATTTATCTATTGATCAGCACATAAAACAAGACTTCCTGAAAAAATGAAAGAACACTGCACTAAGTGCTTTTCCTGGTATTTCTACCTTCTGTTAGATTCCTTCTTTTGAAGGAGTGCCATTCTTGATTTATATTCCATTGAAAGGGGTTGTGATTTTGAAAATAAGCTGTTAAACTTAGCCTCATATTTTACATCAAAACATCTTGAGTGTTAACGACACTGACATCTATTTTTTGGTTTTTATTAAATTATTTGAGTTATTGTCGTTTTACTGAAGTACTACTTTTGTACCTTATTTTCCCACTTTGAAGGACTGCGAAAAGTGCATTCACGCATGTCCACGCTGCTACAGTGAAGATTTTTTCAAAATACATATTTCTAAATAAAAATAAATATATGTGGTCCTGCGCCAAGCTGCGTCTTGCGAGTATGAGCGACTTGAACATGTTAATATGCATTAGCACTCTAAAAATTGTGAGGAAATAAAGCGATGAGCTGCTCCAAGTCGCAGTTATTAAGGTCTCTCGTTTATTTATAGTCAATATTCAGAAAACTTGTAATTTAAATGTTAAAGTTATCCTTTTGGAAAGACAAGATATAACGGCTACTATAAATGCCCATTAGTAGTCTTGTTGTGAAGACGTTCCTTTAAATCTTTTCAGTTTTCTTAAGCAGTAGAAAAGCCCGATATATCAATGTTTTTTGGACGCGATATATCTAATATCAATATTTTGATTTTTGATATTATAGATATTGATATTTTGTGAAATGTCTCTCTTTGTAATATTTGAAATATGTGATTTGAGTGGAATATTCCACTTAAGGGTTAAAGATTGTATCAGTCTAATATCTATGTATATATATAGATATTTGTTAAGGACTTCTTATGCTTAATTAAAACTCCTGCTTCAATCTGATAATTGAGGTTTAAATAATCACTTTGGTATTCACTTCAATTAACGCACCCTTAATTATCCACGCCCTTTGGAAATGAGTGTCTGTGTGTGTTCCGCTTTAAATCAGTGCATTGGCACTTTAAACTGACCCACACCCATACACACGTGCATGCCTGCACACATCCATCCATATTAAATGGATCTACTTGAGGCCCTCCCACCCCCCTTCCCACCCCCTCACGGTAAGGGCTTTGAGCTGTGGCCACTCAACGCTTAATGAGCAACAAATGTAATTTATTTATGGATGGGCCACACAAAATGCTTCAAGTTTTCAGCACAATTACCATAAGCACACATAGAAAGAGGGAGATAGAGAGAGATAGAGGAATAGGATAAATCCTTGGCCACTTTTGACTGGGGCATACTCAATTGCCGTGGTCCAGCAGGCAAAAGTGTTGATATTTATGGATCATTTGCATACAAGAAAGACCCGAACTTGGCTGTGGATATTGTTGTTGTTGTTTTGGCCACAATGGGAGAGCAGAAAAAGAAATGCCAACTGGCGAGACAGTAAAGCATTTGCTGCCCGCTTCCTCATACCCACACACACACATACACAGACGCACACACAAGGAGCCGGAGTCGGATTCGGATTCAGGAGCTGCTTTTGAAAGTTGTCCAGTTGCGGTAAACATAAATTCTCGTTGACACGTTAATATTGTTCCCTCTTGGTTTTGTGTGTGAGAGTTGGAATTCCACTCCCGCTTCCCCCGCTCTCCCTCCACCGCTGTTGCAGTGTGTGTGCAGTCTGAAAATGTCCAACAAAAGCTTAAAAACATTTAAAAAGGATTTATAGACATTTGGGGAATATGCTACAAGACTACACAGGACTCGGCAGAATCACCACACACACTTACACACACACACAGAGAGAGAGAGAGAGAGAGACAAAAAGTCATTTAGCCAGCCAGTTGACCAAAAACAATAACAATTTTCAAGCTCAAAATCTAATTCATGATTTCATTACCACGAGGCAAAGTTTCAGCCCCTTCCCTTTGGCCAGAGAATCATTTCCTGTTTAGCACTCCATCTCAATTGTTGTGCTTTTTTTTTTACGGCATCCTGATAACAATTGAAAGTGTCACACTACTATCGATGAAATGAAAAGCCATTAAAGGAAATTACCCAACTTGACTTTGAGTTTGCCTTCGCAACCATTAAATGGCACATTAACCAGCACAAAAACGGAGCAAGAACTGACTACTAAAAGGTGGGTGTAGGCCCCCTATGAAGTCATCAAAGTGCCTGCTAATCACATGACCAGGCGTTGCTCATACGCCGCGTTGACTCTAAGGAAAATTGGGAGTAGGCAGTTCACTTTGATTCAGTGTAAATTGAATTGGTTTTCTGAGGGTAGCCCATTAAATTTGATTACCAATTGAAGCAGGCGTGGCCAGAAAATTGACTTAGGCCTACTGAAGTAAGACGAAGGAGAGCAGTTAAAAAAGAAAAAGTTTAAGCAAATGATTAAAAGAAAGTAATGATAATACGTTTTGAGCATCATTAGAAGAATAAGCGATCTAGGCAGACCTAAAGTAAACGGGGATCGATACCTCTTTGTGGTTGACACTTGAAAAGAGTGATATATCCGCAAAAACTGCTGGCTAACGTGAGCGGTGAGGTCTTCTTAAAAGCTTATTACAGTCAAGTCAGGTATGTAGGGTCTGAGTAACTAAAACTTATAAATTGAACGTGAACCTGAACCACACCTTCTCTTCTTTGGAAAAGGTTATTATCTAAATTTTGCTTAAACTTACTCAAGTGGTAAAGTCTGGGGTTCGGTTCGCGGATCGGTTCCTGAAACCCCTGAACCCAAGGTTCTGGTTCGAACCTCGGTTCGCTTGAACATAAAAGCTAAATTTCCAATCATTAATACTAATTTTTTATTAACTAGCTAAAATAGTTTTTAAATTCATTAGCTAGCACTGACAAAGTTAGAGAGCTGCTTAGTTTAAGTTAATTAGCAGTATCTCCTCTCTAATCCTTGTCAGGTGAATCTTCGCGGCGATTCCATAAATTTATAGGCCGTGTCTCCAAAATGGAGCCAGAATAACCTTGCAAATTAAGACTTTATTTCTGAATGACAGCTTGTTCTTGGAGTTCAGGAGCCACCCCATGAGCCTTGCTTTGGCAGCCACTGCCTGAGCTATTGCCTTGATATGGTGTCCAAAAGTCAAGCTTCTCTTCAGTGTCATCCCAAGGTATTTATGGACTGCTTTATGCTCCATAAGCTGATCATGCAACAAACAATATGTAGTCATAGGTCACCAAAGCACACTTGTCTGTGCTTATGGCAATGTTCCATCTAGCGGCCCAGTTGCTAAACTTATTCAGGTATTCTTGAAGGAAATCTGTGTTAAGAATACTGAGAGCACGCAGTAATAAATCATGATTTGTTGAAGATTTTAGAACATTTTCTCGACATGAAAAGTAAGCGTAGGGGAGAGTCTCCGGTTGTGGACACCCCAGTCTATTTTTTGACAGGTAACAGATGCCGCCAAACTGAGTAATGTCAAACTTATAGTTTGACAGTACACATTATCTGAGCCAATACCAAAGTGTAAACATGCATTTGGTTTCTTGCTGTGAGCAAACAAAAAAAAATCGTCAAAATTTTTCCGAATTTCTAGTTTTTTCAATTTCCACATTGCGTTAAATCGAAGCAAAACATTGAAAAGAGGTGAATATTATACTTTTTTATTTAGGGCATTAAGTGTACTTTGTGATGTGATATCAAGTTTCAGTAAAATGTTTGTGTCGTGAAAATTTGCTGAACAAAATAAAAATGGCTACCATTTCCAAGAATGGACACAGTTTTGCACCGGTTGTGGACACCCTCGATTTTTGTGTTTAAAGCGTGTGTTTGGCCATAAAACTGTCAAATATCGTTGATTATGCTAGTGTAACATATTTTTACAGCATTTTTGTGAATTTCTGTGCATTTTTAGCCATGTCAACACCAAAAAAATCGTCCGATTCAACAAATATCAATTTTAATGGGCTGGTCGTTGCCAATAAGCAATGCCTCATCGATAAGAAGGCCGTCAAAGCTACAGCCAAGGAATATGGGCTTCCTCAAACCACTTTGATCCGGTATTTGGAGAAATTCAGAGCAAATTTTGCAGATGTTTCGTCCGTTGTTGATTCGGTTTTGTTGGAATTCGTTCGAGATTGTAACCAACGAACTCCATCAAACATGGTGTGTTTTTTTACCTCTCTCACATGAAGCGTAAAATACTTTTCCGGTATTGGTCCGTTTGACCCTGATGCTTTCTCCGAAGCCGACTTCATTGAGGCTGTCGAACAAAGAGCAGTAGAAGTCGCCACAGAAGCTGATCTGGATGAAGACAATCAGCGTCGTAACATCGTTTCCGCCGATCCCAATATTGGGCGATAAGAAGAGGTGTTGTCCTCCCCCGAGCCATCCACTTCACGAGCGTCTTCGGCTAGCCGCTTATCAGTGTTGGATGAAATTGGGCCGGTGCAAGGAACTTCTCCGAAAAAGCCATCAAATCCCGGTCGCAAGCCAATGCAAACCACTGAGCTAACTTCTCCGGAAAGCGTCGAGGTTTTCTGCGAGAAGGCAAAAAAACAGCTGAGCGCGCAGCCAAGCGTGATTCTGTGTCGCACTAGAAGAAGACCCCCCAGAAACGTATCCGGACAGGAAAACGACAGGCAACACCACCAGCCAAGCCATCGGCCAAACGCGGTGCCAAGAAGAAGGCGTCTTTGTCATCGGAAGAAGACGAAGATGTCGAGTTCTGTTTGGTTTGTTTGGTGCTCTTGTCAAAAAAACTGACCGCTGCGAATTCGATATATTGCATTTCGGAATCATTTTTTTTCTTCTTAAATAAATAAACGTTATTTTTTCATCAATTCATGGCCATTTTACTTTATATTTTTCCATTTCTAGCGATTTAACAAGGGTGTCCACAACCGGGTACAAAAAAAATTTTGGCCAAAAATCATCACTTCATATACATGGCTGTAAATTTTTTTCCATTTGTCTAAAACAATAGGTTACTTCAGAGGAAAGTTAGCTAGAGTCTCTAGCTTTACAATGATGTTCATATCACCGCATAATGTTGACTTGGAAAAAAGTTATTAGTGAAAAACGCAACTATGTCCACAACCGGAGACTCTCCCCTAATAAAAATCAATTGGTTGCGAATCGTTAAGCTCTAAAGAAGTTCTATAAATTGGAACTACGTTTCAATCAAATATTTTGGATGGAAATCGTTTAAGGAACTCTGAATGCCAAAACCTTTAGAAGTTAGTTAGCGCTTGCACATTTTGTAGATAGAGTTCCATCGAGCCACACAGCACTAGTTTTTTCAATATTTCTAAAAGCAATAGATTTCATATTGTGTGAATTAGACCGTACATGCCTTATATGAAAAGTAATTTTTTGTCTAGTTCTAAGCACAACATGGCTCATAAAATTCTGTATATTTAATAGAAAATATGTCAAAAATCCAAAATCAGATATATTGAGGTTTGATGGCCTCGAGAAGGTTTTAAAGGTTCCAATTTCCCCTTAATTTTGTTTTTGAGCTGATAGAAACGTCATAGTAGGCACACAAAAATTTTGTGAAAATTGTAAAAAAAAATATTTCAACATATCGTACAATTGATGCAGCAACAAATCGGACGGTTATTGCCTTCAAACTAAACAGATATGTATTATGAAGGAAAAATATTCATGGCATAGTCAACTATGCACTTGTAGATTATATAAACAATGTGTTTACTAAAAATTTTGTTTTTTATAAAAAAAAAAAATTGTGGGTTCTACCGAGAATTGAACTCGGTTCGCCGGATTCAAAGTCCAGAGTGCTTATAACAACACCATTGAACTTACAATTCAACATGAAATATTTCATTAATTTGTTCGACCCTTTTGTAAAATGTCGTTTTCTACATTGACAATTCAAAGATAAATTAAGGAGAAATTGGAACTTTTAAAGCCTTCTCGAGGCCATCAAACCTTAATATATCTGATTTTGGATTTTTGATAAATTTTTTATAAAGTATACAGAATTTTTTGAGCCAGGTTGTGCAAAGATCGTCACATGTTGAAAATCGTATGGAGAAATGTCCGGTCTAGTGTGAATAGAGAGTTTCTTACAAAACTCTACTAGTGTCGAACTGTACTTCCCTAAAAATATCTTAAACTACATAGAACTTTTTTAAGCAGGCTCGAGGTCATTTAAGTTTAGGATATTGTCTAAAACTTGTCTAAAACAAGACACGCATAACACCACATTGGAGGCTGGTTGACAGTATAGCGCTTTTTCTTGAATACCAATTCAATCTTCAGCTGTCTCTGCCTGCCCTTAGTGTGTTAGCAGAAGTTACCTCATGACAGAATTGCTCTAACCGCTTGCAAAATCCGGCATCAGCAACAAACGCCAAACACACAAAGGCCTTTAATATAGCAATTTCTTTACACAGGTTGACCGGCATCACCTATTTATCCATCATCAATTGCCAACTATTAAATCTGATCTAATCATCAAATTTTGCATGTTTCCAAATTTTTATACCCGTTACCCGTAACTTCGGTCGAGCCGAAGTTAGCTTACCTCTATTTTTCAATCCTATTACCTTCACCCCTCCCAAGTCCTAGTAAATCAGTTTATATCAAAGTCAGTTACAAAATGGTTTATTATTTACATTTCTTTAAATATTAATTAAAATTGCATAATCACACTTTGCTTATAATCCTTTATAAAGATTGTTTATCTTAAAACATAAATACTCAAAAATTGGTATATCTACACCTGGATTACTTCAACCTTTACCCTTAACTGTTTCTGGTTAATTAAAGGGAAATCTCACATTCTCTCTCTCTCTCTCTCTCAGTGCCAAAGCCATATAATCATGTAATTGAGCAGATGTAGCCCCAATGCTCATTCCCCCTCCTTTCTCCCCCATCTAAGCAGTTTACACAATTTACATAAAAGCTGGATGGAGCACAAAAAAAAGGGGGAAACTCTCACCAACTCTGGGCAATGATTATAAACCGGCATAAATTTAAATTGAGTGTCACTAACTCGGAGCGGAGCAGCGCTTTTGGGGGTTGGATGGCTACTCTGGGTAAACAAAGCCACACAATGACCAGAAAATAACCGAAGGAGCCAAAAAAGCAGCCGCCCAAAGCAAACACAATAAGAGTAAGTGGACCAAACTCAAGGAGGAGGAGCAGGAGCAGGTCAAGCAGCGTATAAAATTCATAAAATATCCGCACTTAAAAACGCTGCCGGGCACAAAACTACAAAATAAAAAGCCCACAGAATATATTTTTTTTATTTATGCTTTTTGTTTTGTGTAAACAATTTTCTTGGCTCTGTATTTGTCAGTAGCACATGTGGCTAGGAATTTTTATCTTTTTATCTCTTTAAACCATGTTCGGTTTAATCAAACAAAACACGGGATAAGTAGGGACAGGGACTTGTCAGTCAGTCAAAACGCTGTCATTGTTTCAAATGCAAATCATTTGTACAGGCCACTAAACAGCACACAGGAGGCAGGATGAACAGCAGCAGCTTTGGTCCTGTATCCATTGTTGTTATTATTGTTATTTGATTTATGCCCGTTGCGTGTGCATTAAAGTGCAAATTGTAGCCCATACCCCCTCCCCCCTCTCCCTATCCCTTCCTCTATTATCATTGTATCGTATTTGTATATTGCATTTTGTAAACATTTAATATTCCAATTATGTCGCACAATTGAATTCCGTCCAATGGCAATTTGCTTGGCTCTGCTCCATGATTGAATCTGATTCTCATGTGTGCCGTTAGGTCACGATCTCGATCCTGTTATTGTTACCCATGGAAATTATGCATCCAATGATATTATAATTTTTGTTAAAGAGCGGAAAATGTGCATTTGCATTGGACAGGTTGTTAGGTGGATTTATTGGGAATCTATTGGGAAATTTATTCTGCATTTGGTTTAAGTTCGATCTAGAGCTGTAAAGGGCATTTTCAGTAAATTCAGAGTAGAATAGGGAGGAGTTACAAATTTCACGCTTTGCTAAAGTAGCTTTAAATTAAATTTTCCCTTTTTTATATGGGATATCTTCTACTTAAATCTGAGAATCAATGACTTAACTTCCAATTTGGATGTATGACAAATTATACTATTGGGTTGTTCACTTTGTTGAGCATTTAGGGTCTTGGTAAAAAATGTGTAAGCATTCCCAACTACATTTTCCTCAGAACAAATTGTATTGTATTGTTCTTTCACTTGCTTAGCACGATAACAGTTTCGGCAATCGCTCTTGCTATATGCAAGCTGGCACCAGATTTTCACACCACACCGCACCATTTGATTGGTATTTGAACATTAGCGCAGTATATACACCATCAGCAGATTAAAGTAGTCACTCGATAAGGTATCACCCTGCCTAAAAACTCTTTTCGTATTATATGGCTCGGAGTGGATTATTCCCAGTTTGACGAACTTTTGCGTGATTCTCAACGTCATCATGCATAGTTGAACTTACTTACTTGCAGAGCATTCCAGGAACTAATAGGGTGTGGACGGGTGTGGTGCAGCGGTTAGTGTGTCGGCCTACTGTGCGGGAGGCTTGGGTTCGGTCCACCTTATATTAAGTTTTTCTCAAATTGAAAAAGAAAAAAGTGTTCGTATTAACACGACTTTTGCCGCGACAAAATTTACAATCCGGAAAATTGATAAATTTGTGATGTGGAATATGGTCAGATTGAGAAGTGAAGTCAACTTTATCGAGATCGAAATATGGTCACGGCAATTAGTAGTGAACTGGAAAAGTGTTGTAAGGTAGTCTTTTATCGTTTCGGTATTAGTGGACCAGGAAACATAATAGAAATGACGAGACCAAAGTTGGAAAACGGAAATTTAATTGTGGATGGCTTAAGAAAGTCCAACAGGTGTTTGGTGGCATCGAACGAGTGAGTATTTTATTTGATTTTATAGTGTCTGTCAAAACCCGCGACGAAGAGACAATTACAATAATCTAGACGACGACGGAAAGATGCATCAAACCATGAACCATTCTATAAACTTTGTGGACCCTAAAACGCAAGCTTTAACACATAGAGCACACTTCAGCACTTGGAGATATGAGGATAAGTTTCAGTTTCACAAAAAAAATTTCCTCTACATTCAGTAAGAGCTTTTGAAATATTTATGGCCATTGGACATCGGTACAATCCAATGGTAGATTATATTTTTAACGGAGATATGCATTTTGACGACGTACGGAAAGCAAAAAAGTGCCGTAGGCGGAAATTTAAATATTGCTCGACCAAATTTCCATTTGAGTATTTACAAAAGCGCAAGCGTTGGTAAATAAGAGGAGGATTGCATAATCAAAATTATTATGAAGAGTTGATGGATGGCAACATGGCATGGAATGGTTAGCGAAGCTTTTCATATAACCAAAGACTATTATGAAGATTTGGTAGACCGCAATAGTAGACGGTAGTATAGAACAAGTACATAAAGCTTTGATAGGTAGCGTTGGTATGCCAGACTGTAGATCTCTCTCTCTCTCACCGATGTTTTTCGTTTATGTGTTCTGCCGAATGCTTTTCGCTATACACAGCGGCACGAGCCGAACTCTTGCGGAGGCTTCTGCGAAGAGACCAAATACGTTTTCATTCGCTCCCTGGTGTTCAATGCAACAGGGTCGAGGCAGATCTGCGTAGCAACGACCGCACACACACACAATCAAAAATTGGTGTTCTCTTCTTATTTCGTATTGCTGTTTTTGCTGAAAATATATTTTGTGCATTCGTATTGGTTTTGACGCGCTGGTAAGCTCATTCATCTTAAAATATAATAAAATATAATAATTATACCAAAGGAACACAGAGTATATTAAGTTTGTGCAAAAGTATGTAACAGTGAGAAGGAATCTTTTCCGACCCTTTAAAGTATATATATTCTTGATCAGCATCAACAGCCGAGTCGATATAGCCATGTACCCCACAGTTTTGTAGATAGAGGGTTCGTAAATTTTAAAGATAGTTAGTAATTAGCTTTAATTATCGATTCGCTGAAGAAATGATAAGGATCGGTTCTCAAGTTATGAACCTTCTAACAAAACGCTTTTTATTCAACAGAGAAAGAGTGAGAGAGAGAGAGCGAAAGAGAACCTTAGAGATGAGCAGCGCTGCATTTAGCTCCTACTCCAGGTACAGAGTATGTTATAGTGGGGCTCGACCGACTAAATGGAACAAGCACAACGAAAGAGAGCAACACGAGAACAATCGAAAATTTACCGTGGCACATAATAAAAACTCTTGAAATTGAACGAGACGGAGATCTCTTGCCTATTTTTGCTTTCGTGATTGTTCAAAGAGGCAAGTAGAAATCATGCTTTCTTCAGCAAAAAGCCAACTGAAGATTCATGCGGGAGCATGATGAAGCGGTCTCGTATAGGCAACCAGCTCTTTTTGGTGTATAATGCAAAAGTTGCAACTTTTTCGGACTTTGAACCAGCTAAACTAACTAATTAAATATTGGAAAGGTCGCCAGATAAATTGCAAACATGTATTTCGTAACGCCCCTCGTATCCCTCTGCAGAAAATTCTTGCAAGCTCCTCCTTTGTCCTATCTGTGTGTGTGTTTCATTGTAAACCATTCCAGCAACACGTAGAGGTGGCTATTTGGGCCGTTGAACGAATGCACCAACACACTTGCTAAATGTTAGGGCATGGATGGTGGTCGGATGTGGGTAGGACTTGGGACTTGAGAAGAATGTGTGCGATGAGTGGTTGGGATGTGGGTGGAAATTAAGGCGAAAGAGGGTGGGAAGCGGGTGAGATGTGGGTGGGTTGGGAGTGGTAGGTGGGTGGGAATTAAAGGAAAACTCGGCAGATTAGAAACAAATTTTATGGAAGAACAACATTTCCCGGGTCAGTAAGTTTCTTTAATTTGTCTCTGTTTTTAGATTAAGATTACTATTTCTGCCTTTTATTCCTTTACGACTGTCGTTGTTTTTATTTATCTTTATATATATATCAGCACAATAGACAGAAATAACGGAAAAATAGAAAAAAAGTGATCTTGTTGTTGGTATTTCAATTCCCTTAGAGTTTTCATCTACAGAAACATTGCCATTGCCAATTTATACACTATTAAGAGAGCTTGTGATTTTGAAATTAAGTTCATCATTATGTTTCACATCAAAGCCTTGTGAGTGTCAACGACACTTAATTTAAGTCCCCCCAGATAAGTAAAATCTTGCACCGTGCTACGCCATAAAGTTAGATTAATATAAATTGGAACTATTAAAACTGAAACCTTTAATATATATTCCCCTTCAACCCACCAAAACTGCTTCACCATTCTTAATTCTTTCCTCAATTCTTTTACTTTTTTAATAATTGCGCATACGCCACGTTGGCTTTTGTGTGTAACTGTGTGCCTCAATGCATTCGTTGCAAAATTTTGCATTGAAATTATCAAAAGAAATGAACAAAAAAAATAAAGAAAAGGAAATACATTTCTCCCCGCTCCCCCTCCCCCTGCCCGCCCCCTGTCGCTTTTGTTGGGCAAACAGACAAAACCTCAATAAAAAATTGTTACTACAATATTTGCAGCTTAACGCAAGCAAAAGAAATCTCTCACAATACAAAGTACAAGTGGGGCTGGCGCGATATAAAAAAAAAAAAGGAGAGAGTAGAAGCTGGAAGTGTACACTGCACATATTTCTGCAATTTATTTGGCAGCCAAAAAAAGAAACCGTCGAGCTGCTGCCATCGTTTTCACATTAACAGCCAAAGTGAAACGTATGCACTTGCCAGGACAACGTCCTTGCGTATTTCCTTGCTTGTTTCGCGTTTCGCGTTGCGCGCTTTCTTCTGCAGTGAGAGAGCGCGAGAATTTCCCAGCAGGCAAATATATTTTTCAATAGCGTCGCAGGCGACGTGATTAATGCAAATGAAATAAAAATAAAATGCCACGGAGCAGTGCATAAATTTTAAAGTGCACGGAATGTTACACTTGAGACAGCAAAACCGGCGGGGCGTATGCTTGATAAAAGCGGGCAGTGGCAGGACTACTCCTCCTGCCCCATTAAAAGCCGCACGTAGCTCATAAAGTTAATCAGCGGTGCAGTTGCCGCAGTTTTTCATACCGCCAAAGGCAACGTTCAAACTACAAAGGCGCAACGTCCCCCCTCCCCCCCCTGCCACGCCCACCACATAGCGCCCATATTTGTGGTCGTCTCTTTGGGATACGTTTGGAAATCTATGCGCGGCATGCACAAATTTATCGCTGGCATGTTTTATGCAACCTTCACCCAAATGCCTGGCCCACCCTGTCCTGTGTCCTGTGTCCTGTCCATGATGTGTGCTCGCTCCCGCTCGCTTTTTGATGTTTTGAGGTTTTTGGCGCTAAAAAATGCTTTGCCCGGCGGCGTCCAGTAAAGGAAAACACAAAAAACTATTGGCATTTTTTTACTCGCATCTCAGGCATGCCAAAGCACTGGACGGAGGACGGAGGCGGAATGTGGGCGTGCCTCACATATGCACCAAACTATGCCACGGTCTGCCTTTTAGGCGTCGCGACGGCATTGATTGCCAGACAAAGTGTAGCGCGAAATTGAAATATTGAGCGAGAGATGTAAAGCAGTTTAAACCAAAAGCCAAAAAAGGTTGACCCTCAACCGCGCCACCATCCTTTGCCCGAAGCGACATGCTGGATAATGGATGGTAGTTGAGAGTGAGTTAAGGACCTCTGATTAAATATGAAAGCTGGGCAAAGTCAGTCAAAAGCCAATTGGATTTGACTATTGAAGAGCGGGTAAGGGGAATGGATTTGGACCATGACGAAATAGAATGTTAAGGACGAAGATTGATTATGAGATTATTTCTTTTTTAAAGAAAATACTTGGAAAGACAAAAAATGCCTTTGTCTGCATTTGAATGTCCAGCCCTTGGTTAAGTGCTTAACAAAAGTAATTGTGATGTCAATGCATGTTTGATCTATAATATCCATGTAATTTCCTTCATTTATAGACGCACACCTGAGGCATACTATAAATCCCGCTCATCTAGCACACACGCAACATGCCTAAAGCAAGGGTAGGTCTACTGAAACCAACCTGCGGTCTCTGGTCTCAAGGATTAAAAGATCACTTGAATTAAGAGACTTAACTTTTGTAGCATTTCTCGACATAAAGGTTGCCTTCAGTAACATCCAACCTAAGGGCATAACCTCTATCATGACAAAGGTGGGAGCAGATCTGCCGCTAGTAAGATTCATCGACCAAGCGCCAACCAGCATCAACTAAGTGGTGCAAGTGTTGGCAGTATCTTTTCAGAGGTATCTTTCCGCTGCTGTGGGTTGTAACAGTTAACCAACTGTTTCGACTTATGGAGGCGAAAGGACACTTTGTGGTGGCTTACACGGATGATATTACCATCTTCAAATGTTCACTCAGGAAAAAACGACCGGGAAAGTTTTACACCGATTGGGATAGAATTTATGCCGTTTGGTAGTTGAAATTTTATGTATGTTTTGTTCTTAAATTAAGTGCGAAACATACTAGAATAGAAAAACGACTATTAAAATTATTGAAATAAGAACAAAAGTTCTTGAATCAAGTACATTTCGTACTTACAGTTAGAATAAAAATTAAAGAAAAGATCGTACTTAGCTTAAGAACAAAATTTCTTGGATTAAGTACAGAATTGACTTACTATGCAAGGTGTGCTACGAAAAATTCGAATTATTTTACGTTGAATCTGTTCTTGATATTCCATCCTGATTCTAGTACTTTGGTTATGGACTAAGGGTAGATTTCTGACCTACAGTATAAACATCTTGGCCTTTGGTTAATTCATTTTCCTTGGATTCTGATAGTATTCAGAGACCTTAATAGGCTTAGACCAAGAACACTTTGTACTTTTTTACCCGTTACTCGTAGAGTAAAAAGGGTATACTAAAGTCGTGCAAACGTATGTAACAGGCAGAAGGAATCATTTCCGACCATATAAAGTATATATATTCTTGATCAGCATCAACAGCCGAGTCGATATAGCCATGTCCGTCTGTCCGTCTGTCTGTATGAACACCTAGATCTCAGAGATGGTAAGAGATAGAGGTTTGACATTTATGGGACAAATGCTTCTTTTATCTGCACGCAGATCAAGTTTGTTTCAAATTTTGGCCACGCCCCCTGCCGCCCCCGCAATTTGGAAAATACGTTATATCTCCTACAGTTTTGAAGATAGACGATTCGTGCCTTTTAGAAATAGTTTTTAATTAGCAAAATGAATCGATTTGCCGAAGAAATGAAAAAGATAGGATAAGCGGTTCTCAAGTTATGAGCAAAAATGTTAAAAATAGCCGTGTTAAAAAAGTGTTGCATACTTTTTAGATGTTCACCCTAAGAAACGCAGGAAAACTGTTAAACATGTTTTTTCATGAGTAACTGGTATATCGAAGTCGGTTAGAGCCGACTTTAACTTGCGCTCTCGTTTTAAGCTTTATTTTGTTTTAAAAAATAATTTGGGTTTGACTTTAGAATTTATTAGACTTCAATGAAAAACCTTTTTTCACTTATTTTGAGAGTAAATCGGGCTGTACTTAGGACCAGAACAAATAAATAAAATGACCAAAACGATATTATAATAGAAACGTTCTTAAAATATCCCAAAAAGATCTTCAAACAAGTATTTCGGGATTGAAAAAATCGTACTTGATATAAGGATTTTGTACTTTAATCAAGCACAAAGTTTTTGGTTTTTTCTGAGTGTTGAATGTTTCCCCAAAAAAAGTCAACCATTGCTCTATTCTCTTTAAAAAGGCTATAGGCCGTAAATGGCACCTTTTTCCCCCAATCAGCTCTCCTCTATAGAGTACTCGGGAAACAATCAGCCCTATTCATTCTGCAAAAAGTACAGAGAAGTACGGAAATATGTATATATATGTATGAACGCCACCAACGGAAACGCTAAATACCTTCTACCACTGAACTTTGTATCAAAGCAATATTTGTCAAAACAGCCCTAAGACTACGAGAATACAATTCCTGGAACAAAAGTGTTTCACTCTACCAATTTCCGAGCGAACCTAAACATGAACCAAACCTAAAATTAGTCAAAAATGGGCTCGGTTCAAAAATTATATAATTGTTCCTAGATTGTATAATGGTGATTTCCAAAATATCTAAATCTGTGGTGCCCAAAACGCGAATAGCCTATCCCATGGGATGGGAACTCATAATTCTGCCGGCGTCGCAGCCGACAAACGCATAGACAGAGAGAATACGTGTGTTCTATAAAAAGCTTGTTTGCTTGTCATGACGTTTACTTTGTGTTTCGCTGTTACGCATTCAAGCGCGGAGCTTGTTCAATTTTTTCAAATATAAAGATATCAAACTTATGATCATTTTTTTTTGCGACCTTCTAAATCCGCTCCGTGAACCTGATCCCAAAAAGTTTGAAGAATTTGAACCCTGGAGTAAACCCATCCCGATTTTTAGAAGGTTTGCAGCCCTGATATTAAAAATGCTAAGCCACTTACGGAATGTTGGATATCTGAATGAAATCGATCGACATTTCGCTATACACCTTATATAGGTGCCTGGACATCGCTACATAGAAAGAAATGAGTCTTGAACCTTTAAATTTTTTCTGCACTTTAGATCAAGCCCTGTAATTCTGTTTGCTAATGAATCCATTGACCCTAAAATAAGCTGTTTCGCTGAAGACAGTTTTTCACATTTCTTATATTTCTTTTCAAACTTTTCTTCAAACTTTGTTGGCGTTGCCATATGTTACAAATCACACCTGAGGTGTGCACCGATCGTTGCTCATAAGATTTTGTTTTGCAATCTTTGGATGATTTCGATGCTGATTTACCATATTTTTTACCCGTTTGAGTTGAATCGGGGATTGTAAGAAAAGAATTCAAAATAATTTGATATGTGACTTTCCTATATGGGAAAATCCGCCCCAGAATGATATCAGGCCAAAAACTATTAGCCGATATAGCCGATCCGAATAAAATTCCGTTGGCAAATCTTTTTGACAAAATGAACGTGGAAAAACGTTGCCTCAATTTTGGGGTGTGTTAAAAAGCCAAATAATATTTCTCTCTCCATTGTCTTAAAACTGACTTAACTGATAAATTCTATATTGATAAAGGCCATACTGAAGGGACTGATTGGTGTTTTGTATGAACTTTTAAACGAATTAAGATGGCTACACCTTTAAAGTTCTTCTTTTATCCTATAAAAATATCTTAATGTTCCCCTACTTTGGCAACTTTAATATGCTCAACTGGCATTATACCTGGGCCATAGGCAAGTTAATCCTTTTCAAGTCAAGTTTATTAGCTTTAGTTGGCTTTTGCACACACACGCTTCGCCGCTGTTATTTCAGCACTTTTGCTGCAAAAACAATTGACACTTGCCGACAATCTGTGCTTGGTTCACCCTCATCTTTATGCCATTCACGCTGCATTTTTCGCTGTCTTTAAGCAAACAGACGAAGAAACGAAAGAAACTGAGAAAAGTCGTGATTGCAGGCAAAACGCTTAAAACAGACAGACAGAAAATTCAGCAAAAACTTCAAAGGCAAGTGGGTAGATGGTTACATAGGCTGTTCAAACAATAGTGTCATGTGCTGTGTGTGTGGGGGAAGTCAAGGATCAAACCTTATCTACAGATTTAAAGTTGCAGCAGCTCTTTAGGCATTTGGGCCTCGCCCTTTTGTCAACGTTTATTGTGTAAATTAGAGGAGAGACAACAAATAACTGTAATGGCTTTGTTTTTGGGGCCAGGACTCAGGGTTCCAGGTGGCCAAGGACATTGGACATTGTTCTGTGCTCTCAGCGTACCCAAGGGCCGTACCAAAAACAAAAACAGTTAGATAAAAAAAGAAAAGCGAATATAATGGGCCAGCGAAAAAATGCGTCAAGGACAATAACAAAGAGATGGCTTGGGGTCAGAGGGGGTCAGGGGGGGGGAGGGCGGTACCACATTTGCGGTCGCCAAGGCGCATCATAAAAATGTTAATGAAGTTGACAAGGCGCCATACCCAAAGGCCTTTGAAGTCGGACGCCAATAGAAACGAAATTTCCACAGCAAATAAAATAAAAATTAACTGTGACCTAGAAAAACGAGAAACGAAACAGGAAATAAAATTAAATTGTGTAAAGGGAAAGGAATTCCATGTTCAGTTTAAAGAAAAAATCCACAAGCTTATGCCTGTTTGCCTTTTGCTTTTGTTTCGCTTAAGAAACCAATTTGTAATTGTTATTTATTTTGCCTTAATGAAGTGATTTCCGCAAACTGATAAACAAATATGAGAGTTGCCGCAGCTGCCACAAAATGTTCCTCTCTGTGTGTGTGTGTGTGCTCTTGCCCCTAGGTCAAATTATGGTTGAGTAAAAATTTTTCACTAATTTTTGGTGATACAAAATGAAATGTCTGTAATTTCCCTGGAGCAAAATTGACATAAAAAAAAAACTGTGTAAGCGGGAGCCGTGGCCAACAACTGGCAACATGGCTTCAATCATTACTCATCATCCATCAACTTTGCGTATTTCCTTTTCTTCTTTTTCTTTCATTACATTTTATTTTTGGCAAGCAAATGTGCAAGTGAAAAGATGTGTGTATAAAAAATAAATGAAAATGCTTGCCGCAGCGCTGGGGCAGGGCTTGGTCGACTAATTCGTGCATGCGAAGCGAACGGAGTATAAATTATCATCATGGAAAACAAGTGGAAAATGTCATTTATCATATTTTTCGGTTGCAGCGACAGGCAAAGCAACAAAGAGACACCGGAAAACGCACAGTGGCAATCACGTCACACACACAGTACATGGACCATGTGTGCGCATCTGCCTCTGTGTGCCAGTATGAGTGTGTGTGAGTATTCACCAAAAAACCTCAAATACCGCTAGTATTTTTACTAATTTTGTAGAAAATAAAATATGATAAAACAGTCAACGTATCGCTTGTTACGCTTGGCTGTTCTTTGACAATTTGTTTGACAGCTGAAAGAATGCTTTCGGCTTCAGTTCGAAACAGACTTCAGATCGTTTTCGATTCGGACAGTTTTGGGTTCAATCTTCAATTTCTTTAAGAAGGTGAGATATAGCGAATCGCGGAAAGAGAGAAAATAGAACATTAGGCCAAAATTAATTATACTTTTTCGTCCGAGGGACTTAGACTAGATATTTTTGTCCTTGCAAAAGATTCTGTTGGGTAAGCATTTTTCTTTGCAAAAGTCACTGAATGAAAGTCGCTAAACAAAAGCCAGTGAGTATTAGTCCATGAACTAAAGTCACTGAATAAACGGTAATGAGCATGAGTCACTGAACTAAGCGAGATTCAATGACACTGAAGACACTGAACTAGACTCTCGAAACAAAGGTCACTAAACTAGAGTCACTGAACAAGATTTACTGACCGAATGACACTGAATAAGAGTTACTGAGCAAAAGACTCTGATTAAGGGTCACTGTAGAAAAGTCACTGAAGAAAAGTCAATAAATTAAACCTAATGAAAAAACTCAAAGGTACTGAACAAAAGACACTGAACCAGAGTCAGTGAACAAAAGACAACGAGCAAAAGTTTGTCACTGAATTAAAATCACTGAAAAAAAATCCATGAACAAAATTCGCGATACAAAAGTCAATGAACAAAAGCTAGTGAGTATAAGTAACTGAATAAAAGTGATTGAGCATGATACACTGAACTAAACACACTAAACTACAATCACTCAACAAAAGTCACTAACTAAATATCACTGAATAAACATCACTGAACAAGAGTTACTGAGCAAAAGACCCTGAATATGGGTCGCTGTAGAAAAGTAAAGAAAAATCATGAATTAAAATCAATGAACAAAACTCAATGAAGAAAAGTGACTAAACGAAAGGGACATAATGAACTATACCAAGCCAGAGTCACTGAACTTGAGCTACTGTCACTGAATAAGGGACACTGTAGAATCAGTGTAGAAGAGTCACTGAAAATAAGTCAAGGAAGGAAAATAAACAAATTAAACTCATTCAAAAAAACTCAATGAACGAAAGTCACTAATCAAATGGCACTAAACAATAGAAACAGAGCCAGAGTCACTGAACAAATGTCCCTGAACAAAAATCACACAATATAAAAATCCTTGAAAAAAATTCACCAAACAAAAGTCAATGACAAATTTTCATTGAAAAAAAAAGAAGAATAGTTAGTAAACAAAAGTCACTGAACAAAAGTCACTGAAACGATAAAGTCCTGTAAGAAGTCATGTACAGTTCCTCTAACTTTTGTCAGTTAGCGGCTCAATCGGGGTCTAAACACTTCCCTGCTGACCAACACCAGCACATTTTTCGTTTCTCTGCATTAGACCGGCCCTGACCCATTTAGCATTTGGAAGATCATTTTAGCAAGAATCAAGGTGATTAAAAAGAGATTCATTTCATGCGCGATTTAGAAAAGAAAAATGACTCATGCAAGTGCTCAAACTGTGATTCATTTTAAAACGACTCGAAAAAGACGCGCAAGTAACTTGAAAAGGAATCGAAACTGATCTGAAAAACTGGATAGAAATGACTCTTTATAAAGAGTTGCAGCTAAGATACCATTTTCTCCCGACAAAAGTGTCATTAATGATCAGAACATGAGCGCATTTATGACTATTTTAATCAGACAGAGGACTCGACAAAGACTCGAATTTGATCTCTCTACTAAACACCCACTTTTTACGGTCTGGATACACCATAGCAACAGGTGGAGGGAGGCTTCTAAATGAAAGTAAAGTTTATCTTTGGTGTTTCAACTGGATACTCGGATTACCATGTTCACTATCTTTTTCTAGCGTGTACCTTGAAGCCATAATAAATGTGAGGCACCTGTCAGCGTGAAGAGAGGAACAGCGCCTTTTCTTTTTGCTATGGGAAACATTTTAAATCAGCGATGATCTTGTCTTGTCCCCAGAAGTCTAAGACATTTCGTTATTTACACATACACGAACCAAACGCATGCCAAAGCAAAGGCCAAAAGAATAAACAGCTCTTCAGCTATTTTGGACCAACGCGAAAATGAAACGACGCAAACCACCTCTGACGTACGTCATAGACCGTTGGCCAGCAATTGTAAAGCAGTTCGCTCTCTTGCCCAAAGCCACAGTATGTTTGGCCTCTGCGGGCCAGGCATGGCCTTCGCTGTTGTAAAGCAATTTGATTGCTAGTGCTTCTTTGAGGTGAGGCTAATATTTTCTAAATATTTAAAAAACTCAGTGTTCTTATAAGAATGAGCTCAGGTTCTATTTTAAAAGAGTTTCCTTTAGAGAATTTTGAGAACGGTTTATTATATTATATTTGGCCATTTGATTGTTATTGGATTGGATTTTGATTGTTAATTTATCGATATTGGCGTTGCCACATATGAAACTGTTTGAACTACACTGAGAAAAAAAATTCAATCTAAAATCTAGATTGAAATTTTTTTTTCGAGAATCTTTTAATTTTGTAATAGCAAGATAAAAAAACCTTGAAATGAGATTCAAAATCTTAAAAACAAGATTTATCATCTCGAAATGTATCAACCGTCCTACAGTTTTAAGTAAAGCTTTAGTTAAAAACCTTTATGATATATATAAATAAATTTATTTTGTTAAAAAAAAAAATTAAAAAAAAAAAATTAAAAAAAAACAACTCGGCTCTACTGGGACTCGAACCACAACCTACTCGTTCCAATAAAGCTTTTGACTTCCTCTTTACCGTCTCTGCTATTGAAGGAATTTTTTTCGCGCGACCAGTTGCAGTGTAAGAACTCAGCTGGTATTGTCTTGCTGAGTTCTTAAACAACGATTAGTGACGATCCAACAATGAGGCTGAACAGCCGAGATGGCTGAGTGCCGATGCAGTGTGGTCAATCACCCCGAGGTACTCAGTTCAAGTCCCAGTACCAGCGAATTATTAATTAACATTTATATAAGTTTTTCAGAAACAACAAATTGTTAATAACTAAATCAAACACAACAAAAAAAAAAACAAAACATAAAAATAATAACAGCTTAATATAATTTTTTTCGTTTTTTCTTTTCATATTTAAAAATGAGATTGTTTCATCTTAAAGTCGAGTATAAACAATGTTTATCCAAGGTTGATGGATTAAGATTAAAATTGAGAAAATTGAGCATATAATACTGAGTTAAGATTATCTGGTCTTAGTCGAATTTTGACACCGTTTCTCTTTGATTCAAGATTATAATCTTAATTTTAGATTGATTTTTTTCTCAGTGTAAGTACTAAATATCCATCACGCCTCCACTTAAGCTTTGTATTACATTAGAACAATATACAAATGACAGAGTGATTTGTAAAGGAATATAAAACAACTGTTACGATATTAATTCAATGAAAATGATCGTAAGTCTATATAAGGTTATGTGTACTTGCAGCTTGAAATGTATATAATGCCTATAATTCAAATTGCGTATACATAAGAAAATTCTTATATTCTAATTTTCAAAACTTTATTATTTTTTTATGACTTTACCATCCTGTCGAGGTCTTAGATTCATTTGTTTTTCTTGATTTTTCGCCTTCTCTCCATCACTAAGTTTTTCAGAACCCTCCTCAGTTGGCATTTCTGTTCTTTTACGCATTTGATTACAGTGACGTTTAATTTCTTTATTGTTGCGGGTATGTATGCATATGTAGGACCTTGGGCCTAGCTGTTGCTGTAACTGTAGCTTCTAACCATTTAGGTTTGTTAGGGTCACGGTAATCACGAATAAAAACTGGTTCATTTTTATTGTTACCTTTGTGATTGGATACGCTTTTCTCTTGGCGACATATTGTCGTTTCAATGCTCTCATTACATCAATTCACGCAATCTTTTAGCTTTTTTGTCTTCACCAAATTTGTAAATCTACTTTGCCGGCCAATCGATGTGAGCAGGGGCATATCGTAAAAGTGCGGTAGATAATTAGATAGATTTGACTACAGACGTAGAACCATAGAACCATACTATTAGTATAATGAATTATGTTTCAGCACATCTGCTAGAACCAACAAGTAAGATCGTGGCAGTCGTGTGGCTTGACTCCGACTTACCATGTACTATTCTGTCTTTTTTACATGTATTAGGGTAAATAGAAGTGGGGTTATTGTGCGTGACAAGTGTTAGCTGTAAGTGTTACAGCAAAATTGCTCTTTATTTTTCTGTCTCTATTTTGGTTTAAGTTTGTGAGTAGTAAATTTGGTTCCTTGCTTGAAGAGAAAATGCAAAGAGCGATTAATTTTTTTTCGCACTCAATAATTCACTCTAGGGTCTAATTGAATCGACTTGCTTAAACAGCTGCCACAATTTAAAGCTCTTGCTCTTTAATGAGGCTTTAAATTCATTCCAAAAATATTTCTGATATTTTTTCCACTAATTTGCTATTTTGTTATTAATTAAATCCCTATTGATTTTCAGACTAGTTGTTTATTAATTTACTAAGTTCGCTCACTGATTTTGACATTTTTCAATTATTATGGAAATTTTTGCATACATTTTCCAATTAAAAAAAAATACTCACACACACACATACACACACCTATTGCTAACCGCAAACATTTACCCAAAGACATATGAGTTTTGGAATCATATTTTGGGGCCTCATATTCGTAAGTGAAATTCATGCATCGTTGATTGCAATACGCCAAAAAATGTTACCAAGGACGTTTTAACTAATATTACCTGGCAGATCAAAAATGTTTGCCAAAGTGAAAACAAAACTTGCACATGTCGAAAGCTATATAAATTATGACCTCAGAGATGCGGTTTGTCACAGGGGAGGGGGGAATACTGAGATTGAGATGGTTTTGGCAGCAAATCAAAATAAATGAAAAATGTGTCCACATTCAATGAGTTCTCAACATTTGAAATGATAACGATTTGCCCCATATTCATATTTGTACAATGCAAGAATTTCATGTTATTTCTTCATGGGGTTTTTATCAAGCCAATAAATTACAACTAAGCTGGGAGTCTGTGTGTGTGTGTGAGTGTGTGTGTAAGCTGCAGTATTTTGCATCTATAAGCGGCTTTTGTTGACCCAAATTCATTGAGGTAGGTAGACAGTAGCGTAGACTGGATTATTTGAATAATTTTAAAGGAGATTATTAAAAAAATAAACTAAAATTTAGTGAATAAATTTTAAGGAAAATTAAGCTGTTTTTTTCAGCTGTGCTCCTAAGCGTTTCTACAGGTTTTTTCATATATATATAATAATTGTAAGACTTAAGCAAATTTTTCTTGATTTTTTTGATAAGTCCTAAAAATCCCTACGAAAATTTTCTTAAAGCTGAGCTACCCCTTTGACTACACCCCTGTTGTCTTGTGTTTTTAATCTCTGGCCAAAATCAACAAATCAAATGAAATACAAAAGGCTAGCCTTAGGCCCTGCAGTGCCCAGTTGATTGCCAAAAATGTAAGAACAAATACAAAAATTATAGAAATTTTAGGGCATCCACTTTACAGTTCTTAACCTACCCCCTACCTACTCCCCCCCTTGCAACACTCTTTCTGAATTTCGTCAATTAGTTTATGCAACTTTGTTGGGCGCGTTGGGGCTTCTAAATAGCAAATTAAATGTAAACAACTAATGTTTCATTAGCAGCATAAAATGTGTGCTTAATTATTACGAGAGCTCTAAACTTACCTAAAAAAGTTAGTTTACACACACACAGACGCAATTAACTTTTACTCTATATGTGTGTGTGTGTGTGAGTGCAACTTTTTGTTGTGCATTTCATCTGAACTTTTTCGTAAATAAAAATACCACAACAAAAATTGCAAGTTAAATACTTTTACATATTTTCAACTATTTACCAACCTCCCTTCTTTACATTCCTATTGCGCAAATGTGCAACGCTTTGTTTGCCATCTAACCGCATTGAAAACTAGCTGCTAATAGAGGATAAGGCTGCCCATTGAATCAGGAAAGAAAGTTGAAGGAAACTTTACAAATTGCCAAAAGGCAACTTTTTTACAAAACTAATCCCTCTGATGTGCCGGAAGTCTGACCAAAGTACGAGCAAATAAAAGTGGGATTGACCAAACAATGGGATTGGTGGAGATGATTTTACTTTGGTAAGGAAAGAATGTTGTTGGTATGGAGTATGAATCTTTAGAGTGGGAGTCAACGATTCAAGTCAGTCTTGTTCTGAAATTTCAAAAAACTTTTTGAATGGCTTGAAAATTTAAAAAAAATTATAAATGATCCTCGAAGCAATTCTTTTAATGAGTCTTTCAACGATTATCTCAACGGTTCAACGACAGTTATAGTATAGTTCCAAAGGAGAATATTTGACTGCCGCTACAGTTCCAAAATCATTCCTCTACGGCAGCGTCCGGCAAAACACACATGCTTGTTTTGCCTTTGAATGTGTGCGATCAGACACGCGAGAGCGCTCTCAGTTAGCACATGTTTGTTAGTGCAAAAGAGAGCAAAGTACGCTCGTATAGTGTCTGTGTATCGACGCCGCTGCTACAGAGGATGGACGTCGCTACTTGTATACACAGAATACTGAACGGTGCCGGACACTGCTCTACGGTACCACAATAGTTTCAAATTCGACATAAGAACGGTTTAACTACAGATTCCCAAGAGATCCACTACAATTAAACAATAGCTTAACGCTAGTTCCACCAGCGTTCCATAATTGTTCCACAAAAGTTCTAAAAAGACGAAAGTTGCACTTCCAATTAAAAATAGCGCTGACACTGAAACCGGATAATGTAATGAAGAAATGTACAACAAATGTCTACTGGAAGGTGTATTTCCTGATACCAAGGCCAGGCAAGGCACCGAACGAAGCTGCATCATATAGACCAATGTGCCTGAACAGAGCAGTGCACGCACGGAGACGTATGACATATCCGGAGGTGTTCCGCAAGGATCCGTGCTAGGTCCATTATTGTGGAACGCGATGTACGATGGCATCCTACGACCATCTCTTCCCTCAAAAGTACAAGTCGTGGGATTTGCGGATGTAGATTGTAGTGGCAAAACACCTCAGGCAGGAAGAGTCGCTGTGCAACCTATCTATCAAACAGATAGAGGCATGGCTTTCGTCAGCGGGCGTAAATCTAGCGCCACACAAGTCTGATGCTGTTCTTATAAGCAGCCGAAAAAAGGTGGAGAGTGCACAACTAATAGTGGGCAATACTGTGCTCACTTCAAAGAGAGCGCTTAAGTACCTGGGGGTAATGATCGATTCCAGACTCAATTTTCAAAAGCACTTGGAATAAATAGGTGCCAAAGCGGCATCCACCAACAGAGCGCTGTCTAGGATAATGCTGAATACCCGAGGCCCAAAGCAAAATCGAAGATTGCTGCTCACCAGCGTTACGAGATCCACCATGCTGTACGCCGCTCCAGTCTAGCTGGGAGCCCTGCAGGTAAAAAGCTACAGCCGTGGTCTGCAGGCAACACATCGGCTGGGTGCAGTCAGAATATGCTGTGCGTTCCGCACAGTGTCAAATGACGCAGCGCTTGTAATCGCAGGAGTGCCGCCCATTGACGAGCTAGCCTCAGTAGGCACTAAGGTATTCAAAGAGGTTCACGGGAATAACGTTCGAACTACCCTCAAAAAGGCAGTGCGAACGACCGCCCAGGAAGAAAGCCTGCTTTCTTGGCAAAACCGGTGGGATACATCCGCTAAAGGTCGCTGGACGCAACGTGTACCTACCGCGGAAACTTGGAGGAAGATGCTGAACACGCCTTCTTTGTCTGCCGCAGGTTCAGAAGTGAAAGGCAGCGCTTAGAGGAATCTCTGAACCTAGTCCCACTTATGCTGGAAAGTAGCGTGCACTGGGATCTTGCTAGCCAGTACGCTGCTTCTATTTTGATCGAGCTGCGAAGATTGGAGCGCAGTAGAAGGAGCGTGACGGAGTAAGGGCGCTGAGGTAAGTAACAATAGTCCCTTAAAGTTTCAATATAGTTCCACTACAGTTTCACAGCAGATCGACAATCCCTCTTTTAGTTACGATTTAAATCGATGTTTAAATGAAATTTTTGATTGTGTTATGAATGCTTTTTTAAATTTTAATTTAAGTTTATGTTATATTCTTTAAAAATAAAATGCAAAACTTTAAAAATATTTTTGCGCCAATCACAAAATATAACTTGGCACCCTTCTTGCCTTAGTTAGTATTTGGTTTTAATTGATACGCAGCTTTAGGCAGGTTTTTATTGAAACACAAATTTTAATATTAAAACATATTAAATATTTAATTCATTTGATGCCAAATGGTTGCTTAAATTTCCAAAATAAATTTTGCTTATCAAAATTGTTTGGTTGGGGGGTGGAATTTGGTTAAAATAGATTTCTCTGACACCTTTGTATATGACTATCCGAATATTGTGGTAATTCAGTCACAGCTGGTGGTGGTGGTTCAGAACTTCTAGTCATAGATCTTCTGGACCTAATGGGGGCGTATGTGGTCAGGGAAAGCTTCTGATCGGTTCAACCTGGCGAACCCAGAGTGATCCTGGCTTACTACGTCTCAAGTCGACTCACACCTCCTCGTGGTGACCACCGGAAGCAGTGGCAATGCACCCGCATTCCCTGCTGACTAACGTGGGAGATACACTACAGCGGGCATGTCTCCAAGCACGAGTTTGGGTGCGGCTTTGCAGTGAGTGATAGACTGCGTCGCTCTGTCATCAGCTTCACACCAGTTGATGAACGGCTAGCCGCGCTCAGACTTAAGGCAAAATATTTTAATATTAGCCTTATCTGTGCTCACGCGCCAACAGAAGACAAGGACGGCACGATAAAAGATGAATTCTATGAGCGCCTGGAACAACTATACGAGCGCTGCCCCGACCACGACATAAAGATCGTGCTGGGCGATTTTAACGCGAAAGTCGGGAGAGAAGGAGTTTTTGGATCGACAGTCGGACGATTCAGCCTTCATGAAACAACCTCTGGTAACGGAGAGAGGCTAATAGACTTCGCTGCTGGCCGGAACATGGTCATAAGTAGTACCAGATTTGAACACCTCGATATCCATAAGGCGACCTGGAAGTCCCCTGGTCAACGAACACGAAATCAGATTGATCACGTTGTGATCGACGGAAGGCATTCATCGAGTGTGCTAGACGTGCGTGCGATTCGAGGAGCCAACATAGACTCGGATCATTACCTGGTTGCAGCCAAGGTACGCACGCGGCTCAGTGTTGCACATGCCTCACGCTCTGGCACACGTCGAAAGCTAAACGTCGAGAAGCTGCAATCACAAGGGACCTCTGAAGCCTACTCAGCTAAACTCGCCCAACTGCTCAGGGAAACCTCCCCATTCCCTTCCGATATATGCGAACAGTGGCAGCGTATATCGCACTCCATGAGTACGGCTGCCAAGGAGATACTCGGTTACTCCGAGCCCCCTCGAAAGCGGTCTTGGTACGACGAGGAGTGCCGACGCGCTACTGCAGAGAAAAATGCTGCCTACAGGAGAACTCTGCAGTCGAGAGTAACGCGGGCTGCTAAAGAGCGATACCTGGAGAAAAAGAAAGAGGAGAAACGCCTTTTTAGAAGAAAAAAGTTGGAGCAGGAAAGGCGAATGCGCGAGGAAGTCGAGATGTTATTCGGCATGAGTGAGACTCGAAAATTTTACCAAAAGATTAAGCAATTAACAGAAGGTTTCAAGCCCAGAGTCGCACAATGCAAAGACGAACAGGGGAATCTGGTCACAGATCCGCAAGTGGCGCTTAAGAAATGGAGAAGTTACTTCTCCAACCTACTGGGAGGCGATGACGAACAGGATGCCGCCACTAGAGAAGTAACGATACCACCAATCGACAACATTGAGATAGACCCCCCGACCCAACAGGAAGTCTGTTTAGCCATACGAAGGCTAAAGAACAACAAGTCGCCAGGCGCTGATGAGTTGCCCGCTGAATTGTTCAAGGCTGGAGGCGAAGAATTGGTAAGGTGCATGCACCAACTTCTGTGCCGTATATGGGTTGACGAAAGCATGCCCGACGATTGGAATCTAAGTGTTCTCTGTCCAATCTTTAAAAAAGGGGACCCTGCAGTTTGCGCCAACTACCGCGGGATCAGTTTCCTCCCCATCGCATATAAGGTTCTGTCCCGCATTATTTGTGAACGTCTAAAGCCGCTTGTTGATACACTGATTGGACCTTATCAGTGTGGCTTTAGACCTGGTAAGTCCACCACAGACCAGATATTCACATTGCGCCAAATTCTGGAGAAGACCTATGAGAGAAACATCGAAAATCACCATCTTTTTATCGATTACAAAGCCGCTTTCGACACGCCGATAAGGTCAAGGTTTTTCGAAGCCCTGTCTACTTTAGGTATTCCAGCAAAGTACGTTCGACTTTGCATGATGACGTTGAGAAGCACTCAAAGCTCCGTCAAAATAGGAACGAACCTCTCCGAGCCTTTTGATACCAAAAGAGGTTTTAGGCAGGGTGACACCTTATCGTGTGACTTCTTTATTCTGCTGATGGAGTATATACTGCGCCAGTGCCCAAATGCCAACAGATCGGGCACCATCTTTAATAAAGATGTAATGCTACTCGCATATGCCGATGATATTGACATTATCGGCAAAACCGAACAGGCAGTAAGCAATGCGTTTTCAGAGATTGAGAAGCAGTCTGAGCTAATGGGTTTAGCGGTAAACGAGGACAAGACGAAGTACCTAGTGTCCTCGAAACAGAAGTACACACAAATTGGGCAATCTGTTGTAATGGGAGAGTACAACTTTAAAGTTGTAGAGGACTTTGTCTACCTCGGAACGATGATAACCGGCGACAACAACATCAGCCTGGAAATTCGAAGAAGAATCACGCTCGCAAACCGATGCTATTACGGGCTAAGTAGGGAGCTCAAGAGCAGAAACCTAAAGCGAAGAACAAAAATAGCGCTATATAAGTCGCTTATCATCCCAGTCCTGCAATACGGCGCAGAAGCATGGGCAATATCATCAGCGGATGAGGCGGCGATTGGCGTTTTCGAGCGAAAGATTCTTCGCAGGATTTATGGACCTTTGAAAGTTGGCGAGGACTTTCGCATCCGAAGGAATGACGAACTGTATGAGCTCTATGGGGATACTAGTCTGGTCAAGCGCATAAAGCAACAGCGGCTGCGCTGGCTGGGACTTGTTACCCGTATGGATGATCAAGCTCCAGCAAAAATGGTCTACAAGAGGAATGCGAAAGAACTGGGACAAGGCAAGGTGGGACGACCACCTCTAAGGTGGGACGACCAGGTGCGGAAAGACATTTCTAAGCTTGGCGTGAAAAACTGGTGCCAGCTCGCACGGAGCAGAAGCGACTGGCGGACATTAGTTGCAGCGGCCGAGACCGTCAAACGGTTGTGATGCAAGCATCGGGCCAATAAAGAAGAAGAAGAAGAAGTCACAGCTGGTGTGCGGTCACTCTTAAATGTGGGTCCTCTCTAAGTGACTTCGTCAGACAGAGAATGAAACGAAACTGATCCTGTAGCATATGGTGGTGGCGATGGCAGCCGTGTTCATTTAGCATTATTTTAGTATACTCAATAGATAGGAACGTGCCGGCCTGTGCTTTGTAGTTTGAGATCTTATGTGAGCCTCGATTCTTAATTTTGAGTATCCGCCAATTAGCTGAAGAGCACCTAGCTCTCAAACTCAATGTTGTATTGAACACAAGAAAGTACAAGATTGAATACATGCCGGCGCAGGTACACATGCTGTGGCTTGGGCTGCAAGGCCTGCTGGTGTAGACTTGTCCGGAACACTTTCTATAGAAATATGGCGGAATGGCTGATGTGGTTGAAACATTTGTTAACCAGAACGATGGCAACAGTAGGGCCTGGAGCATGGGCTGCAGCAGGTGTGTACTGCATAGGGCAATGACTCCCTAATGACTTGCTGGATGCTGCTGTTGCATTAAGCGACAACTCGGTCGTTTTTATAGGGAAATATTTTATTAAACCTTAATTTAACAAACTACTACAAACTGCCTTCATCTTGTATCACTCTACGTCTAGGCATTAAAAAAGATTCATTTTTATAAGCACAAACTTGTTGAAAACTTTTTGTTGTATGTAGTTCTTTTATTTCAAAAGACTTTAATTGCGTTTGCAACCTGTCAAACAGCTAAGCCTGTTGGCCCTATTAGCCCCAGCTCTACAGGAAAAAGTTACAAAAAGAATTTGCTAATATGTTTCAGTCAGATTAAAATTTATAATCCCATCCCAGCTGTGCCACCCTGCTAATTGATTTTTTTTTGCAAGATTATATCATTGACAATGACAATTGTCCTTGACTATATTTTGGGGCTTACACATCCCCTCTCCCCCTCAGCGCACACACACACAAATGCACTTTAATTTGTTTCATATTGCAACGTTTTGTTTAAATGCAAAGCTTTGTTTTGTTTGTGCTGCTGTTGCGTTTTATGAAAATTCAATTGGACTCGTCGACAAAACAAAACTCACTCTGCATATTTGGTTAAAATCGTTGCCTTTCACTATTTGCCATTTCAATTATGTGCAACGCAGCGTATGAACACTGTTGTAATGCTCCCCACCCAGAACCCAATGCCATGCATAAATGGCCATGTTGGACTGGGTAAAGCCCCCAATTGGCAAAGAGTTGCCCCCCCACCGAAGTGGTTTCTGTTATTTAAAAAGGCATTTCTCGCCGGCCAATGGCTGCAGCTGTTTCTGCATAGTGTTAAAAGTTCATGCATATTTATGGTGTCATTCATATTAAAAAACGTTCGAGCAGAAAACGCATTTAAATGGCCTGCCACAATGGCAAATGCCCAAAATAGGTTAAGAACTTTACGTACGAAAAAGCCAAATTTTATGTTGTGTGAGGAAGTGCTGTGACATAAATTCTTAAAATGTTAAAAACGAAGATTGGTCAGCGACTGAAGAGTTCTTTACTCTTTTGGAAACAAAGTCGGCATGCGTTCGGCTCGTGTATGTGTAAATAGCGAACGATCTTTGGCTTCTGGGGGCAACCCAGAAGAGTCATTACTTTTTTAAGTTATCTCTATTTATTTTTTTAGTTTTTCAACAACTTTGCTATTTTTTGCTATTTTGCTATTTAACTGGACAAGTGTTGGTTTTTCTGGTAAATTTTCTACAGCAATGTTTCTTGTAATGTTTGAGGCTAAATGTTTTGGGAACTCTCCAATCCCCATTATTTATACTTTGGGTGCCTTTTAAGGCTTTTTGAAAAATTCGTTGCTTTGCAGTATATGAAAATGTTTTTTTGGTGTGGCCTTTCATGTTATTCCATTATTTGATGGGTTTTTAAGAAAATGTCATACAACACTTTAACTTATCCCAATTTTTTTCAGAAATTTGCCATTTAAAAGCCAGTATTTCGCCTTTTTCTTCATCAGTTAGTGCTTTACCGCCAACCGTAGTATTATTTTCTAGTTAAAACGTTTTTATGATGTCAAAATATAAGCTTCATTGCGCGGAGTTTATGATAAAAATATGCCATTTTTGAAGAGCTCGCTGAAAAAATTAATTGATGTGAAACATTTTTAATTTCGGTACGGGAGATTTTAGTAGGAGCAAAATTTGATTCCAGCGTCACGTGACGCTGACGTTAGAATATTTTGAAAGATTGATTTAGCGGAGTGTTCCAGAGGGTGATTAGTGACAATGGGCGAAAAGTGGAAGGGATACTGAGGGAAAGTGGAGGTGACTCAACAGTGACTTGACAGTGACTAAACAGTGACTTGACAGTGACTCAATAGTTACTTAACAGTGACTTGACAGTAGCTAAGCGGTGACTTGATGGCGACTTAACAGTGACGAAACACTTAACAGTAAGTCAACAGTGATTTGATAGTGACTTAACAGTGACTTGGCAGTGACTTAACAGTGACTAAACAGTGACTTAACAGTGACTTAATAGTTACTTAACAGTAACTTAACAGTGGCTAAACGGTGACTTGAAGGCGACTTAGCAGTGACTAAACAGTTTCTAAACAGTGACTTGACAGTAAGTCAACAGTGATTTAATAGTGACTTAACAGTGACTTGACAGTAACTTAACAGTGTCTTGACAATGTCTAAATCGTAACTTTTTATTGACTAAACTGTTACTTGATTGCGACTTAACAGTGATTAAACAGTTACTAAACAGTGACTCAACAGTCACTAAACAGTGACTTGACAGTGACTTAACGGGGACTTCAAAGTGTTTGAAAAGTGAGTAAAAAGTGACTCGACAATGACTTTACAGTGTTTTGGCAATGTCTAAATAGTGACTTTACATTGACTAAACTGTGTATTGACAGTGATTAAATAGTGACTTGACAGTGACTAAAATGTTTCTAAGCAGTGACTAAACAGCTCTGAAATTAAGCATTATGTTTTGCATCAAAGAATCGTGAGTGTTCACGGCACTCTCACTATTTTTTTTTTGTAATTCAATTAAGAATGAAGTACTGAATGGTAAAAAATATTTGTCTATTGATTTCATTTGATTGTTTCAGTCAAATAGTTGTATATTCGATGTAAAATGCTTGTCCCTATTCAAGTGCATGGCAGTGTATTTCAAATTTTCGATCCGCGTATTCTAAATGAAGTCCGATCGCTGCCAAACTTTTTGCAGATTTGCTTTCAAAGTGAGTGACTACCTAGCTCAAATAAAGTCTCCGGCAGATCTTAGTTTTCTGTGATAAATGATTTTGGCTGTGCGTATTTATTTATTAAGTCAGTCTGGTCAAGAGATCTTTATATCTATAATTATAAATGTGTGAACCCGACTGACTGACATATTATCAAATCCTAGAAACCTAAGATTTGGTCAAGAACTTCGTTCAGTTATGCTGGTGCGCACTAAGAAAGAAAATTTGTAAAATATTACTCTGAAGAAAAGTTTCTATGTTGCAAATAAGAGAGAGAGTCAGAGAGGGAACGACTTACACTAACACTAATTAGGTATGAGTTGAATGCATGAAGCAAAGTTTCAATGTATGCTCGCAAAATAAGCGAGTGAGAAGTTAAACTTTTAAAAAGATTTTGTTGAAATGTTAAAATCGTTAGTAAATGCCGGCTAAGCACTGACAATAGAATACTAAGTAAGAGAGCCGTTCAGACGACGGGACCACCATATACTACCCACCCGACTAAAAGTTCGCCCGCGAACTTGCGGAGTTTGTGGCAGGCGAACACTCATTCCTAAAATTATTAAGTACATTAAAACTCAAACTACTTGTAAATATTCTTTAAAAATATTTATTTCAATTCATCGCCTTGGCGATGTTGTCCACGTCAACAATAAAACCATTAATAAATAGGCAATAGCGCTTTAGACAATACAACATGAACATTAAACCACATAAAAAATTGTTTACCGATTAATTAACCGACTCTCGGTTGTTTGCTAAGCCTAATTAGAGGAATGAGAGAAGAGTGGAGAGCGCAGGAAGAGAGAGGGGGAAATGGAATGAGTCGGGACGATAAAGACTATAGAGCGTTGTATTAGAGAGAGGGTGGCGAGGGGAAAGAGTCGAGGGGAATAAGGGGAAAAGCCAATTTGAATAGAATTATAATTGAAGAATGGCTGCCATGGAGTCAATTTGTTTTGATATTTACTTCGTAATTATTGGTTAAACGAAACGGAACTTATATCGAAGTTAAATCGAAAAATATTTCCTCTTTTATTTTTGGGAAAGACTAAGCAATCTACACCTTTCCAATTATGGACAAGCAGTGCTGATGCTGCTGTGACATCCACTGTTGCTATGGCAAATGGTAAAAGCGGTTGACTTTGCACTAGACAAAATTTGTATAGTTTCAGTCCCCCAGGCGATTGACCGTAACAGAGCTTCGATCTAAAAAAAACTTAAAAATTTGTAATTTAAATTATAAGCTGAACTCTGGAGGTTTGTTGAATTCATTTATGATTTCAGACTCAGATTTTTAAAAAGTCAAATACCCCTGGATTTCCAAGTCATCTTGATTAAGCTTCCAACAGGAAAAAAAGAAATATTTATCAACATTCAAAAATGAATCACGTCTGGTTGTTCTTTAAAATCTTGGAACTACTCACAGGCACATACAGTTTATACACTCACATAATTGGTTCACTGTACCATGCCGAACCTTTGCCGCACAATTTGATCTTTTGCGGCACCTTTGGTGGCTTTATATTGGTCTCTCTCATAGGAATATGGAAACTGTTGAGCGGACAGCGTACCCTTTTGCATCCAGAACTCTATATATGCATTACCGGCCTATTGATGCACTTTCTTTGTGGACTTTTGTCCATGCATTATGCGGAAATTGATTTTCATGTAATGTTCATGGGACCCAAACAGGAGATGGCGCATCTGTTCTTTATTTTCTGCAAGAGACAGAGTATAGCGAGCATCACCACGGGAGCAGTCTATCTTTTGGAGGGAGTTTTAGTCTTGGACTTTATACTCAAAATGGTGCCCCTTGACGATTTCAAGGAATTAAAGGAAGTGCAGGACTTGCCGCCCGTCGAGTTGATGAGTGAAAAGTGCGTGGAGGAACAAGATTATATGGCCAGGACAGAGGCCAAGGTTTATCTGTGTGGCTATCAAGTGGACTATTTTCTGCAGAAGCAAGTGAAATTCATCAGACAATTGGCTGGTGCCCAGGACATTTCCATGAAGGCTCCCACTTGGAGAACCACTTTATTCCAAGCGCAGAGCATAGTCTCGGACACGAATACTTTAACGAGAATCGCCTTTGATGAAGATTACATTGAATATGTTGATCAGAGCTCGAGTGCGGGCTCATCTGAGGCTACTTTAAATGCTGACACAAAGAAACATTCATCTGATGAGGATTAGAGCGAAGTGCCAGAGAAAATGTCTGCAGCAACCAGAAAATAAATTATTAAAAAATCTAATTTTCCAACTGCCACATTTGGTGAGTTATTCTGAAGAAGCCTTAATACAAAAATCGCTTTCTGAGTGCTGACAGCAGCTCTGACAAAACTCAATGTCGCGTGTTGTAAAGAAAGGCAAAAGAAAAGCTGAATAAAATATTTATGAGTTTTGCATTTCATTTTCATCTACCTGGCCAAAGTCTATGCAAAATCAAGGCAAGGCTGAGCTCTGTGGGTCAGTCTATGTACTGAACATGGAAAGACCATTAGGCAAGGGTGGGAGTCATGTTAAGTGTCGATTGTGTCCATTTGAGGGGACACAGCAAGTGCCAGAGCTGTTCAGGCTAATCAGGATGAGTGAAGACCATTATAAGTGTTACCACATTTCCCTTTTTGGTTTGATAGGGTTTATATGATTGACTAATTCTTTATAACTCAAATGGATGGGACTGACCAAATGTGAACTTTGCATATCTGTCGATATTTGAAATTATGTGAACTGGGTCTGCTTACCACTCAAAGCGGTACTCAGAACAGCAACGCTTTGATCAAAGTATGGAGCAGTATTACTCTTCATTTTTGCCAATTTCTGGTTTAGGATGGCGAATAAGTTAGTATCCTTAATATCTTTTTTTCATGCGGGTTTTTCTTGGTGTTCGGCGCTAGCATCGCTCATATTTTCTGGAAATAATTTGTGGCGGTTCCACTTCTGTGTTCCAATTACAAATACCGTTCATCACACTGGTTCACACATCACTAACAACTATCGTTACTTTCGCCTTTTTATGTATCTCTGACCCGCTTGGGTCTGACTTGACTATCTAACATTCTGCGACAATCATTCTTACCGGCAACACGTAGTCTCCAATAAACCGAACTGAAACCTTATCTGTGTTTAAACTAAATAGTTAATGTGGCTGAGCCACAAAATGAGAAGAAGTGAAGAAAGTAAATCTTCAAAGACAACTTGTCTACCCTACTTCTGGGAACGTTTATCATTGATACAAACTCACTTGATTTTCAATTGTCAAGACAATTTTTTGTTACCATTTCATTTAACTTCTACTTCATTAAAGAAAATTACAAATATCTGGCCCTTCAAGTATGCCCTTCTTTAGTTCTTTTGGATAGACTTCAAAAAGACTTTCAAATGAAGGAGGCAACTGTTGCTTTATCTAAGTGGCACACAGACCTTGTTCTGACTGTAAATTTCCATATTAAAAACATCTTTGTACAATTTTTTGTAGTTCCTTTCTTGATTGTAAGTAACATTAAACAGTTTGGTTGAAGATGATTTACAAACGATAACTGGAGAGGAAATTAAACTGAAAAAAAATATTACTACTAATTAAATTAAAATTATTTGTAATTTAACTGTGTCCATGAGTTTTCCTAAATTGGAGAAAATATTGCAACAAAGAGCATAGAAGAATAAGCACACGAAAACTGTCCCTACTCGTATCAGCACCAAAATTAAATATGTGATTACTTAAATGAGAAGTAAATTTTTAATCGTTATTGGAGTAGAATTAGGAGGACGAAAATTTATGTCAAAAACTTATTGATCCAAAGAACCGCTTAAACGATTTGTGTCAACCATATCATCACTATTTTCGCTTGCAGCAAACTAAGAAGTGCCTGCTCGGGCGCCAATTTTTCGCTTGCCGCCAACTACGAAGTGCCTGCTCGGGCGCCAATACGCCGATCCATTTGTCCTGTTGGCTACTGGTAGAAAAATTTACAGTACTCGCCTTTACATAGTACCTTCGTGCGTTCAGTATTTTAATACTCTCTACCGAAGTTACATACAGTATATTAAGTTTGTGCAAAAGTATGTAACAGGGAGAAGGAATAATTTCCGACCCTATAAAGTATATATATTCTTGATCAGCATCAACAGCCAAGTCGATATAGCCATGTCCGTCTGTCTGTTCGTCCGTCCGTCCGTACGTATGAACAAACAGATCTCAGAGATGGTAAGAGATAGAGGTTTGACAAGTATGAAACAAATGCTTCTTATACTTGCAGGCAGATCAAGTTTATTTTCAATTTTTGCCACGCCCTCTCCCGCCCCCGCAATTTGGAAAAAAGATTATATCTAATACAGTTTTGTAGATAGACGATTCGTACCTTCAAGAAATAGCTAGTAATTAGCAAAATGTATCGATTTGCCGAAGAAATGATAAAGATCGGATGAGCGGTTCTCAAGCTATGAGCACAAATGTAAATCACGCTCCCCCCATTCCCTCCCACCATCTTACAACTAACACCGCACAGTCTTAGAGAGAGAGAGGGACTTAGAGATGAGCGCAGCACCAGCATTGCAATCAGCTTCTACTCCAGGTACAGAGTATGTTATAGTCGGGCTTGACCGACTTTCTCACTTGTTTGTACTTTAAACATAAGTACGAAATTTGGAGTGGTTCGTTGAGTAGAACATATTTTGACATTTTCGGGCCGGGGATTTCAGTCCAATGTAAAAATAAATAAGGTTCGGTTTACGGACTGGTTCCTGCAACCCCTGACTCCAAGGTTCGAGCCTTGGTTCGCAGTTCCGATTTATAAATACTTATTATATACTATTATTTATTAATTTCATTAGTCCATATTTCCGATTTTAAAGAACTGCTTAGTATAATTTAATAAGCATTATATCGTCTAGAAGCTTTTCATCAAATTTGCGTTCAGCAACTCAGTTATCAGAGTTTGATCTTTCTGATGAACTCTGATAACTGAGTTGCTGGAACAGCAAGTTTCCAAAAGCTTAAAACATTTATCGATGTATGTTCTCGTGAACAATTTTCGAAGGACTCTATAACATCATTATTTGCAGATTTTATTTTTGGTATTTGTTTATTACTGCTCTTCTTTGCAATCAGACGTTGAGTCTTTTAAAGTTGTACTTTGAAAATGTAATGTTTAATGTGAAGTTACCTAACTTTGAAATCTCGGATCTAAGAACAGCCAATATTGGTTCGAGCTCATAATAGAAGAACGTTCATCGAGGCATTTTGATATAAACAATGATTTGCTAAAGTATTTTAGAACTATTGTTCGACATGAAAAGCAAGCGTAATAAATATTAATTGTCAGTAATTGTGAATGCTACAGCAGTATAGAAGTGGTATAAATTGGCAAATAATAAATATCTTAAGCTAGGTTCGATTCAAATGTTTATAGGTGGAGCTCTTAATGCAAAAAACCTTAAGACTTAGAAATCGTTCGCACGCAATAGATTTCATCTAGTGTGAGTAAGGAGTTTTTTATAAAGAGTGCGAACTTTCATGTAAACAGTCGTTCACTACTAAATTTAGCTAAACAAACTGTAATTGTAGAGTCCTCCATAGAATCTATTGTGGCAACTTGGTCATCGTCCAAATCATGATATATGTGGGTTGGAATATTGCTGTCTGTTAAACCTAGACAACATCACGATGAAGCCAACGAGATGTATTTCAAACGTCAACCGAAATACCCAAGAGCCAAATGATCAAGATGCCCGCATTCAGATTTATATTTTTTTCCCTATACGTGTCGTTGCAAACTATTATACTTAATTTCGTATAGCGAACCTAATTTTTCGAAAAAGTGGTTCGGTTCGGGTTCAGATCCGAGGAGTAAAAATATTAGAGGTTAGGTTTTTGGTCCGGTTCTTCGAACACAAAAAACCCGAACAGAATTGGTTCTTAGGGTTTCGGTTCCGGATCGGTTTGCAGCTTTGATTTTGACATATTTTTTTAACTATTTTAATCTATTTTAGCATATGCTTTTTACCAATGATATTTATAATATCTATGATATCATCATCACAAAAAAAAAAAAAAAAATCCGATGTCTACACTGAGGAAAAAAGGGATATTTTTTGTTGATCCTAAGAATATTTTCGGTTAACTATTTTTTTTTTTTGGGATCCATTGGATATTTTCAAAGGCGATTATTTCCGATAAATTTTTTCCGATTGATTTTTATTCTCGTGAAAAGAATATTTAAAATAAAATGGATCTTAAAGTGACTATTTCCATTCTACTAGGATAATTTTGTCCCTCTGTGTAAGTATTTTACATATTCAATTTTAAGACATAATAATTTATTATTAATTACTTATAAAAGAAAGCTAAATATTTATTAGCAAAACACTCATATCTTGGTCTAATGTGACTAATGTGGCAATTGTTTATACAAAATATATTTTCCTTTTTGCCAGTCTATTTGCTCTTTCACCCAATCTCTAAACCTGCAATAAAATCAAGTTGTTATATTCTACAACCATTTTGTTGCTCCTCAAACGTAATAAATTTCCAGTCGTAAAAGTATTTAACATTTCAAAGAAAATGTAGAAGAAAAACGAAACAATTTTACTTACAGATCATTTTCCATTTAAGCTGTTGCTTTTTCTTTTTCAGTCCAGGCAATAAAATAAATACCCTCTTTCTTCCCCTCTGTCCAGCAAACAAATCGAAACTGTAGGCGGCTTTTCCACTTTGACACCTTTGTTTGCAAGTTTAAAAGCTGCCCTTTAGAGCTCTGCCCCATGTGTTTACTTGAGTGTGTGTGTGAGCTTGTGCATTTCCGGTTTTGCGCTTTCGACGTCGTCGTCCATTTTGTTGTTTTGTGCAACTTAAAATGCAAAAAAATAAATACCACGCAGCTTCCCTGCTCTCCTCCCTTTTGGCTTTGCTGGTGAGCTCAAGTTTATATTACGCTTGGCCTGTTAACCGCTGCTGCTGCAGTGTGTGTGTGTGTGTGTGAGTGGCAGGCGCCCAGCTAAGCACTGCTGATTGAATTCTTTTGTGCTGTGATTTTGCTGCATTTCCCCCCCTCCCCCTTTCGGCACCCTTTACCACATTTAAACTAGCACATGATGCTTGTGCTAGGTGCGAAATGTGCACATAAAATTTACACCTGTTTGCTGTCGTTTTTCACTTTCACTTTGGCCGCCAAAAAGAAAAGAGGCAAAACAAAAGGAAATGCAAAACAGCAGCTGTAAAAATGTCGTGCGGCGCATAAAAACTCTTCTCACTCCGCCGAGGCGCAAGTGTTTGGCCAAGACATAAAACATTTTTGCAGTGAGTGAAATTAAATGCCAGCATGACACTGAAATGCTGCACCCAGCCGAGTTCCTTCGACCCACCTCAGCCGCCAAGACAAAGCCATTAAAATTCGCCAACTTGGCGTTGCGGTGCCGGAAATGTGACCCACATAATACGCAGAGAGATATTTAGTCAAGTTCTGTGGGATGATTTTAGCCAAGGAACGAACAAATTTTAAAACAGGAAATTCTTTATTTACTTTTTAATGCAAGAAATGTTTAACCGGATCCAAAACCGAAACCTTATACCGAAAAGAACTGACTAAAACTCAGAATCAGAAACGGTACCGATATTTTAAGGGGATATTCTCTATAGAGACATATAAGTCGAGGCTGTTTTATGGACCTATTTCAAAAAAATTCTCTCTGAACACACAAATAGTTTTTCCAACTCTGTTTTTTGTATTATGTTACAAACAGATTAGACTGAAAAAAACAATTTTACTGCTTCGATTAGAGGGCTGTTCAAAAAGTTCTCGGCCGTCTATAAAATGGTAATGTGCTGGCGACCACAATTCCACCTTTCCAAATCGTTTAAAATAAATGCTTAAAACGGGTTTATACACAGTATAGATGTAAAAAATTTGGTGATTTGGCCATTGAAAAATTAAAATTCGATTGTGGGCCCTTTATTTTGAAATTTAGTGTAACAAAAAAAATTGTAAAAAAAAATTTTTAAACTAAGATGCGTCGATTTCAGTTTGAATCATCAAAATCGGTTCAGTGTGAGTGGAGAAATTATGGACGCCAGTTTAAAAAAAAGTTGTTTCGAGATAAATGCGTTTAAAATTTCAGTAATTTGAAAATTACTGACAAAAAAGTCTTCTATCTATCGGGACCTGGCGACTTAAATTCGTATTCGAACGAAACGATAGGCAATTTAATTCTGGTCTCCGTGACAATGGTTTAGGTTGGCCCAAAATCTTGCTGCAGATGAAATTTACTTTCTCGCTTTCGTTATTTGCTCTCGTATCATTTTTATTTCTCACTCTGTATTCAATTTAAATCTGGGCTTCGCCGATTGAAGGTTGTAAATAACATTTGGGCAGCATTCACAATCATTTACATTCATTAAATTGAGTGTCAAAACTTATTTAATTCATTTTCAACTTAATTGCAATTATGCAGCCCTCTATTTCGTATTAGTATTTGTATGAAAAGAAAAGCAATAAGCAAACGAACAAATCTCTCGTAAGAGAACAAACCACTGATTTTAATGGTGGTCAGTCAACTTGTCAAAGTTTCCACAATTATATGCATGCCTTTCAGAAGGGCAAGTAAGCATAGAACCTTTATTTTCTGGTGTGCAGTTTTCTGGATTCGCTATGATTACTGATGAATATGAAAACAATGATCGAAAGAACCTTTATGAAACCGAATAGCGAAATAAGGTTACAACCAAAACAGAACCTTTAACCATTCAGTCTTGAACTCGATATACCACTTGTAAACATTACTTGAACACAGCACAGATGAAAGAAGTATAGATAGCAACTTTGCTCAGTTTCTCTTCGCTATCTGCGACGCTGTTCAGGTTCGATCTTGTTTGCGCCAAGCCATGGCTGATAGTTTGGAGTGAGACAGGGCTCAGACGGTTCGAGTTCGTGACGAAGACGGTTGCAGTCTGAAACTAAACTTGTTTTGACTGAGCAAACGTGCCGTCAAGATATAAGATGGTCGTTGCAGATGGAGTCTGATCCCGAAATGCTATATACAGCATACTCAACGTTTTCGAAGATGAAATGCCATTCCGCAAACAAAATTTAATGCAACTTTGTCAAACAGAGTCTAGACCAAAGAACGCTCGTACATTAATGAACATCCTTATAAACTGGATTTGCGCTCAATGCATCAAACTTGCATGCACAACATGTTTGCCGTTGAATTTAACTTAATTCTATTGTTTGTTTGTTTGTTTTCTTCTTTTGGCTCAACGACGATTGATCAGAGTGAGCGAAAACCACCTTGTATGAATAAAATCTTGCAAAGACTCAGTGCTGCGCTGAAAGATATCAAAAGAGAGAGAGAGAGACCACTGCGCTGGACGTTAAGATTTGTTCGATCGAACACACAATGCGCTTGCGGTATGACTGTGATTTTATTCGATTTAGAGTTTTGTTTGATGAATAAATATGAACATAAAAACTCTGAGCCATCTGCTTGAAGCGACTGCGGTCGAACTGAGTAAATTCATCATTGAGATTTTAAAATATGTAAGTAGGAAGTTTTGTATATGAGGCAATCTAGAAAAAAGTGATTTTTTGCAGTTCTCTGGTCTAGACCAATAGTGAAAGGAGTGCGGATTTAAGTCTGGGATTTTAAAATTTCCTTTATAATTGGTTAAAAAATTTCAAAACAAACTGATCTGAGCCAATATTTATGCCATCGTGAAAATAATATTTTATTATGACTTTTTTTAATTGGGAACTCGCGGGAACCAGTGTAGCTAGACACATGAAATAAATTGCCAGTGACAAATAATTGATCAAAGTTTGAAAAAACTTTAATTGGAACCTTAAAACTTTTCCTGGAATCTCCCCCAAACCTAAAAGTATACAAAAATCCAAGATATGCATCATTAAAAAAAATTTAAAAACTTTCACCAAAATGCTATGACTGCATACATAAACAATCTAAATCGGTCGAGATCATATTCATATTAAAAATAGGAGAGATCACTTTTAGAACCGTACACATCGAAGCATACCGACGATCCCGATGACATGTTCTTAACCCATCTCTTAAATTTTTCACATTGGATAGCAAATAAAAAATTGTATTTGAATTTTTAACCGAAAATTAGCTGGTTTTTTTTCCTTTCTTTTCTTTTCTCCTATTTGCCGCGCTCTTCGTTTGACCGCCGATCGGCGGCTGATACTGCTCGGCTAACCTTTACAAGGTGACCTCCCAAGTGGACCCAAAATCGTTTCACTTTTCTATTAAATCCAAAGCAGCCTTAGAGCAAAGCTTCGCGCACCAAGTTTAAAAATATTAAAAAAAATAAATCGGGTAAACTTCTACCAACTCTTTTAAAGTTCGGGGTAAAATGTATAATTCTAAAATTCCGTTTACTTTCCAAAAAATAAAAGCTTTACACCTTTAAAGTTGCAGGAGAAACTCCTTTTTAGAACTAACCAACTAGTCAAGGCCAGTTTTTTTTTGTGCCGATTTGGCCAGGTGTAATTAAAAATGCAAGCTTGAGCAGTCTCCAGCGGCTTCTTCTCGCTCATTGCATACTTTGGGGCGTCGTTTAACTTTGCACTTAAGCAAAAAAAACGCAAGTCAGCAGGCAGGTGGGGAGGAAGGGAGGCAGGCGGGCAAGACACGGGCAAACAAGGCAGCAACAAACGTAAATATCATTTGCATTTTTAAGTGCGTTGCTTGGAATTTGGTCCTGGGTGTTTGGTCTTCTTGCTCCCAAGACGAGGCTATAAACTGGCCCCGGGGCAGAGCAGCCGGCAGACCGCAGGGCAGCAAATCAACGCCCGGACCACCGCGGGCGTCTTTTTTAAAGGCCATAAAATCAGCTAAAAGCAGCCACAAAATACCAAGTGCCGGTGCCTGTGCCGGTGCCTGGGTTCATGGCGTAGCCGTGAGTCACGGAATTTATTTCAATAAAATGTGCATTAGTGTTAGAGCTGAGCAGGGCGAGCTGCATGCAACAAATAACTTGAGGCTTTTAGTGAGTGCACAAATGCAAAACAAAGCAAAAAGAATGTACAGTTGCCTTCCAGTCACACACACACACACACAGACACACACACGCACATTAATGCGAAAAGTCTCGTCGTCTTTTGCAGATTTGCTAATACCCCAAAGTATGAAACATTTTACCCATGAGTAACTCTATTTGAAATCCATTACTGCAAACGAGTCTGCCAACAATAAAAACTGAAAAAGTTTCAAATTTATGTCAGAAAAGAAATAAAAAGAGAGAGAGAGTGGGACCGGGCGAAGAAAAACGCAATGAAAAGAAGCCAAAAGTAGAACAGGACCCAGGGACCAGGGATGGAGAACGGGAACGGTTCGAAACTTGAACAAAAGCAAAATGTGAGCAGGGCATGTGGCATACAACAAAATAATGGACGAAATGTATGCGTCAAGGCAACAGGAAAAAACATTTTAAACGTTTTGATGGAAAACTTTAGCGAGAGGCTTCCTCGCAAAAAACTTCACTTGGACATTTGCCATTTCGGTATACGTGTGTGTGTGTGTGTGCATGTGTGTGCGTGCGCAGTGGAAGTCAATAATTTGTGGCATATTTTTACAGCAAATTCAATTAAATCTAAAAACCAGAGGAGGAAAGGACACAAAGTATCCACTAACTTTTCTTCCTCCTTCCCATTTTTTTTTTTGTGGCTGAGTGTCATTTGGCATACAAAAGGAAGAAGTAATGGGGGGTGGGGGGGGAACACTCAATGCGGTAAAAAGTATAAAAATAAACCACAAAGTTGAGGTAGCAAAAATGCTAAGAGGAATCACTTGATGTGAATTACTTGGCCAAATGAAGTTAAGGTTCAGATGAAAGAGATGGAAATATACTTGAAATATTCAGAAATATCTCTCCTAATCAGGCGGAACATGAGAGAAAGAGTACTTTGAAAATTCCTCAAATCATGATATTATTGGGTAAGGTCTTCTTAGTGAGCGTAAGGCTACAAGTTACAGTAGGCAACAGCCAAAAAACATTAAGGACAATGTTGGATCTCTTTATGGGGTGCAAATCTACTTAAAGTCGGCAGGGGTTCACTTCAGGATTGGAAACCCTCGATATATATGCAATAATATTAGCTTTCAAAATGTTGAGACGTACTTTTTTCATTTTGCCGTTTTGAGATCAGACCTAGCCTCAGGAAACTATCTTCGTATAAGTTGATCATTAGTGTGTGATTCCGCAATCATTTATTAAGACTGACTAGCGCTCTAGACTGAAAATACTTAAAATAAAATTGTATTACTTAAACAGCTAATAAACAAATGAGAACTCTGCAAACACTGAGCAGTTCAACTCCGAAAAGAAAGTTGCACACGCACACACAAAGTCTTCTGTCAATTTGGAGTTGTCAGCTTTTTCACTTGTGCTGCCTTTGGAATTCCCGAACAGTTATAGCAATGGCCTCTGTCAACTTGCAGAAGATATGCAAAGCCTGTTTATAATAGAACCGGGAGGTTCTTAAAACATCTGTACAGTTTACCATCCTCTTTTGTGTCGTGTGTGTGTCTTGTCGCTCGCTTACTCATAATATAAACTAAATTAGATCTGAAACATAGCAGCTATCTGGAATAAGGAAAATTGGCACTAAATTTGTTTCAACTTACGTACATGTTTGCTGAATAAGCGAAGAACAACAACAAAAAGTTTCGCGGGTTCGAACCCCGGAGTGAACCCCTCCCGACTCAGCTAAAATGGGGCAGATTGCCACAAAGTGGTGGATGTCCTCTCGTTCTCTCAGATTTCAAAGGCTACATTGGAGAAATCCATCTTGCCTGTGTGGAGTTCCATTGAGGCTAAGCGTTTCGCACCTGGCTCTACAAATCGCACTAATTCGGAAAACACCCAAATAGCCGTTATAGTAATTACGGCCACCCAGATTATGCAGAAGTGATTTGTACTTTAACCGCTCTTTACTGGCTCTGGCTTGGTTTATAAACATTTCCCTTTCCACTTTGCAGATTTTGCTGATGATTTCCGCGTGTGATTGCCTCCACTAAAGGTCGATATAGTTATCGCATAGACCTCGGAGAGGATCATGACGAACGTAATTTGATCTGCATACTTCCAAAGACAACGGACAAAAACTGCGAGTTGCTCTGCAGGGTACGTTCCACTTCATAAGATTTAGGAGGAGAGACGAATCTACATCACCAACTAGACTAGTTCTGCGGTCTTTTAGAGTGGGCAAGTTTAGAAGTCGTAGCCTATCTATATAGGGAGGCAAACGGCGACCAGTATCCCAGTTTAAGCCCCTGAGTGCAAAGAGAAGAAACTGTTTTTGAACCGATTCTAGTATATCTTGATAGAAGCTATATTGAGGGAACCAGATGCTTGAGCAATACTCTAGCGATGTTCGAACGAGAGAAACGTAGAGAAGCCTGGTTATATATGGATCTTCAAACTAAGCGTTGGTCTAGCTTAATGAAACCCAGCAAACTCTTACCTTTGTTGGATATGACACAGGTGTGGTCATTAAAGCAAAGCTTGTGATCAAATAATACCCCCTGATCCTAAACTGAAGTAATACGGCCCAGAGCTCTTTAATCAAAAGCGTATGTATTCAAAGCAGGTTAACGACATGAACTTGCACTTATCGTGATTAAGATAGAGCATATTAACGTTGCACCAAGATTGAATATAATTGAGGTCAAGTTGTAGACATTTATACGAATCGTGAGAAGAAAGCGTCAAAGATAGCTTAACATGACTTGAAATGACTTAACCACCTGAGTAAACAAACCAAAAAGTAATGGTCCTAATTGACTACCTTGCGGTACACCAGAAGTACCACATACTATCTCAGAAGTTAAATCATTAAAGCTTACTCGTTTTGGTTCCGTTTGAAAGATAGAAAGATAACCACCACAATAAGTTCGGGGGAAACCCCAAGCTAGACAACTTATGAATAAGAAGTCAATGATTGACCGAATCAAAAGCTTTACTAAAGTCGGTGAAGATGACATCGGTATGTAATTGATTAAGAAAGCCGCGTCTATTGAGGGCCAAAAAATCACGAAATTTTAAAAATTCTGATTTTAGTTTAGATTATCAAAAAGACGGGTAAGCTGACAGTTAAATAGGAGGAGTAGACCATTAGGGAGAATTTCCGAAAAGCAAGTGCAAATTACATTCTCTTCAAGAGATTCAAAACTGCCCTAAAACGCAGCTTAAGAAAAATTTGAAAAGTAAAACGTTTTACAAGTGCATCACCATTCCATCAATCATTTCGTATTTAAACTAATTGTCTAATAACATTATAAAAACTGAATGCTTTTGGTATTGTAGTAAATATTTAAATGGCATTTTTTCTCTTAACATTATTGATAAATTTATTTTCCCTCGCAGTGCAATTCTTTTGTGTCAATTCAGGGCCCAAACTGTGTGCAAGTGCAGTCCAACTTTTGTTGGAGCTTGCACAGCATTTTGCACTTACAACTCATAAATTACAATTGCTTTTCCAATAATGGAATTATGGATTTATGTGCAACTGCTGCGAGTGTGTTCTCAACCAAGTAAGCTGGCATTATGACAAGTAGATAGCAGCAACTTTTCTTAAACTTATCAAAAACTTGCACGTTCATCATTTGCAAATATTATGAGTTTCCATGAAGATGGCCAACCCGCTGCGATTTTTTGGCCATTAACTTATCTCCATATGACTTTCTTTATCTCCACATAAGAGACAAGAAGAGAGGATTGACAAAATAAATAAATATGAATATTTCGCTGGCGTTAGGGGCCAAAAGTAAGGGTAAAGGCAGCACAGTAAGTTGCGTGTGGCTTTCAACTTTTGATGCTGTTGAATTTATTGAAAAATCGATTTTGAGCATTAAATGTGGTATGCAAAAAACGAAGTCACAGACTCTGCCTACTGTCGCACAAATCCTGCGGCTTTTCAGCAAATCATCACAGTGGTGGGGCCAGGCGGTAAGGGTATGGGGGAGGGGCGGACTGCAGCAGGAAAACTGGCGCGTGACTGTGTCGAACTTTTACTGCAAAAGCGTTTTATTCGCCAAAATTTATGCAAAGCGCTGCCAGTTACTTAAAGTAAAGCCAAAAGCTGTTGCAACTTTTCGTTATATTCAAATTTTTCTTTACGTTTTTCTTTTGTTAAAATGATGACAGTTGAGTTGAGGTTTTGCTAGTTGGCCCTGGGTTAGAGGTGAGAAATTGGGCTGGTGTTCGTGGGTGAGTTGGCAAATTAAAGATCAGCAAGGTTTGAAACGGAGAACTAGGGAAAAGAAATATTGGGTAATTTAAAGTTAAAAAAGTCTTGACCTGAATTTGACATAAAATTATAATTGAGTTCTTAATTTAAGTACTAAATTCTTCATTTCAGAACAGCACAAGATATATAAGTTGCAGATCAAAGATGATTAATATTAACATTTTATGGGCTTAACTTAAGTATGTTTTGTTCACATTTTGGCACCTATGCATTTTCTGTATCCACCCCTGTTGTACCTAATCAGGGTTGCTCAAGCCCATTCCGTAAGCCACGCATTCGTTAATGTATACGTACAGCGATGGAAATAAGCCTTTCTTTCCGAGCTAAGGTTTTGTTGTCAGCGCTGTGTAGCTTATGTATAGTCTGGCCTCAACCAATTTGAAAGTGTTTAAATCGGTGAAAGGTAAGGGTTTTGGTTACGGGCTTCATCTTCCTCTATAAAATTAGAAAAATTTACTTACCCTCCAGTGATTCAGTTGGAATTAATTATGGTGAATTATCTAAGATTCAAAACGTTAAGAGGTTATTGAAAAACTGATTTAGACAAAACTGAAGAACTTAGAGAAAGAAATTTTCATACAAATTTCCGAAAATTTTGGCAGTTAAGTTTAGGCCTTGTTTGGTCACTATTTAGTCGCTGTTTAGTTACTGTTTTGACATCTTATAGTCATTTTAAAGTAACTGTACCATCACTGTTGAGTCACTTTTAAGTCACGGTTAAGTCACTACTTAGCAAGTGATCTGTGACTGTTAAGTCACTTTCTGGTCGTTATTAATTCACTGTTTAAATACAGCTCAGTCACTGTTTAGTCACTTGCATGTCACTGTTTGGTAAATGATCAGTCACTTTGAAGTAACTGTTCAGTCACTGCTAAGTCACTTGTATGTCACTGTTTCGCTGTTCAGTCACTGTTGCGTCACTTTTATGTCACTGTTTAGTCACTGCTTTGTAAGTGATCAGTAACTGTAAAGTCATTGTTTAGTCACTTTATAGTCATTGTTAAGTCACTGTTTAACCACTGTTTGTCACTGTATGTCACTGTTTAGTGAATCATCAGTCACTTTAAAGTAACTGTTTATTCGCTGTTTTGAGACTGTTTGTCACTGCTTAACTGTTCAGCCACTGTTGAGTCACTTTTATGTCACTGTTTAGTCGCTGCTTTGTAAGTGATCAGTCACTGTTTAGTCATTGTTAAGTCACAGTTTAATCACTGCTCAGTCACTGTTTAGTCACTGCAAAGTCTCAAATCCCCCCTCTTTCATATAGTATTCACAGCGTCACGTGACGCTGGCCTTAAGATCTTCCAAGACTCAATTAGCCAAATACACAACGAGCAAGATTCTTAAATCCTGAACCATGTACGGTGTCTTGAGCGACAAATTTAACTCAGCTCTTTGTCACTTCCTCTCGTACTCGGACATCGACAACCACTGGTGATGTTTTCGCAGATTTGATGGACTGGATCCTTTTGGAAAGTTAAAAGTTTTTCTCATCTCAACAAATTCGGAAGTTTTGGCATCCGCAATTCTATCGTAGAATTTCCACACATCGCTGGAACTCATACTACTTACTTTCTCAAAATTTTCAAGGACATGCCATTGCAAAATCCCAAAATGAGCCAGACCAATTTGTTTTAAGTTAAACAATTCAAATAGAAATAAAATATTCAAAATTCCGTGCATCCGAAAAAAACTATTTATAATACATGTTTTGAATAAAGCAAAAGCGATACAAAAAATAGATCGGAACTGGAACTCTATATACTCATTTATAAATGTTAATTTCTAATTAGTTTACTGTGCTTACTCATCCATAACACTTATGAAAATGATAACGACCCCTGAAGCGAAAAGTATGTAATCACGGCACGCAGGATATTTCTATTAAACTTCCTGAACAAAACGCTGCTTATAATAAGTGAGCATCATCAGCGTTTTAAAACACCCAAAAGATAAGATTATTTATACTGCAAAAAGTAACCACTCACAAATTTCAAACTGCAATATCTTCTAATCAAAAACGGGGCAAGCTGAAAAAATTTTAAAATTCGAATGACTATAGCACTCGTCTATATCGTTCACTTGCATCGACAGGTGGATGCAGCTACGACCATAAGGGATTGATAGGTGATGCCTCAATGGTTACATTATTTTGGACATATATTTATCAGTTTTAAATTGACAGCAACAGCGCTGATACTGCAGGTACAGAGAATATTACAGTTGGGCTTGATGATTTTCATTCAACAATTGTATTTTTGCTTCGTTGAGGGATTCATAAAACTGACCAACAGATGGCGATCTATCAGAAAACATTACTTTGGTAATTGCAGAAGCGAACTGTTAGAGCACTGTCGACTGTCGATATCGTTCAGCACAATACGTATAAAAAAACGAAACCTTCGGAAAATTTCGGCCAAATACCATATGATATCTTCTTCATATATACCTTTTTTTCTTCGTAGAAAAGTGACGATTTCTAAATAGAATAAATAAAAATTGTTTTTTTTTTTATTCAGTCCTGTTTGAAGAGTAAAATCCTTAAATATCGAGTTGTTGGTTAGCGACCTTTCTAATTGTCGAATTTGATAATTTATCTTTAATATTACTAAAACCGATTTGTGACGGCTGGGAATTCATTTTAGACCCATAGGTTTTTGGTGAAGTTTTCTTTCAATTTTCCGTAGATCTCGTTTTTGCTACACGCTTGACTTTTTCTGATGTTTTCTGCCTATACAAATCGAACCCCCCGAAACCATAATCTAGATTCAAAAACTTAAAAAATCATTGAAATCTTAAAGTTATCTGATTAGAAGGATAAGATATATCGGCCACTAGAAATCTTCATTTAGCATTAAGCACGTTCTTTAAAAAATTTCCATTTTTCTTAAGCTTAAAAAAATAAAGATATTATCTATACGAAAAATTTTGATTTTTTTATCGACAATTGATTTGATTATCGACAACCCTAGTGCCATTTACTAACTATCTCTTAAAGGTACGACCCACTGAAGCACTGAAAACAATAAAATAAATCATTTTCTGCGTGCATATAAGGGTTTTAGCGATCTATTTGGACTAGTTCTGGGAACCAGGAAATGAACAGCAATAATATAACAGATTCCATAGACTTAGAAGCCACTCTAAAAAAAAAGTAGGACAGGCGGTCCAGACCGACTCTAATGTATTCTGCGCTGCGGCAGCAAACTTTCTTTAAATCATAATTTGACCAACTGATGGTGCCACTTTTTGACTTTCAAAAGTAACCAAGGGATGGCTTACTACTGTGACCTTTTCAAGACTGACAAATAGATGACGCCACTATTATAACTTTCTTTTGATCAAAGCTTGTGAATAGTTCATCCTATCTTTATCATTCCCTTGGCAATTCGATCAAGATTCTTGATTTCCAAATATCTCTAGAACTTACAAACCTTTTATTAACAAATATGTGGAAGACTTAACTTTGTTCCAAATTACAAAATGGCCTTAGAAAGCGGTTTGTATTGAATTTAATAAAACTTTTTTTTGATCTAATACAAATCACAAACATTTTGTAACCAAATTTCCTCCACTTAGATTCATTCACATTTATTTAATTTGCAAATTAACAAAGCTTAAAAAAACAGCCACAAATAATGTACAAATTTGGAGTAAACAAAACACACGCACACACACACAAATTTAGGCTAATGCTCGCAAAGCTGATTTGGCCACCAATTTGTGTTAAATTAAAATAATTGCAAGACATTTTCCTAAATTGTAAAAATCAAATTCCGATAACTAATTAAATCCAATCCAAATGCCCAACCACAAAATGCGCAAACAATAACAATTAACACAGTTCGAATGAAATGGCAGCCCTTTTGCATAATTCAAACGGAGTCCCTGAAAATGCTTAACCCCAAAAGAACCGCAAATGCAAAAGTTTCCACTGAAAGCCGCTTAAGCTGGGGGAGAGACTGTTGTTGTTTTTGGGTTGAAACTTTAAGTCAACTAAGCGGCTTAAGGACAAGTGTACCCACTCATACGTTCCTGTATTGAATTCCACTTAAAATGTCTGCTTTATTATTTGGAATAATATTCACTTAGCCTATGTACAGTTTTTGATGTTTGTCCTTTGAGTTTATTTTGTATACATTTATCAAAAATAATCATAGTAATTATTAATTAAGTGTAAATTATAAATTAATGCTGTACAGTTGTTGGTTGTGAACGCCGTCCCGAAATGTGATTGCCAGCGTTGGTTTTAGTTTCGTATAATGCCTCTTAAATATGTACAAGTTGACGGAGATCCTTACATGCTGTACTGATAGCGCACATTGGACGCCAACTAAAAGGAGAGAGAAAGAGATGGAGAGATGGAGGTTAAGCATTCAGTTATTACTCACTTGACTCACCTCAACGCCCACCAATCTCTCATCGTATTCACTGCTCGCCTGCATGGCCAACTTGGCCTGAGAGTGCATAATCGCATCTGATAGCGAATCCCTTTGATATGTAGAGGAGCCCAACATGCCAGAAACTCCACCCGCCGACCCATTTGTGGGCGCCTTGAGTCGTGAGGTTTTGCTGCGGCAAAAGAATTCCACAATGGCCACCAACACGGCCAGCAGGAGGCCACCAATCAATATGTAATAAATGCCAGCCACATTACTTAGCGATAATTCGTTCGGTGTGGATGTCTCCTGACTATCCAAATTGGGATTACATTCGGTCTTGTCATACCACCATTTATTGCGTATCTTAAGGAGTTCACCATTTTCTTTAAGCGAAAGTACGGCTAGGTTGAGACGAGCTCTGAAATAAAGAAAAGTTTAACGAAAGATTATAAAATTAATATGTTATTTACATGATGTATTCAATCGAGTAAAGACGAAAATAGTACGGGCGAAAAAACTAACTACTGTTCGCCATTAAATTCGCTAAAAAATATATAATAAGAAACTAATATTTCTAAATTTAAGCTGGCTTTTCTTTCTAAGAGTATAAGGCATTAAAAAAGCACTGGCGAAAACACTAGCTACTGGTAGCCAGAGAATTCGCTAGCTATGACCTAATTCCACTTAAGAATTATAGCAAAAATAGCAACAAAAAAAAATACTTTTCTTTTCCACATTTATTAAAATTAAAAGATTTTTTTTTTTTTGAGTTGGCGAAAACACTAACTACGATTCTCCAGAAAGTTCGCGAACAACAAATTGTAGCCGAAAAAAACATGTCAAACAATAACATATCTTTTCTATTAGAAAGGCATTTCTTCCTAAGCGTGTAAGGCATTTAAAAAGCACTGGCGAAAGCACTAGCTACTGGTAGCTAGAAAATTCGCTTACTTTGATCTCATTCTTATTGTACCTAATAAAATAATAAAAATAGTAATAATTCTTAAGAAAGCCCTACTAAAGCCGGAACATCTAGGGGATTACGCACTGTCCTCTATTAGAGATAAGTCACTTGATGAAGTAATAAGCACAGAGCAACTGTCTGCTGTTGTTGAAAAACTTAAGGATGGAAAATCACCAGGAATTGATCGGAAACCCGCAGAATTGATCAAATTTGCCAACCCTCTTTTCATAGAAAATCTAGTATTAGACGAGGGAAGGGTTCCGAGTGGATTACAGAGGAATCTCATTTCAAAACAAAGTAGTCAATGTATTCTCAGCGTTGCTTTTAGATAGGTAAAGCAACGACCGGCTGACAAGCAAGGGGTTCCGAAAAGAATACTTCACAATAGAAAATATTCTTAGCCCGTCAAGTGTTGCCAAAAAAATACATCGAGAGTAGCCGAAAGCTGTACGTTTTGCTTCTATTGATAGAAGAGGACTCTTTTAACAGTCATAGTGGAATTAATAAGGTGAAGCCGTCAGCCTCTTCTGAGGGCCAGTTGTTATACGTCTTTGTCTCTGCTTGTGTATTGCCACAGCGCACTGGCCCTTTCTCCAGAAACAAGCGCATTCTCGCTCAGCTTCACCTTATTAATTTCACCAAGTAACAAGCTCAATAATCTGGGTATGCCAAAGAAATGTATAAGCACTCTTCAGAGCATGTACAAGACTAACAAAGCGCCATTATGGGATGACGAAATGCTAGCCGAATGATTTTCAACAGAATCCGGCTGCTGGTTAAGTCTTCTCATTTTTTTGCTTTACAACAATCACATTCTTGAGTACCTTCCGGAAAGGATTTTTATATCCTATCCTTTCAGCATTAGCTGAAGCTCTTTTGTGCACCTGCAAAAATGTATAAAATGGTAAAAGCATTTCAAGAATATTGCAAAACGCGGAGTATTGAAGTGAGCATAGCATAGACCAAGATCCTAGTTTTTGAAAGGCATTAGAGAAGACAAGCCTTGTATGAAAAGTGGCACTAAGCTGTGACTGAGCTGGAAGTACTCAAAACGTGCAAGTATCTGGGTATTTCGATATATCATAATGTTCAGTTTAAATTCCATTTGCAAGAGAATTTTAAAGACGCGAAAATGGCTATCAACTGAACTTGGAAGTCCCTTCAAAGTAAGAAAGATGTACCAATCAGCGCAAAATATCAACTCATTGAGGCAGCAGTTAGATCCTGCTGCGGTACTTCTTCAAGGTTAGAGGAGAGATTCTTTAATTAAACTGGCGATCTGATATCTGGGGAAGACCTGGGTAAAAGCTATGGGGAAAATACTATCAACTGTTCGCCAGACAATTCGTTAGTTACAAACGGTTTTTCGTTAAGAAATGTGGCAAGAAATTAATATTTTTTTTCTATATTACTTATATTAAGGCATTTTTTCCGTAGTGGCGAAAACATCAACTACTGTTCGCCAGAAAATTCGCTAACCACGAATTGTACCAAAAAGAATTTTAAAAATTAACATTTCTTTCCTACATATTTCTAGAAAAGTTATTAAAATTATCAAATTGGGTATCGTTTTATGGGTTCTTGGGACTTCCAATTATATTTCTGGCAGTATTTTTTCCTCAAGGTGGTGGGGAGCTGACTTATGGAGGGGGAAGGTGGTGAAATCTAGCTAGAAATCAAATAGAGTATCGTTTTGTAGGTTTTTTAGTGCTCCAATTCCATTTCTGGTAATAGTTTTTGAATCGGTGGGGAGGATGCAAAAGGGTTTATTGTATAAAGCATTGAAAAAGCACTGGCGAAAATACTAGCTACGGTTCGCAAGAGGATTAGCTAGCTACAACCAAAGTACTCTTAAGAATAATAGCCAAAAAAAAAGTGAAATGTGAAAATATTTATCAGACAACTCACCTCAAGGGCGATCCTATAGGTGTGGCTACACCAAATCCTTTGGTATCAATATTTCTGCCCACCTTCATGGTATCGCACGGTGCCCTGGCATTCACATACTCATTCTTGGGCGACTCCACCAGCAAGGCATACTTGCCCTTTGAGGTTCTCACTCTACGTATACCCTCATCATAGGCATGGACCGATAAATGGGGATTAGAGTTCATATACTCCCACATTTTGGTATGCAAACCCAGTTGGGAGCGCTAAAGTTTTTATTGTGAGACTACAAAAGCTTGACTCTTTAAACCGTTACTTACCCTAAAGAAATCCCAAGTGGAGCCATGTAGCAGTGTACCATATTGCACTTCCGATTGCATGGCCAAATCTTCGGGAGATTTAATGGGAGCCACCATACGTTCAACTGTTAAAAACGCCGCCAAATTGGCTGTATAGGAAGAGATCAATATTATGGTAAAGAACCACCAAACCGCAGCGGCTATGCGTCCGGCTATTGAAGGTGGTGTTAGATCGCAACCCTGTTGCATAAAAGCCGCCAACGAATACCAAAAAGAGTTGAGTAAACTGAAATCATTGGCTGGGAGTGTAGACTGCTGCTGCTGTTGTAGAGGCTCACTGCCACCTATAATACCCGGTGGTTGTTGAACTGTGGCCTCATCCTGGGGACGTCTTACTATGCGCCATTCGTAGGGAGGGAAACGAGTGACAAAATAGAGCACAATACTAACTCCCACATAACTGAGGATAACACTCATCTGGAAATATTAATTAAGAAATTTGACTTTGAAGGCAGCTCGTACGCTTAGACTTACCCAAATCTCCTGCGAGAGTGGATTAAGAAAACTAAAAACTCCGGGAGTTTGTTTTACGGGTTTCTTAATCATAATGGATATGCCCAGGGACATGAAGGGCTTGGTAAAGTCAATGACTCGCTCACGTTCTGCAGTTATGGTCATGGCTGCTATGGCTATGTCGGCCTCTTTGCGTACCAATTCACCCACCATGCCATCCCAGCCACCTGGAGCATATTGATTCTCTGCACCATAATTGCCATCTTGAGCCAGACGCAGTTCAACTGAAAAGAAAGTGGAAGTATGATGTTTAACAAGAAACTGAAGTGCTAGAAAATAACTCAAAGTGAAAACCTGGGGGTGCCGATGCCCATTCCGCAAGCCAAGCAATTGTTGTTTTTCATAAAGCAACAAAAAATTGCGAATATGCGATCTCTCCTGTCTTTCTTTCCTAGTTAAAATTTAATCTTAGCGAAAGCATATATGTGTCAACCGCTTTTACCATTTGCCGTAGCAGCAGGTGGGTTGTGTATGTTGTGGGTGAGTGGAGTGCAAGGGTGGGAAAAGTGACTAATCAGTGACTTAACAGTGACTTAGCAGGGACTTGACAGTAACTTGATGGTGGCTTAGCTGTGACGTGACGTTGACTTGAGAGTGACTTATCACTGCGCTAATAATGACTACTCTGTGTGTAAGCAGTGACTTGACAGTGACTTAACAGTGACTTAACAGTGACTTAACAGTGACTTGACCGCGTCTTGGCGGTGACTTGACAGTGACTTAATAGTCACTTGACAGTAACTTAATAGTCACTTAACAGTGGTTAAACAGTGACTCAAAAGACTTGACGGGGTTTTAACAGTGACTCGACTACGAGTTGACAGTGACTTAATAGTGACTGAACAGAGACCTAACAGTGACTTAGTATGAACTTGACAGTGACTTAACATTGACTTTACAGTGACTTAACAGTGACTCAACAGTGAATTGACAGTTTCTAAACAGTGACTTGATGGTGGCAGGACAGTAACTTAATAGTCACTTAACAGTGACTTAACAGTGATTTAACAGTGACTCAACAGTGACTTGACGGGGTTTAACAGTGACTTGACTACGAGTTGACAGTGACTTGGCTGTAACTTAATAGTGACTGAACAGAGACCTAACAGTGACTTAGTATGAACTTGACAGTGACTTAACAGTGACTTTACAGTGACTTAACAGTGACTCAACAGTAAATTGACGGTTTCTAAACAGTGACTTGATGGTAACTTAACAGTGACTCAACAGTGAATTGACAGTTTCTAAACAGTGACTTGATAGTGACTGAACAGTTACTTGAAAGTGACTTGAAAGTGATTTGAAAGTGATTTGAAAGTGACTTTACAGTAAAGGGATTTTCCACTCACATTTAATGCCCAATTTTTTGGCCAACAGCTCAGCCATATCCTTGCAATAGCCCTCAAAGCGATCATTTCCCAATAGCTGTTCTCCATAACTGGGTTGTCTGTGCATCAAATAGGGTTCCTCCAGCACACTTGTCACTATATACGTATGATTTCGGGCAAAATCCGCAGTACTGGCGGAAGCAAATCGCGTGGAAGAAGAACCATAGCTACGACTATATAGAGGTAAAAGTCCCACATCATCACGCCACTCGGCCACCAGTTGGAGAGTGCTATTCACGGACATTTCCACCACATGTAACGTATAATTGATGCGACGACCATCCTCATCGAAACGAATTTCACCAGACAATCCATCGATTTCCACCTGGAAAGGGAGTAGAAAGAGAATAGGGAAGAAAATTAGGAACAGATTATTCTAAATTACCCCCCTTTCCCCCATTTCCTTACCTTTCTTAATACTCTGGATATCTTTTCGCCCTGCTCCCAGGGCGTGACCCAACCCTTATTGGTATTACAATCCAACAAAGCACTCGATGTTTCATTCATGGCCATTCCAGAGCCCAAACCACCTCCACTGTGACTTCTCCGCTGCAAATGATTCGAGCGAAATTGATCGGGTTTTTTACGCAGAATTCGATTGAAGGCCTCCACAAGCACAAAAACTGCATCGTACATCAAAGCTGCCTGGGCCTGCCCAGCGAAGTGAACGCAAAACCGGAGTCTCAATTATTTATTAAATGAAAAATGTAACTTAAATCTTTACCGAAATTGCTGGCAAACTGCTTGCGCCCCCCGCTGAGCCCAGTCCCGAGCCGGTGGCCGGCTCCAAACGTTTCCGGCTGTCATGAAAATCACGCACTGCCCGCCGATTAGTGTCCACAATGCGAAAGCCCGTGATGTTGATGGCTCCAAACTCCACCACATCGCTGGGCCAGTGATTGTCCATGACCTGCCCCCGAAAAAAAGGAAAAAAAAGAAAAAAAACGGATGCTAGCAATAATTGCTTATTAAAGGCGCCCTGTGGATGTGGAGGCTCACCAGACCGCTGAGCAGATAATGATAGGTGCGCCTGCCCAGCTTGATATCCCGCACATGCTGTATTATGATCTCTTTGGCCATTTCCGCCGGGCAGTCGAGCACGATGCGCTTTTTGCTGAACCGACCCAAATCCTCCAGTGTGTGCAAAAATTCAATGGCCATCGTTACGTTGGCAATGCGTTTCACCATTTGCACACGGAATGTTTCATTTCCGGGTTTCAGTTCTTGATAGATTTGCTGCAAGCGAAGTAAGCCTGGAAACAGAAAAACAAAAACAAAAAAATGGTAAGAGCTGAACAGAATAAATTGTAGCAAACATTTTCATAGAACAAAAACAAATGGAATTTTATGCTGAATTTAATTCAAATTTGACGCATTCAGCAAAATTGCTTAATATTATAAGAGTTTGCCAAATTTTAATGAAAATGAATGGCAATCCTGATAATACCCTTGGTTCCTATACAATTCCCAACATTTTACCAAAATATGTTATTAAAATTTAACTTCCATTGACCCTTATTTCTGTAAATCCGTTCCCAGCTAAACCATGTTAGTCTCAGCTGTTCTCCTACGCGTTTCGGCAGCTTTACTGCCTTCTTTAGGGAGTCTGTTATATGTCCAATATACAATACTGTCAAGCTGATGAGAATAAAAATATCTTTGTGACTGGATATTATAATATTCATTTCAAGGATATGAAATGAATCATAGTTCTTAAGTGAAGTGGCACTAAAACAGATCGAGCATAGCACACGCCTCTTCTCTTTCACTGCTATGCCTCTTGCAACACCACAAGCAACAATATAAATGTATGAGTGCTCTCTACCGTCGGATTTGTTGTTGGCGATGAATGACTTCGTGCCAATAATCGGTTTATTCTTTCTATTTCTTGTAGTAGTTGTTACTTCAAAAATCGTATATTCATGTATGTCTACGCCGCCGTAAGCTGGCTCTGAGCACCTCAGATCTAAAGATATTAAGAAATACAAAGGAGTGGTAATTTCTTATGTGGGAATCACCAGGCTTTTGTGTGTTTTCAGCCCCGGCAAATATTTATTAATATTTCAATTAAGTATCGAGCGGCAATTGAGCCGATTGAAATGGCGCTCAAATCGAGGTTCTGTCCCTGGGCCCTGAGTTCGAGTCATCAAGGAGTTAGAAAAATGTTTATGAAATTATTTATAGTTCAATGTTTTTCAGAATAAGTTAGTAGAATTTTCACTGTCGTGTGTGGTATTTGTAGTTATGAGGTAAAATGAAGAATCTCTATTAGTAGGAACATTTTCAACCGTTATTTTCTGGTTGAAAATCTACCCACGATTCTGGGTTGGAGTATTTTTACCACTAAATTGGTGCCATTTGCTAATCTAGCTAAGGCGATGCCCACAAATATTTTCACAGCTTTATGTCAGGTAGGGTTTGCTGAAGTCATTGGTTATAAACTACCTGGCAGCAAGCTTATAGTGCTGTAATGTGGTGTCCGAAATATATAAAACTCGGACAGTGATTTTAAATCATTCCCTTTAAGGACCCGTCCCAAACAACATTTTTTTAAGAAAAGTCTAGTAAGCAAGAGCATTTGTTCATCTTGCCATCTGTTTGCAAGGGTAAGCGGACACAGCAATCATGATTGTCAAGTCTACCATTCGCAATCAGAAATCACTGCATTTATCAGGTAAGATCTATCTTTATGGGCAAAATATCATAACGCATATTTAGAGTGATAGTCACAAACGTTAATAAATTAAGTGACTTTAAACTAAACATTCAATACATATCTAAGTTTGACATATAACACTAGTTTGCAGGAAAAAAAATATAATGACCCATTTCAAATGATTTAATTTTTTAGTGTAGTTTTTATAGCTAGAAGCTGAAAACATTTTTTTTTTTTGCTAAATGCTGCACTGCAATACAACACATCACAAAACTATTCCATACTTACTTAAATATAACGGCAAGTATTGAATAATAATCGCCACTTTTGAAAAAGAAAGGGACACAAATTAGTAAGACCAGGCTATGATACAATAAAATAAGAAAAATAGTATGGCTAGGCCACGATGGAACTAAAATACCAAAATTAGTGTGACCAGGTTATGGCGGTGAGGCCATAACAATAACACTAGCTTACAAAATAATAAACATTTTGGGATCCCGAACATTTAGTAGCAATTTCTTATGTAAATCCCCCCGCTGAGTCCAAAAATCCATTTCACAATTTTTTTAGTGGGGCCGTTTTCGAGAAATCACGGAAAAGCTAGTTTTTCGAATGGGAAAAAGTACCTTCAGAAAACGGGTATATCTTCAGTATCGTGTCTTTCATTATGAAAAGGAAATGCTCTATTGGAAGATAATTTAAAGCCCTTTCATTCATTCATGCTCAACTTCAGCGTTATAAAGGCTTTGATCTGCAAATAGCTTTCGAAAAACTGGCTTTTCCGCGATTTCTCGAAAACGGAACCACTTAAAATTATTTCAACTGCATTTTTAGACTCAGCAGAAGGTTTTACATATGAAATGAATGCCAAATGGTCGGGATCGGAAATGCTGTAAACTAGTGTAATCAGTTGCCTTGATACCTGTGCTTAATTGGCATCATTTGATGGTGAATTCTTACTGCTTGTTCATCGCTTTTGGCACCCAAATTTTCACGGAATACATCAAGGTGCGAGTTCGGAAAGATGATTTGATTATTATTTGGTCAGGTCCGTATTAGCAGAAAACTAGCTAGATATACTAAAGACTCTTTACCAATAGTGGGATCAACATTGTTCCTTCCAAATCATGAATGAATAAATATTTTTTTCCCCTCAGCTTACTTTGCGAGTCCGAAGTACTTAAATTAAGTTGTTTCAAGCGAATCCGTTACGTTATCTCGTCTGGAAGTTTGAACATTCAAGCTCGCAAACATTCCGCAATAAGCTAACGTTCTTTTTGCATATTTATTTCACCCAAAGTTTATGGAAATTATATTAAGCTATAGCAAACATGTTTTAGGGGTAGGCAAACTATTATAATTTTGGGATAGCATTTTCATGATTCATAAGTTTTGGTCTGTATATGCTGCAACCTAACTTATTTTCTCCATTCAGTTACTACCTTCAAAGTAAAAATTCTTAAAAATTCAAGAACGAATATATATGGTTTTTTTTAGAGTATGGCTATATTTCAAGACAGTAAATAAATAATTTTTTTTCCTATTTTCGATGCCATTTTACATTTGCTTTTCAAAGTCGAAACTTCTAAACTTGTCTTGTAAAATTCCTTGGGATTAAAGGGATACAGAGACCATTTTTGATGTTACTTTTAATTAAAATCTTAAAGTTTATCTTCAGTCTCTAATCATTTGGTAAATCTTCTTCCCTCGCTTCTTAAAACAGTTTCATATTGTACGCAAATTATATTGTCTCATTCTTTTAGTTTTGTCTCATTGTCTGTCTACTTTAAGCCATAATTCAATTTAAACTCTCAGACAGTTGGCTTATGGACTTCTTCTGCTTATGAATACTTTACAACCTTCGCTCTCCCCCTCTCTCCCACTTTCAATCTATAAAAATTTCACAAGACCGCAAAAAAAAAGCAATTTTCACACGCCATTTGTTGCACGTTGACATTGTTGTTGTTGTTCTTGTAGTCTGCATTGATTTGCCACCAAAAAACAACACAATAAACAGTCGCGAGAAAAAGCGGAAACGGAAGTGCACAGACAATTGAAGTACTTTTTTGTGGCTGTGTGTGTGTGTGTGTGTGGAGAGTGTGTAACATTTCAATAAATTTTTGTTTGGTGCGTATCTGTCTCTCGACCTTTTTGCTTGTTGTTGTTGAATGTTTTATTGAATGTTTCCTATGTAGTCAATGGTTTATACTTTTTTTTGTTGTTGTTGCTGTAAATATTCATGAATGCGCCAAAAAATATGCTACCAATTTGTCGCCGTGCGCGAGAACAGAATATGGCGATAACAACAAGAGGGGCCAAAAGCAAGAGCAGAAGCAGCATCAGAACAAAGCAATAACAACAAACTGCTGACAGCAGCATTAAAATATAAAGTCCCCGCTGTGGATGCCTTTCCTCGTCGTCGTTAACAATGTAAAACGCCCAAAAGAGTCGAAATGGGGCACTGGCAGCAGCTGCTGTTTCTGTAGCTGCTGCAGCGTTTCCTTTTCCTGCAACGAATGCCAGAGGCAACAATGTCGGCCTACTTTTTGGGGGGCCCAGCCGAAGCAAATATATTAAAAAATGAAGAGAAAATAATAATAATAATAATGTTAAGGCGGTGCCAGAACCGAGTCCAACTCAAGCCAGGCAGTTGCATAAAGTCATAAATTTTATTTCAGAGAGAGTCATTAACACATGACACACACACACACACACCATAACAACAGCGTGTGAACTCATTACAAAAGCAACAGACAGACAGAGAAATCACTGCGGCGAAATTTTGAACAGAACCTACTCTGCCCCGTTGTTCCTTTTGTAATGTCTCCATCTTTGGGTTCGTAATTGTTGGCCTTCTTGCACGTAGACGGCAGGAAATTGCTTTGAAATAAATTTCAATACAACAAAAAGCATCAACCATATGTGGGCGTGTGTGTGTGTGTGTCTCCTTTCACTCGCTGCGGCTTAAGGGGCCACTCGAAAAAGCACACTTGGTAGCACTTGAGCATCCTGTCTGCCAACCTCTTCCACCTCGTCTTTCCACTCAACGCAAGGCTCTTTGTGCCGCTTATTTAATTACATATTAGCAAAAATGAAAAGGCATTTGCGAGGTCGAGGCCCGAGTTGATGACACAGCCAAGTGGAAAGTGGAAAGTAGAAAGAAAAAAAAGTGAAATATGAATAGAAGAGAGACACACACACACTCACACACACACACACATGTGCGTATGATCTTTGATTTTTATTTACATATGCGAGCTTAAAGCAGAGCAAGAGGGTTGATTAAGGTTTAAGGAAGGCAACACGAATATTAAAGAAAAGAAACAGAAATTCAAACAAAAACAAATAGAGGAAAACTTAATGCGGCTTGACCGAAGTTTATATACCCTTGCAGCTGGTATATAAAATTTATATAAAATAGTAAACATTCTTAGCTTAGATTTTTCCTAAACCTCATCAATAGATGGCGCCACTACTGTGACCATGTGGCTATGCCACGTTAACCATTTAGCTTAAAACACAGATGAGGTTTAAGTTCGGTTTGTTGGAGACGGCGCTGTTTGCTGATGATGCCAAACTGATAGATGGCGCCACTGCTATGACCATGTGGCAAGTCTGCGCTGCTGCAGTGAACTTTCTTTTGGTAATACCTGAAGTATATGACCCGCTTCCGAATCCAGAGTCGATTTTCGAGTAAACGCTAGCAAGGGGAATTCCAATTAAACAATGAAAGTTGACACTCATATCAATGATAGCTAGATCCGTTCAGAGAAGAATCGGAGTTGCTGAAGCAATTGAAACCGATTGCTCAATATCAAGTGGAATCAATTCGTCAAAAAAGACCTCTTCATCTAGTAACCAGAAATAAAACCGAGTCGAAATTCAAAACAGGGCCGATAGATCATCCTATCTTTATAATTCCAAAAATATGTAAAGATCATAACCCAGCTTTTTAAAGTTCATAAAGTACGGAGAGCACTCCTTGGCCTTAAGGACAATAAAGCCCCAAGAGAAGATAGGGTCTCCGTCGAGTTTTTCAAAACTGCCTCCCAAACCTTTATTGAACAACTGACACTTGCCTACGACTATATTTTCAGTACCGGTGCCTTCCCAGGTTCATTTAAGAAGAGCTTCATATTTCCAAATTACAAAAAATGAACTCAAACGGAAGCCAGCAACTATCGAGGTATCTCGTGTGTAAACGCAGTTATGAAAATTTTCGCAGGAATACTACTGGAGAGGATTACATTTTGGGTAAATCGCAGCGTGCGGATTCAGGAAAGCCTACTCGACGGTCGATAGCATATTTTTACTCACCACAATTGCGAAGTCTTACATCCAAAATAAATGAAAAATGTTCATATGCTTTATACTTTAAGGCAGCCTTTGATACGGTCAATAGACAAAGCCTCTTCTACAAACTGAGCAACCTTGGTCTATCCTCCGAAATTCCCACTTTACAAAATTTATATGCCGACAACATTGCAACCGTGAGCTATGGGGCTTGCAAATAAACACTGACAAATCTAAGGTTATGTCTATAGGACCACGGAGAAGCAGGCCAAGAAATGGGGAGTATCTGCACATAAATGGAAGATCGTTAGAGTTAGTGCGGTCCTACAAATATTTGGGAGTCACAATGTTCGATAACATGAATTTCTCGGATCACATAAAAGGAAAGCTTGGAGGACATTGCTGAGTAAAAACAACGTGAAGCCAAGTTGCAAATATAAGATGTTCAAGGCAACTGTAAGAAGCATCATGTGTTATGCTGCTGAAATTTGGAGATTTCTCAGACTCAACGATGTTGAACTTTTGTTGACTTTTTTCATCAAAAAAGTATTCAGACTACAGCAGAAAACGCCAAATAACGCGATTTATATTGAAACTGGCCTTTCAACTCTGTATACTTATACACTGCAACTGCATTTCAACTATTTATCCAAGGTCATGAACATGCCGGAGAAAAGAATGCCTAAGCAAATAATGAGTCAACTGCTTCTTGAGTAAAGTCAGTTTTTTGATAACTGAAACTTCATTTCAAATACCTGCGGGCTTAACTTTGACTGGGACAATATAAAAGGATGGCGTCATACACAAGCTGAAGTCATAAAAAGGCTTTGAGCAGATGAGCGTGAACTCTTTATAAGCCGAGCTAGACAGAGTTCCAAAAGGTCCTCATATCAAAAGCTGACGTACAACCTGGGTCAATCACACTATTTTCAAGATAGCCCAGGAACATACACTATTAGCAATATTTTTAAAGCGAGAAGCCATACAGAAGGGATTTTGATGAAACCTGCAGCCTGTATAATATGCGCGAGAAGGAAACTGTGGAACATTTTATAGGTACTTGTCCCATTTTTAAAAAAAAGTGCGATATCAGCTCTTCCATCGCATCACTTTAACCGAGTTTAAATTACAAAGAATTTTAAAAGAGGAAAATTGGTGCACCCTAGCATCCTTTTTAGGAGACAAGTTTTTATTTTATTATTTTTATTTTTCTATAATAGTCTGTAGAGCCGCCCTCATTAACGGAAGATCTACTATCTCGTGACGAACGCGGAAGGTGGGTGGAGTAGTCAAATGAAAGGCGACTCTCAGACAATCATATATTTATAATTGTTTATATAGAAAATAAACCTAGTATCAACTGACGGTTTTAAATAAACCATTGTTTATTAACACTTACCGCTTATATTATTGTGAAGTCAGTAAAAATATGTAATAACTCTGTCGATATTTTACCTTTACTCAATAAGAACAACATACTACTATTACTTCTAAGAAAGACTATCTGCTTGACTTTAATGTATTCAATACAATTTTTAAAATATGTAACCCTAATCTTTTTGTCTGTCAGAATCATTTAATGCCGAAAAACTTCTCTCAACTGTGAGGACGGTTAATTTTCCAAGCCACTTGGACTTAATATTTTTTAATTTTAAATGCTTAGCCGCAAACTGACAACATAGGTGAGCGAACCAGTTCCAGGTTCATCGCGAGAGGATCTGGCAACGCCGTGAGGCTAGGTCATGACAGTACTAACGTCACCGATAATGTCGTAAACGCCAAAATTTGGGATTTTGCCGATAACGACGTCGCAGTGGGTGACTTGACGGTGATATTGGCTAATTCTTTTCCATTCAGACCTTGATCAGTACGGTTGCAACGAAAATTGCTGCTCTGATATCGCAGTGCTTATTCACGTGCCTCGTGCAATTCCTACGCCACAACAGTCTAGGGCATTTGAAAGTCCAGCAAATCAGTCATTCCCAAGTTTGTATTGGTGGAAGGGAAAAAGTGACGCGTCTGTGTATAAGGTACGCATTTTATTGAGTTTATTTCGCCCTTGTTAATTTGTAATTCCTTTGATGCAGTCGGCGGCCTAGACCCTGGCCAGTTGGCGTTTGTTTTACTGCCTCGGAAGCCGATCTTGCTTAACGAGGAATCAGTGTGGGTTTTCACTGAGGATCGATTGAGCTACAGCCACGTGTTCCCACTCGCATTGAGCGTTGATCAGAGCTTAAGCGCTGAGCTACTCCGCACCACTGTGCCAATAGGCATGCCACGTCTGTAATCCATGTTCGAGCCTACGATTTGAATGAAGCCATGGCGCTCCTTAATTCACGTTTGGTAACGGATTGACCTTCATCAAAGCCAGATTCTATATGTACCCCCGAGAGAACTATGTCGTTTATTCTGCGCTCTGTGGAGTTATTCATAAGGATCACTGAAGGATTGAGTATTTGTAGTTTATAGTTCTATTTTCATTTAGCCATAACTTTTGTATCAATTACTTATTGCTGTAATCTTATTATAGCCCATGTACGGATTCAAGCGCACCTAATACTATTTGCTCACTCCTCATGACAACTTAGTTTCATCTTTAGATGCATCTATAGCTTCGTTCTTAATCGCATAGATGAATTAGTATTTAGGTTTTCTATCATATCCCCTTAGATTTTAAGCATTTTCATACAGGAATTAATCCATATATAAATTTAATTTATAATACAATCCCTATTATCACAATATATCTTTACGCCATGAAGGCAATTATGAATTTGAAATGATTTAGTTTATCTTTCTTTTTGGGTCCCGAAGCAAGGCATCGTCTCTTTATAGGTGAAAGCTCACGATTTGTTTTGAGTTTTTACAGGTAGGGAGTGTAAAGAAGGGAAGAACACTAACACCTGGTTCTCCCACTCTGAATAAGTGATGCGTTCCTGTTTTACCTCGTTTGGGTTTTTCTTTTCTTTTGACTCGGTCTACATTTTAGTCGTGTGACGTCTTCGTTTTTGAGAGCAAAAGCCCACCCCAGCCCTGAGCACAGCCGTGCAAGTTAGTTAGACAGAGTAGCTCTCGAACATAGCGGGAACATGAGATTTGCTATGTATCGTCCAGTTTTGTCTGTACTTTCGTCTGCTCAACTCCAAATTGAACTGTTGCCAATGTGAACTTTAATGTCTTCGAGCGATTGGTTGTATCATCGGTCCAAGATGTTTTTACATATATTACTTTCGTGCGGAATATTCTGTTTAGAGCTTTATATCTCGGAATTTTTAATTAGTATTGAATATTTCCATATTTTTGGCTTACATAGCAGTAAATGCAATCGTTTTTTACCACAATAGCTTTCGTTGTTCAGTTCGCGAACCCAAGAATTTGGGCCCTTCCCTTGTTTTGATATTTTCGGCACTTTTTTTTAACATTTTCCAATCAATTGATACTACGTACAGTGACTGCGTATATGCTTTGATAATAGCTCAAATATTTCTGATCATGTTCGTTTCAATATTACATTATTTTATATATTTTTAAACTCAGTTGCCGCTGGTTACATCAAAAAGCAAAGGTTTTAACAGCCCTCGTTTCGATTAACCATCCCTTAACCATCTTCATCCGCTTCCCATTCCATTTTGTTTCCTTTATTGCATCCATTGATGCCTTATTTGTTTAACTCCCATGAAAGTCAAATGAAATGAAATCAAAGCAACAATCGGAATCGTTAAACAAATCAAAATCGGGTATATAAATTTCTACTCACCATCGTGCGAATCGTAGAGATAGATAATGCTGTGCCAGCCATAGTACTGTATGGTATCAATAATCGCCTGATGATAATCCGGACGCATGCTGATGGCAAAATCCAACAGGCCCGACGATGGTGTAAGCACCTAAAAGTATGCAAAACAAAGTGAGCAAGAAGCGAAACAATGTAATGTGCACGCTACATGAAGCAATAATAAAATAAAACGCGTTTCCGCTTCGAGCTTGACGCTTGGCGCTTGATGCTGCCAGGGACATGTAAAGTCTCTATATGTGGGACAACGAACAGATACACACACACACACACATGGAGACCCGCTTCCGTTACACAGGCTTACCCCTAAGGGGCACGCAAATGCGCAGTCCTTTCGCCTCTTGCCCTGCGCCATATCTTGATTTATAGTGATTGAAATAAAAGAGGCCAAGAGCGCGTCATAAATTTTTTTGCACTCACTGTACAGCAGAGAGTGTGTAGGAGTCGCTCCGCTCCATGTTGGCATTGTCTTCCGGCTTTGGCTTTTTTGTTGCTCAAGTGCACAGTGACAACAACAGCAAGTAGTAAATTTTCTTCAAATTACAATTATTATGATTTGTGCTTTGGCTTTGATTTAGTGCCGAGTCTCGAGTCTGGGAACAAAACAACAAAGGACTCCAAAAGACACCCAATGCTCCGCTTTATGCAATGACTTCATTTTTATAAAACAACTTGACAAAATGTTTGAGCAGGAGAGAAATGGTGGAGAAATAGCGAAAGGGGAGAAGTCAATTATGGGTAAAGCAATTGAACATATGCGAAACTTGATGGCTAAATTAGGAAATGTGGCGTCTGAAATACCATTAGAAGGAAAGTTATTGCTGATTTCAAATGATTTACACAACTGAGCTTTTAAAGTAAGTAAAACATACAAGTTCAAATGTTCACAGTTTAATGGCAAACAATTGGTAATGACATTAGTTCTTGAGTCGTTTAAGGGTATAAAAATAAATTTGAAATATTATCTATTATTAATTACGAACAATTTTAGTAAAATAATTTTGAGTATAAAGTGATTTAGTATCTTACTATCACAGTATATTGACCGGTCGGTCATTATCATTTCAAAGTCATATCCAAACTCGTCATAGAATTATATTAAACTTAAGTCAAGTTGGTAAACGGCAAAAGAGTTGATGCTAGCTCTTCAGTTTAAGATCCAGATAAACAGTTAATGACTTATGAACGATAACTCTAATTAGTGATTTTTATTCGGGTATTAATCAATTGGGGTATTCACTTTGTTGAGCACTTGAGCAGTTTTGCATGACTAGTATTGTGAGCAGCCTTCTGTGCACGAAATTGGTGCACAACTACGTTTGAGATATGATATGATTTTAGCTTGTACAATGTACATATAACACTTATAGCACAAAGGTACAAGTGCCCGACTTTTCGTAGTCAGGGTCTGGGTCGAGCAAGCTGTGCACAATTTGTTCAGAGTAAATTGTTGTTGGAAATGTTTACACTTTTCCCCAAGTGCTTAACAAAGTGAACACCCTAAATGTTTCAAAAATTGATTTAAGAATCATTAAACCAATCTTCGAACCTTTGGTCCGAGATCCAAGCCTGAGTCTTTTCGAAAGATTCTACGCTCCTAACCGAACCATCATAACACGCTAAGCATAGCAAGGATCTGGCGCGATGAAAAGGGCAAATTGCAGTTAAATTTTAGGGGAATAGGACAGAAAGTTTCCTGAAACAGCAATACTGTCGCCTCTAATGTGATGTTGTGTGTTCCTGGTTTTAAAATTATGTGTATACATAACATGACCTCGAGCCAGCAGGAGCTTGTTAGTTTGTCTTAATAGGTTTAGAAAATTAATTGAAAATTTATTAAAGATTATAGAAGGTTACTGTTGGAGGTTGCTAATGTTAAGAAACTTAAGTTTTTTTAACAGGAACTGTTGACTAAAGTAGCTTAGTCCCACTTTTTCTTAAATAGTAGTTTTGAGTTAATGAACTTTTCGAGTTCTTTTAGAATCAATGTATTAAGTTTAAAGCAGGGCTGCAAACCGGTTCGGAGTTGAACCGCTCCGGAGCCGGAGACTCCGGAATTTTTGGAAAGTCCGAACCGAACATGAACCGGAGCAGAAATATTTTTTTCTTCCCGAACCCGAACCTGAACCGGAGCCAAAAATAGTTCAAAAGGGTTTTGTTCAAAATTGATGTTCTATTACATTTTTTCAAGCTGCTTTTTGTCATTTCCAACAATTTTAAAGCATTGGATAAAAAGCTGGCAAAGAAAAATTTTATAATATTAAAAATAAACAAATAAGTAAAAACTTAAAAACAGGTAAATAAAACAATTAATGATTCTTAATTCTTTAAAGATTTGGAATAATTTTCATTGTTACAGTATTTCACATGAATAGAAACACTTTCTAGCAGCACATGACCATCAAAGCAAAGACAAGGTGTTTCTAATTGTATAAAATACTGTGACGAAAGGAATTTGTTGTCGTTCTGCGTACGAGGCTTAAAGAATTTTAAAATGTAGCATTTGTAGTACTTGCAATTTCTGCCACACAAGAATCAGTGGAGTGCACTTATTCTAATCATATATTTATTGTTTTATCGAGCGATCAGTAATAATGAAAGATTGCTGGAAGACACACCAATTGAAAATTTTTAAGGTGCGTTAACTGAGGGGAGCCCAATAATTCAGAAAGGCCGAAAGGGGGCATACCCAACGCCTTCTGTCAATTTGAAGCTGTTTGCTTTGCACTTGTATTGCCTTTAGAATTCCCAAACAGTCAAAGCAATGCTGCCATGAGATGGCCCCTGACAACTTGCAAAAGATGGGCAAGGCCTGCTGATGATAAAACCGCAAAGTTATTGAAACAGCTGTACAGTGGATCATCCCCTTTTATGGCGTCTTGGCTTAAAAGTTATGAAGAAACATACATTTAGAATATATAGAGTGAACGGTTCCGCAGTCGACTCCGATTCTGTTAGAAATAAGTCAGCTGTTTGATCTCACCTACGCTCTCAGAGTGCATTTGGGAATATGTTCGGCTCGCTCTAACCACTGTATTTTTCTATGCGGAAACTTCCTAACACTGTTTAAAGTTAAGCAGAGTAAACTTGTTGACCTGGAAACTGGAATTTACATACGTGATTTCTTAAAAAAAAATTATTCCCGAACCCCGGTTCGAACCCGAACCTAGGTTCAACGACCTTGTTAACCCGCTCCGTGAACCCGAACCCAAAAAGTTTCGAGGGTTCGAACCCCGGAGCGAACCTCTGTCGATTTTTATGAGGTTTGCAGCCCTGGTTTAAAGACCACTTGACCTTATTTCTAAAAAAAATTTGATTTTTGATAAGATAGTGTAATAGTCAATCTATGATATTCTTATTAGAATAAATGGTCTGACGATAGCCTCTGAGCTGAGCATTTATATACGTTTTATGTTTAAATAATTTTAAGTGGTTTAAACTGGGGTTACGGTTCAGCCGTCTTCCCTTACTGCAGTCGAAACACTTATTGGCTCAGGTTTTCTCCTACGCGTTTCGGCAACTATGTTGCCTTCCTTAATATATTGTTAGAAATTCCTTAGTATATTGCCAGAATCAAGAATTCATGAAAAAAAGATTAAAAAACACATAATTTTAGTTTGAAGTTATCTCAGAAGTTTCCAGAAAATTATATGTATGAAAGAGTTTTTCTTGATTGACAATGCATCCCAATGATTCACTGGCACTTACATAACGGCAAATCCTGGAGAGATACATCAAAAACCACCATATTTCAAAGTCAAGGTTTTTAAACTCCTGTCTACCTTTTGTATCCCAGCAAAGTTCGTTCGACTTTGCATGATGACGTTGAAAAGCTCTCAAAGCTTTGTTAAAATTGGAACAAGGACAAGACGACGTATCTAATATCTTCAAAACAGAAGTCTACGCGTCTGGGACAATTTGTTTTAATGGGAGAGTACAACTTTAAAGTTGTAGAGGACTTTGTTTACCTCGGATCGATGATAAACGGCAACAACATCAGCCTGGAAATCCGCAGAAGAATCATGCTCGCAAACAAATACTACTACGGGCTCAGAAGGGACTTTAAGAGGAGGGACCTGATCGTCCCAGTCCTGCAATACGGCGCAGTCCTGCAATCGGCTATTGGCGTCTTCAAGCAAAAGATTCTTTGGAGGATTTATGGACCTTTAAAAGTTGGCAGGCAGCTGCGCTGGCTAGGACATGTTACCCTAATGGACGAACAAGCTCCAGCAAAAATTATCTACAAGAGGAATGCGAAAGAAATGGGACATGGCAAGATGAAACGACCACCACTAAGATTGAACGACGACTGGGTGCGGTAATACATTTCCAAGCTTGATGAAGACCGTCAAACAATTGTCATGGCCATTCAAGAAGAAGAAGAGAAGATATTCATTGCGAATCTACGTACACCTAAAAAGGTAAAAGATGGAGCCAAACTTTGTTATTAGCTTTAATAGACGGTAAAAGTGGACACTTGATCATACTTGAAAATTCCCTGAAAAGTTTGGGATTTGGGATTTTTTATTAGAGCAAAGCTTTTTTTAACGGACATTCCACTGGGGGACTCAAGCTAGACATATTTGGACTTTGATGCAGATTCTTTTGGGTACGCCTTTTTTTTGCAAAGTCAGCCGCTTTTGCCATTTGCTGAAGCAGCAGATGGGTTGTGTGTACACTTATTGCATACTAATTACCGACTAAAAGGAACTGAGTAACGAGTACTGAGTAGAGAGTAATAAGTATTGGGTAATGAGTATTGAATACTGAGTTTCGAGTTCGGTGTATTAAGTACTGAGTATCCAGAGTATCCATACACCCACTCGTATTTTTTGACTGTAGGGTATTGAATACCGAGTACTAAGTATGGAGTACTAAATACCGAGTACTGAGTTTAGAATACTGATTAATGAGTAATGAGTATCAACCCAATCATTTTATTCGAACATATTACGTTTATCTTAAAACTTAAACAATTCAACAAAAGTGTTGTGTTTGGTTATTTTCTCACATCAGTGGAACACAAAATTCAAAATTCCTGCCACATAAAATGCAAATCTGTGAAACATAATTAAATATTTTTCCCACTCTCTTAACATTCCATAAACTTGTGTCTTTTGTTTCATTTTTTAGTGGCTTCATTATGCATAACTAAGTTGATCAACTTGGCAAACCGCAAAATGTAAATAACTCCACTCAAATAGACACAGACACTGACACACACGTACAGAAATATCCTTGCACAAAATCAATTACAGTTGACATTTTTACCCACATTTGTAGGGAATTTCTTTTATCCTTTTTCTTTTTTTTTTGTGCATGTGAAACTCACCTTCTCGGGGAACCAGGGCGTCACAAATGGCATTTGGAATGTATTCGAGTAGGAGTGCAATGTGTCAAAGGAGTCCGGCGATACGGCGCCCAGCATAGAGTAGACTCCGCGCGAGAATTGATTGCAAACTGCGGAGTAGAGTAATAAATTTTTGGTTGGTTTTTTTTCGGGTGTGGAATGGAGTGTGTGTCTAGGTCAGGTTGCGTGTGTGTTTGTGTGTGGGGGAATGTGAAATGAATGTGTGCAATTAAATCTCAGCTTTGTGTTTGGGTGTGTATAATTAAAGATTAAGTATTCTCAGTGCTTTTTTTACTTAGACGAGATAGTTTGAAGGCATCCGCCGTATTGATGACATCCACATAAGCCTGCAGCTCGAAGCGACGCGATGTTACATTCAAATTGTGATTGAGCATTGCATATTTAAAGGCTGATTGCACATCATCTGTGCCCTGCTCGAAGATGGCACCTGTAAAAAAATAGGAAATTTTTACTTCGTTAAATATTTAGGCAGCTTTTGACATGCTCTGCTATGGCATTTGCTGCTGTTAATATTAAACGAAAAAGCGCACAGAATAAATATTTACACAAATGATAGCATAATGTCACACACACACACACACATACAGCTGCAGCCCAAACGAAGTGTTGATGCAGCAATTTTACACTGCGCTTTTGGCATACGGCAAAGGAGCCCTAGGAGCTGCCAGCCAGCCCGGATTGCAGTGCAACCCAGTCAGCATGACTGTCACATTAGCAGCCCACGTTCCCACACACACACCCACACATACTTCTAGCCAAAATGACTGCAGGTGCAATGACTGGGGGCGCCAACGTGTAATAAAAATAAAACAGCAACAACACAAAAAAGTTACCAAAGAAAATTGCACAAATTTTGCTTGTTCGGAAATTCTGAAAAACCCTTTCAACACAATTTCAATTTAATTTTATTTAACTTAGTTAAAAGTTCAAGTTTAACAAATTAAAAACTAATTATAAAAAAATTGTATAATTTCGACTTAACCTGAAAAACTAAAAGAATAAGCCAAACTCTGACTGTGTTACTGCAAAGGGTACTTCAAAAGTTTAAGCTCTTACTTGCTATGGTAAAAAAAAATGGTAAAGCTAAGTTATGCAGCCATTCATTGAAGGCTGATAACAAAAACGTTTTGGGAGGAGGATTGAAAAATTAGTTCTGTTTCATAATGTAGAGCAAAAGACAGATGAATCCGCTCGGAGCTTATCAAAGGTCCATTATCAACAGGGAAAGGTAATGTTGTCTGTTTGTTGAAATGGGAAAGCACAATAAAATGTCAAAACTTAGGTAGATGCAATTGACATTTTTTAACAAAATAGATAAAAAATCTTTGTTAATATTTAAGCATGGACATCTAAAGACACTGAAGTCTACCTACCCTTTCTGCTCGTAAACTCTAAGAAATAAAGGTGATGCACCTTTCATTTTAGCATTGAACAATATTTGTTGAGAGATTCCCAAACTCGTCAATGGATGGCGCCACTTTCGCATTCATCCGAATTTGATCAAAATCTTCAAAGACTCTACCATTTAAAACAAAAAAGTTTTGCTCACTAGAATTAGTTTTTCGACCGATCATTCCTATATGTGGTAGCATAAAATATTGATCAGTGACCAGTTTGCGAGCAATAGTATTGAAAACAAAATAAAGTTTTTCTTTTTACAAATCTTAAATTTTTGTCCTTGAAAACAGATTTTTTAAATGTTCGCCTTTCATACAGAGTAATAAAAAAAGTTTAGAATATAATCAAATTTAAACACACTAATTCCTATATCTAAAATATATAATGCAAGTTTTCATATTAGATTTTAAATAAATGACTTAATTTTAAATTTAAATATATTATCCAGTTAAGTTAAAGTTTATCATATTGAATTGAATGTAGAGTCATATTTATTTATATAAATGCACACACTTAAAAAAAACATAAGTTTAACATTTTTCGTATTAAATTTGAATATTTGGTTCAAAATAAGATCAAAGGTTTTCGTAGATTAAAATGCACTAAATATATATAATTTTCGTTTTTTTTAAATTAAATTTTAATAAAGGTTAAAATAATTAGATATGTTATACATATTTAACTAGTAAGTTTCTTTCAATTTCTCTTGGAATACAATGTTAGCATTATAAAATTCTAAATACAATTTTCTAAAATATTAACAAGACATTTCCCTTGAAACTTTCTTCCATTATGTGTTGTCTGTACTTATGCTGCTAGACTTGTCCAGTTGCTTCCGTTCAACAAGTTGAAGCATTCCTCCACATTCAAATACGGTGTTTCGAAGCATCCTGCCCGGACATTTCCCCAAGAAGTGCACTATATCCTCGCGCTCTCTTTAGTTGCACAGTGTGCATTCATTTGTATGATTTTACAGGTGTGGGCGGTAATTTAGGTTAAGCATCTCTACTCTTGCTCTGAAAATTTGCATTATTCTGTAGGAGCCGATATCATCCTGGAAGTAATTGTAAATTTGTCTTCCAGAGCTCTTTCTTGCTTGATCCTCCATTCCTCCTTTCAGAACATATTTAAAGTGGATGTTCAATGCGTAGGTAAATAATGCTGGCAGACCAGTTTCCAAATGGATTGCGTAATTAGGCGTATTCTGCGGAAAGTGGAAGACTCTTTTGATAAAATACCGTTGACTCCGTTCGACATCTTCATAGCTATCAGAACCCCATACTTGAGCGGCGTAGCAAGTGATCGCCCTCGCTGTCGCCTTGTACATCTTATATTTTGTGCTCATGTTCACTTGTTTCCGTTTCAGCAGTCCATTTCACGTACTACTAATTTCCACTAGAGCTCTGCGTGCTTTTGGAAGCTCATATTGCTCGTCACAACTGAATACCTGCTAGGCTCCAATTCTCGTTTCGCGCAAATCTTCCTCTTCCATTTCGGACTACGAGTACTTTTGATTTTTCGCTATTAATAGAAAGTTTCCAGGTGTTCCAGTATGTGTATGTAGTGTCTATCATTTCCTGTAGTTCTTCTGGGGTCTCCGCCATTATGACAATATTTAAATATGTAATATTTGAAATTTGATGTTGAACATAATTAACAAATTTCTGAGGGCTGAGACGTAAATTATCGTGTGGGCTAAGACGCCGGCTTTTGTGTTTAAGACCCCGGAGTCCCTATTTCGAGGCCCAGTGAAGGAGGGACAAAAAAAAATTGTCAAGCTATATTTTTTCAGAAAGATAACTATGCACTCCCGCAAAAAACCGCAAAAAACATTTTGGTGGGAGTGTGTTTTTTATTAAAATCAAAAACGATGAGTTTTAAAACTTTTGGGTCTATCAAATGGGGTTAAATGTGATAGTATATATTTATACTCTGTATTTATTGAACGTTTAATAGTGATATACTACTTATCTGATGATAGCTTTGACTCAACGCAATGTTTGATTTGCTTATAAATTGTCAAGCGTTTGCCTGAGCGTTCCCAAAAAAGGTGACAAAAGGTTGGAACAATTTACCTACAATATTGTGGTCGTGTCGAAAATGATAGAAAATATATGACAACCAGATGCATCACTATAGCCGCACAATTTAAATTATTTTTCTGTGTTTTTGCTGGCGACGATCTTAAGTGCGCACACTTTGTTCAGTAACTATTTGAAAGAAATTTGTAAATATGCCAAGTGGGCCAGTGCTGTCAGACGTCGAGAAAGGCCAAGTTATGATCCAATCTTTGGAAAATTACCAAGACCATAAGATGTTCCGAACCTAACTGTTCGGTTGGGTTATAAAAAATTTTGTAAATTTTAAAACCAAACTACTTTTTGTTTGTTGTTTATAAGGAATAAAAGAAAGACGTTTAGAAAATTTAGTAAAAAAGGCTACTTAATGATTTTTGATTCTAGAACAAGATTGAATGATTTACAAAAGTAAGAAGCTAAACATCAAATTGGTAAAAAATTTTATAGACTAACTAAAGCATTCAGTTGAGCGGGCTTTTTTCAGCTTAAAACTTGTTTTATCAAATCAAAAAAATTGTTCTAGAAAAGGGGTCCTAAGTTACGTCCACTTAAGTTACAAAATGAGTTTTCCAAGAAATTTTTTACTTATGAAAATATTTATTATTTCAAAATTTTTTTTTTGGCTTTCATCAACACAGGGTTGATAGATTTGTTGGTCGCATCCTTAGTAGTGCATTGACCAGTTATCGATTTCGAAAGAGCGCGCGGAACTTCCGATACATAAGGAGCTTGGCCGGTGGAAAACCCACGAATTTCAACAGAACGTGATTGTTATGTTACTCTAATTATATGTCGATTTTAGCTTCTCTTATAAATTTGGCCAGTTCTCTGTAATGAAGTAACTCTTTGGACATTAGAATATTAGAGAGATTTGTATAATAATTAAACATTTTATAATTTTTCCTTAGCGAGGTGAATCTCTGACATTTAAAAATGACATGTTCAGCTGACTCAGCTATATCACAGATATCACAGACGTTTGATGCAACTCTCTTGATTTGATGTAAATACATTTTATCATAGGTATGCCCAGTGAGGAGTCTATTAATGACTTTAATGTCTCTTGCTTTCCATTTAAGATGCGCGTGCCATGGTTTTTCTGTTACATTTGGAAAAACACTTGCAAAGAACCTACCTTTAATAAGGGAGGATTCTTTGTAATGGTCATTCCAACTTGCTAACACCTTGTTTTTTATCATTCGGACCGCTTCTCCGATACTAATTCCTATATCTATCGTGTAGCCTAACGTCACAGCCTTTTTAGCAGCTAAATCTGCTCTTTCATTTATCATAATTCCTTTATGTCCTGGAATCCATATCATTTCTAAACTTTGCATGTCTGATTTTTCTATTATGTATGTCTGTATTATGTATGATATTATGTATGTCTGTGACTAAAAAATTTTTTGACTTGCAGTCCTTAAGAAGACATAGAGCCCCCATACTATCGGTGAAAATCGCAAGATTTTTCACCTTTTTACTTATAGCTATATCACAGGCCTGTTTAATACCTATTAGTTCAGCAAACACTGAACTTAGTCTTTGGTTACATTTATACATGTAATCGGAGTCATTCATGAGATCATAAATACCTATACCTGAAGTTCCAGTGTCTAAAGAAGCGTCTGACGCCAAAATTTCCCAGCCTTTTCCTTTGTAATTTGCTAATATTTCATTGTACGCTGCGTGTATTTGTTCTACTGCAATGTCATTTTTGCTTTTATGAAACATCTTTGATTTGATTGTGAGTTTAGCACTCTTTCGATACATATTTGCAATCTTTGTGTTATCCATCACATCCTTAAACTCTCTATACGTCTCAGTGTAGCTTGTTTTAGCAAGTGATGCAGTCGTTTCTAGGTATAGTGATGGCTGTGTTTTCTTTATGTTAAGCAGTTCTTTTGCAGTTAGAATTTTGGCTCTGAACTCAGGAGGCATAGCACCTGCCAGTGCAAAAATGACATGCTGTGGAGTGCTTGGGTGAGCACCGACACATCTTCTGAGTCCAGCAGCCTGTAATGTGTTCAACTTTCTTTTGCTTCCTTGACTCAGATCTGAATAAGTTGTGATTGCATACTCCTGCTTCGATCGAACAAAGCTTTTAAAGATATTAACTGCAACTTTGGGTCTGAGCCCCGCTTTATTATTTCTAAGTCGTTCAGATAAGTTTTATGCAGAGATTAAAACCCAAACGAATTTTGATATCGGCCAATAGCTACATTTTGGAAACGGACTTAAAGTAAGCTTTAGGGAAAAATAATTTCCCTATGACCGAAACCGAAAATCGTTCAGGTTTTGATTTCTGGTTTTATGGAAGAAAAATTATTTAGTTTTAAAGTAAAAAGAATGTCAAATTCCAATATTAAGTGTATTATAGCGTCATACTTATTTTATAAATAATTTGCGAACAACAACTTGCATCTACACTTACAGTCTATCGAAATAAATCAATTTAACTTGAGATTGATATGTGGGAAATTATTCATCCACATACTCAAGCAAAAACATTTCTTATCTTTAATGTCTCAATACAACTGAGTTCTCAATTCCTGGTCTGTTTTTTTTTTTGTAACAGAGGGCCATATTTGGCGAAAGTATGATAAAGAACCAAAAGAAAGGGGTAGTTATTTCTAAAGTGGGCAACTATTTTTTTTAACATTTTCCAAATACTAGATTTTTTTCGTCGCTTACATTGCTGTAACGACCCACTAAGCATTGGTATATTCTGGTTTCTAACAGCGAACAGGTGCTTCCATATAATTAATTGTGCTTAATATTTCTATTTCTTAAAGAACAAATAAAAAGATAGACTGATGATTGAATAGAATTTATAATTGGGCACCTAAAATAAGGATTGTTCACAATTCAATTAAAATGTGGTCCAACATGTAAGAGTTTGGTTGGTACGGTTTTAATCTGTCTTATTACAGTTTAGAAATCCCTTTTCTCTAGCTCCCAGAGTACCCTACTAACTTTTTATCCATTTGAGGGGGGGATTAAAATTGTGAGTTTATGACAAATGGAAACAACAGTCGAAATGTGGCTTTCTGGCTCTAATGGCTTTATCTGGACGTTGATAAGCTATAAGGCATTAATCTCTGAATGAATGTAAATTGAAGAAACTTTACAGTGAAGTTAAGACACACGAGCCTAGCTACCAACTTAACCTTTATTTAAATAGAAAGTTTAAGAAATTATGATACAACTTACTAAACAATTTGGTAAATATTTTCACAAAAAAATGTTTAATCTAAACTCATGGACTTCTCAAATGAAAATTAACTGTATGAAATCTTTTCCTTTCCCTTACAGCTATTAAATAAATTTCAATCAGACAGAAACAAGCAGCGAAACATAAATATAAGGAATGCCCGGAAAGCGATTTACAGAACACAGTACTCAGCGGTGCACACAAACACAATCAAACACAGTCAAACACACGCCGAAACACACACAATGTGGGGCACAAATCCTGGCGACAACTGCAACAGCTTCAGGTACTGGTACCGGTCCTGTCTCCTCTGCCTGACGGCATTGCTTTGAGACTCACCTAATGGTATTTTCTCGGTTAACGATGCTGTTTGTTGTTGTTGCTGCTGCTGCTGTTGTTGTTGTTGTTGTTGGGCTGCGCTAAATTCCAGCAAGCAAATGCTGCTGGAGCATATTAAATGTAAATATGCCAAGAATTTTAGCCTCGAATGCATTTTTGTAGAGTGAATTTTCGCAACTTTTGAGTTTCGCACACTCACACACACACACACAGAGACACACACGCGCGCGTACAAAGTTTGTTCAAAATTTCATTGCCTACTTAAGAGGGCACTTTAAAGAGATTTTGTAATTGTCGGAGGGGGTTTGGCCAATATTTACACTTGAACCTCATTTGTAATTGCATTTGATAAGTTTTTCATTAAATTTTATGCACCGACTTTAACTTGGGCCTCTTCCACTTCACTTCAAATATTTTCTGTCCGCTCTCTTCAACCGAATGGCAACGCGTTGTAATCAGCACTAACATTTTGGTCCAGTAATACGAGGACCTGAACCGAGTCCCAGAACTCCGCCACACGGCCACAAATTTGTAGCTTTACTTCTCACCCCAAAGAGAGACAGTGAGAGGCACAGAGAGCTTGAGAGGGAGGCTGTGTACTAAAAACTCTCTCTCTCTCTCTGAATTTCACTCGCTAACTTTCTGGTCTGCAAAGGGGAGAGAGAGCAATCCTCAGTCATCCTGTAACTGACCTACTGCATTCTGAGGAGGCAAACACAAGTTGCAAGTTCTTGCCAAATGTTTGTTTACGTTATGCCTGCATAATTGATACGAACAACAATGGCTGAGGCTGAGGGTGAGTGGTCCTGCTACACCCCTTAAACTGGCATCCGCTTAATGGGTAGTTTTTACAATCCTTTTGCACAAATCGCATTACGTTGTCAATTAGTTAAAATGAAATCTCATTAACAGGCTTTAAATTTGTCTAAAAACAAACTTGTTCCTTTGCCTTTTTTGATTTTATCATAATCTGTAATTAGTTTATAATGCGCACAGGAAGTGCTCAGCCAGCTTGGCCCCCCATCCAAAGCCAATAAACATAAAAGTTAATGGCAAAATTTTTTAATTAAGAAAATCAATGATTATATATTTTCATGACTTTATTCGTATTTTTTCTTGCCTTTTTTCTTTGCCTTCCAACTACATTATGAACATTCCTTACTTTTGCTGCTTTCATTTCCTTTACTTTAGATGGCATAATTTTATACAATGGGTATTAAGATTTTTTTATTGGCTTTCGCTATGGAATATCAGCAGAACGGACAAAAAAAAAAAAGGAAATGAGGTGAAAATGGCTTAAGAAAATATTTTCATCAAAAGAGATTTCATCAGTGTTTTTGTTAGTGAAATGAAATGAAGCTTTTATTTATATATTAGCTGGGAGATAGCTGGCACAGTACGTTCTGATGGATATAAGTTTGCAAAGCAATTTCAAATTAACTGAGTTGTTCAATATGGGACCATTCTTTAATCAAACTTTCCTTTCTTCTAAATACACGATATCCTCTGTTACAGGCATAAGGGTATCAATAGGCAAGTTGTGTGTGATGTAAATGTAATTGAACTAGTCGATTCTCATAAGAAGTTCCTTTTTGACTTGCACATTTCCAGACAGACGAATCAAGTATCTATATCAGCAGCGACATCGCATTTTATACCCCTTCGGGAGATACATCTGACAAAGCGTTTGCTCTCGTGAGATAGAAAAAAGCATTCTCTGGGGGATACGAAAGCACTTTTTCAATTTCAGTCTGCTTGGGAAAGAGTAATCTTTGTACCACAAAGGAGGTTGGGTCCACTACTGCTGTTTCAAGAAACTCCCGGTTCCACCATCAGTATTCATCAGTAAATATTTTTGTAGCCTTTGCTCAGCAGTTTGCAAAGCATTAAAAAAATTGATCTTTTAATTCCTGTGATTCTACACTGATTCATGGTTTCCCTCGAGGTAAACCAACAGTTGTTATTTTTACTGATTTTAGTAAGTGTTTCTCATTCTTTCAGATGCCAGTCCAGAACTCGATAAGCAGTCTGTAAAAAGGGGTGATTTTTTGGCAGCTTTCGGATTTGATTAAAAATAAATACATAAAATTCAGAAAAATGTTTGAAGTCTTTATTTATGTCCACAGATGAATTTATATAATTAATTGATCAAGCTAATTTCATTTAAATGTTGACCGCGGCTGCGCATCAGATAGTTCTTACTTGTTTCGCGCGCTGTGGTGCATGTGACACCGTATTATTAAAACCACATGTCAGCCAAGTCCAGCTCTTCAATTTTGGGTTACTGCCTTCGTCATCTTTAAAAGAGTACGGTCCAATGATGTCCCCTGCCTATAGTCCACACCGAACAGTTAATTTTTCGATATGCATTGGCACAAATTGCAGATAAAAAAATTGTATTCCCAATAAAAGAAAAACAAAACTTAGAAATTTGTAATTAGGAAAAAAAAAATTGATGAACAAAAAATTAGGAAAATAAAAAAAATCGCGCGATTGCACTTTTCATTAATGCGATTCCATATTTGGGTTTGTTGATATGCAAAAACATTTCCATTTGTCGTAACGCTTATGAAGTATGTATGTATTGTGACTCGGCAGGAGTTCACTTCGGGGTTCGAACCCCTGAAACTTTTTGGGTTCGGGTTGACGGAGCGGGTTCAGAAGAGCGCTAAACCTAAGTTCAGGTTCGAGCCGGGATTTAGGAAGAATTTTGTCTTAGCTGACTCAAAAAAATGTATGTTAGTTTGAAAAACCTGAAATATTTTATACATATTTGGAAGTTCAGAGTCTTGATACTTCAAATATAATATTTGAACTCAATAATAATTAGATTAAGTGATATTTTACTCTAAAATCAAAGGTAAATTTTTAACTAATTTTTCGAAAGTGAGAAGATAGCAAACTTTCCACTTTTACTCAAATAAAAAACTTAAAAAAAATCCATATTAAAATCCTAAAAATTTTTATCTTATGAGTAATATCAAAACTTCTTTTTCGGGTTTTCTGTAACGTCATTCAGCTAACTTAAGAACAAATTTCGTTAGAAAATGGTACTTAATGTGGTGACACGAACCACATATGTATACATACAAACTTCGCACGTTCATGCAAATATTTCTTATTCCTGACGTGCTGGGTGAAAACGGACAATTGATTTCAATTCAGAGACCAAACAAATTTATTAAAAGTTTGCTACCTTTCGTGTTAAAAAAAATTGGCCAATTTATGTGTTCCTGTGTTATCAGACGTTTAAAATCCGTTATAAATATTGATCGAAAAATTTATAGCCTGTTAAATACAGCTGGTTTACCGCAACAATTACTAGGGCAAATCACAAGGGGGCGCTCACTAGCTCATGTGTGGTAAATTTACCAATTACGTTTTTACGAGGGCTGGTTTTTGTATGTCATATTTTCGAAGTTCTTGAAAACTTTTTCTGTCTATTAGAAAATTTAGCAAGATAAATTAAACATAGGAAAGTTCTCTTAATTCACGCCACATTTTTTTCTTAGTGTGCAATTAGATATTATATATTGGAAAATGGCCAAGTTAAAAATTATTGCATTTAGAAAATATTTTATAATTTTAATCCGAACCCATTTTTGACTATTTTTGCTCCGGTTCAGGTTCAGGGTCGGGCGGATAAAAATTAACCAGCTCCGGTTGTGGTTCGGTTCGGACTTCCCAAAAATCCTGGAGTCTCCGACTTCGGAGCGGTTCAACTCCGTAACGGTTTGTCAACATATAAATAGGCCCGCCATTACTTGTCTTTTTGTCGACTGGCTCATATTTTTCATAGTTGGTAGAAAAGTTTTTCTTGTTCTGATTTCCTTATTCTTGATTCCCAATTTTAAACTCCTTATTTTGTTTTCTTTAAATTCGGTTTCAATTCTTAATAAAATATACGAATTCGTATGAAGTATCGAAATTTTAGAGTTTATAAAACTTGAAATCAGTAGGTAAGTATTGGTTTTTTCATAACCTGTATGCCATAGTAAGATCCGAGCAAAAACACCAAAGATATGTAAGTGTCGGCGCACCTCGTTTACTTAAATAAATTTTGAAATATAAAAAAAAAAACCTATCATAAAAGTTAAATTCAAAATTATGAGAAGCATGCCGTATGTATTCAGTTGAAGAAGTTAACTCAATATTAACAAAGGAATTCAAAGCCATAGGAAACACATACCTTGATACTGGGAATGCATCGCACAGTTGTCCCAAGTCCCAAAAATACGGCCAAAAGTCGAAAAAGTTTGGCTTAAGTTGGCTTAAAGTTTGTACTCAGGGGTTTTCGGGGTCGTTGATCACGAATCCGACGTCAAAAATTAGAAAAACAAAATGGCGGATCTAATATGGTGGACAATTTCTTCAAAAACGCATTAGATTTTTCTGAAAGTCTGTGCTCGGGGCTTTTCGGGGTTGCAGAAAGAAAATATTATAAAATGGCGGATCCAATATGGCGCACAATTTCTTCGGAAACGTACTTGATTTGGCTGAAACATCGAAAAACCCGTTTATCGATAATATCTCGATAACTGTTCGACAGATTTTTTTCATGTCGATTTTCGTGCTCAACGGGCCAAAATACTGTAGAAAAGGTTGGTTTGGTGAATTGGGGGAGAGTGTTATCGAGCAGTGTATATTTGTAATGTCGCCACAATTGTCGCACAAAAATAATCACCGAGACTAAATATGCTGCTATCTGCTGCTAATTTTTGACTATGTTTTGAAGAATTGTCTAAATAACAATTTCTTATTCGTTTAAGAGTGGGATATGCTGGGAGTTTTGACTTATTGCTTTTTTAACACGATTTTTCAGAATGTGACCGAAAAAAAACCTCTACTTTTATTAATGAGACACTATTTCATGCATTGTTAATAATAATTTTGAGCAATACGTTTAAATTGTGATTATTTTCTAGAGTAGAATCCATTTTTCAGAAGCCAAGTCGGTTAATTTTTCGCGAATCTACACGCTTCTAAACGTTGTTTTATTTTCGACGCATGACGAGTAAGCGATGAGGCACGCTCGATGCTCACGAATGCAGTATTTATTCCAAACATTTAAAGTCAATAAAAAATTTTATAAAAAGTTAAGAAAATCATAAAGTAGTGCAAAAGTTGGCAATTATAGACGAGTAAATAGGTGGTGTAGACTAAAAATTTGAACAAATTGTATAATAAGAGTAGATTGTCATCAGGACGACGTGTTGTCGGGTAAAAGAGAAGGTGTACATTGAACGGTCCAAAAAATTTCCAAAATTCAAAAATTCATATATTACACAGTTCGACAAAATCCAACTTTTTTTAAAAGCCCGGCATAAGACCAATAAATTATGATAAAAGGCACCTTTGTAAGCATCACTTCATACCCAGTTTTTCAAATCCACCCTTGGTTTGCGTTTAATGGGTACTTTTGTACTTGCAACACACAACTACAACAATTTTAACTAAGTTTTTACTGGCTTAAGATAAAATTCTTAAAAATTCAGCATATGTGGACAGGGTCATTGGGAACGACATATGAAAAATTCACTTAATTCGCGCAAACGGTTAAGGTACCTCCAGAAGGAGTTAAACGTTCATTCTTCAATATCTTTAAAAGCGCACGGTAGATTTTTCTTAAAATCGTTGTGAATGATGATATAATGTGCTATTGCATTTCCCTAAGAGATGGTACTTGACAGCCAAAAAACCGCGAATTGGAGTACCAATTTTATATTCACCCACGGAGCACTCCATATGAACTATATACCCGACGTACAAATAGACTGAACTGTGTTTTCAGTTTCACCAAGGAAGCTTTGGTTCGCGTTTTATAGGCAATTTTGTACCAGCAATTGCCTTTAAACAACATATACCATCTGGGTATCACAGCCTCCCCCAAAAATTATGCAATTAATCTTATGATTAAAATTCGTCGTTTCCACCAAGAAAAAGTAAATCTTTAATAAAAAATTGTCTTTGGTGGGCCATCCGTGGTACACCAAGATGCGCTGAACTAAAGTATTTAAATGATATGATCTGTTTTCCTGCTTGCAATGAAGCAATTTACTTATAAATTTAATTTCATAATTTTGGTAAAGCTGGTTTTACCTAAATGGTCAATGTTGTTCTAAGGCAGTTGCTGGTACAAAAATGTCTATAAACCGCGAACCAAGGCTTCGTTGACAAAACTGAAAACGCAGATCTGTCTATTTTTAGACCTTGTTTATGGCCTATATGAATTTATTTGTGGGTGAATATAAAATTGGTACTCCAATTCGCGGTTTTTTGGCTGTCGAGTACCATCTCTTAGGGAAATGCAATAGCCCATTATACCATCATACACAACGATTTTAAGAAAAATCTACCGTGCGCTTTTAAAGATATTGAAGAATGAACGTTTAACTCCTTCTGGAGGTACCTTAACCGTTTGCGCGAATTAAGTGAATTTTTCATATGTCGTTCCCAATGACCCTGTCCACATATGCTGAATTTTTAAGAATTTTATCTTAAGCCAGTAAAAACTTAGTTAAAATTGTTGTAGTTGTGTGTTGCAAGTACAAAAGTACCCATTAAACGCAAACCAAGGGTGGATTTGAAAAACTGGGTATGAAGTGATGCTTACAAAGGTGCCTTTTATCATAATTTATTGGTCTTATGCCGGGCTTTTTTTTAGTGTTGTACTGTGTTATATATAAATAATTCATTTATGAGTTTAGATTATTATAAAGACTATTAAATAGTCTTAGACGGATAAATAGGAGAAGTAGATTAAACGGTACAAATCAGTGCGAAATTATAAAAATTGTACTATTAGGCTTTATTATTATGAAGAAGGGTAAATAAACGGATAGTATTGAAAGTTTTTAAAAAATGGCAAAAGATACTCTATCTCCGTAGCAGTTTGGATTGTTATGTACACTGGTAAATAGATAGATGGTGAAGATCGAAAGAACCACAAAATCATCTTTCTTGTTACAATCTGAATAGGGATTTTAGATTGTCATGAAGAGTTAATAGATGACGCTTTTTCGCTTTGTGTTTAAAATCCGGCTGAATAATACCTAATACGTTTCAATCCTAGATAATGAGAACAAATTGTCCCTAAAATAAGTATTTGCATGGTTGATCCAAGTAATATTACAACTTGAAGCGGTTAATCAAAAACTCGTATCTAAGTACTCCATACTTACCCCAGTGTAGTTTTTAAACTTGATTTAAGTTTGTATTACTATTTTTTTAGATGCTTAAGCCAAGCAGCCAAATATACGAATCAAATTCCAACGATCTTCTAGTTAAATAAGACCAAATATTTTAAGCTTGATTTTTACTTAGACGATTTTTCATACCTAACGCTCCATTGACAACGTTTAAAATGGATCAAGTAAATAATTCAGGATTATTGAAAACAAAAGCGTTAGCTGGAGCTCTGATGTGGAAGAAAGTGTTATTAATGATTTAATTATCTTTTTGAAAATTTCACAATGTTGCTTAAGCATTCCACTTTTTTTTTTGCCCTCACATTTCATATCCCAACCGTCCTGAAGCTCAACGCTGGCTTAGCTGACCAAGTCTAGACTCGACTCCATTGCCAGCTAATGCCAAGCCGCACACCCACACACGGGCAGCTCCCACTTACAGCATTATTCTAGCATACATTTGGGGGCCAACCGCAAATGCACTCAGTCCAGTCCATTCTCTGCCCCTAGCTCGCTCTCCCTGTTGGGTCACATGTGTGTGCACATTTTAATGCACCGTCCCCCCGCTCCATGAAGCTGTGCAAAATTTATGATTTTATTTCACGCTTGCTTTTCATTAACATTTCCCTACATTTTTTTTCTGTTGTTGTGCTGTGGCCAAAAAATTATAAGTTGCTTTGTTGCTGTTGTTCTGGTATAATTCCCTCAGAGTTTTCTGCCCGGGCTGTCTGATGCTTGTTAACCTTTTCCAAGTTGTGCTTCGTCTCGCTTATTTTTTTGCATCTTCTTTTGGACTAATTTTTGCACTGGGGAAGGGGGATGGTGCGAGGGGGGCGTGGCTGTACTCTAGAGTCAAATTTCCGTAAAAGTTATGCAGCAGAATCGCCCCTAGAACATGGAGCATGTAGCACAGGATGAAGGAGGCGTTCCAGCCGCACTGCCCGCAGCCAGTCGTGTCTGTCTCCGCTGACCGCATATATAATTATTTTCATATACATTTGTGAAACATGCGCAAAAAACTCAACTCAAGCCAATTTTTTTCAGGCAAAAGTGAATTAGGAAGAGGAAGAGGCAGAGGAACCTGCAATGCAGTTAGGCTACAGCGGCTAATGAAAATTGTTGTGAAATATAAATCATTTAAAATAATTTTCATTTCATCATGTGAGTGTGTGAGGGGGGGGGGGTGTGTGCGGCGGCACAACTTTTAGCCCGGGCTTTTTAAAGTTTTGAAATTGAAATGAAAGCCAAGTAGCTGCAATGGACTTTGCACTTTGCCTGTTACTTCAGCCGTGGCTAACTTTTATGCAGCTTGCTAAATTGCGCTAACTGACCAAAGCGGAAGTTTCAATTACACACACACACACACACACACGCACACACAAGGCCAATGTAAACAGAGCATGGCTCTGACCTACACTGCGTATGCGTGTTCTGATATGACGCATACAAAGCCCACAAAAAATAAAACAAAAATTCCATAGCCAAGGCCACAAATCTGTGTTAGACCCAAAAAACCAACCAACGAAACGTAACGAAAATTGCATTTAAATGAATGAGAGAGACTGTGACCAAATTATGGCACAAAGTTCAAACATTATTTCCAGAGACCGCTAATACTTTTTATGTTCATTGCACGGAATACCCTGCAGTTTTTTTGGTAAGAGACGTGTGTAGTGTGCACGATGAAAGCTGATCAAATTTCCTCACCTTCGAGTCAATCCAACCAAAGCTGAACTTTGTTCTATTCACCCGCAAGTAAGGATGATTTTATTGTTTATTATTTTTTTTTAGCAGATTTGCTGTTTTCGTGTTTCATCTTACTGTCAAACATGTTCAGTTTGTTAAATTATTGCAGAATATCGCATTTAATTACCATTATTGGTAATATTTTAAAAAATGTTCTTAGACTATTATTGTACTGTATTGTAACAAAGTCACCTGAACAGAAAATCAATGCCTCACTGCAAACCGAGTTCTATCAGTTTCTACACTGATGGCTACAAACTGCAAGGACAGATAATTGGAGTAGTCTTCAGTACAGAGCTCAGAATTAAAACTTCGTTTCGACTCCCTGATCATTGTAGTGATCTGGAATTTCTCCTTACCATAGAAAACGAAAACGAAATAAACAATTTTTCCATTCCCGAGAAATGTTATGTAGACTAAATCAAAAAATTTATCCATTCGGAATGAACTCAATCCAAACCGGGATTGATATTGGGTTGATCCCGGAATGGCTTGAATTGAGCTAGGGTTGTCGAAAATATTATCGAAATATCGATACTTTTGCCCAAAATTATGAATATCATTATAGCATATTTTTCCGAGGCGATATATCGGAAATCGAATATTTTTTGGAAATATTCTCGGTAATAGTTTTGTTTCAGCATTTGTTCAACCTATTGCGAATAACTGTATCTTGTGCTCTGGACATGTAAAGTAAAATGTTGAACATTTTTTTTTTTTTTTATTATTATTAATTACTATTTCAATATAATAACTATTCATAAGTATGAGTACTAGCTACTGGGCCATCGACTCGACAATTAGCTAAAGATTAGACTTTATTTAACAAACTGCATTTCTGTAAAAAGCTTATTATTTTATTGGTGTTTTGTGTGTTTGGGTTTGCTATTAGGTTAGATGGTGTGATACGGTCAAATATTTCAGTTCTATGATTTTGAAAGGCTCTGCAATCGTCCAGGATATGTTTTACTGATAGGTCTCCTCCGCAGCTAGGGCAGCTTGGTTTGTTTTCATCTTTGAGGATGTGATTGTGAGTGAGATCAGTGTGTCCTGTTCTGAGTCTCGGTAAGGTACTGCAGTCTCTTCGATTACATGAGGCAGAGTATCTGACATGACTTTTACTTTTGTTGGAGACCTTGTTCCAATGGTTATAGGCCTGCCAATCTTCCATTTCAATGGATTTTAAGATATTTACGATGTTACGCGACATGTCATGTTGAACTCCAGGGATGATTGTGATTGATATCAGCGAGTTCGTTTCCGTCTATATCCATATGTCCAGGGACCCAGAACAACTTTATTTTGCTTTGGTTTTGGATGCAGTAGTGTCGAATTTCGCAAAGCAGTTGATTGTTGTTATAAAAGTTCTCAATGCCTTGTAAGGCGAATAGGCTGTAGCTGCAGATGATATGTTTTCCCTTGTGTTCGAGAGCGTGTTTTATAGCTTTAAGAATAGCTACGGCATCTGCTGAAAAGACTGAGTAGTGATGAGGGATTTGTTCCCAAGATACAACTGATCCGTGTTGGTCCACCACTGCAGAACTGGTAGTGGTGTCGGATTTTAAGCCATTGGTGTAGAGCCACCTCCAATTGGTGTACTTTGCCGTCTCTTCTGCTAGCATCTGTTTAAAAATTGATTTCGGTGTCCGGGATTTAAGGAAAGTGTGAAGTGACATGTTGATGCTGGTGGAACGTAAACTCCATGGTGTCGAAGGGGTGACTTTATTCGAACGAAATTGTTTTTTGTGAGAAGCTTAGCTTGGCCCCGTTGCACAGTGGGCTGAACGACCACTTTTTGTGGCATTAATTAATAACTTCAAAACGAAGCAACATATTAAGGTTCTGTTTTTTTAGTTAAGCTATGGATCACTAAAGTAACATATTTTAAAAAAAAAAGGCGTGGTTCTGCCCCTTTAAAAAAAAAAAAAAATTTTTTTTTTTAGTGTAGCCGACAAAAAATTTTTGTTTTGTTTTCATTATAAAATATAAGTGGAAAATAAAACTTTATTGTAAAAATGAAGATCGTCTTACCTTTTTTATAAATAAAATTAAAGTTTCGCTTTTTTGTTTCTCAGTTTTTTAGGGCAAATACTCGCTAAATCCTCCGAAAAAAAATCTGTAAGCTTAAAAACTACAATATTATATAAACTATTATGTTTATTTCGCAAACCTATTGTTCATCGTCATCGTCTTCGTTATCCAGCTCCATATTCCATGAATATCCAAATAAATTTTCAATAGGCTCATCATCGTCCAATTCGTCTATGACATTAAACTCGCAAGACAGTAAGCTCGTTACTTCATCTGGGAGCCCTTGTCTTTTTTGGATTCGCCTGTTTAGGTTTACAGAGGATATGATCGGATCTGATGTATCCATAGCTCTTTCGAATACATCGGCAAAGGTATCCTTCCTGCTAGTTTTTCGAGCATGGTGCAAGCGGTCAGACTTGTACAATTTGTTTCTGGACTCAGCACCCTCTTCTCCAAAGTATCCTACTGGAAGGACCGTGTTTTCTATAATGTCAGACGAGTGAACAAGAATTTTGTGTACAGTCGCAGTCATCGGCAGCCAAGGATACTCGTCGATAATAATTTCCCCAGTTTCGTTGCAGAAGCTTTGAAATTTGGGTACATTAATTGGCAACTGACACGAGAGGCAAATTAAAATAGTCCGAAGATTTGTAATCAGCCTATGGTTTATTCCAGTGATTTCTGAGAATTTTTTAGGTTCACTGAAAGCACGACGAGCCGTATTTCCATCATTCGTGCTGCCAAATCCGCCTACTTTTGCTTGATCAACCCTCAAAGACATCTGCTTCCAAAACAAGTCCTGTATGTAAGCTTTTCTTTTAGCGACTTCCCTTTTATCATTTATGTGAAATATTTTCCATTTCTTGATGTGGCATTTATAGCCAGCGTGCAAAACAAATTCAAAAAGCCGAATCCAACAGTGCAGAGGACTTAATCCGTATTTTAAATTACTTATGACTGGCAGGAACTTTTTGCATTTAAAGTTTTTATTGTTTAGGAAGTCCTTTGGGTTAGCTCCACAAATCGGGCAAGCTTGGGAAGAGTTAGTTCCCGTCAATACGTTTAGCACTTTTCCATCAATGGCTGTTAGATATAATCTAAACTTAACGTAAAGAATTTTTCCGTGGCTCATAACAATTTTGCAAGACTTCAAGTTCATTATCTGGTTTTCCAATGATTGATGTTCAAGGCGTATTGCTTCTTTCGTTTCCTTCATGAAAACTAATTTCAAAGGACGACAAAACCGAATTGACTGTGGTGTCCTATTATTCCATATTATGTTGCTGGATGCATCAACGAGTCTCAGTGGAGTTACTGTTGTTGCAAAAAGGCTCGAATCCCTATTAAGCGGTTGCTCTGAAGAGTATCCTTGCTTATAGTTAGACTGTCCAGAGCTGCCATCGAATCCGTAACTTAAGATCAGATCTGCAGTTAAAAAATCCGTTCCTTGATCTTTCATCACGCTCAAAACCACCTCTTCCTGTAAACTTGCAATTCGAGCTGCTGTGTGATCGAGTAGATTTCCACTTCTCGAACAACACGCTGTTTGCAATTTTGAGGTTAGAACCTAAAAAGTTAAATTTAAGAGAAAGTGTGCAAAAGTGCACTTTTTTACTAACAACATAAGACAAGAACTAATTACTCTACAACATATAACAGATTTTAGAGTGGAAAAGTGCGGTAATCACTTTGTAGCTCTATATTAAAAATTAGAATACACTACAAATATTAAGCATTTTTAGGGTTAGAACTTACACAAGATTATAGGGACACCACAATCAATTTCTACAAACCACGCTCACAAACACATAGTACAAACCACATTGATACGATTGCATCTTAAAAGTAGCACACAATTGGTTTGTTTTTACACTTTTTGTCACTTTAAACTTTAAAGATAATCAAACAATTAGGCAGCAATCGGTTATCGCTGTAGCAACAGAGCACGGAACAGCTGACTTAACAGTGGATAACTTAACAGTGACGCGCTCTGTTAAAATTTCCAGTACGTAACATTACAGCTTAATGTTTTTTGAATACATCCCGGTTAAAAAAAAGTTATTTTAACGACTTTTAAAAAATGGGTTTTGGCCAGATAAAGTGGTCGTTCAGCCCATAGTGCGTTGGAGGAGCTGTATAGCCAATTTTACATTTACATTTAAATATCGTTTGCTGAATTGTGTACATCTTCGAATGGTGGACATGACTTTATAATTTTTCCGATGTTTATATGCTGTCTGGTAGTCCGAGGTCATTAGCTTGGGTATGAGTTTCAAAGTCGTTTGTGCGAGTCTCGTCTTGATATCTGGTAGTACCGCTTCCGCAAGGCAGCATTTTGTGGCTGTCGTTGGAAATGCACCGATGCTGCACCGCACCACAGCATGATATGGAGAGAGGATTTTTTGATGTTGGACGGGGCACACCTGCCATAAATGGAGAGTCCGTAGTCAATTTTAGACAGAATTAATGCTCTTGTGGCATGGGCAAGAGAGGAGGCATGGATGAAGGACCGTTTTGATGTTAAGAATTTTATTATGTTGAGTCGTTTGATTAGGTTATTTCTAAGTTCATTACAATGTTGCTTAAATGTGAGTCTTTTGTCGATAGTAAGAACAAAAATTTTAAGAAAAGTGACATTTTCTATTTCGATGTTATTTAGCGGAAGTGTTGAATAAGTACAGTGTTGTTTCTTACAAATATTAAATATTTTACATTTTCGCATAGAAAGTGTGGCACCAGATGATTTTCCCCAGATTTGAATATCATTAAATACTTTTTTAAAAAGTATTGTTGAGGGCTGTTGTATCTTTACATTTGCTGTAGATGAGTGCATCATTAGCGTATATTGAAAGTTCAAGAGGCGATCCTTGGGGAATGCCGTAGAGTAATGTATAGAATTTTGACAGAGTTTTGTTTACTTTAACACGGAAGCAACGCTTGGTCATGAAAGCCTTCACCAGGTTGAAGGTCTTACAACCTACCCCCCACCGGGAAAGTTGATCCAATACTGTATGCACCCTTTCAAAATCAGTTGCCAAAATTGTGGAAGGGGCGTCTGACGCGTAATGGTGGAGATGCAGAAGTGAATTGAGCGTGCCATGTAGTGGTTTAAAGGCTGTTTGATGGGGGCTGATAAATTTATGTTTTGTAATGAACCACATGAGTCGCTTGGCTAACATTTTTCTAAGGATTTGCTTAGGCAGGAGACCAGTGATATAGGGTTGAAAGATGCTATCTCATGTGATGGCTTGTTTGGTTTTAAAATAGGAATAATTGTCGCAGATCTCCACTCATGAGGGTAAGAGCCCGCATTAAACATTGCATTGTACATATCTAATAAACTCTTTTTGGCTTCAGTTGGAAGGTGCTTCAGCATCGGGTATGAGATGCGGTCAATATCTGTTGTTTTGCCTTTGGCATGCCGTAGAGCAAGTTCAAGCTCGATGAGAGTAAGGTTTGAGTCAAGAACAGTTGTATTGATGGGAAAGGGCTTCCTCTTTAAAAGACTTGAATTCTTGTCGTCCTTTGAATAATTTGACCAAATGCTTCCGAAAGCATTGGTAATATCTATGGAGGAATGTAGCTCTTTGTTATGGTCCTTAATTGCTTTGAAGGGAGCTGGAATGTTCCCAGTCAATGCATTTAAGTCCGCCCATACTTTTTTTGTGGTCGAGAGGGTGGACTTCATGCTAGAATTTTTATTTTTGAAACCAAGCTCCATCAATAAAATTAGAGAAACGATTTGTAGGCTGCTTTGGTGTATCAGGTGGTTGACAAACGGGCATTTTTATCAAATACTAGTTAACCCGGCAAATTTTGTTTTGCTAGACGAAGGAACGAAGCAGATGTTAGTGCTCGATGTAATTGTTGCCGTTGTCGGTCAATTGTTCTGCGTGTGTTAACATCTGTCCGGCGCGCTTGTCTCTGCTTCAGTTATTTTTGTTGACTTTATAAAGCTTGTACCTCTTTTGATTGAATGCAGTTGCAACATTTGGACTCGCTTTATTTCACTTATTTCCAGTAATTGTAGATCTTCCCAAATAGTTACCCCTACGTGTTGCTGGAATTGATTAAAACAGGAAAAGAAATCGATAGATTTTGTTGAAATGGCTAACAGATAGATAGCCTAATATTAATATTGTGATTGTGAAGTTAAAATTTGAATTTTTTTTGAGATTATTTATTTATCTCAATTTGGCTGTCTATTTGGCTGGGTTATGTTCCTTGTAAGCCATTAAGTCGAACAGGTTTAAGTTCTTCAAATTTTCATCCGTTGGGTCGCGCGCACACATGCTGCTTAAAGATTAACGGACGGCGTATAAGATCACAACGGGGTGAAGCAAACACGTATAACCATTAAGAAGTAAGCTCACATTCGTTGCACTTTCGCTGAGCTGCTGCAGCCCCTTTTAGCTGGTTGGTAACCATTTTATAGCCCCAGTACGTCACAATGAAATTTGTTAAAAAAATCAAATGAAAATCTTATTTATATTCAATTATTTAATGCCAACGCTTATAAATTTTAATTGGCCTTTTTATTAGGCTTAACTGCAAATTAAGATTTATATATTTATATTTTTCTTTTTTGTCTGTGCTTTTGGCTATTTAATTACAAATTATAATTTATGCGTCTGCCTAAATCAACAAAACTAAAGTGTTTAATTAAAAACCGCGCGCAAAATCAGCAAAAAGTAAAACAACAACAATAACAACAACAACAGCTGACACTGCTTGAAGCCGCAACAAAATCAAAGCCGCAAGTACAAAGATAAATAAGTGGCATTGTCGGTTTCATTTCCTGCAGCAGCAGGAGCAGGAGCAGCGGCCGTGTCGGCATTTGCATTGGAATCGTTGTGTCCATGTGTGCGTGTGTAAGCGCTATATAAGTACATGCCCAACTCGCTTCTTTTTTGCAGATTTAAGCTAAGAGCACCAGAATAAAGCAATAAAAAGCAGCAGGCCGCCAAAACCAAGTAAGGGGGGAGGGGGAGAGGGGAGGAGCTACTAGCAGCTGTCGCTTCCGTCCATCCGCCGCCCGTTCCTCATTTGTATTGGTTGGCCTCGACTGTCTTTCAGTTTCTCACTTCATCAGTTACGCCAAAGAGGAGACTCTACAATAAATTTCGCTGATTGCTTCCGCTTTTTTCCTTTCTTACTTTCTTCGTCCTTGGCCGACGCGACGCCCCCACGACGTATGACTTCCAAAAGTTAGCATCTACGTCGACTGAGGGCTCATTTTTTATGCCGCTTGATAAAGTAATATCCGTTTTGGGTACATTTTCTTAGCACTGGAAAGTGGAAGTAATGAGCTTATGATGAACTTGTTAAATGCCCTGGCAAATGAAATTTAAATGGTAAACAGTACGAATATCATTTGATAGGGGCGAATTATGTAAATCTTTTGGAAAAGATGTTCTAAAAAGAAATATATTTGGCACCTCTTAAGGGTAATCCCAACGTTTTCAACCTCAGCTAATAAATGAAAAATGGTGTATGGTTAGATGTTTCGTTGGTTGTGAAATGATTGGTGAATTTAATTAGGATCTTAACATCCGGTAGCAAAGGCCTTAACACAGTTTGACTTGCTTCTCCTTCTTAAAAACTAATATACAACCGAATAGATACATTATTCATACTTTGTGCAAAAGTTTGTAACAGGGAGAAGGAATCGATTGCTACCCTATAAAGTATATGTATTCTTGATCAGCATCAACAGCCGAGTCAATATAGCCATGTCCATCTGTCCGTGATAGTAGTTTAGTGATTCGCACCTTCTAGAAACGGTTAGTCATCAGAAATATTTATCGATTAGCCGAAGAAATGATAAAGATCGGTTGAGTGGTTCTCAATTTATAAGCAACAAAAGTACCAAGAACCAACGACGCATTTCATTCAGCTAAAAGAGAGAGAGAGAGACAGAAAGAGAGATACTTAGAGATGGGCGCAGCAGCAGCGCTGCATTCAGCTTCTAATCCAGGTACAGAGTCGGGCATGACAGACTTTCTCACTTGTTTTAAGTGAAAAGTATATCAAAGGGACATTTTATCAGTCAATTTCTTAACCTAACCAAGAAATTGTTTAATAAAGTTACGGAAAAGCGAAACGCCACTTTATTCTTGAACGTAACCGTATCCGTGGCTTTGTGTTCGCTCAATTCTATAAGTTTCTCATTTGTGTCAATTCAAACTGATGAACACCATCTGCTGTATATCTAATGATCGTATAGTCTTCCAATCCTGAATAAGTAGCCAAAGCAACTAAGATGATGAAGAGGTCTTTACGCAGTCTGTCTACAGTTGGCTCCAAAATTCGTTCAATGACTCTGATTTATGTTCCTTTCACAACTGATCGATCTCGCATCGATCTAGCATCTTTTATGCCCCTCAATAAGTCTATTGTGGAGCGTGCTGTGTGGCATGTGGCACCGTCTTGTTGAATCCACATGTCATGCAAGTCAAGCTCTTGCATTTTGGGCAAAAAAAGTTGGATATCATCTCACGGTAGCGCTCACTTTTCATAGTTACGTTACGATTTGCATCATCTTTGAAGAAGTACGGTCCAATGATGCCACCAGCCCATAAACCGCACCAAACTGTGACTTTTTCTGGATGCATTGGTAGCTCTTGCAATGCTTCTGGCTGATACTCACTCCAAAATCGACAATTCTGCTTATTAACGTACCCATTGAGCCAAAAATAAGCTTCTTCACTGAACCCAATTTTTCGGTAAAAAATTTAGGGGTGACGCCATTCAAAATACAGCTGGTGCAAGAATTGAAGCCAAACGACCTACCGCAATGCAGAATTTTTGGTGAATGGGCTCTTGGAAAGTTGGCCCAATTCTTGCACCAGCTGTATTTTGAATGGCGTCACCCCTAAATCCTTCCGTTAAATCCTTCTGCTAAATTTTCCACGTTGTTGAGTAACAGAGGCCCAATTGCTGCGAACGGCGACGAATCGATAATTGATGGTCATCATTAACACTGGCCGATAAAGCTGCGATATTTTCTTCAGTTCGCTCTCTACGTAAGCGTGTTGGTGGTTTAATGTCCAACAATGTAAATTTGGTGCGAAATTTAGTCACAATAGCCCGAATAGCCGCTTCAGTGGGTCGATTAAACTGACTTTAAAATGGAAGAAGCGCGCGATGAACTTTCTTAACAGAGCACGCATTTTGATAATAAAATTCAATAATTTGCAAGCATTGTTCGTTTGTAAGACTATTCATGGTTAAATTATAGACCAAACTGAAGATGTTTGACAGTGAAACAAAACACGAAACGTGCGTGAGCTGTTTAAACCAGTGTTGCCAAAAAGATAATAGCTAAAAAATCACCCTATATAAATATAAATATAAATTTTCGTGTTATAGTTCCCGTAGTACTCCGGTTAGGAGAATTATTGATATAAATTTTTTGTTGTTAGCCGATCAGTCCAGTTATCGAGGTCGTACTCATCCCTAAGTCAGCCGTAAGCTAGCCGGCGACCGATAGTTGGACCCGGGAAAGAAGGGAAAGAAACTTATATGACAATCATTTTTGAACCCCAAATTACTTGAAGCTGCTTTTACTTGATTTTTTTCAATGCCCGCGAAATCTTTGATAAATTAATCAATATTGAGTAAAGGTTTTATTCTGTAACCAGATACAATGGAACCGAGAAGTAGTGTAAGTGTTGTCCTCCATCCAAACGATTACAAAAGATTTATGCCATGTTTCAAGTTTTTGGCTGCTTTGTCATTTTATTTAGAAATTTATTTTTGCAGCAGTCTCACCCACTAACCTCTGCACCACACGATATTCTCTATCACGTCGCTCTCCGTTTTTCGTATTTTCATACATCATTTTGACATAAAATTTGATATTGATATTAACAAAAATAATATATTTTTTTAACCTATAAATTAGAGCCCTGCACGAGCTCACACTAAATCATTGTTAACAGTAGGCAATCACACTGTGAACACTATCAAACCGATTCATATGTCGAAACGAAACAGCTCTTATTGAATTATTGAATTTCATTTTAATTCAAAGATTCATTGAGTCGAAGTTAATCTGCCATGTAATTCTTGTCATCTCGTATGTCTCAGTCTCACACTAGTTTCAGTTCGTGTTAACAGTGTTAACAGTTTGTTATTTAAAAAAAAAATGGAGAACAATTCTCGCAATGTAAGTATAGAGGTTTAAAATTGTACGCGAAATTATTAAATTTTTTGTTTTATAAATATGTTCCATAGAGTCCGCCACCATCTGGAACAATAGCTGAAATAAGGTCCAATAAATGCTACAGGATCTGCAAAATAATCATGCTTGGAAAAGAGAATGAACCTACTATACACGTAGATGCGGAAACGAAATCATCGGTCACAAGGGCTGTGACGAAGTGGGTCGTTCAAAATTGTCGGCCATTCAGTGTTATAAGCGATTCTGGGATTAAATACCTTATATCACTTGCCCTTGAAAAAGGAAGACGCCTTGGACCTAATGTTAACGTCAACCAACTGCTTCCTCATCCAACAACGGTATCACGAAATGTAATAGGCTATTCAAACTGAGCACATCTAACATCCAACATCCTGAGTCATAAATACTTACCATGGCGAAATTTGCTATCTTTGTAGCATTTACCTATTAGACATCGACCCACTTCGCATTTCTACAAAATAAAAGGTTTAAAAATGTTGGCATAGCAAATGGTTATTAAGCATTTAAACTCAGGATGTTAGATGTTAGATGTGCCCAGTGTACAAAGCCTATAACGGATCTCTATAAAAAGGAATTTGCTTTAATAATGAAGGAAATATCATTAATAAAAGGTAATGGATATGCAATCACGTCAGACGCGTGGGCGGATAGTTTTTCCCAAAAAATCCTACATATGCGTAACTTTACATTATATATGTGAAGGTACAATAAAGAACCGGCTGTTAGCAATGATAGGCATGAATGGAGAATCTGCAACAGATACGCCTAAATAGTACTTCAATTTTCATTTTTGGTCTTGTTAATCATGTTTATTTGCAGGACTATTTAATATGCGAAAAAAAAGCTCTATATCCGGAAATGATGATATGGTGAACGAAATTATGTTTTTAAATATAAATAAGGGAAATAAAAAAAAAAGAATAATAGCTGAAACGGACAAATAAATAAAAATTGCAATATTACTATTTTTTATCCTCCTTGGTATTTTTTCGGGATTTACTAAAGAGTCAGACTCGAAAAGTGATTCAAAACATTCTTTACGATCTCGACTACATTCTTTGACATTGGTTATCCATGGTATTTATCGCGGTTCAGTATTGTCATATACATGATTATTAAGATATCTGTGGTCATTTGTCGCTTTGCAGGTCTGTTTCTTAAGCACTTAGCGGTTTTATTACCACGGAGTTCTTTCAGCTTTTAATTCCGCTCTGCATTTATCTTTATAATTTCCTCTTGGTTGGGTGTGAAGTTTGTTTGGCATTATTGTTATTTTTGAACCTCTTTGGTAATTTTCCGCGATTTAACGATTTGTCAGTCACGGAAAGTGGTTTGAAACATTCGTTAAAACCTTTACTATATTGGATAACCATTGGTTATCCATGCTATTAATTGCAATTTAATATTTTCTTAATCATGGTTTTGTAGTTATGTGCGGTCGATTTTGGTCTTAAAAACAGTTTCTTAAGCACTTAGCGGTTTTGATACCATGGGTATCCCATAGCTGTGAACTGCGCTTCTGCATTGATCAGTGCACGAAATACTTTCGTGTTGTATACAAACCCTGTTTGCTAGTTTTAATAGTGTTCATAGTGTTAACAGTTTTAACAGTGTTTTCAGTGTGATTTTCCTATCATATACATAGATTAAGTTCCTTTGCTAATGCTAGCACTCACACTGGCTTTGTTAACGAATCGAAGTAGATCATTAACTCCCAATCAGATACTAGAAAGTTTAGAAAAATGTCTCGCTTTGACAGCGTGAGCATTGATACTGTTGCCTGTAACACACAATTCATTTCAACGAGATTGAATAATTTTTTGTTTAGTGTGCACTCGTGCAGGGCTCTACTATAAATATACAAATTTTTTTGTGAGTATGTTACTGCCAGAAGAAAGCATCTGCGACGGTCTAAAGTTTATACATTCTTAATCAGCATCAACAGCCTAGTCGATATATATTTCGATTGAAATCATAATCAACTGTGAACGATCTTACGTTTTTACAGCAATGGGATCGCTTTGATCTGTCAATTACCAAAAGTATAATCTCGTCAGTGCCAGGCATATTTGAACAGATCAATATTGTAATGCGCCTGTAATGCCTAACTAACTTTGCCTTCCATACATTTATCACCTTTTAATGCCAAAGTCTTTCCAGTAAGTCATTTATAAAAAAGCTTAGATTTATCTACAATATCATTTGCGTCCTTCTTTCTTAGCAGTCCAATCAGTAACTTTGGTCAGCCTTAGCGGCATCTCCTTTTCCGCTTCATATTAGATCGTTTTTTGAAGAGGTTAATCCATCCGTTGCTTGCTTTGAAGCCTATATTTTTCTGTGCATATTTTTGGGACATTACTATTTCTGGATTCGGAAATAAAAGTTTTAATACACACAAAAAAAATCATTGGTAAATGCAACATTTTATATTGGTAAATTCACCAATTTCCTTTTTCTGATATGACTGACATTTAAGACGACTGCGAAACGCCGCGCATCTGAGACGTGGCAACTAAAAGCTTACTTGTAGTGATAGCGTACCAAATGTGTGTACAATAGAGCCTGCCTTATATGAAAAGTAATTTTTTGTCTACTTCTTTGCTTAGCATTGCTCAAAGAATTCAGTATATTTTATACAGAAATTATCAAAAATCCAGAATCAGATATTTTGAGCTTTTATGGCCTCGCCATAGTTTTTAAAGTTACAATCTCCCCCCAGGACAAGAATATAGTTCGAATTGTTGAGAGCAAAGGAACTGCCAACACAAAAAATTTCATATAAAAATAACTCACAAAACTTTTGACACCAAAGTGAATTATTCTAATATGAAGTTTTTTGTTTTGGTACTTGCTTTGTTGAGGTGTATGCTAAACTTTAGCGCTTTAAATATAACGGTTTATTTAGCTTCCTTCAACGAAAGCTCAAAAAGCTCTTTTTTCTCAATAAGCTTTATGGCCAAAAATAACATGCATCTCTAAAGCTTTTATGTTTCAAAAGTTCTTCCTGTCCAAAAACCGTATTTCGGCAGCCATCCCAGAGCTTTCTGTTACATCCCACTTAGCAGAGCTATACCGATGTCTGCTTTCATCACCAATCCAAATCCCATTTGAAAACAAACGTTTAGTGAAATATTTAAAAAATTGTGTACATATTTTATTGTTGTTTTTTGTTTTTCTTTTCTGTTTCCTTTGGTTTTTGTTGTTGTTTTGTTTAACTACTTTTGGTTTGAATGTGGTTTGGTTTATTGTTGATATTTGCAACATAATTAGAAATAAATTTGATGGCATTTTCTTTGTTCGCATTAAAGTTTTCGTTTTAACTAATAAAATGCATAGTTCTGTTAACAATTTGTGTCTTCGCTAAGTTTAATGTTAATCTGATTGATTGTTATTGTTTGTTTATATTTTATATATAATATAAATTTGATGCGTTTTAGCTATTTAGCAGTTTCGTTATAGGAGTTTTTTTTTTAAAGCCAACAGAGTTCAAAGTTCAACATATTTTGCTATATAAATTCAACTTTTGTTTAAAATATAAATAAACATTATTATGGCCGGGCCCAAATACGATTTGCACTATTTTGTTTTGTGTGTTTTTTTGTGTTTTTTGGTGATTGATTAAATTGTATTTGTGATAAATGCCTAAGTTGTAGTTATATTTTTTGTTTGAGTCCAGCTACAAAACGTTGCATAAAGTTGTATAAAAGTTTTATATGTTTCCTTTTTTTGACTAGCAAGTAAATACAAAAACCCAATCGATCGGTTTTAGCCTACACATACATACACAATATATGTATACTTCCTTCTCTATATATAGTAATTTGTTTAGAAATGGCTGCTAGAAAATCACTGTCAGCACTTGGTAACTTTTGGTATTCTCCATTTTTAGACTAATCTTTTAATTTAACTATTTATATATACATATATATATCGGTGTATATATATGTGTAATTCATAAGCGCTAATATTCGTTAATGTAACAAGTCTATGTGGGATCGTTCTCATCTTCATCCGCCTCCTCCTCGCCCTCTTCGTCCTCGTCCTCTTCGTCGTCCTCCTCCTCCTCATCGGACTGCTCGGATCAATCGAATATACAGACAAAGACACGCAAACAATTCATTCCCACCTTCTCCCAGCAACCCTCCTCGGTGGGACGACCCTCATGGGCCAGCCTCATTTTCTTTGGATAATTCTTGGGACTGCTGCGATCACTGAGATGTACAGGCATGCGGGCATATTCGGCACGTGGCTGGCGAAATTTATCAAGCAGTTCGCTTTGCTGCTCTGTGAGATTTTTAAGCTTTTTGCCTGCAATGGGAAAAAGAGGAGAGGGTGAGAGAAATGATTGGAATTAGTTAAGTGAGCTTGGAAAATAATATAAAAATTAATAAAGAATATTTCGTGATTTTCGTTGGGCCAAATTTAACTCCCACGCGTTTCGGTCAAATTTTGCAACTTCTTAAGGTTGCTTTTAATTCTCTAATCTGGGACTCAATTGTATATTTTTTATTACAATAAAAAGTCGAAATGATAAACTTAATATATCATAGTAAAATTTTCAGCAATTACAGGAAGAGCTTTACTCTTGATATGCTACATATCATTGACGCACCAAGAGACCAAAGACTTAACTACAAAACGGACACTAAAAACTGCAAACACTTATACAGAAATACACTTAATAAGCAATAATTTAGTACTGAACCTGTATGTAAAAAATTGCTTTCAATGTATTGTGATAATTATTTTTGTAGTATTCCTATAGACGAAGATCGCTGCGCTTCCAAAAAATATATTGGAAAGTCACCAAAATCATCCAATATTTTTTTTATGACCTAGAGCCTGCTAACATCAACATTGTTTAACAAATAAGCCAGAGGCCTTCAACGAGCATTTTACTTTTTTGCACTAATAAAAATAGCACAAGCTTGTCATAGCTTGTAACTGAACGAGGCTCTCACAAGTTTACTCGGTACGCATTTGTAGCCAGGAGTGAACGGGCTAACATGTGCCAGCTCGTTGCAGTTCTCTTATATAAACATAATAAAGTCATAAAAACTCAAAATAAAATTTTATTAATTTTTCTATCAGGTTGTGTCATCGCAGTCTTAAAAGCAAACATTCTGGAACCTTACTATTATTTTATAATATTATTAATAAAACCGGTTGTCATTTCTGATTTTGATTGATCGTAAATGAAAGATTTTCGACTCTCAAAAAGCGCTCTTAATATTAGGCTGAAGCCCATTACGGCAGTCAAATGAAGATAAATATTAATTAAAATTTTTGATGTGAAACATCTTTAATTTCGGTACGCACGATTTTAGTAGGAGTAAAATTTGATTTGAGCGTCACGTGACTCTGACGCCAACCATATTATGGTGCTGTGTTTGCTTTGTGCAGTGGCTCGGCACACACACACAAGACGTTTGGTAGAGTGATGGCAGGGGGAAAAAGAGTTTAAGATCACACACCCACACCCAACATTTCATTTACAGTTCTTGGCATATGCCTCAGCCAAAAAATCAAAACAGAGAAAACTACCACAACAACAACGAGAGAACAATATAGAGCTGCAAACGCGAGAGGGAGAGTGAGTGCTACTAAGTACTGAAAAGACAGGGTACTGAGAGCAGCATCAAACCGTTTTAGGTGAATCATGGTTTTCTTCTTCTGACAAACTGCCATTGCTGATTTGTATACCCAGGTGAGAGCTTCTTTTGGATGTGAAACATCTTTAATTTCGGTACGGACGATTTTAGTAGGAGTAAAATTTGATTTTAGTGTCGCGTGATGCTGACTTCATTCATATTTTGTGTTGTTTTGATTTGTGCGGTTTCCCGGCAAACACACACACAAGAGGATGAGCAGAGAGGGGAAGCGAAGAGGTAGGAAAGATGCTGAAGAGAAGCAACTGGGTGGATTCTGGGAAAGATCTGTGTGTGATCTTGGTGGGATGTGGAAGGGATTTAGGTGGAATCTTACCTGGGCGGGATCTGGATGGAATTTAGGAGAGATATGGGTGGGATCTGTGTGGGATTTAGATGAGAATCTGGGTGGGATCTGGCAGAGTTCTGGGTGGGATCTGGGAGGGATCTGTATGGGATAAGGGTAAGATCTGTGTGGGATCTGGATAGGGATCTGGGTGGGAGCTCGGCGAGATCTGGAAGGGATCTGGGTGGGATCTTGGCGGGATCTGGGCGGGATTTGGAAGGGATCTGGAAGGGATCTGGGTGGGATCTGTGTGGAATATGGAAGGGATCTGAGCTGTATCTGGAAGGGATCTTGAACGGATCTGGGTGGGATCTGGGTGGGATCTGGACGGGATCTGGTTGGGATCTGGGTGGGAGCTGAAAAGGATCTGGGCGGGATCTGGATAGAATCTGGAAGGGATCTGAGCGGTATATTGAAGGGATCTGGAACGGATCTAGGTGGGATCTGGGTGGGATCTTGGAAGGGATCTAGAAGGGATCTGGGTGGGACCTTGGCGGGATCTGTGTGGGATCTGGAAGGGATCTGAGCTGTTTCTGGAAGGGATCTGGAACGGATCTGGGTGGGATCTGTGTGGGATCTAGGCGTGATGTGGATGGAATCTGGATGGGATCAGGGTGGGATCTTGTAGGGATCTAAAGGGAACTTGGCGTGATCTGGATGGAATCTGGAAGGGATCTGGGCGGGATCTGCAGGGAATCGGGGCGGGATCTGGAAGGGATCTGGGAGGGATGTGAGTGGGATCTTGGATCTCACCTTGGTGGTATCTTGGGGGTGAAACATCATCATTTATCTATGGATTACCACAATAAACTTTCTGAAAATATTTTGTTGCCTAATTCTTCACCGAAACTTTACTCACCTTCTAGTGCATCAGTAATCAGCGATGTCTCCACGGGCGGCAGTAATTCTATTCTCTCACAGCATCGCCGAAACTCTGCCAAACTCATTCGCAAATATCTGGGCGTTAGGCACAATGGTCCCAAAACTTTGCGCCGATTCTCTGCCGTGGCATCTAAATTTTTGCGTTTACATTCCGCCAGACTCCAGGTGGCCAGACACTCAAACAGTGTCAACTCGGAGCGCAGTTGTAGAGTATCGCGTTTGACCAAAGTCTCCAGCTCTTCGAATCTTAGATCGGATATCTCACGCATTGAAAGTAAGAGTTCGGCATGCATATCAATCAATTGGAGGGTATTATGCAGCAAGGCCACACCATAGTCCTCGGTGGTAAAGGGATTCGGGTTTGGTATAAGTTTATCACCATCGGCTCCGCCATTCTCAACGGCCGCCTGGGCAGATTTAGCCTTGGCCTGTTTGGCAGCTGCCTTGGCCTTGGAGGCTTGACGGCGGGCCAACTGTTGGGCAGATTCTTGAGTTGTAATTACGGTCTGATGTTGATTGGTAAGAGCAATGCCCTGATAGAACCACAAAGCCTTAAAGATGTCCAAGGCGGTGGCACTGGAAATGCTGAGATCAAGTTCACGGATGCAGTAGATGATCTGGGGACAGAGGGAGAGCGATAAGATAAGGGAATTTATGTATATATGTAAATAAACTCACCAAATCGGGCACATTAAATCGATCGGCCAGTTCCAATATCTTTAGCAGATGCTTGTGATCACGATAGGGTATAAAATGTTTCTCCATATAACGCACAATCAGCTCAAAATCATTCTTATCCACATTGAGTACCTGGAAATGATTATCGCTCTTCCTGCCACTGTTCGGACCCGCGTGGATTAACTTGGCCAGCTCCACACTGCGCTCCAAAACCGATTTCCTTTCACAACGGATCATATAGCGATCATCACCATTAACAACAATAAAATCGATATAGGGATTAACAATAATGGGGACTCCGGTATAAATATTCGTCTGTCCACGGGCATAGAGCGGTGGCATAACCATATGTGCGGGTGGGGCAGTGGGAGTGGGAGCACTCTGTATGGCATCAACATGATGGCCATCGGGGCCTAGGCCGAATGGTAGAACCATATTATCTTTGGCCTCTGCGTTCTCCGCCTCGTTGTCGTTGTTGTTGTTGTTGTTGTTGGGGATGTTCTGCTGTTCCTTCTCCCGCCGCCTCAGAGCCTTGTGCACCAAAGCGCCCACTAAAGGAAATTTGGTGGGTCGCTGCCGCTTGGTCAGCTGCTGCTCCAGGCGACTATTGAACACTCGCTGACAATATTTGTTGCCACGTCGCGGCTCTACAGTGTTGGAGTCATTAAAGGCAGTGAGTTTATTTGAGAGCTGCAAAATGTAGAAATTTATAAGAACTATTAGGAAATTTTCAAAAAATTTTGGATATTATTTTGTTAAGTATACAGAGATTGAATAAAGTTTCAAAGATTTTGTATAAGTTTTCTTGGATGACATGATGCGAATTTGTTCAAGTATATCGATATTTTAGTGTTAAGGTATTTTTAAGACATAAAATGATGGTCAGACTGCAGATAATGTAACATGAATGGACGAAACAGACAGTTAGAAAACTCCGTATTGCCAAACAGTGGAGAGGCAACCCGTATAGAAAAATTGTAAATAGTAAACCGTGTAAATAGTGTGTATTTAAAAACCGTTTTTCCGAAAAAAACCCTTGTTTTGTTATTAGGAGTGGAATGGCAAGATCAAAAGACCGAAGAAAAACCTTCATACACAAGTAAGGTGTGGGGCTAGTTTTGAGAGCCGCCATTTTGCCAGCGAGTGTAGACTCGTTGGATCCGCTAAGCCCCTAAAGAACCGTAGAGCCATTAACCCCGTATTGAATTTCGTTGAGATTATAGCCTGAATAAAACCACTGTATGGGATGGAAACCAACTATCCAAATGGTTCGAAACGAACTTGGGCTTGTGGAGTGCACTACTTTTTGCATTATATGTGGATGATAAGGTGCTAATCTACCCGGAGCAGTAGAGTTTGGATCTCAACGCATCCACACTTAGAGAAAGCTAGATTGAATAATTTCAGTACGAACGCTCTTGAAATAAAATGTATTCGTTCTTAAATTTTCAAGAATTTCGCTCTTGGAATCGAGCTATATTCGTTCTAAATTTGGTTCTAATGGCAAGGGGGGTGAGGGAAAGCAAACTTTGAGAGCATAGCGTTGGACACGCTCTCACAGACAGAGAGAGAGAGAGAGCGCGCATGCGCAATCCTCAAAAACAAACTACAGGATGGTCCAGTTTTGGGAATTTGCACTATTTATAATTTGACTTAAAAAAAGTCAAATGTCATTCGGAAAGCGACTAATATTTAATAAAAACCTGGTAAGTCCTCAACTCAAACTGTGCGAAATTTGAAAAAAAATTTGTGGATCAATTCAACCTGCGTTAGTACTCGTCCGGTACTCCCGAAAACATTGTAAATGGTGGTCATTTGACCTAAATTGTTTTTCTTAAATAAATGACATAAACAAACCTTTCCAATAAATGTTCAACCTTTGAAAAATATCGAGCCGTTTTTTTTTTAAACAAAACTGAATTCAAATTTTTTAACCGACCACCCTGTACTTTCTTTCTTAAGTATGGTTTCGACGCGACGTGTAGCTTATGGATACTACTTAAGTGAGCTAAGCTGCCCGTCCACTGTGTGTGTCTTAAGCTCTATTTACACGACCTGACCACTTATCTGAGTTTTCGTCTGATTTGCTGTCTGACCGTGTAAAAAGGAGTCTGAGTAGACATGAAGCTACTCAGATGAGCGATCAGACGAAATAGAACCGGTTCTATTTGGCCTGAGCACTCATCTGAGTGGCATTTATCGAGTTACAGTGTTCGTCTGACGAAAACTCATCTGAGCGATCAGGTCGTGTAAATGGAGCTTTAGTCTACGAGGTACAATAGTAGATTGATGGCAAATGGGGAGCGGACCAAACAGCACGTCGGCCGGTCGGGTTGGGTTCTCGGTCGTGCCTCTCACACCTAACAACTCCCCACCCACTTCAATAATTTTATTAAATCTTTTATTTTGAGAATTATTTGTACTTGAATCAAGTACTGAAACTCTTGGATGAAGAATTTCGCTCTTGAATCAAGAATTTACACTCTTAACGTACATATAAGGAACGAACACTCTCGATTCAAGAGTGAAATTCTTTATTTTTTCTCTAAGTGAAGGTTCTCTTGTTTGGCGACGACTCGAGAAGTCAAAAATATTAATAGTTAAGGAAGGAAAAGGACGAAGAGCGAGAATGGACATTGCACAAAGTATTGCTTCAGACAATAAGTGAGTACAAAAACCTAGGCGTGCTATTGGCAACCAATATTTCATTAAAGAAACATTTGGCACAGAAATTGCCTAAATCTTCATGAATAGCACCTGGAAACATTTGTTTGGTAAGAAGAAAGGCAACAACAGCACCAAATATAAACTGTTTCTAGACACAGTCAGGACAATCGTGAGTGATGCGGCCCCAGTCTGGAGATTCAGCCGATTCGGGAAGGTAGAGTAATTGCTTCTTTTCCACATTAAAAAGATCTTTTATCTGCCTGTAAACACTTCAAGCTACGCATTATACATTAAAACGGGCTTACCTACGCTGTACCAATACACCCTTTAGCTGCACTTTAAGTTTATAAGCAAAGCGTAAAAGAACATTAAACGATCTGGCATCTCCCAAAACCAAGTAGTTTTCGATCCAAATCCCCTTTTTAACCTAATATTCTCCTTTATTATTATATTTTTTGCTCTTTTACCTTTTATTTGTGTTCTTTTGCCATAGATAAAACTCAAACATGCTTAACTGTGAGTAGAGTAAAATATGGCCCGTCCCATTGCAATGACCATCGATATAGTCCATGGGGGCTTTACCATTGACAGTACTTGACATTCAATTTGAGCTTCCCTCCACTATCTTTTGGTTATTTTTGGCCTTATTTAACTTATGGTCATATTGTATCACGCGCTTTCCGATATGTTTGTTGCCATGATTTATGACCTGGCATTGATGAATTGCAACCGAATTGGCCAAAGCCATTAATCGATTGATCCCTTAACTAAAATTAGTAGTACCCACTTGTCTACACAAATTATGACTTAATTTATTATGTTTAGCAGCACAAAATCAGCGATTAAACAAAGCCGCCCACTATTAAACGATTTATGTGCTTTTTTTTTGGTTTTTTTTTGAAGTGTGCCAATTGAATTGATAAGCCAAAGCGATAAAGATTGAAAATCGATCATTAACTGGGGAAAGCACTTTGAGTGAGTTGTCGTGTTTATGAGTGTCAATTACTTGTAGATTTCGAAAAGTGGTGCAATATGGAGCTTGGATAGCCCCTGGCTGACTAATGCCCACTCGTCAAAGGGTTGTAAATATATCAAATATCAGAAGACCACAAACTTTTCAGATAATAAATTGTAGTTCCCAGACGGGCAAGGTTTTTAGGGATTAACATAGAAAGTGTTGAAGGAAATTGAATGGGACACTGGAGTTATAGAGAAAATTATTTAAAATATTCAAAATTTTATCAATTATGAAAGACACGGAAGAAATACTATAAGATAAGAGGGAAATTATTTTTATATAAAATCTAATGTATGTAAAGTTTCTATATTTTAATCGGAGAATATACGAATATTCTGTAAGTGTAACATTTAGCAAACAATAGAAGGACTCTTTAAATACGGATTAAATGCCATCGTAGTTGAAACTTTTGCCACAAACTTAATTGATCTCCAGTTCCCTTATTAAACTATTATCCGTCATTGTTTGACAGGTCTTTAAAACTTTTTGTTTGTTTGATTTAGAAACAGGTTCAAATTATTAACCCCTCCTTCTCACATCTTAAGCTAGGGTCCCACTGGCAAATAATTTAACCACTTATTTAAAGTAATTCGGACAAATAGGACAAATCAGGAATCTTTTCAGACAAATTTTGTAAATTATCTGAAAATTATGGGCATCAATCATAATTAAAGATGTTTCCCCATCAAATAAAGTAAGAAAGTCGGAAGCGTATGATTAGTTGCGAATAGAATGGTACTCATTTTTACTCAGGTAAGGTTATAGGTATTCGGAATTTCCAGGACCCAAGTAAAAGTAATTCAAAACTCTCTACCCAAAAAGGATCATTAAGTAATAATAATAAGTAATACTGTAAACTATATAACCGAAACTTCCTTACCATTTCAACATATTTGATAGCTTAGTGCAAAGAAATATATGTATAAACAATTGAGAAAGTCGGTCAAGCCCGACTATAACATACTTTGTACCTGGAGTAGAAGCTGAATGCAATGCTGGTGTTGCGCTCATCTTTAAGTCTCTCTCTCTCTCTCTCTCTTTAAGGGTGGGAGTGGGTGGGGAGGAGGGTTGTTTACTTATTTGCTCATAACTTGAGAACCGCTCATCCGATCTATATCATTTCTTTAGCAATTCGATACATTTTGCTAATTTCTAACTGCTCCTGAAGGTAAAAATCTTCAATCTTGAAAACTGTAGGAGGTATAACGTTTTTTCCAAATTATGATCTGCCTGCAAATATAAGAAGCATTTGTCCCATACATGTCAAACCTCTATTTCTTACCATCTCTGAGATCTGTTTGTTCATACGAACGGACGGACAGATAGACAGACGGATAGACGGACATGGCTATATCGACTCGGCTGTTGATGCTGATCAAGAATATAAAAAAAGATGTGAGTGTCGCTAGCACTCACGAGTCTTTGATGTGAAACATGATGATAAGTTTAATAGCTTATTTTCAAATCACAAGCTCTGTCAATAGTATATAATTCAGCAAGGACACTCTTTCGAAAGAAGACAAATGAAGGGGAGTAGAAATACTAAAAACAGATCCCATCTAGATCCCACCCAAATACCACCCAGATCCCTTCCAGATTCCATCCAGATCCCACCCAGGTCCCTTCCAGATCCCACCCAGATCTTGCCTAGATCCGTTCCAGATCCCCACCCACATCTCATTCAGATCCCATCCTGATCCATCCCAGAACCCACCCAGAACTCAGCCAGATCTCGCCCAGCTGCCACCCAGATCCTCATCCAAATCCCACACAGATCCCACCCAGAAACCACCCAGATCTTACCCCCATTCCCATCCAAAACCCACCCAGTACTCTGCCAGATCTCGCCCAGCTCCCACCCAGATACTCATCTAGATCCCACACAGATCCCACCCATATCGCGCCCAGATAAGATTCCACCCAAATCTCTCCCACATACCACAAGATCGCACCAAGATCACACCCAGATCTTTTCCAGAACCCACCCAGTTGCCCCTCTTCAGCATCTTTCCTACCTATTCACTTCCCCCCTCGGCCCATCCTCTTGTGTGTTTGTTTGCTGCACAAATCAAAGCAACACAAAAATATGAATGACGTCAGCGTCACGCGACGCAGAAACCAAATTTAACTTCTATTAAAATGGTTTGAGGCTGCTCTCAGTGCCCTGTCTTTTCAGTACTTAGTAGCACTCACTCTCCCTCTCGCGTTTACAGCAAAAGTTGTGGGAGCACGCTCCATAATGTTATCTCGTTGTTGTTGTGGTAGTTTTCTCTGTTTTGATTTTTTTGGCTGTGCCAAAGGCAAAGAACTGTAAATGAAATGTTGGGAGTGGGTGTGTGATCTTAAACTCTTCTATGCATCTCTCTCCACCCCCATCACCAATCTTCCCCCTGCCATCACTCTACCACCCGTCTTGTGTGGGTGTGCCGAGCCACTGCATAAAGCAAACACAGCAACAATGGTTGGCTTTGGTCTCACGTGACGCTCAAGCCACTGCACAAAGCAAAGACAGCAGCAATGGTTGGCTTCAGTCTCACGTGACGCTCAAATCAGTTTTTACTCCAACCATCTTGCGTGTGTGTGCGTGTGCCGAGCCACTGCACAAAGCAAAGACAGCAACATAATATGGTTGGCGTCAGAGTCACGTGACGCTCAAATCAAATTTTACTCCTACTAAAATCGTCCGTCAGCGTCACGTGACACTGAAATCAAATTTTACTCCTACTAAAATCGTCCGTACCGAAATTAAAGATGTTTCACATCAAAAATATTTTATATGGTCGGAAATGATTGCTTCTCCCTGTTACATACTTTTGCACAAACTTAATATACTCTATGTACCTTTGGTACAGAGTATAAAAAGCACACTGTCGGGCTGGACAACTCCCCCATAGTAAGGTGCGACTTCCATCTAAAACCTTTGCTGATCTTTGGGTCACAGCACACTATCAATACAGAACTTTTAGTCACGACCAAATTTAAAACTCTATCCAAGCTCAACCAGCACGATCACCTACAAGGGGGGAATGTAAAAATTTAAGCATCTTTGGGCTACTGACGATGGTACCGATCAAAGCCTCAGGATCGGTTCTGAGAGTAATCACTGGGGTCTGCATTGTTGTTAGGGACGTATTCTCTTTCGGGACGTACAATAGTTCGAGACAAAACTTGTTCAACTTCCATATGAGCGCCAACAGTTGAAATTTCCTTTTTATTTGCTATTTCCTGCCCTTGGAGCCAAAACGAAACACCCCCTTTTCAGGCGCAAGACGAAAACGGTAGTGTGCAAGATCAAACAAAAATGTAATAAATTTTCATACGAATTTCATTTTATAAATCTTAGTATTACTTTTGTTGCGAACTAAACAACTCTGTAATAGCTGTTTTTGGATCACCTTTCTTTTCTGAAATTTGTTCTCTTCTGACCCTCAAAATGAATAGATTTAATTACTTTGGGCACCCAAACAAAGTTCGAACAGCTATTCATATTATTTATAAATCTAGAGTTGGACGTTCGAGTTCGATGTTCGTGTGGATCGACTTTTCGTTTCTCTGCGTATCATCGTAAAACGTTTGACGTCAAACCTTTTGTTTGATCCAAAGCGGATAACTTTAGCATATAGCTGCCATTGTAACGATCGGTCAAAAAGAAGTTAAAGTATGGAAAACTTTTTGTCTTAAATGATGGTCTTCATATTTGCCAGTTAAATGTGTTTACACATTTTGACGATTTCAATACAATTCTGATGAATATATAAACTGGCCATGCGAAAGTGCCGCCCTCTATTGATGAGCGTGAGAACATCCTTTATTTCTTGCAGTTTACGAGGGCAAATAAACTTTGGTCGAGCCGAAGTAACTTTACCTCTATTTTTTTTGCGGAAAATTTTTCAAATTAATGTTTAGGCAATTTGAATTTATCTGCAAAAATAGGGCCGTATTATATCATTAAGCGCTCAGACAAGAGGAGATTTGAAGGCGTTATAATTGGAAACGTGAAAGAAATAAACTGTAGACGCCGCTCTAAGGTATGCAAAAGACTTGTCTGAAGACTTTGGCATCCATGAAATCCGTATTTATGTATTTTTTGTTGGCAGTAGACTACTAGACTATAATTAGTCCTTTAAACTTTACCAAGTTCAGCCTAAGGCCTAGAGCTAGCAAATACATCAACACATCTATATAGTTTTTGGATATCAATTTAAATCGAATAATGGTTTTCCACTCTTTGGCGTAAAAACATATGCACGATATCATCAAAATTATCTGACTAAATCCACATTTTTAATGTAACTTTAACAACCTTGCTCTAGTCTGCGTGTAGAAAGCAACTTAAACCATCATTGGGATCCAAATACTTCTGTCTTACATTAATGGACAAATCATGACCCAAAGTTTTTGCTCCTCTGACCAAAGCTCTAGTTGTATAATTACAATAATAAGATCTAAACTAAGCCACCATATTGGCTAATAAAATTGTTTAATCAAAAGCTAATAAGATTACGTTTCAGTCTTATCTATCAACCTTATATAGTTTACCTATGTATTTCCTTCTTTTCGTCTATCAAAGACCCTTCGTTGTCCTATTCGCCCTTTTGCCATCATAAACATTTTGATTCATTTGATTTGTGTTGGTTCCCGTTCATTTTATTGCTTTGAAGCACAAAGTCAATATAAATAAAAATATGAAAAAAATTGGCAAAAGTAAAAAAAAAAACATGAAGTACAAAAAATAAATTGTAGGTATGGTAATATTTGCACAGTTGTCAGGTAGTCAAAACTGGAAACTAGTTGGAAGCTTCGATGTTATCAACTGCCACTTCCTCGACCATAACATTTTATTTTTAAATATTTGCTCTCACTTGGTGACTGCGTCTGAGTTTGTTTCTGATAGTGCAATAAATAAATTATCGTATGCAAATACATTTATGATGCCGACTCTGGGCAGCTGATGGTTTATGTAGAGCACTGAACCACAAATTAACACTTGAAGAGATGATAAGTCTTTTATGATTGATTTCGAAAACAAAGCCTTGAACCACAACTCTTATGGGATTTCATTATCTATCTTTTAATGCACTTTCTTACAATTTTGTTATCGCTCCACAAGGTGTTCCATCAATTTATTGACGTTTGCCCTTAAACTTTGGATATGCTTGTATGTTTTGGTGGGCTTTTATTTTGATTTACACGTGAATTGTGTGAGGAACTCTATTTTCATTTTTTTGCACGAACCAACCGCACGCCACGACTTTAGAACTTCGACTGTAATTCAGCCAGCAGAGGCACAAGGCAATGGAGACGCTAACGACGACGCGACGTCACTTCTTTGGGAGGTTGAGGGCTATGACGATGCATGACATATGTGAGTGTGTATCGCGGGCGGAAAACCGATATGATAAATATGAAATTTATGTGTGTGAAAATATCAAAAATTATAATTGCAGTAGAAAAATATTTATATTTAGATTAAAATCGAAACCAGTGAAGGACAATGGTATTGAATCTCTGCTAACTAACAGCTATTGGCATAAATATGGGCCATTGGCTATGATGATGATAAGTCAAACCTCAAAGACTCCAGAAACTAAGACTAAGACCCAAGTCCAAACTTTAAAAACTTATCTAACTTTCTTAATAAATAAGATTCGATCGGAATGGGACTCAAGAACTACTGAATCAGAACATTGTTAAGTAAGATTGTATTCTGAAATCCTTACCTAAGTATTGGTAGCTAAAAGAAGTTCGAAATCTATGTATATTAAAATGAAATAAATGAAATTACGCCTCTCAGATTCTCGCTGCTGCGTTACAAGAAGTTTCCGAAGTCAACAACTACAATTGAAGCAGACGCAATCGCGTCGAATAGATGTTAACACACGCAGAACAACATTAACATCTGCTTCGTTCCTTCGTCTTGCTTTCGAGTATGAGCCAGGTATAGAACATTCCGCTCATCCAATTGTCCTGATTGGTGCTACGGACGAAGAATGTCCCAATTATCATGCGCTCAAATTCAAAAATGAATCCTCCGAAATATGTTGCGCATCATTCGTTCGGAGCAACAGAAATAAAGCACAATACAGCGGCAAATGGTCAGCAATTAAATTAAACCTTCACAATCAAAGGTCAAGTGAACCATAAAGTAGTAGCCAAACAAACCACATAAGTTTTTAGCTCATTGAGCAGCTCAATCGTGTGAAAGCACGTTGCGGCTACAATAACCTCAATCCGCCTTACACCAGGCGCATCGTAGGCGAGCTGGACTCCCTTTTGAATGAGCACAATGAATTATTAAAGTCCATTAAATCACCCAGGCAAAGTGAAAATCACTCTATTGTTATCAATTCTGATTAACCATCAGCTGGAGAGCATGTGCGTTGATTTAGGGCTCCTGCTATTGACTACGTTGCTGGAATAATGGTTAGCGACCGCACAGGAACGAGTAGAAACGAGTGTTGAGTACATCGCCGACACGCACCTTTCAAACGACGCTCTCCAATATCCGCTAATTTTAATCCAAAATACTTGCTAAAAACAATTTATAGTTTAATACACTATCACTTTCAACTTTTTCAAAACTAAAATCGGTAAAAAATGTAAGATGCATTTTAGATGAATGTGGTCCATTATAGTACAAATTGACGTCTTGTATTGCTTCTTAACTCGTATGTTACCTCCCAAACAAAAAAAAGGGAAATATTTTGAACGAACATAGAATCAAAAACCTAACTATCTATGAATCTATGAACCAAGTCTTAAACCAAAACATTAGGTGCGATAAGTACAAGAACCGCTCCGCAAACTAATCCTTTAGAGGTTCGAAACGCTACCCCGCTGATATAAACGAACTTTGTTTTTGTACCAAATTTCGAAGCTAGACAGTTGCACTTGCAGCGACGTCTGCTTGTCTCTAAAGGGCGTGCCCACCGCTGCACCGTACAATTTTTTTTTTAATTTTTTGATAGTTCTTAAAAAAGCTCTACAACCAGAGGTAATCCAGCTCGAGAGGGTGAATGGTCCGATCCCAAGAACCCAGAAAACCCGAACCAAACCGGTTCTGCAAGGTTCGTCTTTGGACTGGTTGGCGGCCTTGTTTCAACTTCCGAGCTTCCAGCAGATAATACCGTGGGAAGGAATGAGATGGAAAGGGAAAAGAGTGGAGAGCGTAAGAAGAGGGAAGTGGTGGGGAACAAGGGGGGAAAGTCTATTTGAGTTGAATTATAATTGAAGAGTATCTGCCATGAGATCAATTTATGTTGATCGTTGATTCAATGAGAGAATCAGAGAATACCGTTCAAAACTCTTGAATACACGAATTATCATTCTTATCGTCGATAGCTTATTCTAACAACTCAAAATTTAAATTCTTAAATTTTCTATTGCATGCATTTTTATACTTGAATAAAGAATATTTGGGCTCACGAAAGTACGAATGTTTGTCGGACGCAGAGAAAAAATAGAGAATTTTACTCTTGAATCAAGATGGAAAATTTTTGATCAAAGAGCGAAATTTGGGATCGAAGAGTAAATTTTTGATCTCGACATTCTTCTTTTAACAATTTGATTACTTGATTTAAGTTCTCAAAATAAATACATAAAACAATAATTGAAGGAATGAAAGGTATCACCATAAACCACCACCCGCTTTTTTATCGGTCATAATCAAGACAAGGCGTCGAAAAAATAGTTCAGAATGTAAGCAGTTGGTATTTGTACGCATTTCTCTCTGTGAGAGCGTGTCCAACGCTATTCTCTCAAGGTTTGATTTCCCTCACTTCCTCTGCATATAAAAACCAAATTGAGAACGAACTAAGGTCGATTCCAAGAGCGAAATTCATAAAAATTTAAGATCGACTAGATTTGTTTTTAAGAGCGTTCGTACTTAAACTATTGGTGCAAGGACGGAAAACTTTACTTAAATACTAAAATTTTTTAATAAATTTTTTTTATAATCATGCATATTTCAAACCTGTTTTAAATTATTTCTATTTATATGAAACATTTTGCCGAACTAAATATTTGTCTCATCTTAGTATTTATATGCCTTTAGGTTCTAAAAGTTAAACCTATCTCAGATCCAAACCTTATGCAGTATTTTATCATTGCAAAACAAACGAGGAAAATATTTTTTAGCAACATTGGAAAAAAATTCTGCAAAATATCAATTACGTTGTTTTCCCTAACAAAAATCTGTGCTAATACTTAACTCGACGTACCCCAACAACTTCAACTTTTTTCTTTGTATATTTATTGAGTAATAAATGTTGATCTAAAACTCCACATAAGAGCAATTTTACTGCCCGCATGTCTGATTCACTTTTTACCAAGCAAAAACTTTAACAACAACAAAGAAATGCAGGCCGTACTTAAACGAAAAGACTCAATTATAAATTTAAAATGTTAATCTCCAACAGATCTTTGCCTATTGACTTATCTAATTAGCAAAAAGATTGTCCACGGTGTGCGGTTAGGTGTGAGTGGGTGCGTGCGTGTAATATTTGACAACTGTAATTGTGGCGAGCGTTTTGTGTGCGCATGAAATTTATTTTATTGATAAGAAATGTCAATATAAGAACAAAAGCCAAAGCGAAGAAACCAAGGCATCGTAATGTAAATAATAATGAGGAGGGGCCGGAAAAGAAGAAGGGGCAGCGGCAGCAGCAGCAGCAGTTCAAGAGTTGTATGGGAATAATAATGTAGTGCGAGTAGTTATCAGTGGCCAAGGTCATGACAAAGCTGCAAAAGCTGCAACTGCTTGTTTGTACAAGTATTTATGCAGTTTTTTTAGGAAAGGGTGGATTGAGTTGTTTGTGAGTAAATTCATGTTTATTCAACATGAAAAGAAGAGATAATTTAAGCACTCGTCTTTTTTAGGTAATAAGTGAAAAAAGCAAGAAATTGAATGCAAATTGATTGTGATTTTTAACGATCGGCACGCACTGACAGTAAAAATAAAATGCACGACTTACAATAAAGACGCCTACGCCCCCTTATTCTAGCGTTGGTGTGCGAAAATAAAGCACCGTGAACTAGCTTTTACCTGACCGCATTCAAGGCCAAACCATGATGAAATAAGTATAAGGTGGTCTCGTCGGCAGCCGACGCTTGCTCCTTTTTGTCCCTTAGCTTGGGACTGCTTTTGCCGACGGCTATCAGCTCTTTTGGTCTCACCTTGGGCATGCGTTCGGCTCGTACATGTGTAAATAGCGAAATGTCGCTGATGTAGAGTTTGCCTCCATATGGAGAAATTTTCAATCAGAAACAAGCAAAAGCGTTACAGTAGAGTCCGAGTTTGGGAAGCCCGACTCCGAAATACCCTGCACAAGCCAGGCTCCCCATAAATCCGGAGTCAGAGACCAGCATATAATATCGAAGAAGGCTATAAAGCACCTAAGGATTATGCTGGACCATAGTCTATGTTTTGAAAGCCACCTTGCGTACGTGGAAAAAAAGGCTTATGGAGCGACAAATGCCTTTTCGGGAATTATGGCAAATATCGGTGAACCGCGAACGAGTCGGAGGACGCGGCGCTAGTTCTTGCTGGAGTGGTACAGCTGGACCTGTTAACGATGGGAAGCAGAGAAGCAGATGAGCATCGATGAGACTGGACGATGGTGCAAGCGAAGTGAAGTGCTATCACCAACGGCAGCTGGACAAGAAGACTGAAGCCGTGGGTGGGTAGACAGCACGGACAAACTGACTTTTACCTATCACAGCTACTGACTGGACATGGATGCTTAAGTCTTATCTTTATAGATTTAAGCATGAGACAGGTCCGGTCCATAGAAGATGCTGAACACATATTCTTTGGCTGTCCGAGATTCGCTGCCGAAAGGGAAGTGCTAAGCCTAAGTATTGGGAGGCCATTGACAGTCACTGACTTGATGGACATTCTACTTAGCGCGCAAAACAAGTGGAGGTTCTGAAATCCTTGCGTCGGATTCGAGAGGTTGGCCCTAGATAGAAATCAAGTGGAGGCCTTCGTGCCATCTCCCCCTTGTGAAGTAATACTTAGCGGTAGTTCCGGAAGAGGGAAACGGAGAGTAGGGGTGGTTTTAGTGGGTGAGGAATTCCGAGTCCTACACTCTTTGGCTTTTAATGCTTTCCCTCCTATACAAAAAACAAACATAAGCGCGCGCACACTGACTCGTACACTCTAGTACACTCAACACGCAGACAAAACTGCTTATCCTAGGGATCTAAGATTTGGCATAGACCCTTGTTTAGTAATGCAAACGCGTACTAAGAAAAAAAATTTTTTTAAAAACTTACGCGAAGTGGGTTAAAACGCCGAAGAAAAGTTTCTATGGGGCAAATAAATGAGCTATTGCGTTCAGTGAGAGAGTGATAGAGGGAACGACTGACACTACCGTCCGAAAAAGCAGATTTGATTGCAAATAAGTGCGAGTAAAAGGTGAAAGCTTTTGTTGATATGTTAAAATCAATGTTCTAGCATGTGTTAGAAAGAAATAAGAATTAAAACGAGAAGACCAAGCTAACTTCGTCTTTGCCGAAGTTTTTATACCCTTGCAAATGTTTTAATACATCAGAGTTTACGAACGGCAGCATTGAAACAAACAATTTTTCTAAATAAAACCAACTTTTCGACCGATCATTTGTATGGCAGCTACAAGAAGTAGTTATCCGATCCGCTCGGTTCCGACATATTAGCAGCGTGCAGAGAAAAGAAGACTCTGTGCAAAGTTTCAGCTCGATAGCTTTAAAACTGAGAGACTAGTTTGCGTAGAAACAGACAGACGGACGGACGGACGGACAAAGCTCAATCGACTCAGCTCGTCGCCCTGATCAAGAATATATATAGTTTATAGGGTCGGAAATGAATATTTCTATGCGTTGCAAACTTCTGGGCAAAATTATAATACCCTTTGCAAGGGTATAAAAAGAGAGGAGGAAAAGACTGGGCGGGGGGAGAGGAACGAGGGCGAAACGGATAAGAGTGGAGTGCGCAGGAAAAGGGAAGGGGCCAAGAGGAAAGAGAGCTGTGAAGGAAGTAGAGGGGAACAAGGAGAAAGAGTCCATTTGAGTTGAATTATAATATAAGAGCATCTGCTATGATCAATTTGTTTTGATCTTTGATTCAACGAGACGGAACTTCAAAATTTGGGTTTCTTAAATTATGAGGAAAGACTTGGGAATCTATACCAAATATGGGCAATCAGTGCTCATGCTGCTGTGAAATCAACAATATTTATTTATTTACTAATAATTACTTAGGGCGCTCGACCCTAAGTTCTGATCCACTTGACGGAAGGGATTAATACGGGGTGGTCCATTTAGTGTTTGGAATTTGAACTATTCATAATTCGACTTTAAAACCGACAAATGTCATTAAGAAATAATATTTAATAATATTTAGTAAAAACTTTGATATTTACGCTTGAAGAAAGTTGGGAAATATTAAAAACAAATTTCCACATAAGTCCAAAGTGGAGCACTTAGGAAGTCTTAATATAAAAATCTTTTGATTCCATAACAAATTTGCTTCATATACCTTCTCTGTCAACCCTCGCATGCTCAACATAGGCCTCTTGTGATGTATGTTTGCACACACATGTGGAGCATTATTATAGACTTAAGCTTGCCGCTCGCTGCTTTCTGCTAATGAGTCGTTGTCTCAAGTCGCGGAAGCCCCAGTAAAAAGTTAAACAGTTAACACTCACAACATTTTACATACTGCAACCTTGACACTGGAGGAAACTGTGACAACGACAGCACTCCCCTGCTCCCTGTTCCCCCTCCTCCCACCATAATCTACAAAAATGATCATTAAACCTGTTTACGATCATCCGCTGCGTCAGATCAAATATTTGCATTCATAAAGAAAAATTTAATTAGCAACAAACATCGATATCTGTATCGGGCGGTTAATTAGTTTAAATTCCACATAATTATACAACAAATTTGTTGTTGGCCAAAGGTAAACAAACATCAAAAGACAAACAAACAAAGTGAATAATTTTTGGGGGAATAGCAATTGCCTCAAGGTGTTGCAATGCTTAGAACAAGAAAATAATTTAGCCCAGGGCTTAAGAGTTACCAAAATAAAACATTCGCCACATTCCAGAAATGAAAAGTTCAGTGCGATGGCCCAGGGGGCTCTATTTATAATGAGCTGCATACAAATTAGGCAAAAGAGTGAGTGAAATTATTTAAAAAACAAAAACAAAAATAATTTGGGGAAAAGTTGGGTTGAATGAGAATAGATTTTGAGAAATCAATTTTAAATTATTTGCAATATATCTGCTGAATCATTTCCAGGCCTAACAAATGAGATTATCACAACCTGGAAGCCCTTCAAATGCTTCGATCCTGCTACCTTGCATAATTAAATTTATGGCCACTTTTTGTTGTGGGCAGCAGGATTTCACCATAGGCCAAATGACATCATGAACAGTTTGAACAATTTGCCGTGCAATAAATGTATACCTCCTCCCGTAATTTCCAGCATTACTCATGGACTTAAAGCAAAAAGATGACGTGAAGCAAAAGTCAGACAAAATCTCTTGGCTGGATTCCAACTGTAACAACAGACACCAAAATATTGAAAACAAAAAAAAATTTACCATATACTCAAGTGGGGAAGCAAAACATACATAGAACTTGTGTACTTGATCAGCTGGCGGGTTTTTCCCTTTGAGTCATTTACACAGTTTTTAACTGACCGAAGTTATGTGCAAAATGAGAAAAAGCAAAATGGACAGAAAGGCTTTTAAGTAGAAAGGGAATGTAATATGGTAAAATAGAAGAATATAAAAATATTATTTTAATCTAATGTTAGATTATAACCATGTTTTCCTCCCTCCTTCAGCAAAGTATTTACCAAGATGACAAACCACAAAAAAATTTAAAAATTTGAATTCAGTAAGTCAATTGCTTGAAAATTAAATTCAATATTCCAAAATTAGTTAAGAGATGAAAATTTTAGGACTTAAGCTTAGTATGAACCTCATCAGAATAAACGCCAAACTGCATATCAAAATTACTCACAAATCAAAGGCCTTTGATAGCAAAAGTTTTGCGAGTTATTTTGATATGGAATTTTTGGTTTTGGTAGTTCCTTTGTTGAGGTGTATTCTACATCGGGCACATTCAGCAGATAAGATCAATTTTCGATAGATTTATGATTGAAGATATTAACTACCAAATACAGTGATTAAGCCCCCCATTGCGAATGGCAAATTTAATTTATATCTAAAAGGAAATCGAACAAAAGTTATGAATTTTTTCCGATTACTGAATCAGCCTGCTTTAGTGTAAGTTTTTTGTATAAAACTTTTTCTTCGTGTATTTTATTTGTCCCAATGACTTTTCCATGAAAAAAAGTACTAAAGCCTGCTATCAATGCCATTTAACAGCGACTAAACGGCAATGACAAATCGTATATCGGGTTTATCTGCTGAATGCGCCCCTTGTTACGTTTTAAGTACATTTTAAACTCAACTGGGAAAAGGTTATAAGCGTATCCGGACATTGTGGGGCTGTGGAATAGGGGACATATCTCTCTGCATTTAAAGGAAAGTGAGAGAAAGGCAGTTAAAATCCGAACGACACAGCCCGTGTTTGGAAGAGAGAGAATATTTAACAATTCCGACTCTGCATGATTTGATCGAAATCGAAAACGGGGAAAGGTCTGTATATTTACTTTTGTTCATGTCCAAGTAGGATGGTTGACTGTACAACTGTTTCAAGAACGTCTCGTTTTATTATCTGGTACAATATCTGAAATAAGGGCCAATATAAGTAGTGGCCTCTATAGCATTAGCGGAAAACACGGTAGAAGCAAGGTGTGGGACGTGTTTGGCCATGTACTGGGGGAGACAAGAAATGAAATTCCAAATTTAGTTGAGCGCCGAACATGCTTAAGTGTTTTTAAATATAATGGCTCTACGACGAATTTAGTTCGACATAAATGCTACAGGATCTGCAAAATAAACGTGCTTGGTAAAGAGAATGAACCTACTATACACGTAGATGCGGAAACGAAATCATCGGTCATAAGGACTGTGACGAAGTGGGTAGTTCAAAATTGTCGGCCATTCAGTGTATCACTTGCCCTTGAAATAGGAATTCGCTTTGGACCTAATGTTAACGCCAACCAACTGCTTCCTCATCCAACAACGGTATCACATAATGTTACGGACCTCTATAAAAAGGAACTCGCTTTAATAATAAAGGAAATATCATTAATAAAAGGTAATGGATATGCAATCACGTCAGACGCGTGGAAGGATAGTTTTTCCCAAAAATCCTATATATGCGTAACTTTACATTATATATGTGAATATTAATATGCAAGATTACTATTTTTTATCCTCCTTGGTATTTTTTCGGGATTTACTAAAGAGTAAGACTCGATAAGATATCTGTGGTCATTTGTCGCCTTGCAAGTCCGTTTCTCAAGCACTTAGCGGTTTTATTACCACGGAACTATTTCCGCTTTTAATTTCGCTCTGCATTTATCTTTGCATAATTTTCCTCTTGGTTGGGTGTGAAGTTTGCTTGACATTATTATTATTTTTCAACCTCTTTGGTAATTTTCCGCGATTTAACGATTTGTCAGTCACGGAAAATGGTTTGAAACATTCTTTAAAACCTTCACTATATTTTTACCATTGGTTATCCATGCTATTTATTGCAATTCAATATTTTCATAATCATGGTTTTGTAGTTATGTGCGGTCGATTTTGGTCTTAAAAAACAGTTTCTTAAGCACTTAGCGGTTTTGATACCATGGGGATCCCATAGCTATGAACTGCACTTATGCATTGATCAGTGAACGAAATATTTAGGGTTCGTTTACAACACTAGTTTTAATAATGTTTTAACAGTGTTCTCAGTGTGATTTTCCTATCATATACATAGATTAAGTTTCTTTGCTAATGCTAGCACTCACACTGGCTTTGTTAACGAATCGAAGTAGATCATCAACTCCCAATTAGATACTAGATAGTTTAGTAAAATGTCTCGCTTTGACAGTGTGAGCATTGATACTGTTGCCTGTAACACACAATTCATTTCAACGAGATTGAATAATTTTTTGTTTAGTGTGCACTCGTGCAGGGCCCTGTAACTTCCAGAAATAGGTAATACAAAAAATGCTTTATTGTTAAATTCTTTACAATGATAGTTTTTCCAAAACTATTTATTACACAGTGTTACAGCGAAAAAATACTTTTGAAATGACCTAACTTACGCTTTAGAGCAGGTCGAATATAGCATTTCCTCATACTTGGTTTTCTCCAAACACCCCCAAAATCTGAAGTTATGGCCCAAAAACCGCTTTTTGCTAATTTACCGCAATTAAATAGATATAGCTTGCGAATTCCGTTAGTGACGAGAGGAATCTAATACATTTTAATCAATGGTTTGACTAATTTAACGCGATGGCTGAAGAATACGGCTTACAGATCTGGAATTTTCCATTTTTTTTAGAAATTTGTACTTTGGAGATAGAGAGAGACACAGCAGGAGCACTGTATTCAGCTCATACTCCAGGAACAGAGTATGCTATAGTTGGGCTTGACCGACTTTCTCACTTGTTATACTCTGTACAAAAGGTACATAGAGTATATTAAGTTTGGGCAAAAGTATGTAACAGGGAGAAGGAATCATTTCCGACTATATAAATTATATATATTCCTGATCGGCATCAACAGCCGAGTCGATATAGACAAGTCCGTCTGTCCGTCCGTCCGTCCGTCCGTCTGTATGAACAAACAGATCTTAGAGATGGTAAGAGATTGAGGTTTGACATGTATGGGACAAATGCTTCTTATACTTGCAGGCAGATCAAGTTTATTTTCAATTTTTGCCACGCCCACACCCGCCCCCGCAATTTGGAAAAAACGTTATATCTCCTACAGTTTTGAAGATAGACGATTTGTACCTTCTAGAGATAATTAGTAATTAGCAAAATGTATCGATTTGCCCAAGAAATAATAAAGATCTGATGAGCGGTTCTCAAGTTATGAGCAAAAAAGTACATCACCCTCCCCCCACCCCCAGTGAGAGTGAGAGTGAGAGAGAGAGACTTTGAGATAAGCGCAGCACCAGCATTGCATTCAGCTTCTACTCCAAGTACAGAGTATGTTATTGTCGGCCGACTTTCTTACTTGTTTTTAATGTGCTAACATATTTATTTTTGTTTTAACATAATTGCCTCTAAAAGTAAACTCAGTTTTGATGGGCTCCAGATTCAAATAATATTTTAAGATACTTGAAATGCAAATATATATGAACTTCCATGTTTCATAATTTTTTGGCCAATATTAACGGTCTCTGAATAATGTTATCTAGCATTAAGATAAACTGAGCTAAAGTGAATAGCTATGGGCTTTAAGTGGCTGTTATTTTTTGTTAATGAGCTAAAATTGGCATTTAAAACAAAAGAGCTGTGCACAGAAAGAATCGTATACAGCTTGGCACGGTTAAGGCTTGTGAAAGGCAAATTGCTCTCATGGCGCAAGCCTTGGCCAGGCGTGAACATATCTGGACTAATGCAGAGAATTTAGCTGTGGGTTCTTTTTAATAATAAAAACTTTTGATATTTAAGAAATTACTTTTCAATTGCACAAATAAGGCCCAATAATAACTGTCTAATCAAGATTGTAGAGAACCGCGATAAAATACCATGGATGACCAATGATGAAAAATATAAAAACCACTATAACAGGATGGACGAACCATTAATTACCAAATAAAAACCAAAGAAGACCACGCCAAGTAAAAATGAGAAGAAAGTGACATCAGCTTGCACTTATGCAGCGATGGGTAATGCATAGCCCACTCAGTCCTCGACGCTCGGCCCGTTGTTCTGTCTGCCACCTTCTGAGGCGAGAACCCGCACAAGCTGTCGTCGCAACAAGTGTAATTTGCTCGCTTTGAAGTGAGTTAAAACAACTAAGTCCAAGCGTGTCGACGTCAGCGCGCATAAGCAGTCAGCTCAAAAAGTGCAGTGTGGGCGACTTTGACTTGATTATATTGGTTGGTTTTTACTGTTTCTACAAATAAGCGCAATTTGGTTCATTAGTTAACATTACTAATAATATTATTAGAACCGGTGAGCTACCTGGAGTATAGCGAAAAGTGCACGCATCAAAATCCCCGCATACTCGGCTAGATGTACTACATCAAGCATTGTCAGCAGTTTAAGTAGTAGAAATTGCAGGAGCTTTAGTAAAAGAAGCGTTAATATCAGTAGCGATAGGATTCTCGCCGACAGGAGTATGTAGAAAAAGAGCTCTTAGACACAGAGTCCACTGGCGTAGACGGAACTCCTACGATGCTCAAAAATACACCAGACGGTGTGTTTAGTGACGGACGTGATAAGAACCTCCTGAAAACTCCCTGGGGTATTTTTTTGTACTGCCATTTTACTCCAGCTTCCAAGCGTTCTGGAAACGCTTCATAGAGAAGTTACTGTGGGAAGTTGTGAGGTTCGAAGAAGTATGAAATTTCGTCGTGTTCTGGATTATGCTCAATCAGGATCCTTAACTTCTTTTTAAGTTTAAAATTTAAACAATGGACTTTAATTGGTTCTTAAAGACCCGACTTCTGTTTAAGTGGCACTTTAATTAACTTTCATCTAACAAAAGCTCTATTCAAGGATATAAAACAAAGAACTGGCAGCAATTTTAGTTCAAAACTTTCACCTGTGACTTTCCACATTTCACCCAGGGACGCCTACCGAAAATGCAAACAAAACGGGAACGGAAAGCCTCAAGAACTCACCCTCTCCAAAGAGCCAAAAAAAAAAAACCCTACGCAACATGTTCCATGTTCAGCCCAGCTGAAGGGGGGTGGGGGGAGGAGAATAAAACTGGAGCAGCCCAAAACAAATTGACAATTGCAGACAAAAAGACAAGAATAATGCGTAGAGGAGAGTAGAGTAGAGAGTGGGAGGAAATGCGGGCTAGGCCAATGGACAATATCAAGAGCATGAGCTAAGAGGAGGATTGGGGCAACCAGTTGGTGCCAAGGGCGAAGCGGCGTATGCGCGATATTTCCAGCTGATGATGATGAACTGAAACACTGACACACTGAACGACTTTCACACACACACACACACACGCACTCACATCCCTGAATTACTTCTGTGTATCTTATGGATACACAATTTATGTTTATACAATTCTCCTCATTTCTTTTATTAATTAAACTTACCCCCAAAGTTTATTAATTTCGCCTAAGACAACAACTTTTGACAAACGATTTCCGCTCCCTGGGCAAATGGATTTTGGTGTTTTGTTTATAACATTTTCACACACTTGCACCATAAATACTTGAAATCGGGAAAATGCCTTTTTATTTTTGCGCGAAACAATTGTGTAAGGCAAAGCCAAAACGACACGGACAACTCGACAGCTCGAGAGCCGAAAAGCGTATATACAACTAAATATTTCGTGAGCGCCAAAAAAACATACCAAATTTCCCAAGCCAGAGTTGCCATCATTTCCAGCCATTTTGAGACATACACCACTTCAGTTGGTCGACGGGTTAATGATTGTGCGTGTGGGGGAAGGGGGTGGAAAATCTGTGTAAAATTTATTGAAAAAATATACGTTTTGTATTTAGATTTAGAAATAGTTTTGTGTACAAATTTGACGGGGAAAACTTTGGCTAGGTGGCAACTTGGGAAATTCTCATTTCCACAGACCTGCGCATTAAAAGGAAAACTCTCTCTCTCTCTCTCGCCTGACCCACAGGTCGTATGAAAAGGCGCAACATTTTTGGTCGTGTGTGATAACACACAACAAACACTTTCGCTTTCCCCCATTACTTCGACCGAGTGCAAGGGAGAGAGCGCGCAAACAAGTGGGGAAAAGCGGAAAAGCGAGAGAGTAGGACAGTGCGTGGGCTTTCTTATGTAGGGAGGAGGCTGCTCTCCCTCTGTCCGACCATAGACAACCGAGCGTTGCATTGAGTGTGGTTGGGAATTTATGGCTGTTATCAAACAAACAAACCGAATATCGGCCAATGGGAACCAACAGAAACTAGGTCAATTCCCCAAAAGTTCCCGCCTGATGTGGAAATGTTCGAAATTTAATAAGTGAAATTGGTTTTGGAAGGGAAACAAATTTTTACCAAATGTTGAAAAATTCTTTTAAAATTAAATATTAATTTAAGAGTAGAAAGAAACTCATAAACTGTAGCATACTTTTTGGCCTTTTTAAAAAAACTTTCTCCTATGCTCCTTAAACGATCAAAAGGGAATTTTTAGCAATCTTAAGCTCAAACCGCCACAAATCCAGACTTTATGGAGCATTTCCCAAATGAGTCATTCTTTTAAAAACCGAACTGTTTAAACAATTTTCATTTTTTCATTTTAATAAAATAAATCCGATATTAGATCTCCACATTCCACTATAGGTCAAATGACCACTTTTTCTGTGCGAAATTAATAACCACTACAAAATCGTGCCATTTAAACTAAAACCTGTAAGAATATCATAAGTTAGAATAAATTTGTAAGAAAAAATGGAATTTAACCCATTAACGACCAAAAATTAAAATTAACCCTCCATTTTTTTTTTATATTTTAAAACATTTATTTATCGCTTAAATCTTATTCATTTTCTAAACATAAATCAAAAAGTTCCTTTTAACTTTTATTAGTTTTCTCGTCTTTATTGCTAATGTGAAGCTCTTCCATGGCTTCGCTGCAACATAATAGTTGAATGACTTCAGGTGGAAGGGTGGAACGCTTTCGTTTTTGTAAGCGTCTATTTAATTTGAATAATTTGAATCGAAAAAACTTGAAAAACTTATTTTTGCATCTCAACAATTTTTTCAGACGTATGCAGTAAAATAGATTGCAACGAAAATTTTGCGAGGGCCTCATTTGCTATTATACCCTGATTTCAATTTGGCTGCTGTAATTTTACTGTAGTGTGGATATATGTCGCAGTTTCTTAATTTGCATTCGTTGCGCATTGCATTATACTGGTCTTTTGAAAAATTATATTCAAGAAGGAAAGCTAAAGCTTCATCCGCAGAAAGTGGAATTGGGGGTCTTTATTGCAAATATTGCGTATTTTTGAGGCTTTGTTGGGCTTTCCATACTTTCTTTAAGGACTGCAGCCAAATCGGCATCACCTTGTTTACGAGCTGATGTTGCTGCTGCACGAACGAGAAGATTAGTATCAGCTGTTTTTTTTTTTGCAAGTTCTGCGGCTTTTCTTTTCCAAATTCTGATTTGGCACTGATTGGCAGACGTGGACGTCCAACAACGGTAGGAGTATCATTTTTTGATATGCGATCAACTATTTTTTTAGCCAAGCACGATTTTGGTCCAAAAAGATATTTATCTTTCTGTGAGACTTTTTCCAGTTCTGAGCTGATCTTAAGCAATAAAAATTTATGTTCTGGCTTATGAGTTTCTCCATTTTATTCGAAATTGAATCAATTCGAATTTTGTCAACCACATGTTTTAAAACGGCATTCAATTTTTACTTTTTTGTGCATTCTATCCGCCATATTTCAAACAAATCGATTTTTGTTATGCAGAAGTTACCTACAAAAAATGGAATTACTCGTAAAACGCAAAAAATCGCTCTATGAAATAAATTGCAAAGAACTTATTACATTTTTCTTAAACTATTTGTATTTATTTGAAAGATGCCAAATGGGGCCAAATTTTGTTACGGCTTACGGAAGGTAAAAATTTGAAAATAGTTCTACCCTTCCCAGGTGATGTAGCCTATTGAGTTATTTGAAAATGTAGCGACATAAATATAAAGCAGTTTTAATTTTACACTTATATACTTATGTGTCTCTTCATTTTCCATTTTACACCAATGAATTATCAGCAACACAATACCAGTAAGACGCACTTAAAACTGATCAAGCAAAACTAACCTCGCAGGCACATATTTAGAGAAAATTGCATCGATTGACTTTGACGCACAGCTGTGTAACGGTAATCTATTCTTAGGACAAACAGACAACACGATTCTTTTTTTTGAAGCATTTTCTATTAAAAACCAACAACAACAAAAATAAAACGACACTTTGATTCTTATCACTTTTGCACAGATAAAGGGGATGTTTGACCTAATGTGCATTCCCACCAAAAAGTTATTTGCTGTTTTGCACAAAAATTTTATGTTCATTTTATAAACAATTTGAAAAATCGTCAAAAACAAAAAAATGGCAAAAAGTTCGAAATTTTCCGTAGAAATACAGTTCTTGATTTCTGAAAAAAAGTTTTAATTTAAGACCATTTCGTTCTTAAACTCAAAATTTACCGCTTATTTTATGCTATATGCTCACTTTTGAACTCTAAAAGTTCCTTAAAATAGTTCCAAATCGTGCTTAACAAATCCAAAACGTTCTTGAAATCAAAAACTTTGAGTTTTTTAAAAACGCTCTTGAATCAAGAAATTCCGAGCTTTAATTCAAAATTTTCTGGATTATTAAGGTTTCGAAAATGAAAATTCTTGATTTAAGTACGAAAATTCTGATAGATAGTGACCTAGACAAAGCTGTAATGTAATAATTACTTCTCGTACTTAATTACTTTTCATTACTAAATACCTAAATTTTCAGTTAATTAAAAAACAATTCCCCTTAAAGATTTTTTAATAATCGTAATTGTAACTTGGAACTATATAAATAAAAATAAATTATTTAAACTGCCTTCCTGGAAATATTTCTCGTTATTTGCCTTCTACCTTACCTAGGTAAGAAAAGTAAGTACCTTGCTTTATGTTATATGCCTTGTCACCTCTGCAATTATTGTAGATGCACCACAGTTACAGTTAACACCTAATCAAACAAGACGTTCAATGAGCTGTTAGGCTAAGCAAACAGTTGTACAATTTTTTCTAAGAAAAGAAATACACAATCTTAAACAACTCAATTTTTTAACAAGTTGCACGCGGCCACTAGCGTTGCTCGGGTTCACTGCATTGAATGGATATGTTTTTATGAGACCAGATTTCAAGTTTATAGCTTAAACAACTTTTTATTCGATTCCGGTCCTGAACCAATAAAACATTCAACTCCATATTCGCAACCTATTGTCTAAATTTCACGTTCACAGATAAATTTCTACGCAAATTTGCTTATTAAAATTGACACAGCTAGCGTACACTATTTTAAGAATATTTTTTGGCAAAATGCAGATCTTTGGGAGTACTTTCAAATCTTATATAAAATTGAAGGTTATCTGTTTTTAAGAAAAAGTTTTGCTTGTTTTTGAACATTTGCACATTTTTATACCCTTGCAAAGGGTATTATAATTTTGCCCAGAAGTTTGCAACGCATAGAAATATTCATTTCCGACCCTATAAACTATATATATTCTTGATCAGGGTGACGAGCTGAGTCGATTGAGCTTTGTCCGTCCGTCTGTCTGTTTCTACGCAAACTAATCTCTCAGTTTTAAAGCTATCGAGCTGAAACTTTGCACACAGTCGTCTTTTTACTGCACACTGATAATATGTCGGAACCGACCGGATCGGATGACTATATCTTATAGCTGCCATAGGAACTATCGGTCGAAAAGTGGGTTTTTGTGAGAAAGCTTTTTTGTTTTTAATGTAAACGCCTCCCGCTTTAGTAATTATTAATTTTATTCGCTTTTACACAGATTTTAAAGTTTTGGTCAAAATCGGATGACTATATCTTATAGCTGCCATAGAAACTATCGGTCGAGAGGTGGGATTTATTTAGAAAAATTGTTTGCTTTTATGCTAACGTTCGTAAACTATGATGTATTAAAACATTTGCAAGGGTATAAAAACTTCGGCAAAGACGAAGTTAGTTTGGCCTTCTCGTTTTTAGCTAACTTAGCATAAAAAAAAATAGAGGCAAGCTAACTTCGGCTCGACCGAAGTTTATATACCCTTGGAGTTTTATATATGCTTGACAGTTTGTATGGCAGCTATACTATATAGTGATCCGATTTACGAGAGTTGGGAGCGATAACATTGAAAACAAAAAAGTTTTTCTCACTAAGACTTTTTTCAGACCTAACTTTTGTATGGCCGATTTCGACAAATCTTAGTGAAATTATGTGAAATCATTGAATACTTATAAATACGAGCGTTAGGAGCGATATCATTAAAAACAAAAAAGTTTTTCTTACTAAGGGGCCTGTTCCGAATTCCGACTCGATTTTCGTCTAAACATGTGAATTTCGAATGCAATTTGTATAAATTTAAACGTAAGTGTCAAGTTAATTTGAGGCTACTAGATCCCGTCGCAATTTTCTTTCGATTTAAATTCATTAGGGATTAAGCAATCGTTTTCAGCTGCAGCCACAATTCCGAGTTTTGTTATACCTTATGCCTTCTATACAATGTTTTCAAATTTGACTGAAAAATACTAAAGTTTACACGAAAATCGAGTCGAAATTCGGAACAGGCCCGTAAGACTAGTTTTTTGACCGATCGTTCCTATGGCAGCTATATTCTATAGTCATCCGATCCGGCCGGTTCCGACAAATGTGCAGCGTATTTGTACCAAAAGACTTCGTGTAAAGTGCAAAGAGGAGATAGCATTAAAACAGACGGACAGACGGACAGACGAACATGGCTATATCACCTCAGCTTGTCATGCTGATCAAGAATATATCGCTCACTTTCTTCAATACTGGCATAACTCAAAATAATCCATTTTGAGAAAAACACGTTTGAAGTTCTCAATGGATTTTTACCTAAAAAAAATGGTTCTTTTAGTTTCAACTTAATGAAGTAAAATATTATAAATTAAGAATGCTTATTAATAAACATTGAAAGTATGATGTTTTAACTGAAAGACGAAGTATGTTTGGTCAATATCGACAGCAGGACAACTGAGATATGGCGGTTCTTTCATCAACATGCAAATGAACCTGGAAAATGATATTGCGACATATTCTCATCTCACATGAAAAGTAGAAGAGATAGCAATACGAAAATTTTTGCATAAAATAGTACAGAAGAGCGCGCACATTTCTGCATCATTAAGTCAAAAATCGTATTTTTTGATTTATGCCACTATTGAAGTAAGTGAGCGATATATCCTTTATGTGGTCGGAGATGCTTCCTACCCTGCTTTACGCACATCCGGACAATTTGAATTTAAGGCCCTCTTCTGGTCTTCTGGCCGCCATTTTTACAAATTTGATTTTATTTTCATGATTCTGCTTCGGGCCCTAAAGGCATTCATACTTACCAATTTACCGCTTTCCGTTTTGCTTTCTTTTAATAGTGACTCCCGGAGTGCTGCGAACCATCCACACACCTTTATTTAGAAGACCCTACTTTGGTAGATCAAGAATTTTTTAAACAGCCCTCGCATTGACACATTTTAAATTTTTTTTAAAAATATTACTATCACATTCAGAAAACAGAATTTAAAAAAATCTATTCACAATTGATTTTCATAAGTTTTAAAAAAATTTTAAAATTTAGCCGTCTATAACAGAAGAGGGCCTTTATCTAATGTGGGCGGTAAGGGTGGGCGTGGTCTGATTGTTTAACAACTTTCCCGAATTATTATACACTTGATGTGTATCAAATGTGCCAAATTGCAATTGTCCAACTACATTTTTTCGAATTTATGCCGCCCAAACTGAAATCTGGCCCAATGTGCAGCGCAGGGAAGTAAGTCATGTTGGAAAAAGCTACTGCATCTATCAACACGATTCCGGCCGACTGAGTGATGTGAAATCAAAAAGGAATATGTTTTAATCGGTCTGAATGTAGTTGCTGAACATATACTAAAAGTGAGGCGATCGTTTTCGTTTAAAAATTCAAGAATGAATCACGCCATGAAATCGTGACTTAACTCTAATCTGCGATGCCTGGACCATACAGGACACCTTCCTGTTCTTCGTAGAAATCGTTCAAAGCTTCTTCCATCCATTTTTGACAGCCCTTTTCTGCGCAAAGTTCCAAATGAACTGACTAATGAACTAAAGATTAACTAACTCGCTCTGAAAATATAGATTTCAAATAGACTCGGCACGTATTACAATCTTCAATGTCCAGGCAAAGCTTAGCTAACCGTTGTATTAGAAATTATATTTTCAGACAAGTGTTTCTCTGAATATGCGCGTTTTTATGTATATACGTATATTCTTAGCACTTTCTAACGATACCGAATTAAAAAAATCCTTTTAACCACATATTCTACTTAATCAGGCCTGTTCCCGTTTGCGAATCCGATTAATCGGAATTGGTAAGAGTTCTAATTTCTAAGAAACGATTAAAGAATTCGGTCGAATCTTTTTGCCATCCAGATGATGGAATGAATATAATTGGAATTTTGAATTTTAAATGTCCAATAACACAGTCGGTTTTTGGAAGCGAGAACATTTAACAATTCCGATCGAAATCGAAAACGGGAACAGGCCTGAATGTTTAGATTTTTGGAAACCATCACACGAGTGAACTCACTTAAGGTATATTAATTTTGTACTTAGCATTTAAATTTCTCTTTTCTTTGTGCTCATCTCTTGAGAAGCGGCTCTCTGAATATCATGGATATTGACTAAGAACTGAGTGATCTCCTTGTTTTTTTGGATTTCGTCTTCAACAACGGATTTCCAATTCGTTAATATCAAAAATTTCGAATCGTGTTTAATTAGTCCATAATTTGAAGCGTTTAATTCGAGGTTGATTGGTTAATCACTGATCAAAAAACAAATATTTTCCAGTTTGATTCAAGTCTAGGTGGCTCAGAAAGCTTATTGTAATAAGTCAATGGAGTTTGTGAAAAAAATAAATGTACATTGTTTTTATTTCAAGTGTTTTGTTTGGATTTTGTTTATGTTGTTTTGTGGTCTAACGGGACATTTCTCTCAAATTTAACAATTTTCATTTTATACAATATGCCAATCGATATACACATATGTATATATATATCTTTCGATACTACAGTTAGGAGGAGGGTTTACAAGTGTCTTGTCTTGGGTAAACAGAAATTTAGCTTAATTCTGGTAAGGATAAGTCAGGGCTTGTTCACGCTTGATGGCTATTTTGGCCACACCCTTGGTGCACTCGGCAGAGCCGCCCATGAGGACCATAAAGAGGCCATTGTGGGCCACAGTGCTCCACAAACGTTCAATAAGTTTGTCCAATTTGGTGGCATTGCGCTCGGCACTCTCCAAGACGAAATCCTGTTCGGAAATGCTTAAATTGGCTATGGTCAAGGCATGCTCCAAGGCAATTTCATTAACTTTGCGTATGGCTTCCTTGGGGCTGGCCACTTCATGCACATGTACATAGCTTTGTGGGTCCTTAGGGGCGGCTTGCTCGGCTTTGTGTATGACCGCCTTGAGGCGTGGCTGAAGATCACCCACGGTGACAATGGCCGTGCGCTTGTCCCTTTTGGCCACATGGGCAAACAGATTGTTGCTAATGGTGTCCCCACTGCTGGCACTGGCCAGCTCCTGCAGGCGTTTGTGTTGCGTGAGTATCTCATCACCAAATTCTATGCTGTGGGCCAGCTTCATTTTGACCAGCTTGAGAGTGGCACGCGAATCCTCAATGGAATCGTGACCATCTTCGTTCTCTTGTATACTTTCCTGGAGAAACATTTTGGCCAATTGCTTGAGTTTGGTTTTGCGTCTTCTTATGCCCGAAATGTTGAAACAGACGCTGGTATCAATGACATACGGATGCATCATGCGCATGGCATTCAAATCGGAGTTGAGAGATTGACCCACCAAAATGGCATCAGGTGGTAAGAGTTCCGACACCTCACGTTGCACCTCCTTCAGGCGTTTGGTCACCGAGGCCATGATATCCGGAGTAATACCCGAATATTGTGTCAAATAGTCCGTGATTTTGTTATCCGGCAAGACCAAAGTCTCGTACACGGTGCGATATTGCTCATCCACAATGGAAATGCGGGTCAACTCATTGACACCCATAACAGTGCGACACATTTCACAATCGACACCAAACATGGGACTCTTGTTGGTCACCGGGGCATAGGATTTCTTGGTGAATTTGTAGGATTGGAAGCGTGTTTTTAGTTCACCCTGCAGGGGTATGGGATAACCCTCGTCCACCAATTGCAAAGCAGAAAGCAGCAACTTGGTACGTGGAAATTTATCATCTGGATGCAAATCCTCTAATGTGGCCAATTGCTTTTCAATGGGGAAAATGGCCTTGACAAACAAAGTGGGATCCTTGTTCAGCTCCACCGCCGTTTCCAGTGAACCATGTTCGTCTATTAGTTTCTTGGCCTGCACATTGGTCAGGGGAATCTAAGTAACAAAAGGTAATTAGTGTCTTTCCTTTACTCTTCTCTACTCTCACCTGTGCCAGCTCATCTATAATCTTGCCCTCATCCTGTGGCGGCAACATTATCTCCAGTTTGGTATCAAATATGCGATTGGTGGCCTCAAACTTGCTCTCATTGGACAAATAGTGATATAGCGATAGTCCCTCCAGAATCAACACCACACTGTGCGTTAGGCTCTTGGATTTCTCCACATGACACCAACGATCCGGCTTGCAGGGACTCTTTGAGCCTATCAGAGCGGACATCAGCAGATGCTGGATGTCGGTGAGGAAAATGGGCGTACGTGCATGTTGGGGTGTCTCCAATGAGGCACGTTGACCCATCTCCCTTAACCTTAAACCGGGCACATCCTCCAATTCCCGCTTGCGGCGACGCAATTCCGCAGTCAGTGATTTATATTGCTCTTGCGTTAGTGTGCTTACATGATCCCCGCCCGCCTCCTGGCTGCGACTCCGTTTGATTTCGGGTTCATCCGTGATTTCGGATTGTATATTGAGGCGACTTTTGGACTTTCGTTTGCTGCTTACGGTCACAAAGCCATCGTCGTCCTCGTTGTTTTCATCCTCTTCGGTTTGCCTTTTGGCCTGCTCCGCCGCCTCTTGTAGGCGATCCTTATCATTTAATTGCATTAAATTGGCCAATGCCGCCAGCTTTTTTTTCTTTTTCTCGTTGCGCTCCTGCTGCTTGGTTGACAGCTGCTCCTTCATTTTGCTACTGATCGTTAAGCTGCAAAATAATTAAAGGTAATTTAACAATAACAAATAGCAAACGCACATGTGTGTCGGTCGATAGTTGATAGCAATTAGCTATCGATATAATAGTCACGCAAGTGTCTTATCGATAGTCTAGTGACCAAACGTTCACACTAATATCTAAGCTGAATGCTACGAAACTGAGTTTACAGTGAAACCGAAAATTCATAAAATACTAAAACAGGGACCCATATTTAAAAATTTTTTAAGAATCCCCGTATACGAAAAGCGATATTCTTTTGAAGCGAAAAGAACCTAAACGTGATACCGATAGTTTTATGGTTAAGTCGAATGCTTTCAAAAGTAGAGTCTGGCTGGCAAAAACTTTTGTATTATGATATTGAAAAACACGAAACAGGTAATTTTTCTTCTCTTCAAGAGAAACTTAATGAGTAATGAAAATCTGACCAAGGCCGCAAATCTCTAAAATTCTGAAGAAAGTTCGGTCCAGGGACACAAACCTTTAGGAAATGGTTGTGTTCGCTTTTCGAACTTGTTCCTTCACTTACCGTAACTAAGGTTTTGGTTCAAACCTTTGTTCATGAATTCTGATATCGCTAAGATCAGGGCTCAACACCGAAACCGGAACCGTTAACAGAAATAAACCGTTTCAAATCGCGTACCGGAACCGGAACCTGAACTGATACAATATTTTTTTGAGAACCGAATACCGTTTACCGTTATTATTGAAACCGATCAAACCGAAACGAACCCGAAACTTAGGTACCGGTACGGTTTCCGTTTTTTTTATACGCTGTACCTAACTATATTGAGAGTGTGCAAAAGTATAAGACTGAGAGGAATCATTTTCGATCTTATAAAGTTCTTGATCGGCATCAACAGCCGTGTCAATATAGCCTGTGCTTATATACAGCAAAAGCTAGTTCAGTTTGTAGATCAAACGGTCAATTTAATCGTTAAAATTCAAAAATTTTCATAGGACCTTAGATTATTATGTATGTAGACAAAAAAACAGAAAAGATTGAACAGTCCAAAATATTGCGAAGTTTTGCAATGAAGACGAGTAAACAGGAGGTGTAGATCAAACAATTAAACAACTAAAATAAATGCGAAATTTGCTAAATTTTCTTATTCCCAAAATTATTATGAAGATTTTATAGACTGCAATAGTAGAGGGTAAAACTATGTGGTGTAGACCGAACTGTCACAAAAATCGGAAATTTACAAAATTGCATGAGTTCAGATTATCATAAAGATATTAGAAATTTGCAAAAATTCTTATATGAGTTAATGAGACGTGTTGATCAAACAGACCGAAAAATCTCAAAATTTGCAAAATTTTATAATGATTTTGATTCTTATGAAGACGGGTAAATAGACGGATGGTGAATGTTGCTAGATGAAGATTTGATAGTACGGGTACCTGCTAGTACATTAAATGATATTAATTAGCATATAATGTAATCATTAGTTCTTATGTAATAACTACGTAAAAAAATATCAATTATTAAGCCCATATAATTTTGAAATGTGAAACCATACATTTTGTGTTGGATATTGGTTCGTTTTATTAAACAGGAATAAAATATTTTTGGATTTATCTCAGAATTTTGTTTATATTTTTATTATAAAGTATTTAAAATAAGTAGTACTCATATCGGTGAGTACTGGTATACCAAAATTAATTGAACTTTAGATCGATTTAGTCGATTATTCTTTATATTTTGACGGTACTTTCATTATATTTTCAGGTACGTACCGGTATACCGAAATAAAAATCTAGGTGCCGGTACTGTACTGAATACCGAAATAAAATAGAACCAAAACAGATCCTAGTTGAAGAAATAACTTTGTTAATGTTTAGCTGTTAAAAAAGAATTGGGTTATGTTTGCAATGTTTTGATTTTAAAAATAAAATTTGTTATCTTTAATTTTTTGGTATTATAAATAAAATTATTAAAAACAATAATTCCTAGTACGTTAATTTAGAAGCAACGCCTCACAAAGGTTAACGTAGCAAGGTTCAATCTAAATGCAGAAGACATTGATCTTGCCTGATTTGTAATTATTTCGGTCGAAAAGATTTTATGATCGTATCGTATTTGAATGAAAATTAAATATCCAATAAACTAATTATGTGTCATTAAAATAAAATGAACATAATTAACTGAATTTCTTATATGTAATTATTTGCCTACGCTTATATGCAAATGACTTTCAAAAAACCTATTTCCTCTTAAATAATTATAACTTTTGCATATAATCAATAGTTACTGTATTTTTGATTTTACCTATTTCGCTTATGGTCACACCAATTCCTTAGCTGAGTGCCATAGCACTTAGTTTACCCAAGCGAGCAACAGCCGTTGCTTGGTTCAGTTTAAAATTCGTTCTCCGGCACTAAACAACCTTAAGCGTTGACTTTAACATGTATACGGCCGTCAAGCCCTTGTCCAAGTACTTACAATTCAAGTCCGTGCGCATTTACGATGCAGTCTTCACCCTACACTCCAAATGCACCGTGGCTTTTCTGCTGGCCTGCACCTTCTTGCTCTCCTCCACCCAATATTTCGGCCAACCCATACAATGCACCGGTGAACATAAGGATCTAAGCTATGTGCACTCCTATTGCTGGACATTGGGCACATATATAAATGACAATGTGAATCAAACCAACACCGAATTTGATGAGAAATACAAGCTAATGAGGAATCGACCGCTAGACAAGAACTTGCTGTATATAGCAGACAATTTGGCCGGAGGCAGCTCTGCGGATCGGAAATACCTACGCTACTATCAATGGGTAGTTTTGGTTTTACTCCTCCAATCCATTGTGTTCTATATGCCGGCCTTTTTGTGGAAATACTGGGAGGGAGGACGCATGCAGCATTTGTGTGCGGATTTGCATGGCAATATGGTCATACCCAAGGACAAGACCTTGGCTGAGGTAAACAAACTGGTGGCTTATTTTAGCAGTGACTACAAGGAGACGCACTTTCGCTACTTTGCTACATATATGCTGTGTGAGATTTTGAATCTAGTTATAGGGGTGAGTCTATCCAATCCGGCTTTGAAATACGCTTTATGTGACCCTCTTATCTTTAGATAATCAACATGCTCTTTCTGGGCGTTTTTCTTGATGGCTTCTGGTCGCAATATATCCACGCCTTGGGCACCGTACCCTACTACAACTGGGACGAGTGGAATCGTATAACCTCTCACATTTTTCCCAAAGTTGCCAAATGTGAAATCATGCAATTTGGTGCCAGCGGCTCATCCAATATCTTTGACCATCTCTGCCTCTTGCCTTTGAATATTTTGAATGAGAAAATATTTGGCTTCTTTTGGCTGTGGTTTACACTGATGGGACTACTGACTGCCTTGAAGCTGGTCTATCGGGTGGTTGTCATAAGGAAACCTGGTCTGCGTTTGCGTTTGTTGCGTGCCAAGGCTCGTTATTTGACTCAAAAGCAGATCCAGCGTGTCCTAAGCAACTTTAGCTACAGCGATTGGTTTATACTCATGCGTGTGGGCAACAACATCAGTCCGGAGATTTTCCGTCAACTGTTGGAAAAGCTTTCCGAGAACCAGAATAAGCAGGGAAAGTTGCTGCTGGATGAGGATGTTTGATAAGGAAGGTACTTAATCAGTCCTACGAACTGAGTTGATTTAGCCATATGTCCGTCTGTCCGTGATTCAACAATTTATAGTATTTAATTTGTTAAATTTTTAGTTAAAATATTCTAAATTTGGTCATGTAGCACAAAAAATGTACACTCATAGATGCCTCTAACCATAATTGTGATAACACGAAACCGCACCGCGACAATGCACCACAGATGAGTGCTTAAAGTTCCATATGAGATTTCAAACACGTCATCCACATAAGCAAAACCCGTAAACATGAATATAAATAGCTTACAATGATCATGATTCATGACACACTTGATAAATTAGAATTTCATTTGCTTTGACTTTGGTTCTATTCTTCATATATTTTTCCAATCTGCCTTTTCGCTTCATTCTTATAACGACCAAAAGTCGAAGACGAAGAAGAAAATAAAATTATTGTTACTAAAAACCAGAGAATTAAACCGAATCGAATTTCGGTTCTGGTTCCGGTTCTGGTATGTACCGAAACTACCGTTTCGGTAAATGGTTCTGTTATGGTTCTATTTTGTTTCGGTATTTGGTACCGGTACGTACCGGTAAATAAAACCTTATTTACAAGAAAGGTATATTAATGATTACTTCTTAAAAGAATAATAGCGGTCAATGTATTTTCGTCCATCTGTTTTCGTAACGGAGATGAGCCGTGTAAAGGTCCGATACACGGGATACACACACACACACACAAAGGCCTTTGTGTTTTTGGCGTTTGATGACGGATTTTGCTACAAGCCTACCTTTGGGATTCCCAAGCGGATATAGTAATTCTGTCATGAGGTAACTTCTGCCAACACACTAAGGACAGGCAGAGACAGCTGAAGATTGAATTGGTATTCATGAAATAGCGCTATACTGTCAACCAGCCTCCTTTGTGGTGTTGTGCTTGTCTTGTTTTAGACAGGTTTTGGACAATATCCTAAACTTAAATGACCTAGAGCCTGCTTAAAAAAGTTCTATGGTCCTTTACATGGTTATAAAAGTCTATTAGTGCGGTAAAGAAAATTCAACAGAAATTTGATTAATTGTTAATTTTTTATGACTCAATAGGTGAAAAAACACTCAAACACCAAAAAAATAATATGCCAACCAAATACTTGCCGCGCTCTCAGGCTGTCTTTCATCTTGAATTAAATTGTGAAATGTTTTCTGATTTACAAAACAAGACTGCAAGAGATGTTGGACTCTATTTCAACAGAACAATGCCAAAATTTATTAAAATCTATGCCAAAGCGTTGTAAAGATGTTTTAAAGGCCAAAGGTGAAGTTACCCAATATTAATTTTAAGAAAAATATATTTTTAATCAAACAGTAAATATTTAACGCTGCTTACGAATTAATAGTGGTTCTTATTGCTTAAGCAAAGCATTCAAAGATATACAGGCCTGTTCCCGTTTCCGAATTCGATCGATCGGAATTGGTCAGAGCTGCGATTTAAACGAGAAGATTAAAGAATTTGGGCGAACCTTTTTGTCATCATAGCCGAAAAAAATAGTCGGTTTTCGGAAGAGAGTACTTTTAACAATTCCGATTCCGCATAATTTGATCGGAATCGAAAACGGGAACAGGCCAGATATATGAAATTATTTTTGATCTTTCAAAGAAAAATAGGTTTGCATATTGGTATTGAAAATATCGTCTGTTAAACATTGTATACTGGTAAAAAAGCCTTTTATAAAAAATATATTTTAAATATTTCCTACCTCAGTTAAGGTATTTTAGAAAGTCTCTTGCATCTTAGATTTTTATTGCGATTTTTAAGTACCTTAAATATACTGAACATTTAATTGTTTAAGCAATAACAAATTAACGAAAAATGTTTTTTTAATAAAACTAATAAATGTGTAAATGACAAAAAATTAGGATCTTAAGTAATATTTTCTTTTTGTTTTTTTTTAATTAGAAAGGTATAGTGTCTCCCTTCTTTTTTTTTCTACCAATTGCAACGGTCATGACATCGAATTGACAACGTTTTGAAGGACGGAATATTTCAATATTCGACCATTTCTGAACATAGGTCTCCCTTAAATTTTTTAAAGATTCAAACTGTCTTCCATCTCTAAAAACTTCGTCTGATACGAGGCCCCAAAGGTCTTCAATTAAATTTTGATCCGAGTCTATTGCAGGCCAAGGCGTTAAGGAGATATTTTTATACCCTTGGAGAGGGTATATTGAAATTGTCCGGATGTTTGTAACGCATCTCAAATCACGTTTTTATACTTACAAATCTGAGGCATATACTACAAATCTGAGATTTGGCATGGACCTTTGTTTAGTTATGCAGGCGCGCACTAAGAAAGTAAATTTGGAAAATTTCACCTCGAAATAGGTGAAAAGGCCAAAGAAAACGCTCAAGCATCAGGTGGGCCATGCTGAACGACTTGTTGGCCGCCTCTGATGTATGCGTCTTAGCTCTGTGAGACAGAAGATAGCAGCTATGAGAGACATGTATTCAGGGGCGGCCAAATGGAGAGGACGAAAAAGTGCGCTTGTGTTGGTGAACAAGAGAGCTCTCTACAGACAACGCAGTGCTCACCGATTCACACAACCGTAACTTCGGCTCGCGTTTGCTTAAAAACTACTACTGACCGGGTCATATGAGCTCTGCACGTGTTAGAAAAAAAAGCAATTAACAAGAGAGAGAGAAAGAGAGCAAGAACGCACAGAACCGAGGTATACTAAAAAAGGTAGCGACACACGCAGTTGCACAGAACGAAATGTCTTATTGGTGGGGAAGGGAAGATGTAAAAGAGTGGACAGCGCATGAAGAGGGATGGTTGGCGCGGGGCAGGGAGGTGAAAAGTCAATTGGAATTGAACTATAACTGAAGAGTGGCTGTTATGAGGTCAATTTGTTTTGATATTTAGTTTAAGGAAATGGGACTTATGCCAAAGTTTTATCAAAACATATTCGGGTCTGTTCCGAATTCCGAAAAGGAGTCGAATTGACCAAAACTGTCTTTTTCAAAATTGTGCTTCAGAGATAGCGGAATGAAAAGTAATGGCTATTAAAAGCATTCACAAAAATCCGCAAAATTATAAACTAAAAAATTAAATAATGCTAAACATTTTTAAAATCGATTAACTTCAACTTATAATGTTTAAAGTTTAAGTTTAATAAAAAAAAAAATGTTATGTTTCACATCTATTAAAAATATTGCGTGAAAAGCAAAACCACTTCCACTTCATTTGATAGTCGATTTCAAACGTCAATCAGTAACTGGGTTGCTGCATATAAATTAATGTTTTTGGATAGCAATTTTTCTATTTTATTTAGCTATATATAACCATAATTGATATAACATATTCAACTGTAATAATTAAATACTGTTTTTAAAATAAATAAATAAGCTAAACTAAAATTATGTTGACAACTCTGGCTGCTGTCGATACACACAAACACGCGCGCAGGCCAGCTGTTAATGAAACCGCCTTCGAAACCGAGTTTGAAATGTCGAAACGTAATCAAATCGTTCTGAATTATTGGTAATAGTAAAACTTTTGTTTCGTTATGTTACTTTTTGAAAACGTTCGAAATTCGCAAGAAGCCCGATTGTCTCTTTAATTTTTGGGGAAGGTTTAGGAATATTTATGAAAATTTAAAAATATGGTGGCAGCGAGATGCCCACTATACTCTGATGCAAGGCCCAGAGTCGAAACTCGTATTGCATTGAGAACGCTTCCACGGTAACCACGTCTACCCATGGTAGTCTCAGGAGCGGCATGGTATTAGCTTTCGCCTGAAGTTACTACTCTTTGGCTCAAGAATATCTTCAACAGTGTCGTTCCATGGAGTGTCAAAGCCACTGGACGCGCACCTCTTGATGGTAACTGACAGAACAGCTGTTTCTTAGAAAAAGTGTTGCCAGACTGTTTTGTATGAAAAAAATTAAAAATCATCAGTCGATTTAGCTACTTTTGGGCTTAAACAGTTGACAACACCGATTAGGCCGACCGCATACGTGACGCATCGTATCGTAGCGATCTTACGTCTTACGTAACAAGCGTAACTTGCGTGCAGCGTGACGATTTGAGATTGCCACTGCTTGACGATAATCGTCATTCAGCACGACAGTTGTTCTCCCTTCAAACACAAGTGTGCAACATCAAATCAAAACGACAAATTAAAAAAAAATGTTTAAAAACACATATTTGTTTACTTAAATTAATTTTGTATTAGGTTTACATTCCTAGCTTTTGGTCACACTAATTACTTAGCTCACCGTTACAACACTGAGTTTGCCCACCCCTGGCAACCGCGCCGGCAATCAACAACCGTTAGAATGCCGCGTGCTTTATAAAAAAAAACAGAAGTTGCTTCACACATTTCGCTCTTCACTTTAACTTTGTTTTCCTGGAATTAAATACGTTTGGCGTTGACTTCAACATGTATACGGCCGTCAAGCCGTTGTCCAAATATTTGCAATTCAAGTCGGTGCACATTTACGATGCAGTCTTCACCCTACACTCCAAATGCACCGTGGCCTTTCTACTGGCCTGCACCTTCTTGCTCTCCTCGAAACAATATTTCGGCGATCCCATACAATGTGTGGGCGATCATAAGGATCAGAACTATGTGCACTCCTATTGCTGGACATTGGGAACTTATATTCTAGACTCTGAGAATTACTCCGACGCCGAGGATCGTGGCAGGCTATTTGAGCTGGAATACATCAAGATGAAGCATCGACCGCTGGAGAAGGACTTGCGTTATATAGCGGACAATTTGGCCAGCTCCAGAGGTATTCCCTTGGATCGGAAATACCTACGCTACTATCAATGGGTAGTCTTGGTTTTGCTGCTCCAATCCTTTGTGTTCTATGTGCCTGCCTTTTTGTGGAAATACTGGGAAGGAGGACGCCTGAAGCATTTGTGTGCGGACTTGCATAGCAATATGGTAATGCCCAGGGACAAGACCTTGGCTCAGGTCAACAATCTGGTGGCTTATTTTACCGGTGACTACAAGGAGACGCATTTCCGCTACTTTGCCTCGTATATGCTGTGTGAGATACTGAATCTATTAATTGGGATAATCAACATGCTCTTTCTGGACGTTTTTCTTGATGGCTTCTGGTCGAAATATGTTCACGCCTTGGGTACCCTAACCCAGTACGATTGGGACGAATGGAACCGCATTACCTCGCACATTTTTCCCAAAATTGCCAAATGTGAGGTGATACAATTTGGTGCCAGTGGCTCACCCAATACCTATGACAATCTCTGCCTTTTGCCTTTGAATATTTTGAATGAGAAAATATTTGGCTTTTTCTGGCTGTGGTTCATGTTGTTGGGTCTACTGGCTGCTTTGAAACTGATCTATCGCCTAATTGTCATGTGTAATCATGGCCTGCGTTTGCGCTTGTTGCGTGCCAAGGCACGTTATATGAGTCAAGCCCAGATCCAGCGTGCCTTGCGCAACTTTAGCTACGGCGATTGGTTTATACTCATGCGTGTGGGTAATAACATCAGCCCGGAGATTTTCCGTCAACTGTTGCAAAAGCTTTTCGAAAGCCAGAACAATCCGGGCAAGTTGCCGCCGGGTGCGGAGGTTTGAAACCCGTTTTTCCATCCTTTTGTGAACACAGGTAAACTAAGATTTACCCTTTGACCACAGTGGAAACCTTAACATTCAATGAAATTTAATTTAATTTTTGAAAAAAAAAAAACATCTTAGAATAAGCTAAAAGATGTGAATTTACTTAACTATATTTTCCTTAACTAAGCTGAACGAAAGCGAATAAAATTATGTTTACAATTTTTCAAACTTTGTAATGAAACAAATACCTTAAAAATAATTTTTTTCTTGAAGAAAGGGTTCCTTTGAAAGAACCATTTAAATTGAACATTTTCTAAAAATTCTATAAAATCTAAATCTTTTCAGACAGCCAGGCTAGAGGATGGGAATGGTAGACTATTATTTTTTCCAATTTTAGGTTGATACCTTCTGAATTCTAGGCATTTAAGTAACAAGGGTCTAGCGTGGAATACACTTATCAAACTTACTAAAGTAATCTAATTCGCAGAGTCGAAACCGAAATTAAGTACGGTTAAGATTTAACAATTTCTTGTTTGAGGTCGAGATTTTTATTATTCCATGTTTTAGACAATTTAAATAGCAAATTAAATCCCAGTCTAACCATAACTGTGATAACCCGAATGCGCAATAGTATATTGCGTAGTATGAACTTGAAATTTCAACCGCTTATCTTAAATAGTGGTTAGGAACACATGATAAATTCTTATAAACAAGCACTGCATAATATTAACTTGCAATATAAATAGCTTAAGAGACAAGAATCATGACGTACTAGACACCACACACTTGAAAATACCCATCTTGCTTGCAGGCGCATGGTAAACTTTGTGTGAGTGGCTAAGCCAAAATGTGATTGTGTTTTGTGCCGACCACTACTCTAAATCGACACTGAAATATGTATAAGCAAACGTACTATCATAATGAAAAGCTGTGACCGAGGCTGCAAAAATGTAATACTCTGGTCTGTGAACCGGCTTCAAACTTTATCGAACCTAAAGTTCTTTTCACTCTATTTTTGGTGTTTTAGACTAAACATCGAATATGATACTTAGGTCCGATATCTGTTCTCCCAAATAGCTGCTATGTGTCAGATAATAATAGATTTTACCATGATACAACTATATAAGGTAAGGTGCTCTCTGAGAGAGCCCTCTTTTCGGGACTCCAAATTTTTTTTGTGTTGCTGTCATTTGATTGAAAAGGTTGTGTGCGCACGAATTTTTTTGATTTGCCGACGGGATTCCTATTTTATTTGGAGTTTGTAAAAATGTCGAGTGCGCTGGTGTTGGTGAACAAGAGAACTCCTTCCAGACTACAGTAGTATGTTTTGACTATAGGAAGGAAAGACGGCCGAACAATAACCCCAATCTACACCACACACTTTACACTGCTATTTGTTAGTTTATGTGACAGACAGCTCTATGTAGAAGATGTGAAATCGGCCCTTAGATAAGTTGCAATCGGTCAAATGAAAATCTTTTAAAGCATTGACTATAGCTTATAGTTTTCATAGAAAAGATAGGTCAAAAAAAATAAGTTATTGTGAGAAAAACTTTGTTGTTGATTAAAAAATCAGTTGGAATTAAAAATAAATTATTAAATATCAAAAAAATTCCCAAGAGGATAAAAAACGAGAAGGCCAAGCTAACTTCGTCTATGCCGAAGTTTTTATACCCTTGCAAATGTTTTAATACATCATAGTTTACGAACGTTATTAGGTATAAGATATAGTCATCCGATTTTGACCAAAACTTCCAAATCTGTGTAAAAGCGTATAAAACTAATAATTACTGAAGCGGGAGGCGTTTACATTAAAAATTAAAAGTTTTTCTCACAAAGACCCACTTTTCGACCGATAGTTCCTATGGCAGCTATACGATATAGTCATCCGATCCGGTCGGTTCCGACATATTAGCAGACTCTGTGCAAAGTTTCAGCTCGATAGCTTTCACACTGAGAGACTAGTTTGCGTAGAAACAGACGGACAGACAGACAGACAGACGGACGGACAAAGCTCAATCGACTCAGCTCGTCGCCCTGATCAAGAATATATATAGTTTATAGGGTCGGAAATGAATATTTCTGTGCGTTGCAAACTTCTGGGCAAAATTATAATACCCTTTGCAAGGGTATAAAGTTACAATGCCAAACAAACATTACTCCCAATCAAGTGGAAAATCATGCCAGGTTCAATGCAAGGGATATCTGCACGGTATTAAGACTGAAACTGCTTTTCAATACCAGAAATGACCACACATTACTACACATAGGCATGATTTGTACAATACTGAACTCCGAGCATAACCAATGATAAAAACATATAGGGTGTTCAACAGCCCGCGTAAAAATGTAATTGTGTAAATTTACGCGACGCAGCTATTGAGCGCCCCTAAAGGATTTGCCCTCGTAATTTTTGGCGTAAATCAGCTGTTTTTTGACAAGCTGTGAGTTTTTCTGTTACTTGTGTGTGTCAAAGCTTAATTCGTATTTTAAAAGCATTGATTGTTGGTGTATAAAGTAAGCTAAATGAAGAAATATGAATATACAAAAAACCTTGAGATACAACCATGATGCTGTCGATGAAGTGGTAGACGACGTTATGAAGGTTCTTACAGCAGTTGCATGCTGGCGGCGAGGATCCAAGTTCTGTTTGCCCAAATGTGTCAACTGGCGAACCAATGCGCTACCATTTTTCAATGACCAATGGGTCGGCCCCATGCTTTTTGTCGAATGCATTTCGACCCCAAGTGGAACTTGAGTTACAGGGAGCTCTTTTCTGTTTGGGGTAGTTTAGAGAAGCTGCATCAATAAGGAAAACTACAACAATGTTTACAGTAGGTGATGACGGCTCTCTAGGTGTAACTATAGACAGCTTTTTTAAGGTAGATGTCTCAACTGATTTACTGGCCAGATGCTGTTAAACTGACAAAAAAAATTTAATTATTCTAGGTGTGACCGCATATTTTAAAGAAAAAAAAAACTCAAAATGACAATAAATCGAATACTTTTTGTCGTTACTTTGAATAATTTTACAACACTTCAACACTTTACTCTTTTTACACTTTTACGCTGATTTTTTACACATACCCCAGGGCAGTGTAATTTTTTTCTTATGTGTTTTGTTGTTGTGGCGTAAGCTTTTGGAGTTTACGCTTTTTGCTTTACGCTTTTACGCGGGCTGTTGAACACCCTAATAGATAAATCATGAACAATGTATCAGTTGCACCATTTTCGAAACGAAAAACGCCGTGACTCTGCTATGGAGGATCATTGGACAGATTGTTCAACCACCTTGCGGAGTTCAAAGGCAAAAGAAATTTATAACAACAATTGGAAAAGCAAAAGCAACTCGTTCAAAAAACATAGCAGAATTCTAGGCTGAATCCTGGTCTCGTCCCATAGCAAATTGGAGTCCCCAACTCGTTATTCGGCGATATCAAGGTTTATAAGGGAGTCTGTGTGGTCGTTTGAATGTGAATATGCAATTGAAAAGTCTGCTGATGATAAGATGTGGTTATCTTTGAAACAGCGATCGTTGTACAGACATTCCAATTGCTATTCCAAATTGTTGTAAATAATCTCTGTTGATTTGTGTTGATTACATTGAATTGTAACTCTCCACCGATCTCAAGCCAGCCAAATGCAAATCTTTAAAACTAAATTTATTATGAGGCCTCACTCAGACACTTTCTGCTATCTATTTTCTGTTCTATACTTATAAATCTGTAGACACGACTGACAAACTGATAGACTGACATATAATCTACCCACAGCCAAAACTGATTATGCTAGAGATCTAAGATTTGGTATACACCTTCGTTTAGCTAGCGTTTGTTCGCGAAATGGGTGAAAGCGCCAAAGAAAAGTTTGTATGGGGCAAATAAATAAGCTATTGGGTCAACATTGTGCTAAGCAGGTTCGTGAAGAGCACGAGAGAGATTAAGAGAAGAAACGTCTAACACTCACACACAAATTAGTTACATATGTGTTGAATGCATGATGTATGAGTTGGTCCCGTATGCAAAAGAAGCAAATTAGTGCGAATGAGTAAAAAGGGTGGAGGAGTGAGGAGAGAGCTCTCTCTCACCAACACAAGCACACTCCTCTGCCGTCTCTCTTTCTGCTTATGCTAAACCTTAGCAGCTAAACTTTGCCGCTCTTATGAGTCTGCTACCTTTTCAACTAACATTTTTACAGTTAGGGCCAGTTATGGAGTTGCTCTCAGACCGAGCAGTGTTATGTGTTCAGCCACATCTACTGAACAGTGAGCGCGGTTGAGGAAAGCCCGAGAGCATTATGTTATTGTTTTCGGTCAGTTACGTGAACAGAGCAAACTGAACATTGGGTTAAGAGTTATTTAGGAGAAAAGTAGGATTTCCATACCTGTGCACCATAACCCACCTTTGCAAACTGCCCATATTCATTAGCAATTGCTTTGTAGTCGTTGTTGTTGATGTCCACATCTCGTTTGTTGCAGTTAAAATGGTAGCCATAGATTCTTCACCGTTCGTTACGATTCTGTTGATGATATAGAATCGTTACGTACATGCCGCTGGCGATCGCTTGGTAGTGGACAAATATGAAGGGACACCCACACACACTTTCACTTTCCTGACTTTTGCATCAATTTTTTCCGTAATTGAGTTCTGTAAGCAATCATTAACATTCATAGTCTTCGCTTGGCTCTTCCTTTTACTCACCTTAAGTCTTATGGTAAAATTTTGATTAAAAAAAAAGGGTTTCACAATTTGCTAAAGAATTTCATAAATACTTTTTTTTTAATATTTTTTATTTAATTTTTTTTTGTTGTTTTGCCTTTAACTAGGTGAGTTGTGTTTTAATGTGGAGTGTCTTTATAAACGTTTGACTAAAAAAAATGTTTTGTTTTTTGTTGGATTAATTTCTGAGAGTGAGGCGTATGAAAATTATACAAAATGAATACAGAATATGCTGAATTTTCCAATCACACTGAGTCCAAGGCATGCTTTGGGGGGGTCAATGCTTGGGCTGGTTAACACTTTGGGTTTTGGGTGGGTGGTTCACAAATTCCCCTTCAACTTGCACTTTTTTTGTGTGCGGCCGAATGCTGAAATTGCATTAATTTCATTAACCAAAAAAATTGGCAGTGCAATTGGAAGTGGGTCGACGTTGACGAAGCTGATCCATATATTTTTTTTTTTTTGGTAACCCTTCATAAGCGGTGCGAGTGGCCGTCGTTCGATTCAGTTGCCGTTGGCCGGGCGGAATAATCAGAACTCGTTGTCGTCGTCGTCGTCGTGGTATCAAATTGTATTTGCAGCAGCACCTGTTGTGGCTAATTGGATTTATTTTTTTCTGTGTGTAATTTGAGTTTCCTTTGGCCGGAAAACACAAGTGAAACAAAGTGAAAAACATATTAAAAACACAATTCGTATAAAATTAATTATTGCGGAAATTGTCAAGCATGATTTAAACAATTTAATTTGTGCAAATGAATTTAAAATATAAAATTTAATGAAAACTGTTTGATAAAAAACAATTTTAAAATGAAAATCACTTTGGATGGTAGGTGCCCATGTTGGAATATTTTATATTGGTTTAAAGTTATATTACTTGATTTTCTATTTATACTTTGGTTATAAAAGAAAGTTGAAAATGTTGAAATTCAGAATAGCTTACGCTGTGACTTGTTACTGGTGGATTTTGGCCCTTTCGCCCTACCCAAACTTTTAATGACCGATTTATATAAGAAATAAATAAGACTGTTGTCCCAAGGAGGTTAAAATTTTTTAGGAACGTAAAATGAAGCAGTAGCTTTGATAGACACGAAAAAGGCTACGGGATAGTATCAGTACGGGACTTACTACATCATTTTGGGGTACCTTCCTTTGTAGCTTCTTTTAAATTTTGAAATGGTATATATTGGATAACGTTTTCAGTCATAGAAATTTTTAGCAGGCTCTAGGTCAATACGTTATGATATTGTTCATAAGACACGTACCACACTGAAGGCTAGTTGCCAGTATAAAGCGATTTCATGAATTTCAACTATTCAATCATCAGCGATCTTAGGTGTTTTCTATGAGCTGGCAGGGTCTTCCTCGTAAAAGAACTGCTATGACCGATTGTAAACACCAAAAGCTGGCTTGAAGCTAAATCTGACAGAATAGCAATCGCCATATTACAGGATATTTGTGTGTGTGCGTGCCCCCTAGCGGCCCTTCTGTTGTTAGCGGGCGAAATTCTCTCCTAAAACACTTCATTTTCTTATTTGACCAGTTTTTTATCCATTTTATCTGGAATACCAGCTATTCAACGACATTTTTAGGAGTGGAAGAACTTAAGACTTGTGGTTCTATACATTTTCATCAAGTAGAATTCTCTGAATTTTCATAAAATCATTAAATCATACAATCTTTATGAAGATTGCTTTGCCCAATTCTTCAAAAGCAAAAACAGTTAGCTTCAACGACTTTTAAAATTTAATTATCCATAATTTTTTAAGTTACAAGCTAAAGCAGCTCCAGCACTAGCCATTTTGCTAGATATTTACATAGAGGGAAACCCTATTTATGTTTTTTTACCCTAGTATCCTCTGTGTTACAATTTGGTTCATATGTTTGTAGCACTGCCGAATCCGAGTGTAATTTGGATCTTGGTGCTATCAGTTCCTAAACTCCAAGTTTTTAAAATTCTAAAAATGATATGAATAATATCCAATTAATGTTTTATTAATCTTAGGCTGCCTTCACACTGTTCGACACATGACAAATGATAGTCTAGTAGTCCTGCTTTTTGTTCTGTCTTAAATTTGAATAGCTTGTCAAGTTCATAGAATTTCATGGGGAAATGAGGACCTACTAGATGTCATGGGTCATGTGTCGAACAGTGTGAAGGCAGCCTTAGACTTTCATCCAATAGAGCTAAATATCATCCAAGGGATATGAAAAATGGATACTATAATATAGGTACAAATATAACAGTGCAAACAGTTTCAAATAGTTCAAACCTCTCTTTGCCTCTTTAAAACGCGAATATCTATCAGGCCTGTTCCCGTTTCCGAATTCGATTGATCGGAATTGGAAAGAGTTGTGATTTTTAAGATACGATTAAAGATTTCGGGCGAATCTTTACATCATCAAGAGGGTCGAATGAAGCTAAATGGGGGTTTGAAGCTTAAAGCCGAAGAATACAGTCGGTTTTTGAAAGCGAGTACATTTAACAATTCCGATTCCGCATGATTTAATCGGAATCGAAAACAGGAACAGGCCTGTATATTGGCCAGCTCAGGACTGGAGAAATATATTATGGACGGTTGATATTAAAGTTGTAATGTTTGGTGGCCTTCAGGCATATTCTAAACTCCGTATACAATCCAAAAACCATAAAGAATACACGTGTACGTTAATAATTTGTATATTTGGAATGTTTTGGAGAGGCGTAGCATTTCTCATTTGTGGAAGTCATTCAGTCCTGGGTCTAGTACTTTATAGAGTCGTTATTGCTAATAAAGCACAGACGTTCACGCGTTGCCCCAGAGACTGAAACAATTGGCTAATTGACACATACACGATCCGAACGCATGCCGAATCTGAGGCAAAGAGAGTAAACAACTCTTCAGTCGAAGATAGTTCACCAATACACCCTCACTTTTAGGCCTCGCTCTTGTTGATCAACCCTGCAATAAGTGCATGATTTATAGATCTCTTTGGTCTTGAGCTTCGGCTCTCAGCTCAGAGCTGACCGAGATGTAGCTCAGAGCTAAGAGCTGTTGCTCTCGAGCATGAGAGCTGTTCGGTGCTTATGGCTCTATATTTTCTGCTCTCGTATATGAGCGATTGTCGAAAAGGGGCACAGTGCGGCGAGCAAATTCCGAACCCTGTCTAATTGATGTTTATCGATGCAGTTCTGTCTTGATATTCCAAATTAAAGCTTAAGTAATTTGATAATTTCTAGGAATTGACCCACCTTTTTAAAATAAATCTCAGTACCCAGCAGCCTAAAAAGTAAATTGACTTATGTATTACTTTCTTCTATATAGTTTTTGCTGATTCATTAAGGTCTTCTATATGGAGATTATAAGTTTATGAAACACTTTTCCTTGTCCGAGAATTGAACTCAGGACCTCTGAAAAATGTGACCATACCCTAATCACTCAGGCTGTCAGTTAAAAGATGTTCGGCCATGTTCTCAATTCCACTTCCACAAAAGTTTTGTGATTTGGAGTGCAAATTTAGTACTAAAACCGGTTTTAAATCACAGAATTTTTGTGGAAGTGGAATTGAGAACATGGCCAGTTATTTAGAAACATTGGGCTTGCTTAGCAGAATAATTGATCCCTAAACAGGTATCAGAAAATAATTTTGCATCGAGTAGTTTTTGCTGAAGGAGAGAGCAGTATCATTTTAAAGTAACATACTATTTCATTGACACTCTCCTCCTGTATCATGATTCCTCAAATTGGCCGAATTACTCGAGTTCAGTAGGAAGAATCGTTCTGCTGAACACGGTCATTGGTTTTTTATACTCCGTACCTATAAAATATATTTATACTTGATCAGCATCAACAGCCGAGTCGATATAGCCATGTCCGTCTGTCCGTCCCTCCATCCATAGGAACAAACCGATTTCAGAGATGATAAGAGATAGAGGTTTGACATGTATGGGACAAATGCTTCTTATAAAGTTTATTTTCAATTTTGGCGGAATTTTAAAAATAAAAGTCATATCTCCCGCACTTTTGTAGATAGATGATTCGTTCCTTCTAGAGATAGTTAGTCATTCGTAATACACAGAGAAAAAAAAATTCAAAAGCTACACGGAAATGTAGAATTTCTACACGTTTCGACCGGGTTTTTCAACTCACTATTTTTTTGTAACTTTTCTAAACGCCGCGTGTGACTTTCTGAATTCTACACGGTGCGTGTAGGTTTTCTGCACGCGCGTGTGGCTTTGTCATTTCAACATGCGGCGTGCAAAAAAAGCTTCCCAAAAGTAATGGGTTAAAAATCCCGGTCGAAACGTGTAGAAATCCTACATTTTTGTGTAGCTTTTAATTTTGGTTTTTCTTTTTTAACAAATTAATATTTTTTTGCTTACTCTGGTAGATTTGAAGGCAAGGCCTGTAAGACATAAGTTGTATTGAATGTGCTAAAGGCACAATCCAATATTTGCTTGCTTGTAATTCTCAAGTTCTAATTCAACGCAACCGCTATTTATATACAGGCAACAGAAATTCGCGCACGATTTGGGTAGATTTTTAAGGTTTTGTAAATCTAAACGTACATTTAGAAGTCCCACACGCCACGTGTGACAATAAACGAAAAATATAAGAATTCAGTACTGATGTAGAGCTACATTTTTCGTTAAGAATTTCCACACGCGCGTGTAGCATTTCAATATCCAAACGTCAATGTAGAAAACCTAAACGTTCGTGTGGTAATCAGATTGCTGCATGAAAAATGTAGAATTATCTTTGGCTTTGCCCACGCAGCATTTAACTTTTCTACATTTGCATTCAGATTTTTAATGCCCACACGTCGCGTGTACCTTTTCCACACGTCCACACGGCTTTCTGAATTCTACACACAGTGTGCAATTTAACAGGGCGAAATACTTAGCGCTTAGGTTTGACGTTTCTACACGCGACGTGTAGCCCATTTCGTTTTCTCTGTGTATGTATCGATTTGCCAAAGAAACAAGATTTTTTCTCAGTTTAGGACAATTACTTAATATTTTTATATAAATGACTCTACGAACTTAATACTTGTCTTTAAACTTGGTTTATCCATCAATTTGTTAAAAAAGTAAAAACTTCTTCATTAGCTCGCTTACAATTAAGTTTGACCTGGATCAGCATAATTAATACCGGCAAGAACTTGCTGACCAAAATAAAATGAAACAAAAAAAGGGGGGAAAATGTATAAAAGTAAAAAATTAAGTACAATATTTGTTAAGCTACGTGGGAGGTATAATCCCCCGAACACTATGATGGCTACGTCTGCTTTAGTGATTGACTTTATGTCAAAGAAATTGAATCCATATTAAGTTTTACAAAGTAAAACAAAGTTTTCGAAACCCTGCAGTTCGAGTCAGAGCTGAATCAGCCCTGATTTGAGAGAGCTGACCATTAAAGTGGAAGGAAAATAATTAAGCTTAGTAAAAACCTCAACAAAGCAACTGTCAAATCCCAAAAAATTCCAAATAAAAAACACTCACATTCCTTTATACAATTTATTGTTTTAACAGTTGCTTTGTTGAGGTTTATACTAAGCTTAACTTAGAAAGTTTTATAAAACTCATGTCATAACTTACATTTCCCAGATCTGGAGGCCAAGCACCTGTTGCGTAATCCACGCAGATGTGGTTCCCGTGTCTACTGCAAACGAATTGTGGCCATAACTATATTGATTTTTTTAACTTTGCTCTTCTCGTTGATCTATCATGGCATTGCCCTGGAAAGAATGGGTAAGTTGTTGAGTCAAATACAAAACTAAATTAAAGAAACTGGAAAATCCCTTTCTTATTTTTTAGATCAGCAGCGTCAAATAATGGCCCTCAACGAAGAGCATCAAGCTTTCCATTCCAAGCAGCCCCTAGATGAGAAGGAACCCTTAATAATTAGTCCTCAAACCTTAAACTTTATGCTAGGGAATGACATTTCTCCTCAGCCTAGCTCCAACAAGCGTCAAATGAGATTGAAGAATTTGCTACTCAAGTTTCGTATGCAAAAAAGGCAACGCAAGCGTAGAGCAGCCTCCATAGATCCACTTCAGCTAGAGGCTAATGTAAAACAATTGTATACCCAGCTAAGAAATAAAAGAGACCGAGAGGCCTTAAATCAATTGGAACATGATTATAAAAGATGTAAGAAACAGACTTCAGAAGATTGTAAGATTGCCTTTGAAAAAATGTTAAACATAGTCAAGGAGATTACCCAAAAAATGGAGAGAATGAAGGCCATAATGGTGGAACATGAACCGCAATTGGATTCAACTAGCCTGGAATCGCAAGAGCCTCAGAATAAGACCCAAGAAAAACCCCAACGCACCAAAATAAAACCCTCACGCATTAGTTGGATACTCGATGGACATGATCATGATGAGAATGAGGTGTATGTAGACAATACTCCAAAAAGTGTAACCAATAAGGAACCCTTAAATACCACTCCAGGAATGAGTGTAACCTCATCTGAGGGTATGGAAACGTCTACGAAACCTTTAACTTGGATTTTAGATAAATTTGAAAAGCCTCAAGAGATTTTAAGAACCACAGAAGGCCCCAAACAGAGAACCACCAGGGAAGTTCAGTCGGTCAGCACCCTCTCCGAGGTTGAGTTCACAAGTCTTATAACTACTGACGGTCCCGAATTAACTTCCACTTACTTTGATGAAGCCAGTACCACAGATACCGCAACAATCCATACGACAGATCTTACCGAAATTATTCCCACCTCAACTACTTCCACAGATGCCACAGATGGTGATGATTTTATAAGCTCCTTTGATACCACAGAATCCCCCATCTCTACCACACCCAATCATAATGAGTCAGCTCCACGCAAACTGCCGTTCGATTGGATCCTAGATGGTGATGAGGAGGTCATAGAACTCCCAGCTAGCTCTACCAATCCCACCACTACCATATCATCAGATCATTTACTGCCTCACTCTGCTTATCCCACCAAACCAAAGCCCAGCAAATTTAGTTGGATCATTGATGGCGATGCCCATAGCGATGAATCCACCTCTACCATTCACCCAGATCGTTCTGTCCATCCCTTGGATAATCCCACTAGCATAGAGAATATGTTGGAGAGTTTTGAACGTCATGAATTGGAAAAACCCATCATTAAAGTTTTGAACGCTAATGAATCCTCTGAGAAATCGTCAGATCATTGGTTAAGGCAGTTTGAGTTGGACACAATGCCGGTTCAGGATGAGCTAATTGATACCTTTGGCAGTGGAGTGGATGCCAAAAGTTTGGACCGAATGGGTCCTAAGATTAATCCGGTTAATGGGAATTTATTGAATGGTGATCCTCAAATTTTACCCATTTCCATAGCTTTATACTTCCTACAATTCTTCCTAGTTACCTACCTCCTTTTTCCTCTTTCTTTATTTTATTCTTCTTTCTTTCATTTTACCTTCTTCATTACTTTTCAGTTCATTTTGACTACTGGTTCTTATTACCTGTACCTAAATATATATGTAATTTCCTTTTCCTCTTCGCTCTTTGTTTCTTCTTCCATCTCGTGTTCTTATTTTGTTTGCTTCCTTTCTTTTTCCTGAAATCTTTCATAATTTTTTCCTTCCTTCCTTCCAGTCTTCGGTTTATTCTACCTTATTTTTGCTTCATTCATTTCCATCATTCCTTCTCCGTTCCTTGCTCATCTTCCTTTCTTTTTAGTTCGTTCCTTCCTTTCTTCATTTTTTCTTTCCAATATTCTGGCTTCATTCCTTCTTCCATCATCGTTTCTTTCTTCTTTCCCTTCTTATTTATTTTCTATTTCTATATGTGTTTTCTCTTCCCTCATTTTTTCTTACCTCTTACTTCTTTCTGCTTACTTCCTTCTTCCCTATTTCTATTTCTTTTTTAATTCTGCCTTTCTTCTTCCTTTCTACTTCTTTTTGCCTTCTGCCCATCTCATTTCTTCATTCTTTCTTTATATTTCTTTTCTTTTTCCCTCCTTATTTATTCCACATTTCTTTCTTTTTTCCTCTTACTTAATTCTTTCTTTCATATTTCTTAATTTTTTTTACTTCCTTTTTTCTAGAATTTTTCTTTTTTTTAATTTCTTTCCTCTTCCTCATTCTTCATTTCTGTCTTCGTTCTTCCCTTTTTCTCCGTTCTTTCTTTTTTCCTTCATCCTTTCTTACTTCCTTTCTTTTTTTCCTTCCTTCTTCCTTCTTCCCTCTTACTTCCTTTCTTTCATTCCTTCCTTCTTCCTTCCTTCCTTCTTCCTTCCTTCTTCCTTCCTTCCTTCTTCCTTCCTTATTCCTTCCTTCTTCCTTCCTTATTCCTTCCTTCTTCCTTCCTTCTTCCTTCCTTCTTCCTTCTTCCTTCCTTATTCCTTCCTTCTTCCTTCCTTATTCCTTCCTTCTTCCTTCCTTCTTCCTTCCTTCTTCCTTCCTTATTCCTTCCTTCTTCCTTCCTTCTTCCTTCCTTCTTCCTTCCTTATTCCTTCCTTCTTCCTTCCTTCTTCCTTCCTTCTTCCTTCCTTCCTTCTTCCTTCCTTGTTCCTTCCTTCTTTCTTCCTTCTTCTTCATTCCTTCTTCCTTCCTTTCTTCATACTTGTTCTTCCTAACTTCTTAATTCTTTTATAAATATTCCTTCTCTGCTTTTCTTCTTCCTCTTTCTTTTTCCTTCCGTCTTTTTCCTCTCCTTCTACCTTCCTTTTTTCTTACCTTCTTCTCTTTTTTCTTATACCTTCCTTCTTTCTTATACCTTTCTTTTTCTTATCTTCCTTTTTTTCTTCCTTCTTACTGTCTTCATTTTTTCGTTTGTCGTCCTTCAACCTTTCATTCAGTTCAATCTTCGTTCCTTCCTATCTTCTTCTTTCTTTCCTAATTCTTTCTTCCTTCTTATTCCATCTTGCTTTCTTCTTACTTAATTCTTTCTTTATATTTCCTTTCTTCTTCTCCCCTTATATCTGCGTTATTTCTTTTTTTCTTCTATCCTCTTTCGTAATTTTTCCTTTACTCTAACTACTTTTCCTACTTCCTTCCTATTTTTTTTAAATTATTTTCATTTTTCATTCCTTCTTCCTTTAATCTATCTTCCCTCCTTCTACTTTCAACCTTCCTTTTTTTCCTTCTTCCTTCCCACTTTCTTCTTTCTTTCCTTTTTTCCTTCTTTCTATCTTAAAACTTTTTTTATTTTATTGTTCGTTCTTTCTTCTTTTATTTATTCGTTCTTTCCTTCCTTCTTATTATTTCTTCCTTTCTTCCCGTTTTCTTCCTTCCATCATTATTTCTTCGGTCCTTTTTTCCTCTTTCTTCCTTCTATCTGCATTTTTTCCTTCCTTGTACCTTCATTTTTCTTCCAATCTTTCTTTTCCGTTCTTCATTCTTTGCTTTTGCCTTTTTTCTTTCTTATTCCCTTCTTTTTCTTTTCATCTTTTTTCCTTAATTCCATTTTACTTCTTTCCTATAACTTTTCTTCCTTTCTTTTCCTTTCTCAAAATTTGTTTTCTTCTCTTTCTTTTTATCCTTTAGCGGCCGATGCCCAGCTCCTTACCCTCTGCCAGCGTATTGCCCAAAAAATGAGGAGCAAATTACCCGACATCTTGGAGGCAGCAGAAACCATGGAAAAGGGCGAAACCTTCACTGCCTCGCCCAGTGTGCAGTTTACCAGCCGTGGTCCTGGAGGATTTCCCGTCTCGGGTGAAACCATGAAAGCTTCCGCCCAGTTCATGTTCAATCCCAATTTCGGCATGCCCAGCATACCCGTTTGCTTCTACATGACTCCTGCGAATTTCCGTATGCCCATGTGGTCGGCTTCGCCCTCATTTATGGGCATGCAGGGTGCACACTTTGGTGGCTCCTCCAATGCTGGTGGCGGCGGCGGCGGAGGTGGCGTTTTCTTTGTGCCCCAGCAATTTGGACCCTCGGGCAATTTCTTTGGCGGCAGTGGAGGTTCCGGGGCCGGGGGCCAGGGAGCCAACATCTTTTCCAAAAATGCCTCGCCTCAGAAATTTTCTACTAATGGAGGACAGCAGCAGGTCTACTGCACTTACATGCAAAACCAGTCTGGGCAGGCTGCTTCTCCCGCGGGTGGCCCTCAAAACGCTTTCTCCAATGCCAATTTCAAGATGCGTCATGCCAATCAAACAGCTGTGGGCCATCGTCCGGGACAGATTATCTACGCCAGCTTTGCGGGTGTACCCCAACAGTCTGTGCAGCGTTCCAAGTGCTCGGAACCGGATCAATTGGCCTGCTTTGGACCGGGACAGGAGTGTATACCCGTGGCTCGCTGGTGTGACAATGTGGTGGACTGTTCTGATGGCAGTGATGAGTCGGCCTGCTCGTGTGCCGATCGCCTGGACGAGGAACGCTTGTGTGATGGCTATGCGGACTGTCCCATGGGTGAGGATGAGCTGGGTTGCTTTGGCTGTGAAGCCCTGGCTTATTCCTGCTATGACAGTGCCGAGGAGTATGTCAAGCATAATCGTTCCACTTTATCCATGTGTTATAATCGCTTGGAGAAATGTGATGGGTTTATGAATTGCTTTAATGGAAGGGATGAAATGCAGTGCAATATGTTGGTTACGGATGTGACTCACCATATGGTAAGAATGGTCCGGATTTTTGGAAATCTTACTAATCTCCTTTCCTCTCTCTACAGTCGCATGCGGCTTCCTCTTCGGAGGGTTATTTGTATCACAATTATCGCGGGGATTGGCATCCGGTGTGCAATAATGGTAACCAATGGGCTGCCTTGGCCTGCGAACAGGAGGGTAATGGTGTCTTGCCCAAACTCAGTTTCAAGGCCCTTACCTTGCCTGGTCCCTTTGTAGAGCCCGCACTGCAGGCGGGCATACACTTTGCCCAGGCTTGTCATGGTCGTAACAGTGAGGATTCTTTGGTGGATCATGTGGCCTATGTCAAGTGTCCACCAGCACAGTGTGGCTTAAGGCAGAAACATACCAACACGGAGCATTCCAAAAGAGTAAAACGCACTGCCGTTAAGGATCCTTTGGTGGGAGAAGGACGCATTGTAGGTGGTAGCTACACCAAGGCATTGCAATGGCCCTTTGTGGTGGCTATCTATAGGGATGGCAAGTTTCATTGCGGTGGCAGCATTTACTCCGAACGTTGGGTGAGTTTTTTTGAAAGAGTTGATAATTTTTTGTACACAGAAAAAAAGAGGATATCTTTCGATATCGCTTTGGACTGAATAATTTTAATTAACTAACCTTTTTTGGTATCCATTTGATCTTTTTAATGAAATTTAAATTTTTGTAGTATGTTTAAAAACTATCCATTTGAATTGTTGAATTATATCCTTTTTTCTATATCTATTTAATCTTTATAAAATATCCATTTGATCTTTTCTTAATATCCATTTGATCTGAAAATACAAAAATGATATCTAAATATGTAAATTTCTGACTGACTGATTTTCAACCCACAGCCAAGACCGCTCATCCTAGAGATATAAGACATGTCATAGATCTTACTATCGTTTTGATCATAAATGGTATCAATTTAATACGAAAATACTGATATTGATATTATTACATAAATCGAGAGACAAGCAGGCCTGGGAATCGAGCAGACCTTATGTCAAACAAGAATATTACTATTCATTCATTCACAGACTAGAATATCCAGAGCGATGGATGTGTGCGCTAGGATGTGTGCCTCTTCATGGAGGTGATCTTCATGGGTCATGGAGTGGCATTCTGTCCTTAGGGCAGCGTTCTGCGCTCGTTGTAGGTTTCCCCACTGGGTATTACTGACGGCTGGGGACTATGCTGGTGCAGCATAGTCAGTGATGTATGTAATTAGAAGCGTCTCCTTGTCCTTCCCCCATGTGCCCCCTGAAATAGCTTTTAGCGCCCTAATCCTCTCTCTAATCCTGCGAGCGGTGTTTTCGTTGTGCTTCGCGAAGAAAAAGAGGTTGTCAAATGTCACCCCCAAGATTTTTGGGTACTTGAAATTGGGAATTGTTTTTCCATCCACGTAGACATCGAGCTGGGTACTAACGATTTTCGTCCATGTTATAAAGATGGTGGCAGTAGACTTTTCGGGAGATATGGTGAGGTTTCTGCTCGCAAAGAAGGTAGGAGTTTAGACTCGCAACTACCTTGTGATGGTCCCTATCAGCTCCGAGAACGGTGCAGTTATCTGCGTAGCGGTGGCGATATGGTAAAAATGTAGAAGTTAAAGAGAAGGGGCGAGAGTACACCTCCTTGTGGAACTTTAACTTTCGATATGTCGATTTCCCATCACTGATTTCGACATACGCCTGCCTGCCTGTGAGGTAATTCGCAAGCCAACGCTTTAGAGTGTTAGAAAGCGGCGTGTTATCAATGTCCTGGAGCAGCATGGAGTGGTTGACCGTGTCCAAGGCCTTCGACAGGTCAAGGGCTGTGGTGGAGGTGATTTCGCATAAGGCAGTGCTGGTGCTTCTGCCCTTCCGGAAGCCATGCTGGTGGTTTGCGAGCTGGAGAGCCTCTTGAAGGGTGGGGAGGATCAACGCCTCCAATATCTTTATGGCAGGGGCCAAGAGTGTGTTTGGTCGATAATAGGTACCTAGCTCTATTAGCTTGCCTGGTTTAAGTACTGGGATGACCTTGCCTGTTTTCCATTTGTCTGGAATGACAAGGGAGGTGAGGCACAGGTTGAAGAGCGCTGTGAGGTAGCCAATTCCCAGCGGCCCCAGCTTCTTCAGCATAATAGTGGCGATACCATCATGTCCAAGGGCCTTAGAGTTCTTGGCATCTTTGATAGAGGCTTCGACCTCCTCGCTGGTTTAGTCTATATCTTCGGGATCGTGTTTAAGGTTGCGCAAACGGCGTAGAACTGCTCTGTGGCTCTTGTCTGTGTCCTTCGGGTCTTCAATGAACTGCCTAACGAAACCCGTGGCGCAACGTTTGACATGGCTCCTGGGCACACCGAAGAAGGGGATGGTGCTGTTATCTTGCCTTTTAGGGCCGCCTTTGAGGCTTTTAATGGTCTTTCAAAGCCTAGCAGACCCTTTTCCGCATTCTTCCAGGTGTGTGAGCCAGTGGTTTCTTGGCGATGTCACGATTTAGCTCGTCAATGCGGGGGTCGGCAGGATTTGCAGCTCTGAGATCATCTCTGAAGCGAGCCTTTCCCGCTGCTTCAGTTGGGGAAACAGGGGCGAATTTTGTGGATTCTTCCTGCAGGGATGCATCTCTTCCCCGCACTGACGATTTAACATTGATGGGCGCTTGTGATTGACTGTGATTTCCCACTGGCAAAGTATCTAAATAATGTGTATAAGGGCAAACCTTTACAAACGCAGGCCAGGGTCACGATTCGTAACAGTTGTTACGAACAATGGTTTTTATTTTGAAACAATATTTTGGAAGAAGAAAATGGCGAGTAATTAACTTTTGAAACGAGTTGCGCGTTTTTGTTGTCGTCTATGGCCTCGCTTCGGTCTTCGGCGAGAGTATAACAACAAGATGGCAGAACCGGAACTGATCATGAAACAGCTGTGGACTGTGGTGGAGAATAGTGCAGTGATCAGGTAACACGGAGGAGGATCCTCTTCCCATTTTGGAGAGCTGCATATCAAAACTGAATTTACGAAATAATTGTTTACTTGTTGGACAGAATTTTAAGGTCTTTATTCTACGAACTTAAAGAACAGAATGAATAACAATATTCCAATTCAGTAAAAGGATTGCTTAATTTGTCCTAAATTCCCCGGCCTGCTTGTTTAATGTATTTCGGCACAATACTTCATTCAAATAAGACTGTTGTGCATTAAGATTTCAAAACAGTTTCAAAGCATGATACAATGATCATGGTTCAAAGGTATTTCCATTCATGTGAAGTTCGACACAAAAATGTATTTTCGTACCATCTGTAAATCGGTCTTTATGTAACAGCATTATTGAAAATCTTTTAAATATATAAGAATCCAATATTAGGTGAAGCAAGAAGAAGTAGTTTAGAATTTCAGAAGCTATAAAACCTGAAGGCAAAGTGAGCCCCGACTGTACCGAATATTTAATTCTTTAAATAGGAGAAACTTCGATTCGGAAAATTTAAGGTTCGAGGTTTTTTGGTGACGGCTTTGGTTCGAATCTTCGTTAGGCTCAAGCTTTACCCAATTAGTGGTGGGACTCCAGGTACAAGATAAGCTCTTTACAACGAAAAATCTGATGGTAAATTTCAATACATACTGTTAATTTTATCATCTTAATTCGCGAGCATGAATTAAACGCCACTCTTTTTCCCTACAACTCTTTTTCTTACATTGTTCCACAAACCACCTGCTGCTACGGCAAATGACTAAAGTGGCTGACTTTGCAAAGTCAAAATGGAAATACAAAAAGACTCTGGTGCTCTATAACTATTTGTTCGTTCAGGAAGCATTTCAACAAAGTTCTTTTCAATCTATCTGTAATAGTAGTAAGTTTATTGTGGCTTATTGTAGACTTGGCAATTCAAAGTACGTTTAAAGCCGATTCGATCTTGTTTACAAATTTCTATATCTCAAAGCAAGACAAAAAGGTTGCGAGCGCAGACCAGTTGCAACCGTTCAATAGTCTGCGACATTCTTCTTTTGTGAGCCGGTGTCTTCCCTAAAATGTCTGTCCTGATTACAGTTTCAGTGCACTAGCGCGTGAGCTCTCTTAATTTTTTTTACGAAAACACCAACATTCGGAGTGCAATGTGGTTGTCTCTTTCGCACCAACGGTCTTACTTGACTTGCTCGCTATCGGGTTAACGATTGTCGATAACAGAATTTGATTAACAAATTTAAGATCAATATGATACTATTTTGCACTCCTTTGGAACATTTTCATGTAAAACTTATATGCCAGAAAATTGATCTTAATTCTTTAACTTTTAAAGATGGATCTTAAACTGGAAAATTTCGAATATAATGTTTACAAATATCTTTTTTTGTATTCTGTGTAGCTAATCCCTTGCTTTCTCTGCAGATCATAAGTGCTGCCCATTGTGCCATCAATTATCAAAAATATTACTATGAAGTTCGAGCTGGTTTGCTGAGAAGGACCAGTTATTCACCCGCTACACAAATTCAAACCGTGTCCCATGTGGTGGTCCATCAGGCTTATGAACGTCGAAGCATGCGTAATGATCTCTCACTGCTGAGACTGGCCAATCCTTTGCAATACAATCGCTGGGTGAAGCCTATTTGTTTACCCAATGCGGGTAGAACCTCAATGGGAAAGGATTGGATATGGGGACCAGAGGAGCATAGCCTGTGCACAGTGGTGGGATGGGGGGCCATACGAGAGAAGGGTCCCAGTAGTAAGTATTGAACAACTGAACAAAAAAGAGTTTAAAACTTCTTTTTAACTTGACTTTCCCACCAGGTGATCTCTTGCGTCAGGTAATAGTACCCATACGTAAAAGCTGCACCGAACCCGAGGATCAGGCTGCGAATGATATTTGTGCCGGTGATCCGAATGGCGGTCGTGATGCCTGTCAAGGTGATTCAGGTGGTCCACTATTCTGTCAAAGTGTTCAAAATCCCGAGGAGTTCTATTTGGCTGGTGTGGTCAGTCATGGCAATGGCTGTGCTCGCCCCAAGGAATTTGGTGTCTACACCCGGGTGGCTCTCTATTTGGATTGGTTAGAAAAAGCTTCAAGTCCTCAACTTTTACCCGCTCTTCAACCTCTACAGCTCTGTCCAGGATTTGTGTGTGTTTGGGGTGGCAAGCGGTGTATAGCCAAGCGACAGCGTTGTGATCGAAATGTGGATTGTCTGGGTGGTGAGGATGAAGTGGGTTGTTCTTACAATTTCATACCCGATATGGTGGGCAGTTCGAAGCAAAATGTAAGCACCACCACGGAAAGTGATTATCATCCACCAAATAGTAAACAAAGACAGGATATTATTGTGGAAGAGCAGGATTTAAAGGCTGAAATAGAGCAGCAGTTGGAAGAGGATCTTCAAACCACTACCGAGCTGGATGCCTCAAGTTCAACAGCTGATGATACAACTGAAACCACAACTACTTCATCTGCCACAGACACCTCCAATCCCTCCACTTTCCCCACCTCTACAGAGGATTTCATGAAATTCTCCGAATTGGTCACTCAATTAATGGAAGAGGGTTCTACATTGATGACTGCCAGTGAACTGACCACCATCAGCATATCTGAAAGTACTACAGATGCTTCTAGTATTGAGTTACTAACCACTACAACCACTTTATTGGACTCCACATTACCCACATCAACAACAATAATGGAAACTACTGAAACTACGGAAACTACAAAAGCTTCCCCCACAGATACCACCACTACTAATCCAACTACTATAACCACAGAAGAGACAACCAGCTCCACAACAACCACTATTTTATCTACTTTGCCACCCACTACCAGCACCCAGAGAACCCCTAGCATTACCACCACAAGAACCAGCCAAGATAAGACACATAAAAAGACTGAGATACCCAACAAATTTGTGTGCCAAAAGTAAGTAGAAACCCAAGATCTTTCTATACTTATAAATCTGCCGGCCTGACTGACTGACATATTATCAACCCACAGCCAAAACAGCTTATTCTAGAGATCTAAGACTTAGCATAGACCATAACTAAACATGCAGGCGCGCACTCATGAAGAAAATTTTGAAAATATTTCTGCGAATTGGTTGAAAAAGCCAAAGAAAAGTTTGTATGGGGCAAATAAATGAGCTTATTCGTTCAGGCAACACTGTGCTAAACTGTTTTGCCAAGAACTCACACTCTCATCCGCAAAATCTCGATTTATTTTATGTCCGCAAAAAGTACGAGTGAAAAGTGGAAGTTTTTGAAAAGCATTTGTTAAAATGTTGAAATAGTAAGGCTGCCTTCACACTGTTCGACACATGACAAATGATAGTCTAGTAGTCCTGCTTTTTGTTCTGTGTTAAATTTGCATAGCTTGTCCAATTCATAGAATTTCATGGGGAAATGCGGGCCTACTAGATGTCATGGGTCATGTGTCAAACAGTGTGAAGGCAGCCTTAGTGTGAGTAAAAAGATTATATGTCCTGACCTGTTGACAGCGAGCTAAGCCCTGACAATAAAATACTAAACGAGATAGCCGCTTACAAGACGGGACCACCAGTGGAGAGCGCAGGAAGAGGGAGGGGGAAAGTAATGAGACGGGACGATAAAGATTGGAGAGCGTTGGAAGTTGTACTTTTGCAGGTATTTGGACAGACAGACGGACATGACTATCTCTGGTATTACATTTTTTTAGCTTGTGACTTTTCGACCTAACAAAAATGTGGTTTGCCGGTAGATACTAGCAAAAAAATCGCTTGCACAAAAATCCCTGAAATCAGCAGGCTTTTTTTTGGCAACTAAATATAATAACAATAGCTCAAAAATATGGAATCAATGGAAGATTTGGTTAGTCTTACTGAGGAAGTAGCCGACAGTGATTAAGCCATTGAATGAATGTGAAAACATTGATCCCCCGAATAACCGATTGACGGAATGATAAGCAGCTACTTGACAGTCCTGGCAAAAGACATCTCAAGCAGAAATATTCTATTCCTACTAGCTACCAAATTATCTGCAACACTAGAGAAGCAATGTGTGGAAAGGATAGCCCAACTCAGTTTGACCTGAGAACTTGATCTGCTTTTCTTTGTACCATCATTCAACGATTAACTGAATCAATTTGATTCTCCATCGTTGCTCGTTCACAACCTCAATGACTCATTAATTATATCATCTTCTTCAGTGACAAATTGGATCGTTGTTATCACTTAGAAAGCCAAAAACAGTACATTCTAAATAAAATTGAATTTTAAAAATTCACCAAAAAATTTGATTTGTTGCTGTCATGGACAACTTTTGATCAAAAAAGTTGGTCGCTATCTCGGCCGGTATTGTCAGGCAAACAAATTTCGAAAAAACAAAAACGAAAAAAAGGGTGTGTGTCATGAGACGCCCGGAAAGAGCGAAGCTCTTTACGTCGATGAATCCGATTTAAGTGGTGGCGAAAGACACATTAAATGTTAAATTATTAAAAAGTAGGTCAATGTTCAGTCACTGTCAAGCCACTGTTAAGTCACTGTTAAGCCACAGTTCAGACAATGTTAAGTCACTGTTAAATCACTGTCAAGTCACAGTTTAGTCACCGTTAAGTCCAGTCCATGCGATTCTTCCACTTCTACTTAAAGCCCCGTACGGACATCCAAAGTTCGTAATTTAGCTAACTTCACCTCATGTTTCGTCGCCGTGGAACGTAAGAGCAGTGTGACCAGAAAAAAAGAAAAAAATTACACATGTGTGTGCTTTAACGACCTTTATGGTAATCAAACCATCAATATTAAGCTGGCTCAAGGTCTCGTTATGCTTGCGCATGCTTCAGCTGTTCAAAGCACAATAAGGCCCACAGACATTTTACATAGTCTCCACAAATGAGCTGTTAAGTGCGACATTGACTGTTAAGTGTAACCTTCAACTTCGCACCTCCGTACATGCAAAAAGTTCAAGAGGCGAAGTTGTAACTTCTGCTTCTTCTTCCCTCAATTTTTGTATGAAACTTCTCGCAACTTCTGATGTCCGTATGGGCCTTAAAGTCCGAACACCATACAGCGCTATTGCTGTTAGTACGCGAATAAAATGGTTAATTAATTTAAACCATCTTCCACAACTTTTAAAATTCTGAAAAAATTATAGATATTGTAGATAGGTACGAAAATTGAACATGTAAAAAACGAAAGTAGAACCTCAACTAGAAGTTTTTAATAAATGGTGTTAAAAATTTCGCGGAATTTTAAAAGTCTGTAAAACTATTCCGGGGGAGTGTATACATGCCAGCATTGACCACAAAAAAAAATGTGAAATTATTTAATGGATAGATAGCTCGGAAAAGGCTTGGGAATGAAATGATAAAAACCACTGTTAAAAATCCAGGGTTGGTACTATGTCCTAAATTACTTTCGGTTTGTGTACTTTCAACTTCATACTCAAAAAACTAATATCATTGGGGGCCGGTTCCCATACAAATCCGGCTATGCCCTTTGGTAAATACGACAGGGTTATACATTTATACAGATACTTCAATTACCTCTTGATATATACTCAAAAGACCTCGCCCAGCGTCTCTACTCTCTAACTACTATCTTTCCACAATCATGAATAATTATTTTTCTAACCAAATGCTTATGTTTTTTCTTCTTTAGAATTTCTCAAATAGTGGAACTCCAACATCATTGTGATCGCAAAGTGGACTGTGAAGATGGCACCGATGAGTTGAACTGCACTTGTAGGGACTATCTTAAAGGTAGTCTAAGTGCTCTTATATGTGATGGCAAATCGGACTGTGAGGATCTGACAGATGAGCAAAACTGCGGTGAGTAATCCAAACAATATTTATATATAATATAAAAGAAAATGATGGTTAACCCATCTCTAGGCTGCCAAAACAATGAGTTCCGTTGTCCCTTGTCCAAGAGTTGTTTACCTTTAACCAAACGCTGCGATGATATAGTAGACTGTCGTTTCAAGGAGGATGAAAAGGATTGCTGTAAGTATTTTAAGGCCTGTAACGATACTTAAATTTAGATTTTATTAACTTACAGTTGCCCTAACCAATGGCCATGATGTACACTTTGATGCCCATCAGCAGCCCAAGTTTAGCAGTGCAGGAATCTTTTCCAAAAATGCTCATGGTGTATGGCGTGTGGTCTGTGCCCATGACACGGGCTTCCATCAGCATCAACGCAATACAGCTGATGCTGTGTGTGCTTTGTTGGGCTTCAAAGGAGCTCACTTTTATAATAGCACGGAATTTGTTAGCCAACGAGAGATGCAGCCAATTACACCAGAATTAAACAAGAGGACACGCTTTGCCCATCATCCCCATACCCAATTAAGCGATAATGTGCAATTCACCAGCCATGAAATGATTTCACCGCAAGATGGTTTTCCTACTTTGCCCAGAGAGAAGAAACATCGTCTTTTAGTGAAGAAATGTGTGGGCATTTATGTGGAATGCAACTTGAGCTCGAATCAGACCAAACCTTTGAAAACTCTGTCAGCGGGACAGCCAGTTAAACCCAAACCAGCGGAAGCGATACCCTTAATGCTGCCCACCATAGAGACTTATAACCAGCCCAATGTACACTTTAAACCCAATCTACCCGTTCAAGTGTTAAATAAAAAGGATGAGATTTTGGATCGTTTGGAATTACTCATCAAGGGTAAAAAGAATAAGACCATATTGGTAAAGGAGCAATTGCATGAGGCTATAGAGGAATTGCACTGGCCCTGGCTGGCGGATGTGTATGTTAATGGTGAGCTTTGGTGTTTGGGTGTGCTGCTGGATAGGAATTGGATATTGGTGCATGAAAGCTGCTTGAAGGGATTAAGGTAAGTGTATAATATATATAGGTATTACTTATCTAAGGAATTTCATTTATTAACCGCTTTCTGTACTTTATAGATAATTTTTCTAGATAGTTCACTAGCCCAAACCAACTTTCATCTAAGTCTCCACTGAGCCCTTTTGTTTTGCATACAAAAGCGGCAGAATGCTTAAACTTAACAGAAAGCTAACTTGCAAAAACAGAACTTAAATAAGAGCGCAATATATGTACATACTTTCGTTGCTGTTTTTGTTTCAGTCTTCCATACAGAAACATAAATGCACAGACTTCAAAAACAATAACTGTTGTGACTTGATTTCGCTCTATTTAGTAGGCGCTGTTAGTAGCTCTGAATTTAGTGATGACAACATTGAAGGTAGCTACGAAAATTAGGTAAAAAAAATTACCAATGTTTAGGTTATTTTTGGTTTTTTGAATGATTGGTTCCGGTTCTTTTTAGTAAACAATTCCGGTTTCGATTTCTATTTGATTCCCTGACCAGGACTCACTACTTGCGAGGCGTTCACAGTTGAGAAAAGTAATGATTTCTGACTTCATCATGATCATTCCTAGTATTAAAATGTTATCCGCGTATAGTAATATCCTGATACATATTAATGTCGTCAATGCAGTGACTTAACATAATCATGTAGCTTGTGCAAATTGTAGCGGAGACAGCGGATATCCTTGCTTAAAACCACTCTTTGTTTCAAACGCATCAGATTTCTCTGTATTATCTGTATTTCTTATCTTCGTATATTCTTTCCGTAAACCGTGCTTTCCTTGTCGATACACCCAACATGTGTAATTTATGAAAAACTAGGTAACTTTTTAAAATTTTAAATAACTCGAAACGGTTTATGATGGAGCTTTGCAATTTTTTTTCAAATGTTCAGGAATAAAAAGCCCTTTTAAAAAAATTTTGAAAAATTTTGAAAGTTAAAAAACTTTTCATGAAAAAAAAAATGATTTTTTTTAAAAAACTTAGCTTAGCAAAAAGTACCCATCTTTCCAAAATTCTCAAAAAAGTATATGTAAAAGCCGCGTCTTTTCCAAACATTTTGCGTGCCTGAACAGTATGGAAAAATTGTGAAAAATTTCTAATAATTTTATTTTTGGTTCTTAATTAGCCCAAGCATCATTTTGGCGCTATTGAATCAAATCTTAGGACCCAGAGAAAAAAGCTTTATCTTTGAAGCTTACAGAAAAAGATATAAAAAAGACTTCCAATGACTTCGTCTTCAAATGGATACAAAATAATAAATATACTTACTTTTTATACCTTTGCAAAGTATATATATTCATTTCCTACCCCATAAACCATATATATTCTTAATCAGGGTTAAGAGGTAAGTCGATTTAGCTTTGTCCGTCCTTCTGACTAGACTAGACTAGTTTATCAGTTTTAAGCTATCGAGCAGAACATGGCACAGAGTCTTTTTTTACTGCACGCTGCTAATATGCCGAAACTGATCTGATCGTTGTCACGATCGGTCGGAAAATAATGGATCTTAGAAGAAATAATGGATCTTAGTAAGAAATTTGTTTTGTTTTTAATGTTAGCGACCCCAAACTCGGTTATTACTAATATTATTTGCTTTTAAATAGATTTTCAAAATTTGCTGAAAATCGGAAGACTATATGGGTATTTCCATGATGTCGACATTCGTACGCATTAAAGTAAAATAAAAGTCAAATTAAAATATATGTTTTTTTCTTCTCTTACTTTAACTTATAGCACTTTCGATGCACTTTTTTTTAAGTGGTAGAGAAGAGAGCAGTTCTAGAGCTCGTTCCAAGATAAAGCCAATTTAAAAGCGATTCGCACGCGACTAAAAGCAAAACTTAGCGAAATCTGGCAAAATATTTTAACTGTATATTAGAATTTATTTGATAAAAAAATTTTCAAAGTTTTGCATTTGGCTGGCTTGAGGTCGGTGTAGAGTTACAATTCAATGTAATCAACAAAAATCAACAGAGATTAATTACAACAATTTGGAATAGCAATTGGTATGTCTGTACAACGATCGCTGTTTCAAAGAAAACCACATCTTATCATCAGCAGACATTTTGTATTGCATATTCACATTCAAACGACCTCACAGACTCCCTTATAAATCTTGATATCGCCGAATAACGAGTTGGGGATTCTTTATTTTTTTTATTATTTTTTTTACTTCAAAATAAAATAGGATTCGCTACGCGACATTGCGAACACGACTCTTTTTTCCATCATTATATTTATGTTGATTTTTTTATAGTGCGAAGCCGAAACTTACAGTTAATTGCAATCACATAGTTTGTCATGGTTTCGTATGCATTCTTTTTTGACCCTTTGATGCCTCAGAAAGATTTTTATTATAAAAAAAACGTGAAATTTTAATGTTCAAATGCTGTAGCGAGGTCGTGAAACCGAATATTTCAAAATGGGTTATGATTAAATTTGAGATTACCTTACATTGGTTTAATTTTTTTGTCTCCCGTTGAATATATGATAAACAGAGTGATTTTAAGCACTTTTTATTTTTTGGTCTTGGTGAACCTTTCTATGGAAATGCCCATATTTTAGAGCCTTCTCGTTTGTTTCTGTTTTTAAATATTCTCTTTGAAATTAATTGTATTTTTCTTATCCTCCAAAGTTTTCAGACTCACTACATCAGCGTCTTGTTGGGTGGTGGCAAGACCAAACGTTCACTCCATCGCAGTAACCATGAGCAAATCCGTAGAGTTGACTGCTTTGAGGGTGTGCCCCAATCGGATGTTTTGCTTTATCATTTGGAACAGCCAGCCAGATTCACACATCATGTATTGCCCACCTTTTTGCCGGAGATGTAAGTTGGTCTAGTATATAACACTCAACTTACTCAACAATCTCTTTCTTTACTTTCAGTTCGGATGATGAACCAAGTAAACCACATGATTGCATAAGTGTGCTGCATGATGCTTACACTGGACGCATCAAAACGGTGGCCATTAACCAGCACACGAATGATTCCAGTTGTCCCTCATGCTTTCAGCTGCAAGAGAAACAACCACCTGTACAACTAATGCGTCTGCTTAATGTCAGTGCCGAGGATATGGCCTCCATTTCAGAGGAAGTTGAGCTGATAAATGGTATGGCAACCACTGAGATGCCGGCTTTAACCAAGTTTACCAGCTGCCAGCAGTTTGGTATTAAGCAAGTCAATGAAACTCAGCATCATTATCATCATCATCAACAACAACAACTTCCCAGCGATCAGGGTGTATTGGTGTGTCGAGATTCACATACTGGTTGGTTTCCCACGGCCATGTTTAGCTATAATAATACCGATTGTAGGAGTTTTAAAAAGCCGTTTGTTATTAGAACCTTGGAGAAGGCGTATAAGTCATTGCAACAGATTATAGGTGAGTAATAGAGAGCTAAAAAAAGGTTACGAAAGGATACGGCTTTAATATCAATGGGATATTTCAAAGCATATTAAAAAAAGAGCTAATGGATATTTCATAAGGATCAAATGGATATGCATAAAAAATAATATTTTTCTATTTCTATTAACAACTTTTCTCTTCATTTCATTTCTTTCAAAAGACAAACCCACCTGCAGCCAGTGGGAACCCCCCGCACCTTGCTCCACTCATCGTTGTCCCTTGGGTTTGTGCCTGCCCCAGTCTTCCATTTGCAATGATCGCAACGATTGTCATGATGGCAGCGACGAGGATGAAGCCAAATGCCGCCAATTGAAACAACGTTGTCCTCCGGGAGAAATGAAATGTCGTTCCAGCTTCAAATGTGTGCCCAAAAATAAGTTCTGTGATCACACACCCGACTGTGATGATATGACCGATGAGCCTACCATTTGCAGCTGTTTTACCTATTTGCAGTAAGTTTTTCCCTTAAATATGATGGAATGAAAGTTGTTCTAAATTTTGGTTTACTTTTTAGGGCCACGGATCCCTCTAAGATATGCGATGGTAAACGAAACTGCTGGGACAAGAGTGATGAGAGTTCGGTTCTATGCAATTGCACTTCGGAACATTTCCAATGCAGCTCGTAAGTATACATAAGATTGAAAGGAATACCAAACCACTTCCTTATTATCTAAAACAAAATCCGAGAACATTGGACTTAAAACGAGCACAAACGTTACCAAAAACTAGGCTTGAAAGGGTTTTCTCATTTTTAGTTCTTTAAGAACAATGTTTTGAAACCGAAAAAACTCAAATTGAGTTGATATTGTTACGTTTTCAAGAACACTTTAAACTCAATGGGGGGAAAAAATTTAATGATTGTGGACCAGGTGTGAGCATAACAATAGGGAACGGGGACATACTTCTTTTGGTTGGAAGTAAAGAAAGACTGCTTCTCCATTATAGCCTTATATTCCATCGGACCCACTTCACGTGACTCGTTTCATTTTAATTTTTTAGAAAATCACCGAAAAACTTGTTCATGCTTGACTGGGACTTGAGTCCGGTACCTTATGCACTCAACGTATGGAATGACGCGTTAGCCACTTCAGCTGTATTCCATCTAGAGGGCTTCTTTTGCTTGGTCCTGCTGGCAAGAGACAGATCAAAAAGAGAGTCAACTCGCTCTCAGTCACTCTCTCTTGTATATCTCTTTGTTAAAAACCGGTTTGGTTGATTTTCAAAGCATAATCCCCAATTCACAACGAACGCTTGCCGAAGTCATACATCACTGTGTGTTAGAGAGAGAGAGACACAGTCACATTATATTATCCAATTAAGAACAACTTTACTCATTGCAGGATCATTAGGAACATTGGTTTTAAAGAACATTGAAACCATCTTGTTCTTATGTTTAACAAATTACTTAAATGATTCTGTTAACATTTTAGAGCATCCGTGAGGAAACTGCCTAGCATTTTCCAATTTATTTTGTTCAAAATGTTTAGGTACTCGTCACAGATGAGAGAAGTATAGAGTACTCGTTTGCTCAGTCCCTTTTCGCTGTCAGCTGCGCTGCTATGCTCTGTCGCGGTTGTCCGTATTTTGTTTGCGCCAAAGCATGTCTGATGGGTAAGTCTGAGATGATGGTAGGGCTGAGACGGCTCGAGTTCGGGACGAAGACGGTTGCAATCTGAGACTAAACTTCGCTCTTGATATTAGATGGTCGTTTTACACGTACACTTGCACACAACGATAAAGCCGGATCAAAAAATAAGTTGCCTTTTACTTTTAATAAGGACAAGATCTTGTCAAAATTCTTGAGAAAGATGTCCAGCGATGTCGCTAGTACAGCGAGAGCGTGGTGAGTGAGTTTTGCTTCGAGAATTTGCTCCGACCTAATCGCTTCGAACTGTGGCGAGCGAATGACGACTTTCTGCTCTTTTGATCGCAGCTTCGGCAAGCGTTCGGGTCGTGTTCGTGTGAATAGAGAAATGTTTTCGCCCCCTGGGACGAACCAAGTGCCATCGCTGCTTTATACAACCCCGAAGCCGGTTTTTAGCAGAGAGATATACAAGAGAGAGAGAGAGAGCAAAAGAAAGAGAGTTGGCTCTCCTTTTATCTCCCTCTTGTCAGCTCAACCATGCATAAGTAGCTCTCTATATGTAAATCTGCATAAGTCTGCAACGGCTGCAAAAGCATAAGATACCGGGTCCAATTCCGAGTCAAGCCCGAATAAATAGTAGTAGTAGTAAAGTTTGTTGTTCAGCGAAGTCTCTGATCTATAGAAAAATGAAAGCAACAGGTAGAAATAGTCGTCACTGTGTAGTCACTGCTGTCACCTAGTAGGCACTGTTAAGTCACAGTTTAGTCACTGTAAAGCAGGGGCGCCCATGCCTATTGCGCATGACACGCATGTGTTGTTGTTCTACGCAAAGGAATAGCCTGCGCGCATTCGATTTGCGCATGCCATAAGCCAGCAAAAAACAAAAACAAATTCTATGCCTGCGCTGTGTTTTGTTGTTGTCGCGCTCTGACCTGCAACAACAACATCATATGTGTCTCTCTTCTCTCTCTCCTATGTCTCTCGCAAACTCAAACCCAACAACAAATTGCTTATGCGTACGGCTGAACGCTTGTCGCGCTATCGAGTATGATTTGCGTAGCAACGACCACACATACACACAAACAAGAATCGGTTCTCTCTCTCTATCTCATTTAATTGTTATTGTTTGAAATATATTTGGCGTTTGTGTATTGTTCATGGCGCGCTGGTAAGCTCGTTTTGGGCACCCCTGCTGTAAAGACACTGATAAGTTACTGTTTAGTCTCTGTTTAGTCACTGTCAAATCGTTGTTTAGTCACTGTAAGTCATTGTTAAACCACTGTTTTCTCCCTCTTTCCACTCCTTTCCGGCCACCTCGATCGTTGTTTTAAAGTCTTTGGTTTAGTCAGCCGGATTCACAAGCTTTTCCTCATGATATATTTATCCTTCTCTCTGTATTTTCCGAATGCTTCTATTTGTATATTTGAATAGCTTTGGTGGCTTGTCAGATACATGGTTCCACGTCTATTCAACACAAAACAATTTTAACACGTCAATTCAACACACGTAAATTAAACACACGTCAATTCAACACTGCACAATCATAACACATACACAATTTCAACATAATCAATTTCAACACAAAGCAATTGAACATCGGCAAATTTCAACATAGTACAATTTCAACACAGTACAATTTCAACACTGGAAAAAAAAAACAATTTAAAATAAAATTATATTTTCAATCCTCCAAGTGTCAATGTCAGTCGAACCTGACTTTAATATAACGATGGATGAAGGTTGCGATTGTGGAAAAATTTTTACCTGCAGCTAGTGTCCCTCTTCTATCTCTGATGGTACTACACACTGGCATTATATTTACTATCACTAATAAAAGTCAACGTTACTCAACTTTAGGTCCAACGTCTATTCAATACAAAACAATTTCTACACGTCAATTCAACCCACGTCAATTCAACTCACGTCAATTCAACACAAAACAGTCTTCACAAAAAAGAAGTCAACACACGTCTATAAGTCACTTCACCCAAAGCAACAATTTAACACTTCGTCAATTCTATTCAAACAAATTTAAATTTAATAATAAATTACTTATTTTGTTATGTGTTGAATTGTCGTGTTGAAATTGTTTTGTGTTCAATTAACGTGTGTTGAATTGTTGTGTTGGGTGAAATGACTTAGTGTTGTATTGACGTGTGTTGAAATTGTTTTGTGAAGACTTTGTTTTGTATTTGTTTGTGTTCAATTAACGTGTGTTGAATTGTGTTGTGTTGGGTGAAATGACTGTGTGTTTTATAGACGTGTCACCCACATACATAGAGCTTGCAAAAGGAGGGGATGACAACTCCAACTGCAGGGACTTTTAGCTTTATATTTCTGTACGTCGTTATAAAATCTTAGAACTTGATATAGGTGTGAATGCGCTGTTCCTTTGATGTCCCAATGTACCGCAAGCTTCCGCGGACTGTGCAGACTTAGTTCTTTTGTGATGGTGCGAAAGTTCAAAGAAATTTAAATGGAAAATAGGTCAACCTAAAACTGGATTTCTCTACTCCTATTCTGCCATACAATAAACTATTTTTGCTTTTTCCATACATTTTCCTTTTTAATCACTTTGTTGAACCTTTTACTTACAGTTCTCCTGAGGATTGCATACCGCGTGATTTTGTCTGTGACAAGGAACCCGATTGTCCCAATGGTGAGGATGAACGTTATTGCTTTGGCATTGAACATCCCTTGCAGGAGCAAAAGAAAGACTTTTGGGCCCACAATCAGCACAAGTAACTATCAAAAGCCACATCAATTTGGTCTCTTATTTAAAACTCTCTTTTATATTCCGATTTAGCCAACAAGAAGCTTCCCCCCAATATGGTCAGGTTATTGAACAAACCTATGGCATTTGGCATACCAAATGTTTCCCCAAGAGCTCACCACCCCAGGTGCAAGAAGTGCGTGAGATTTGTAAAAAACTGGGTTACAATCCATTTAGACAGCCCAGCTATCGTCTCATAGACGACGAGGCCAATGAGGCGGTTCATACTTACGAGATGGCCGATCAACGTGGACGAAGTTTCAGCAATCAGAGTTTGGTGGGCAAATATCGTGATTCCACCAAGGCGGTTATACGTAGTAAATTCTCCCCGCTGCAACTCAATGATCGACTGACACTGTTCCTAAAACCCAGTCGACCCATTGCCGAGCTGGTTAAATGGAACTCTACGGATTCGAGTCAATGTTTTCGCTTGGAAATCAGATGTGCCTAGGACCAGGTAAAAGCATCTCGTGTTAAAACTTTGTACGTTTTAGTAGCAAATAAATGCGAGAATTGTGTAAATTTGTATTTTCATTTATTATTTTGTTAATCAGTTGTCTATGTGGCATATTTTTGTAGTTTAGATGGGTTTTAAGCTTTTTTTTTAACGAAACAATTTTGGTTTTTGGTTTTTGTTTTGGGGTTCGGGTTTGGGTTTTATAAATGTAAAAAATCGTTTGGTTTTTTTGTTTTCTTTTGGGGAATGTTTTTCAAAATTCAAACAATTTAATACTTAAAGCACTTAATTAAGTTTTTTGTTGTTGTTTAAGTATTGGTATTTTGTAGTTGGTTTAAATTCGTTAAAAAGAGTAGTTAGTTTTTGGTTTTGTGGAAAAAAAAGAGGTACTTGAGAATTATTAACGGCGGGGCAACTGAATAGACTCGGTTGAATGGAATTAAGTGAAGAGACTCTTTTGAATTGACTCTACTGAATACACTCAACTGAATAGACTCAACCGAATAGACTCAACTGAGTAGACTCAAATGAATAGACTCAAATAAAAAGACACATTTGAATAGACTCAATTGAATAGACTCAAATGATGAGACTCTTTTAAATTGACTCTACTGAATACACTCAATTCCATAGACTCAAATAAATAGACTCAACTGAATAGACTTATCTGAATAGACTCAACTGAATAGACTCAACTGAATAGACTCAACTAAATAGAGTCAACTGAATGGACTCAACTAAATAGACTCAAATGAATAGACTCAAATGAATAGACTCAAATGAATAGACTTAACTGAATAGATTCAACTGAATAGACTCAATTGAATAGACTTAACTGAATATATTCAACTGAATAGACTCATTTGGATAAACTCATTTGAATAGACTCAAAAAAATAGACTCAACTGAATAGACTTAACTAAGTAGATTCAACTGAAAAGACTCAAATAAATAAACTCAACTGAATAGACTCAAATGAATAGACTCAAATGAATAGACTCAACTGAATAGATTCAAATGAATAGACTCAAATGAATAGATTCTAATGAATAGACTCATTTGAATGGACTCAACTGAATAGACTCAATTAAATAGACTCAATTGAATAGACTTAACTGAATAGACTTAACTGAATAGACTCAACTGAATAGACTCAACTAATTCGACTCAATTGAATAGACTTCTTATGATCTTTTCCCTATTTAGTTGCTCGGCCGTGTATTTAGTATTTTAGTACATACTTTAGGTAAGATTAGTTAACAATAGTTAGGAATATTAAGGGTACTGTATACCTTCAGGTGTCATTTTTTAAAGGTTTACAAAAAATTAGATTACTCAAAAACTAAAAGTGGTAATAAAAAGCGGATTTTTTCATTGGATAGGTAATCGGTTAAACTAAATTTAGTAATTTTTGTTGTTGTTGTTGTACCTAGGGTTGTTGTTGTATTTCTGTTCAAAGTAAACCAAAAATTAAAAACATAGGCCCATGGTTGCAAAAATTTTTTGAGAACGGATGATCTGAATTGAAAACTGAAGACAGGGTTTTGTTAAGAATTAATGTAATTCTGGTGTGAACTAGGATATTTTGGATCGGTCAATAAATGACGTAGTTATGGGGTTTCAAAGTCAAAATTTCGAAAATCGACTATTTTTTCCCACTGTATTGGTCCTAGCTCCGTTATTTGTTGACCGATCAAAAATATCCTAGTTCACACCAGAATGGTGGGTATTAGGAGTAATTTAAGGGAAAGAATTTGAAAATCGGTCAACAGGTACTCTTTAAATCTTTGCAACCATTTTGGAAAAAGTGGTTCCGAGATAATCGCATTTAAAGATTCGACATCTGTTTTCGATGAAATAAAAATCGTTTTTAATAAATGTATAAATCGGATTTGGTGCATTTGGGTTTTAACTTTCACTGAAAAAAAAGATTATCAAAATCGGCTAAGCAGTTCTCCAGAAATTTGAGTCAAAGTGCGTCAAGACATGGTAAAAATAAAATCTCCAAAAATTTCCAAGTAAAATTTTTTTTTTCAAAAATTTTTTTTTCCATAATATCGAACATTTTATAAATATTTATAAAGTTTTTGACCAAAATAGGAAAAAAAAATACGAATTTCTAAAAATACGAGGATCGATAAAAACAATTTTCATATAAAAGGGTCGGAAAAAATAATTGTTTTTTTTTATATCTTTAAAACTGAGTTTCGGATCAGCTTGAAAGTTTTGCAGGATGTTTATAAGATCATATTAGAACGTTTAAGCAAATAAAAAAAAAAACCAAAAAAAAATTTTCTGAAGGTATACAGTACCCTTAAACTTACTTTAACAAACTTTAAGGGATTTTTATACTTTTCAAACATTCAAAAGAAGGCAGGACATAACTACAAAAATTTGTAAGTCTTTGGCGCTGATTATAATAAATTTTTTCTTGGGCTTGGAATACTTTTCTTTCATTTTAGGAGGTAAATTTATATGTGTAGGGCATAAGTACTTTGAAAGTTTTTGTTTTGGGTAGTTTAGTTTTGATTATACAAAAACAATTGATTTGTTTTAAATATAATTTAAAATTTAATCACAAATGTTGTATAGTTTTGTTTTTTTTTGCGTTTTCTTTAAGTAAGTTTTGATCAAGGCTTAGGCTAAAGTTTGTGTGCAATTTTAAAAAAGAGCTAGGCAAAGTTTGTGTCTTGGTTAGTTTTAGAGAGGGAGAGAGTGTGTGTGTTGTTGATTGATTTATATTTATGGTACAGGCATCATATAGTTTTTCAACACAACCGTTTTCTTTTCAATTTTTAAATTTATTTTTGGATATACTCGAAGCATTAAATGAGTAAAATTTTGTTTTCTAGTAGCTTATAGTCTAAACTGGCTTGCAAATTCATTTTTGGTCATTCTAGTATAACCACATTTACCATATTTACGTTGTCATGAAACACAGCAGTTTTTTTTATATATATTTACATATTTCTAATATTTTTATTTATTAAACTTTACTAACTACAAATTTTGTGTGTGAATTTTTCCTCTTTTGTTTGCTTTGTTATGTTAAAATCTTAATGGATTAGTTGGTGCGTTTTTATATACAAATTGTTTGGTAGTTTCTAGTTGTTAGTTTGCTGTGGTAGTAATGCTAGATTATTAAAGCTTAGGAAGTTTAGTTGATTTCATTAAATGAGATTTTAAAGTAAAAATAAAGTAAATAATTTGTAAAAACTTTTCATTTTTTATTTAATTTGATTTTTTTTTTTTCAAATTCAATTTCAGCCTAAAATAATCCAAGGTATGTTTCATATTTATAAGAGCTTTACATGTCTCGAAATGAACGCGAATGACTTAATTTTTTTTTTTATTTCGCTTGATTTTAAATGGGCTTTTGTCTGAATCAGAACTGTTATGCAAATTGTACTTCCCTTATTTAATTACGTTTCATTACAAGATAATGAAAAAAGAATTCCTGATATTTGTAATTAAATCTTTAAATGATCCATATTTAGTGAATGCCAAAACATTCAATTACTTGTCAAATTACTTGAATAATTGTCCCAAATGAATTCTTTAACGTTTCAATCCCAAGTATGCAATAATCTTAGTTTACAAAAACCATTATTCCATTAATTATAAAAGTAATTAAGTTTTGTTATATGCACTAAATTATGACAATGTCAAGTTTTAATTACTAAAATTACAGAAAATTATAACAAGCTTAATTGTTTACACCTTTGCTTTGAGCTATATCCATTTATATGATCTTTGGATTACATTCTAATACGGGATTTACACGATGAAGCAAACTTCATGAAGTTTTCTTAGTAGGCTTGAAAATCAAAGGAATTCTACTATATTTGTTAATCAAAATGTATAGAACCACACGTGTATGTCTCGCCTACTAAGATAACTTCATGAAGGTTGCTTCATCGTGTAAATCCCTACTAAGTCTGCGAACCAGTCCAGAACCTAAACCCGAACCCAACGAACCGTTTTGGTCCCGATATTTTGGGTGTCTCAAACAGGACCAAATATTTAACCTCATAAATCTAAACCCGAATCATGTTTGATTTAAATAATTATAAAAGTTAAGGTGCCCAGGTCCTACACGCACGCCGCGCAATAATTGTTGTCTTTAGAATTGGGATAGCTGCTTTCACGCAAATCTTAAAGCATGTTATACTTAACAAGATAGCTGCACTCGCTCTCTCACAACTTCTTATATGAGAGTCACAAGGGTTGTTTACAGACTGATACTTAAGATGCAAGCAAAGAGATCGAGAGCGAGTGCGGTTACCTCGTTAAAAATCAGCAGTCCATTATCAGTTTTTCATATTTTCTATTTCTCGAGTTGGTTGTTGCTTAAGAAGTATTATCTTCATTTGTATTGCTGTCTTCAAAGCCGTAAGCTGGCTCTGTGTACCTCTAATTCAACTCATTGAATTATTATTGAAACTTTTTCACTATTATGACAGGGAAAAGTAATTTTACAGTACAAACCGCTGGATTTGTTAACTTAATATTAAAGATTCTTTCTTAAAATCCAATACATATTCAGATTTCGAGAAAGAAATAAAACAAAAGTCAAGTTGGTAATGGGGAAAACATTTCTGGTACATTTATGTAAGTAGAAATTTTTAAGACCAGGCACTTTTCAAAGCCTTTTAAAAGGACCTATGAATGTTAACAATATGGAATATGTTCCATTTGACTACATATTTACATAGAATGATTATTTGGACTCGTTCTCCGGAACAAAATTTTTTTCTAAATTTTGACCGAAATTAGAGGTGAAACTTTGTCCACTATCTAACAATATAAAGGTACAGAAACCGGTCCTCGAATGAAACCCCTACATTGGACCTTACCTTTATCAAAATTTTACTGGGTTGCAACTTTGTTTCTAATTCATACAATAGTTCGGAAAGTCGTTCCGTTTCATTAAGATCATTTATTTAATAGAACACAGCAACGCCTAACAAAGCCCTGAGTTAAGCTGTATTTTCACTTGTCTCAGAACTTATATGATTTAATTGAAAAATACTTCAGTTTTCTGCGAGTTGGCAGTCAAAAAACTCATATGAGAAACTCAGAGAGACAACTTCTCATATTACTTTTCCTTACGATTTGGGCCGCTTCTGAACTTCCAAGATCCAAAGTAAAGTCAGCAAGAGCCCTACTAATGATACAAAGCAGGGGTGCCCAAGCCCATTCCGCAAACCACGTATTCGTTGTTGTTTAAATCAAAGAATTAGCTGACGGCTATACGGCCCAAACGCACCATAAGCCTACATAAAGCAAATTCACTTGCCTGTTTTACTCTCTTTCTTTCCGAGCTAAGGATTTGTTGTTGGCGCGTGCAGACCTGTAACAATAACATCATATGTGACTTTCGTCTTTCCCTCTCTCCTAAATCTTTGGCAAATTAAAAAGCAACAACCATTTTGCTGATGCGTAGTCATTGCACGCTTCGCTTGCAGTGGCCGAAACCAGCAACAGTCGGGTTTCTCTTTCTATTTCTTAAAGTTGCTAATAAAGCAAGTCCCTTATAAATATGAAACAGACCTTAGGATCGCTAATTTTAATCAGCTGCGCCTAAAGTTGTGCTTTTATTTCCCCCACGCAGTTTAGTTTACAGCTTTGCTCAAAAGTATGCACCGCCTTTAAACAATTTGTGCCATATGAATCACTTTAGTTCCAAAATAAAAATTTTCTATAAAAAATTAAACAATAAATAATTCATATATATTTCACTAAATGTTTTACAAAATCTCTCTCAAAATTAAAATAAATAACTAAAAATTAAACAAAATATGATGTAGATTTTAGTCACAACTTTTCATAGTTTTTGTGCGGGACGAGGTCAAGTTTTGACTTAGGCTAAACATTTAACAGTAAAAACGAGAAACTAAGAAACTAATGAAGAACGACGTACACAAACAAAGAAACCATTAAACCATTTTTATAAAATGTTTGACTATAATTTTTGGATCACTAAGACTTTCATTACATTTAGCTAAGAAATGGCGAGTTTATGTTTTTCTTTTTGTTGTGTTTAAGGACAGAGCGAGCGAGTGTTTAAAATTAAATATGAGTTTCATTTCACATAACTCTCTTGGGGTTACGTACATCCGTTTAAGTACTTTTCAGTTGGGCCTTCTCATCGGACTCGGTAGGTGGCATATTCTCTTGAGTGCGAACCAAATGTGTGGGCAGTTGCATATTGAGTGGATCATGGATGCGTCTCAGATTGTATTCCAATTCGGCTGACTTGCGCTTCAGTTGATTATAGTGATCCACATCGAATTGAATTTTCTTGGCATTTCTATAGATGGACAATGAATATTCACGATTTTTCACATGCTCCATAATGTATTCCTAGAGGAAATAGAAATTATTTATAAATTTCTTAAACATAAAAAAGGTAAAACTCACCTTTTTGGTCACACAATAGTAGGCATACATGGCCATGGTGGTGCCATAGGTAACAAAATAGGTCACCGGTTCCATAATATCCCAAGAGTATTCCCACCAAGTGAGACGCGCCAATATACCAAACTGCACAGACATCAGACCCAAACCCACCCAGGTCATCATATTAGTACGACGAGCAGCCTTTCTGCTGAGTTCCAATCTTTTCTGTAGGAAAAAAATGCATACATAAAACATAAAATCTAAACTCATCAGAAATTCCCAGTAAAACCCACCTCTTCCAGGGGTTCCAGCTCGTAACGTAAAGCCTCCAATTCTTTGGTCAATTGGTTCTCCTTCTCCAGCTGATATTCACCCACATTGAAGGCCTCATAGAGCTATGAAATGGAAATATATTAATAAATTCAAATGAATAATGAATGAATAACTCACCTGAGCTATCACCTTGCGCACATCGCCGATTTGGTCCATCTTTTCTAGCGTAATCTTCTCACGCTTGGGCGGTTGGACTTCCAAATTCCGATTGTTAATTTGTATGCTGTGTGATAAGAGAAGATTAGAGAAGATATAAATTGCTCGGGTTACTCACCTAAATGTATCATCCAGCAGACTATCTATGGTGCAGGATGAGGCTATGCGTACGCCATGCTTATTAATTACCGCCGCCCGATCTATGCCACGATCTTCTGCTTTCAGCATGGCCAACAGATCGCCCACAGAATGCGAAATGGGTTTCAAGGCAAACTGACAGAGTTCATTGCGACTGGGCAGGCGAATGGTTATATGGGGCATTCCATTCACATATTCCACAAAAATGTCGTCTGCAAGAGAAAATGGTACAGGGATATTTTAGGAAATTTGCTTAAGATCAAGTAAAAATTTTAATATTTAATATTTTATTTTTATGTTTAATATTTTTAACCCAACTTCATTAAGTACCAACTTCATCTACCATATATCTTTGCCACTTTACACTGTTAAAGGGGCAAAGAGCTTTTGAAAGCTAATTTTTAAACTTTATTTTTTTACTCGAACGCTGCCAAAAAGAGTTTTAGCTTTAATGCTCATTATCGTATTGTACTGCTTTAAGCTTTACTATATATCAACTTGGTCCATTCTCAACTAAAAAATATAATCAGAATACAGACAGTGAGCTTAGAACAGCGTCTTTTTCCTAATTCGATTTTTTTACTCTGCCGCTGACGACGAGAATTTAGTGCTTTGAAGCTTTCACAGATTTGGATTGACAACATTTAGTCTTAACTAATATCCTCAACATACCTTCCATACTTATATGTATATTTAAGAAATAGATATAAATTTTAATGACATTTTATCAAAATTCGTAAGGCTGCCTTCACACTGTTCGACACATGACACATAATAGTCTAGTAGTCCCGCTTTATGTTCTATTTTAAATTTGAATAGCTTGTCAAATTCATAGAATTTCATGGGGAAACTCGGGCCTACTAGATGTCATTGGTCATGTGTCGAACAGTGTGAAGGCAGCCATATTCTGTTTCAGGTTACGGTTACGGTTATATATCACTTTGACAAACCATGCAAACAAAAGCCGCTCTATTTATAATCTCATTAACCATGTTCAACAAAATAACTTGCCCCCCGATCCAGTATAAATTTGCAATAATCTTCCTATTAAACTCGAGTGATGCGGCATCATAATAGCCAATTTGAGGTATCATGATACAGGAGCATGGATCAAAGAAATAGTAGGCTACTTTAAACTGGTACTGCTCTGATGTTTGCTCTGCAGATAAAGAAAGATTATATCTCGGATTAAGAAAAATTCCACATAAGAAAGCATCATTCTTGAACAAGTTATGCTCTCTAAATATGAGATTTACGCGCGACGATTTGAATGTGTTTAACGATGTGTCACGACCTGATCGTGAGTAAAGACATAATTTCGTCCGTGAGCATCTTTAGTCCGTGCGTGTTTCGTACAATACTGAATATTTCATATTCACGATGTTTGACTTTTGTTCACTCACGAAGTTCTTAAAATTTATTTTACCTATACAAAATGTTCCCGGAATTTTGGAATTTTCGTTCACGCCACATCTTCGTCCACGTCCAATTTTTGTAAAAATTGTACGTTCCATTGGCCTTTTCAGAAGATTGTTGAAAAAATTTCAAAATTTTCTTTGTTAGTGCGCGCCAGCATTACTAAACGAAGGTCTGTACGATAAGCCGTTTAGGCTGTGGCTTAATAATATGTCAGTCTGTCACCATATCAGTCGGGCGTACATATTTATATATATATAGATAATAAGATCCACTTAAAAAGTGACTCAATAAATTAGTTAAGAATCGGTTAGAACCACATTCATTGCATATGAAATACATTACAATTTTCTTGTTTTTAAATCCAGAATACAAAAAAAAACATAATTTTCTTTCTTATGCGAAGCAATATTGTGATAAACAGTATTGTTGAGAACGATAATGGAATTTCGGTAAGAAAGTATATCGAGCACAGAGAAAAAAAAGGATAGTTTTTGATGATCCTCAGGATATTTTCCGTATCCATTTGGACTGGATAGTTAACTATCCTTTTTTTAGATCCATTGGAAATTATCGGTTTATTTTTGCTTTAAAAGGATATACGGGCATTTCCACAGGAAGGTCCATCATCAAACATTTAGCAAAAACGAAATTTACGGTTAATTCTAAGAAAATTTCACCAAGAAATCATGAATCTAAAATGAATTCCCAGTCCGCGCAAATCCGTGGCGCGCATGGTAAGAGATAGAGGTTTGACTTGTATGGGACAAATACTTCTTGTAGTTGCCGTTAGATATATTTTTATGTCACAGGTTGCCACGCCCCCTTCCGCCCACGCAATTCAGAAAAAACCTCATATCTCCCACAGTTTTGCAGATAGATGATTTGTACCTTCTAAAGATATTTTGTAATCATGATTATTTATCGATTCGCCAAAGGAGTTATGAAGATCGGATGAACGATAGCGGAGTTATACGGAAAACAAAACATTTTGATGGGCAGCACCGGTTTAACGTTGATGGGCAGCACTGGGCTCACTTTATGACAACTTTATCACTTTGTGTGGCTTCTATATAAAATTTATCAAAAAAATGCAAGCTCTGGGGTACACAGAACATGTTATAGTCGGTCTTCACCGACTTTCTAACTTGATTTTTGGAAAAATGTAACATAAATATTTGAAGTCGATTTGCACGGACTAGGAATTCATTTTAGACCCATGATTTCTTGGTGAAATTTTCTTAGAATTGACCGTAGATTTCGTTTTTGATATACGCTTTGGTCGAAAAAAAATTGACCCCCCTAAGGTATACTGTTACCAAAAAATTAAAAATATATTTTTCTCCACTTTAAAGTCGTATAAATGTCGTGGAAATGCCCATATCAGAAAAAATTTAAGTTTATCGAAGTTTTTACTAGTAGATATCCTGTACTGATAATCGGTTACGTAAATAAGGGTTATTCTGTTACGGTAAAACGAAAAAGAAAATGTTCGCTTATGATTTTGAAAGTGTTTCTGGCGTTTAAGGGTTACGGTTTCGGTAACGGTTTTAATCTTTGGATTAAAGCCATTTTCGACCCCATAAAGTAGCTATTTTTGTGCTCGTACTTTCGATTAGTTTTTAATTTAGAACTTAGTCCTCTTATTCCTTATACTAGACTAGCTACAATCCTTAAAGAACCAACTCGGTTCAGGTTTCATTGGTTTTCTAGAAAAAGAACCTAACCCGAAACAAAAACATAAAATATTTGGTAAAACTCACGTCAGCTTATTTATACAACAGCGCAACTGACAGCTTAGTAAGCTTCAGTATGACCATTCATCATAAGAAAACGACCAAATATTAAACGGTCACACTAATTTACAGATGTGTACACGAGAGGTGCGTGCTTGAGGGAATTTTCTTTTACTTCACGAACGCTTCACGAAATAAAAATTATTAAGTATTTTTTGGGTGTTTCGCTTCATGCACTATCTATATCTAAGTAGACGTCACGATTAATTACGCACGATAAATATGTGTTGCTATAAACCTTTATTTCCTTAATTTAATTTAAGTGTGCCCGTATAATTTTATCAGCCAAATGCTCAACAACTTTATAGACATACTTTCTTGTGATAATAGCATTTGTTTTTAATACCAATCAATTTAAATTTTTTCTGATCAAGTTTAGTTTAGGTTAAATTGTTTTCTCTTAGCTAAGCAGTTTGGGCTGTGGGCTGATATGTCAGTCAGTCAGTTGGACTGAGAGAAATAAAACTTGAGCCGGCATTGCTCTCCCTGGCTGTAACACCACCTCTTGCTGCCCATTTTCCCCACTTCCAATGTGTTCCAGTTTTATAACAACTTTATTCTTATTCATCAAATAATCCAACCTTAGACAACAAATATTTGTGTATTTTTGTACGTTCCACCCTGCAGTTTTTTTTTCCTCTTTCTTAGTTAGTTTTGTTAATTACCCCAAGAGCCACTCAAGGTTATTCGCCATTTCGAATGCAGTTAGTCGTTCGAATTGATTGCTGAGGCGGAACAGTGTTTGGCTGCCGGAGTGCAACATACTCCCAAGATTGGAGCAGGTAATGGGATGACACACAAAACGATGACAGTTGCGCGCGCGTATCACAATAACATTTCAATTAGCGGCAACAACTGGAGTTTTCACTTTGTCGCATGCGGCGGGGGTTTAAGTAGCACAATGTATCTGAAATCATGATATGATGCACAGGCAGATGCATCATCATGCACGCCACGAATGCAGCAGCCAACCATCACACGCCACTTCTAATGAAGATTTTGTTTGTTCATTTAGTTGAGACGAAAGCCTGCCTGCCTGCCTCTTGGGTCGGTTTGAAATTATTAGCAATTGTTGTCGGCGCCAAATGTGGGTAACTAGTGTGGGTTGTTGTTGGTTGCTTGGCTAACCGCTTTGGTGATTATTATTTTCATGGACTTTGATTTTTTGGGATTTAAAAACGTTTTTTTATGTTTTCTTTTTCCTCGGCTACTTCTTGGGCTTCTTCTTTTAATTATTGATAGTTTGAGATTTTGGTGTGTTAATTTTTCAGTTAACTTTCAGATTTTCGCGCTGGCAGACGTGTCTCGGGTTTGGATTCTCTACGAATATAAAAAATCGTGTGCGTGGTTAAAACAAAATTAATAATAAAGAAAAAGAGTTTAATTTGTAAACTATAAACAGCATGAATGTGCCAACGACAGGTGTAGAGAACTGGGCAAAGTTTGTGGTCCTGTCACTGATTGTGTTTCTAGCAAAAGTTGTTGTTCGGTTGTTGTGGCCTACAGAAAGATTAAATAACATGCATACACACACACACATACATATTTATCCATGTATGTCGGTTGTATCTATAAAAAGTTCATCAAAGCAGTGAAGTACTTGGAAAGGGTTGAACTAAACTATAATGGAATGAAATGAAATGAAAAAGGCTTCAATGGATTGCTTTTTGCTTTGTAGATTTGATTATTTTTTAAATTTTTTTATTCAAAGTTTTTGTAAATTTGATTTAGTGGTTTCATTTTTCTTACATACTACATTTTTTGCTCAAAACTATATTTTTTAAATGCTTAAATTTGTAAGAAGTGCTCTATTGTGTTACAATTTTGCTTTAAGGACCATACTCGGATGACATAAAAATTTAGTTTGCAACAATGCAAAAATTTTGAACAGTTTTGAAATCTGAATGAACAAAAAAAAGTGTCTTATTTATATGAAGTATTGTGAGAAGAACAATGTTTAGCTCATCTGAGTATAGACTTTAGAATTTGAAAACAAAAAGAAAGAGGATCGACCGAAGTTTATATAGCCTAGTAGCTTAACTGATAAAAAAAACGAGAAAGGCAAAGCTAACTTCGTCTGTGCCGAAGTTTTTATACACTTGAAATCGCTTGTCTCAACGGTTAGCGACTTCGACCAAACTTCGCAGATCAGCTTAAAAACATTTAATATTACCCATAACCGTGATTAAGAGCGGTAATATTGAGGAAGACCTAGTTTTTCTCATTAAAATCCATTTTTCGACCGATCATTTGTATGGCAGCTACAAGAAGTAGCCATCCGATCCGGTCGGTTCCGACATATTAGCAGCGTGCAGACGAAAGAAGACTATGTGCAAAATTTCAGCTCGATAGCTTCAAAACTGAGGAACTAGTTCGCGTAGAAACAGACAGACGGACGGACAAAGCTTAATCGACTCAGCTCGTCATGCTGATCAAGAATCTATATACTTTATGTGGTCGGAGATGCTTCCTTCTATGCGTTACAAACATCCGGACAATTTTAATATACCCTCTCCAAGGCACACTGGGCCAGATTTCAGCTTGGGCGGCATAAATTCGAAAAATGTAGTTAGACAATTGCAACTTGGTACGTTTGATAGACATCAAGTGTGTAATAATTGGGCAAAGTTGTACAACATTCCGACCACGCCCACTCTTACCGCCCACATTAGATAAAGGCCCTCTTCTGGTGTAGGCGGCTGATTTATTTTTTAATTTATGGAAATCAATTGTGAAAAGATTTTTTAATTATATTTTTCGAGTGTGATTGTACTAATTATTAAAAAAATTAAAAATGTGTCAATGCGAGGGCTGTTTAAACAGTTCTCGGCCTCAAAAGTAGAGTCTTCTAAATATAGGTGTGTGGATGGTTCGCAGCTTTCCGGTAGTCACTATTAACAGAACGGAAACTGGGAAATAGGTAACTATGAATGCCTTCAGGACTCGAAGCAGAATCAAAAAATAAAATCAAATTTGTAAAAATGGCGGGCCAGAAGACCAGAAGAGGGCCTTAAATTGCTGAGAACGTTTATATTTGAATTTTATGTAATTTTTATAATGTGTATTTATATTTTAAGTTTATTAAATTTTGAAAAGTATATACTGGTTAGTATTCATATTTTTTCTTGGCATAGAACAAATCAAATGTCACACTAAAACTTTTTCTTCTAAAGCTACGGTCCCACAAGCAAATAATTTGCCCCATTTTTCATAAAAAATTCCCAAAACAGCCATGATTACAGATTTTTCATTTCATTACCTAAAACTAAAGCTATAGTTCCTTACGTTAGCAATTTAATCAAAAATAGTTGAAAAGTTTCCTAAGTGGGTCTGTTTAGTCAAATTTTTATAAAAAATTGGGCAAATTATTTGCCTGTGGGACCTTAGCTTAAGTTTACAAAAATAGAGTAAATAATTTTTCAAAGGTATGTTGAAAAGATCACTTACTAAATATTTTGTATATCCTTGATTAAATACTATTTAAATTTTATCTAGCTTAACATCTAGTTCAACAGCAATAGGCAGTGCTGCCGCAAGTACAAGCAGATTTGTGTTGTCTTCCTGCTTGTCTGCCAGATCAGATGCCAATTTCCTCTAAAGTCGTGAACACTTACCACTTGATTCATTGTTGATGTGCTATTTACTAAGAATTCCACTATCTACAATAACCATTTTGAATTCTTTGCATTAAATGTTCGAACATTTCGAGCGCTTTTTGCAACTTTTTTTTTAAGTAATTCGTAAAGTTTTTAATTTTTGTGACAATTTCTTTTTTCTTCTCTATGCTCACTGCATGCTCCTTAAGCTGCTCAAAAACTCAGCTTTAAATTGCACGAGCACTTCGGTTGTTTTCAGCTCATACATGACACAGCGTTGCATGGCTGAACTCAAACTTAACTGCAAATATCAAGAGAATGTGAGCAAAGCCGCAAAAAGCCGCAAAAAGCATTGATAAAACGATGAGATATACACTTTAAGGTCAAACTTCTCATATTTACTTTTTGTCAGAAATTGTCAGAAAGTTAGTTTATACTCCACAATTGACGGGCACGTTTGTTTGGTTTTTCCTACGAAAGGACATAACAAAACGATGAATAGAAACAACCTTTTACAAGAACAACACACAATTTGTTTCAGAATTTACATTCTACATACCTTTCCCTTTATTTTCCATATTTTACACTTAATTTTTATTTACGGAGTGATAAATGGCACAAGCTTAAAATTGCGTCACCGTTTCACGTTTTTTTAACACAACAAGCAGCTGACCGAACACTTGACTTTGCAGCCCTGCAAAAAATCCAGGGCTGCACTGATAGCAAAACGCTTAGTGGATTTAATATACCTAATGTATGCTCTTTAAAAATAATTGATTAAAATCACGATTTGTTTCCATAAAATTTTTGAATTTATGCCGCCCAAACTGAAATCTGGCCCAGTGTGCAAGGGTATAATAAATTTAACTGATTAAATAATACGACCACGTATTGAACTTTGGCTCTAGCCTAATCTAATCTGAGACTTTCTAACCCGCGCCCACTTCTATAACTGCTGCAACAGCAATGTTTGCCCATAATGGGGAACGTATAGATTCCTAAATCTTTCCCAAAAACTAAACAGACAATATTTTTGGAAAAAACTTCAACATAAGTCCCGTCTCGTTGAACCAATAATTACGAACCAAATATCAAAACATATTTACCTTATGACACCCACGCTTCAATTTTAATTCAATTCAAATTGGCTTTCCTGCTCTATAGCTTTTGACTTTTTCCCCTCGCTCCCTCCCTCTTCCTACGCTTTTCACTCTCTCCCGTCCCCCTCAATCCTGGAAGAAATTTTTACTCTTATTTTGTTACAATATTAAGTTTGCTCCGGTACATCGATAGCAGGACACAACAATCGATTGTTTGCAAACACACAAACATCGATTGTATAAATAGTGCTATCGAAGTACAGTCCCCCTCTCATTCGTCTTCCCCGTCCTGTCATTTCCTCTCTCTTGTTGATTTCTATTTCTTTTTAACACATGTCTCTCTTAACAACTATCATCTGTCTTACAGAGCCAAGGCATATTCCTACAACATATACCTAATTTGTTCACTCTCGCGCTTGTCTCAGCGCCACAGCCATTTATGTGGTCCATATAAACTTTTCTTTGGCCTTTTCATACACCCCGCGGGCAAATTTTCTTTTTCAGTGCGTGCCTGCAAGCCAAATGAAAAATTGGAGTCCTGAGGTCATTTCATTAATTTTTTTTTCTCTATTAACCGTAGAACTAAGCTTAAAATTAACTTGTAGAATCAACTCGCCAAAGTTTGATCGTCTTTCTAAGCCTTATATTAACTAATTGGCTGATTACAATTTATCTATAAAACCTACAAATTAAACTTAGTTCCTATGAGTTATGGCAACAGTTTATTGCCAGTTTTCCCATAATGGATAGATCAATTGCACTTAATCTCTCTTTGAAGGTAATCACAGACAAATGATTGCCCACATATTGTCAAATTTTTAACCAAACCTTGACTTTTAAGTCTTCATTGGCACATTGGCTTGCCAAATAAAGCTTTTATTTTTGGAAATTTGTCAAGTTTTTCTCGTTTATAATTTAAATCTACATTACCTCGTTTTTGGCAAACATTGTTGTATTCTTTTAACAAAAGGGGAAGAAGGGGGCACTTCTTCTTTAGCTCTTGTTGACCCTGTGTCTGCACATGTATAAATTTCAAAAAAAAAAAGTCGGTCACAGTTTTGGCTTAAAAGTTAAAGTCATCCATAAGTTTCACAGTTAAATAAAGTTTATTTGGCCTAAAAAAAACTATCAACTGAAATTTAAAGTATTTTTTTATGAATTGAGTTTTCAACTTTTTCATTATTGTTGATTGTTTTCTACTGCATTTCATTGCCCTATGTTGCTCTGGCAAAAAGAAAATTCCAGCAAATTCTTTGTTCTTTGTGTCAATAGGAAACTAGAAAAGGAAATTTCACTCTATATTTTGATTAAATTTATTTGTTTTCAGCTGTATGCACTCAGAGTCAGTTTTCTGTTATTTACCCATTTTTTTTGTGTAGTTCAAAAAGCTGGCTTGGCCAATTTAAATAAGACTTAATTGCAAGCAGCGCACACAGCGCACAAATACAAATACAACAAAAAAGGGGGAAAAAAAACCGAGTTGACTGTTATAAATTTGTAGGCTGATTGCCGCTTGCATTTCCGCCAACTTTCGGAAGTGGCCGCCATGACGCTTATGGCACACTTTGGCCTCATTTTGTTTGCTAGCCACGTATGACTACGGGAATACCTATCGGGATACACATGTGTATGTGTGTGTGTGTGTGTTTGACACTTGCTACCCTTGTGGCCCGTGTTGGTTGGGGGCGGAAACTGCCTATTAAGTTTTTGATGAAACAAAGTTGTGGTCGACCATCAAACAAGAGAAAGCCTACGAGTATATTCCGCTATCAATGTTTGCACGTTTGCTGCCTGCGGTTTGGGTGAAAAGGCGTAGACAGAATTTTTGATTAAGGGGGCAGGAATCAAGATGGCAAATTTATCAAAAGGGAAAAAATGTTAACCAAAATTAAATAAATTTAAACTGAAACCGAATAATCAATGATTTAAATCTTTACAAAGGCTAATTTCTATCAATTCGCTGTTGTTGTATCTCGGGAATGACCTAAGTAAAAGAAGTAAAAGAGAATAGAGATCGACTGTTAAATGTTGGTGAAAGAATTGCCCCAAAAACGCAAACTGAACTGAACATTATTACTTAAAGTATCTGGTAGAAATTAATAAATAATAACACAATTTGATGTCACTCCTTATGTAAAATCACGCGCTGAATCCGAATATGGAAAAGGGCCTCTCACTTAATTTCAAAAATTTCAACTATGAAGTAACCTATGAACAAATTTTGTACACCAAATTAAAGATAATAAAATTATCTTTCAATCCTTTATTCATCATTTTATTGTCAAATTTGTGTATAAGTAAATAGTAATAGTAATAAGTAAAAGCTTTAAGAATGGTAAAAACCGCGAGGTTCTTGAAACAGCTGTACAGTGGACCATACGCCTTTGTGGTGTGTAAGTTTATAATATATCGACTACACGTTTTCGCAGTCGACTCCTTTTATGTCAGAAATTAGTCAGCTGTTTGCTCTCACTTACGGATTCTGAGTGCATATGTCCGATCCATAATCAAATACTGTAGGGTTTGATGGCCTCGACAAGGATTTAAAAGTTTTAATTTCCCCTTAATTTAACTTTGAACTGGCAATGTAGCAGAGGCCTTTAAGAAAACTTTAGAGTGCCAGTAGGAAATCACAGTGGTTAGAGCGAGATGGAATACATGGGGAGAGCGTAAGTCAGAGTGAACAGCTGACTAATTTCTGACAGAAGCTGAAGAAGGGCTCAAGTCAAATATATCTATAAATATGAAATATCTACATTCATTTTTTGACATTTCTTAAAAGGTATCTGCCTACATTGATAGTTTGAAGACGTATTAGGGGAAGATTGGAAATTTTAAAGCCTTGTCGATATCTATTTGTCAGTTTTGAGAATTCTTCAACAAACAATTTTTAAATATAGACTGTTGTGGCGCCATCTATTGGTCAAGTTATGATAAAAAGAAAGTTCGCTGCCGCAGCGCTGCTACTGCAGGTACAGAGTACATTTTTCTATATTCTTAATTGCTTGTAAAGTGTTTTTTGAGGATGGTTTTGACCCAAATAAAATGCGAAATGTTTGCATTGGTTGGAATTACGAATAGTTTGGAGATAATATTATCTGTAAGTGTCATTTTGTTCTTTTAGGCCAAGACTGCTGATGATTGAATTGTGGAAATTCATGAAATAGCGTTATACAATCAACCGGCCTTCTTTGTGGTGTTGTGCGTATCTTGTTTTAGAAAATTTATGAATAATATCGTAATATATTGATCTAGAGCCTGTTAAAAAGTTCTACGATTGCTAATCAAAAAGGTCACTAAATCAATCACATTGCCTAAATTTTTATGTAAATCTAAGACAAAGTCTTGGAAACTTTAAAGTTGTACATTTAATGTATTTCATTTTGATTACGAAACGACGTGGAAGTATGTAGTCTATATATTTTTGTGCTGTGAATCAGGGCCCTTCGAAAACTTGTTTATTTTATTTTCTACATCGTTGCGTTTTACTGCCCATTTCCACTTTAATTTCAAATTTTGTGATATGAAAAATTTTTCTTTCAAGTTCAAGTCAGCGCGCAAGTATAAAGTGTAATAAAGTTTTTCCATTTGCCTCTCAACGCGCTGTCTTCTTCATGAAAATGGCATGACAAATATGTAGCATACTTTCAGGCTGTCGTGATTTTCATGTTTACCTCGCTCAGCATATGAGAAGGAGGAGGATTGCATGTGATTACATATACGAAAGGGAGTGTCTGGCTTTGCCTATCCCCCTCCCTACACACATACACACACGTGGACACAAAAAATTGTCCTTTGTGCATTATTAAAAATTCCGTGGCCCTGCTTCGTGTGCTTTTTTTTGTGATTTAATTTTTTTGCGTGCCAAGCCTCTCGCATTTAAATCAAATTATAAAACCACACACAGTAGTGAGAAGGTAAACTTTCATGCATAAAACATGCAAAACATACGTTTTAATTAAAATGCACAAAAGTAAGGAAAAGAAGGCATCTTAGAGGGCGATTAGCGGTTAGATTTGTTAGAGGGTGAACTATGAGCTGCATTTATTTTCTCCTTTTGAATCCGAGTGTACCTACCCTGGTTCTCCCCTTTGTGGTTAGCAGCAGCGGCAACAGAAGTTGTGATCAAATTATTTACGAGTTGCTGCTCCGAGACACTTTGTGGCAACAAATTGGTAAATGTGGTTTGTTGTTGTGTTCCTTTTGTTTGGGCCTCTAGGCGCTCAATGAGAATTTGTTTTCGCCCTGTGGCACTTAAGCCCAGCTCTCTCAGACGTGTCCTGAGATCAGTCAAAGTAAGACTCCTGATATCCTTGCCTAATGTGTATAATGAAAAGGTGTGGGAAGCAAGCAAAAGGATAAGTACCAAAAATTATAAAAAAAAAAACAGGTGAGAGAATTTCTTAACAAACAGTTCACAAAAGCCCACAAAAAAAGCGGAGTTAAAAAAAATGATGGCACGTGCAGTTAACGCCCAGCGCAAAATGCACATTAAAAACACAGAAAGCAGGCTGAAAGGACCAAAAAAAAAGTGCGATGACATCTTTTTATCAAACCAGGAAATGACACGCACACAGAAATGAGGGAAGCAGCAATATGGTGGGGCAGGCCCTTCAAATGAAAATGGAGGGCCACATTAAATTTAATGCCTTTGACAGGCTACAGAATTAACACAATGCCCTGGCTGTTGAGGTTTTGTCGTCGGTTTAACCATATAAATCTTAAATTGTTTAAAAAAAAATGAGAAATCTCCTTGGTTACCTGCGACTAATTAATAAGCCTGTTAGTTTTCATTATGCTTTCGTTCGTCAGCTCAAAGGATAAAAGAAGTATTTTAATTAAACAAAACTCGTAGAGAAAAATTGTTTAACTTAATCAAGAAGTATGCGTAAACGTAAAAGCTTATAAACTCTCAATGTTCCCTTTAAGCTTCTAAAATATTTATGAAATTTGCTGGGCACCCAAAGCAATTGTATCCTGGTTTATGGCCCTTATTTATGACAGTAAATTTCCAGATTTGTGCAGACAAAAATATCGATTTGTGGTTTTGGACAATTTAAATGAATTTTTGGCATTGATCAGCTCAAGCACGAGCACATTTCTTTGCAGATAGCTAAACTTTTGAGGGCCATCCACTTAATTAATGGCCACGTGAAAAGCTTTTGGCTGCAGTTTCTGTGTTAAGAGGGTAGGCATTCAACAACCGCAGAACCTGCTGTGGCCGCCATTGTGTTTTCCATTGTGCTTAGGCTTTTAATATTTTAGTTGCGTTTTTTTTTGGGGTTACCTTGAGCCCATTTTGCACTCTTGGCATGTGTTTGCTCTTGCAACTACAGCAGTGTTTGCACAATAAACTCAGAATGCAGGCAAAGACAAACAAGAAATAAGTGAAAACTTCCAATGCGTTTCTTCCGCTTAGCTAAGTGTCTGGCGCAGCAAAGTAGGCAATGATTTTTGGGCTCTGCCTCAAGTAGAAAATACATACTGATACATATGGTACACTAGGATGGTGCATACAATAGACATTATTTATGAGGAATAACACTTTAATATTGCGGTGGCTTTCAGCCAAATTGCAGTCACCAAAATTACGACTACCCTTTTGGACGTTGTGTATGGGATTAAGGTCTAAACGAGAGCGCAAGTTAAAGTCGGCTCTAACCGACTTCGATATACCCGTTACTCATGAAAAATCATGTTTAACAGTGTTCCTGCGTTCCTTAGGGTAAACATCTGAAAAGTATGCAATACTTTTTTAACTCGTCTATTTTTCACATTTTTGCTCATAACTTGAGAACCGCTAATCCGATCATTATCATTTCTTCGGCAAATTTATTCGTTTTGCTAATTACTAACTATCTCTAGAAGGTACGAATCGTCTATTTTCAAAACTGTAGGAGATATAACGTTTTTTCCAAATTGCGGGGGCGGGAGGGGGCGTGGCCAAAATTTGAACTAAACTTGATTTGCGTGCAGATAAAAGAAGCATTTGTCCCATACATGTCAAACCTGTATCTCTTACCATCTCTGAGATCTAGGTGTTCATACAGACGGACGGGCGGACGGACAGACGGACATGTCTATATCGACTCGGCTGTTGATGCTGATCAAGAATATATATACTTTGTATGGTCGGAAATGATTCCTTCTGCCTGTTACATACATTTGCACGACTTTAGTATACCCTTTTTACTCTACGAGTAACGGGTATGAAAAGCGAAATATTTTATCATACACTCGGAAAATAAAAATTCTGAAAAATTAATCAAGGTTTAAAATCGTCCTAAAATTGTGAAAGAATTTCCTTTTTTAAACTATATTTCGTAACACTAGGTGATTTGGGTGTCCCTCTGCAGAACATTCTTGCAAACTCTTCCTTTGGCCTATCTGTGTGTGTGTGGATTACAGAAAAAAATGCCAGCGACTCGTAGGGGTGGCTATTTGGGCCGTCAAACGAATGCATCAACACACATGCAAAATGTAAGGGCATGTGCGTAGGGTGTGGGTGGTATTTGGGTAGGAAGTGGGTGGAAAGTTGGAGGGAAGTAGATGGAAGTTGGTGAAAAGAATTCTCACCTAGGTGGAATTTGGATGGGATGTGGGAGGGAAGTGGGTGTATGGAATGTAAGTGGAATGTTGGTGGGATATTATTGGGATATTAGTGGTAAGTAGGCAAGAAGTGGGTAAGAAACCCTGCAGCAAGGTCGTAACGGGGAAAAGGCATAAGAATTTTATAAATAGGGATCTAAAACGATTTATATGGCAAAACAACATTTCGCCCGCTCTGCTAGTTATTTCTAAAGGACAATTTTAACCCTTGACTTATTTTTTAGAAAAACAGTTCTCTGAGTGTTCTTACAGTTTAACAATAGAACAAAAATCAAAGCTATCTGAAGTATTAATTTTCTTTCTTTTCAAATGTATAGCATGTTTTTCTTAATTTCGACTCCTTAAAGTAAGCCACAAAGCGAAAGCTTATAATTTAAAAAAAGACATCAAATACAATTTTTCTTTTATGTTTATTCTTCAGTTGGATGTAAATTCAGAAAACGAAACTTATGTACTTGATTTTGTTTAGATAGAATTTTATAAATCTAAAAACTCTTAATCTTATTCAGTTTCGCTCTAGCTTCAGCACATTTTGAAGCATTTACGGAGCTTACTTTGAGGTCAAAATAATCGTGAGTATATAAAAATATACTCTTGATATAACTCCTAAAAAGTTGATTCCTCCTTCTGAACAGCTTATCCGCTCTATTTACGTACTTTTTCAAAAGAACCAATTCTTGGTATAGGTCCATAATTTGCCGAATTTAAATTGCAAGCCGCAACTTTGGCACATTGCAAGTTGTTTGCATCTTGTGTCATCAAATATATTGGACTTAAATGGCCGACAAAAAAATTATTGTCTCTCTCTTTTAGTAAGTTGAAACTGCTTTTATATCTTTGGCTTTTGCCAGAGTCTGAACTTTGTTCTAGTGTTGGGTTGCTCATGAGTGGGTGAACAAAATTAAGTAGTTCTTTAAACTAAGCAAGCGAACATGTTCTTCTTTAATTGTTCATTTTTGTTCGGCGAGTCTTGTTCAGTCTATCTTGTTCACTCTGTCTTGAGCTGTTCTTGAGTTGTTCTCTTGTTGTGTTCTTGCTCTGTTGTTCTTTTGCTCAGAGCGTTGTTCGTCTTGCTCTGTTAACTGTTCTGTCATTCCCTTGCTTTGTGAGCTGTTCAGTCTGTTTTTTTGCTATGAGAGTTGTTCTGTCTGTCTCGCTCTGTAAGCTGTTCTGTTTTGTCTTGCTCTGTGTGCTGTACCCTAAGGCTGCCTTCACACTGTTCGACACATGACGCATGACATCTAGTAGTCCCGCATTTCCCCATGAAATTCTATGAATTTGACAAGATATTCATATTTAAAACAGAACAAAAGCAGGAAGGCAGCCTAATTTCTGTTCAGTATCTAGTTCAGTAAACTGTTCAGTGTGACCTGACTGTGGAATTAGTTCACTGTTTGTTGTCAATTTATGTCAACACCGTATTAACCAACCTTTAAGTGTGGCAATCACGTCCGCACTACTAACATTTTTTTTTGTGTATACTTATGTATAAAAAGTATACACAAAAAAAAAAATAGTTTCTATTCCTGCAAGTTTTAACCAGCTCGAGGTCATAAGTTTATTTTTAGCCTATTTTACAGCTTCTACATACAGAGAGAAAAAAATTTTTAAAGCTACACGAATATATAGGATTTTGTGGACGTTCCCCATGGACTGAAGCAGGATTGGAATGATGTACAAGACTGCTCCGCCACGGAACGCATTAAGGCAAGGTCTCTTAGACATTACTTGTATTGAGACTGCCTAAAGGCACAAACCAATATTTGCTTGCTTGTAATTCTCAAATTCGAATTCATCGCTCTCGGTTTCCGCACGATTCATGTAGATCCAATATGAGCGTTCAGCTTTTGTAAATCTAAATGTTCATATAGAAGCCCAAAATATATATGAGTTCAGTACTGATGGTAGAGCTACATTTTTCGTTTAGAATTTCCAAACACGCGTGCAGGATTTCAATATCGAAACGTTCGTGTGGTATATAAAAATGTAAAAGTTATTTGGAAATAAGCTGATGTTGCCTTTTCCCACGCAGCATTGTACATTTTTATATTTGCATTTAGATTTTGCACGCCACGTGTAGCTTTCCGAATTCTACACGTAGCGTGTGTAATTTAGCAGATCTAAATCGCTTAGATTTGCTTTTCTCTGTGTAGAAGATCGTTTTTTCATATATTTTACACTATTTTCATATACATTGGATGAAAATCTAAAATCAATTTAACATTAAATGAATAATAATAATATCCTGTTTACGAAAATTTAACTATCTAGTCCAAATGGATAACGAAATTAGCTAATGGCTCATCAACTAATAATTTTTTTTACTGTGTAGAGTTGTGTACTACACAGCTCTGTACTAAATCTATTTCACCAATCTGTGGACAGAAAAACTCAGCATTGTTCTAGGTCTTAGTGTTTTAAGCTCAGTCTTAGTTTAAAATATCCTTGATCAATACTTCAAACTACTGAAGTTATTAGTTGAAAAGTCGATTGTAAGCTAGCTCTTTCGTTTATACCTGTATCCGCGAGTCTAAAGATTTAAAAGATGAGGTCTCTTTAGAATTAACTCATGCTCATTATGTGTAACTTTTGTCACTTAAGAAGAGTTAAATTTAAATTTAAGTAAACTTCGAGAACCAAACCATAAATTACATTTGATAAGAGTAAGTTTATCAAATCTCAGCTGTGGTCCAAATAAACTGCCTCTTTGTCTTATTTTCCTTTAAATTTATAGCAAGTCATAACAATATGAATATCCCCTCATGAACTTAAGTGTCTTTCATATTTGAAAGTTCCCCTTCAGAGTTCTGTGGTTTTTATTTGATAAAGTTTCTTCCCCCCTCATTACTTAAATTGAGTGCCCAGGCCACAACTACTCATAATCCTTTGCAACCTTCACACTAGCTTTTGTCTTCACCTTGTACTTTGTGCGCAACAAAGTGTAAATTGTGTGTGTTTTCCACTCGGCAGTGATTGCCGTTCCACCAAAAAAAAAAAACAAAAGTTGCCGCCTCGAGGAGACTTTAAAACTTCCTTCCTGCAGTGCACCACTTAGTTGCTCATTACATGAGATGACGCCTTTCGGGCATATGCTCACGAAGGAAATAAATTGCAACTAAAAATTTTATCTTTTCAGTTGCAGCCTCAGCTGCTAAGCGAGCTCTTAAATATCAAGACTTTATTGGAAACATTTTGCACGTCAAAATAGGCTCCGGACAGAGTCACAGCCTCTGCTATGGCGGCACGATGGGCAATGGATACTTTCGAACGTCACAAACATCGTCCTCAGGCAGACAAAGGGACAAGCGGTGAGTCTAATGAAATATCCTTTATGTTTTTTATGCTGTCCATGTAAGCCATAAAAGTTGTTGATTCCTTGGCCCTATAATAAGCTCTCTAGCTTGGACATCAATATTTGGGGTTAGTGGACAACAATTTATGAGTTGCCCAAGAGAAAAAGGGGTTAACGAGAGTTGATTTTCACTTGGCTTGGCAATTTGTCATAAAAGTTTAGTACCATGAACTTTGTTTTTCATTTTCAATTAAAAAAATAATCTAGCAAAAATTGCAACAAATTTTTGTAACAAATAAAGGGAAATTGAGTTACTTCACATGACGCGTTGATAACATTCGACTTGTGGTGAGGTCATGTTGAACATTGTGTGGTTGGCTGTGTGAGTGGATAAAGTTTCCATCACTTTATTAACTTTGAAGGGAAATAATAAAAAATACACTGAAAGAGAAATCAAGAATTTTCCGTTTCAAAACTTGAATAAGCCGGAAAATTCTTCATTTAAGTATGAGAGTTTATAAAAATCCCTAAATTCTTGATTTCAAGAACGACTTAGCTATGTTAAGCACGCTTCAAGATTCTTTTAAAAACTTTCAGAGTTTAAAATAAGCATGTGGTAGACTTACTTATGTTAGCTAAAAATGAATTGTACTTAAAGTAAGAGCTAGTTTTGAAAATGATCTTAAATTAAAACTATTTTCTTGATTGAAGAATTTTATTTTTATTTTTAAATTTTTAACGGTCAATTTCGAATTGAAGAACGTTTCGTACTCAAATAAGAATTTTTAAGAACAAGTTTTGATTCCAAATTCTAGACCGAAACTGAATTAAAGCAAGAGCGTTTTCTTAAGACCGAATCGTTTTTTTTTTAAGAGTAGAAAAAAGCTCACCTAAACATGAGTCTCTCTAATATATAGAAAAAGGTTAGAAAGCTTTTAAAACCTTCTCTTTTCTGCCTTGAACTTTTTGCTCTGCCGTTACAGAGCGAGGGCTTTAAAGCTTCCTTATGTTTGATTAATAAATAGGGAAAAGCTCACTTAAATATATATAGGTAAATTATATGAAAAGAGACAAGAGAGCTTTTAAAAGCTCCTTTTTTTGCTTTAAACTTTTTGCTAGGCCGCTGCAGAGCGAGAGCTTTAAAGCTTTCTTATTTTTAATTATTAAATAGGGAAAATTTCACCTAAATATGAGTCTCTAAAGTAAATAAAAAGAGATTAGAAAGCTTTTAATAACTTCTATTTTTTAGCTTTGAAATTTTTGCTAAGCCGCTGCAGAGCAATAGCTTTAAAGAATAGGAAAAAGCTCTCCCAAACATGAGCTTGTCTTATTTATGAAAAAAAAGTTAGATAGCTTTTAAGAGCTTCTCTTTTCGGCCTTGAACTTTGTGCTCAGCCGCTGCAGAGCGATAGCTTTAAAACTTTCTTATGTTTAATTATGGAATAGGGTAAATCTCACCTAAATATGAGTCTCCAAAGTATATAAAAAGAGAGAAAGCTTTTAACAGCTTTTTTTGCTAGGTCGCTGCAGAAAGATAGTTTTAAAGTTTTCCCATGTTTAATTATGGAATAAGGAAAAGCTCTTTTATCTATGGAAAAAGGTTAGATAGCTTTTAAAAGCTTCTATTTTCTGCCATGAACTTTTTGCTCGGCCGCTGCAGAGTAAGAGCTTATAAGCTTTAGTAAGTATGTTTGTTTATCAAATTGTAAAAGCTTAACTAAATATGAGTCTCTCTTATAGATAAAAAGGTAAGAGAGCTTTTAAAAGCTTTTCTATTGTGCTCGAGAGCTTTAAAGCTTATTTTTGTGACTACCTTTCTAACGTTTAATTATTAAGTTTTCCTTCCTTAGGTAAATAAGTTTGGTTTCCTCATTACTTAGAAACAATTTGAGCATTTTACACCTGCTCCCCCCAATCGCATTTTCAATAAGCTTTCCATCATCGCAAATTGAAAATCGATTTTAAACTCATTAATAAATATTTAAATATCCCTTATTATAAAAGTTTTTATAAACTTGTTCCCCCATTTCCTGTGCTTTTACCTTTCTTTTTACCTCAAAGCTTTTCAGGCATCAGAAATACAATGGAAAATTAAAAAAAAAAAAAAAATTCACAAGACAAATAAAAATCTCAAACCAAGTTTGAGGCGTTCAAATGCCCACTAGAATAAAAGGGCAAAAGACCAACTTTTTTTTCCCCCTAATTAAATTTCCAAATAAAATCCGTTGAGATTTACTTTGGATTTAAATATAATTAGTGTTTGTCAACTTTTTCTTCTATTTTTTTTTTTTTTTTGGGTTAAGTTGATAAACTCGAATTGATTTGCAAATTTAATTGCCAGCACAGAAGCCAAATGGAAGCGAGTAGCTGCCAATTAATCAAATGGCAAAGTAAAGCTTGAAAATGGAGGCCGCAAGTGAAGAATGTGAGGCACGGCCAAAAGGAAAAACGGCAATTAAAATGGCTAACGGGCGCCTATATGAAAAGGATAAATGCCGGAATAGATGGCTTGGGCGTGGTCTGGGCCAGTATTGTACGTCCACATGCCATGCTGTGGTCATGTATGGAAGGACGTTGAGGCGCCTGGGCGTGGCATTAACTGCCTGCCAGCTGTTGGCACGGCTCAAATTCCAATCTGCTATCGGAAGCTGCCACAGAAATTGGACGAAGTAGGCGAGGGTTGGCCTAATGAAATGTGAGGAATTGAAAGAAAATTATTTAGTTAGTTTCAAAAATTTTTTGTCACTTTCTTTTAAGAAGCCAAATTTTATTTGTAAAAAAGAGAAACGCTGAAACGCGTAGGAGAAGTAAAACATGATTTTTAATTTTGGATGAAAAACAACGGCCATAGAATTTTAAACACAAAACGAAGAAGTGAAGTTTACTTGACAATGGCCATCTATCAAATCTTCATCTAGCAGAATTAGCAATTTTTTGACCTTTCAATCTTCACCAAACGTCTATTTACACCTTTTAATGATAATTTAAACTCATTATAAAATTTTAAAAATTTTTTCATCTGTTTCATCAACACCTCGCATTTACCCGTCTTAATATTTATTAGAACTTTCGACAATTTCTAATATTTTTAAACCGATTGAAACACACCTCTTATTTACCCGTCTTCAATTGCCAACCGTTAAATCTTCGCAATAAACTTAACTCATTATAAAATTTTGCAAATTTTTGAACTGGTCGATGTAACCAAACTCATTATTTTGTACATTTCCTGATTTTTTGAGAGTTCGGTCTGCACCTCATATGTATTTACCCGACAGTTTACCCGTCTTCCTTATTAATCTAAACTCAAATGAGAATTTTTGACCTACAACTTCTCTCTGAGCGTCTTCAATTGGTAATTATTAAATCTTCTTGATAGTCTGAAAAAGTTGTAAAATTTGGCAATTTTCACCCGTGAACATACAATATAGGCAAATTTCGCAATATATTTTGTACTGTTCAATCTAAATCTCTTATTTACCAACCTCAGCGCATTCGTAAATACTCATAAGTATATATGGCAAATTTCGCGGTTTTCTTATATATGTGACTTCAATTGCCATTTATCCAATCTTTATAATAAATTCAGGTCCTATGACAATGTTGAAAATTTCTCGATTTTACAAAATTTCGCGGTTTTCATGACCATTTGAATTAAAGTAAGACAAAACAAAAGACCGCTCCGGGACATCGTTTTGACACGATTAAGATGATAAAAAAATATCGCAGAAGATTCCGAAGGCCATTCCAAGGGAGGACTATAACTGGGACATTTTTTGAAGATTTCACATTTTCTACACAGTCCAATCTGTTACATAAAATAACATATAACAGAGCCAATTGTAAGTTTATCTTAATATTGCAACTGATTCAGAAAGCTTCTTTCCTTTTTTGGCGGAGCTCTGCGAGCTTCTCAACGTCATCATGCAAAGTCGAATGTACTCTGCTGGTATGGCAAAAGTAGACAGGGCCTTGGCGTTATCGCTGTGTCGAAGGCTGCTGTTGCAATTTTCATTGGTGGACGCACCAACCCTATATATTGTACCATGTAGGTAGGGCTCGCCGCTTAAGTTAGACAGCAGCTTTGCCATGATCTCGTTGGGTTCGCCAAGTTGAACCCGTCAGTAGCATTACCTCACTACATTCGGCCCCATTTGGTCGTGCCCAACTACAACAAACCATTGGGTACACAATGACCTGGCTTTTTCACAATCTGTGCAAGCTGTCTCAAGGTCAACTTCATCCCCTTCAGGTGGAGAGAAGCTAAAGTAATATTCATACCGAAAGCTGGCAAAGCTTCACATGTGAATCCAAATGATTATAGGCCAATCAGCCTATCCTCGTTTCTCCTTAAAACACTCGAGAGACTTATAGATGCACACCTGAGGCAAACTATTAGTCCTGCTCATCGAGCACACACCCAACATGCATACCGCAAGGGTAGGTCAAGTGAAACCGCCCTGCATTCCCTGGTCTCAAGAATTGAAAGATCACTTAAAGTAAGAGACTTCTCTTTAGTAGCCTTGACATATGTGGGAGCAGATGTGCAGCTAGTAAGAACGGTGTACTCCGAACTTGGCGGTGCAACTGTTCGCAGAAATGTTAACAGAGGCACTCCGCAAGGAGATGTTCTCTCTCCGCTGCTTTGGGTTGCGGCTAATGGAAGTGGTGGCTTACGCGGATGATATTGCCATCTTCAAATGCGAAATGTTTCCTCAAACGCTGTGTGACCTCATGCAGACCGCACTGACAACACTTGCTCAGTGGACAAAATCTTGTGGCTTGGGCGTGAACCCAGCTAAAACGGAATACCAAACGGGTATACCATTAATTACAGACTACTGTATACCACAAACGACGTTCGACAAATTTTACGACGTCTATATCCGAAGCCGAAACGATTGGGACAACCTGTCCCACAGCAGAGCTAACGCCATTAACATCTACACTGATGGTTCGCTCGACGACAAAGTAGGAGGGGGAGTTTTTTTCTCCCAACCTAGATTTGAACTTATCGTTCCGCCTCCCTGACCACTAAAGTGTGTACCAAGCGGAAGTGGTAGCCATCCAGGAAGCTGCCACCTACCTTAGCACACTCAGGGTCAAGGAAGATAATGTATTTATATACTCAGATAGTCAAGCCGCCCTTAAAGCACTTGACTCACACACCAACAAAAACGAGAAGGCCAAGCTAACTTCGTCTTTGCCGAAGTATACCCTTGCAAATGTTTTAATACATCATAGTTTACGAACGTTAGCATTAAAACAAACAATTTTTATACTCTGTACCGAAGGTACATAGAGTATATTAAGTTTGTGCAAAAGTATGTAACAGGGAGAAGGAGTCTTTTCCGACCCTATAAAGTATATATATTCTTGATCAGCATCAACAGCCGAGTCGATATAGCCATGTCCGTCTGTCCGTCTGTCTGTCCGTCCGTCCGTCCGTCCGTATGAACAAACAGATCTCGGAGATGGACCAATGTTTCTTATAGCTGCAGGCAGATCAAGTTTATTTTCAATTTTTGCCACGCCCCCTCCCGCCCCCGCAATTCGGAAAAAACGTTTTATCTCCTACAGTTTTGTAGATAGACGTTTCATACCTTGTAGAGATAGTTAGTAATTAGCAAAATATATCGATTTGTCGAAGAAATGATAAAGATCGGATCAGCGGTTCTCAAGTTATGAGCAAAAAAGTATATTGCCCTCGCCCCACCCCCTCCCACCCATTCACAACTAACACCACACAATCTTAAAGAGAGAGAGAGAGAGAGAGCGGGAGTGAGAGTGAGAGGAGAGAAAGAGAGAGAAACTTTGAGATGAGCGCATTACCAGCATTGCATTCAGCTTCTACTCCAGGTACAGAGTATGTTATAGTCGGGCTTGACCGACTTTCTCACTTGTTCTAAATAAAATCCACCTTTCGACCGATAGTTCCTATGGCAGCTATAAGATATAGTCATCCGATTTTAACCAAAACTTCCAACTCTGTGTAAAAGCGTGTAAAACTAATAATTGCTGAAGCGGGAGGCGTTTACATTAAAAATAAAAAGTTTTTCTCACAAAGACCCACTTTTCGACCGATAGTTCCTATGGCAGCTATAAGATATAGTCATCCGATCCGGTCGGTTCCGACATATTATCAGTGTGCAGTAAAAAGAAGATTCTGTGCAAAGTTTCAGCGCGATAGCTTTAAAACTGAGAGACTAGTTTGCGTAGAAACAGACAGACAGACGGACAGACGGACAGACAGACGGACGGACAAAGCTCAATCGACTCAGCTCGTCGCCCTGATCAAGAATATATATAGTTTATAGGGTCGGAAATGAATATTTCTATGCGTTGCAAACTTCTGGGCAAAATTATAATACCCTTTGCAAGGGTATAAAAACACTAGGGAATGTCGCTTATCTCTAAACGAGATCGCACGACATTTTAGTATACACCTTATAAGGGTAACTGGACACCGCAACATAGGAGGTACCGAGTCTGCGGACAAACTGACCAGAATAGGAACCACCATCGAGCTCCTTTCAGAGAGGAGCACGATAGGAATGCCTATGGCGACATGTAAACTTCACACAAAAGCAGAAACACTTGTCTCGCTATGGACCGGTGGAAGAACCTTTCTTCCTGTGCAATAGCGAGGCCTACGTGGCCAACATTCGACCAAAAACGTACTACGTCACAGAAGGGACCACATATCATTTCTGGTGGGGACCCTCACGGGTCACTGTCTTATTGGCAGACACGCAACACGCCTAGGCGTCACTTATCATGACTTTTGCAGAAGTTGCGGACACGAAGAAGAGGAGGAGTCGGTACAACACCTTTTGTACCATTGCCCCGCCTTGAGTAGAAGGAGACTTAGGACACTTGGTAAACCTCTGCTACTCAACCTCTCGGAGACATCCGGGCTAGAGATCCCAGCTCTACTCAAATTCATTCCGTCCACACAAGGGTTCAGTATTGAGGACCCATCTCAGTAATATGGCATCGCAATGGGCCCAAAGTGGCCTAAGTGGGAGAGCGACTTGTCGCTCTCAGCCATCGCAACCTAACCTAACCTAGCAGCAGGTGGGTTGTTTGTGTGGAGTCGGATGTAAAGTGGTGGAGATCTGGTGGTTTTCTATAAAAACTTCAGTTAGACAATGAACCACAATCCTTTTCAGTCTTCAACAAAAAATGGTCCGTCCGTCCGTCTGTCCGTCTGTCTGTATGAACACCTAGATCTCAGAGATTGTAAGAGATAGAGGTTTAACATGTATGGGAGAAATGCCTCTTTTACACTAGTTTACAGCCAAAAAGACCCATTTCTACTGAACATTTTTTTTAGTGTAGTTTGGAATGGTGATCTCAAAAATCAATTTCAAAAAATTTTTCATGGCTCCGTTTTTGAAATATAATTTTTTTTTATTTTTTGGTAGGGGCACTTACATTTTAAGCCATATCTCACTTTATAATTGTCAGATAGAGTCAAGCAAGATAAGAATCGAAAGGTTATTTCGCTGCCGGTAATCGAGTAGAACATTGTTTTTAAATCGGTTCATTAGTTTGACTACAAAATCTAAAAATATTTCGAAAAAATCAATTTTTTGCTCGAAAATTCATTTTTGGTCGAGGGGAAAAAATATAAAAAAATTCAAAAAAATTATTTTTATTTTTTCTACATAAGAACCGCACTTCTACGAAGAAAAACAGATATCGATGATCAAAATCTGTGAACAAACACAGGAGCTGTAAGCAATTTAGTTCAAAAAAATGTGATATTTTCCTGAATATTTTAAAATAAATTTTCCTGTGCTTTGACTTTTGTTCCGTTTTTAATTTTTATTTTTGTTCTGCCTTTTCGTTCACTACATAATTTGACCAAAAAAACGAAGAAAAGAACAATGTTAATTTTTGAAAACACACAATATACTCAAATTTGACTGTTAGTTCCTGTACACAATTGGATCCATCTATGGTATGTGTTACACGATTTTCCTCACCAATACCTTATTTTCTTCGTAAAAGTGCGATTCTTAAGTAGAAAAAATAAAAATAGTTTTTTTGTATTTTTTTATATTTTTTCTAGTCGTTTTAAAATGAAATTTCTTGGATTTTCGAGCAAAAAATCGATTTTTTTGAAATATTTTTGGATTTTGTAGTCAAACTAATGAACCGATTTAAAAACAATGTTCTACTCGATTACCGGCAGCGAAATAACCTTTCGATTCTTATCTTGCTTGACTCTATCTCACAATTATGAACTGAGATATGGCTTAAAATGTAAGAGTACCTACCAAAAAAATTTAAAAAATTAATATTTCAAAAACGGAGCCATGAAAAAATTTTTGAAATCGATTTTTTAGATCACCATTCCAAACTATACTAAGAAAAATTTTCAGCTGAAATGGGTCATTTTTTTTTTTTTATTTTTGTAAACTAGTGTTATCTGCACGCAGATCAAGTTTGTTTCAAATTTTGGCCATGCCCCCTCCCGCCCCCGCAATTTGGAAAAAACGTTATATCTCCTACAGTTTTATAGATATACGATTCCTACTTTCTAGAGATAGTTAGCAATTAGCCAAATTAATCGATTTGCTGAAGAAATGATAAAGATTGGATGAACATTTCTCAAGTTATGAGCAAAAAAGTGAACCAAGCCCCCCGCTAACCCCCCTTCCAACCTAAAAAAAAATGTTGCATACTATTCGGATGGTCACCCTAAGGAACGCAGGAACACAGTTAAACAGGTTTATACTTCGATATACCGACTTTATTACGCTCTCGTTTTATATGATCCCAAATAGGTTTTCATTCTGTATAACTCTCAAATAAGCCCTCGCTGTTGACAGCATATAGACGAAATTGTGGCAATTTCTGGCAGGTACCCGGGCAAATAGTGTTTCTGGCTATAGGCATGGCCAAAAAATTGAATTGTCCTTTACTGCATGGTTTAAGCCGTTTGTTTTCTTCTTGCTACTTTGTATGGCTTTATCGCTGCATACGCACAGCAGAATGGAACGTGTTGGCTTGATTTGCATATAAAGTGGGCGGGATTGAGAGAAGAGTAAATTTGTTGTATTGACAGTTGAACGTTAACGAGTCGAAGAATGTGACACAGAGGGGTGTGTGTGTGTGTGTGTGAGGGTGGGAAAAACACAAGAGAACTCGGTGACAAGTTCCTTCGACACATACAAACGTTTACATGGTGTAAATGGTTAAGCGGGATAAAGGAATTTTCCAACATTTAGTCACGTTTTTATGGAAATTGCCCCGAAAAATGTCTAAATATTAAGGCATACCTGTCACATTTTGTTATCTGATGCCTCAATGTTGTCAACTCACCTGAAAAGAAAGAGAAATTTTGATCGTTAGTCAAGCCAATTTATTGAATTTTTATGAGGTTCATTAAAATAGTTTTTGCAACATTTCAACAACAATTGACAGCTTGAAAAGTTTTCATTTCCCCCAACAAAACTAAATGAAGTGAGACCAACTGGGGAAATGGCCGCAAACATTTTACCAATTAGAATGAGTTGGGTGAATAAAAGTTTTTGCCTAGTTTTTTTTTTTGGTTTGGTGTGCGAAAAGTGTTTCATAATTGCATTTTCCTTGTGGGCGGAAATGAAGAGAGAGGAAAGAAGAAATTTTATTTAAATTAAACGGAATCGGATTTGAGAGTCGGTTATGCTGATTGAAAATGTTTGAGGCATGGCAAGCAAAATCAATTTGAAATGATTATTTTCCTTCTTTCTTTCTTTTGTTTCTGCTCTAAGTAGCTCAATTTGGCCTTCAAAGTGAAAAGAAAGACACTTTTTTGGCTTCCGCCTTTGACCTGACATAATAAATATTTTACAGTAAATTGCACATTAAAAGCGAGCCACAAATTGCCGCTGAATGTGTGCAAATGACAGCGACACGAAAAAAAAAGAAAGTACAGCAAGAGAGCTCGAGGCAATTTCCGCCTGAAAGTAGACTACAGACTTAGACAGCCTACGTGTACAGGCAAAAGGCGTAACGAGCAAATTGCCTCAGCATATCCTTCTACACTTCCACTTCCTCTTCTCAATTAGGCTTCGACATTGTCAATGTCAAAGGAGCGCCAACGGAGCGTCTAAGTGTATCCTGGCCTCACTCAATATGTATCTTCTACTCGCCACAGGAATTGTGCATTTTGCTGTCACTTGATTAATTTAATGCTTCAACTTGAAATTGATGCCCCAATCTGCGCACTTGTGGTAATTTAATGAAGTTTTCAACACGCGTGTGCAGTTTTTTCTTTCCGTATTTGCATACGTTTCCAAATACACGCTCCATTGGCCCGTCTTGTTTACATTCTTAAGCTGATGCTGCGGCTGCTGGTCTCTGGTCTGACAGGCAGAAAGACAGACATATTGGCCGAAATAAAATATATAAATATTTGCCGCAAGAGAAAACTTCACTTTGGCTTAGCCACAGAGGTGGGATATTGTATAAGTAGTTGTATGCATTATATATGGGCTTATACAGGGTGTTTTTAGCTACAAAATCGAAGTTTTAAACAGCTTAAACAACTTATTCATTGTACAACTGTTTCATCAACCCGGGAGGTTAAATCATCAGTAGGCTTTTTGCTAAAGAATGCATGATTTCTAACTGCCTCTCCTTTCAATCATTGCCTTAATCAGTTGGGAATTGTAAAAGTAATGAAAGCAAAAATAAAAATTTTTGTAGTTATGCTTAGATAATTCTGAAAATGTGAAGCTGTAGGCGCATTTACCATGCTTACCTCTATTCAGTTTAACAAGTGGCGCAGTAGGCGGTCATTTAATTTAACAGCTCAGCAAATCGCTGAATTTTTGACATATTTTCTAGTACCTTGCCAAACATGGTCTATTTTACAACACATTCAGCTTATTTTATAGAGAATTAGCTGACCCAATTAACGTTATTTTGCCATATAAATTGTTTCTACTAAACGTTTCGGTTTTAAATGAATTATAACGATTCCAATGAAAGTGTGTGTAGATGGGATCTAAAGGGTGATTTTTTAGATATCTTTTTGGCAACACTGGTTTTGGTGTTTCACTGTCAAATATCTTCAGTTTGGTCTATAATTTAACCATGAATCGTCATACAAACGAACATATGAAGCATTGTGACGAAAATAATATTTATGTCTTCTAAGAATAGGCCTTAACATACATTTTTTGAGGCAGCGGAGACGAAATAATTTTTGAACTTGGTTCAGCTTCCTTCTGCACCCATCCGTGAACCCGAACCCAAAAAGTTTCGAGGGTTCGAGTGAACCCCTACCGATTTTCAGGAGGTTTGCAGCCCTGTTGTAAAAATCACTTTGCAATTCGTGCATGTGTGATTTAAAGAATTCTAATAAATCATTGTTTTCATTTAAAAGGGAGTCCAGCTCGCCGATGAGGCCAATTGAGGTTATTGTAGCCGCAACGTACATCCACACAATTGACGTCCTCACCGCCTATAAAGTAGATTTGCAAGTATTTATGTGGTTCGTTTGGCATTAGCAGCAATAAGCCTACTTTATAGAATATAGTGCTGACTATTAGTCGTCTGTCTTGTGTGTTATTTCTGTGCATGCACTAAATCAATGAATGGAATTCAGAAACAGGTTTGAGTCTGGATCCGTGCCCATGAGCAAGCCGCTCAATGGATCTAGTGGCGTCTCACATCCCGGCAGACTTGTTGTTGAAATTGAGCGCTTGTCAATTGGGAGCGGAATGTTCGAAGGAACGAAGTAGATGTAAATGCTCGTTGGGCTTTTTAACGCTGTCGGTCAATTGTTCTGCATGTGTTAACATCTGTGCGGCGCGCTGGTCTCCGCTCTACTTGTTGTTGTGGACTTCGAAAAGCTTGTGCCTCTTGTTATTGAGAAGAGCGCAGTTGCGACATTTATTTATTTCATATAATTGTTGATCTGTTCTTGCTGCCAACAAATTTCGTGTGTGTGTGTGTGTTGCTGCATTCATTCGTTGGCCCAAATAGCCACCCCTACGTGTTGCTGGCATTGTTTAGTGTAACACGAACACACGAAAAGCACGAAAAATTCTAAAAAGGTGCAGCTGTAGGCGCCCACTTCGTTCTTTCAGTTTAATTCAATTACAGTTTAACATGTGGCGCAGTAGGAGGTCATTTGATTTGACAGTTCCGTTACTTTAAGACTGTCAAGAGTGTCTCAAAAGAGAATTCCCCCTACTAATACAGAAGAGCCGAAACGTGAACATACACATACACAAAGACTTTCGTCAATTTGGATTTTCAGATATGCCTCTTACAGAAGATAGGCAAAGCCTGCTGTTGTAAGAACCAGCGTAAATTGGATCCTTGTCTAATTGAACTGGAGCTTGCTATTTACGTTTGGTTTCTTACATATCAAAGCTGCTTATTTCACAATTTTAGGGGTGCCCTGGAAATCTCTAGAGATTTTCGTATAGACGATTGCACTACAAACTAAACTGGGACTACTATATTATACTAGTAGATTATTTCAAAGAAAAACCGTACGCATCAAATCTTCTTGGCTTTGAGCAGGCGGTTTCAAATCGTTCAACTTTTGTCATCTAATCTAGTAGCCGGGCCCCTTAACATATAAATTCAAACAGCTTTAGTATGAAATGCTAACGTTTATACGAAAACCTCGGCTCGGCTGTTGATGCACATTATAGAATCGAATTTGGCACAGGCAAATTTAACCTTCGTAGCCTTTTCGATTTCTAATTACTTGAAGTCTGTTTACGAGGATTGCATATTATATTGATATAATATTTGGAAAAGGTCTTTATTGCTTGCTCTATCAAAATGAACTTATTGCAGATCTATAAAGAAAGCAAATTTGCCTCTATGCACTGAAAGAACATTTGTTTTTGTAATGTAATCGACGACTTCATTAGCGTCCATTTGACGGTTTTTTGGTTGTTGTTGGCGGAGGCGTGGTTCGTGGCGGCAGTGCTTCACCGTTTGCCACAGTTTGCTCTCCAATTAGCAACATCAGCATTGCAATACCCACAAACTAAAAAAAAGCAAATGAGTTATATTTTGTCATTTCAGGTCATTATACTACTTACAGCTTTGGTGATCCAATTCATAATTGTCACGTTAAAGTAAAGCTTCTACCTTTTATAACCAAAGTAATTCGAAATAGTTATTAAATGTGACCAATCTAATTAAAAGTTTGATTTGTTCCCTTTGACATTAAAATGTATTCAGAAAATAAGGTGAAGGTTGTTTGGAAATTTTACTGAAAGCGAAAAAATTTAAATAATATTTACATGCGTGCATGCTGCCTGGATCCCATGCTTGCCATTCATCGGCCATTTCAGGCGAGGAATCTGGACTATAGGGCGGTTGCAGAAGCGTTGGGATGGCCGACCTTGGCACACTTTCACTATCCGCATTGTGCATGTTCAAATGCTCCGTCACAATGTTTTTGGTTCATGACCACAAATTTTGGTAAATTTATTTCTTATCTCCCACAGTTTTCTAGATCGAGATTCTGTACTTTCTATCAAAAAATTGTCTAAATATAGTTCAGGCCAGACTGAAAACTCCTAATGGCTTGCCATATCAATTTCCACATGACAAATATATTTAAAAAAAAAATTTCCAGAAATTTTCAAAATAAAATACCGACCGACCAGCCACATAGGGGGGTGTCACAGAAATCTGAAAGATACTTACTTTACTGGGACTTGAGCTGAGTAACTCGAAAACTGAAAACGGACAGCTTAGCCCACTCGACTATCATCCATATGCTACAATAAGCGTCGAAATCAAATTTCAGAATAATTGAAGTTGGTAATTGTGCGCATTACTTGTTCATGCTCTGTCTCTCTCTGTAAGAGCGTGTCCACGCAATTCTCTCAAAATTTGCCTTCTCGTTTTCGAATTACTTGGAGTCTCCTTACGAGGATTGCACATTATATTGAAATATTGAAACTGGTTTTATTTATATTGAAAATAAACTTGATCTGCCTGAGAGTACTAGAAGCTTATGTCCCATACATGTGAAACCTCTATCTCTTACCATCTCTGAGATCTGATTGTTTATACATGGCGATATCGACTCGACAGGATCGAAAATGTAAAAAAAGCTCGAAACAGGCATATTTAAACTTAGCCTTTTCAATTTCTAATTACTGGAAGTCTGTTTACGAGTCTTTATTGCTTGCTCTCTCAAGATAAACTTATTGTATATCTATATAAAGACATTTTTGCCTCTAGTCTCTATGAGGGGTGTATGGTGGTGGACCATTTACCCATGGTGATCTTGTTGACTGAGTGGTGGTGGTGCTTGGTGCCGGTCCCGGGTTACCATTTACCACAGATTGCTCTCCAATTAGCAACATCAGCATTGCAAGTCCCACAAACTAAAGAAGAAGAAGAGCTATATTTTGTTTTCAATATTATCATATTACTTACAGCTTTGGTGATCCAATTCATGATTGTCACGTTAAAGTAAAGCTTCTACCTTTTATAATCAAAGTAATTCGAAATGGTTATTGTGACCAATCTAATTAAAAGTTTGATTTGTTCCCTTTGACATTAAAATGTATTCAGAAAATAAGGTGAAGGTTGTTTGGAGATTGAGTATTTTTGCTCTATAGAAGATGCGTGATTTTTCGATTCTCTTTTAATGATGTCTTTCACTGACCGTTTTAACGAGAGCCAACTTTCAAAGTGTCTTTTGCTTAAGTATGCTTGGCTGTGAGTGGGTTTAAGATTCGTAAAAATTTGCGAGAGAGAGAACTCAAGAGGAGAGGAATAAAGTCTTTGACGTGTGTTTTTCGTTCAAAGGGTATTGCCCCATAAGCTATTTACACTCTTGATTAGGGCGACAAGTTGAGTCGATGTTGCAATGTCCGTTCGACTGTCTGTTAAATGGACAAACTGTTCCCAAACTCTATCTCCTCCTTCCACCCTTTTACCACCTTTATGTGTCTATTCGATTGATATTCCAAATTGAATCAAATTTGAAAAACAATTATTGTTTTCCTTTTCATTCACCCTGTACCGGCATACGAACACATACTTGAATTCTCATCTATCTACTAAGTTATGTTCATATGACAAAAAAGCGTAAACAAGTTTGCAATTTTTCCTGTAGCTTTTTTCCTGCCTCACAGCAGAAACAACAATAGACACACAAGAACAACCAGACACTAAGTTTGGTTTTGTATGCATTAAACAAAAAAACAAAAAAAAAAATTAAAAGGGGAATAAGAAAGAAATACCAGCACATGTTTTATTTAGTTTTGTTGCCTGCATTTCTTCTCTTGTGTGCGCTAGTCGGTTTATTGGACTTTTCAACTTTGCCAACTTTAAAGGCGTACCAAAGTGGTAAAAAATGGAAAACTGAGTGAAACTGCTGCAGCAGCAGCGGCAGAAACATTCAGGAAAGACAGCGAAACCATTACTTTTGTGCTTGCCCAGAACGTGCCTCCTGGGGAGGGATAAGGATGGGACACACAATCCGCATGACGAGACAGCTAAGTGGGCAAAGATGGGGGGGAGCTGACAGACTGCTGCAGTGTTGCAGCATCATTTGCTTAACATTAAACATTTAAAACTCATTCAGGAGTGAAAGGAAAATGGAATTGGGTCTTATTTCGGAAAGAATGCCTCAGTCAGTTACTCACTTACCCGCTCACCGCTCACGATTTGCCGAGTTGCATTTGACTTTATTTCAATTTATTTGTTGTCTTTTCGACCCACGCACGTTAGCGGATTTCTATTAAATAGAAGCAAACTGACAGAAAACAGACACAACTCAAGGTTTCCAGCATTTTTGTGCAAATGTGCGTCTTGGGGTGCACACAAATGTATGTAGTTCATATCAATTTATGCAGGACGTGATGCTGCCTCTGATGGTGGATAATTTAAGTAGAATGCGAGCCACGGTGCCCCTCCACCTTCCCTCAGTCAGTTAAACTGGAGCTTGAAGAGAGGTAATAAAAAATATTGCATTTTCCCCTAAGGAGACTTTGCAATGAACCTGGGTCAAATGCTTCAAGTTTGGAAAAGATTTAATATTATAAAGAATTTTGAAAAGTGTTCTGGGTCAGTTTTCAGACATTTTAAAATTATAGAAAAGTCAGTATTTCCGACTGTTGTCTCATAAGAATTAAGTTTAGACTTTAAAATTTATATTTATATGAATATGCAGTAAATGAAGTTAAAGTTATGTGTTAAACGTATGTACTTGAAATGTATGTATGTATAAACTTTGGATAAGCTTATCTCTATTACTCTATTATTTCTCTATTTCTTTTTGTTCTTACTCATCGTCTTCATCTTGGCAAACGCAGCAGCTTATCAGCTCTTATAACTTTTCCGCAATTTTACTTACAACTAAAGTGGTTAATTTTATTTGCATTTTTATTAAAAATCCATATGGCGCCCGAGCAGGCACCGCATCAATTTTTTTTTCAAGACAAATAAAACATCATATTTAGATTGAGGTTTTCTTTTTCTTTAGTAGAGTGTTTTGTATACAAAAATATACTCCATTTGGGAGGGTTTAAACCCCTAAACCACCCCATTCCCATGGAGTATATTATTTTATGCAAAATACTCTACTATGGAAAAATGAACCCCCCCAGGCAGAGTTCCCTTTCTGAATATGAGGTGAAAGAAAAGACCAGTTTGACCACCAAAATGTATATCCAACTGAGTAAAATAAAGAAGACCTACAGAACAATAACAACGATAACTTTACCTATGAACAAATGTCGAGCAAGTCGAACTCATAAGCCAACCAAGGCATATAAGCAAATAGCCCGTCAATAGTTAAAAATGATCGCTAATCGTCACAATGCCTTGGGTTTTGTTAACGTATTTCAAATATCCGTTTTTCATTTTTGGTCAAAATTGGGAATAATTTTAACAAAATCAAAGTCGAAATAATTTATCATATTTTAATAATTTAATTTAATTTTTATGCTTTCACATAATTGCATCAAGTTTTATGAAAATCGGACAACTATATACCATAGCTCTATACTAAACTATATGTCTGAAAAAAGTCTTCGTAAAAAAACCTTTTTTGTTTTAAAGATATCGCTCCCCAACTTGCTAACACACAATTCTGACAAGTTTGTTTTAAATCAGATGACTATAGCGACCATGACCATAGGTACGATCGGTCGAAATAGTAGTTCAAGTGAGAAAATTTTTTTGTTTTCAATAGTAACATCTTTATACATACTTTCCAGCTATAAATTTTATCTGTTTCAACAGAATTTTTGGAAGTTAGCTCATATAACAAACAGGCAGTGTCATGCTCTAAGGGTATATAACATCGCCTCTATTTTTGTATTTCTTATGATCTTCCTACGCGTTTCGGTCGCATTTTGCGCCTTAAATTACAAACATTCTAATTACATATCGTACACATACACTTATGTCGTCAATGCGGTTTATTGTTCGCTCTCTCTGTTGTATTTGAAGGATTTCCAGTGTCAGTATTGTTATCTTTCTCTCCCTTTTTTGTCCAGCACTTTGAAATTGTTAATATCAGCTGAGTGTCCAGATGTTGCCAAGTGTTATGATATCGCTGTGTTTGTTTTGGTGATATTTGCATCTCCTTTATCTCCGCAATCGCTCGGTTTGTCTTCCCAATGTATACTCCGTCGCAAGCCTCTTCTTCTATTCCCATACATGTTAATTCGTACACAAAATTCTGTTGTTGTTCTTTACCTATTTCGTCTTTTGCGTTTGTAAACAGTTTCTTTGTGTGTGTTTTGGCTTTGTAGGAGAACGTTATTGGGTGAAAACTCATTATTCTTCCAGAATCTAGGGTTTTTGATTCAAGTCGTACTCAAATCCTTAAAATTTTTGATTAACTCGGCTTAAGAATTTTGGGGACTATTCTGATTTTATTACCGCTTGGTATATATGTATTAAGCTAAGGTCCCACAGGCAAATAAAATTTGAGCACATTGTGCAAACAAAGTTTGCCTTCAACAGTAAATGTTTGCGTAAAACAAATTGAGCAAATATTTGCTCTTAAAAAGTTTGCGCAAATATTTCCCCTCCGCCAATAATTTGCGTAAGTGTTCACACAGCTTGGGGCAAATTTTATTATACATTTCTTTGCCCAATCTACTAATTTTATAAATCAATAGGCTGATTTGGTTGAGCAAACAATATAATTTTTTTGAAGTAAGAACAGAAAAGGCATGGGCATGAACAGTCACAAAAACAACTGCTTACTGATTTTATGCTGCGGTACAGCTCTGCAATGGGTAATGGGTGCTTGTGCAAGAAGAAGCAAATGGTCACACTGCGCTTTTTAGCAACTGGAGATAGCTATCGGTCATTGCAGTATGTTTTTCGTATTCCACACAATACAATTAGCAAGATTGTGCCTGAGACTTGTGTTATAATTGATATATCTTCTCATGAAATATTAATTAGTAGTAAGTTCTTTAGTGTTTAGGTAAATACAGCATTGTGTTAATGGCAGTGGCGGATGCAAAGTACAAAATCTTGGATTTTGACGTCGAAACAAATGGTCGCGTTTTTTAAGGAGTTTTTCGTCAAACTTCTTTATATGAGGCCATGTTCTCTAACAGGTTCAACATTCCCGACGACGCACCCTTGCCACAGCGTGAGATTGCTGTTCCATACTTAATGGTGGCCAATGATGCTTTTCCTATAAGCAGAAGACTATTGAAACGTTTGCCCAACGAAATTGATCGTTAGTCGAAAGGGTATTTAATTACCAACTTTTAAGAGCTCGACGTGTTATAGAAAACACTTTTGGCATTCTTTCAGCGCGATTTTTACAACAAGGTCCGGGGGTACTGTGGAAGTCACCTTCTGTAGGATCATTTTTGGCCTTCTCGTCTCTATAACATTTCGTGGTATATTCATATGTCCTGGTATGTAGTGGAACTCGACTGCAGCGAGCTTTGTGTGATTGTTTGTCTTTTCAAATAATTGTTTAAGCGATGTAGTTGTTCTGCTGCATCTTGCCAAGCAATTGCACACTTTTTCGACTATCAGTATGATGGGAAGTTGTGACCGAAAGTACAGACGATATCAGCTGAAATTTATATAATTTTTATTTATTTGGTGGTCTTGTGATTTATTTGAATTTTTCTTGCTGTATTGCGTAAGCCAAAAAAAAAATTTTTTTTCAATATTTGCCTTGTTTGCTCTTACAATTTGCTTGCAAGAGCAAACTCCCAAACCCGCCAACAAAATTTGCCGAGGGTGTTCCCACTAGGCAAATATTTGCTTCAAATTATTGGTGCACAAACATAGGCAAAGGCTACTTGGCAAATATTTGCGCGCAAACTATTTGGTGTTCCCACTAAGGGCAAACAAAATGGGCAAATATTTTCAAATATTTGCGCAAATTATTTGCCTGTGGGACCTTACCTTTAAGCACGAAATGTGTTTAACCTTTTACCGTAAGCAAAATGCGTTTCATTTATAATCTGCGATTATAGCTGAAATTTTCTTTCAATAACACGAAAGTTTGGCAACCTTTCAAATTCCTTTTTCCACTTCTAAACTAAACAGCTTCCATATTTAAAAAAAACTAAATGCCAAATGCTTTTATAAGTTTTTTTGGGTATAAAAAAAGAGAAAAATTCTAGTCACAGTTGACTGCTTTCATTACCCACTGAAAATGTATTTATAAACAAACAAAAACATAAACACACACACACACACACATAGGAAATATATTCTTTTGTGGTTTTTTTGCGCTAAAAGAATATTCATTCATTGGTTATGCTGGATGAGCAGAAAAAGGCCTGACTTTTGCTTGCCTGCATAGAAATCCCACATGCCATTTCCATGCGCTGTCAAAACATTATAAACTCATTTCAACTGGCGACGATGAAAAAGTTGACCCAGGAGTTTGGGTTTGGGTTTTTGGGGGTGGTTCGCTTCACTGAGTTGAGAGGCCAAAAAATCTGGTGACAAAACTCTGCATGTTGCAAGCACTTTTTACTCGCTCACTTCCGGGCATAACGCATTTCCGTTGCTTTTGTTATTGTGCGCCTTGGCATAACAGTTAACAACTAGGTGACGCTGCCATGGGATGATGAAATAGCCAAGCCAGGCAGCCAGCCAGCCAGCGGCAACGCACGTCAAAAGTTCAATTAACGCGGCCAAAAGAGTGAGTGAATGAGTTGAGTATGCTCGTGTAGCTGCCATAGTTCACTTGAGTTCAAAGTGGGATTGAGACCCATTTGCCATTGGAGGCTTTGAAAGAGGATTGCTACATTTTGATACAGTGGTTTAAGCTATAAGAAATATTTTAATAAAAGCAAACTCACTCGCTAGACTAAAAAGTATATAGATTTCTATGATGTTCCTCCTCATTTGTCAATCAAAAGTCAAATTACTCTTTTTCAGTTGAGTAACTTTTTAACCAAAATCCCCTTCAAACCTCATGTTTGGCGAAAATTTGCAAATTTTCCTAGTCTCATTTTACCCGTGTGCCACCTTTTGCTGGCTTCTTCAACTTTGTAATTATCAAAAGTTTTGTCACTTTTTGTTTTGTGGCATTCCAGTTTAATTGGGCAACAAATTAATTTTCACTTTTCAATTACACGAATAACTCGATTAAAGAACTCTTCACTTTAAAGTTCAAAAATTGCATTAAAAATAAATAAAACTTGGGAAATTTGTAACTGGAGACCTGAAATTGCTCTATTGTTGAAGAGACATCAGAGATTGCCCCACTAGGGCCGGGCCACTTGCCACAAACAAAACAAAAAAGGTTAACCAAGCAGCAGCGCAGCCACCTGCTCTGCCTCTGCCTCCGCCTCTGCTCAGTCAGCAGCGCTTGCGCTTAATGCCTTTTCAGTCCATCGCGAGACACAAAACCGACAACAACACAACAAAAAAGAGAGAGAAAAAACGAAAGAAAAACTCGCGCGCGTTTTTGGCAATTTCATGGACAATAAACTCATTTTGTATTAACCACAAAAATCAACAAACTGTGCAAAAAAACAAAACCGCGCCCATGTGTATATAGAAAGCTGCAAGAAATGTGTGTTTATTTGCTCTTGGCCCTGAAGCCGCCACACCACACACAGACAATTTGTCAATATTTTTCCACAAAAGGAATAGCCGCACATCAGCCTCATCATTAACCTCATACTCCACCCTTTTCCCCCCCTTTGGAATCAATGAGTGTGGATTAAACGTAATGAGCCATTTGCTTTAGGGATTTTCACTTGACTCTTGCATATCATAATTATTAAGGTAATTTCTATAAGTGTAAAAAAAATAAACACTTCCTCGGAAATGTCACAAAAATCTCACACAGCAAAAACAAAATAACATTTGCTTTTCATGCTCAACTTTGTTGGGATTTTGTCTAGTCTTTTTCGTATAAATAATAAAATGCGACTGTCTGTCGCAGTTCTTTGTTCGCAAAGCTATGAACTAGAACAAAAAAACTGTCAACATTTTTCACATAAACTGAACAATGTAATCGTATGTTTAGGTGACAGATAGAATTATCTTCAAGATGGGAAAGCGGCTTTAAAAGAGGTGTGTCGACTGACATTTTCAATATAAAAGAAATTAATTACATTTTGCACGAAATAACGACACGTGAGCGGGTTCGAAATGGTCTACTATCAGGCATGTTCTCGAATTGTTAGTGCAACTTAATTTGCCTTCCAGTCTTTAATTGTTTAAGAAACCTTTCTTTTGTTTAATGTATCCAGATTTTGGTTGGGCAATCGAAAACGAAGAATGAAACCTAAAAGTCAGCCTCTCCCATTTTTGACATTTTCATTTTATGTCGTTTTGCTTAGAATTCTAATTTCCTTCTAGAAGGGTTGTTGAAAATATTATCGATATATAGAAATATCGAAATGTTTTCCCACAATTACGAATATCATTATTGCATTTTTTGAGGTGATATATCGGAAACCAAATATTTTTGGTGATATTTTCGGTGATATTTTTGTTTAAGCCTTCGGTCACACAGTTGCGAACCAGAGAACTGCAAAAATCACTTTTTTCTTGATTACGTCATGCATAAAAATTCTTACTCACATTTAATCATGTCACGAAACTCTAGACTCAACTCAACTCAATTCAAACCGCAATGGCATCGGACGGTTGAACTAGAACTTTTTGATGCGACACTTGTTTGTATGTTCGATCAAACAAATTCAGCCAACTCAGGCCAACGCATTGCGAGAGACATAGGAGAGAGAGAGAGAGAGAGAGAGAAGACAGACAGTTTATTCATACGAGATGATTTTCGTTCGCTCAGAATAATCGTCGTCGAGCAAGCGATCAAATCACCCGAACTGAATGTAATGAAGCGAACCTGATTATTAATCAGAGCACAGATGAGGTAAACCTAGATAAAATGTTTGCTCGGTGCCTCTTCGCTGCTAGCTGGGCTGCTATGGCGCTCAGGTTGGAACCTCGCCCTGTCTTGCTCTTTCGCGGTTGGGTTTTGTTTGCACCAATGCTTGCCTGATGGGTTAGAGTGAGACAGGGCTCTGACGGTTCGAGTGCGTGACAAAAACGGTTCGAGTTCGTGACGAAGGCGGTTGCAGTCTGAAACAAAGCTTCTTTCGACCGAGCAATCATTCAGTCTAGGTTTAGATCGTCGTTGAATGTGTGAGCGATTTGCAATCGAATGAAGCCGTTCTCTGTTGCGAACAACTGTTTCTTGTGCTCTGGACATGTAAAGGCGCATTTAATTGCAAGTTATGAAGATGCTTGGCTTAAATGCAGCTCATTTTTAAAAACGGTAAATCGAAGTACGTCCGCACACGGATCGTATTGTTTCGTAGCGACTTTACTTATAAATGGCGTTCGATTTGAAGTCACATGAGTTTAAAGGAAGAATATTATTCTTGCAGCATGACGACTATCGTCAAGCAGTGACAATCGTCTATAGACATGCTTCATGCATATTGTTCTCGCCTTAAATACAAGTGATTATTGGATAAATTTTTTTTATGCTCTATTTTGAAAGAAGAATTTTTAAGTACAAAAATAATATCTTTTGTTAATTAAATAAATTTAATCTATATTTTTAAAGCGCAGTCAGATTATAGTTCTTATTGCGTGTCAAATTTCGCCTCAATTACCTAAAAAAACCTCTTTATTGTTAAGATCCGAGTTTCTAGTGAAAATTATCGAAAATATTGATGTTTTTGACATCAAAATTGTTATATCGAAATGATACTTTTCCAATATCGCCAAATTTATCGATATAGATATTTTTGAAATATTCGACAAGCCTAGTATCTAGTGCAGTGGTGCCCAAAAGCCTATCCCATGCCGGCATTTGTTTCTTTGCTTTTTGCTCATGTCACACAAGCGCAAAGCTTGATTGTGTGAGTTTTGGTACCACTGATCTAGTACCACTCTCGCTTGTTCCAGTAGTTTGCCAAAAGTCCCCATTCAAAGTCTGAAGTAACAAGACGAATTTCTCTCATTCTCTTGGGTTTTATTATTTATGTTAAATTGGAAGTTTGATAAATGTCAAGCCAAAACAAAGTATGGATATGGCTGTATCCCCAAAGGTAACTGTTGCTTCAAAGCATATTTTTTTTTGGTAGTTTTAGCGGGAATTACACCTAATTACACCCAAATAATATAGATCAGGATTGCTAATTTTTTCTGAATCGAACCGAAATCAGACCGTAACCGAAGCTTGGTTTGGTTTCACGCAAACCGCTAAACAAAATCGGAAACTCCGAAGAAAAACGGTTCGTTTCAGTTAACTGAAAACCAGCCTTATATCCAGAGCTCGCCAATAACTGTTGCCGTACTTCCCTTTGCGGTTCGCGCACTAACATAACCGAAAAAAAACATACACCCTGGCTCTCTCTCTGAGCACAACATTTCTATCCGATTTGTTTTGGTTTTCAGTTGAGCTATACTTGTTATGCTCATTCGATGACCACTTATAGAGAGCGATCCGACTGAGCGCTCTCACAATAACAGTCAGCAGATGAGCAAATAACTGAAAGGCTCAGCGCAAACGCTCTTTGTTTTGTTTGTGTTCTCGCACACACACGCACACAAATGCAAATGACTTTTATTTTCTCCGCTAGCGTTCAAACGGTCTGCGATTGAGCAGAGCAAAAGGGAAAGAATGAAATGGGTTGTTTTCTGAGCGCAGACCGATACATTCAAGAGATGACCTGAACGGTTCATCTCTGACTCTTTGCTTAAAGGGTCTGTAAATAACAGTTATTTTTGGACAACAAAAAACGGTTAACAGTTATTTGCGAGCTTATATCAGAGGTTCAACAACAACAACAATAACAGAAAATTAAAATTTATATAAACTAAGATTTTAAATGATTTAAGTCGGGTGTAAGTTAGAGATTTAAAAAAGGCGTCATGGATAGTTGTTTATGATGTGTGAACTATGAAAATGAACTGGATCTGTGATAGGAGCTGGATGAACTGGGATTGGAACTGCCACAGTCACACCCCCTTAAACGATGTGTGGATTCAACTGGGTGATCAAAAAAGATAAAGCTAGATGCTGGCTTAAGAGTCTGGTTGTTTGGTTGCTTGCCAGGTTGTTTCGTAGGAACTTGGAATCCATATGTTGTTGAAATCTTTGTCTATATGGTGTGAGGCTGATGTATGCCTGTAGCTAAGTCGTCGAGTTGACTGTGTGAGTGTGCGAGTGTAGATCCGATAGGAACCAAGGCTTCTTGAGTGGCTAGTAGAGCCAGGTTGAAGAAGCTCCTTGTACTCTGTTATGAAGTTTCATGTTGTTTGATTGTTTCTGTTCGCTGCGAATAGCTTAATCGTCTGCAGTTGATGTTCAGCTCGGCATTTTATTGATGTGAATTTGCATAATGTTTTTTGCACATTACACTGTTGTTGTTGAGTTTTCTTTATACATAAATCGACAACCGCCACAATCGATTGCTGTTTTGTTTGTTCTGTAGAAAAACATTTATATTCAAAATTCAAGTATACACGTATTCAAAAATTTACACGCGATTATAAACGCTTACTAATCGCACGCAAATCGCTCACAAATCGCTTCTGTCTGCCCTTGAGCAGATGTTTTATCAGAAAAGTTGAATGCCAGCGCGTGTCACAATAAAATCAAATTTAAATTTACGCTAAATACTTGCTTGGTAAACACGTGACTTGAAAGTGAAACCAACTTAAACGAAATTTTGCAATAAAAAAAAACGTTAATTTGCAAGTTTCTTTATGCACTCGCCAAAAGCAATTAAGAATTAACATTCTCATTTGATTACAAACAATAAAAAAGGAACAAATATCAACAGATATAATCATTTAGATAAACAAGCAAATGTTAAGCACATGGCGACACTGCCGCCTGCTTAATTAACTTTTAATTAAATTACAAAACGTAGAAACCTAAACCTTTAAACAAAAAAAATATTATGTTCCATAATTTCAACCGGGCGACGTCGTAGCCAACTAAAAAACAAAGGCAGTCGCCCGGATGGCGCGCCAGTATATCCTTTCGCTTCTAAACCTCCACATCCTCCACATAGTTTAACATTAGTTGGCAGCATTTGCAATTGTAATGTCTGCTTTGTAAAATGCAACCAGCCGGCAAAATGTGCTCTAAGGTGGTGATGGTGGGGTTATGTGTATACCATTAGGGTCACAGCCACTTGGTATGTGGGTGGGCGTGGCAATTAACATGGAAACCATCTCATCGTATGCAAAATGCAAAAAAGCCATGTCTATTATAAGTATTTTTGTTTGTTGGCCAAAGAATGAAAAAGCAAATTATATGGAGATTACAAGTAAATGCACAAAATTGTTGTTATAGAGGGGAAAATGACATGGAAAAGCGTTTGGAGGAAAAGTAATCTGTACAAGCAATTGAGAAGCAGATTGTACACTGTGGCCTGAAGCCCGTTAAAAGCTACATTTGCGAGCATTTATCGAACATTTTTATATTTGCCTGCCACAAGACACTGACTTATCAAGCTGCCCTCGTAAAAAATTAATATAAACTTACCACAAAAAAAGAAATAAAAAACAAATTCAAATCGACTTTAAACGCCTGGATAATTTTAATGCTTAATATTCAAATGGCTAATTAAAATGATAAAAAGAAGAAAAATCATCCGATTTATTTATGATTTTACAAAAAAATATATAAATAAAATCCCAGGCAAGAGTGCAAAAACTCGCCTGACAGCATTGAAATTAATTAACACAGAAAACTATTGAGTGAGAAAACAATAAGCACAATTTACATGAAAAATTAACAAGCGAAGCATAAATTTAGCTCGAAAGCTTTTGCAATTGGACGTTATTCCACAAAACAAACAAAAATAAATAGAATTAATATTATTACGAAAAGAACGCAACTTGAATAATCAGAGCGTATTGTTAAAGAGTTGAGATTTTTCTCCAGCTCCCATGCCACTGAATTGAATTGAATTACCCAAAATGTCACACCATCCACCAGCTACCAGCGACATTTCCAATGACATTTTGTGCAAAAATTTGTGGACAGCGATGCTAATGAAGCCACCAACTTTTGCCATATATATCAAGTGCAGAGCGAAAAGAGTAAATGCTAAATCAATTTACAGACATTTCGCTGCAATTGAGGTTGGCCACAAATTGGTTTTTGGCATTGCCATTGCAGGACCATGTCATAAATTGTATTAAGAGCCTGTTCCATCTTTTGCTGTATGTTGTCCGTCTGGTTGATTTGCGACTTGTCGCAGCAATCAAGGAGTAGGCCAAACAGAAGTTGACCCCAAACAGAGAATGGATGGGTCGCAGTTGTCAAAAGTAAAAAGACATTTGAACTTAATTCCAGTTGGATCTACAATCAAAAAAAGAATAAAGACGGGATCTAAGCAGACAACCTCTAAAATCAAGCCTAGATTTTTGAGCTCGAAGAAGGCTTTATATTAAGCACGAACCCATGAATCATTAAACTTCTGTTTATATACGGTTACTATTTACATTGTCAGTGCGTGCTTATCGCTCCATTTATATACAGCGTCTCTGCGTTCGTCTCGTCTGTCTGTTGCGACTGACTCGTGGTCCATTCTGTGTTTAGTGTGACCATCGTCTCTGTCTTCAACCTTACCTTAACACTAAAATATTTATCGATATATTTGGCGGCTATTTTCAAATAATTTCAAAGTTCCCACAAAAACAAATTTTAATAAACCAAGAATACATTTTCTTGGAAATATTGAATTTAATATGAATCAAGATTATATCTTCTTATATGTAAGCACAAAAATTTCTTAAAATAAAAATAAATAAATTTTTGATGTGAAACATCTTTAATTTTGGTACGCACGATTTAGTAGGAGAAAAATTTGATTTCAGCGTCACGTGACGCTGAGGTCAACATATTTTGTGTTGTGTCCCAGGGGAAGAGGAGTAAAAATGGGCAATGGGCGGAAAGAGGAGGGAAAGTGGAGGAACTTGACAGTGACATAACAGTGACTTGCCAATGACTGGACAGTGACTATGCAGTGACTAAACAATAAATTAACAGTGTCTAAAATGTAACTAAGAAGTGACACTTACTTAACAGTGGCTTAACAGTGACTAACCAGAAACTATACTGTAACTAAAGAGAAAGTTAACAGTGACTAAGCAAAGACTTCACGGGGACTAGTGAATGACTAAACCATGAATGAACAATGACTGAATAGTGATTAAAGTGAGACTTATGAGGGACTAAAAAGTGTAACCGAACAGTTGCTTAAAAGTGACTGAACGGTGACAAGATGGTAACTATACAGTGACTCGACAGTGACTAAGCTGTGACTTAACAGTGACTTGACAATGTCTAAACAATGACTAAGCAGTGACTAAATAGTGACATGACAGTGACTTAACAGTGACTCAATAGTGATTTGACAGTGACTTTAAATTGATTTTACAGTGACTTGACAATGACTATACAGTGACTAAGCTGTAACTTAACAGTGACTTGAAAGTAACTTAACAGTGACTTAATAGAGACTTGACAGTGACTAATCAGAGACAGTTTGTTTCCGGAGACTTCACAATGTCTAAACAGTTACTTGAAATTGACTAATCAGTGACTAGAAAGTGGCTAAGCAGACCCTAAACCATACTTAAATAGCTTTTAAACTTAGCATTATGTTTCACATCAAAACCTTGTGAGTGTTCAGGACACTCACACCTATTTTTTTTAAAAAAAGATTGGTCGTCTCAAATTCAAAGATAGTTTTTCTGTGATTTAAATAGTATATGTTCTTAGGACAAAAAGTGAGAAATCAATTCTCAATTTTGGCTCGACGCAGAAAAGTCGAAATCAATTGCCTTCTTGTTACGGACTTGTTCTTCAGCTCATGTAAAAAACGAGAGCGCAAGTTAAAGTCGGCTCTAACCGACTTCGATATACCCGTTACTTATGGAAAAACATGTTTAACAGTGTTCCTGCGTTCCTTAGGGTGAACATCTGAAAAGTATGCAACACTTTTTTAACTCGACTATTTTTCACATTTTTGCTCATAACTTGAAAACCGCTCATCTGATCCTTATCATTTCTTCGGCAAAATTTATTCGTTTTGGTAATTTCTAACTATTTCTGGAAGGTACAAATCGTCTATCTTTAAAACTGTAGGAGATATAACGTTTTTTCCGTATTGCTGGGGCGGGAGGGGGCGTGGCCAAAATTTGAAATAAACTTGATCTGCCTGCAAGTATAAGAAGCATTTGTCCCATACATGCCAAACCTCTATCTCCTACCATATCTGAGATCTAGGTGTTCATACAGACGGACGGACGGACGGACGGACGGACAGACGGACATGGCTATATCGACTCGGCTGTTGATGCTGATCAAGAATATATATACTTTATATGGTCGGAAATGATTCCTTCTGCCTGTTACATACATTTGCACGAGTTTAGTATACCCTTTTTACTCTACGAGTAACGGGTATAACAAATGTACGACATACTTTCTTCTTTGATGAGCTAAGCAAGCGCAATGTCTTCAAGAACTTTTCGTTTTGAAGAATTGAAAAGATCCAAATTTATATTTTCGGATTCGTGCTAGATTTCTCTGGGTCTAGTACTATTTTTAGTGAAATTGAAAGTTTGTATGACTTTCCTACAGCTTTACAGCTCTCGACAGCGCACGAGCAAAATAAGCAAAGCAAAACAGAAACTTTGGAAAGCTCTTTACTCGTTTTCTTTAAATTTAAATCAAAGCTAGGTCATTCCTTATTTTCTGTTTATACAATACTACTCTAGCGCAGCAATGTGGACTCACCGAAAGTATACGAGCTTACACTGCTCTCATTTGTAACAACAACGAAGTGCTTGTAGCTAAACACACACATGCAACGCCAAAAAGAGCATGTGTGTTTTGCCGGCTCTTGATTTAAATTAATCTTTGTCCAGTTTTCAGTGTTTGGTAACATTTTTGGTCTCAGAAAATAACTTGAAACTCTTTTTAGCGAATTTCAAATCTTGTGAAAATATTCCACAGCCTTTAAGCTTTCTGTGGCCTTTGAAAGCGTTTGGACCATTTTGTGTACATTAAGTGAATATTTTCTTCATAAGTAACTAAACACCGATTTTTAAAGTTTGTGAACGTTTTCTACAGCTTTAAAACGAACACTTTTCTGACTCGACAGCAAAAGTATAGAAGCTCTTTGTTCCTCTTTTTCAGCATTAAGTGGAGCACGAAGAAAGCTTTTTGTCCATTTTATATATACTAAGTGAATGCTTTCTCAGTAAATTAGTTCAAGTATCGATATCGAATACTTGTTGAATATATTTTTGGAAAGTATTTGTGTAAGTTTCGGCCAATCAGTGAATCAGTCAGTCAGTGAATCAGCTGATTCAGGACACTCTCTTTTATAAATGCAGGGATTACTGATATTAGGTGGGAGGTCGTGGGTTCTATTCCGCCTCTGAACATCTAAAATGAAAAGATTTTTAATAGCTTTTACACATAGGGTCACCTTCACCAGCTATTGGCGCCAGCTGTGAAGTAACTAGCCATGAAAAGGCAAATTCTCAATCTTTGCCGTTCGGATCCGGCGTTAAACTGTAGGTTAAAGCACACACGCCAAGAGATCGTAAGAAGCCCTAAACTTATTCGATATTACAATTTTAACAACCCTACCTTGAAGCAAAAAGTTAAAGTTTTTCAAAGCTTTTTGCCAGTTTTTGAGTATATTAAGTAAGTCTTTTATCATTTAGTAGCTTGAAACTATTTTTATCGAAGTTCGAAGATTTTAAAAGCTTTCTACAACTTTAAAAAGCTCTACACTCTGACTCGGCAGCAAAGAAATAAAAGATCTTTGTCCCTATTTTCGCAGTAATTGATGGAACTAAAAGTCATTTTGTGCATATTAAGTGAATCTTTTCTCAGTAAGTAACAAGACAATATTTTAATCGAATTTCACAGCTTGTGAAAGTTTTCTACAGCTTTAAAGGTTTCAGTTTTTGACTTGGCAACGGCCGAGCAAAATTGGTAAGCTTTTGAAATTTCCCTTCTTAGTTTTTTTATACTTGAATGGAATTTTTGTTTCAACATTTTTGTCTTTGCACACAGCTTTAAAGCTTTCCGCAACAAGAGTAGCTCTTTCCATTTTCTGAATATTCTGCTCGGTGGAAACTCTTTAAATCCAATTTCAAACTTGGTTAAGCTTTCCCACAGCTTCTACAATTCATAATCAAATTTTAATTATTCCTCATGCCAATTTGTGTGCCATTTGAATCCCATTGAACATCTGGCTGGCATAATCAATTACCTTGATTTAATGTGTCATTGCCACCTGTCAGTCAAGTGTGTGAAACCTTAATGGCAGTTCGATACTCATGAATGGTGTTTCTTTTATGGCCCCGCAATTGCACTCATTCGTTTGGCGCACAACAACTCACTCTCACTACAACATAAAAGTGTGGGTTTTACGAGTCTGTGGAACTTTGCTTACCGATGCATTTAAGCCAAAGGCAATTTCTTTTTGCCACCCACCACCCAGCAAATGAAGCGTATGATTTTGAGCAGCTTTTGCAATTTGTAAAATGCAAGATTGTCTGCGTTGGATTGCATAGAGGATTAACCCATAAATTCTTTCCCTTTTTCCAGTGACAAAACCACCTACAGCTATCAGCATAATTACGTGGATCGTGTGCGCCTGGAGGACTCTAATGGCGGTCTAGTGGGCGGCCATCATCATCGTCTGCATCATCACGACCCACGCTGCCCTCAGTTACGAGCCGCTGGCTGGCGTCACACACACAAATCGGTATCCCATCTCGATTTGGCCACCAGCTGCCATGAAGCAGCTGGCAATGGTTTAGATCATCATCACCATCAACACCAGCGACTGTCAACGCATCATCATTCCACGCACTCGCCACACGCTCACGCTCACGCTCAGCCCCATTGGACGCAGTGCCGCGTAACAGGAGGAGGCGGTGTTGGTCAATTGAGGAATGCCCGATCTTTGGACTATACCCAGTTGGAGCGTGAGGAGAACGCCTTGGATATAGCCGAGTTCTATTGGCGTTTCGATGCGGAAGCTCCGGTTGATCAAGTAGCGGGTAACCCTGAGCTTTAACCACTCAAGCCTGACAGCCCTAAGTAATTGAGTTTCCATTTCAGTTGTAGTAAATGATAACTTTGAGCCAACTTCAAAGCCCGCGATAGCAGAAGCCTCCACAACCACAACAACAACAACAATTACCGAAGTAGCCAAGGGAGAAACCAACGCTGTCTCCGCTGTAGCCGCTGCCACCACCCTGCTTGATCTACTCAGCAGCGAATCGTGCAGCCTGAGGAGATCGCGTAGTTTGGCAGTGATACGTGAGGAGACGTTTAGCGATCTGCAAATTGGCTCATCAAACAGCAGTCGACGTCGCTCCCAGCTAATACCGCGTGCGCGACTAGTTAATCGTGGATTTTTCCGTGAATCGCCCCGGTAAGTGAGTCATATATAAACGAAACACTGTCCAGCAAAAAAATTGAGAAATACAAAAGTAGAAGATTAAGAAAAATTTTCGACAGGCACGGAAAAAGGTTTAGAACCATACGAAAATACTGAACCGATGACATATTGACTTAACACAATGTTACGTCGCCCTTCTTGATGTTAGGTTTCGTCGTTTAGTTATGCAGGAGCGCACTAAGAAAGAAAAATTGAAAAATTTGTCCGCGAAGTGGGTGAAAAGAACAAAGAAAAGTTTGTATGGATGAAATGGGAAAAATTTGACATGTGTAACAGGTCGCCACGTAAAATTTGAATATATTTTTACCAACTGCGAACTCGAAACTGTCCACAAGATAAAACAATACAATTTCTAAAATTTCTTAAAATCTTGGACGCGAACAAATTCGCGGCGCGTCTTTTACACATATTTTTCCTACTAAGCTGAACAATAAAGTTCTGGAATTCGAAAACAATGCCAAGTATTTAGAAGTCGTATTGGACAGAAAATTACTTAGGCACGACCATATCACTGAGTAAGTAAAAACCAAGGCAATAGGCCGCAAATGGGTATTTTCCCAAGCTAAACACGGAGTTCTGTTATGGTGGGCAGCACTCGAAAAACCATCAGTCCTGAGTACGTAAAGAGAAGTTCTGAAATATGTATAAGCGGGGCCTTCATAACCGTATTCCATCTTCTTTCTTTGGATTTGGTTTCTAAACAATTCGCAGGTATATCAATCTCAGGGCGATTAAGAGAGTCTATAACCTAGATTATAAAGCCGCCTTTGACACACCAATGAGGTCAAACCCTGTCTTCCTTTGGTCAAGACAAAGAAGTTCAACTTTGCATGATGACGTTGAGAAACCTCTACGAGCCATTTGGTACCAAAAGAAGTTATAGGCAGGGTGATACCTTAACGCGTGACTTCTTTAATCTACTGATGGAGAATATCAGGCATAATCTCTACTTATAAATCTGTAGGCCCGACTGACTGACAGACTAACAGATTATCAACTCACAGTCAAAACTGCTTATATTCTACATATCTAAGATTTGGCATAGACCTTTATTTAGTTAGGCAGGCGCGCACTAAGAAAGAAAATGTGGAAAAGAGTGAAAGAGTGGAGAGCGGTAGAAGATGGAAAGCAGGGTCGGGAAAGAGTGGTGAACGGGTGAAGGGGAGGGGAAAATACGGGAAAGCCAATTTGATTTGAATTATAATTTGGAGAGTGCTGATGCTGCTGTGAAATGCACAGTCTTCATTTAATATCGAAAGACCCGAATTTCCCTCTGACGGGATGGCGGAAAATGTAACATCAGTACAGTATACTGCATTTACCCCTCAAAATTTTGATATATTTTCCCGAACTCGAAACTGTCTACTAGATAAAATAACACAATTTGTTAAAAACATGGACACGGGCTAAGTCGCGGTTTATAAAGAAGTTATATTATGATGATAATTGATATTCAGAGATTGAGAATCAGTCTAAACTGTGGGCTTACGGTAAAAAAGAACAAGACGAAGTACCTAGTATTCATGCACGAAAAGTCTACGCGTCTTGGACCATCCGTGAACATGGAAGTATACAATTTCAAGGTAGTAGAGGATTTTGTTTACCTGGGAACGATGATAACCAGCTTTAGTAATACAAGTCTTGAAATCCGAAGAAGAATTAGAGCCCTAAGGGGCTCAAGAGCAGAGCCCCAGAGTGCTATATAAATCGATTATGATCCCAGTCCTGCAATACGGCGCAGAAGCACGGACAATATAATCAGCGGATGAGGCGGCGATTGGCGTTTTCGAGCGAAAGATTCCTTGAAGAATTTATGGACTTTGAAAGTTGGCAAGGAATTTCTCATCCGATGATGAACTCCGTGATCTCTAGACACAAGTCTAGTTAGCTCCAGCAAAAATGGTCTACAACCGGAATGCGAAAGTATGGGGACAAGACAAGATAGAAAGACCATCACTAAGATGGGACGACATTTTCAAGAGTGGTGTGAACAACTGGTGCCAGTTCGCAAGGAGCAGAAACGACTGTCAGGCATTAGTGGTAACGGCTGAGACTGCTAAGCTGTTGTGATATAAATGTCGGGCCGAAGATTAAGAAGCAGAAAGAAACTTGGTAGATGGGTAAATCATGGCTCCCCTATTACTTCTGTAAAAGCTTTCAGTTTGAAACAGAAGAGGAGACATTACTACATCTTTTTTGCCATTGCCCAGCTTTACTCACCCTTCTACTCAACCACTCGGAAGTATTTGATAAAGGGATTCCCTCACAGCGGTTCAGTCGGAAGGAACCCTCCTTGACTTTTAAAGGAAACTAGCTGAACCCGCTGCGACTTTGTGCGCGTCCAAGATTTTAAGAAATTGTAGAAATAGTGTTGATTTATCTTGTAGACAGTGAACTCGATTCACTGCTATTGAATGCAGTTGCCTCTACAATTGTTACATTATTTCCCATCCCTTTTCTTTTCTTTGGCGTTTTCACCCACTTCGCGGCCAAATTTTTAAAATTTTCTTTCTTAGTGCGCACCTGCATAACTAAATATCTATGCCAAATCTAAGATCTCTAAGACAAGCAGTTTTGGCTGTGGGTTGATAGTATGTCAGTCTAACAGTCAATCAGGCCTACAGATTTATAAGTATAGGGAATAATATGGTATTGCAATTATTGCTTACTGTCCCTAGCCATCTCAACCTAATCTTACCTAAAGTTCGTATTATGGACTGGACTCTCTATTGAAAATGACACCAGCTTGACTTTACATTTGTTGTCTAGTGTTTTCAATCCAACACAATTCAACATCACGCATACGCCCCGTTAGCGTATGAACTTGTTGGGTTTAGTTTTTTGTTTTCAGTAGTTAAGCGACGCTCTTCGCCAACTCAACAGGTTGGTTGGTCTCCGGCGCAGTTGTACTTTTTTTTTGATGTTGTTGCTATATTTAAGCCACAGGCAATTGTTGCGGTCGGATTGCTGTTGTTGACGTTTGGTCAGGGTCATTGTGTTGCACTGACTGCTGTGGTTTGACAGTTTAGAGCAAAGCTCCAAGTCCGTTTAAAGTTTGATGTGGGCTTGCATAACGAAGCAGCAATTTGCATTAATTGGCCATTTTGTGCGAAACCGAATTTAAAGTCGAACAAAAATCTATTTCGTGCACGTCGTCTTTCATTTTTTACCTGATTTATGGCTTTGAGCAGAGGATGAGAAAGCCTTTAGCTGGCCATTAGGAGCACAGGCTCACTGACAATGACAGGCGGTTGGTGCCTGCTGTGAAATTGCTTTCGTGCTTCTTGGCTCACTCGGCGGTTTCTATCTAATTTCTCACAAATCGTTGTGTAAAGTGGCTTCTGTGTTGAACTTTGACATACTGGAAAGAGCGGGAAACTGAGACTGCAACGGCGGACTGCAGGGATTAAGAAAGAGGTGGAAAGCAAATATGACAGAGCAAAATGTGTGTAAGACAATGGAGTCATTGTGAATGACTTTGCTAAAGACTTCTTAAGTGATAAAGCGAATAAGTGAGCAGATTAAGTTGTCTTTCGTTTTATGTACCTAAAGGTGTTTAAAATGAGAGAATAGTAATTTTTAACAGTTATATCTAGAACATTTTTTTGTTCTTCTATATTGCTTGGCGTTTTTGCCTCTAGGGAAATTAAAATTGAAAAAATTCGTGTGTCCATTGTTGTTGTTTTTCTTTAATTAAAAAAGTGCATCAATGTTGCTATAACGAAATCGCGTAAAAAAATATAAACAAGAGGCAAATAACCTACTGTTTTGATAACAGTTTAATTTTGCATCAAAAGTTTAACATTATTTTGCTATCAAATTACTTGAAATTTTTTTAACGTTTGTGTATCAAATTATTGATTCCACAGGCAAATATTTTGCATAAAAAATTTGATGATAGGAAGGTTTTCTGCAATATTTGAGCAAATTATTTGCGAGTTATAGCTTCAATTTTAACTTCGACAAAATCTGCCAAAACTTCATCAAAATTTTAGATAATTTTTTGAATCTGGGAGCTCAGGTTTGCTGACATGACACATGCCGTAAATAGTATACAGAGAAATAAGGTCAAAGTTAACTGATTAAAGATCCAAATAAATAGTTTTAGTGTGATTCAAAAAATCGTAATAACGATTTGTTAAAAAATATCGATTTGAAATTTTTAACATATCAATTTGATACATTTTCATATCGAAGTAAAATTTCTGTGAAAAATAACCCGACCCTAATTGAGGCCATCAAAAAAACTTGGTCAACAATTTTGCATGAAATTGTTGAGAAATATTGTACTTCGTTGCCAAATCGAATGCATGAATCTATATTAAGCATAAACCAAAACTCGAACCTCAAATTTCCGAACTTTAATCATTGGTGAATTTTTGGTTCGCGCCCACAAAACAGAGGAACGAAAAAAAATTTTGGTGATTTTTTTTGGGATTTTTATATTATTTTCCCAATTTTGATAGGCCAATAAATCCAAAAATAAAATTGCAGCCTCTGAGTATCTAAACTCTTCAGTGTACGCATAGAAAGAGTAGAGGTAGAAAAACTTTGCGATTACCGTTTGAAAGAGCGTTAAAAATAAGAGAAAAAACTGAAACACATGTTTCATTTTCGTTTTTTAACCCTAGGAGGTTTAACCAGGTCTGTGCAGACCTTTTTCATATAAAAGTGTATATAACTTCTTTGTTTTGCATGTTAGAGACAAATCCGTCCGTGACTTCCTAGAGCTTGAAATCAAACCGATTCTGTGTTTGTATTCGGTTTTAGTCAAGATTTCAAAAAAAGAGTCACAAACGGCACAAGCAGATCTGAAATAATGAAATGGTGTGACATGCGATTAAAACTCTGAATGTCGTGGTTGTGTTCAGAAAGTTTATGTAGAACGTACAAATCGATGATGATGTGTTGGATGTGGTGAATCGCACCAGAATATCCCCAAACTTATCGGAAGAAGAGAGGAATCAAACGGAAGAAAGGTTAGCCGAATGGTTTGCCAGTACTGATGAAGAGATTATGAGCCCCCCTTAGAAGATGCTGCTTCCGATGCTAAAACAGACATCATCATAGAAGCCGAGAATCCATATGATGATGATAATTTATAAAGATCTCTGTGAAGTCGCTGCAACTGCCACCGAAGCGCATAAAGCCGTCGATATGAGCAAAGAGCAACGCTTTTAAAGCTCAATTATAATAGCAATTATATAAGAAGTCGAAAGCCATCGACGAAGTTTAGAACAGGCTTATGAAGCGTCTATATGTTCCGGGTGCTGAGATAACTATTAACGAGCAATTGTTCCCGTACTTAGGCCGCACGCGCTTTACCCAGTATAAATCCTCGAAACCTGTCAAATACGGAATAAAAATCTGGTGGATGTGTGACGCCATTTCCAACTACCCACTGAAGGGATTAATAAATGTTGGAAGACAGACAATTGAAGAGCGTGCAGTAAATCAAGAAGAGAACATTGCGACTTATCGAAGTCTTCGAAGAAGCCATTTCAAATTCTGGAAGAGAAACGACCGGAGACGTGTCTTCCTTACGGAATTTGCAGACCAGCTGGTGTTCTCCCAGAGGTATTCAACAAGTCAAACAGGCAACAACGTTATTCGCGGTTATCCTACTCGAATTCTAAAACTAACGTTTTTTCGCAGCTAGCTACAGGTCCAGCGATAGATGATCAACCATCCATTCTGCTTTCTCTACTACTCGTGCTGGCTCTGCTAAAAAGATTGATTAACGGCAGCGGAAAACGCGTTACATTGCATGTTTTGCAAAAACCCTTCATTAAAATAAGTATATATTGTAAGCTTAAATGTAGAAATGTGTTTTTATTGTTTACCGTGTCGTTTTCCCAACATTAATCACATTTAGGTTGTGAGGTTTTTTAAGTCTTTAGGGGACTTACTTATTGCCAATTTGAGCTCATTAGTACTATTGTATTTAGTGTTTTGAGCATAAATCCTTCGGACCAGCAACGCCCACGAACAAAAGGCAATAAATTCATTTGCAAAATGTTCACGTATTCTCTCGAGTTCATATGAGTGCTTGGAAATTTCAGCTCCAAGCATCCAGACTCGCAGAACGCAGCCCAAACCATCAATGATCCTCCTCCAAAAATTCTCTTAGAAAAGTACAAAAGTTCCTTCCTCAAATTCCTACAATAGTGCGAAAACCCATCAGAACCGTCCAAATAAACTTTTTCTTATCCGAGAAATTGATCTAGAAAGATAAATTAATATTTGCATTGCTCTATAAAGTTTTATTATTTCTGTCCAGTCAGTTCCCATGTTACCTCTGGAGAATTTCATCCGGTGTTCTTTTTGGCGGTCTGGCAACTTTTCCGTTACCTTCAATTTTTGTCGCACTATGTTTTCAGATTCCTTTAATGTCCGTGCAATGGTCCAGCGAGACACTTTTAGACCACATTCAGTCGCTCATTAGCGTTCTTAAATGAATTATATGCAGCGCTCACTAATCGTCTTCGGCTTACGTCCTCCATGATTTATTTTCCATATTCATTTCGGTTTTTACAAAAATTTCGCTTTCACTTTGTCGGAGCTACCAATTTTGCCGACAATTTCACCAAATGAGCAATTTTCAGTATGAGTGTTAACCTCGGCGAAAAGTCTTCCAAGTTAACACAAATATTAAGTATACGACCCGTAGATTTAATCGAAATTTCGTCTACGAATTCTCAATATCATTTTAAATGTGGTCAAATGTTATCGAATGTATTTTTAGCTGAGTAAACCAAGACCAAAGCGAGTCCATTTTAAACGTATTAATGCGTCTAGTATAACGACCTATGCTAAAAAAAATTTCTTCGATGAAAAATATCTGTTTGAGTTATCTTTTATTGCAACTAGGCAGTGTGCTTCACACATTTTACTACTTTTTGACTGTAATAAGCATTTGTGCTCTACCAAAAATTTAAATATTTCGGTTTCGCCAAATGTTAAGAGCTGAACTCCATTTTGTTGGTACGAAAACTACATATTTCAAAATCATGGATGACTGTTCTTTATAATTTGCGGCACATCGAAGAAAAGATTTTCACAATTTTTTGAGTTAGGTGGGTATACTTGAAAATTACCAGGCGAATTCTTACAATTTTTAAAGGCCCTGCATGATGATACTGTCAAATTTATGTATAGACGGACGCTAAAGACGTTCCTAAACTCTGTAAGATGCGGGAGGTGCAGATAATCCTTGTATTAAAACGGTAGCTGCAGTTCTTAAGAAGAACTGCTAGGCTGAGATCCTAACCAGGGCTGCAAACCGGTTCGGAGTTGAACCGCTCCAGAGTCGGAGACTCCGGAATTTTTGGAAAGTCCGAACCGAACCTGAACCGGAGCAGAACCATTTTTTTCTTCCCGAACCCTAACCTGAACTGGAGCAAAAAATAGTTGAAAAGAGTTCGGTTCAAAAAAGATGTTCTAGTACATTTTTTCAAGCTGCTATAAATGTAAAGTTTGTCATATTCCACAATTTTAAAGCATTGGATAAAAAGCTGGCAAAAGAACCATTTTATAATATTAAAAATGAACTAATGAGTAAAAGCTTATAGAATGGTAAATAAATGGGAGAGAATTTGGCCTACTAATTCAGAAAGGCCGAAAGGGGGCATACCCAACGCTTTCATTCAATTTGGATCTGTTTGTTTTGCACTTGTGTTGCCTTTAGAATTCCCAAACAGTCAAAGCAATGCTGGCATGAGACGGCCTCTGAAAACTTGCAAAATATGGGCAAGGTCTGCTGATGAAAAAACCGCAAAGTTCTTGAAACAGCTGTACAGTGGACCATCACCCTTTATGGCGTCTTGTTTTAAAAGTTATGAAGAAACATACATTTAGAATATACAGACTGAACGGTTCCGTAGTCGACTCCGTTTCTGTTAGAAGTAAGTCAGATGGTTGATTTCACTTACGCTCTCAGATTGCATTTGGGAATATGTCCGGTTCTATGCGGAAACTTTCTCACACCGCTCAAAATTGAGCAGCGTAAATTTATTGACCTGGAACCTGCTAAAACGTTCGATGATGAAAGCTCGAATATCACATAATCAAGCGGCTAATCTTTTCTTTTTTTCAATTTACATACATGTTTTCTAAAAAAAACTTATTCCTGAACCCCGGTTCGAACCCGAACCTAGGTTCAACTACCTTGTGAACTAGCTCCGTGAACCCGAACCCAAAAAGTTTCGCGGCTTCGAACCCCGGAGTGAACCTCTGTCGATTTTTATTAGGTTTTCAGCCCTGATCCTAACAGTGCATTAAAAAAAATATAATTGATTTATGCAAATGTGTGTAAAAATAAGAAAGAAGCAAGTCTGATCCTATTCTTGATCAGGCGAGTCCATAGAGCCATGTCCAGATAGAACAAATACTTGCGGCAACGGCCGCAACCGTGTTCGTGTGGGGTCTCACTTCAAAGATAACTTGGCAAACTGTTAGTGTACGGCAAATAATGCTAAAATATTAAATATTTTTGTGTCTAATTATATTTAATATAATAATATTTATAATATATTATATAATATAATATAATATTTTTAATATAATAATATTTAATATATAATATAAGTTTGTCTTGTGATTTTGTTGATTTTCAAGGTTACATGGGAAATTTTTTTTTTAATTCGCGCGGCTTCATTAGTTGACAGCCTAGAAAATGAGTTTACAATGAGAAAACTATCAAAAAATCTTTTACATTTAAGTTTGATGAGTATTAAAATTTTGTGATAAAATTACGTGTGAAGGAATTAAGGGACCACGATAAAAATTCGAGGATTGAAGTAAACAATTTCACTTTTATTCTTGAAAACAGCTTACAATTTTATATTATATCAATCTATTCTCGTCTTAAAGGGCACTGTTAATCAATTTCTTCGTGCTTAAGTTGTTGTGTGTTGAATTGACGAATGATTACATTAGCTGTATGTATTATATTATACTAAAATTGCAATATTTTGAAATTTCTAGTGTTGAATTTGTGTTATGTTTGACTGACGCGTGTTGAATTGACTAGTGTTGAAATTGTTTTGTGTTGAAATGACGTGTGTTTAACTGAAGTGTTAAAATTATTTTATGTTAAATAGACATGGAACCATTGTCTAGGTTACAATAAAAAAAAATCTGTTTTCGATTTATGTCAAAGCTTTTGATGGCAGCATTGCCATAGTGCGCAATGTTTCCTGACTTTCATTTGCCAGTCCTAAATATTATTTGAAAGGCATGCAAATATTTACCAAAAACTGTTGTCTTTTGGCTTAGAAATCTATTTGACAAACTTTTGCAGTTCGTTTTGACATGTTTGCTGTAAGTTTGCTTTCGTGATTGTGTGATGGATTGATACATTCTAGGGGTAGGGTGGGAAGGGAAAGGGGCATGACATGGCGTGTATTGTGATGTTTATATCGCAGACTTTAACTGAATCAGAATTCCCTTCAGCATAGACCAAACAAGGCCAGCAAATGAAATGTGGCTGTAATTTGTAGATGACATAAATGCAAACAATAGCAACTCATCTGTCTCTCTCTCGCTCTATCATTCGCAGCTTAAACAACAAACAACAACAACAACAGACGACCTCCACAAGTGAGGAGCAACTGCAGCAGCAGCAGCAGCCAGTGGAGCAGGGAGTAGAAGCAAAACCAGACGATACTCAGAGTCAACAAAGTGAAACGAATCACCAACATCGTCAACGCGAGTCACGTGATTTTGATGTCTATTATGATAATCTAAAACGTTTGGATGCCTTGGCATTGGGTTTGACAGAACAATTGCATCCGTGGCATAATGATAAAAGTGATTTGGAGAGTTTAAATTCGGATTATTTTAAGAATTCCTTGCATCAGAATCATTTGAATAACACCACACAGCCTTCTTCCTTAGAATTGGAGGTGAAGGAACGACCACGTATATATCAATCGAAGAGACAACAACAGCAAAGGAAACACTGTCTGCAGAGGCAACTCATGGTAGACACGGGCATAGAATCCTGTCCAGAGCAAAGTCAAAGCAGTGTATTTCCAGAAACTACTACCAGTAATTCGGATAATGATCAAACGGATAGCCCTTCTTTATCGGAACAGGAATATGATTTTAAAAATATAGAGGAAATCTTTCAACAAGAGGAAGAAAGTTATGAATTGATAAGTTTGACTACAACAACACAAGAGGGAGAAGGAGAAGGAGTTACAGACAGCGATGGAACTCTTAAACGGGGACACAGTGAAGAATTGGATAAATTAATAAACTATGATTCGGTTTATTTGTCCAGCGAAGATAGTTCCGAATGCACTTTAGTGGGTGAGCTGGAAACGCAAAGTCTTTTACATATATCTATAGAAGAAACGGTATATGAACCCCAAGCGAAGCAAAATAAAATAGAGGAACCAAAATTTACCCAAATCTTAAAAGTGGAACACAAACCTAACATACAAACTGTTTTGGAGAAACGTAAAGAGAAAGATTTAAATAAAACCAATTTAACCGAAAATCAATATCATAGTTTGCCCGATGTGAATATAGGGGTAAGCTTAAAGGCCTGCGAGAATATAGACAAAGAATTGAGAACTTCATATAATCAACAAAAATTGAATCAAAGAAAGGAAAAAAGGGAATTGGTAACCCAGGCAGAGACCTACGATTCCATACAACGTTTTGGTAGAGCACATCAAAAGGCCAGACAAAGGGAAAGAGAATTGGAAAAGGAAACGGAAAAGGAAGAAAAGGAAGAGGAAGAAGATTTACCTTTACCCTCACCACCGCCTCCCCTGACCCCCGAAGAACTGGATTTACCCAAGGAATCAAACTTTCTAGAGGAAAACAACTTTACTAAACTAATTGAACGTAGAGCAAAGGAATTAAAAAGGGAACCCAGCCAGTCTTTTCATATCATAGTAACCGACGCTCAAAATAATATTATACAAAAGGAAGCTATACAAGAGGATAAATTGAAGGTACAGAAACCTTTACGCTCGTCTTACGTACGTCGTTCTAGCAGCAGTGGGGGTAAACCCCCTGAAAGACGTGTCTTAAGCTCAGGCTCTGCCATTTACAAGGCGCGTCCCATCAAGGTTTTAGCCTCAAACGATTCTTTGGGACGTGGGAAAATGTCTCGACCGCAGATTTTAAATGTCATTGATGGAGGAAAGCGTCCTAGTCTGGCCAGTCTGGTAAAGCCAGAAGTTTCCAGTGAATATTTACAAAAAGTAGATTCAATCAGAAATTATTGGCTTAAACTGGCGGAAGCTAAAATTGAAGAGAAACCACAGGAGGAGAAGCCTCCGCCAGCTCCTCTTCACTTTCATTTGGGTGAAGCTACAACCTCAATCACCCCTCCTCTTACTAAACCCTCTCCTTCCACCCCCGACTTTAATAGCATTCTCCCCCCCTCCATTGAAATAGTTGAACTTGGAGAAGGCTCTCAAAAAGCCTGCCTAGTAAGTGCTGCTCCTGCTCCCCTTGAACCAGAAGAAGCTCAATTTGATCACATCCGTTACAAAGTCTTCAAATCTCAACAATTAATGCGTAATAACATTTTAACCACAAGACACAAAAAGGAAGCCCAATTTGATGGCCTCATACAATACCTCCAAGATTACAGTTTCCAAGAGTTATTAAGCAACAACAATGTGGTTATAGTCGAACCCGTGCGTACCAAAATAGAGCGTCCTCAGACCCAACACACCACTCCTTCTTTTGCCCCCGCCAAACCCCCACGTCTTTTATCCTCCTCCTCCTCTACCCCCAAAAAGCCTCTCAATCCCTCCAAACGTCATTTCTTCTACCAACCTGTACGTGTCAATCGTGAACTCTATGAAGATGAACTACCCGATCCGGATACCGTTCGCAATGTTCGCCGTTTCTTTGAACAAAATATTTTACCTACACCCGGACAAGGTTTGCTCTATAAATTTGGTGGTTCTGCCTGTCAATTGAGTCCCAAGACACGTAGAGCTCTCACCATCGACACCAGCTTTAATGAACAGCCCAAGGGCATGGATTTGCTGGAGGAACAACATAAAAGTAAACACTGGGATAATGCCAGTCTATCGAGTGGCATTTCTAGCGGCGATTTAAGTTCACCTTGTGGCGAGTACCTGCAGCAACAAGATACTCCCGTTCAGGCCTGCAAAGGTGTACGTGTACAGGATGTGGTCCGTCGTCACAATTCGAATGCAGCCAATGCCAAAGCCAGAGCCCAAAAGGCCCATAGGCGCACCTGGTGTGATTCACGTTATCGTCAAATTTATGAGAATTATCAACAATCAGCAGACTTTGATGAGCCTGAGGTGAATGATAATGATGACGAGGAGGAGGAGGAGGAGCAGGAGCAGGATGAAGCAGAGCCCGAGGAGGATATGTGCGAGAATTACTATGTGAGCAATGTAAGTATTCAACTTGAATTTGAATTGAAAATTTACCAAAAATTAAATGCTTTATATAAGAGGTGCCTAGACCCAGCTTATGGCGGCGTAGAAACCAATACAAATGAAGAAAATATTTCTAATGCGTGCGTGCTCATTAAGCTCTATTTACACGACCTGACCCTTCAGTTGAGTATTCCTCCGAGTTGCTGTCAGACCGTGTTAAAAGGCCTCTGAGTAGACATGAAATTATCGGTTCTATTTGGCCTGAGCATTCAGCTGAGTGGCATTTATCAAACTTTAGTGTGACCTAATTGCAATGCGTTGATGCTGCCACTTTCTGGCTGACGATATATATGTGCTATCGACTAATATTTTTTGTATATCAAATTAATGCTTATTAACATTAAACCAAAAAAATTGCAACTTAAGAATAATCAGAACGCAGATCGACAGTCACGGCTCCACATTGATCGCCGCATTGGATACTTTTTTGTACATTCTTTTTCAATACCATAGTTTGATTATCTTGCATTTTTTCTTTGCGAAGACGACAAATATCGTTTCGTGACGACCTTTCTTCTTCTTCTAGTTCCAATCCCGTGTGGGACATAGGGCATCAACCACTCCTTTCTTCCAACGAACTCTGTTGTTGGCCGTAGCTTTAAGTTCTCTTCTGGGTTTCCCGATGCTTTTCGCTTCTCTACCAACAGTCCCCCAAGTTTCTTTGGGTCTGCCTGGTATCCGGCCGCATCCATCCAGTGGCGATATTGCTCTCACTTTTACGCAATGTATGCCCTATCCAGCTCCATTTCATTCTGCGTATTATGGTGTCGACACTCTCCATATTTGCGCGTTTCAGTAGATCGAAGTTCCGTATTCTGTCAGGCCAGAAAATACAAAATATCCGACGCAGGCATCGGTTCACGTTATTTGAGTTTTGTGCACTATGGAAGTTGTAATTTTCCAAGTGGTGGAACCGTATAGGAGCACTAGCATTACGTTAGACTTGAAAAGCCCTATTTTGAGCCAGTGTGAATATGATGAGCATCGCCAAACGGCCGACAGCATCCCAAAAGCACCCTCAGCTTTCTGATGGCGCGACTCCACATCGAGCTCCGTACCTCCATCCACAGTGATTACGCTGCCCAGGTAGTTGAATTGCTGGACTTGTTCATTGTCCGGAATGAAGACTAAGCGATTTAGTTTGGAAGTGTTGATTTTTAGACCTGCCGATTTAGCTGAGATGCCAAGTTTGGCTACCGCACTTGCCTCTTTGCCATAAGGCTTATATCATCTGCATAGTCCAGATGCCGCAATGTAGTTTTCATTATCCACCTGATGCCGCTGTTGTTGGGTGCTGGTCGAATAGTGGAGAATACATCTGCAACCACCATTATAAACAGGATGGGAGACAGAGTACAACCCTGTGGAATGCCGCTGAGGACTGGGAAAGGCTGTGAGAGCTTTCCGCCATGAAGCACTCTGCACTGAGCGCTGCACAGTGTAAGATTTTGCCTATCTAGGGGGACTTAGTTTAAGAGATATTGACTTGAAATTGATGAAACTTTGCAGAATTGTGTGAAAGCATATTAAATTACTAATTGCCAAGTTTGGTGACGTAATCACAAAAAAACAAAAAAGTTGTTCTCTATAGGACTAGTTTTTAAAACGATTGATTAAGATTGTTTTTACTGACGGAGGAGATAACGTGAAAACAGAAAGACAGACAAACGAACAGACAGACTAAAGGATGGACGGACAAACGGACAGACAGACATACCAATATATGCACTCAGCTAGAATTTCATCTAGATCGGAATTATCTTCAAAAGTTTGATGGCTCAATAATAATGCAACCACCTCTGTTGATAAAACTTCCCGCTTTGTTTTTCGGGATCTCCGCAAACTTTCTATGAATGGGTCGGATGAAATAAGTAGACTGTGCAATAAATCCGTATTCGTAAAGAATTCGCGGTAATTTCTTGCATCTTTATTTCTTTACTCCTGAGCTTCTTCCTACCTATGCACAGTGGGTCGAATTCCCAAATAATTGGCATAAAGTCGTGTGTTGCAGATATCGAGTTGAAACTTGGTACTTTTAATAGATATAGCACCTATAATTTTTAAACAAAATGTTAAGTTAATTTGACCACGCCTACCCCGACCGCCCTTAGATGGCAACACTGCGTATACGTAATCTGAAAACAAAGTTTTGAGAACTGTGAATAAAAAGTTTAAATTTAAATTATAAATTAATTTCTAGTAATATATAGTCAAATTTCAAGCGTACATTCCTTTAGTTGGCCAAATATCCAGTTTTTAAAAGCGGTAGAGTTGACATCCATACGTCCAGCAGCGTTGCTTGACAGAGTTTAAGCTCATTTTCAAGTTTAAAGCACCGCAAAAAGCCGCAGACAGGATAATTATAATCTTTTAATACACACTTTCTACTTTATTTTGACATATATTACAAAACACACAAACACGCACAAGGTTAGTTATGCTCCACAGAAGACTTGCACTTTTCTTAAGTTTTCTCTGTTTAGGGACCACACGAAACAACACAATTTAAAGCAACATATTGAACATTATCAAGAAATGCTTCCATTTATTTATTCTACATACCCTGGCCTTTATTATCCATAATTTGGCAACATTTTTTGTGCAACTTTACACGACGTGCAAGTCCTCAAAGTTTACAAATATTTGTCGCCAACTTTATCGGAACAATCACTGCACTCAACACCTAACTTCGATAATCGATAACAATTTCAGGGTTGCCAAACTATCGAAAATATTATTCGATTCTTTGTACATAGACTATGTATTTTTAAGGTGTATTATTAAAAATGAGTTTTGTTTCCATGAAATTTTCGACTTTATGCCAATTATTTGGGAATTCGACCCACAGTGCTATGGGAAGGATGCAAGAAGAAATTAAATCATATTCGTGGTATAAAATGTTGTGCAAAGTTAGGTCTGATAAATACAGTTCGTTAGTTTCTTTTGTGAAGCGTTCAAAACCATGTATATTTAACGGGTATCCACTTCCCATGCTAGTTAGTATTGTGCGAAACCTTTTTACCAGATCGATATTTAAGCCTGCCATTTCCGATGTTGTTGTTGTTGTTCCGATCGGTTTTTTTTTAATAATGTTCTGGAAATCCACCCGCTTGTTGTCCATGTGGTGGCATCGCCGAACTCGATGGAACTTAGAAGTTGTAGTCTATAAAAGCAACATGTTTTTTTGCAACTTGCCTAGTTTTTAGGTGTTTATAAAAAAATTATATAAAATGTTCCCGTAAAGGTATTAAGACTTGGTTTTGAAATTTTTGCAGTTTAACTATTCGAGAATACGAAAAAAATAGATCGTCTTGGAAACAAGACACTGACTGCTAAATTTTAATCACTTTAATTTAGTGCTTGAATTTTTCAAGCGTTGCAATGTGGCATGTTTAATGACTATTTTATTGCTGTTAATGATAATTTAACTCTGATTTTTGTTTACTTTCATGATAACTGGATATTTTACTAACATTTAAAAAAAAAAATTATTCAATTTGAAACACATTTTTTTTTGAGTTAAGTCCCCCTAGATAGGCAAAATCTTACACTGTGCGCTGTCGTATGTCGCCCTGATGAGGGATATAAGTTTTTCCGGTATCCCCCTCCTTCGCAACCCTTGCCAGATGCACTCCCTGCTTACGCTGTCGAAGGCCTTCTACGAAAGCCAAGATAAGGTCCGCTCTGTATTCCGTGCATTGCTCGCTCAGGATGCGGACAGTGTTAATATGATCCGTGCATGAAGAACCTTTTCTGAATCCGGTTCGCTCTTTGCCTATGGTGTCTCTCAGGCGATCCAAAATAATTCCTGCTATGAGCTTTGCAATAGTGGGCAGCACACAGATCCCGCGCCTGTTGTCGCATTTACGTAGGTCGCCCTTTTTGGGAATTTTCACCAAGATGACCTCTAACTATACCGAGGGGAGCTCCTAAGTTTCCCATACCCGTTGTATAGTAATTCCGCCGCCGTTGCCGGTTGGCACTTAAAGAACTCCACAGGTATGCCATCAATACCAGCTGCTTTGTTGTCGGGCAGCGATTGGATGGCAGTAATGATTTCTAACTTAGTGGGCCCTGACATCCTTAAACTGTGGTGACTTGGAATTTGTGGCAATTCGGTAAAGAGTCGGAATGCGGCCGTGGATATGTCACAGTTGAGAACCATCGCAAAATGTTGCCAGTGATCTTTGATATTTTTATAGTTTGGTTTAGACAGTTTCCTACTGATTTAAACTATAGTTTGCAAAGAAAATGAGATGATACAAAAATAAAATGATTGACTCTTGTTTGAAACAAGTTTCATAAAGCTTCAATTCTACCTTCAAGATCGAGTTCAAAATTTTAAAAATATTTCCTATCAACTAACTTTTTAAACATAAAATCGTCTGTTATTTAAGCTAAAAAAAAATAGGTGACAATACCTCACCGTTCCAGACATTGCGTTTTAATTTCTTTAACGTACACCGAGAAAAAAATTGATGTGAAATGGCAGTCAACTCGAAATTTTTTCATATCAATATTACTCTGATATGATTAATTTTTAATATATTAGAAAATATCAATACGATAAACTATGTTCCATTATGTTTGGGTGAAGGACTTTTAGCTTAAACCGCCAGAAATGAGCAGAATTAAGCGTACGAATGTAGCGTACGTAACGCAGGTATATTCTTAATCATCTTCTTATCCGTCTGTTCGTCCGTCCTTGATCCTAGAATTTTCATAAAGCCGAGTTAAGAAAAGGTAGCATACTTTTCGGCTTTTCTTGAGTAACGGATATATGGAACTTAGTTAAAACAGGGGAAAGTCATATAAAATAAGCTTTTTAATGATTTATTTGTATATAAGTTAGGCAGAGACTTTGGACTTCAGAAAATAGAAATGAATTTCAGAGTGGAAATTCACGATTTCATATTTGTGAGCTTGCAACATCTGTCACACATCTGCTTCCACAAAATTTGATTAAGCCTTAATTTAATATGCATAAAGTGTCTAAAGATACTGAAATCAAGCTAATTAATCTTATCTTCTCTTCATTCCTCTAGGATGTGTTGGCCAAGATAAGGGAATGTGGCTCGACTGTCACCTATTATGGTGGGCGTGTGCTAGAAAAAACAGCCAACACAAAGACTGTCGCAGAGTCCCAGCCAAGTCACCTGCAGAATGGAGGAACACGTTCGCGTGTGCGTCAGATAGAAGCCTGCAATTTTTGTTTACCCAGCGAAAGATGTGAGCATCAATTGCAGCCGAAGCAGGGTGTGAATGCATTAGCGGAGCAACAGGATTCCTATCAGGGTAAGTGAGTTGATTCGTCGAGAGAAACTTTTTACCAATCCAAACCCCATTTCAGGTGTCAAATTTAAGTTGGTGAAATCTAATAGCTGTAGCAGTCGCCTGGAATTAGCTGGAGCAGGAGCTGGCGACGAGGTCAAGGAGGTGGTACGGAAAATGGTAAATCACTTTGAGGGTAACGATTTGAGCCATCTGACCATCAACAGTCAAAGTACGAGAGTTGAGCCAGCAGCTCCACCTACCCCCAGCCTGCGTCAAGTGACAGTAAATAATCACATCAATGTGCTGAGGGAGCACAAAAAGGAGGAGCCCCAGGCAAGTGAAAACTTTAATGGGCAACATGACAGGACCGAAGATGAGATATCATCAACGTCCTCCCCAGTCACATATCAAACCCAGGCCATGAACATACGCCTCGATAAGCCCCCCAGCAAAGTTTGTCGCAATAAAAATGTGGATTTGGCTTACACATTGGTTAAGCAGCAGCATCAACCAGCTCCTCAGGGGACAGCCGTCGTCCTCCAAGCTATTGACACTCCAGGCACGCTCAAGGCCAATCAGCAGGCCCAGAAAATTGGAAAACCATATACCCGACCTGATGAGGAGCCAATGCCAAAAGTTGTTAAACCACAAATCATTGTGCCCATAGAGATTCATCCACCTGAACGTCGTTTGAGCAATGCCAGCAGCAGCGGTGCCTCCATTGTGGACAAAACTGTGGTGCGTCATTATGTGGCCAACGATAAAAGCATCTACGAGAGACGCAAATACGATGACATTGAGTTTGAGGAGTTTGAGGTATACGATCCCAGCAAAGTGCAGGAGGAGGAGAAACCACCCGCCTCCTCCTCCCTCGATGCAGAACTCTATGACAGTTTGGATGATAAAATGTAACAACGATTTACTTTTTAATGGGTTTCTGGGTACATTAAGAGCTTAGTTTTTACAGGTAAAGCCAAATAATCCAACCATCCAAAGTATGTTAATGTTACCATTTATTGTATTGTAAATTAAAATTTATTTATGCTAAAACAGAAAAACGAGCAATTTACTTAATGAACTGTGACAGCAATGGCCTGGCTAATTATTTTCATAATTAATTGCTAAATAATGAGACACTTTATTGATTACCTTTTCCGACCAGAGCAGGAATGAGAGGTCACACCGCAAGCAAAGAGAATTTCTCAATACATATATATTAAAACGACAGATAGGAACTAATTTATGCGTAATTAAGTGAAAATTTATGTATTTGAAGATAACGAAATGCATTTTCTTAGCTCAACCAAAGTTATCAAGGGAAGGAGCTACACTTAAACGCAGGGAAATGTGCACGCAATCTTGGGGTAGAATTTGGTGCATTAGAAAGGGGTTCAATTTACGCTTAAGTTGTAGATAAACCGCAACTCCTGGCCATTTGAACAAGCCCAGAGAATGTAGAGAAGCTCAGCCTGTTACTTTGAATTTATTCCGTAACCGAAACCATAACCTTTAACCGCTAAAGACACTTTATAATTTCTAATCGAAACCGTAACCGTAATCGAAAAAAAACTATTCTCATAACATTAACCCTATTTACACACAAAGGAAAAAGAGCGAACGAAATAGAGACAACGCAGCTAACTAAAATCTTTACCGTCCTCATCATTCCTTATAATTGTTATTACACAGACAATATGATTGTAAGGTATGCGAAATAATCACCTTCTCTACAGGAAATTGGCACTAAAATAAAAAGAAGCTATTTAACAATTCAAAAGTATTAAAAAAAATCCCGAAAATCACGGAAAAAAAGCAAGTAAGAGTATCACGCAATTTTTAAGGAGGCTCGCGCATGGTGTGGACTGCATTTAGCTTTGCTGGAAAGAGTTCAATGTGCTTTGTGACATATAAAATGAACTCGGAAAAATATGTCGAGCTATTAGACGAAGTTCTTGTTAATTTTGGGAAAGAATATTTCGGAGACTCTTGGACATTCCAACAAGACAATGATCCTATCCGTCTTACAAAACGCATAATATAATTGTTTGAAGTTCGATGTGGCCCGCAAACAGTCTAGATCTCAATCCAATAAAAAACCTTTGGGGCATAATTTCCAACAAAGTCTACATGCATGGAAGACAATTTAACACCTTAAAAGAACTAAAAAAGCATCCATTATTGCAAAATTGGCCAAATTGGATACATTAATTCTTCAAAACTTAATAAATTCAATGCCAGGACGTTTATTGAAGGTTATTAACAGTAATAAAACAGGACATGTGAAGGTATTAAAATCAAAACCGGAGACTTAACCTATAATAATCTCTATATTCTGGAATTATCAGTTCACTTATTTCAAAGACTGAACTTAAATTGTTATTTCATTAGATTAAAAGAGAAAATAAAAAAAATTGGATAAAATTGTCTGCTTTAGTTCATATCAAGGAATATGATTGTAAGGTGACTTATTTCGCATACCTTATGAAAACGTAAGTATTTATACATATGGTTCTTGTTTTCGCTATTGCCTTTTTTAAGTTACTCTGTACCCCAGAATGTGAAAAGAAAGCCTTAAACATGGTTATGTATGTGAGATAAAAACTATTCATCTCATCTTGACATCTGGGCGCCGGTAACTGAACAAGTTGCGCTGTGATCTTGACAGTTCATGAAAGTGAGGTATAAGCAATTTTTATTCGCTTTTTCTTGATAAGTTTTCTTGGGTACACTAGTGTTACCCTAACATTTTTGAAGAGAGCGATGCCTCGGTTAAAATTGGGAATTTTTCGGAAATTCTTTACTTACGCCATTTTCTGAACTAGAAATTAAAAATTTTTAGTTGTAAATGAAGTTGGCCTTTGGAAAATCTTAAGCGCTATTATCAAAGGCATGGTATGCGATTTGATACACCCATAAAATGTTAGAGATCATTTTATTTGCCAATCAGGCCATTAAAATCGACAACGAAGGCAATACACATTTCTCTGAACATTTTCACACAATGGGCGTATTCAGCAGATAATTCCGATTAGCGATTACCGATTTACGATTTGCGATTGCTGATGAGTCTCTGCTGAATGGAATCGATGACTTTAAGATAATCCGTGTTTTTGGTACTTTTAAAAATTAGAAAATATCTACACAAAGTGCTTTATATTTATAGATTTATTAATTTAAAAATTTCATATGAATGTCTGCACTAAGGTAGGCTGACCAAGGAATCGTTAAGCAATCATACGTTTTGTTCGATCTCTATTCAGAAAACATGATTGTCAAATTTTCCAATCCCAAGCAAAAGCAGGTAAAATCGGCAATCATAAATCACAAATCGTAAATCGGAATTACCTGCTGAATACGCCCATTGTTTAGTTATTCAATTAATATAACACAGAAACAAAGAGTCACTGAACAAAATATAAAAACAGAAAGAATAGTCACTGAGTAACAAGTAAGTAAGTAAGTTAAACAATGAACAAAAAAGATCAACGGAGTAAAGTCACTGAACAAGACTCAGTGAACAAGGTAAAAAGAACATAGCAAACAGTCACTGTAGACAAAGTAACTAAGCAAAGTAACTGAAAGCACACAAAGTGAAAAGTCTCTGAATAGAAAACAAGTGAGAAAGTCGGTCAAGCCCGACTGAGTACGTGGAGTAGAAGCTGAATGCAGCGGTTCTACTGCGCTCTTCTCAAAGCTTCTCTCGCTCTCCCTCTCTTTCTCTCTCTCTCTCTCTAAGATTGTGCGGTGTTAGTTGTAAAAGGATGGGAGGGGGTGGGAGGAGGGTGATTTACTTTTATGCTCATAACTTGAGAACCGCTCATCCGATCTTTATCATTTCTTCAGCAAATCGATACATTTTGCAAATTACTAACTATTTCTAGAAGGTACGAATTATCTATCTTCAAATCTGTAGGAGATAAGACGTTTTTTCCAAATTGCGTGCGCGGAAGGGGGCGTGGCAAAAATTGAAAATAAACTTGATCTGCCTGCAAGTATAAGAAGTATTTTTCCCATGCATGTCAAACCTCTATCTCTTACCATCTCTGAGATCTGTTTGTTTATACGGACGGACGGACGGACAGACGGGCATGGCTATATCGACTCGGCTGTTGATGCTGATCAAGAATATATATACTTTATATAGTCGAAAATGATTCCTTCTCCCTGTTACATACTTTTGCACAAACTTAATATACTCTATGTATCTTTGGTACAGACTATAATGAGTTAGCATTCTCTGAACAAAATAGGTCAACGAAATAAACAGTCACTGAATAGAAGATATCTTCGTTGAGTAACTGAAATAACAACAGAGTGAACTGTAACTGAAATGAGTGACTGAAAGAATAACTGAGTGTCACTGAAAACAATTACTGAGTAAACAATGATTAAACGAACCAAAAAAAATAGTCATTGAAGATAAATGTACTATACTGAGAAAACAAATGTGTCACTGAACAATGCACCTTATTAGAATCACTGAACAAACAGCAACAAAAGTGAAGAGCCACTGAGAAGAGATTGACGCAACTGAGTAACTGGGAGAAGAACCAAGTAAAAAGTCACTCAAGAGTCAGTGGACAATGAGAAACTGAACTAGTGAGAAGGTGTGGAAAGTGTGGGCACAATGTACATTAACAGTGCGTAAAACAGTGACTAAAGTGTGACTTGACTGTGACTAAACAGTGATTTGACAGTGAATTGAAAAAGACTGAGTTTGAGCCAGTGTGGATCTGTTGAGCATCGCCAAACGGCCACCATGAATCACTCTGCACTGGGCGCTGTCGTATGCGCTTTAATGAGGGATATAAATTTTTCCGGTACAAATATATCCGGAAATAACAAATGAGTAAGCAGTCACTGCATTAAGTCACCGAAAAAGAGTCTGTGAATAAGCTGAGCAATTGAAGGAATACTTGAGTAAAAAATCACTGAACGATGCATTAGTCGCTAAGCAAGAGTCACTGAAGAAGATGATCAGCAAAGTGAACAGTCACTGAGTAGAGATGGACGGAGCTGAGTAACAAAAGAAGAACTTTGTTTAAAGTCACTGAATAAAAACCGGTTTAAAATGAATCTCATGAGATGTATGAGAGACAGTGAACAAATAGTTTCTTAACTTATGTAAGTAATATAAATAAATAAAGAGCAGGGTTTCCTAAGAAGAGAGCACGAAAATTTGACAGTGTGTTGTTTCACATTGAAGCATGATTATGTTCGTGCCCTCTGATCAGAGCGAATGTAAGAAGTGGGAGTGCTGTGAGAGTAGCTGTTTGCTCTCTTGGCACAAGCCTCGGCATGAGTTTGTCTCTAGTAGGTGTGAGTAGGTATAACAACCTTTTCAGACCTTTCTAATACAGTTTAAACCAGGGACCGAAAATAATAGTTATTTCATAATAAAAATTTCGAAAAAAACAATTAATCTAAATCTCTATTAACCCTGAAACTAAATAATGTATTAATATGTTCCAAAATTAGTGTTTCGTCTAAAAGTTTTAGATTTATTTTCGTTTTCGTTAATTTGGGCTTAGGAATTTTTACGCGATTTGACAAAGTTTAATACTGTTAGCGATTCCGATTTCGCTTCCTGCCTGAATTCCTTCCACAAAATGTACACACAGGAACAAGTCTGATTTTTAACAGCAAATGAATCGACATAATAATAAAGATGAAGCATGAAAAAAAAAGAAAAACACCAAAGGATATAAAAGAAAATGCAAAAGAGCACCATAAAAACGATGAGAGCAAGAGGAAGCCATTTTGGGTGGTGTCATAATGGTATGCCACTTGCTTTATCACAGTCATTTTAAATCTTAAAACATGCTTCGTTTATTTGGTTATTTTAATGAAGCAATGGAAGTAGCTTGTTAATAATACAAACGGTAATAAATGTGCAAGAATACTGCTTTTAAATGGACTCAAGTTCGTAGTATATCTAAGTGGTAACTATATAAGAATAGTCAAATGAGAGAGCTTTAAATTAAGATGTGCGAATGAGGGTTATAAAAGCAAACAAGTTTACTGAACATGAAAGAAATTTTATGAAGTCTGGTTTGGAAAGTGATGAGCATTTCGTTATTTTTTAAATTATAAATTGACAAAGAAGTTTTGATTATATCGCAATTTTTACATTAGGATGGACCTCTTTTGTATGGAAAAAAACTAAAATCATATGTTCAGCTGATGCCTCTTTTTTCAAGAAAATAAGGACTTAATAAGACCATAAAATATAAAACATACAAAATTTTTAATAGAGAAAATAAAAAATGTTATTTCTTCAAACTCAAAAGAGCTGGCGTTCCCTTTTCCTTTCTAATATGTTCTTACATTTCTTTAGTCTTCTAATTAAGTCTTAAAACGAAATTTTATTCTGTCTTACCTTTGATTTTCCCAGCTTTTTCATTCAATTTCCTCACTCGCATGAAATGTTTCCTATTATCTTTACATTTTTCTTGCCTTTTCATTGCTCTATTCAAATGATAACGACTTTTATCTGTTATGGGAAGTTTGGTTATTAAAAATAAAACAATTCCTCATTAAAAACTCACTTCTAAATTCCTTGCTAATATGACTTAGACGTTTATGTTGCAGATTTTTCTTTTTTGACTCCTCAATGTCACATTTTGTGCAAAATTTTGTGGCTCTTGCTTCAATTGGACTATCAATTTTCTCTTTTGGTTCTATTTCAAATTCATTTAACAGATTTGGTTTACTTTCTAAATTTTCATCATCTTTTTGTTGGCTTTCGGATTTCTTCTCTATGCAAACTAAAGCCTTTTCTTGAAAATTATTTTCTAATTTTGGTAATTTTGGTTCTTTGCAGTTTGTATCCTTCTCGCCACTCGCAGGCAAAGGTTGCTTTTCTACTTTATCTTCCCCTTTCATTTGCTTACAGTCTGCGACAGGGTTAGTGATTTATATTAAATATGATTGATATGTTAACTATCATGCTGATTGATTCATCATCATCATCCCCTCAACTTCAATCAATTTCTCATATTAAAAGCAAATATTTACAAAAAAAAATGATTTACCTCCCGTTTCCAATTGCGTTTTATGCTTGTCAAGTTTTTTCCTTCCAATCGTCTCATCATCATCCGAAGAATGCGTGGAGGCTGAAAATGTTCTGTGCTGCTGCTGTTGCTCCTGGCCAGGACGCAAATGCTGAAAAGGCAAACGAAATGTGTAAATTAACATAAATGACTTCATTTCGCCTTATTGATTGTGGCTTCAATTGGCCATAGATCTTTTGGCAGAGCCAAAGGCTCTCAACGGAAATATGAAAACATGCCATGTGTCTTCTGGCATAGCACGAGCCTTACCTAATTAAGTTAAAATGCTCCCTCGTGAAATCACGTGCTTGCCATAAACGTGCAAGAGCACGTAAAAAGAGAAGAAGAAGAAGAAAAAAGTAGCAGTTATTGTATGCGGAAGCCTGATGGGTTAAGCCACACAACAACAGTCTCCAATTTTCACGGCAGTTTTCTTTAACCACTTTTGGGGCTCACATTGCGTATGAGCAGTCACACACTCACACACATGCACACCCACACAGTCTCATAGGCACACATGGCTTTCAAAAGTTTATACTTTGCCTTGGCCTCTGAGGGAGGGGGCGAAAAAAAGGAATTCAATACTGGAACTGTTTACCTTGTCATTGGGATCTGACATCCGTACACAGGGAGGAAATCAATGATGAATATCTGAAGCAGGCTTAACGAGGCAAGCCTAAAAAGTTGTAGGAATCAAAATATTTTGCAAAAAAATTCTTCAGTTACTCAAATGAAAAATTGGTTATACAGCTCCAAAGGGGCCAATCCAAGCTTCTCTCATATGAGATTGTTTATTTCTGGAATCTTGTAAGAATGTAAGCTAAGGTTCATGAACAATACCTGGCGGTCTGTTGAAACGTATAATAATTCGAAAATATTTTTATTATACCTGATACAGTGTGTCTATAGAAATCAAATAATTAAATTTTTAAAATCAAATCATTTTCATACACACATACCATTTATGGGCTATTAAAGAACAAAACACGAATCGAAATGCGTAGGAGAAAAATCGAAATAGAATAGTGTTTTTGTTCTTATGAACCTCAACCCACACAAGGCCTAAACTACACCCAAGATCCAACTTTTCCCGATCGGCTCATACATACGGGTTGCTACAACAGCGAAACAGTTTCTCAAATTTCTCAGATGTGAGCATACTGCAACAGGAACAGCAGTTCACGTTAGAAATGCTGTACATAATAAACATACAGACACACATAAGACTAAACTACAAAACGGATCCCGAAAATTGCGTTTATATATACAGTCACCTACTTCACCTTTACACTAAAAAAATATACTCAGTTTTAAACTCCACTGCTGACTGATTAGACGCTATTGCTCTTCTGTTTGTAGTCATTTTGTTTTGTATCAAGTATGACCATATTGTGTTTTAATTTCATGTGTTGGTGTTATATACAGCCTTGATGACGATATCCGACATCATTTCGAAACATATCTAGAAGGTCTGCCAAATTTGTTCAGCTTTTATCGACTCTTAAAGATTTTGCGTAGAGCCTTAACCGTCAAACGGCATCAAAAGCAAGGTTGAAATCTTCTACATTTTTTTTGTTTTGTTTGATTCGGTTCTCGGTCCGATTCCTTTACTTCGGTTCGACCAGCGCCCAGCTATTACTTAATTTAACCCCCAAGTGGACTTTGTTCATTATGGTTATCTCTGATACAAAAGTGTCTGGACTTTAAATTAGCCTCAGCTTCTACACTCTTAAAACAAGTAAGAAAGTCAGTCAAGCTACTCTGTACAACAGAAGTAGCAACTAAAGTGCTGCTAAACAACAGATGGCGCCACTACTACTACTTGATTCGAATAATGTTAGTTGAGCAACGTTCACAACTGACCAAAAGATAACGCCACTACAACAAGCGATGCGGCAGCGCCTTTTTTTTTGGTCACAACTTGAGTATATCTATATATCGATCTTTATCAGTCCTAATATCTCTAAAAATTGCAAACCATCTATCTTTTAAACTGTGGGAGTCATGACGCTTTTTTCGAAATTACGGTGTGGCAAAAATTTTAAATAAACTTGATCTGCAAATAGAAAATAATATAATTCCCTTACATGTCAAACCTGTATCTCGTATCAACTCTATGATCTCTTCGTTCTGCTAAGGAAATGCAATTTCAGGGACATCGAAACGCCGAACATAACAAAATAAAGCCAGCTTCTATAACCTTTCCATTTTACAAAGAATCTTCCGATTCCATCTTCAGTAAACTTTTCGCTAGAGATTGCATGATTGCCACCTGTCTCTCCTTACAATCATTGCTTTAACGAGTTGGGAACTGCAAAAAGCAATGAAACCGAAAATAGTCAAGCAATAACGATATTTTGCAGCTTTTTCCGTATCTTCATTCTCGGAATAAATACACTATGATGAATTGGCTGCAGTTTTCAAGATAAAAGCAAAAAATAAAGGAAGAGGTTAAGTTTTTTACATTTTCTTGATTTTGAGCACGAAGATGGTATTATTTAAATATATTCCATAAATACGGATGTGTATGTTGTTTTTTGCAATATATTTCGGTTGCTCCTCGGCAACCATCTTCAGGGACACTACAAAACAATTGCCAGTACATTGTTTTACACGTCTGTTTCGTTCGGCTGGGAGTTGGATACTGAGATATTGTTTGGTCAGTAAGCGTCTGTATAGGTGCGCACAGTTCTTTGTATCCGATTTGTAGTTAAGCCTTTTGTCAGTGTGTGTGTCTATAATATACAACATCTCAAGAGTGAAGCGTTTGCTGTAGTGGTTTTCTTGCTTTAGGATTGTTGTTGCTTCCAAATTCGGCGAGTGTCCGCTCTCCGTACAGTGTGTCGCAAGCACGGTTATCCTAGTTCAAAGTTTCGATTTTGTTGTACTAATGTACAATTTGTTGCAGCTGTTTTCTGCATCTCCATTACATGGAATCTTGTATATCACATTGCTCCTATCGAATGTGGCTACTTGGGACTTCGTCTTATTGAAAAAGTTCTTCATTGTATTATTTGGTTTGTGGGCAAGCTGTATATCTTGCTTATTGTAGCAGTCAGAATGGGCGAAACGTTCTGAAGGCTGTAGAACAAAAATCTGAAAACTTTTGGAGTCCATTACACGAGAACCTTAGCTAATCAGACCTAACCCAACCAGGGTTTTCTTTACTACCATAAGTACCTTTCAAATTTGGAGAATTTCGTTGGCATCAACATTTTTTCGTTCAAAAATTTTTCTCGGTATAGTAACATCGATAAATGAAAAAAATCATTGATGTCTGCAGCTTAGATAAAACCATGGAGTTTCTCTAGATCTCTATTTATGTAGTTCTTATAGAGAATGCAGAAGCATCAGAAAGGACTTAAAAGTTCAGACAGTCAAGTAGGTCATCTGCGAAAATTTACCCAACATTGTCCCATATACTCAAGTGTTGGTAAATCTAAAAACTGGATTGTCAGGAAAGTAATAGGACTGATATTCTTTCGCAGCGACTGTTCTAGAGCGTTAGAGGGTGTTCCTAGCTAACGAACGGACGGCTGCATTTTCGGCTTGCTCAACACACAGAAATTGTCTGTCCTGACTCTCCAGGTGCTCGGAGACAACTGAACAGCCGCTCGTTTGTTAACTAGAAACGCCCTCTATCGAATCCAGGCAGTGCGCGCGAAGTACAGTCGCGGCGTAAGAAAATCAGTCCTATTACTCTCTCTACAAACCCTGTACTTATCTGGAGGGAAGCTCAATTGCAAACCCAGATACCAAAAGAACTGCTTTTGGACAGATTCGATGAGTCCAAATGAACAGAATGTAAGCAAGAGCTTAGTTGTTTAAAGAGCACTTCGATGTGAGTATCAAAAGATACTTTATGACATATTAAGAAGCCTTACATTATTAAATGAAAAATCGTCATCAAATCTTGCTTCTTAAATTTATTAATTTTTTCCTTTCTAAAATACTAAGTTTGTTTATTCAAAATACATTTTGTATTTATTTATTTATTTAATTTTATTTATTAATCAACCCTCGCATATTTCTGTGTATTTCCATATATGGTAAACGAAACCGAAAATCGAAAAAAAATCCATTGCATAATTTTAGTTGCAGCTGTCTGCTGTCTATGGGTATCTGTACAACATCGAGTGTAGTTGGTTGTGGTTTGTGTTTCGCTTACAGGTGTGTGTGTGTCCGTGTGTGTGGGTGTATTTTCAACATTTGCTGATTGGATTTTTCGCTTGGCTTCAATCAAACGTTTCAATAATTCAATGCCAATTTTCCAAAAAAAAAAGTCCAAGCCCTCTAATTGAAATTTAAAAGCCAAATAAATGACGAAAAAAACCAACAGCTGACCATAAATCACATTTTGCCAAAAGTTTTGTGATTTGTCTGAGCATTATTGATGATGGAACCAAACAAAACAGAACCGAATGAATGATGAAAAGAAAAAAAAGAGAGAAAGAGCGCGGAAAGTTATTTGTTTTGCCTCGAACTGTCAGCGAATGTTAAAGCGGAAAAACTTGTTTTAGCCCGCATGTAAATTTAACAGCAGCTTGGAGTTAAGCCCGAAAGTATGCCACACCAAAGTTTTTATGTTCAACCAAGTAAATTGAAATCGCAGCTGTTTGAAATGAAAATGAAAATGTAATTTCATAAATTACACCTGCTTTCTTCTCTAACCGCAACTTGTGTCAAACCATTTCAAGTTAATTTCTGTTTTGGGGCAACTTCAAAAAAAGGGCAACCAGTATTATCATCATCTCGCTGAACTCGCAGTGACGACATGTTGCAGCAATTGCCTCATAATGAGCCAGACAATGTGGCCACGTGCGGCACTTGACGTGGATAATTCCTCTCTTCTCTTGGCCTAAACAACAACAACAAACTGCAAATAAAACAACAAAACCGTCGAGGACACAAAGCGAGCTGACTTGACAAAAGACACTCGACTGGCTCGGTGCACAAGCCAGGATATGAGAGGGGTGGGTGGGGCGCCAGTAGCAGCAGTAGCAGCACCGGGACCATAACAATAAACAGATAGACCAAAATGTAGCCAGATAAATTGTTCCACAAATCATTTACGTCAACATTTCGCTGACAAAAGATGAAATGAAAGATTAAAAGAGGGGAATTAAACTGTAATAAATTCAAACAAAGCTTTATTTGTTCTTCGAATTGTCTGCTCCATGAATGCTTTGGAGGGATCAAATTGGGTTTTTAATCAGCAAGAACAATAGGTTCCAGCTTCAATAGGTACCTATACAAAGATTTTCTTTACCAATGTAGAAGTGCACAGAGGGGAAAACCGACGAGTCAAAACATTCAGCTGTTGCAGACTTTTGCAGACTCTCACCTAGAGGGCTACTTATGTTTAGATGAGCTGACAAAAGTCAAAAAGTCCCCTCTTTTTCGTATCTTACTCTGCCGAAAACTGGTTTTGGTGTTGTATAAAGCAAATATTATCAGACTGAGAACAAATTTACTCATTTCAGAAACATTTGTTGTCAAGAATTATTTTAGGAACAGGTTTTATTTCCTCTGTGTGTGATTCTTTAGTAGAAAAAATATAAGTAATTTTTTGCATATTATTCTTTGAGCCGACAATCAATTATTTTCATATATTTTGGCTTGTTGTATACAAAATACTAGGTGGATTTATAAACAATAATTTAATTTAATTTTGGGAAGCTCAATAACCTTTCGATTTATATCTTGCTTTACTCCACCTAATAACTCTGAGTTTAATTATGGGATTAGGAATATCTTCTACACAGAGCTATCTGTCAGATAATCTAACAAAAAACAGAGTTAACTAACATAAGGCTGCCTTCACACTGTTCGACACATGACAAATGATAGTCTAGTAGTTCTGCTTTTTGTTCTGTATTTTAATTAAATATCTTGTCAAATTCATAGAATTTGATGGAGAAATTTGGGCCTACTAGATATCATGGGTAATGTCTCAAACAGTGTGAAGGCAGCCTAAGTTTATCTGATACATGGCAGTTGTCTGGAAGGGGAATCGTCTCTTCAAAAGTAACTGAACCTACCGAAAAAATTGAAAAGGAAAGAGCGGGTGTCATGGGAAATCAATCAAGTCACTCATAAGTCACTGTCAAGTCACTGATAAGTCACTACCAAGTCACTGTTTTGTAACTGTCAAGTCACTGTAAAATCAGTGTTATGTCACGGTTAAGACACTGTTGAGGTCCTGACAATTCACTGTTTAGTCATTGTGAAGTCACTGTTTAGTCACTGTTAAGTTACTGTTAGGTCACTGTTAGGTCTTAACTTATTGACAAGTCACTGTTAAGCTGCACACGCCCCTCAACCTTTGCTCCGGAAAATGGAAAAACCCGGCTTACTTTGCAAATACAAAGCGTACCCAAAAGAATCTGTTCTCGTTTTCGACCTCAATCAAAATGCGGTATCGGAATTGTCATATGTACTCGCTTTCAAAAACCGACTCTTTTTTTCAGTTTTAAGCTTCAAAAATCCCATTTACCTGGCAAAAAGATACAAGCGAATTTTTTGATCGATTCTTAGAAATCACAACTCTTATTAATTCCGATCAATCGGATTTGGGAGCAAGCCTGTTTCAGGACTGTTTTTTAATTTAATTCCCTCAGACAAACGTAATTAAAAAACTTTGCTCTTAAGACTCATATTAAATAAACTTCCCCATTGTAAAACTATTCCATAAAGACTTGCTTAATTTCACTGGTCTTGCCTTTTGCGCCACCGGGCTTTTTACTTGCTGAGTGTTTTATATATGGCTACATTCCTTACTGTGAGTTTGATTTCCAGAGCAATCAGAAAGAAGTACTTCCATCTACCCTAAGCTCCACATTGGAGCTCGGGGCACTTGGGAAGAGACTTGGAACTGTTTTGGCATCGCCGGAAAATCCGAAAATAAGTGGCCTCTCCAAACGCAATGATCAGAAAGGACTTCTGGATAAATCACAACAGAATAGCTTTAAAATTGACAGACAGGCATGGCTAATATATATATTTTATGTGGTCGGAGATGCTTCATTTCATGTGTATTATGTAACAGCTCCTCTGCAAGGGTATGTAAACTATTTATATAACTTAAACAAAAATTTAGTTTAACAATGTCCCACCTAACATATGGAAGATTATTAACAAAATGTACTGCAATAGCAACTTCCCTTGAAAAAGATTTGCAAATAATTGAAAATGGATAATAAACGACGCACTCTGCTTGGAAAATGGTTCGGCTCAGAGAATAATTTTATTCTCTTTATGTAGAGCTTATAAATCTATCACAATGAGGGGTGTGTCAGAAATATCTAGAGATCTTTGTATAATTGCTTACGATTGGAATTAAAACTGCTTGCCTTCATATGTAAAGTTACAAATCTAATCGATTCGGAACCAACTTTTCAAGCTCAAGTAGACTTAACTTTCATGATATTTAACTTTCATGTGATCTAGCAGCCGGACTTATTCTAGTAACTTTACAAATAAGGTAGTGTGCTTTTGATATGCTTCAAATTTGAATGGATTTTCAAATTCATAGAATTTTATGGAGAAATTCAGGCCTACTAGACTATCATGTTTCATGTGTCGAACAGTGTGAAGACAGCCCAAGTTTAGTTCGAGGTGCAATCGTTTATACCTCCGAAACGGATACAAATAATTTTATAGAGCTGAATCGGAGCAGTATAATTTTAAATGATATCCAAGTCACTGTTAATTTAGTGCTTATACTGTTTAGTCACGGTTAAGTCACTGTTTAGTCACGGTTAAGTCACTGTTAAGTCACTGTTAAGTCACTGTTAAGTCACTGTTAAGTCACTGTTCAGTCACTGTTTGGCTCCTGTTAAGTCACCGTTTGGTCACTGTCTAGTCACTGTTCAGTGACTGTTCACTCACTGTTAAGTCACGGTTTAGTCACCGTTTGGTCACTGTCTAGTCACTGTTCAGTGACTGTTCACTCACTGTAAAGTCACGGTTTAGTCACTGTTAAATCACTGTTTGGTTTCTGTTAAGTCAATGTTTGATCACAGTCTAGTCACTGTTAATATGTTGTTACGTCACTGTTTAATCACGGTTCAGTCACTGATTTCGTATTTCTACATCTTGGCCCTTTTTCACTCTCTTTTATAACGTCACGTGACGCTGATATCAAATTTGACTCCAACTAAAATCTTCTGTACCGAAATTGAGGATATTTCACATCAAAAATCCGTTTACGGATGTGCATACTTCTTCTTTAAAAACTGTATTAATGATTTTAGAGCCTTTGAACTAAGCTTTGGAACAAAACCTTTGGTTCTATAAGTAAAGGAACCGAATCTAAGACTTACGAACGGGTTTAAGCTCCCTGACCGAACCTTTCGTAGAACTTCAGAAAGTTATAGCTGAACTATTTCATTCTTAAGGTAAATTCTTGTAGAGTTTGGACAAATTTGATCTTAAGATAAGAAGGGATTCATTAAGGCTTTCTATCACAGAGTGTACAGTTGATAAATAACTTAGAGCTTCTCTTTTTCTCTGGACAAAGCATACCAAACTTAAAAGATTTTAGAAATAAAAACTTAAAACAACTTCATCAAAACTTTCTAAGAAAATTGATTTTGAAATCTAAAACAAAATTCAATTAGCTTAAAATTTGTTCTTTTAATTTTCCTTAGGCAAGTTGAGTGAAATACATGACAAAAAGTTTTTCAGAAAACGGGCAACTGAAAGTTTGTATCTCAACCAACTGTGCCAACATTTTGCATTTTCTTTGTCTTTCCCCAACAAAGGAAGTCGCGTGTCAAGTGTTGCATTCTTGGGGCAGATGCAACCTCCTCTCCACCCTCTTCCGTCAAACAGAACTAAAGAATCAACAAGCTTATGGTTAACACATTTTGATTGACAAACGAGTGAGTCCTTAAAGTTAAAGGAGCATAAAATTTGCCCTTGTTAAAACTATTTTCTGGTAAAGTTTTTTTGTGGGTTAAGCAATAAATCATACAAACTGACAGATAAATCAGATTAGTTGAAAGAAAGCTTTGGGCGTAACATAAAAGATTCTGTTGATAATTTTTCTATAAATAAAAAACAAAAAGAAATACGAAAAACCTAATAAATTACGCACATGTTTTAGTTTTTGTGGGTAAAAAGAAATGCTAAAAAGCATTTTTTTTCTGCAAGTAAATACATTTTTAGCGAGAAACACGAAATATGTAGACTATCAAAAATTCAAAGATAAACTGAAATGAAATGAAAGAGACTAAAATTAGTATACTCTCACACACACTCACACACATACATATAGATAAATAGATAAACACACAGACAGAAATAGAATGATTCTTTTCATTTGAAAAAATAAAGTGCAAAAAATGTGTGCAAAACTTGTCAAACTAAAAGAGGAGAGAGAGAGGGAGGGAGAAGCCAGACATTTCAAATGTATTGGCCATTTGCCTGCCAAGTCATAAAAGATACAGACAAATTATGGACAAGAATTTTCATCTCACACATGAGGCACACAAAGTTTCGGCCTCTACTTGTTTTTAGGCCCTAATCCCAAACTTTTAGTTATGCCAGCCGACTGTTAAATGTATTTTATAGCCTCATTTAGGGAATGTGTTTTGGCCTGTTTGGGGAATTGTCTAAAAGTTTTGCATGCAAATTGGGGAATGCGTAATGCTATGCATGAGGGTGCGTAAATGCGTGTGAGTTTGTCTGTTTGTTCAAGCCAATTTTCCTGATGAAAATGCATTAGTTGAGCCAGAAAATTAATTGCTTTGCAAATTTTATTTTTTTCGATTTGTTTACGCTAATTCAATTTTGGATGAAGCTAATGAAATGTGGACAGTGGAGTGAATAGGGGGACCCCGTGTTGACACACTAGTTTCAGCGAAGCATCCATTTACCGGACGCTCGCAGAAATATAAAATCGCGCATTTGGCAAATGAATGTGACAATTCTGAACTTGTTATTACTGAATTATGGTACAACTTCCGCGTTTTAAGGTGCTTCTTAAGGATCATTTGATTAAGGGGGATTTGTATTACCTTTTAAGGTATAAGTTATAACTTATAACCAGAGATTAAAACCGAAACGAATAAAGGTTAGGGTAAGGGTTAAGGTTACTTTTTTTTGGCCGCTTTTTCCGGTTACGTTTATGTTAAGGTTGTATAATATGGGTTACGGTTATGAAGATGATACAAGAATTGTCGTTTAATGTCTAACCATCCCACTGTACACAACCCACCTGCTGCTAAGGCAAATGGTAAAAGCGGTCGACCTTGCAAAAGCAATAATATAAGACAAAAGCGCAGCCAAAAAAATTCGGTCGCACAAAAAAAAAAGGTTTCGTATATAAAAGAGATTCGCTCCACACCCAAACACACGCAAACAACAACAATTATTGGCATTATAAATAACGTAATAACATTACCATATGCAGCTGGAAATTACGTTAAATCAAGTAAAGGACAGCAAGGCACTATGGACACTTTTGAGGCAAGTAAACGGAACTACAGCCAGGAGACCGATCTGGTCATAGACTTTAGGGGTCTACTTTACACAACACAGCTTTGTGATGCACACATCACTGGAATTGGACCTTAAAATTGATATAACCGCAGTAAACCTAAAAAAAAAGCACCTGGAGAAGATAGAGTTCCCGCCGAGATTCTGCAAAACGCTACACCTTTTTTGTAAAACACCTTGCAGGCGCATTTCTTTTTTAAACGAGGTCATGAAAATAATTGTGTCAATATATTATCACCTACTAGTATTTGGATTTAGAGAAGGCAAATCTACAGCATATTTTCGCTCATTGCCTTGGCTGAGCACTATTTGGAAATGATGAAATGAATGAATAGCAGAAAAATCAAAATACCAGTTTTGTTAATAAAGGTGTATAGGATTGCGGTTATATGTATATAAAATATTTTTTGGTAATGATTTCGGTTAAAAATTTTAAAGTGTACCGCTAAATAATTTTCACTACTTTGGATGAGAGTACAGCTCTAAGTTACTTGCTATCAGCGTTTCTGCTTGAATAACCCGAAAAATTAAACCATTTTTGATGTGAAACATCTTTAATTTCGGTACGGACGATTTTAGTAGGAGTAAAATTTGGTTTCAGTGTCACGTGACGCTGACATCATTCACATTTTGTGTTGTTTTGATTTGTGGAGTTTCTCGGCAAACACACACACACAAACACAAGAGAATGGTCGGAAGCGAAGAGGTAGGAAAGATGCTGAAGAGGGGCAACTGGGTGGGTTCTGGGAAAGAACTGGGTGAGATCTTGGTGGGATCTTATTGGCATCTGGTGGTATTTGGGTGGAGATTTGTATGGGCGCGAACTGGGTGGTATCGGGGTGAGATCTGGGTGGAATCTTGGTAGGATTTAACTGGGATCTGGGTGGGATCTCTGCGAGATCTGGGTGGAATCTGGAAGGAATCTAGGTAGGATCTGGGTGGGACCAGGGTGGGATATTGGTGGGATCTGGGTGGGATCTGGATGGGTTTTGGAAGGGATCTGGAAGGGATCTGGGCTAGATCTGGGTGGGATCTGGGTGGGATGTGGAAGGGATCTGGGTGGGATCTGGAATGACTATGGGCGAGATCTGGAAGGGATCTGGTTGGGTTCTGGGTGTGATCTGGGTGGGATCTCAACGGAATCTGGAAGGGTTCTGAAGGAGATCGGGTTTCTGGATGAGATTTGGTTGGGATTTGGGTAGAGTCTGGATGGGAATTGGGCGGGATGTGGGTGGTATCTGGGTGGGTTCTGGGCGGGATCTGGATGGGATCTGGGTAAGACCTTTGTGTGATCTAGATGGGTTTTGGGATGGATCTGAGAAGGATCTGGGTGGAATCTGTGTGGGAACTAGCTGGGATTTGTGTGGTATCTGGGTAGTGTCCGGGAAATATCTGGGTGGAATCTGCGAGGGAAATGATTGAGATCTTGGATTTCACATTGGTGGTATGTTAGCAGTATAATATTCCTGAAGTGATCTTGTTTCTGGTATTTCTACTCCCCGTTAATTTTCTTCTTTCGAAAGAGTGCCCTTGCTCATTTACATATAAACCATTGAGAGAGCTTGTAATTTGAACATAAGCTGTTACGCTAAGCATACTGTTTCACATCAAAGACTCGTGAGCGCTAGCGACACTTAGTCCTTTTTTTTATTTCAGTTCCAACTAACAAGTTTAAGGTCATATAGGTAATGTTTGCTCCCGTGACACTTTCAGTATTTGGGGATTTGTCGTCTATGACGAAAAGTCGTTGGTGCGAGTAGAAGTATGCTTAAATAAGCCGAACAATATTTTTTATAGCCTGAGATAATCTGCATTAGAAATTTTTGTATGTTGTGTTATTCCAAACAAACTAAAATTAACAAGGCACACATAGTACTTTTAAGAATTTAAATGACCTCGAGCCGGCTAATACTTGTTAGTCGTTACGATGATTTGGTTTTATCTCTTGCGAAAGCTTGATAGTAGTGTGACCCAAGAAACCTTTGTCCGTGTTTTTAGAGTTCGAGATCCTAAGTTTATGTCAAGTATCTCAAAATCAATCGTAGCTTAAGAAAAGGGGATCGTGTCTCCCCCTTCCTTATAAGTTCAATATTGAGTTGTCGATAACATCTGACTTGACTAAATATTCTTCACTTTAATCTAATAATAGTTAGGCAGGCACCTACTTTGCTAGATTATGCGATTTTTTTCAAGGTGCTTACAGGTCGCGCTGAAAGGTCCTAAGGTCGCGCGCACACATGCGTCGAACATAAGTGCTGAGAATTAAGGATGTCTGTTCGTTTATATGATTTGAATTCAAATAGCTTGTCCATTACATGGTCATTACAAACTTCAATCTTGTTAGCTTAGCTATGCTTAGTCCACACTTGCATTAAAAAAGCAGACCAAACTTTCTCTCTATAAGGTAAAATACTTTTTTTTTCAAGGCTAAGTGATTTGATATATTGTGAATATAATTCAGGGGTCGGCAATGTAAGCAGAAAAGTTGCCACTGGCAGCTGAGAAATTGTTTGTTAACAAATACAGAAACTCATTGGTTCATTCTATGCTTCATACATTGAAAACTTTTATCTGCCGCAGTTGAAATTCTGTCAAGTCTTTCCAGCTCCCCCTACCGGACCGCTTGCATACAATTTCTGTCCATGTTTCTGTGTGTGTTCGCTTTATGTTAATAGAAAATGCAAGTTAATGAAGCTTTAATTGTAATTACAAAGGGAAGGAGGAAAAAAGCTGCCGGACCATAAATATTTAAATGTTATGCCCCAGGTTTTTGTGTAAAAGAAATTCAATTACAAATATTTCCACTAACAAAGTCTGACAATACGAAATGCAGGTAAATAGCCTCTCATGTTACATAAATAAGCACGAAGCGTGTATTCATTAAAAGCTTTTTGGTCAATTGAAGGCTCTGTGGCTCAGTCCGGACATAAACAGAAGATAAAGGATATACGATACACTGTTTGTTGTGGCGTCATAAAGAAGCTTAATAACTCAAATAGCAAAAGAGGAAAACATAAAAGCATCCAAGTAGGTAATTGCATTACTCACTCAAAATAATGGCTCATTTGCTGAGAAGGATTAAGCTGTAATTATTGTATTTATATGATTGGAAGTGGCACTTAGGAAACACATAAACACGAGCAGAGGAAACATAACTCTTTTGTTGATACAGCTGTCAGCTGATGGGAAAATATGTTATGACCTTCTGTGGAACTGAGCAAAATTTTAATTTCGTTACAATTTGAACAACTAAAGAAGAAAGAAAAGGGCGACAGTGTAAAAAAACAAAGGACACGCCCGCATGGAGCGGGCGGCTTTCATAATTAGCCAAGGCGAGCTTGTACAAAACGTGGCCAAGTGTTGAAGTGGGCCACAAGCTGTGTGCAACATGAAAACGACATAATTCAGGTGGCTTATTTAAACTAACGAGAAGAAACAAAAAAGGTACATTTTAAGAAGATAAGGGAAAGAGTTAGATACTCTTTCTTTACAGGGCTGTAAGGTAGGCCATTGCTTCCCTTTTTTATTCATGTCAGTTCTTGTATTAATGTTAAGAAGTTGACGGCGGCTATCGACATCCCACAAAGGTTTCTGTGACACACAAATGTCTTGCACACTCAATTCAATTCAAACTTTCGAAACTTAGACAGGTTTCGATTAAAATTTATTTGACGTGTGTGTCAACGCCCAGACAAATTCAAACACAAATCAGTCAAACTTCGCCATGACAGTTTGTGACTTTGTGAGCTTGGCTTAAATATTAGAATTAAACTTACACGGTTCTACACGAAGGCGAATATCAAACAAACAGTAAGAATTTAAGTCTTATATAATTTTCACAAAAATCAAGTCAAAATCTAATAACTTGCCAATTACTAATCATAGGTCAGTCTACTGTAGCTGCTACCCCACTTACTTTAATGTGAGAGAGAAATGTAATGAGTAAGGTAAAGATTTTAGTTAGCTGCATTCGAAAATATTAAATATTAAGATATATAGATTTGAAAATTTTACACAAAATAAAACATAAAATAAAACATTGTACAATGTACATTAGACCGGCCATGTGTTGCAAAAAAGTTACTTTTCATTTAAAGTATGTCCGACCTAGTGTACAAACGTCCAATAAATTTACGTTTATCGAAACTTGTACTATTGAAATTTTTACTACTAGTAAACTGAAAGAAAAATCACGAACTTTCGTGATTTAATCAGGAATTTTCAGTTTCAAAACTTAATAAGCCAAAAAATTCTTGATTTAAGCACGGAATTTCTTTGTACTTAAAGTAATGTATTTGTATTTTATTTAATAGAGTTGACAAATAAAGCTGTCAACATAAACAGATTAATCCTAATCTCGCCTCCGCCGAAATTAGGAGAACTTTTTTATGATATGCTCCGACTCACATCAGTTGGGCGGAGGCAAAGATATACAATTATTGGGAAGATAAATGTGATAAAATATTAAATACATTTAGAGACATCGAACCTTCAGAAGCTAATAAATGGTACAAATTGTTATATAACATACATATTATGCGGAACGGATCATGAGACTCGAAATTAGATCTACTTATAGTTAAGAAAATTAGCCGGAACTCTCTTGTAGATCTAGGTGCGATGGAAAAATTAATTCGGCTCAGTAGGAAACAAGACACAATTTGACCGTTTATTAGCTTATGAAGGAACATAACTCCGTGACAGATTCTACGATCTTGCAAGGACGGTAGGCTTAATAGACGGAGTCTGTCCACATACGATGGCAAGCGACGGTGTTGTTCCCAGTTAAGTCCACGTAAGGCGAACTGGAGAAATTGCTTCTGCACCGACTCAATAAGGCCCTGGTATGTTGCATACTGTGGTGACCATACGCATGAGCAGTACTCAAGTATAGGTCGGACAAGTGAGACGTAAAGAAGCTTAGTGGTGTATGGGTCATCAAATTCTTTAGACCAGCGTTTAGCAAAAGCAAACACCCCCTTGGCTTTGCTAACGATAATCCCAATATGATCGGAAAAGTTCATATTATGGCCAAATAATACGCCAAGGTCTGTTACCGCGTGTATACGCTCGAGGCTGTGCGGGCCAAGGGAATAGTTGCCCATAGAAGGGGCAGATCGATAGAAAGACATGACACTAGATTTAGAGTGGTTTAGGTGCAGCAAGTTGTTGGTGCACCAGGATTGAAGGTGGTTTATGTCATTTTGTAACAGACAATGTGAAATGGGGGTCTGTTAGCTGCATACATCAACACGTGAGAGTTTAAAATGACGGAAGGAAGGTCGTTTATGAATAAGACAAAAAGCAGCGGACCTAGGTGATTCCCTTGAGGAACTCCAGAGGTAACATAAACCTGCTTGGAGAGGGTGTTTTTAAATAAGACTTTCTGCATACGGTTAGCCAAGTACATTGATATCCAAATGACCAAGAGGTTGGGAAATCCTAAAAGTGACAATTTCTTTAAGAGCAGAAGGTGATTGACTGAATCAAATGCTTTGCTGAAGTCTGTGAATATAACATCGAGCAGATTTGTCGAAGTTGAACGGCGTTTCATAAACCCGTGCTGTTAAGGAGACATACCGGTTATAATGAGTTCAAAAAGTTTGGGTATGGCACAAAGTTTTGCTATCGCACAATAATTTTGAATATCAGTTCTACTTCCTTTTTTATGAAGTGGTATAATAAATGATTCCTTCCAGATATCAGGAAAAAAGCTGTGGTGCAGAGATAATTGAAAAATTTTAGAAAGAGGTTCGCATAAAGCATTTGCACAATTCTTGAGAACACAGCTAGGAACTTGATCAGGACCAGAAGAGAAGGAAGATTTTACGAATTTGAGATTAGTTTCATTCGATATTTTTGATGTTTTAGGAGAAAATATTCAAAACTATCAATAGTATTGTCTGAAATTTTAGTTCGTATTCATCTATGTACATAAGGTCGGTCATTTTATATATGGAAAAATGTATGACCATACTGATACCCCCTTAAACGATGCAAATTTGTGTAAAAAAGGCATAGCAAAAAACAATTTGAAGAAAAAATTAGTCTTAGGGTCTGCGACTTGGATTTAAAGTTTATTCCTCATACGTCCTTTTTTCCCTTGTCTACATATTTCATTTTTTAGTAGTTGGCGTAGACTTGGTTTAAAGTCATAACATTTGACAAAAAGACCTTTGAAAAAACTGTTTTTTATATAACCAACACAATATGTAGCTAACTAATATTTACTTAATATATATTTAGTAAAAATCGTATATTACGGCAAAAATTTTTTTTAAGAGGCTATTAGGATATCTTTGAAGTCAGGTCCCACACTGAACTGAAGTGCTGCGCATCACGGTTGCAGCTGTTGCTGCGATAGTCTATTTTTACTGTACTGCTTATAAATAGACTTTTTAAGGATCAAAAAAATAATGGGGATTGCTATACTACTATGGGCATACAGGGAAATTGTTCATAAATCCAACAATCTTTATTTGTTATTGTCAATTCATTTCATTCCCTTGAAAGTAACCTCCACCTGCATTACGCTTGTGCCAACGTTTTTTACAATTTTGTTTGTAGGACAATTTTAAAAACATGCTGCAAAATCTTTTTCTGGTATAGTCTTTAATTCCTTCTTCGTTTCGGGCTCTATCTCCTTTTGTCGATTTAAAACGGTGTACACGGGGTGAATGGTTTCGCATAGACAAAATAAGGTATTAATTTACCGACCAAAAATACATTTGATTCCTGATTAAATTCAAATTTGACAACTTTTAAAATGATACGGAGAATTCGTCGACAAAATTTCGATTCGGTGAACGTGTCGTATTCGTAATATTTGTGGAAGCTTTGAAGGCTTTTCGCAGAGGTTAAAACATGATCTAAAATTTTTAGATTTTTTAATTTATTATGTACATTGTACATCCTAAAAGTAATTGTTTAAGATGGTATCAGTTAACTTTTTTATCGGCGACCACCCTAATGTACATAAAAGAAATTCATGTCTCCACCTAAATTTCGGAATTTTAATATCTTTGATATGTTGGATATGTCATCGCCCCGAATAGCACAATAGCAATCAAACATTTGCAAAAAGCCGATCGGTCCAAAAAAAAAAGCCAAAATTTTAAAGTTTTAGAAGTTTAGACTTTCATCAAGAAACAATAGATTAGAAAATCGCGAAATTTTTATAATTTTAAGAGTTTAGATTAGGGGCCGGCAAAACACACATACTCATTTTGGCGTTGCGTGTGTGTGTTTAGCAATGCGAAAGCACGCTCTTTTATTATTTCATTGTTGTTCCAAATGAGAACATATATACACCTCATAAACTGAAAGTGCGTCGCAGAGGGCTGATGTATACACAGTAAATAAAACGTGCCATACTCTGGTTGAGATTATCATGAAGACGGGTAAACAGAAAGTGTATATCGAACGATCCAACTAATCTTAAAATATGTAAAATTAATATAATATATGAGTTTAGATTGTTATAAAGACAGGTAAACAGACGGGTAAATAGGCGGTGTGGATAAAATTGTCGAAAATTTGCGAAATTTTCAAAAAAGTTTTATGAATTTAGATTATTGTGAAGATTTAATAGTTTGCAGTTATGGACGGTAAAATAGGAGGTGAGGACCAATCGGTCCAAAAATAATCCCAAAATCTGCAAAATTTTATATAAAAAGAACAAAAGGTCCAAAAATCTGTAAATTTGCAAAAATCATTTATGAGTTTAGATAGTCATAAAGACGGTTAAAAAGACTAAATTTTCAAGTTAAAATGGGTAAGTAGGTATGTAGTTAAATTTAATTTAATATCTGTTTTATGGCCCACAAAAGAGAAACCAGCTTCTTGTTTGGTGAGCAATTTATATTAAAAGTAAATCCAATGAGATTTCTAAACAGCAACTTGACATTTCTTTTCCTTTCCTTTTTCATCAAAATCCCATTCAGACACTTTACAAAGTCCAAACAAACCTCACGAAATGTTAAGCGCGCTCGATATCAAAAGGTGTTGGGACGCACAAAAAAAAAGTATTTGAAAAAATTTTATGTAGCCCATTTTGTGGCAACTTTGTTTAGGAGTATAAATTTGCATATAATAAGCAACAACAACAAAAAATTTGCGCCTCTCTGCAGGCAAGCAGCTGACACTGTTGGGATGCTTCAGCTCAACCAACCAACCCCTCACCACCAAAAACCCCATAGACATGATGTGAATTATTAAAGAAGCTTTTATGCAGGCTTCTGCTCTCATTTTTCGTCTATGTATTTGCTGTTTACCCTTTAAATTGTTGAACAAATTTATGCAAAAAGTGGGAGCCGGCCACAAATATTTGCTGTATAAATTAGAGGGCGGAGTGTTGACCCAAAACATTATCAGGGTCTTGACTAAATCAGGGGAGAAAGAGTAATGTTATGGCATAAATTCAATTATAAATATCCCCTCAAGAGCTGATAAGCTAAGCCAACGGAATGCTGATAAAACGAGTATGTGCACAGTTCGAGAGTCATTGTAAATAATCAATTAGGGGACGCTTCGATTTCAAGTGAGCTTTAAGTACATTTACAACAACCTGCTGCTTGTTCAGCTTGTGGCTAGATAAACATCAAAGGAAACAGACAATCTGAAGGGCAGGGGGTAGGACAATAAAAGCGTCAACCATGTGAAGGGAATATTATAGCCAAAGCGAAAGTCAAGTGTAGAGATGGGGGAATGGGAATATCACGCAAGGCTTAACTGAACAAGAACAGCAATTGGCGAACAAGGTAAATTGAAATGGCTGGCAACTATATGGGGAATAGAATACAGTGAAAGAAACGCGTGGGAGAAAAATTTTAAATTTTTATATAACTCGCTTTGAAGTGAGTATCAACTGGGCTATTAATACTTGCTGATATAGATTGTCTAAATGTCATCCACAAACTCACAAAATTAAAATATTCCCAAGATTTGAGAGAATTAAATTTAAATTTTATTCCCAGTGTATCTACTGTCAGTTACTTCTATTTAAGCATCGTCTAGTAGTTTGCCTTAAAGCTATAAATATTATTACAAGCAAATTTCTTTGGCAATTTCAAAGGTCTAAGTTTAAACTTCTGTTGATGAAGAACTAATGAGGCTGGGTTCCCCCTTCCTCCCCCGCATAAAATTTTTTTGAGCTGCCTTAATTAAGCACATCCTAACCAAATTTTCGCGCTCATATGCAAATATTTTTGCAACTGCTGCTTGGAGAGATTTACTTTTAGTGGGTTTTCGCTGATAGCAAAGATTTTGCTTCTGCTGATAAATGTGGGAAAACGTGCACAAGTTTGCAAGCGAAAAACCCTCAGGGATGATGCTAGAAGAAGCTTCGTATATAAAATGCAGATTTGCTTTGGTTTTGCTTGTTTCCTTGAAGGGGTTAAGCCAGAAAAGCTTTTGTGTGCGAGTCGCTGCTGACTTTGTGTTTGCAATTGCAATTGAGGCAAGCTTTAAGCTGAATTCAAATAGAAGAAAGGTGCAAAATCAAATAGAAAGGCAATAAGTCTTGTTTTAAGAGTAGATTAGGCAGGAAAGTAGAAGAATAAGTGTGGCTAAACATTTGGGTTAAATCGTAACTTTGGGAAGGAATTAAAATGAATGTTTTCAAAATGAAGGAGGGCGACACATTTAAGCAGTATAAATCAAGAAGACAAGATGCTAAAAAGATTTGCTTAAAAAGTCTCAAGTGGAGTATAGAGAATGGAAAGGGTAAGGAAAGTTAAAAAGAAAAGCCTTTGAAAAGGTGCAATAAGCGCAATAAATAAACAGTAATTCAAATAAGTACAAATGATTGTCAAATACAGAGTAATAGAACCGGGAGGCTTTTAAGACCGCTAAATTAGACCAATTTGCACAGAATAACGCGTGAACACCAAAACAAATGCACAAAGTATATCTCAAGCAAGAACAACCCCAAGAAATAGAAAGAGAAACCCGATTTAAGGCGAACGCTGAGTACGCTAAGCAACTCTGTTGTTGCGTTGCAGTTTTTTAGAGACAGAGAAGAGAGAGAGACATATTTATTTATTTGTTTACTTGTAAAGAAATAGTTAACAATTTTCTGTCAACATTAAGAGGTTTACGTAATATTAAACCTGCTTCACCATCCAGATAGGGGAGTTTTTTATTGATATGCCCCGGCTCATATCAGGTGAATGGAGAAGGCAGGTTCAAGTGCGTAAAAAGGATAAAATCATTATAATATTATACGAATTATTATACTGAGAACATCTAGTTGAACACAAATGGTACAAGATATTATACTTAAGACATAAAACGCGAAAAGGTTCAAGCTGTGAGAAATTTGTCCTGCCCATGCGAAGTGCAAGAGGTTGATACGACCGTGTAACTCTTGCAGGCTGAGCAGGTAACACGAATCAATATTGCCATTGATCAGCTTATGTACGAATATGACAATCAAGGCAAGTTCTCCGATTCACTATAGGAAGGCAGTTGCGCAATGCAAACAGAAGATTTTGATACTAATCATACTGGAGCAATATTATGTTCGTCCCTGCCAGTCTAGTGGATGCTGAAAACATACTTCAGCCGCACGACCACATAGTGCAATTGCAAATTAGTTTTTCCGTTTTTTCCCCACCCCCTCTTCACCCGCTCACCACTCTTGTGCCACCCTCCTTTCCATCTTCCACCGCTGTTCACTCTTTCTTATCCCCCCTCCTTCTTACACATGTACACAATAGCCCCGGGGGCACGAATTTGCTTGCCGATGTCATACTTCATTGTGTGTTAGAGAGAGACACAGTCACGCTTAAGCGCTCTCTTCTTGGGGAACCCTGGTTTAAAGCTATCGATGTGTACTGTCACTCAAAGAGTCGTTCACTCTCTCATTCTCTCCCGCGCTCAGTCATACCGGCCAACGCATTGTGAGTTCGATCAAACAAAACTCAGATTTGACTGGCCCATGGAGGAATTGACAAGGTGAAGCCGTCGGCCTCATCTAAGGGTCAGTTCATGTATGCCTATGCCTGTTAGATAGAAAGAGAACGCAGAGCATTTGTTGATCTCTGCTTCTGTATTGCCTTTCGCTGCTAGAATTTACAACGCACTACTGTCCCTTTAACCCTACAAACAGAAAGAGCGCTGTCTAGCTTGGCCTCACCTTATTAATTCCACCAAGAACTGGCCAGCGCATTTCTCTCTTTCTATTTCTGTCAGCAGCGCCTATAAAAGGATTTTCGCTCGCTCGTTGAGCCAATTTAACAAAACACCCGCACCAATTGGAATTAAGATATGCATGAATATATTTAGAGTGATAACAATAGGATTTTCGGGTGTTGATTAATATATAAGCATTTTGCAATCGAACGAAGCCGTTCTCTGGTACGAATTATACAACATTTTAGGTTGTTTAAAAAACTTTATTTCTATTTTCTTTATTCGAATTTCTTATTCTTTTACGGCTTCCCAAAGAGTCTGTTGTCGCCCTTCCTTCTGTACTTTTGTTTGCGACGTATTAAAATATCACAAAGTTACGGTTCCTTTATTTTCTTAACTGAAATTTTTAACCACCTCTTAATAAATTATAAAAATTATAAAAGTTCTTATGAAAGTACTTCAAGTTGGTTTTCGAACAGAAACGTTTAATGAGAAGATGGTATTCGGTTCGGGTTTACCGACCGAACTTCTGTATGAGGTTTGCAGTTTTGCTTCTAATGTTTCTGTAGAAATGTCATTCGACTTGTATCAAAAACCCAGTTTCGAGCACAAAAGTCGTTTCGTAAGCTTTCAATAATAGGTTTAAGAACGGATAATAATTTGATAATATTCATTGTTGACGAATAGCGATCGGCCTTCTTTTTGGAGGGTAATTGCGAATACTACGACCAGGTTGTGTGAGATGAAAACTAAAAACGGGGTTATAATCAGTATAGACATCATTCTGATCTGACCCTCAAAAAAAATTTTAATTTTCCATGTTTTTAAAGTTTTTTTTCGAATGTTTGAACCTTTTGCAATCGAACGAAGACGTTCTTTTTGTTGATTATTAAGCCGCTTTTGAAACATCGATTAAATCAAAGTTCTTTGAAGATCTGTCTACTTTATTATAAAAGCAAAAGTACGTTCGACTTTGCATGATGACGTTGAAAAGTACACAAAAGCTCCATAAAATTAGGAAATAATCTCTCCAAACCATTTGATACCAAAAAGGCTTTTAGGCAGGATGGAGTTCAAGAGCAAAGGTATACAAGTCGCTTGTCATCCCATAATACTTTCCTAGAATTAATGGAACTTTACAAGTTGGCTACAAAATTCGCTTCCGAATGGATCACGAACTGTATGAGCTCTACAACAGTGCCAGTAAAAAAGTTATACGATTGGAAGTCGCAAGACTTTGGGGAACATAGGCAGAAAGAGACGAAAAGTTCAAGATGAAAAGTCCAAGTGCGAAAAGGTGTTAACAACTGTTGTCAAATCCCACGATCGTGTTATAAACTTCATCTTGATAAAGAAGTGTATTAAGTATATGTTCTCAGTCAGTTCTTTCTAGTCCCTAAGTGTACGTTCAGAAAAAACGGCTGGCAGAGTTGTCGATCGCTCGGTTAAGGTTTTATATCGTTTTGAACTAAAATTTAAAGATATATTTCAATTAAGTACGAATCTTTCGAGAATTGAAGAGACTGTTAAGGATATAAAAATGAGAGCCAATGTATTTAAATCTAGAACTTTTCGCACTGGGCGTACTTAAAACAACAATTTTGTACTTGATTCAAATGTAAAAAGTTGATTAATTCAAAAACAAAGTTCTTCTCTTTTTCTGAGTGTAGATTCCGTATTCTTTCACTATCTCAACCCAACTAAAGCTCCGTACGCTGAATGACAGAAAAATCCATTCATCACAGAATTTCATATAGAAACATCTAGGCATTGCTTTGATGTTCGAGTGAAGGCAGGAAGCGTTTAGGCTTTATAAGCTTTATAAGGCTTTATAAGAAATAAAATTGATTGAAAAGTTAAAATTTGATTTCAGGCACTTTTTTTGTAGTTTAGTGTAAAAAAACAGGAAAAAATTTTCTAAAATTTTGATTCGAGGCTCAGACCAGAATGGTGAAAATTCTGCGTCGATTGCACTTTGAATCAACAAAATCGGTACAGTGTAACTAGAGATATCCTGGACTCGAAATAAATGCGTTTGAAGTATATCGAATTTCAAAAAATCCAAATATCCAAGCTATAAAAAATTGCACAAAAGATAATCGAAAAATTTTTAATATATTTTTATTTTAAATTTTTTAAAAATTAATTATCTGACTACTAACATATGGGCAATTCTCTGATGTCGAATGCGACATTTGTACGCAATCAAACTGAAAAAAAACATGTTCCTAGATTTTTTTTTATATTTTTTAAAAGCGAGTTTTAAAGCTCTTGGTTAGCACTATAATCTGTGTTAAGATCGATTTTGGGCATTTGTTCATTTTCAAGATAATCACAAAAATGTAAGGCATTCGCACGCGACACAGACAGAAGTCACTTTTTCGAAAACTAGCTCAAGCACTGATTTCAGCGAAACATGATGAAAAATTGTAATGCCATTAATTTTAAAATGTTATGTATGGATTTTTCTTAATAATGCATTTGATTTCACTTAAAAATATTAAGTAGTTTTTTTTTAAATTGAATTTGAATCACTGTCGCACGCTACATGTCGCACGCAACATTTTCTTCCATCATTATATTTATGTGGTTTCTGCTATAATGCGAAGCAAAAACTTACAGGTAATTGCATTGAAATAGTTTCTCATGGTCTCTTATGCATTCATGAATACCCCTTTGTACCATCAGAAATATTCTAGATAGCGAAAGTACATGTAATCTAAAGTCACTTTTTTCCAAAAAATTAAGCAATTTTAATGTCAAAATGAGAAAATTTGAGCTAGCACGGCCGTGAAACCGAATATAACCAATTGGGTTATTAGTAAATGTAAAATTAGCTTACATTAGCTTAATTTGGTTGTTTCCCTATAAAAATTCGATAAAATATAGTTTTTTTAACCACTTTAAACTTTTTGGCCCAGGTTGACCTTTCTGGAGAATTGCCCATATTTCAAAAATACTTTTCTTTAGTTTATTGAATGAATAAAGCTCGAAGCGAACTGGAGCAAGTATTTTGACGCAAGAATTTTCTGCCTTATAGATTTTTATGCTGCTTTGAACATTCCCAAAATTTACAAAGTAGTTTATTCCCTATTAACAGTTAAATATTTCTGTTAAGCAGTGGCTACGCCCCTGCTTGGTCCCACAGTTAGACAGCAGCTGCTTAACATTCTCTCTCTTTCTCCCTCTCTCTCTCTGCTCTACTCTACTCTACTATTTGTGTGCCAAACTTTTTGTATAGTTCTGTTGAGCGGCATTTTTTTCGGTCTCCTCCATAAAAGCGTATTACAACCAGCTCCATTTGTTATATGTATGCAACTGTGTGCGTGTGTGTGTGTGTGTCTCAGTGCGTATTTTACTTGTTGTTGAACTTGGCACCTGCGCGTCTCCTTCACCTGGTCAAAAGCATAATATAGCAAAAACAGCTGTCAAAAAAATTGTATAGCATTGCATTACACACTGTGACAGTGACAGAGTAGACAACCCCCCAATTGGCACCCACTTAGTGAAACAGTTTGAAAAGCACTGGCACAGTTTGGAGCTCAAACTGTAAGTCATGCCCCCTACAATTGGCTAATGAATCATCACTTGGATGCTGATTAGAAGATTGATTCACACGTCAACGTCGAAACATGACTTATCAGTCTTTCAGGTGAGAGTAATAAAAACGACAAAATGAATTGAAAGGGCAACAGCAAATAAAAGAAGCCTGGAAAAACGACCTTTTTTGTTATGGCCAAAGCTATTTGCATACACAATGATTAAATTCGCCGTTATTTGTACAAGTCAAGTGCAGAGGGGGTGGAGGAAGAGGGGGCGGGAGTAAGGTGCGAGTCAAACAAACAAGAATGTTGACAAAAGTGTTGATTATTTATCAACCCCTCGCACTCGGAGTGAGATTTTATAACGGCATTATTTATATTTGAGCAAAGTTTTGTTGCTGCCGGTTGCTCAATTTGCATTCTCTCGCTCTCTCCTGAGCTGATAAAAACAAACAGCACAAGGAGAATAATGTTTTTGCTTGACACGAGTCAAAAGTTCAGCCGACTTCCTTGGCCCAAATACGTTCCACTTGCGTTTCCTTTGGCCTGTCATAATTTTTGTTGCTCTTTCTTGTATTTTCTTGAACCCAAAAACAAGGCTTCGTCTCATCTGCTTTTTTAAGCAGCAGTGAAAACTTCTTTCTCACACCGCACAGTGGGTCATATCTAAGAGACAATGACTACTTCGTCATAGGATGAGCTTACGACCGCGTGCAAACCAATACAAATGCACAAAATGCGCGCTAGCAACAAAACCTTAGCTCGAAAAGAAAGAGAGCAGAGCAAGCCTTTGACTTTGTTGCCTAATGTACGCTAATGCCGCGCGCGGCACGTATACACGCCAGCATTTCCTTTGCGTCAATTAACAACAAAATGCGTGGCCTTGAACACATTATTTTTAGTGAAGTTTTGAAATGACTCTTAATTTTTACCGGTCCATACTGGAACGTACCGGTATATAGAAATAAAAATCTAGGCATCTACAAACTACAAAACAGAACTTTTTACCGAAACGGAATTTTGGTACGTCCGAGAACCGGAATCGGAGCCGGAACAGGAACCGAAATTGATTCGGTTTGATTCCTTGCTGCTGACACAATTTATTTCAAATTTCCGGTTTGCTTTTCCACTGTGCCCTGTAAATTATATTTATGGCTTTTCATTTTAAAGCCCTGACAAAATGTGAAACTAAAGTTGCTTCTTCTTGTCTGCTTCAATTCAATTTTCGGCGACCTTTCTCTTCATTTTGTTATGTTCGAACAGCATAAAAAGTTTTTATTGGCGCCATTCGGTCTGTCGCACAACGCAAAATGTGTGTTACAGTTCCCCAGACACTGTACCCCAATTCAACCCCCCGTCCCACCCTCCCTTGCCGCAGACTTGTGTGTGTGTGTGTGTGTGTGGGTCTACCGTTCTTGGTCAACAATTATTTTTCAACCAAAAATGGAGCCCGTATTCCAGTTAAATTACTCATGTTTTGATTTCAGTCCAAATAAATCGGGTTTGAATAACGGAGAAAGCGGCTGGGCAAACAAAAATTACGCGAAATTTATGCAAATGTTATTCAATATGATAAGAACAGAAAAAAAACACACACACACCTGCGTGTGAGTGTACACAGTACAGGTCTTTAATTTACTCGAAAATGCATCAAAAGGTCAAGCGAACAATGTTGCATTTTTTTTATATAATAGCAAACAGCAAACATTCTCCTAATGAATCAACAAAAGGAATTTCCAATGATTTATGCGAAAAATTTAAGAGAATTGTTAGCTTTAGCTTAACTGAGAGAATTGTTTTGTGTTAATTTGTTAACTTGGTAGTTGAGCGTTTAAAATTGTTGATGAAATTGATCTTAGCTTAATACAAACATATTTGATAATGATAGGTTTTAAGAGGAACAAAGGCAATTGCACTAGCAATATCTGTCATTCGACTTGAAGTACTTCTAAAACCCTTTACTCTTTTCATTTACCAATATTTTTATTTCTCAGAGACTTTGCTTTGATTAATTCACGTTCAACATAAAACAAGTTGATAAAAACATCTTAGAAGCAGAGGCGCCATAAGTCTGGAGAGAAGTTCCGTTGGGCAATCGCATTGTCTTTGACTTATTCACCCCTGAGTCATCGACAGAAAGCTCAAATAAACAAATCTTTTGTTTAATTTATATAGGAGGAAAAAACATTTTCCGGACACTTTGTGTAATCAAATCAAATGTTTATTGGTGTTGACAATTTTTATAGCAAATGCAATAATTGTAAAGAAACGAAAGAAATGATTGATTTTTCCATTAATTTATCTAATCTGCGGGTTGCCAAGTATGAAATTATATATTTTCCAATATCCAAGCCGGTTCAAAAGTGGCATGGCTGCAATCGGTTTGAACCCGGGATTTAGAATTTTTTAAACTTTGAACCAAACCTTAAGATTAACAAAAGTTTACAAAATTACTCAGCCTGAACCTGTTTTGAACCTGAAATTCAGTTCGGTTCAAAAACTTTAAAGACATTCAGAAACTTGCCAATTTGTTGCTACCCTTTTAATGTTGTGCGACTAAGACTAAAAATCATCACGAAAATGGATTTTTATTATTAATTCTAGAAAAATGTAATACAACGACCACCCATAATAAACTTTTGTTATTAGCAGAGCTGTAATGTAATCATTAGATCCCTTCTTTAAATACTTTTCAATTCAATTATTCAGATAATGAAAAAAACCTATCCTAATTACGATTATTTAATTATCATAATTGTAACTTCAAGTTCCGATTATTCAGTGAATATTGCAAAATTTAATTACTCTACAATTACTTGAATATTTGTACCTATTAAGTGTGATAATAGAGTAATTGTGCTAGAAACGATGAGTTATTTATGAATTTGTAGGTGAAAATCTACCGTGTTCACCAGCACAAGTCGATAAATCTAGTTCGATTGTTGTAGTGAACGAATGTTGTGTGCAATCATGATGGCGAATTTTTGTGATTGTGCTTTGGTTTAACACAGATTATATTGTTTACCCATAAATGGTCCGGTAGTCTGGAAGAATGTACAGTATGGATTATGAATGACGCTGTCATAACTGGCTATCAAAGTCTGCGTAGTAAAAATATTAGACTTTCTGCAGAAAAATGACTATTTATATTTTGAATCCAGCAGTAAAATTTAAGGGAATTTCGTTCTTAATAAATTTATATATTTATAACGAAATTTTTGGAACACTTCAAATTGAATTTGTTCATATCGCAAATCTAAAAAAGTGAGTGAAAATCCAAGCAAAGCTGTATATCAAACATTTTAAAGTTTTTGTCAACTTATCAATGTGAACAATTTAAAGCAATTGCGCTAAGTGTCTTATCAGAACCATTGATGGCAGTTTCAGTTGATAGAGAATTCAAACTTGTTTTGTCTGGTCAAAAGTACTGAGATTCTGAGTATGGGTCATTCTTTTATAAACCGAATAGTTAAAAAATTTTTTAGTTTTCATTTTAATAAAAACGAGAAGGCCAAACTAACTTCGTCTTTGCCGAAGTTTTTATACCCTTGCAATTGTTTTAATACATCATAATAAAACAAACAATTTTTCTAAATAAAACCCACTTTTCGACCGATAGTTCCTATGGCAGCTATAAGATATAGTCATCCGATCCGGTCGGTTCCGACATATTAGCAGTGTGCAGTAAAAAGAAGAGTCTGTGCTAAGTTTCAGCTCGATAGCTTTAAAACTGAGAGACTAGTTTGCGTAGAAACAGACGGACAGACAGACAGACGGACAGACAGACAGACGGACGGACAAAGCTCAATCGACTCAGCTCGTCGCCCTGATCAAGAATATATATAGTTTATGGGGTCGGAAATGAATATTTCTATGAGTTGCAAACTTCTGGGCAAAATTATAATACCCTTTGCAAGGGTATAAAAATCCGAAATTAGATCTCGACATGCCTACCAAAACGTAATTTGCGGTTTTGCATACAAATTTTTTGTTAATTTTATAAGCAATTTCAAAAATCGTCAAAAACGAAAAATTGGAAAAAAAGGGTTTTTTAAAAACGTGGTATATCAGGTTTGGTTTATCGGACAGGTCTCAAGTTGATATCGATGGAAAGAATTTTACTTTTTCTACTCAAATTATATTTTTATAGATCTTTAAATTATTTAATAATATTAATCTTACCCCCTTCTTACCCGGCCCGTTATTTATATAATTCTACGACGCAATAGAAATTACAAGAAACACACGCTACATCGCGCTGGTCAAAAATAAGAATGTTGTTGTACCCTTTCCGTTATTTCTGCTGCCCACCGTTGCTCTTAAGGATCTCGTTATGTTATCGAAGCAAATTTTAAGTTTATTTAAAATAAAACGTTTATTATATAAAGGGGTGTGTTTCACATAGCAAAGTCGAGTTCTGTATGAACTTATGGATTTTGAATGAGAGTATTTTTCAGTTTATATGTGAAGTGCCAAATATATCAGAGATTCCTTGATAAGATCAAACGAAAATTGAAATTATTTGAAGATTTCATTCCGTTTCAAACCGTCAAAGCTCCTAAGCAATATCAAGTCAAGTTGTAAGATTTAAAAACGAAATGAGAAAGTTTATACAGCAAACTGAGTTAAGGAATAATGTAAATACTTGTATCAAAAATTCTTGTTGGCACAGATTAAAATTATAGCAAAGGGGCGAAGCAAAGTTTGGAAGAAGCTTAAATACCAAAGCATTATCACATTAATGGAAATAATTAATTTATTTGGTAGTTTAGAAAAAACAAGTAAAACAAGTACTTGGTACCCCCAAAGTTTGTATATATCTAATCAATTTAAGTTAGAAGCCACACAAAGTGGTAAAGAAAAATAAAGGTTTGTGTAAAGTGCTGCCCATCACAATTGTTTGTTTTCCTTATAATTCGAATATCACTCATCCTTTCTATATAATTTTTCGGCAAATCGATAAATAATACTGATAACTAGATATGCGTAGGGGGTACGAGTCATCTAAGGGGTGATTTTTAGCAAGTTTCTGTATTTGGGAGCTGTTTTCGTGTCACATGTTACTGTCAAACATGTTCGGTTTGGTCTATAATATCGAATTCGAAAACTTCTAAAAAATCACCATTTACCATGCGTGAATCATGCGTAAAAAGATTTTTATTTTGTGAATCGGTTGTGACGTGAATGAAAATTCGCTCACGTGCGCAACTCTATATCAAATATATTAAAGATTTTGTCAACTTATCAACTATGTCAACTACTTAATGCAATTGCGCTAACTGTCTTATCAGTTGATAGGGCACTGAAACTTGTTTTGTCTGGTCAAAAAGACAAAAATTGTGAATATATTTATAACATAAATGGAAATTCTATTAAATTTGGCTAAAACTCTGGTTGAATCCCGAAAGCATTGAACCCAACATATCCCAATACGAACTAATGGCGAATTACGGCTCAAATTTGCGAAGTCATATCAAAGTTATTATTTATGTTAAGAATTTGACACTTGGTTTGTAGGTGGGCGTTAGTTTACTAGGTCAGGATGGGCTTCGAAGCCAAATTGGTGTGTGTGTATAATGTTTAGTTTTTTACCCGGTTTCGAATAAGTTGGCTGAAACGGTTTAAAGGTGGTTCAAAGCCTCAATCTCAGAAATGATTAAAGATGAACTGAAAAATTTAGCAGAAATCTTTGAACCGAATTTTTGCCAGAATTGCAAGAAATCACAAAATAAGTAAAAACAAACATGAACCATAAAAAGGACTGTTTTTTCAACAAAGCCGATTACTTGAACCCGTAAGTGGATTTTTGGTAAATTTGCTTAAATTTGGTGAGGTCTTCGGGGTGCATGAATAAATTTCACATATTTAGGTCAACAGAGGAAAGGGTCATAAATTTTATGGAAACTTTAAAATATTTTTTATAAATTTTTATAAAAAAAAGTATTTTCTATTAATTTTACATAATTTGTTTACTTTTTTTCAAAGCAAATTCTATGCTCCCTCCCTCTTCTACGCCGCTGTATAACAGTTGTGGAGAGGGGAAGAAAGCGAAATGGCATGGAATTCAACATAAGACACACTTACACAAACACACACACTTAGAGAAGTAAATGTGTGTGTAGGAACATTTGAATTTATGTAGAAAACTTTTTGGTAAATATTTTCGACTGGTTCTTTTGCTTAAATTTTAATAATTTAAAGAAAAAAGCCCACAAGACACACACACACACATACATAAGTATATATTTAGTGTGTTATATTTTTATCAGAATTTCAAAATGTGCTCTCCCGGAGCGCGTAAGTGAGGGTAGGGTGGAGGGGAGGGGTTCGCTACACTTACCAGCGCAAAGGTCGTTGTCGTCACCGGCGTAAAACGCAATCCGCAATTCCTATTTGAATGACGCAGGAGTAGGCGAAATGTGCTCACCACAATGCCGCCCGTTCTGGACATGATTCAGGGGGAGGATTGGTCACACACTAAACTATATAAATTAATTTAGTTAAGCACTTGAACTCCGTCTAGATCACAGCAAAAAAAGGCGACACTCTAAGGGCAGGGAGGGGAGGGAGGGGGAGGGGTTAGAGCGTGAATTTAATTACTCATTCAAACGGAACTGGCTCTCACGTGGTGTTGTTGCTGTTGTTGTTGCTGGATGTTGATAAAGTAGGCCTTCAAATAACAAAATGATAAACAATTCTTTGGCCACCATTGCTCGAGTTTTTACTTCAAAATTTAATTTGTTAAACATAAATTTAAAGCATATTTTAGGTAACAAGAGTTTTTGTTTCAGATCCACAATTTTGGAATTTTTTTGTATAAATTTTTGCCTAAAACTTTTTGAGAACTAAAACAAAAGTAAATTGTGAGCCAAAAAAAAGCAACAAGCCGCAACAACAACAACAGCCATAACAGAGCTCCAAGAGAAGAGAGTTACCGGTTTATTTAAAACTCTCGCTCTCCCCTTTAAACGCCTCTTTAAGAACAACACAAAAACGCACACAAGTTTGACTTTTCTTTTTATTAAATTGATAATAACAAATTATTAACCAGGCGGCTTTTGTTTGTTCTCATTAACTCCTCTTTCTCTCTTATACGTATGGCTCTTTCTCTTTTTCAGCCTCTTTGCTTACACTCACACACACTCACACAACCGCCGCTTTATACGTATAATTAACGCTTTATTGGACGCTCGCTCGCACGTGTTTAGTATTATTTAATTTCAGTTTGATTTTTTTTTTTTTAACAAATTTCCTGTTGGTTCTAATCACTTAAGAACACACGTCGCCGCCACAATAATAATAGCAACAACCGCGCGCATCAAAAGCTGAGAGTGAACTGAGCGAGAAGGAGATACATATGTAAGAGAGATTTGAAATTAAGTTAGGGCTGCCAAATGCTATCGATAAGCTATCGATAACAAAATTTATCGTGTGTGGGTGCCGTAGCGAAATCGAACTTGAATTTGAAAATTTATAAATGAACTCCAACCACTTGTTGATTTTGGCGCCAGAGTCTAGAATAAAGCTTTGAAAGCTTTTAATAAAATACTGACGCCAGAGGGAGCTACAGGGGAAAAAGCTCTAGATGTCGCCACTGACTTTTAGTTTGCGTCTTGACTAGAATTTACAGCAAAGACACAAACCTGAAGGCGAAAATAAATGCAGTCACAGTTTTAGAGCAACTTGACTGTAAAATGAAGGCGAAAAATAAGAAGCTTTAGAGCCTTACACCAAAAGAGCAGAAAACCGAGATTCGCTCACCATAGTTCGAAGCCACCAAAACTCTCTCACCAGCTCGACATCGCTGATTAAGAGCAACTGCGGAACCAGAAAGAAGAAGAAGCAAAGAAGAAGCCCTTGTTTTATGAACTTTCGCGATTTTTCAATCCAAAAACTCTCTTAAATTGACACAAAGGGCCGAAAATTTTGCACATGTTTATTGGATTTTATACAAAAATTGGAAAAAAAATAACTTTAAAACTGTTTAAAGGGTAATTTCTGTTGAGTTTTTCTGTATATCCGGCTCGAAGGACCAAGAAATGTACAGATTACCAGCAAGAGAGGGAAGAAGAGAAGTGGGTTGCTGCACTTGGTGATACTACTTCCCCCTAAAATAAGGTCCAAGAAGTACAAAACCGAAATATTTCCACTTATATCATGATTACCCAAGAAACCACCACATCTTGAGCTGCGCTTTGGAAAACAGAATATTTAACCAAAGCTAAGCAAAAACCAAATCCAATTTAAATGGATGAAACAAACTCCTGACTGCTGAAACTATTTACCCAATTTTTGGTTCCAAGAAACATCCTCTTATCCTCTTCTGAAAAGTTGAAGCAAAATACTCTAAACTTAAAAACTAATTTGGAACATAGAAACTAGAGTCATCATCAGAACAAATTGCACTCTTACTCTATCTCGAATTTATTTATTATTATTGGAAACTCAGATTCTTTGTTTATACTAATCAAGCTTATATATCCGGCTCGAAGGACCAACAAAATTTTTTAAAATTTCAGCATATTCATAAGGTAAACAAGTAAACGCCAAGTCACTTAATCTGCTGCTCCATAAAAAACTTCCAGTGGGCCCACAAAAACTGAGGAAGTAATTATCATACTAAAAGTTTTAATCCACTTTAAGGTTGATTAAGAATTGAATTCATTTTTGTGTGACCGATCTCTGGTTTGTTTAAATTGTGGTTTGAGTTTCAGAAGAAGCATTAGCGGCCTAAAGTGGACAGAGTCAGAAGTGCTTGGAATCGGAAAAGAGGTTAGGAGTAGAAACATCAGCCTACGTACAGCCAAAATACTTAACTCCAGATTGAATGGACTTGAAGCAGAAATAACCAAGAACATAATCCTGTCTGGGGTCAACTCTGTGAAGCTGTAAGACGATAAACAGGTCATAAAGGAAGACAACGTCATCTAAAACCAGCTTCTGTCCCCTTTCAGGGATGTCATCAACTACCAGATAATCTTAAAAGGTGGAGTGCAGTGTCCAGCCTATTCAGCATAGCTAAACTTTAATGTGAATGTCCCGGGTCCTGGCATAGTTCTGCTTTGGATTCTTTTGCATTTTTGTTCTTACCATCAACGTGATTTCAGCCTTCTATGATGATCTACTGTTCACATCGGCTTTTAGTAACGTGGCATTGTGCGTACTCTTTGGTCAGATAGCGCCATCCTTGGCTGTTGAGGGAGGTCTTCAATCAAAATAGTGAGTGGTTGAAGACTTGGCATACTGCCCCTCTGATTCCTCTAGGCAAGTCCATACGATTTAAGGAAATTCACCGTACAATACCAGACTTCTCGACTTTCCCAGCTGCTCGAACGAACGCCCACTCCAGGATGCTTAATGTTTGCCATCTTTTCGTACTCACCGCCGTCTTGTTCGGAACCATTGGGCATTTTGTAAATTTTATGTACTCAACTGGGCGAAAAAAACTACGTTGACGTTACTTTTCACAATGTTTGTGCCGAACCGTTAACCGGTTTCCCTTAATTTTCTTCGATGTCCCTGCTCGGGCGCCATTTGTAAGGAGAGCTTCCCAGGCAGGGGTATACATTTCAGTCGCACCTAAGGTCTTTTACAAGAACACACTCACCACAATCGAACTACATTTGAGCACAGCTGATGCTACAGCGTTTTTTGAGTGCAAGAGAAACGTTGCCGACAAACTAATAACAACACTTAAGAAACGACACGAAACAAAACATGAGAAGCTACGCGACAAACGGAACAACATCTTTGCTCTGAGCAACGACCAAAAGGAGTGGTTCGTAAACAAAACGAGCGTCGAGTTCCCAACGAGTATTCAAGTATTGCTGGCCAAAGGTCCAAAGTTCGCGCTACCGGTGGACAAGAAGAGATTCCCTCTCTTCAAGTAGATTGCGGACGGGGAAGAGTTGGTACAAAGCAGCTCGGACAAAATTCTCTTTATTAATTAAATACATCAAAACAAGTAGCAGGGACAGTGCAATGGATCGTGCAATACTGGACACAGTGGAACAGACGCGGAAATTTCTGAGAGAAAATGACAAAGTACTAATTTTAACATCTGACAAAGGGAACAAGACGGTTGCTATGGAATCTGACGACAAGAGGAAAATGACGAATATATTGGGAGATTTATGCACATATAGAACTGTAAGACAAGACCCTACATCAAGACTCCAAACCAGAAACCACAGTTTAGTGGATCAACTATTCAAGCTGAAGCTGATTTCAGAGGCCGAAAGAAGTCAGCTAACGACGAACACAGCTCTACCACCAAGGATCTATGGACTACCCAAAATCCATAAAGAAGGAACCCCACTATGACCGATTTGCTCCTCGATAGGTTCACCAGCTCAAGAACTATGTAGATACTTAGCGAAGATTCTTAACCACTTGACGATGGAATCAACATTTAATGTAAAAAACGCGACAGAATTCAAAGAAAGAGTGAACAATACCCATATATGTGACGATGAAGTTCTTGTGTCCTTTGATGTTGTGTCCCTATTTCCTAGCATACCGATAGACAAAAATGGCCAAAAATTAGAGAGCATACCCAAATTCCCAGACAACTATTCATGGACATAGTAAAATTTTGCATTATGGAGAGTAGATATTTTAAATTTGAGGACAAAATATACACTCAGCTGAAAGGAATGCCCATGGGATCCCCAGCCTCATCCGTCACAGCAGACATTATCATGGAGGAACTTTTAGAAAACACTATCAGGAAACTAAAGCATCAACCCAGAGTATTCACCAAATACGTGGATGACTTGTTTGCTATAGTGAGAGAGGACGAAGTACAAACTACCCTGGAGACGCTGAATAGTTACCACAGAAACATTAAATGCACATTGGAATTAGAAGAAGACGGAAAATTACCTTATTTAGACACCACAATAAATAGACACGGCAACATTTTAAAAACAATGTGGTACATGAAACCAACAGCCTCAGGACGGATTATTAACTTCAATTCAAAACATCCAGGAAGCATGATAATGAATACGACACTTGGGTATATTCAACGAATGACTAATATCAGCGACAAAACATATTAGACAGCCATAGAATCGGAGATAAAAGTAATTTTGTCAAATAATGATTACCCTACACAAAACACACAAAAACGCAAATAATAGAAGAATATGAGAACCTAAGAAATACCGATCATACCGACATACGTACCTAAACTATCAGAACGATTCGCACGATCAAACTGCTACGACAAACAAAACATACAAATTGCGCATAAACCTTCAAACACGATGAAAGGATTTTTCAACAGGATCAAAGCAAAAATAGGCAAATCGGATGTCCAGAATGCCATCTACAAAATACCATGTGAAGAATCTAATGACGATATTTGCAACAAAGTCTACATAGGAACGACAAAATCCAAGTTAAAAAACTACAAGCTACGACATCAAACCTGCTCGGGCGCCACTTGTAAGGAGAGCTTCCCAGGCCGGGGTATACATTTCAGTCGCACCTAGGGTCTTTTACAAGAATATTTATAAAGAAAGTCTGAGACAGTCTAAGGGATAAGGATCTTGGAAGCAAATATACCAAGATATGTTGATAAAAGAAACAATATACGGCCCCACTCACTTTTAACTGGCTCCAGTTGCCCCCGAAACCCTCTTTGAGCGTTAGAATGGTAGTGTGAAAGGCATCTTTTAGCTTCAGATCTTCGCTATGACTGCAAAGGTGGAGTTAGGGAATGAGCATAGAAGTGATAAAAGTTACCAAAAAGTTTACCACGACTATCAAAACTGCCTTGAAATCTATAAAACCGATATTTAGCTTTCTTTTTTAGATGAGATATGACTATTTCAGCAAGTTCTTGAGTAAACTTAAGCAAAACTCTGCTGTGGGGTCTTCTGCAGGCCATTTCCCTCCAAATTCCCAGGGTTGTCTTCATTCAACTCCTTTCAAATACTTACCCAAAAAGTATCAAAATGACAACACAATAAAGTTCGTTCTTTCTTTAGTGGTTTTTTTTCAATTTTTTATTATTATTGTCGCTTTACGAATCTAAACTTGAACTATATAATTAATATACATTTATGCATCCAAACAATAGAGCTTTGCCTTACAGCTAGAGTTTTACTTGTCGTCCTGTGTTGGTTTTGTGTTGAAGCAAGAGTTCTCTTAGCTTAAAGTCTAAAATTTGTTTTCATTTTCCTAAACTTAGTTTAAAAGCTATAGAAACATTCTATAATATACACTTACAGGACTAAAAGCAGCCTTATCGTCTAGCAGCGCCTTTCCTTCTTCGATACAAAAATTAATAGTTTCACACTTAATTTATAAAACTAAATAAACAATTCGTGGGGAACAACTAACAAAGCGCATTTATGCGAATTATTCATGACACATGCACACATATTTACACACACACACGTACACTCACACATTTCAGCTAGATAACTGTACAACATTTGCAACTGACAACTGCAATGACATTAATTAGCTACAAACAAAAAGATTTATGCATGTTAAACGCAACTAATTATGTTAGTTTTTTTATCCCAGCTTTTCCTTCTGCTGCTGTCGCTGCCGACTGCGCTGCTGCTGCTATCCTGCAGACTCTCCTTCTGCCTCACCCATTGCAGCCACTGCAATTGTTTCCTGAGTTTTGCACGCAATTTGCGATATTTGTTGGCTCCGCCTCCTGCTCCTCCTCCTCCTAGGCCTGCTCCTCCTCCGGTTCCGCCAAACAGCTGCTATCACGTTCCCGTGGACAAATCATCCTTGAGCCATTGCGGTATGGGACGCGAACCGAGCTTTTTTAGCAGCTTCACCAGAGCCGTATTGTGATTCAGATAGTAACTGTTTGGGAAAAAAAAAGAAAGAGACATGCGGAAACGCATAGAGATGAGGATGAGTTTGCTGGGCTCTTGACAAAAGACGAGGCAAAACTATTAGAATTTCAAATGCGAATTGGGACCAAGCGAATAATGTAGACAGAATCAAATGTTTCCCCACGGCTTATCTTTATAGAACACCCTGGCACAGATTTGCTATGTGTATGTGTGTTGGGAGAAAGTTTGATTTGTTAGGGTTGAGCAATTTTTTTATTGAATATTTTAAATCTCAAGTTTAGTTTATGGTTAAGTGTGTATACAGCGTTCACAATGCCTGGGCTCTTTCAGTGGAAAGTAACGCCTTTTTGGGCTACACTCGGCCAATGCAACTTTCCAAAGGGCCCTTGATAGCATAATCGGTCCGAAGATGGAGTCCCACGCGTCCACCCTAGAAGAGCATGTAGAAAACCTGCGGGAAGTTTTCAGACCACTTCGGCAAGCAAACCTTTGGCTCAAGTTCGTTAAATTTGATGGATTTTACTGACATAACCTGGTGTGTGTGGTCGTGCGGGAAGTATATGAGTTGCTTGTGCGTCTTTAGGCCACGAATGATAAATAAATCAAAAAATCCAGGAGTCCCTGCTCGGGCGCCATTTTACCACCTGGGCTTATCGAACCCGCTGAGCCTTTAAATCAAAAATATAGACCGACGAAGGCAAAGTTATCCCTATTGTTGATGGTCTGCACGCTATAACATAGCCCTATCTATTAGTTACTGCTTTGTGACATTGAAAGAATAACAGAATCGCGAAGCTGAATGCCTTAATCAAAATGAAGAAGCGGTACTGAGTTGAATTGAATAAAAACTGAAATTGATTAATATTTGAGATATTTTAGTGCATTAAGATTTGTATCGATCACACAATGTTGCTTAGCCTACCCGGCAATAATTAAACCAATTCAAAGATTTTTTGTCTAGGCCCGTAAATTTCTCTGTGCTATCTTGGCTGAAACTTTTGAATTTTGGCCGCTGAAGTCAGTCACACGCTTAATAATATGCGTGGCAATGAACTCGCTTCGAAGTGAGAAACAGGACGCTGCCAAGTCGCACAAGCAATGTGCACGATCGAGACTCGCTAATAACGGTGTTCTTTTTTTATTGATGTGGATGGACTGCTTCCAATCTCAAAGAGTTTTAGAGGCTCTGAGACTGAAAGTCAACAAGACTTTCTGCTATGCAGAAGATTATTAACAAGCAGGTGTATGAGCTATTGCGAGAAGATCGAATAGAACCTTCTAAGAGTCCGCACAGCGCACCAATCGTTTTAGCTGGAAAAAACACAGGGAAAACTATCTATACCCGACCCATACCCTCCCCCACGTATCGCTTATTTGGAAGACATAAGCAAGTGTAATAGCCTAGTTTCACTGCCACATATTTGTACCTCAATCGTTGATGTGATGTGATGTGACACAATTCTCCCATCCAAAAAAAATTTCAAATTAATAAAATGATGATGTTTAGGATGTACATCAGTTCAAGATGTTAGCATTAACACCGAACAAACTGAGTTCTTTTGAGAAACTTTACATTAGCTACTCAATGTTAACAAAAGTACTCAATTTTCCATCGATATTTCGATGATTCTACCACTACCATCAACGCAGTAGCTTTATATTGATGGAATTTTTAGCAGTGGAACACAAAAATTTGTTGATGTACATATATGTGGCAGTGGAACTAGGCTATAAATCTGTGAAAGTTTTCAGACGACTTCGGGAAGAAATCTTTCGGCTCAATCGTAAGTTTTTTTCCTTCATAAGTCATTTTCCTATTGGAAACCAAACTAAATTCGTCAACTTTTTTGGATTTTCCCTAAAAAGGATTCCAAACATGGGGTGTGTGGTCGTGCGGGACCGTGGAAGTTGAAGAAAAAAAAAAATGTATGAGTTGCTTGTGCATCTTTAGGCCACGAAAGATGAATACCTCTAAAAATCCAAGAGTCCCTGCTCGGGCGCCATTACTCCACCAGGGTTAATCGAACCCGTTTTTATACTCTAAGCTTCCAAATCGAACATATCGACCTACAAAAGCCATAATATCTCTATTGTTGAGCAGGTCTGACGTGATGGACCATTTCTGAATACAGATTCGTGTTTCGTGCAAAAAGATTGCATTCTTTAAACCTCACTTTTTGTGGCTGAAACCAAAATATATTCCATCTACGATATATCGCCTTAGAAAATTATTTGGTAATGATATCTCGGCTTTTTCAACAGTCAAAAATCGAAACCAGTATTGAATTAAGTGAAGTTATGGACAACAGAAGAATCATGATCATATTTCTTAGCGACAGAAGAATTACAATCAGAACCCACCGGAACTCAATCAGTTGATTCTACCTGTCGAGGCGAATTTGTAATCTGGCGGAGGGTCATAAGTCTAGCTATTTTGAAAGATCAAATTGCTTTATTTTAGCTATCATAAAAACCATTGGCAGCATTCTGGAATTTCTTAGAATACCATTACTTTAAATCAATAGTTGCTGTTAGAAGAGCAATCAATGTTGCTTCATTATCATGTCTAACTATAATTTCCCATCACTTGTAAATAAAAATAATAAAAACAAGCAAAAAATCGCGAAAAGTCTGGATGCGGGATATGTTATTGATTAACTGGACAAGTGGAGACTCGAAATCCATAGCTGACAATCTGTGTGAAGGGGAAATTCGATTAAAATGCACAGATTTGATCATACATTTAATCCAGAAGCTCAAACAGAGGTAGGTACTTTCCAATCATGTGTTTTCCTGGTCAGTGGCGGGGGGAGAGGGTTTTGGGGGATAGTTTTTCCTTAGTATGGTATTTTCCATAAAAAATGTACTCCATGGGGATGGGTGGTTTTGGAGGAGAGGGATTATCTCATGGAGTAAATTTCTATTAGCAAAATACTATACTAAGGAAGAAGCAACCCCTTAAACCTTCCCTGCGTACATCACTGTTCCAGGTGATTGACACATAAAATTTATTGCAGACTACCTGATAACTTTGAGATACTACAACAAATCGATATTTTTTCGGTGGATAATAATACAGTGTGACTATTTATCGAAAAAATAGCACCCTTCAAACGTAAAATACCACCAAATACCCACCGGAACTCAATCAGTTGTTATTGCCTGTCCTGTTACGGGCGCCATGAGCATTCCGATAGGTAAGAGCGAGAAATTTTAGTTTGTGCCAGCACTGATCTAGTGAAGAGACTAGTCGGAAATATACGAAAGCTTTTCGACACCCTTTTATTGTATATGAAGCTAATACCCTTTCAAATCGATGTGGTTTATCTGAGTATTAAGCTTTAAAAAGACACGAAATAGCTGCCCTTCAGACTGAAACTCTTCCAAAATGCACAAAATCGAGCACATAAAACATATTTAAATAGTTCTTGGTTGCTCCCATCCCTGTTTAGGAGCATACAAATATATGTGTAGATATTTTAATCCACTTACACTTAGCTGATGTATGTATTTCCTCCCTTTTTCGCGTTATCCTTTAATACTACTTACAAAGTGGTTCATCTGTGTGAATTTTGGGCAACCCTGGCTAACAAAAAGTGCTTTGAAGCAAATCGTTTTCCATGTCGTTAAATGACAGCTGGCAAAACCAACGAAATCGCAGTACAGCAAAGTGCACTTTTAGCGGCCGCAAAAGTGGTACGAAAACTTCTTTTGACAAAAAAAAAAAAAAAATTAGAGTCCTCCCACACACACACATACACCCACACATATGTTCATTAATCCTTCAGTCAAAGCAGCCCAACCCAAATCTCTCACACCTACAAAAGTCGCTTTTTTTTTGGGGGAGGGGTTTCCAATTTGAACTCACCGCTGCAACAGCTTGCCACTCCGCTCATCCATCGTTGGGTATTGTCGCCCCTTGGACTTGCCCAGGCATTTATTGCGCTTCTCGCTGACAGCCTGACAGTAGAAGCCCTTCTTCACATCGTAGCGCAGGTGATTTGAATAATCGAGCAGCGGTTGAATTTTTAAAAAACGCTGCAGCTCGTTCATCACGTCGATGGGTTGCAGGCGCAACTGTTCCCCGTCGATGATGTGCAACTGTTGGGCCGGATAGTAGGCCAGCCAGTGCTCCAAGTGTTGAGCATATTTGCCCGGATTTAGGCAGCGATTGCGTAAATCCTTGAGTGCTTTGGGGGCCGAATCGCTCGCCGTGATGACCTGACAAAAACGAGAAGAAGAACGGAGACAAGGATAAGAGGAATGAAATGATTTGAAGCTGAAGTGGAGGTGCACAAATATTAAATCGCCCGCTGTTTGAAATTAAGTGGAAATGTGTCGAGCGAGGAGCAAATCGAAAAATGATGTCCACAAAACTAGTTTTCCTCTGGCTCAAAATTAAAAGCTTATGTGTTGGCACACTCAGCTAAGTTGACATACAAAATGGAATGGAAAAACCATTTTGTGGTGCCAAATGAAATTTTCATTTGAAAAGTTTCTGCTTAGTGTTTGTGGCATGTCCGAAATAAGCCAGAGTAAATGCTGCAAAATTACAAAAAAAAAAAAAATAGTTAGAAAATGATTTGAAAACTGTTCACCTAGGTTTCATTTGGACAAAAACAAGTTCCACAGAGACAAGGATGGAGTTTTGAGGCTAATCAACTCTGTATCTGTTACCTGCTATTTGTACACATTTGTATATTTGTTTTATTTACATCTGAGATGGGCACACAGTGGCCCTTTTCGCCCAGCCAGTTAGTCCCTTGAATTGTGCCCGACTGAAGGCGAGGAATTGGAACAGAAAAAATTAATATTCACATTTAATCAATCAAGAAAACTTTTGTTCTGATTGCATGTGGTTGGCCCCAGGATGGAACTAATAAGGTGAAGCCGTCAGCCTGTGCTGAGGGATAGTTGATGTAAGCCTGTGACATAGAAAGCGACAATAGAACTGTTGTTACGCCCTACAGACAGAAATAGATAGCGCTGTCTCTATCGGCTTCACCTTATTAATTCCACTATGGGCTGCATCTGGCTTAAATGCCAGAGTAAGCTATCTCTCTCTCTCTCTCTCTCTATTTTCCATCTCAGTCAGTAAAGAACAATTAATATAGAACCTTACTATAAAACTCATCTCTCCTAATGTGACATAGAAAAACACAATGGTAAGAGCGAGACAGACATAGTCAAAAAATAGCTCAAAAAGTCAAAATTACATCGAACAACTAACTAATGTCTGAGTGGAAAGTTGTCGAAGCAGCGAACTGTGTTTTTATGTTAAATAGTCTTTGGGTCATAAATTTATTTCAGGGTCGGCCAAAAGGAGAGGACAGAGTATTGGTGAGATCAAAAGAGCTCTCTTCAGACGACAGTGTTCACTAGACTAAACGTTCATTGTATGAAAAATATATTTTTTTTAAATTTGTTCTGTTCCTCAATGCGTAAAAAATTCGTAAGATTTTTCTCAATTCACTCATCAGCAGTCTTGTAGCTTTTCACTCTTTAACTACTCTCAAATTTCGCTTTTTAATCGCAAACTTGGGCGAATAAAGATTGAGAATTTCACTTGTGTGAATTATTAAACCATAATATATTATAATTCTGTTATGAAATTTTTTTCTCTCAGGTCTGCCTCGGGTTTTTTGGCAAAATTATTACTTCGTATGCTTACAGCCTAGGCTCGGCGACAAATTATAAGCGCTCTCTCGTTCTCTCTCACACTGACTCGCTCTCTGCTTATGCTAAACTCTGACGCTCTTTTGGGTGTGCAACCTTTTCAACTAACATTTCTACAGTTTGGTCTTTGAGAAGCACCCTTTTTTTGACCGATGGACTTACTTGGGTCAGATGTGGGGTTCTTCAACCACAGCCATTGAACAGTAAGCGCGATTGTATCACACATTCGGTTAAGGATCACACATTCGGTTAAGGGAAGTCCGTTAGCGTTTTGTTTGGGTTTTTTCGGTCAGCTATGGGAGCTATGGGATTTAAGATTCTGGTTTATTCATAAGAGGTGATTCCAGCTCATTCTACACTCAAATTGATTGTAATGAAGTAGTACATAATAATGTAAGTGTGTTCCAGAAATCTCTTGAGATTTTGGTATGATCGCTGGCCTTTCGTGTGATGTGCCACATATATGCACGACCAAGGTATACTAAACAAGGTAGGCGCATTCGTTCTCTCACTCTCTTGACAACCTGTTAAATTTTAGTCAGTAAGCCATGGAGCAAAGAGTATTAGAGAGAAACTTTGCTCAGTCGACACCGCTTCTGTCATAAAATTGTCAGCTGTTCCCTCTTATTTACGCTCTCTAGATACTTTTTGGTCAGCTATTCGCTCTCTCTAGATACATTTGGGCTATGGTCGTCTCGCTGTAATCACAGTGATTTCCTACTGACACTTTGAAGTATGTTTTTGGGCACTATCACTTAGCACCAGCAAAATTAAGAGGCAGCGCAAACGGTGTCTGTAATTCTAATTGCAATTTTAATTGGAATTAAAATTTAAGCCAATTAAATTTTTTTTTTAATTATTATTTAAATTTAATGCTAATTCAAAAATAATGCTAATTTGCTTTGAGACCTAACCCTGGCGTCGAGGGCATTGTGGTGCCTCGTATTGAGGACTTTTGTTGTGCCTCTTGTTGAGGACTTTAAGCCGGTTCATTGCTTCGTGTTGAGGACTTAAGTGGGGACTTGCGACAAGGGCTTCTTGGTGCCTCACATTTTCATTTGTCTGATCGACATTCTACAAGGAAGCCAAGAAGTCTTGAGCCTGTTAATTGCCTTGCGTCGAGGACTTTGTGGTGCCTCGTATTGAGGACTTTAGGAATGTTTTTCACTGAGAACATTTGTGGTGCCTGTAGTCGAGAACTTTGAGCTGGTTAACTTCCTCGTGTTGAGGACTAAAGTGGAAACTGTAGTGGTCGCTGCAGAAAACAAATTTTTGTTTTACGATATTTGAATTTTGCGCGCATTACAGTTTTAGATTCACTGCCCGATTACATGCCAACGATAAAGATCATTGCAACTGCGCGCAAAGCTTTACTTGACATTAAGCGCAGCTACCTTTCGTGAAACCCTTTTCTTCCGCCTGCCTTTGCAGCTATATAAGACCCGATTGCCCTCATATCCGCCTCTTTGCTGCTAAACGTGTCATCACGCACAGACTGATATTCGGCTGCTCCCTCTATTGGAAGGTCGAAAGCCAAGCGCCGGATATTTCTGCCTTTACGGTATTTACTTTGTTCTTGGTGGACTAAAAATAAATCAATCCACCCAATCGAGCATTTGTACTGGCATAACTTTTGGTGCCAGTTGTGGCAAATCGTTTTTTCCCCCGGCAGAGCAGCAAAGATCACCCTTTGGCGCTCCGCTGAATATTCAAAGGTATGTGCCATGGTTATATTCTGCTAAAAAAACCAGAAGAACTCCAATGTCTTTATTTTTGCCTACAGCGCAGGCAGAAGTTCACCTTCTGGCCTTTTTCAACCACCACCCACACCCACTGGCAGCAATAGCTCGCTCAAAGAGCCAAACGAACGCTTGCAGTTCTGGTGTGGGTGCGCATTTATTGAAGGCGCCTGCAGATCGCTATTTTTGTCACTTTATCTCCTCATCATCGATTTCGGCCGAAGCCGCCCAAAGTTGACCAGCGGCCCAGCTCTCCTGCCCAGCTTCGTTGCCCTCGTCAGTTTCGTCGTCATCGTCATCATTGCAAGCAGCAGCTTTAATTAGTGAAAGTGAGAGTAGAACTCTAGTGTACAAAAATCATAGAAAACCCAGTGAAAAGTACCCAAAAAGGGTCAGAGCAAACCCCCCAGTCAGTCAATCAATCAATCCATCAATTAATTTGCAAAGTGCAGTGCCAAATATTCATTTTTTTATGTGATCGAGCTCGATCGAACGGCCGTAATCTGCAAGCAAATTGTCTTGCGTTTGCAAATTAATAATTCATAAATAATTCTGGCATACATTCGTACATTTGTATGTATATGCGAATTGCTAATGCTTACAGGCCGTTCGAAAGTGTTTAGTGACCCAAAGCGAAAGTACATACATATTCAAGAAATTTAAATTAATAGAAAAACCAAGTGCATGATCGTGGATTGGGTTTATTTTTCAAATTATTATGTATGCTGAAATCAAAGAGAAGAAATCAGCGCCCAGCAGCAACACCTAAAGCATACCTAGTAAAGTGTAAAATAAAAACCAATTAGACAACAACAACCACCCATATCTAACACAACAAACATATCCAAACCAAAACAACAAACACCTATTACAACAAAAACAACAACCACCCTGGAGAGCTCTTCATCGCTGGATGCTGTATGTAAGTGACAAACAAGCTTAACTATCTCTTTCTCTCTTTGAGTGTCCGCTTAATCTACGATTGTTTGGTCGTATATTAACCAACGCTCTTATTAATTTTCTCTTAAAACTAACATGCACTTATCTATTGAAATTTAAATTCTTTGAACGGTAAATATGACTCTTGCCCTTGTCTAAGCAAGAGTGATAAGACCTCTCTTCGCCGCTGTTAAGCGTGCCTCCCAGCTAAGCAGCTGTTTTGTTTATTCTTTTTGTTTGTTGCAATTAATGCACCAAAAACGTTTGGTTATTTGGCCAGCTCGGCCGTGTGAAAAATAAAGTAAAGTAAAACAAAGAAAATTAAAGTAAAGTTGTAAAAAAATACAGTAAAACAAAAGTAAAAGTAAAGTAAAGTAAAGTAAATTAAATTAAAGTAAATTAAAACCATAAATATATACCAATGAGTGCACTTAACATTATTATTTTGATTGATGGAATTGAACATATTTTATCTTAATGAAAACTGAACTGCCCTGAGAAGATTTCCTTTGCCAAGTAAAAATATTGTATTTAGATATGAAATGAATTCTTATTATGAAAAACATTTAAATTTAGAGTAACTGGTAGGGAATAAAACAAATGGAAAATTATAATAGAATTTAAAGTAAAAACAAATTTAGACAGTAACAAAAATTGGATTGAAAATTTATTCGAAAGAAAGTAAACTGGAAGAATTATTATTAAATTTATTTTGATTTTGTTTTGAAGTTTTTTGGAAGTTAATCATGCTGCCGATAATTATTGTTAATAAATAATAAATTTTCTTAAAATGAATTATTAAATTTTTTTGGGTTCCTGTTGACATGGTGACATAAACGTGTAGAAATGTTGTTTTTGGGATTCGCAGAAACCGCTCGATTGCGAATCATTGGTTGGGAGGGTAAAGATCGCGAGTGTCAACCAACACCCTAGACCTCGCATCTATGGAGAAGTATCGCAATGTTGAGAAGTCCGCCGTTTTTGTTTTAGGATTAGGAATGAGGCTTTGGCGTGATTTGTTTTTTCGGAGTTTAGCTCCATCTTGTAGTTTCAGAAGGGACTCTATAATAATAAAATTATGTACGTCGAGTCTTAGGCATAGCAAAACCCACCCCACTACCGTCATGAGCTATGGTTCAAAGGGTCCCGCTCCGCTGTGTTTAAGTCTTCTGCTCGTCCAATGGACGTATCAGCTGGCACAAAACTCGCGTCAAGGGCTTATTGATGCCTCGCGTTGAGGTCTTTTGTGTTTTTAAGGACTATCGTGGCGACTCTCGTTGAGGACTTTGAGCTGATAGATTAACTCTCGCCGAGGACTTTAGGCCGCTTATTTGCCCCGTGTTGAGGACTAAAGTAGGAACCTATGTCTTTGGCTTCTTGGTGCCTTGCCTTGAGATCTTTTGTGGTGTCTTTAGTTGTAGACTTTCGTGGTGACTCACGCAGAGGACTCTGAGCTGGTTGATTGCCTTAAGCCGAGGGCATCGTAGTGCTTCTTATAAAGGATTTTCGTGGTGCCTCCCGTGTTGCCTCGCTTCGCGGAATTTCGTGAAGCTTCGCGTCGAGGGATTGGTGGTGCCTCTTTTTGAGGACTTTCAAGTGCCTCGCATTGAGAACTTTCGTGATGCCTCTGTTGAGGACTTTGAGCCGGTTAATTGCTTCTCGTTGAGGGCTTTAATGCGGTCGAGGACTTTTGTGACGCCTTGCATTGAGGACTTCGAGTGCCTTGTATCGAAGACTTTCTTTGAGCCTCGCGTTGAGTACTGGGTGCCTCTAGTTAATGACTTTGAGACTGTTAATTGCCTCGCATCGAAGACTTTCGTGGGGCTTGAAGTCGAGGGCCTTTGTGGTGCCTCGCATTGAAGATTTTCAAGTGCCTTGCATGGAGGACTTTCGAGTGACTCGCATTAAGGACTTTCTTTCGCTCGAGGCCTTGCTTCGAGGGCCTTTGTGGTGCCTCTCGCTGAGGACTTTGAGCCGGTTAATTACCTCGTGTCGATAACTTTGGTGGTGCCTCTCGTTGAAAACTTTGAGACGGCTGTTTGCCTCACGTCGAGGGCTTCTACGTGCCTCGCATTGAGAACTTTGGTCGAAGACTTTCTTAAAGCTTTGCATAGTGGACCTTCGTAGTGCCTCTCGTTGAGGGCTTTCGTGGTGACTCTTGTTAAGAACTTAAAGCCGTCATATTGCCTCGAGTCAAGAACTTTTATATGGCCTCGTGTCGAGGGCTTCGTTGAGGACTTTTAACCGGTTGATTAGCTCGCGTCGAGCACTTTAGTGGGTCTTCAATTTGAGAGCTGCGTGGTGCCTCGTATTGTGGACTTTCGGAGAGCCTCTCGTTGAGGGCTTTGAGCCGGTAGATTGCCTCTTGTTGAGGGCTTCGATCTATCAACTACCAGAATATTCTGATCTTTTGGAGTGACAGGAAAGTGCATAGGCTAGCGCACCCAGGACACCTAAGTTCTGCTGGAATACAAAATTGAAAAGGACACGGTCGGGTGAGGATTAACCCGTAACGAGGAGCGAAGTCCTCTTCTAGCCCTCCACCTGTGATTCAACCCCTTGGAATTCGGTGGGTTTGTTTCCGAAGAACTTATTAGACAGCTTTCCCCTATAATTCCTTAACTTTATTTACTCACCTGATAGAAACTATAATTATTGGCTATAACATCGCCATGCGCTCTCTGATGTTGATACCAGGAATAAGCTCTCTTCGCAGGCGATATCAGAATGGTGACAATTTTGGCATGTGGAAGCAGAGCATGAGCTCGCTTTGGCACGGCTTCACCATCAAAATATGTGGCACTCTTCTCGAACATGTAACGCGGCAAACCCAATTGTGTGGGCAGCGGTGAACTGGTGTTCGGTAGAGTTTCCGTGGGAAAGAAATCCATATACCAATCCAAACCACGATAATAGTTATTGCCATTGAAGAACTGGACCTCCTCGTAGGTATCCGGACTGGGGATATTGCTGGCAATGCTGCTGTGCAGGGAGAGGAATGTGTAGAGAGCGGTGGTGCCAGTTTTTTGTGGTCCTATGACCAGAAACTTGGGCAGGGAATCGCAGTTTTTGGTTTTGGACCAAATTTTCTTATGCCGGGCATCGTCACAGGGATTACCCCAAACAGGATCCACTTCCTCGGGATGCAATTGAAAGTACATTTCGGCTAGTTGAATGGGCGGAGCAGAGGCCAATTTGAGATTGGTCCAACATTGTAGGAACTTGATGACCGATTGGAATGTGTAGAGAGCCAGACGATCGGAGCCATAGTTGGACATGTGAGTCATGAAAATGTTGATGGGATTATAGACAATGGTTTGGAAGAGTTCACCGCCCTGGATGGACTCATCCAGTTTATCCCTACCGCCGGGATAACGATCTATGTACATGGTATGGGTAAAGAGGCCGCAGGTTTGTCTAGGTAAGACCATGATATTGCGATGAATAAATCCTCGACGAAGACGAGCGGGTCTTAGATGAGGATACTCTTCGGTGGAGGTGACTTTGACATTCCACACCTTCTTCCAGGCGAGGTAGAGCAATTCGTGTGCCGGGTAGACACCCGAATGGTGTGGCGATATGGAGTAACCCGAATCGGTGGGTATATTATGGTCACGGGCAAAGGCATAATTCATTTGCATCTCAGCCATGAGCAGAGTAAGATTATCATACAGATGAGGCTGCTGATGCTTCCACATGTGCGAGAACCAATTGAATTCTTGGACATTCTGCAACAGAAAATCATCTCCCAGATTCTCCTCTCGTGTGCCATGATGATAGTATTTGCCCGAGAATCCCAGATTAAAACGAAATCCGGGCAACATTCCCCCTATAATCTTTTGTGTGGCTATCAAGGCTCTCACATCATCCGGCCTCAAGCGGGTGCCCTTTTCACCCACAAATATATCATCTATGTCCACCAGTATCATGCGTTCCAAATTCAAACTCAATTGTCCATGACTCAAATAACTTAAAGCATCCAGAAATACCAAACGATGTAGCCAAAATCGTAAGCTACTGCCAAATATCACACGTTGTATGCCATCTAGTAAGCCACGATCCTGTAGAACAGTGGTTAAGGGCATTTGCACCTGACCCACACTATCGGCGGGATATTCTTGGGTATTTCTTTGTGCCCATTCCAAGGGTTCATAGGTTGTATGATTATGCTGAAACACCGCCCAGTCGTCTCCTGGCAAGGCCCCCCAGGCGGTTTCTCCTGCCCTTGTTAGTCTCAAGACTGAAGATTCGGGATTTAAGCTGGCATCGCGTAATCGCAAATTTGTATGCACATACAAGGGAAAGTCACGCAGTTGGGCTCCCACCAGAGTCTCCTCGCTGGGGCTAACAAATCCCACTATACCCACTGAATATTCACGACAATATTTATCCAATAGTTCACGATTCCATTTGTCCATGTTGAGATATTTGTCCAAATTCTCAAAAACAATCACACCATAACGTCCTTTATCTAGGTTGGTCAGCACCGGAAGACTTTTGCCAGCCACTTCGATTTTGTATCTGTAAAAAAAGAAAAGAAGAAAACGAAATAAACGTCCAAATCACACAAAGATACGCACACTCTCAGCACACAATAACTTAAAATCAAATAAAAAAGGTGCAAGTTTGTATGTCAAATTGTGACTTTCATTGAAAAAGACACAGCGAAAATAGACTTGGAGAGAGAGAGGAGGCGAAATGAGAGCTTGAGTGTGCATTTGACAACAGCATGTCAAAAGCTGTTTGTTATGACAAGCCAAACCAACAGAACTCAAGAGGGCGAGGGAAGTATGAAATGTTAGATAAAGCAAATGGAATGGTGGAAAAGAGTTATGAAAACTTAAAACAATAGCGTTTACACAAAGTTATAAAAACTGGATTTGTTCACTAATGCTGATGTTTTATCAGAATTGATACCAATAGCGTAATCGTCAATTTGCAATTTCATTCAAAAGGGAGTCCAGCTCGCCGACGATGCGCCTGGCGTTAGGCGAATTTAGGTTATTGTAGCTGCAACGTGCATTCTCACTCTTTTGGTTCTTGCTCCGTTATTTTTTGACCGATCTAAAATATCCTAGTTCACACCAGAATGGTGGCAATTAGGACTAATTAAAAAAAAAAATTGAAAATCGGTCAACAGATGCTCTTTGAATTTTTGGAACCATTTTGAAAAAAGGACATGTAACAATATTTCGCAGGGTCCCAATGGTTGGAGACACTTTAAACAAACAGGCAGCGCGTTACCTCGATAAGGTAGCATGCCACCCAAACAATCTGGCTCGAAGACTACTTAGAAGGCGAAGGATCAACGGGATCAGGGCCAGAAGAAGGCTCCAAAGGATCCACCCAACCGATCTGTCCAACAGAAGAATATAGCTGCAAAAAGACAACAATACCCACTATACCTTTTCACCCACCTGTAACACATATTACATTTACATTTACAGCATAACATACTAGGTAACACGCTAAAAATCTAAAAGTTAAAATCCTTACTTCTAGATACACACACAGAAAACTCAACATACAAATAGCATTAGAAAATCGAAATTATTATAATCTACAATATAAGTTATTTTTAGAAGTAACAGTAAATTGTAAACAATTAGATCAAAGGTAACTAATTGCGAATAAAATATATATTTTACTCTAAAAAAAAAAAAAAAAAAAAAAAAAAAAAAAAGTAAAATTTAGATTTAACTAAAATTTTTTGTATGAACAGAGTTCCAGAATCATATGATAGATATCGTCATCGGTCTAGTCGATGTTTCGGTCCCAAATTTTGTTGTTTAGAGTCATATTTCAGAAGACATTCAAGCTATGAACTTTATATTTGGTCTGTAGGCTGGTTATATGAAGTTGTGTATTTCACTGATTTAAGACCGGAATCAAACAGGCTTTAAGTCGGTCAAAAAGTGTTTGAGAGCCATATCTCAGAAGAACTTGAAATTAAGTATGTAGTTTGGTAATATGGAGTTGGATATTTTACTGAATCAGGACCGATTTCGATCTGGGATCAAACCGGTTAGAAAATGATTCAAGCGCCTTATTCCAGAAGTTATTTAATCATTTCCTTTTCCATGTATGAACGAGAGCGTAAGTTAAAGTCGGCTCTAACCGACTTCGATATACCCGTTACTCATGAAAAAACATGTTTAACAGTGTTCCTGCGTTCCTTAGGGTAACCATCAAAAAAGTATGCAACATTTTTTTAGGGTGGGTAGCGGGGGGGCTTGGTTCACTTCTTTGCTCATAACTTGAGAACCGTTCATCCGATCTTCATCATGTCTTTGACAAATCGATTCATTTTGCTAATTACTAACTATCTCTAGAAGGTACAAATCGTCTATCTTTAAAAATGTAGGAGATATAACGTTTTTTCCAAATTGCGGGGGCGGGAGGGGGCGTGGCCAAAATTTGAAACAAACTTGATCTGCGTGCAGAAAAAAGAAGCATTTGTCCCATACATGTCAAACCTCTATCTCTTACCATCTCTGAGATCTAGGTGTTTATACAGACAGACGGACGGACGGACAGACGGACATGGCTATATCGACTCGGCTGTTGATGCTGATCAAGAATATATATACTTTATACAGTCGGTAATGATTCCTTCTCCCTGTTACATACCTTTGCACAAACTTAATGTACTCTATGTACCTTTGGTACAGAGTATAAAAAGCGGTTTTAAATGGCAAGAATTTGGCGAAAGTGAAAATGGGAGCATGGCTGATAAATTAATAGTTCAGCAAAGTGTGATAAGAACAGAGTTCCCCAGCCTTAGCGTCGGAGGCCGAACGCGTAATTCACAAGTATAAGAGCAGAGTCATCTCTGAAGAGAATTTCTGAAAATCAGTCGCAATCAGCGTCACAAGACAATCCTTTTCGGGACAGAATATATCCCGAGCAAAACTGCTGAAAAGCAATTACTGATTTTCTTTCCTCTATTCTTGGGGAACCCTGGATTAGAGTCTTCTGATTCTATCGAGCAGAGTTTTTATTTAGTCAAAGTTCAGCAATATTTTATTCTATACAGAAGATCTATAACTATATGGAGAATAAAAGTAAAAAACATATATAAAACAAAGGTTTAGGATGTGTTTGTGATGTGAAATCAGGAATTTAAATCGAAATTATCATTATAATTACCATTACAATTTTCTGGGTAATTAAAAATTTAATTACAATAATAATTACAATTATTTCGTATTTCAAAATTTTATTACCTAAAACTGCATTCATTTAATGAAAAATTGCATCATTTTAATTACCATTTTTAATTAGGGAATAAACTTGTTTAACGATATACGAACAGTGAAGTTTGAAACCGGTACCTGAGGTTGAAACTCAAGTACAAGGCGTATAAAACTAGAATAGAATAAGACAAGTAAAGGCGTTGCAGTCGTGTAGCCCGAATCCCAAATAGCCTGTACAATTGAGACACACATGCAAACACCCACACATACACAAAAACGCTAAAAAGGGGCCACTGTTATCAATATTTGGAATTTAAGTGTGTTTTTTGGAGGTAAAACCAAAAATGTATAAAAAGGAGAACGAGATGAGGAGCTAGTCCCTCGCACCATATAAGCTTTTTACTTAAATATGGAGTTGGATAGTGAAAATGATGATTACAATTGATTGTAGTTATAGCGTCTTCTCATTAGATTTGATTGGTTTTCCTAACGAGTAGGATGTGAATAAGTTGTTAGTTGAAAATAAATATATTATTCATTATTTTCCTTATCTGAAGATTACTAAAGTTAAGTAGCGTTTAAAGAATGTAAAGATGACCGGTTGTGCAAATGTTGTTCTTTTGATCTGAGTTATGCTTTATTTGCCTGATATTTCGCGAATTGTTTCAATTTCCCCATTGATTCTCTTCAAATTGAATGAAATGTCATTTTATTAAAATCTTTCAACAGAAATGTTTTTTTTTTTTTTTTACTCAAACACTTTTGTGCTGATTCATATTGGTCATGTCAGTTTGAGACCCCGAATTCCCTGCTGTCCGCCCACCCAAACTTGTTTATTAATATTCATATTTCCACTTGCCAATGCGGCCAACAATTTTCAATTCATTTCAATTTGCATTACATTTGAGACAAAACCTCAGCCGTAATTACATTGCACATTTCGTGTGTGTGTGTAAATAAAATAAAATTAAATAATTTGCAATATAATGGCATGACAACCTTTGACCGTGTATTTGGATATTTGGGTATTTTGGAGAGAGCTTATCGAGTGGCTGGCTGCTGCTAAGCCAAGGGAAAATGCATTGCTGCTCCGAATGGAAACACAAATATTTTGCATAAATATTGAAATATTTTCAGTGATATGGAATTTCCAATTGATTGAATTTGTGTGTAACTGCTCCCAACATCCGCAAACTAGATAAACCCCAAATGCCAAATGTCGGTTTTGGTGGCTGCATCCGGTCGCCTGGTCATTTAGTGGGATTTAAGGCTAAACAAACATTCAGAGACTTCAGTTGAAACTTTTTTTTTTTATTTTTTTTTGTTATTGAACTTGCGGCGCAGCATATTAAAATATTTTACGGCTCTCCCCCCAACGGTTTCTGCATATAAAAGTCATAAAGCAAAACAGTTTATATATGTGTGTGTGTGTGTGTGTGTATATATCTGAACGCGGGCGTGGCATATTATTGATAGTTTTGTGCGATGGGCCTGACAAAAAACGCAATGACTTTTTTACCCTCCAACCCAACGGAAAAACTCGGTTTGAGTTATGAGGGCAGCAAAATAAAAAAAGTAATACAAAAATACAACAAAAAACAAAATCGCCACCAGCTCTGACATACTGCATGCATTGCATATTTTATGGCGCGTCAACACGAGACCATGTGTCACACGGTAAGGGGTCCTTGGAGAGGGCGAAATGGTGGAACCCATCAAAATGTTCAGGATATTGAAAAATCGCTGGGTGGACAAAGTAAGAAGCATGTTTATCGAGTGCGTGAGGTACGAAGAATGAAATGCCCTGGGAAATTTAAAGTTAATAAATTGCAGAAATAAGAAAAAAAGTATTTATATTCTAATTAATTGGGAACGTAGAGATTCTTAAGTCTTTCCCCAAAATTAAAGAGACAATATTTTTGGATAAAACTTCGACATTAGTCCCGTCTCGTTCAACCAATAATTGCGAACTACATATTAAAACAAATTGACCTAATGGTGGCTGCTCTTTAAATAGAATTCGTTTTAAATTGACATTCCCCCTTTTTCGCCACCTGTTCCTCCACAGCTCTCGACTCTTCCTTCCTCTCCAACCTCCCTCTTCCTGAGCACTCCACTCTTTTCCCTCCCCCTCATTCCTCTGTGTAAACTCCCTGTTCTCCTCTTTCTTATTAAGTGCTATTTCTTTCTAAAACATGTCTCTCTTAGCAGCTATCATCTGTCTTTCAGAGCCAATACACATACAAAGAACATATACCTAATTTGCATGAGTGTGAGTCGTTCCATCTCTTTCCACTTGTCTATCCACTTGTGCATATTTTTTTTTGTATGGTCGAGTTCTTTGTAGATTCTCCCTTCGCTTCTTAGTTTTTGCTGCACGAGTTCCGTATGCCTGTCTTTCCTTAGATCCGCTATGAGCGCATTGCGATTGGCATTCCATAGGTTATCGTTGTTCCAGTCCCATTCTATGTTATGCAGTGTGCACAATGTACCTAGCTCTTTTGCCCAGAAAATATTTTTCTCCAGCACCATCTGAGAAAGAAGTCGTGGCAGCCTATGACTGTCGTATGTAAATAGAGTCTTGTATATGTAACGGAGATGCTGGTCCAACATGTAGAATCTACTGCCGTATTTATCCGTTTCCAGTGCAAGAGCATAGTGTGGCGTTGTCTGTGGCAAATTATAAATACGTTTGATTAAAAAGGCTTCCAGCTTATCCACTTCATCGTGTTGCCCAAAGCCCCAGACTTGCGCTCCGTAAGCTTGTATTGCCCTACACACGGCATCATAGATTTTCCACTTCATTTCGGTGGAGACATTGTTTTTGCCAAGAAGGCTCTTCCAAGTAATGTTTATGCTTTGCTTTGCAGACGCAGTTCTAGCTGTTACACGCTTCTTGAAATTTAAAGTGGGCGTTAAAACAACTCAACAAACAAGATACTTGTACTCAGGTACAATCTTTATGGGTTCGCTTTGAAGTGTCCAATTTTCAGCCTTTGCCAGCCGCCCTCCTTTCCTGAAAACCATTATTTCCGATTTGGTCATATTAACTTCCATGTTCCATGTCTTACAATATATTTCCAGCCGATCGATCATTTGCTGCAATACAGTGACTTCATCAGCAATTATGACTATGTCATCTGCATACAATAGAAGGCGTATATTTTCTCTTCCCACTGTTAAGCCGCCCCCTATGAAATCATGGAGGTCGTCAAGGAAGAGCGCAAACAATAGGGGCGAAAGGAGACAGCCCTGCCTCACTCTGATATTGGTTTCGAAATACTCCGATAGTTCCTTGCCTGTCCAGACTGCCACCTTCGTATTTGCATATATATTCTCCAGCACGTTCAGAAATTTGGTCGAGACTCCCATCGAATATAATTTGTACAGTAACAGCTTTCGTGGGATTTTATCGAAGGCAGCCCGAAAGTCAACAAAGAAGGCGTATACTTTCTTTTTCTCCTCCCGTTTTAGATATACGCTGGATATTAAATTGTATATATTGTCCACAGTCGAATATTTTTTTCGGAAGCCGGCCTGATATTCTTTTAACTTCTCATGACACCTAACCCAGTTTGTTAGTCGGCTGTTTAAAGTGCCCATAAACACTTTCGCTATGCTGTTTATAAAAGATATCCCTCGGTAATTTTGTGGTAGGTCTGGGTCACCTTTTTTGTAAATTGGGAATACGACACTTGTTGTACAGTTTTCTTCAATCCGTCCTGTGTCCAGCATGTCATTATAGACTTCAGCCAGTGAGTCGATGAAATCCATTGGGGCATTTATGTATAATTCTGGGCTCAGTAGATTTTGAAAATAGCTCTGAAAGTCCGATGCTGAGATGTTGTTTCCTGTCTGGAAGTGGCTTTTTTTAACTCTTTTGCTACCTTCCACCAACCCTTGTTGTCCTTGACCTCATCCAGCTGAACAGTATAGCGCTATTTCATGACTACCAATTCAATCTTCAGCTGTCTCTGCCTGTCCTTAGTGTGTTGACAGAAGGTACCTCAAGACAAAACTGCTATGACCGCTTGGGAATTCCAAAGGCAGGTTTGTTGCATAATTCGGCATCACCATAAAACGCCAAAAACACAAAGGCTTTGGGTGTGTGTGTATCCCGTATCGGCCCTTCTGCTGTTAGAGGGGGAAATTTTTTCCCCGCATTTAACTAACGCAGGCGCCAATTGTTTGATTTGAATTTCCATTTTGGGGGAAAAAAATTTCTAATCATCGCACGAAAGTTCTCTCCGTTTACAGACACGTTCCTGCCTTCGTCATATTTAAAAAGTCGGATCCAATGATGCCCATAGGGCTAAAGTCCTTACCAAGCAGAACATGTTTCGAGACGCATTGGCAGTTCTTTTAATGTTCTAGCTGCTCTTCACACCAAATATGGTAATTTTGTTTATTCTTATATCCATTCAAGAAGAAAGCGTAAACCTTCATCCAACTTTCCCAGCGCCCATTCACCATTTGTCAGCCGTTGTGGTAGGTCGTGTGACTTCAATTCTTTATGTTTATGTAATTCTAAAGAGCGATTCTGTCTGCTAAATTGCCTAACAGTTAACAACAACTGATAAGCATGAGTGATTCGACTAACTTTTGAAAAAAAACTTGAAGCTGTTGAAGAAACATAAGCTTTAATTTATAGACAATATACTTTGTACCTTCGAGTTCATTTTCTTTAAAAAGACCAAAAAAAAGAAAGTTAAATTCAGAATTTTCTTATTTCAAAAACCTTTACTTTAAGCTGAATTGACGATTTCCACAAAAATTAAAGTTTTTCAAACTTGTTTCATAAAAATGGCCCGGTTTTGCTGGTGTTGTCATGGGAAGGCAGCTGCTAGTTTGCTGTAATCAGGCAAAGACCTCTGAAGATTGAACTGGGATGTTCATGAAACAGCAGTACGGTCAATCAGAATGCTTTGTGGTGTTGTGTTTAAAGTTATTTGCAAACAACACGTGATATCGAGACGGCTAAAAGTTTTAGTTATTGTCAAGTACAATATATGGGGCATTCCATAAAAAAAAATTTTTTTTTTTGAAATAATGTCTCCGAATTGGATGATAATTGGTCCAAAGAGAGCTAATTATGAGAGAAGCCTAACCCGAAAATGTGAGCTTTTTTGGAACTCTTTTGCGGAAGATCTTTGCTTAAAAGTGTAATATTGTGAATTTTTTAAATTTTCAATAACTCAAAAACGGTTTAAAATAGAGCTTTCCAATTTTTTTTTCTATATATAGAGAAAGACCCAAAAAAACTTTCAGTTCTGTTTCTGTATCAAGGCGCAAAAAAAGTGAGTCCATATCGGACTAAAGAACTATGTTTACTCCTGCACAAATTTCTCTACTTCAGCAATTGGTGTTGTTTTCCGGCAGTCAAAAAACACTTTTTGTTTCATTTTCTCCTACGCATTTCGGCAAAAATGTTGCCTTCTTTTTGACTTCTGCCAACAAATTGTTATTTCCAACCAGTAAAAATAAAATAAACACAGTCTCGACAGGTTAGGATCATAACTCAAATTCATTTTTAGTTTATCAATGTTGCATGGTCTTCCAAATACTCATCATACCTTCCAACCAACCCACCTTTCATCACGTTTATGACCAAGTAGTTAAAGAAAATTTTCATAGCATACTTTCCAGGTGAAATAGTAAGCGGTCGCTTTAAAGAAACATTAATTAAAACGTTTTATCTGCATCAAATGTTTGTTTAATTAACTTTTTAATGACACTTGCCACCTGCGACTGTTTGTTGATATTTGAAATTTAATTGCCAGCATGGGACGAGGCGAGCCAAGGCCCGCAGTGGATTTGCTTTAAAAACCCATTACCGTGTATTACTTGCAAGTAAATAAATGTTGTTGTTTTTCTCATGTTTGGAGCTGGAGCTCATTTGTTTGCATTTGTACGGTAGGGTGTTAAATTATCCTCCGGACAGACGCAAAAGTGCAAAATGCCGACGCGAGAGTCTTGTTGTTTCCGGTTGTAGTTGTAGGGTGCACCTACAATTTGCTCTCAGTTGCCGTCTGTAACGCTGTCTGCCACGCATTAAATGAGCTTAGTTTTAGTTGACTTCCCACTGCCACTTTTGGCTTACAAGGTCTTCCGCAGTCCCTCCCCCTCCCTCTCCCTTTTCGCTGTTCCTGTGTGTTGTAATTTCATTAGGGCATAGCGCTTTGGGGGCCAGCTTCATCTTGGTACCCTTGTTGATATTTACGTCAGGAAATTAAGCTGTGGGGCGTGTTTAAAGAGCAGGATAACGATAGACACCTGGCTTAATCGAAAAATACACACCATGTCTTTTGGGTATGGCCGGGCATTATGATATTGGGCTTTAATAAAATAATTATTCCAAGGACGAATGAAAGTTTCAAGCTGATTAGTTGAGAGAAATGTGGCCATTAGCCAAGGCTATTTTGGGGTGGGCCTTATTAGTTGAATTAATTGTCAGCAAAACGTGAAGATAATTAGAGAAGGAAGGTGAGACAGACAAGTGAGAAGCTTTAATTGCGGTCATATTGTTTTTCAGTTTGTTATATAAATAAAAGGAAACTTTTTAAAGCACAACTGTCTTAGACTTTTGGTTAAAAACGAATAATAATTGGATAAAGAACTTTGATACCCAAATAAGAATCTAAAATACTTAATTTAAGTCTATACAATTCTAAATTAAATTCTGAACTATAATCAAAATACAAATTATATTGCACTTCTTTACTATCTGTTGTGCTCAGATCAATATCGTTATAATAATATGCTCACACCAAGACCTATTTATTCTTGAATCTATCTCTAGTTGTTCTTAATTCTAGAAGTTCTGTTCTCAGAGAAAGTTTTTTTGTTTAGCTAGCTAAGAACTATTTGTATGAAAAGTAAGATCTTATTTCACGAGTTCCAATAAATTATTTCTACTTTAAGATCGAATATAAATATATTTTTTCTGAAGGGTAGTTTCCCACACAATGCACGTCAATTTGTTTCAAGACAAGTCGACCCTTTCCAGGGGTCGCATTGCGAATGATCCTCGTCAGAGTCGTTATTAACATTTAACGCTTTTACAAATACTGACATTTTTATGACACAGGCTGAGTTAACTGAATATGAGATTTAGACTACCTGTGGGGCGAGTTGAATATCATGTTCAAGTTTAAACATTCTCCGAGGGCCTGAAATGCGACAGACACTTATCCAGTATATGTCTTTTAACTCAACGTGAGGATCTCGGTCTCAAGTACAAGTTTGAACAATGCGAAGCTTCATAAATCAACGAATTCGGAATAGCTGAAAGTATTTAAGAGAAAGTGAAGCTGGTTGGGACAAACTTTGCGGTACAAAAATCTGCTATATGATGGAACCCGGTAGTTGGTATTGTTCGGGTACCAGGCAGATCATCTAAAGAGACCGAGAGAAAATCTCAAAAAATTGGCAAAACTTGGGTAAACTCAATGTAGCTCCAATGGCAACACTTTTTTTACTAAAATGCTAAATCGGATGGCGGGAAGTGTAGTAACTGTCACCTGCACAATCCACTATGATGACGACCAGGAGCAAGGATCGGTTTGGATTCCACGCACCATTTCAGGAAAGATGAGTGGGCAAGAGACTCGTTACGAGCGAAGAGATATCGTATTTGCAGGTGGATTGTGTGTGTAAATCGATACTCAGTACTCGATACTGTGTACACGAAACGCAGAATTTAACCCGCACTTGACAGTAGGAGGTCGATATTCAGTACTTGATACTCTGAACTTGATAGTGAGGAGTCAAAACTAAGTTATCGATGCTCAGTAATCGATACTCATTAGTCGATTCTCAGAACTTGATACTGAGTGCATGAAACTCAATATAGTAACTAACTTGGTACTCAGTACTTAATACTGAGAACACGAAACGCGGTTTCCAACACTCACTTGATACTAAAAAATCGATACTCAGCACTCAAGATTTAGAATCTGATGGTGAGTAATCGAAACTAAGTACTCAATGCTCAGTAATCGATACTCAGAATTCAATACTCAAAAACTTGTAACTTGACACCTAGTATTCGATACTAAGTACACGAAACGCAGTATCACTCACTTGTAGAATAAGTCGATACTCAGTAATCGATACTCAGAAATTGAAAGTAATTAGAAGAAGCTATGTTCTCGATACTCCGTACTCGATACTCAGAACTTGATAGTGAGTAATCGTAAATAAGAACTCGATGCTCAGTAATCGATACTCGATACTCAAAAACTTGTAGCTTGACGCTGGGTATTCGATACTGAATACGCGAAACGCAGTATCACTCACTTGAAGAATAAGTCGATACTCAGTAATCGATACTAAGAACTTGAAACTAAGAAGAAGAAGATAAGTTTCCGATACTCAGAACTTGATAGTGAGTAATCGTAACTAAGAACTCGATGCTCAGTAATCGATACTCGATACTGTAACTCAATAAACTCGATGCTAAGTACATAAAACAGTATTCGGCTATCACTAGAAAGTGGGTACTCGATACTCAGAACTTAATAGTGATTAAACGCTACCAAGTACTCAATACTCAGTACGCAATATTATAACTCAAACCATATACGACAATCACTTACCAGTGAGTACTCGATACTCAGTACTTGATACTCAACACTCAGTAATCTATACTGAGTACTCGAAACTCAGTATTCGACACTCAGTAGATAATGAGTATTCGATACTGACTGAAGTCGCTACGCAGAACTCAATATTCGTTACCGCAGTATTCGACAATAACTAGAAAGTGAGTTCTCGATACTCGGAACATAATTGTGAGTAATCGATACGAAGTACTCGAAACTCTGTTCTACATATTTCCATATTTAGTTCTCGAAAATAAACACTCGAAACTCAGTATTCGACAACCAGAAAACTAGTGAGCATTCGATACTCAGTACTTGATGCTCAAGACTCAGTAATCGATACTGAGAATACTAGATAGTAAGTACTTGTACTTCTCGGTACTCGGCACTCAGTACTAGTAAGTGAACATTCAATACTCAGTACGCAATACTAAGTACTCGATATTCAGAGTACAGCTTGATGGTTCTCGATACTAAGCACTAAATACTCACAGCACATACACACACACACAACATAATTCACCGCCTTCTACACCCGGACCCAAAAGAAACGGTCGGAATTACAGCGTTTGCCTAGTTTCCTGCAGTCAAAAATCCTTAAAAGAACTTCGTTCTTACTATATATATACAGCAAACCATTAAACCATTGAAATTATCTCATTTTGTCATTTTTTGATTTAACCAAAATATAAAATCTTATATTTTTTCGTGCATTTTGCTCTTCTTTTTGGCACAACAAATGCGTTCAATCCACCTACATAGATAGAAACTTGAACAAAGTCTGGCCAATTTGCTTACATCAATTCCGTCTGCTTGTTGGCTTCTCCCACTTCTGTTGTCCAATTAGCCAATTGATTGATTGCCAAGTCTGGCCAGTTGCTCTGCTTCCCTCCAGCATCAACAACTTTTCTGGCAAAGTATGCAAAGTTTGCAAAAAAAAAAAAGTTTTTACGGCCGAATTTAGCCCATTTGTGTGTGTGTGTGTGTGTGGGCCCGTCTCTAAAGATTAACGCGCCAACTTTGGTAACATCTAATGCGCCGTGAAATTCCAAATGAAATTTCGTAGGTAATTACACGACCCAAAAGATGTCGTATCCCAAAGTTGGGCAATCTCATCGTTTATTAAATTGCCATTTATAATGTGCAATGAGCCACGCCCCTTGGCGTGCCTGGCATTATGTTGGGTAATAGCTACTTAACCGTATTTTCAATTTTTGATTTGGCTTTTTGTGCCAATAACATCAGTCAGGCATGAGGAGAAGCCAAGTCAGCACACGGAAGTCATCAGCAGTCTTGTTATCATGCGCGCCGCTGCTCCCTTCCTTGCTCATGTGTGTGTGTGTGTGTGAATAATGTAGCATGCTTTGTGGGGCAGCCAAAAACTGCTGGGGTTTTCCTGGTGCTGATTGCACCACTGGGAGGCGAAACTTTTAAAACGCGAAATAGCAGCAGCAGCAGCAGCACCTTCTTCTCCCCACCCTAATGTCAATTCACAGACACATGGCAAATGCCATAAACAGCCACCACAATTGGAAGCTTGCCATGGCAACGCCAGAGCGTTAGAGCCAAGGACTCGCTCTCTTGGTTGCCTGTTTAGTTTGCAGCAACGGCTGCTGCCATTTTGGCTCATCATAATCACACCCTTTTCGCCAATGTTTACTTTAATAATGTCGCGGAAAATTTTTATTTTCAATTTTATACAAGTCAATGGAGTTAACCTGCTACATTGTTGATAGAAAACAGAAAACGGTGGGCAAATAAGGGGGATTTTGAAGGTAAAAAGACAAAAAAATTTTGTCATACTATAGACAATGAGGTTAAGAGTTGTGATTCAAAAAAGGGGAGTAACAAATTCCGGTTGGGATTTGCAAGCGAAAGCATTTAACACTTCTGATTTTGCATGATTTGTGCAAAATTTTATATTAAATCCTGACTGACTGACTGATTATTAACGCACAGGCTAGACTGTTAAAGCCAAAGATTTAACAGTCGATACTTTCGATAAGGATATAGCAAAAGTGCACGGTAAAGTATGCAATTGGACTTTAAAATAAGTTCCATCACTCTGGCGCCTCTCAGTCGCACAAGCGTTTCAGCGACAGCGACAGCGCAACTAGTGCCATTGTCGCACTTTGAAGTGAGTTAAAAACACAAAATGCAAGAGGTACGATGCCAGAGCACCAAGTTTTAGAACAAGAGAAAATCACAAACAGACAGTAGATTGTAACATAAATGGACTCAAGAGAAACGTTTTGCTCTATGTGCGCTCTACTGTCCAGGACCACCATAACCACTCTCTCTCAACTGAGATCGGTCTGTTTTTGCTGACATGATCAATTTTTATTTAATTGTAAACAATAAGAAAATCCTTTTCCTTTCTTTAAAACCACTCTTTTCTGCCTTGGATGTTCTCGAAGTGCGTATTATATCTTTCGCATTCCCAATTTCTGTTACAGTCCTGAAAATAATGAAATTCCTAGTCACATTTAATCTATCAACCAAACTCAGTTTGATACCGGCAAAAGCTTTGTGAGGTTGAGCGAACATGTTTGCAAGTAAATCGGTTTTCGTGCTCACCAACACAAGCTAAATTTTCTATGCTCTCCATTTGGCCGGCCCTGCTTAAAACGCCGGATCAAGCTCCGTCTCTTTCTCTGTATTTTCCATCTCTGTCAGCAGCGCTACTTGACCCATGTGATTCTCGTTCCATGATGTGATTCTCAACCCATAGTGTTGATTAAGCCCGACGCCCTTTCTGGTCTATATATTCAACAATCTGGTATTATGCACATGAACACAAACTTTGTTTAAGAAGATTTTAATTTTAAAAACAATAACTAAGAGTCGAAAAATTCTTATATGAAAGTCCAGTGAATGCGAATTAAGAATGAACCACTAAACCGAAAAGAAATCGCCTTAAAAACCATGTTATAAACCGAACGGTTAGTTTAAGTTCGACATGATCCAATAAACCAATCCAGTATTAATTCCCGAGAGCTTTGCATCCCGGTTTTAAAGAAACATTGTGAAGTAAATGTATCTGAGCTTTGCAAGATGACGCTCAAAAGTTCGATATGAAGACCTAAAAAGTTTTAAAAATGAAATGTTTTAATTTGAATGACAGTTTATAAAACACTGAATAGGTACTACGAACTTGATAAGAGTTTGGCAATGGAAATATCAGGTGGATAAAGTATCAACCTGATACAAATTTGTATTGATTTAATGTCCTCGAAATATAGAAAATATCAACTTTTAACTTGGATTATTTGATAATTATTAATTATTATTATTTGATTATAATCAATAGCTTTAAATTGATGACTAAATAGAGTAAATTTTGCGGATTTGATTTTGAAGCCTACGATGAAAGCATCATCAAGTATAGCTTCACCGAGGGCACAATAGACCAAAATTGGTAGCGGTGCATCTCATTCCCAACAACAAATATATGGCTTCACCGTGTAAGTCACAACTTACTTTGAATGTTCAGCATTCTTAAATATAAAGCATCCGAAAAGCTATAGCCAAATGTTATCGATTTACGCTATATACCGGTGGATAGATACATTTTTAGAATTTTTTTTTTTTAGATTATTATTATTTGCATTCCAACATTGAAATTTTTATTAAAATTTGATTTAGAAAAACGAAAAGTGTATATTTTCATTTCAAAATCATTTCTTAGCTTTCTTTTGAATCCTGACCACTGTTTCTTTAGCCTACCAACAGGAGGCGGCGGTGTGACTCTAAGCAAATATGGCTAAACCATATAGTCGTCTCCCTGTAGTAGTATGCATATGTATATTTATGTGTTTATGTATATTTTTTTTCTCTCCCTCTTTTATAAATAAAAAATATTTTGCTCTAGCGCTTGGCACGTGACACAGCACACAGATTGTGTGTCCTCGGCTTCTGCTTCGCCTTTACTCTGTCTCCCCCAAGTTGTGACAAGTTGCCTTGGCTGTTTACGCTGCTGCTGCTGCTGCTGCTGCCGCTTGTTGTTATTTTTCAACAAATTGGTTATTTTATTGAATTACTCAAGCAGCAGGCATTCACAGTGCCACCTCCTTTCTCCTTCTGGCCTGGTCCCGCCTTGCGTGATTATATTGGCCTAAGCAGACGCTGAAGGCAGGGACTATTCCTATTCCTTTGGCCCTGCCTTCGCCGTTGACTTAAGTAGTTTCGCCGCGTATAATAAATTTTCTAGTTTAAACTCATTTATTGCCCTCGACGACGACTCTTGTGGATGAAACGAGGTTGGACTTGCTCTTTGGATTCTCCACCCCTTCGATACGATATAATGGCCATTTGTTGTATAATTTTCACATTGTTTAGTGTCCTTCAGGGGTGTGTGGAAGTAAAGTAACTTCCGGCAGCTTGGTACTTTGCGCGGTTTTATTTTTTTGTATTTATGATATATAGATTAGCTCAGTTCGTGGCTTGGAAATGTCCAAAGTTATTTTGTATGCTTTTTGTAGCTTAATTACTTGCAACTGTTAATGAGCATATGGGGGAAATAGGGACTTTATACGGATTCATTTGGCTAATTTTAAGGAATAAGTAATTATAAGTGGAGAAAACTGTAGAGAGAAGCAAAATGTTAAGAGAGCTGAGAAAGAATGCCAAAAACAAAACCTTTGGTATCAAAAAGTTTTCTTATTGAGATCTATTTTCCGATTATCAGCTCTATGTCAGCCATATGATATAGTCATTTGGTTCATGCCAAACTTGGTAAATCAGTTTAAAACAGTAGTGCCCAAATGTCAATTGCCCTATCCCGTGTGATAGAAAGTCATAATTCTACCAGCGTCGCAGCCGAGAGAGAGAATACGTGTGCTCTATGAATAGCACGCACACACATGTGTTTGTTTGTTTGTAGCCCATGTTTGACATAATGACGTTTACTTCGTGTTTTCCTGCTACATACACAATCGCAAAGCTTAATAGTGAGCACCACTGGTTTAAAAGCATTTTATATTAGTAAAGGCTAGGCTGTAAGCATAAGAAGAAGACCTTTTGGAGTGCGTGAATCTTGCCAAAAGGTCCGAGACAGACCTGAGAGGAAAAAAAAGCTGAAATTTTATAACTGAATTTCAAAGCTTGGTATTCACATAAGTAAAATTCTCAAAATTTGGGAGTAATTGAAGTGTGAAAAGCAACAAGTCTGCTGATGAGTGAATTGGGAACAATTCCGAGATTGAGCTTTAAAAAGCAAAAACTTTGAGGAAAAGCTTTGTAAATGTGAAATTGGCTATACAGCTCCTAAAATGGGGCCAAGCCAAGCTTCTCTCAAAGCTTTAGATAAGTTAATTTTGCAAGTGGTTGGGTGGACGCTACGGTCAACAGATCTCAGCGGTTTGTCTACAAAACAACAATTTTTGCGCGACATATTAATAAAAAAAAAAACAGGCTTTTAATCATGGCTGCGATTCTGTTGAAATAAAAAAAGACTTTTCTGTTGTAATTTTATTTCAGGCTAAAAGGGTATTTTTGGAAGTCGGGCTAACCCGGATTTTCTGAAACCAACTATTGATGAATATCCCGAATATATGTATTTACGCTCTATATTTGTACTTGGTGCAAGAATGCCCGCGAAAAAGTATTGATTCAAAAATTACTCAGATTGACAAATCAGCAAGTTTTAGCCGGCTCGAGGTCATTTGTTTGAACTGTTTTGAAACTGAAAAAAACAGGATTAAAACTACATTACATTGAAGGCAGATCGCTGTTGAAGAGTGCTTAGGCTTGACCCATTTCCTGCTATTCAACAGCTACCTTCTCATGCTGTAAGTGCTTGAACTGGTAGGGAATTCCTAGACAACGGTTGGTACCAAAGCCCCACACCCATTTAGCCTGATAGAACTTTTCTCTCTAAGTTTCGAACTTGCTCTTGGTTTCTTTTCGCTCCATACCTACTTCATTATTAATTTTCTTAAGTAAAGAAAGAACCAAACTATTTTTACTCCAAATTGAACTCTGCCTCTCAGAAAACCAATAATTTTTATTATCCTCGATTTAAGGTATCTTGGCTCAAAGCTACATTTCTTTACACCTGCTATCCGACTATGGAATGAATTGCCAAGTCAATTAAAAACTAAACAAAGCGAAAAGCAACTTAAAAATACTTTGAAAGCTCACTTATAGCCAGGGCTTAATCCCGAAACGAATTTCGGTTCCGGTTCCGGTACCGGTACGTCCCGAAATGAATGTTTCGGTTAAAGGTTCTAATTCGGTTTTCAATTAATTTCGGTTTTCGGTTTCGATTCGGTGCCTGGATTTTTAATTCGGTATACCGGTACGTACGGGTATAAGTACTACTTTTTTAAATATTGGGAAAAAATTGTTCTAATATTACTACCAAAAATAATTTGACAGCACAATTCTAGACCCAGGTCGTGAGATTAACGCTAACCTGCGTAACTGGATCAGAAAGCCTTTTTTTTTAAATTTCCTACAGTTATGGGAATTTTGTAGACTCTGACCACCAGTTAAGAACTTTTTCATGGTTTCGAACAAGTTTCTTTTCCTGCAATATCAACTTGGTCAGCGCTATCAGATAAACTAGTATTAAAACTGCATTCATCATAAAGCAATGATTTCTCAGCTACCGTCTAAGTACTTAGCGTTACTTTTTATCTAGGGTCCAAAAATATGTCACATGTCAGTCGAACTTCCTTATAGCGAATTTCAAGGGGACCTAAAAAGTTGTGGCAAGCTCAGCTGGTATTAATATGCGTACAATTCTGCGAACTGAGTCCCATACTTTATAATGCAGAGAAAGTTGTTTTTTGGAGCCGCAAAATTGGAGCAGATGATGGGAAAAATACCGAAACTGTACCGGTACCAACGTTTCGGTTTCGTTCCTGTACTATCGGTTCCAATAATAACGGTAAACGGTATTCGGTTCTAAAAAAAAAATTTGTATCGGTTTTGGTTCCGGTTCCGGTACGTGACTTGAAACGGTTTATTTCGGTTAACAGTTCCGGTTTCGGTTCCGGTATTGAGCCCTGCTTATAGCGAAACCAATCAGAATAAATATAATCTGATAACAATTATAGTACTAATAAGCCATTTAGGATTGTTCCAATTCTTTCGCACTTGATTCAAATAGAATGTAGAACGACTTGTATTTGAAATTTCAATACGAGGGTCGAGATCAACTCTCTTCGCACACGCTAGAGTCGAGGGGAGTGACAACCACAATATATGCCTTTACTCTGTGAGCACACATTTAATGAGCGTTGGATTAACATTGTGCTTATATTGGGTTACGATTGAAATGGCTGTGAAAGATGCTGTTTTAGGTCTTTGAAGTGTGCAGACATAGGTGAAAATATATTTTCAAGGTTTTTTATTAGCAGTGCTATTAAAACATTTTGGGGAGTCGGTGAAAGGAGGCACATCGGGCAAACGTGGGAGTCCTTTAGAGTTTGTCTTAGCCGGCTAAAGGTCAAAGTTTAATAATATTTCAATAATCAGCACATATCGACAGAGAGTTACTGAATTTCTCAATCCTTTTCTCAGCTGATGTTCTGCTGTCTGTTAGGAACAACCAATGAATTGTTATTAAAGATCTTGGAACAAGAAAACATCTTGGAATTGAAGCGGAATTTTGCTTACAAATTAATGAAATTAAGAATAATGTTCATAGACTCCCTTTATCAGTAAGTTGTCCCAGATACACTCCCTAGCAAACATTAATAAATTCCAATAAGCTTCCTTGCGTAATAAATTATCAACTTATTTGAGAATAATTTAAATATATATACTCCTCCAGTCTCACACTAAAATGACATAAGCGAGACACTTGGAAAAGTCAGCGTGTGAATTTTTCATGGCTAATTGAGTGGCAACATGGGAGCAATGCAAAGGGCCCAGGTAACAGCAGCGCAAGCTGGGTTCATAAATTATTGATAATGGCGAGATGCACCACCTGGGGTACCTGGAAGAGAACGCACACACACGCACACATGGCAACGCATCGTCATCAACTTTGATTGCCTGGCTTCAGTTACCTTAATGTAACTTAGACTACACTACACTACAAATTGGAGCTAGAGAGCTCTTCTCAGGCGTGTACACACACTCACATGCACAAAAGTCATCAACAATAATGAGATGGTAATGTTAATGAAATTTGTTGCTGGGCAAAGTTTTGCCAAAAGTCCTGGGGTAGTCAAGTGTAGAGCAGAACAGAGAGCCCTAATGAAGTCATTGATAAGCACAAACACACATACAACAACAAGAAACAGAAACAGACACACACAGACACACACACAGGACTTGATTAGGTCATACAGTCACTCGCTTGCATATTCGGAAAGAGAGACAATGACAGACATTATTCAGCTAGGGTTAGGGCAGGAGGAGCAGGAGCTGGAGCTGGAGCAATCTCTGACTGAAATTCCATTGCTGTTTTGCTATTTGTACTTGAAATCTCATTAAAGTTGAAGGACTTGTCTGCCAGGAGCAGCCATCAGCTAGTTTCTGCCATAACGACGAAAATTTAATTATATAACACAAAAGGCACAGCCTGAAGGAAAGGATGAGGTGAACCCAAACAACATCAACAAAAGCTGCGGCAAATTGAAATTTTTAGCCTTTTGACTTGTGGCCCGAAGCTTGCCACTTTCTTTGCCTTTCTCCCACACACACACACAGACACACACACGCAAGTCTTTAAATATTTTGTGCACCGTAAAAAGTGTGAAAATTCCCTTTTATTAAAAAGTTAGCCGGTCACAAACCTCCTCCCCATTCTGGGCTAAGGATAATAATTGCGGTTATTTTGCAGAAGGATGCAACCTGCGGTCATTTTTCTGGCAGGTGAATTAGTTAGACCCACCCACACACCCGCTCCGCCCCGCCCCACACACAGCACAAAGCAAAACTCAAAAGAGAAGAAGAATTGCTTTTTGAGTGTCTGTCCTGATAAAGTCAAAGATAACTGAATGAATAACTCATACTCTCCGAACTTTTAACAAATACTAAATTTCCAGTTTGTGTACTAAAACTTTGTCCGCTGTTTTAACACAAACTTTCTCAAAAACAGAACCCGTAAATTATCAAAGATACACAAACATTTACTACGCTTTACCGGCAAAAAATTTGCCGAAACGCGTAGGAGAAAAACTAAGCCAAGAAGTGCTTTGACTACAGTGAGAAAAGATGCCCAGAATAAAATCCCCATACAAACCAACAAGTGAAAAAGTATTGTGTTCTTATTTCAGTCTAATGTCTACTTCAAAGTCGTACAGACCAGGGCTTCATACGCCTAAAATTCAAAAGATTCATAATTCATTTAAATTTCATGTGTTTCCGGGTTATCTTAAGAACTATTGACAATGGGGGAAAAACTTTTTGGGATATATTCATCTATATAAAGTACTTCAAGATTATAGTAGGTAATTAATAAGTTTTTGGAAATAAGTTGAGTTTATATGGAATGTCTCATATATACTTTTGAAATTATCGTTCCAGTTCCGAACTCCAAGTCGGTCTGACCAACCGTTGAGTATGATCGACTGTACAGCTGTTTCTAGAACCTTATGGTTTTATCATCAGCAGGCTTTGCTAGGTTGCATTGCTATAACGGTTTGGAAATTACAAAGCAGCCTTCTCCAAATTGACAGAAGATATTGTGTATGTGTTTACCCCAATTCGGATTTTCAGTATTAGTGGGGCGAACTCCCTCCTCTCAATTAACGCGCTCTATAAAATTAATCGTTAGTGCGTTTTCCAGCTGTAATTACGGTTCCACGTCTATTCAACACAAAACAATTTCAACACGTCAATTTAACACACGTCAATTCAACAAACGTCAATTCAACACACGTAACACACAATTCAACACAGCACAATTATAGCACATATACAATTTCAACATAATCAATTTCAACACAATGCAATTGAACATTGGCAAATTTCAAAATATTACGATTTCAACAATCCGTCAATTCAACACAAACAAATTCAACAAAAAACAAAGTCTTCACAAAACAATATCAACACGTCAATTCAACACACGTCAATTCAACACACGTCAATTCAACTCACGTCAATTCAACTCACGTCAATTCAACACAAAACATTCTTTACAAAAAAAAAAGTCAACACACGTCTATAAGTCATTTCAAATTTAAATTGAATAATAAATTAATTATTTGGTTTTGTGTTGAATTGACGTGTTGAAATTGTTTTGTGTTCAATTAACGTGAACGTGTGTTGTTGGGTGAAATGACTGTGTGTTTTATAGACGTGTCACCGTAATTACAAATGAGTAATTATGAATGAGTAGAAAAAATGAGCTAGACTGATACTTGTGTTGCAGGAACATCTACTGCAACAAATGCGACAATTTTAAGATTTTTAATTTACATGATCATTTTGCCAAATCTTTAAAGCTTTTCAAAAAATAAACATGGTAAAGAATTATTAATTTTATTAACCATTCTTAAAGCTTTTTAACTAATTAGTTTATTTTAAATATTAATTTTATTCAAGGCTTAAAAATTGTGGTAAATGGCAACCCTTTTCATCAGCTTTTTAACTACGGTTCAGGTTCGGTAAGAAAAATAGTGTTCTGCTCCGGTTCGGACTTGCTTAAAAATCCAAAGCGGTTTAGCTCCAAATCGGCTTGCACCCCTGATATCGATACCTTTTCAGGCCTCCCCAGAACTGAACTGAAGAGTTGAGCATCACGGTTGCGGCCGTTGTGCCGTATGGACCATTTGATCATTAGCAAACTTTGAGAAATGATATATAATGCGTTCTACTATATGTGTCTACTAGAAGGTCTTTGCGTTCATGAAGACTAAGGGGCATGCCCCTCTCGACTTGTCTGATCAAGAACATATCTACGCTATAGAATCAGAGATGCTTGCTTGTTTATACTTTTTGTATTTACCTTTGGTAAAGAGTTTAAAAAGGCAATTCTTTTTGTGTGAGAAATTAAAAATGGTAGTTTTTAATCAATTTTGCTTACTTTTATTGAATTATGTAAGAAAGAAATTATATTGGATACATTTTACTGTGGTTTCTAATGCCGTGGAACCCACCAACCCTCCTTCTCTTCTTCCACTCCCCTTTTTAATTTACTTTGGGGAGTGGCCATAAGGCCTCTGAATGAGATTTCTGCAGAATCTGATTCTTTTTACAGAGTTTTTGGAACGTCTAAAACTTTCTCATCTATCAGGGCTTTTAAAAATTTTTAAAATTGTTCCTCTCGTTCGCAGACGACAGACCGTTGAGAAGGTTAAAAAACCCTTTGTTTGTCCCAATGCATGGTTCATGCTGTTTTCAGCATGAAAGTCACATTAGTTGTGCTTTTCGAAATAGACAGTTTTGAACATTTTTGTCCCAAATTAAAGTGTAAATATAACAGGCCTGGATTGGACCCCAGCTTAAAAAAAAGACAAAGTCAAGTTTAAACGGCCGCGAATAGTCTCTAAAGATTTTTTTATATAACTCATCCGCAGTGTAGCCTATATATGTAACTTCAAAAGATGAGAGCCATTGAAATGAACAATGTCGCATGAGTAATTTCTTTTTCAAAACTTTAAGGCCTTGTCGCGCCCATTTAAAATTTAAACAGAATATTTTGATTTGCTCAATTATTAATTATAAACCAATTACACTAGTTTACAGCCAAAAAGACCCATTTCTACTGAAAATTTTTTTTAGTGTAGTTTGGAATGGTGATCTCAAAAATCAATTTCAAAAATTTTTTCATGGCTCCGTTTTTGAAATATAATTTTTTTTTATTTTTTGGTAGGGGCACTTACATTTTAAGTCATATCTCACTTTATAATTGTCAGATAGAGTCAAGCAAGATAAGAATCGAAAGGTTATTTCGCTGCCGGTAATCGAGTAGAACATTGTTTTTAAATCGGCTCATTAGTTTGACTACAATATCCAAAAATATTTCGAAAAAAATAGATTTTTTGCTCGAAAATTCATTTTTGGTCGCCTGGAAAAAAATATAAAAAAATCCAAAAAAATTATTTTTATTTTTTCTACATAAGAACCGCACTTCTACGAAGAAAAACAGATATCGATGATCAAAATCTGTGAACAAACACAGGAGCTGTAAGCAATTTAGTGCAAAAAAAATGTGATATTTTCCTGAATATTTTAAAATAAATTTTCGTTTGCTTCGACTTTTGTTCCGTTTTTAATTTTTATTTTTGTTCTGGCTTTTCGTTCACTTCATAATTTGACCAAAAAACGAAGAAAAGAACAATTTTAATTTTTGAAAACACACAATATACTCAAATTTGACTGTTAGTTCCTCTACTCAATTTGATCCATCTATGGTACGTGTTACACGATTTTCCTCACCAATACCTTATTTTCTTCGTAAAAGTGCGATTCTTAAGTAGAAAAAATAAAAATAATTTTTTTGTATTTCTTTATATTTTTTCTAGTCGTTTAAAAATGAAATTTCTTGGATTTTCGAGCAAAAAATCGATTTTTTTGAAATATTCTTGGTTGTTGAATTCAAACTACTAAACCGATTTCAAAACAATGCTCCACGCAATTATTGGCAGCTTCATTACCTTTCGATTTATTTCTTACTTGACTCTATCTGACAATTATGTACTGAGATATGGCTTAAAATGTAAGAGAACCTACCAAAAAAATTAAAAAAATTAATATTTCAAAAACGGAGCCATGAAAAAATTTTTGAAATCGATTTTTTAGATCACCATTCCAAACTATACTTAGAAAATTTTTCAGCTGAAATGGGTCATTTTTTTTTTTTATTTTTGTAAACTAGTGTTATTAGCTTCGGGAATGCTGAGACCTGTTTTTTTTTCTATTTTGATCTTTTTTATTTTTATGAAAGCATAAATTGAAGCATGGATGATAATTGTCCTTTGTCTTGAGCTTACTAAAGACAGCCTAAGCACCTTGAAAGCGTTGCGAATTGTCGAAGTTGATGTGCATAATTGAAATTCTTGATATACTGCGTTAGTGCCAACTGAAGGTTTGGGTATATCAGTCCTCAATTTCAAGAAAATAGTTTTAGAGAATAATCTTCCAATTCAAACTTTTGAAGCGCTAGTCAAGGAGAAGAGTTAGGGTTCAGTCTGGGTTCAGCAATTGGTCATGTCAGAGCATCAGGCATGATATCAAATAAAAACTTTTAAAAAGTAGATCAAAAATTTTTAGTAATATTTCACTTTAACCTTAAATTTTAGTTTGGAATATTTGTTTAATATCAATTACCCCGAAATAGGCAAATAGCCTTGACTAATGGCCTAATTTTATTAACGTTAGCATTTTCCTACTCATTCTTCCTTCAGCTTCACTTCCCAGCGATGATACCTTCAGCTTTTGTCCATGAATTATGTCTGTGCAAGGTGGGATAATACATTAGCCAGAGCCCAAGATTCAACTCGTCCCGACACACACACACACACACAGACACCGAGCTTTTCCGCTTGAGATGGTCAGGATGCGGTATTCTCCTGTTGGTTAGGTGGCCATCTCACTCGACCACAAAAGCATAAGTTGCCAATTAAACTGGAATGCTTTGCTGGTTGCCCTCCAACCATGAAGTAAAGAGATGATAAGAGAGAGAGGAATCCAGCATTAATTTCATAACCTGCCTTTTTATGGCCAGCTGCCCAAATTGGGTCAACATTGACAATGGCCAGGCGGCTGAAGCTGAGGCCGGGTACTTGGCACTTGGCTGCATTCGCCATTCATTTAGCTGGCAGCTTCCGTTTGCAGTTACTTTGAGTATAATAATGGCATCTCGTTGCCTTGGCAATTATGCAAATTTGTCTGAACTAATTGTCTATGATTCCTCTTTGCACACTTACTTGATGCGATTGTAGACCAACAGCTCGGCTATATCCCGGCCCAGGCCCGAGTATGTGGTTTCCACAAAAACCAAAACTTTGGGATCAATGCGTAAACGGGCCTCGGAACGATGATCGGGGGCGGGGGAAGCATCACGTATATGTTTGCCGCCGGAATTTATCATGCGGCAATTGATTATGGGAGCCGGATGTGTGTCCCTTTGAATGAGGCTGTAAAAAGACAGAGAGAGAGAGAGAGAGAAGGGGGAATGTATGGATTAGTTGTAAATTATGCATAAAGCGATTTAAAATTTAATTGTAGTTTTTTTTCTTTTTTTTACTCTAGAAACAAGTTTAATAAAGCTATTAATGGACAGTTCTCTGATTTATTTATTAAATCAAATTAAAATTTATTAATGTTTCGGAATAACATTAAATGCAATCTGAGAACGGCACGTAACTAAGGGTCAAACTGAATGCCAGGCATCTATCTGCACCCTTAAAGCAAAGCTCCCAGACCCATAACGGCATTGAGTACAAAAGTTTTCTAATCGAAAGGTATAAACCTGAGTGGAACTAACAAGGTGAAGCCGTCAGCCAATGCTGAGGGGCAGTTGAGACGGCAGAACATTAGTTTGTCTCTGCTTTAGTATTGCCCTTTTCTTCTAGCATTGACAAATAAATAGTCTGGCTTCACCTTATTAGTTCCACCATGGTATAGACCAGGGGTCGGCAAAGAGAACAGACAAATTAGAGAAAATTTGTAAATGTGTGGAGCGCATTCAAATAACAAGTTTTGAAGCTATCTGATTTCTGTCCATCTGCGGCGCCAGAGCAAAAAGAATACGGAAACTAAATTTAATATCATAAAGTTTCCTTTGCACTTGTCATATACTTTTTTTTGCAAATCAAATATTTCTAAATATTTGGAAAATGTAGCATTCTTTCATGAAATAGGAGAGCTTTTATTTGACAAGAGTTTCTTTTTACAGAAGTTTGACCATCGACTTTATAGAGATATATGACAAGTTGCAAGACAAAGTTGAAGGTTATACGGCAACTATATATAATAATGAGCAGCATCAAATCACATTCGGTAACTAGCTTAAAAAGCTAAAAATACGTCGACAAACTGAATTTCAGCTTAATCTCGTGAGTACCAAAAAAATAGGTACACTCAATTTTAGAATAGAACAAGTAAGAGTGTTGCGGTCGAGTGCCCCGAGCAAAATACCCTGTCCCAAGTAATATTGTTTCTTTTAGCTTTGAATTCTATTTATTTCAAAATCTTCGGTGTTTTTGCTCAGATCTCATTGTGGTACACAGAATAGATAGATGTTGGGCCTCACTGAATATATATTAAGGCACTAGGTTCAAACTTAAAAATTGTAGCTCTGACAGTTTTTCGCGGTTAGAAGAAGATGGACGAGGAATTTGCCAAGCCTGGAGCAAACTTTATCTGGGTACGGTGTACACCTACATACATGCAAGAGTTTGTGGCTCTACCTCATATAGTCTGCGAGATTTACGCGTTTATACAAATAAAAAGACAGATTTTCGCTGTTTAAAGATGGAGGAGGAGGATTTTTCGAAGTCTGAAACAAACTCGATGTGGGTACAGTATAGACCTATATACATACCAAAACTTGTGGCTCTATCTATTACAGTCTCTGAGATCGACGCGTTCATACAGACAGACAGACGGAGATGGCTAAATCGACTCGGCTGTTGATGCTGATCAAGAATATATATACTTTATGGGGTCGGAGGTGCTTCCTTCTCCCTGTTACATACATTTGCACAACTTCATGATCCCCTTTTTCCCATTTTTAATGGGAACAGGTTATAAAAACGAATGATAATATTATTAAAATTAGAACAAACGTACTTACAGTTAGCCGAAATTTTTTTATAAAGATCGTACTTAGTTTCAAACGTTTTATGACAATTGTCTATGTGGACGGCCAATAGTGGTTCTGCTTATCGAAGTCGCAGCGTTGCCACCTAATGCAAAGGCGATAGTTTATGGTTGAGTAAATATATCGTACACTGAGAAAAAATCTGTCTAAATCACATGTTCAAACTCCTTCGAAACGGCTGGACTGAATTAAATGCAATTTTGTTGTATTGTAAGTTTTTTTGGCAGATGTAAAATAGGGTTTTTATTATCTAGTATAGCTCTAGGTAGTTTGTTTTTCCCTCTTAAGAACTTTCCTTTCAATTGACGACACAGCAGGCTGCTCATTTGTGTCAATATATGTTTTATTATTGTGATAATTTTGTAAATTACAAAAATATCGGAATGTGGTTTTTCATCAATAGTGCCAATTTGGTCTATGTGTGTGTGTGTTACAATAAACAATGCCAGCAACACGTAGGGGTGGCTATTTGGGCACACATGCGAAATGTTAGAGGAGCAAGAACAGATCAACCATTACATGAATAGAGTTCTTCGCAATTAAAAAGGCACTAGCTTTCCAAAGTTAACAACAACAAGTAAAGCAGGAACAAGGAAGATGGGAGATGTTAACACCCGACAACGTCCACATCGAGCATTTACATCCGCTTTGCTTTGATCAAGCGTCTCTTTGGTCATCTTTGGTTTCGCATTCGAGTATGATCAAATATCGAATATTCCTCTTAGGCGAAAGTCATGATTGGTCATTTGGACAAAGAATGTCTCAATTTACGGAATACTGTAGGATGATTGATAAGTTGCGAACTGATAGATCTTGTTTTTAGATTTTTAAGCTCATTTCAAGGTTTTTGAAGCTTATTATTTATAATATTGCCAGATTTTCAATCTAGATTTTAAATTGATTTTTTTTTCAGTGTGTGAGGGTGTGATTAAATTTAAATTTTGTTCACTGCTTGAAATGATCGATATTCGATCATTCCCTACATGAGGCGCTATCTCTCTTAAAGGCGCTATCATTTGCCATCATTCGTCTGCAAATGAGTTGGCAGCCCTAGTCACTCCGCCATGCTAGTTAAGCAGCCATTTCTGTCTTCCGTTTTCACTTTTGCTGCATCCGAACACTTGTACTGACGCTTAAAATTTGGCTGATCAAAAATATCGTCATAGTTAGTGACTAGAACCATAAAAAGTGGCTATTAATCATCCGAGATCCGGATACGATCATCTTTTGCCAACGAATATATGGTTGGTCCACAATTTTCTGACCAGCAACCCATTATTACTTTTGTCGCCCGACTTAACCTCAACTTCAGGTATGGAAAAAGTGAACAAACAGTTTTATTTCATGCCGATGTTGTAATTTCGTGTTTTATACAGTGTTGCCTTAAGGTGGTTTTCTCTCGCTTGTGCCCCAGCACTTAAACCGGCTGTGCGGTGTGTGTATTTATTGCAATTAGCACAAGCCCGTACATAACCTATCGACGAGCAGGTGTGGTCGGAACAACCGGAGAGTATCTTAATCAAGGTCTTGTGCTGGTGTTCCCTCCTTCTCCTTGAATTTTCTTAATTCGGACGTGGCCCTTACTAAATAGTGGAATAGGCGCAGACTCACGCTTGCACGTGGCGTGTCACGCCGCTGCCATACCCTGGTGGCGTTACACCTGTGTACATCTGTGGTCCCTGGCCCTTGTGTTACGTTTCTCTTACGCCCGCAGCAGTACAATTCTTCGCGGCTGCTCCCGTATGTGGTAGCCCGTATGTGGTAGTGCATACGAGACACTTTGCGTCTGGGCTGGCCACGTGTTGCAGGTTCTCTATCAGGATTCTGCCTCAGGGTTAGGTGGAGGATCACCATATCACCGTATCGAGAATTGTTTGTTGAATTTTGTGCATTTTGATATCTCTGCTAGAAGAGTAATTGCGTTTTGAATTAGGGTTGCCGAATATTTTCAAAATATCGTATCGATGATATTCTCTGATTTGAAAAAATATCAAATGATATTAAATATATTACTTTTAAAACATCGATATATCGATGTAATTGATATTTTAATTTTCTTCCTGTTTTTACCAAAAAGAGGAAATACTCTGCCCCAAAATAAAAAGATATAGTCTATATTAAGCAAACATAACAATATTTTCCATGAGATTCGAGTTTTCTATGTATTATACATATTAAATACTTTTAGTTTCAATATTCAGGCTAAATTTTACATGTTTTTTAAAAATTTGTGAATGCGAGCGCTGTTCAAAAAGTTCTCGGGATCCGAAGTAGGCTCTTCCAAAAAAAAAAAATGTGTCGATGATACCCACGTTTCCGGGAGTTACAATTATCAGAAAGCAAATCGGAAGCTGTGAAGTTTGTTAGTATGAATGCCATCATCGTCCGTAGCAGAATTGTGAAAATAAAATTGAATTTTAAAAAATAACGGCGGCAGTCCAGTGTACAAAAAAAAAATAGTAAAAACTTTTTCTCAAAGATTGAGGTAGGGACGATAGCCACGTTAATTCAGCGCTAAGCCCTACATCATCAAAATCGGTTCGGTAGAACTTGAGAAAATGTGGGCACCAGTCCGAAAAACTCGGTTTCGAGATAAATGAGTTTAAAGTAATTTGAAAATTGCTTATTATACCGAAGTCATTGGTCGACAAGAAAAAAAGCTATATAATCTAAAGTATTTCGCATTTTTAAAAATCCATTTGGGATAATATTTTTGAATATCTAAGCTAAAAAATAAAAACAAAACAAAAATTTTGGAAAAAATTTTTTTAGACCAGAAGGCCTTAAAAGTCTTTAAAAAGACGCGTCGCTTTGACGCATATGGCGCATTTTATAGCAGAAGCAAGTCGCTCCGAAGGCACTGGAGTAATAAGATACCTAACGGCTAGTCTGGATAGTCCCGTCATGGCTGCATTATGCGAATTCCAGAATATTAAGGGATAACTTTCCCCATGATGTTTGTGGCAACCTAAAGTATAACTTCAGCCCGCTATTTTGCGACTCTTGGGCTTGCATAAAGTCAACACACGGGACATTTGGTCGTGCAAACGCTTGCTTCAAATACTTTTCCGCACAAATTACACTTGGCTGTGCCTTTTTTTATGTCGCTCTAATTTGCTTTTATCAAATTTGAATCCATTTTCTGTTTCTTAAATGCGCTTGCGCTCGCTACCCAGATCAAAGAGGTACCAACGCACAAATATCAGAAAATATCCCAAAAAAAATCGATATTCGATATTTGTTCAAAATAAAAATCACGATATAAATATATCAGTTTAAAAAAATATTTTATAGATATATTGATATTTTGCTATATTTTCGACAACCCTATTTTGAATTTAAATTTTCCTAGGTCAAACATACTGCTTGTGAGAGTTTCGTTTTTGCACTCTTTTCCCCCACGACAGCTTCATCGATCAACAGGCCTGGTGACACCGATGGATCCTGCAGTAAGTACGGCATAGCCAACACATATAAGAGTGAAATAAACCCGCAAAAGCAGTGCTAAAGGCCAAGGCCAATTAGGATTGCCACTTAACGGCTTAAATGCTCGAGTTTTGAGTACACTAGGCCTTCTGCTTATTTCCACCCAATTTAACTCCGTAGCGGAGGTTGTATTAAGTATTCTTAATCAAAATGTGTATATGACGAAAATGATGAAATAAATAATGTTTGAAGGGCATCCATAGCAAGTGTACTCGCGTCACAGCCATATAATTTCACAAGGCTGTGCAAGGTAGGGCGGGTATAGAGGAAGACAACACCATCTTAGTTCTCCACTTAATCGTAATGTTTTCACGTTAGTTTCTGTATTAGGTGGTTTAGCCATTCCTTTAGGCTCTGTCTCCTTTTATTCTGTAGCGCAAGCCGGCCAAACATTTAGACAGAGCGTGCTCTCGACATTCCGCGTGTCCGTTACAAGTGTGGCCATATTTATACCCTTGCAAAGGGTATTATAATTTTGCCCAGAAGTTTGCAACGCATAGAAATATTCATTTCTGACCCTATAAACTATATATATTCTTGATCAGGGCGACGAGCTGAGTCGATTCAGCTTTGTCCGTCCGTCTGTCTGTCCGTCTGTCTGTTTCTACGCAAACTAGTCTCTTAGTTTTAAAGCTATCGAGCTGAAACTTTGCACAGAGTCTTCTTTTTACTGCATACTGCTAATATGTCGGAACCGACCGGATCGGATGACTATATCTTATAGCTGCCATAGGAACTATCGGTCGAAAAGTGGGTTTTTGTAAGAAAACTTTTTTGTTTTTAATGTAAACGCCTTCCGCTTCGACAATTATTAGTTTTATACGCTTTTACACAGATTTGGAAGTTTTGGTCAAGATCGGATGACTATATCTTTTAGCTGCCATAGAAACTATCGGCCGAAAAGTGGCTTTTATCAGAAAAATGGTTTGTTTTAATGCTGACGTTCGTAAACTCTGTTGTATTAAAACATTTGCAATGGTATTAAAACTTCGGCAAAGACGAAGTTAGCTTGGCCTTCTCGTTTTTTGTGACTTTTGTTGATCTAAGTTAATTATTCCCCAGACATCTCAAGATTCAGTCGCTATTACTACTATTTGCTCTTTTCGATCAAGTTTTCTTAGGAACAGTTCACTGTTTCGATAGTTCCTGATTTCTAGGGCAAAAATTAATTTAGGAATCAATTAAAGAAGCGCTTTATTCCAATTTTGAAAATGTGGCGAACTTATCAAAGTTATTGGCCATTAAAATTTGCCAAAATTTAACAGTCTGGCCGTACTTAATTACAGTTAATCAAAAACCATTTGAGGAATTTGAGCACCTCTAACATGCAACACTTTAAGTTAAAATGCTTAATAACCATTTGCTATGACAAACATTTCCAAATTTATGTAGCATATTTTAATAACTCATGAGGTTGAATGTTTATTGTGATTGTGCTCAATGCGATTAGATTTATAATTGGATACAAAAAGTAAACGATACTTCTTACTTAAGGCCAATGAACCAAGTCAGATACAATCAGGAGGCTACACAAATAAAATAGTTTGCCACACATTTTTCAACATTTTCTTTTTTAACCCAAAGCTGCTGTCAGTCAAAGGGGAAAGCAGCTTAAGCTGCATATTTTAACTTTACTATCTCGCCACAATTTAATGTTCCTTTGGAGCCAAGCAATTACGTAACATAGCACAAGAGTGGAATCCAACCCTGTGTTAAAAGTCACAAAGAAAAATAAATGAATGCATAAAAAAATCATATGCAAAATACGTAAAAAAAAGTAAAGAGAAGACCCTAAAAAAGGTACAATTTGCCAGTGGAAATATGTGGCTACATGTTGCGCGTCATAAAGAAAATGTAGTAAAAAAAATATATAAAAAAAGGAAAAGAGAATCCGCTGTCACAAAGCAAATGCAGCTGTTGCCCAGCTGCGTATGAGAACTTTAAGCTGGCTCATTAAGAAACCCACAGAAAAAAAAATACAAAACTTTTCGCTATGTAAAAGTTTTCTCTCTCAGCAGCTCACCTTTGACCTGTAAAACTTTTCTATTTAGATTTTATCCAGAGGCAAAAACATTTTATTCTAAGGCTTATGCAATTTCCCCCAAAACGTATCCCATTTCCGCACACGGTAGGCGGTAGTAGTCCATTACAGGAGCCAAGGCTTAAGCAACATGTGTAAAAACCTTTTGAGCGACTTTATACAAAAGTAAAATCCCCAAAATTAACAAAAACCTATTAGGCCAAGTCCTGAAATGCAAGCAAAAGGCACAGGCATGCCTTTTAATTTTTTTGTTGGCCAGGACATGCATGCCTTGGAAAATGTAAATACTTTCAGCAGGCCAAATAGTAGAAAGGACTTGCAATAGCAGGCCTGACTGGCCAAAACTTTTGCACTGGCATAACAAAATATTTAGATAGCAAACAAGAAATATTGTAAATAGAGTGGGAGGAGGAAGCAAGGAATTTTCTTTGCTGAGCAAAAAAAAATTAAGGAATGGGCAGCTTTGATATGCAATGAAAATTTAAATTTCTCAGCTAAATGGCAAGGAATGTGAATAAATCATTTAAGCTGATTGTGACATAGGCTGAGTTCTGTCCCTTTGGTGGACAATCGGATCGAAGTGAGCTAAATAGAGGCTATAGCAGGGCAAAAACGGCAACAAAAAAGAGCAAAACACATTATTTTTTAATTTAGAAAATGCAGAAAGGAATCAAAGTGAGCTAAATGAAGATTGAGTAAAGCAAAAGCGGCACAAACAATTTTTCTTTCATTTCAAAATGTACATGAAGTATTGAAGTTAGCTGAATAAAGCCCCGACCTGAGACAGAAAAGAGCAAACAAAAATTATACTGTAATCTCAATATGAAGAAAAGGAATCGAAGTGAGCTAAATAAAGTTTGAGCAGAGCAAAACAGTTCCACGTCTATTCAACACAAAACAATTTCAACACGGCAAAATTATAACACATATACAATTTCAACATAATCAATTTCAACACAAAGCAATTGAACATTGGCAAATTTCAACACAGTACAATTTCAACACTGGAAAAAAAACAATTTAAAACAAGTAAGAAAGTCGGTCAAGCCCGACTATAACATACTCTGTACCTGGAGTAGAAGCTGACTGCAATGCTGGTGCTGCGCTCATCTCTAAGTCTCTCTCTCTCTCTTTCTCTCTCTCTCACTCTCTCTCTCCCTTTCCCTCTCTCTCTCTCTCTAAGATTGTGCGGTGTTAATTGTAAGATGGTGGGAGGGGGTGGGGGAGGGTGATTTACATTTTTGCTCATAACTTGAGAACCGCTCATTCGATCTTTATCATTTCTTTGGCAAATCGATTCATATTACGAATGACTAACTATCTCCAGAAGGAACAAATCATCTATCTACAAAACTGCGGGAGATATGACGTTTTTTTCGAATTGCGGGGGCGGGAGGGGGCGTGGCAAAAATTGAAAATAAACTTGATCTGCCTGCAAGTATAAGAAGCATTTGTCCCATACATGTCAAACCTCTATCTCTTACCATCTCTGAGATCTGTTTGTTCATACGGACGGACAGACGGACGGACAGACGGACATGTCTACATCGACTCGGCTGTTGATGCTGATCAAGAATATATATACTTTATAGGGTCGGAAATGATTCCTTCTCCCTGTTACATACTTTTGCACAAACTTAATATACTCTATGTACCTTCGGTACAGAGTATAAAAAATTATATTTTTAATCCTGCAAGTGGCAATGTCAGTCGAACCTGACTTTAATATCCTCCGAAAGTGTGTGCACATTTAAAGCACCATTCATAGCATTCTTTTGTTAACAACTTTCATCCGAATGCAGGCGTTGTAAATATTGTTCGAGTTTAATTGGTTTTGTGTTGAATTGACGTTTGTTGAATTCACGTGTTAAAATTGTTTTGTGTTGAGTAGACGTGGAGCCTTAATATCCTCCGAAAGTGTACGCATATTTGAAAGCATTAGAAATAACATTCTTTTGTTAACAACTTGAATAAATTTCATCCGAATGCAGACGTTGTAAATATCGTAAAATTTTTGACTGCCGCTTGTGTCAGCCTTCTTTTCCAGCATGAATTTGTTAGTGTTTAATTTGTAATGTGTTGAAATGACGTATGTTTTTTAATTGACTTTTTGAAATTTATGTGTTGATCATACCGGGAATTGGTTTTTTGAATCGGCGGGGGATGGAGGCTTAAAAATTTTTACCTGCTGCTAGTGTCCCCCTTCTATCTCCGAAAGTACTACACACTTGCATTATATTTACTATCACTAATAAAAGTCATCGTTACTCATCGTTACTCAATTTCAACACGTCAATTTAACACAAAACAGTCTTCACAAAAAAAGTCAACACACGTCTATAAGTCATTTCAACTTAACACTTCGTCAATTCAATTCAAACCAAATTTAAATTTAATAATAAATTAATTATTTTGTTTTGTGTTGAATTGACGAGTTGAAATTCATTCAATTAACGTGTGTTGAATTGTTGTGTTAGGTGAAATGACTTAGTGTTGTAATGACGTGTGTTAAATTGTTTTGTGAAGACTTTGTTTTGTGTTGAATTGACGGATTGTTGAATTGTGTTGTTGGGTGAAATAACTGTGTGTTTTATAGACGTGTCACCGAGCAAAACTTTATTTCAAAATGTATAAAAGGAATCATACGGGCCTGTTCCGAATTTCGACTCGATTTTCGTGTAAACTTTAGTATTTTGCAGTCAAAGGGCATAGCAGAATAAGCATACAAAAACTGCCCCCACTCCGATCAGCACCAAAATTAAATATGTTGTTACCATCAATGAGAAACTCACTCTCCTAAATTTGTAGTCTTCTAATCGCTATTGGAGTAGAGTTATGAGGGCGGAAAGGTATAACAAAAAACTCGTTTATCTTAAGAACCGCTTAACCGATTTGGATGGGTTTAATATATGTTGTAAGTGTCCACAGCACAATTCAAAAAATAATTTTTGCACATTTTTATTGCCAATTCTTTGGCCCAAAAAAAATTATTGAAATTTTCAAATAATTCTTTTACGGTGTTAGCCTTTTGCTACACCGAGAGATTTTTGCTAGTTTTTCCATCAAGAGGTCCCTAACAACATATAATTTTTGCAAACACATCCCAAGTGTACCTCATGGTGAAATATAATTAAACGTTCAATTAGTATTTTTCATTAATATTTTATACATATTAGGCACACAGTAAATCAATTTAAAAAGGGGAAAAAGGGGGAATGTTCTGTCAATTCTGTTTAAATAGTTACAGTGTGCTCAATATTATAAAATATATTTGTAAAACTATTCACATGTTTTATTGGTATTCACTATGAAGATGATTCCCGATGTCACTGCAAAAATTTTACATTTTTAGGGACTTCTCATTGAAAAAAACCAGCAAAAAACTATAAGAGTTGAAATCGATTAACACCTCAAAAAAATTCGTGGAAAATTTTAAGAATATTTTTGGTGCCTAAGAATTGATAATAAAAATGTGCAAAAATAATTTTCTGAGTTCTATGGTGGACACTTGTAACATATTTTGAACTCATTCAAATCGGTTAAGCGGTTCTTAAGATAAACGAGTTTTTTGTTTTACCTTTCCGCGCTTATAACTCTACTCCAATAGCGATTAGAAGACTAAAAATTTAGGAGCGTGAATTTCTCTTTGATGGTAACAACATATCTAAATTTGGTGCTGATCGGAGTGGGGGCAGTTTTTGTATGCTTATTCTGCTATGCCCTTTGAAAACGTTGTATAGCAGGCGACAAATATGCCTGCGGCTACTAGATCAGGAATAACAAAACTGGGAATTGTGGCAGCAACTGAAACCGATTGCTTAATCCCAAATGAATTTAAATCGAAAGAAAATTGCGACGGGATGTAGTAGCCTCAAATTAACTTGACACTTACGTTTAAATTTGTACAAATTGCATTCGAAATTCACATGTTTACACGTAAATCGAGTCGGAATTCGGAACAGGCCATATAGTAAAGGAAACGTTGGCGTTGTCAAAGAATTGCAGTTTTAACTGAGCCCGAGCTACAACAGACATTTTACTTTGGCATTGGTTTTTAGCAAGCATTTGATGTGGCGTTCATCGGCCGCTACGGAGTTTTACCACAAAACAGAACAATATACATGTTGAAAGATGGTAGTAAAATGATCGCTCTAGAAGTCCCCAGACCCACGGCAACAGCGTACGAGCCGTATATTCTGCAGCTGGAAGAAGTGAAAAAACCGTTCCCATATTGGGGATTAGGGTAGACATCACTAAAGGAGCATGCGATTGAAGTGCACAATGAACCAGTGATGTCAAGACACTATCCAATTTCCCCAGCAAAGCAGCTGGACAGGATGCCGAGTTTCGGAGTGATCGAAAAGAGAAATTGCAGCAGGAGCTTGCCAGTTACTCTGGTATAGAAAAGTTCGAAAAATAGAGTGTGTTTGGATGACCGAAAGATGAAGGAACAGACAGTGAAGGATGTCTATATAGACAAATACCTTTGTAGCGGAGAAGTCGAGAAAAGATGGCACTTGTATCACTTTACAGTCATTCCGTTTGGATTATGTGTAGGCTAATGGTCCAGGTCATTCTAGCAGGGCTTCGTTTACTTGGACGACCTTCGAGAATGTCTGGCTCCGTTTGAAGATCATTTGGGCATGCTCAAAAAAATTTGCAGTGGCTCAACTGACTATTAATGTAAAAAAAAAGCAAGTTTGGTTACCGCCAAGCCAGATATATGGGGGAGTTAAAAATGGACGATAGAAAAATTGCTGCGGTTCAAAAATTCCTGGAATTTAGGTTAGCGATGCGCCGATAGAGCGGATCCCAGGCGCCGTGGTACAAGGCACAGCGTAACTAAGTCATTATGGAGTAGCAGTACCTGCTCGGGCGCCATCTGTAAAGTAGTTTCTAAGGCTTGGGTAGGACTCAATCTGTTCTGGATACTTTACAGAAATATTTGTAAGATTCTGAGATGGTTCCAAAATAGGTGGGAAGATGGACCAATAGGTGATAAGATTAATAATGCTCTAATAGAACGTATGGGGAATGAGCGTGTGGCAAAATCATAGGCCAACTGGTGGACAGCACTGACATATCTTTCGGAAATATCGAAATAATGGTATAATAATGGAGGACGAGTCGGAATACCACCGTCCCTTTACAAGGGGAAATAATAGTTGTTGGAACCCAAGAGGCATATAAATTGGCGCCCAACGTGGGGCCCGCTAGCTTGACCGAATATTGACTCTCAATTAAACTCTGTCACATCTTCAAGACGTGTTGCCGTCTTAAAACAGTAGCTAGCGATTCCCACCAATAACCAAGCTTTAACTCCAGCGCGGCAAGTGCCCAGTCGAACTTGTAGATATTTCAAAATTTGACCCAAAAAGAATTTGTGAGTTTATCCGTATGTCCAATGCTGTACAAATTCTTTGTAAAAGAAAAACTAAGTCGCTGTTTGTGGTTTGTTTTATTTATTTTAGTTTCCCTCTCCCCCCCCCCCCCTTCAAAGTCTGCAACTTTATAAGTTGCAACTTCTTAACAATTTTGATGAAGAAATTGTTTGTAGCTTTCTTTCTTTTGACTTGTTTGCATTTCGTGCAACATTTTGCCAGAACTAAAAATAAAAGAAACCAACCTGGGTTTCTGTTCGCTGATTTATTTGTGCACAGCACAAAATTTCCGTTTCCGTTTCAGGGCGCCTTCGTGTAAAAGTTTCGTCTTTTGTGCTGCATAAATTAGGCAACAAAAAGTCAGTTTATGCATTTGCGACGTGTTATTTATGCGGGCGTGCAACAAACTTGGCAAAATGTTGCACTGTGTCAACGAGAGGGTGGAAGGGAGCATGGCCAAGGCTTATTAGTCAAGTTGGTAGACGTGCAGCGGGCAGCTTTATTGAAATCGTGAGCGCATAAATCCCTAAAGACTTTAAGGCCTTCCCCTCCCCCAACCCGCTCCTAACGCCCATATTTGTGCACGCTCAGACAATAAATCGTATGTAAAAATTTGTAATAAATTTGCAAAGTAGCAAATGCAGCAGCCACAAAAGTGCGATGTGGCCAACGGGGCGCATACGTAATGCAACTTTTGTGGGCGGGGTAGCGCAGCATAATAAAATGCGAATCTAGCACAAGGATATGTGTAAGCTATCCAAAAATGGGGGAAAAAAAAAAGAAATAGGTACAGGGGAGGAAAATGACTAAAGCAAACAAAAAAAAACCAAACGAATGAAGACAAAGCGACCACTTAAACAAAATGAGAAGCGCCAAGAGAAAAAGCAAACGAAAAGAAAATTGTTGGCGATTTGTGGTCTCCATAAAAGCTTGTCAATGTCAGGCGCAAAATGCAAGGATCAGATGGGGGGGGGGGGAAAAAAAATGTTGGCCAACTCTTTTAAACATTCAACTTGAAGTTTATTTGCAGAACTCTGAGAAAAATATGCAGATTTTCATTTTACGGATTTATGGAAAATCAAATGAACAGAAGGTCAGCAGATCCTGCATTGGATCTCTTCGAAAAGTGAGTTAAGCAGCTGAATATCTGGTATGGATCTAGTTGAGATCTATTGGGGATCAGGTGGTGATCTGGTTGCAATCTAGTGGGTATCTGGTTGAGATCAGGTAGTAATCTGGTGGGGATATGGTGGGAATCTGGTGAGCTTTACTTGGGATATGGAGGGGCTCTACTGGGAATCGTGTGGGGATCTGGAGTTGTTCGGGTGGGGATATAGTGGGTATACGGGGAGTGGGGGTGCAAAGAGTGGCTGCATTAAGGTCAAGTTTTGAATTCTATGCTGAAAACTATGTTTTTTGTTTGACAATGCCTTAACAGTGACTTAACAGTGGCTTAACAGTGACTTAACAGGGACTTAACAGGGACTTAACAGTGACATTACAGTTACTTAACAGTGACTTAACAGTGACTTAACAGTGACTTAACAGTGACTTAACAGTGACTTAACAGTGACTTAGTAGTGACTTAATAGTGACTTAACAGTGACTTAACAGTGACTTAACAGTAACTTAACAGTGACTTAACAGTGATTTATAGTGACTAAACAGTGACTTAACAGTGACTTAATAGTGACTTAATAGTAACTTAACAGTGACTAAACAGTGACTTTACAGTGATTTGAGAGTGACCTAAATGTGTCATTTTCCATTACTTAAATCGGATTCATCGTAAAGTGCTTCGCTCGTACCGTGCGTCTCATGACTCACTCTCTTATTTTCCATTTAAACCCTTTTCCCCTTTTGACATTCTCCACAAACAAATAACTCAAAAATTTACCAAATGAAAATAATGAGAAATTTCCTCTTCTTCAACCACTTAAGCACAATGAGAATTGTAAAAAAAGAGTCGCTTTATCCCTTGAGAAAACCCCTCAATAACGTTTAAAATAAAAAATCATCAATTTCAAAGAGAAAGCGAAAAAAAAGAAGGAAAAAAAAAGTTAATTAAATAAATCAAGCCAAGCCAAGTTCAATTGAATTGCAATGTGGGCAAATGAGTGGGAAAATGTGCAGAGAACAGCGAGCAAGGACTGACCGCGACAGCAGCACAGAAGAGCACAGGACACTCAGGCAAATGAACTGTGAACGTTGTGCGGGGGAAATGGACAGACTGCTGCGGCCCAGTTGAGGATATGCCAAAAGGCATTCGCTGGCTGGCGGTTGTTTGTTGGTTTGTTTGTAATTGCATTTAAAGCAAATAAATGTAATTATTTATTGCATTTCGGAGCACTTGACACGGTCAGGTTGGTCATGTTGTTGGTTGAAATGGCCAATTCGTTCCCTTTGGGCCATGGCTTTGTGCAAATACGCATATGTAATCACTTTTTTGTAAAACAAACCACACACACACACACACGAAGCGAAGCGACCCAACAGCTTCCGGCATTGTCATTTATAATCGCATTTTCAATTAAAATATTTAGTCAATTATTGCGAGCAAATGAGTAGATGGCATCATGGGTTTTAGAGAGTTTGCATCATTTGCATGAAACTAATTTATGTGTTGATTATCGAGTTTAGAAATTTAGTTTCGCGTAACGCAAAATAAAATCATTCAACATCAAATTGCATTTATCGCATTTAACACGCAACACAAATAATGTCCCTAAAATTTAAATGTTCGTTGGCTCGGTGTGTGCGTGTCGTGTGAGTGTGCCGGGTGGTGACGGGCCATGTTATGGTAAAGTTTAGAGAAAGGAAGAGAAGTTAGTTTTATAGAGACAGGCGACAAAAGTGTCTAAAATGAATTTCTGTTAGATGAAAAAAGGAAACGGAATGACGATAATGTTTATCGCCTACTTTGTACTTTTTTTCCTTGCTGTGCAAAATATGCCGAAAGTGCCTTTTGCTTATGTAGGTGTATTGCGCGTGTGCCTTAGTAAACTGCAAGTATGTATGCGCGCTACGCAACAACAAAAAGACACTTTGCACTTTCACTAAGCTGTTTTTCCTAGAAATCTAAGATTTGGCATAGACCTTCGTTAGGATCTGCAGGCGCGCACTAATAATGAAAATTTTTAAAAATTTGTCCGCGAAGTGGGTGAAAGGGTCAACGAAAAGTTTATATGGGCCACATAAAAGACTGTGGCGTTCGACCAATATTGTGCACAATTCTCTTTCGTAACGAGCGCGAGAGAGAGAGAGAGTAAGCATCAGAGAGAACGAATCACTCTCACACTAATTACACGATTTTGGTCCACTGATTACAAAACTGGTCTCTATTTGGCTCCATCAGCTTTTGTTTTTTGCTTTGAAAAAAATATGGAAGTCACACTGTCAAAATTTCTGGGCTTGTGAGTCTAATGCGTTATTCCTTAGTTTATGACAAATTTTTCAAATATTATCGTCATGTACAAGCCAGAGCGGTGGTCGAATTTCGTTTCAACCAGTTTAGCATATAGCCCAAAGGCCCCTTCTATTTTCTTCTTTCAATACAGTGCCGTTGCTGATATATATACCATTGAGAGAGCTTGTGTTTTAGGAAATAAGCTCTTAAACTTAGCATCATGTTTCACATCAAAGCCTCGTGATTGTTACCAACACTCACACCTAATTTTTTTTTTTTTTTTTTGATATGTACAATGAATGTCTATTATGTCTAATAGGCATAATATATATATGGCTTCCGTCAAGCCTTTTGACTGTGTTTGACCCCGTAAAAAAAGGCACAGTTTCCGCTGCCCACTGATTTTTATTTGTCCCGCATAAAGGTAAATTTCACAAAAAAAAAATGAAGCTTTTTTGGCATCACTTTATATTCTCCTGGACCCTTTCAAACTCAATTTTCATTCCATAACGAAATGAATCTCTTAGGCCGACTAATCGCTTAGCCAAGATCTTTTATCCTAGATATCTAATATTTAACATGTGTACACACGTGCGCACTCATTAAGATAATGTCGCTTGACCCTAATATCACTAGATGGTCCTACTATAGTATGTTCAGCATTCACAAGACAGAAAGGGAATAGTTTGTAATTCTGGAATTTCCGCACGACTTAAAAATTTGGTTTTGTGTCCCTTAGGACGGGATGGAATAGAATTTAATATGTGTACAGGCCACTGCATTTTCCATCCCTAACTTATTCTCTCTTATTCTTCTCAGCTGTCTAAAAATTTAAATGGAGCCAATGATATTATAAATATATACATTTAAAAAGCTGTTGGGCTAATTAAAAACAAGAAAACAATCTAAATAAATTTTTTCCAAAAGTTGGACGCAATTGAATTAGCGGCGGGTTCGGCTAGTTAAAGCCATTTATGTAAAAGGCAAGATGAGGAAGATAAAGATTTTGGTTAGCTGCACTTTTTCCCCTTTCGCTTTCTTTCATTTGTGTCCGGCGCAATGTATGTATATAAAGTGTTTATCAAATTAATTTGGGTTTATCGAAATTTTAATTAGTAGAGACAAAACGGTACTGATAACCGATTATGTTAATTAAGGTTATACGGTTATGGTTATAAGATTAAATTTTTTTAGTTACGGTAAATTTGGTAAATCAAGTTCAGAATGAAATAAATGCCTTTAAGGCTTACGGTTTTCATCTTAGTTTTCTTACACCATCGAAGGCTAGCCAGCGACTGAAGACTGTTTACTCTCTTCGTCTTGGCTTTGGCATAAGTTCGACTCGTGTATGTGTAAAAAGCGAGATATCTTTGGCCCCTGGGGCCATCTAGCAACAATCGCTGGTCTATAAACATATTGTGTAATATTGTAATGTGCAACCTTCAGTTTGACAGAATTTAAGGCATCACAGGTCCTTCGATGCCATAGAAAAGAGTGGGTAACTGAAATGCTTTTGCTATTTGTAAACAAATATTGTTAGGAAGATACTGTTGTTGTTGTATTTTTAAAGTAATACAGCAACCTTTTTTTCAGAACAAATTGGTATTAGCCGCAGAATTTTTGTACCAATTCTAAGATAGAATTAAGAATTTATTGGGATTTAAGGAAAAAAATTTTCTACTAATTTTGAGAGTTCATCGAGTTTAGACAGTGACTATTTTAAAAAGATTTTAAAATAGTTAAAAATTTAATTCATAAACAAATAACAAAAAAAAAAAAAATTGGGATGGGAAAAATCGTACATGAAATAAGAATTTAGTACTTGAATAAAGTATTTTCGTATTCAATTCAATTACTAAATTCTTATTATGTTTATTCTTATGATTCTTCTTAAGATGAATTTTGTACTTTACTCTGAATTTTTATTATTGTTAATTAGAATAATAAGAATTAAGTACTAGAATTAAATACACTAAATTCTTAATTAAAATTTATTAATAAAATAATAATATAATAAAATTAATTCTAAATAATAATTAAGAATTTAGTACTTTTATTAAATACGAAAACATTTGATTTAAGTACTAAATTCTTATTTTAAAAATAAATAATTCAAGTACTAAATTAATTTTTCAATAAGTACTAAATTATTATTTCAAGAAATAGATAAATATTTCAATAATAAGAATTAAGTACTTAACTTAAGCAATTTCGAATTTAATTCAATTGCGAAATTCTTATTTCATGTACGATATTTTTCATCCCAAATTTATGGTTTTAAAACTGTTGAGGGAAAGTTTGCTGGTTACATTTTGAGTCCAGAATTTTCGTTTTCGATTCAAAAACCAAATTCTTGATTTTTTTTCTAAGTGTATGGCTTTTCCAGAAGCCTGAATATATCAATCTGTTTTATAGGTCAATCAGTTGGAGCTTAATCTGGTAAAAACCAAAAAAACAAAACTGAACATTTTGAATAGGGGGGTGGAAATGGAATATAGGCCAACTTTAGTGTGCCACCAATTCACATTTCTTTTGAATTCGTTTCAAGAATTGGCAATTTGATTGAAATGTCAGTTATGTCAAAGCTTTATGGACATTTTTGTGGCATGCATTTGTCAGGTTTTGCATTACAAATCAATTATTGCAGTCGTGTGAGTGTTGTTGTGGGGTTACCTGTCTCGTTCTGGCATGCAAATCACGTACGTTTGCATTTTGTCAAAATGCATATTGCACTTACACACACACACACACACACATGCTCAAATAATGACAGACAGCATAAACAAACACGCAGGCACACACACACATATCAGAAACTGGGTTGAAAATCACACATGCCGCAGGCACGGGCAGGCCACAACTGGACTTGGCACGTCACTTGTTTCCGCTCTTTGCGCACACACACACACATCCTTAGGTCATCTGAATTCATTAAAATTTACCATACATAAGTAATTTGACTTGAGCGGCTTTTTGTTGCTGTTCCGCCCCAATTTCGTCCTGATTGATGGGCGCCCACTTAGTTAACTAATGAACTTTGCCACAATTTAAGCACGTAAATTAAAATTAAAGTGCACTCAGAACAAGTAAATATTTAATAATCAACTTGGCATTTAAATGTAAATAACTTGTTTCGCTCACCAGCTCAAGGGAAATGCCAGAGATCCTGGCGTGCAAAAATGCACTTCGCCTTGGCTGAAGCAAGTAATCAAAAAACTTGGTCCGTTGTTTGTGCAGGAACTGCACGGCGGAAGGCAGAAAAGAATTCGCCCGAAATGTTTGTAAACCATAATTGCTCACAAAAAGTTGCTAACAGGCCACATCGTACCAAGAATTGGTGCAAAAACCCTTTTTCCTTTGCTTTTTATGAGCAACATTTTCCCCACCCTCTTCTCGCGCTTCCTTTTGAAGTGTTTGATTACGAATGAAACCTCAGGTGTTGTGTGTGCGTGTGTAAGGTGTAAACTTCATTTTCGAAACGAAACAGCAGCCAGCCCCAGCGCCTCTTGTCGATAAGGATTGGCTTGGTTAAGTATCAGCCAAGAAAGTTTTTTGGAGACGAAGCTGCAAAAGTCACATTAAAATTTATTGATGTTTCTCAAAAGTGGAAGAACTTTTCGGCATCAGCTCTTTGAGGGTAGTAAATGGCAAATGAAAGTCAAAGTAAGCCAAACTAATGGCATTACTAAAACCATTAAACCAGGCAAAAGAGCAAATTATCTGTGGCGAGTGTGATCAAATTATAAAGAGCTTCAAAAACTAGTTTGAGAGACGATTTAAAATAAAAATATATGCGCAATATATGGAATGAGTTTCTGGTTTAATCTTTAAATTAAAAAAAAAATTTTAATTTATGTGGAGAAAAGATCCGTCTAAGTCCCTGCTCGGGCGCCATGCGTGCGCTTTTAACTCTTCGCCAACGATAATTAACTCCCCTGAGAAGCAGCCAGCGAACTTAGATAAGCTCTCTTCCAATGAACTCGAATGAAACTTTAATGGTTGGGCCAACTATTCAAGAAGAGCCTTATTCTCCGCCGCATCGTTTTCATTTGCTCAAATATGACTAATTGGCTGATATGAAGAAAATGTACTGTGAGGTGATGGTTAACGAAGCAGATGGAAGCTTTCAATTCATAGTGTGGAGAAGTAATCCATCTGAGTCCCTGCTCGGGCGCCATGCGTGCGCTTTTAACTCTTCACCAACGATAACTTCTTCCCCCGAGATCAGCCAGTGAACTTAGATGCTCTCGCTTCCAATGAACTTGAATGAAATTTTGATGGTTGGGCCAATCATTCAAGAAGAGCTTTATTCTCCGCTGCTTCGTTTTCGTTTGCACAAGTATGTCCAAGTGGCTGATATAAAGAAATTGTACCGTCAGTATGAAGCAGATAGAAACTTTCAGCTCATAGGGTGGAGAACAGTTCCGTCTGAGTCCCTGCTCGGGCGCCATGAGTGCGCTTTTAACTTACTCCCCCCAAAAGCAGCCAATAACCTTAGATGCTCTCTCTTTCAATGAACTTGAATGAAATTTTTATGTTTGGCCCAATCATTCAAGAAGAGCTTTATTCTTCGCTGCATCGTTTTCATTTGCACAAGTGTGTCCAAGTGGCTGATATAAGGAAATTGTACCGTCAGTATGAAGCAGATAGAAAATTTCAGCTCAAAGTGTGGAGAACAGATCCGTTTAGGTGCCTGCTCGGGCGCCATGAGTGCGCTTTTAACTCTTCAATTACTTTAATTTAATTTCAAATCCTAACTTTTTCTACTGGCCTTTATGCAATATAAATACCTGCTTGTTAACCCGTTAGGTTTTTACAGCACCTGCGTTTTTAATTTAATTTGCAGCATATTGAAAAATATTCCCCATCTCAAAACAAAAACAGAAGGGAATCCAATCAAACATGCACACAACGCCCGGTTTTCAACCATAAAGGGGGTATAAGCGAAATGCAGCGCCACTTGAGCACAATAAAACCCGTTCAAAATAGTCCAAAAAAATAAAATAAAAGTAGAAAAAAGTCGGAGTTGATTACGTTACTCACCCCACAAAAACGCCCGTATCGACGTAATGCGTGTAGTAGAAAATGCTAACCACGGTAATGGCAAACAGGGCCAGGACACAGCGACGCACATTGATGCCAAAACAGCGACGTGCAATTAAATTACAACAAAGGCAAAGCCAACCGCTGGGTTGCCCATTGCCGCCACCTAGGTAACTGCTGTTGGCGATACCAATTGGTGACGACGATGACGATGATGATGATGAGGAGGAGGAGGACGAGGTAGAGATGGTTTTAGCCTTGTACGTGACAATGCTGTCTGCTGGATTATCCTTCTCCAGGGGCAATAGCATTGTGCGATCTGTGATGTTGGTGAAAGTGGGCGTAGCTGGACCATGATAATAATGACTACAATTTGAATCCGTTTCCGCATCCGTTTGCGTAGATGTGGTACCCGTCACGGTCGCCATATTTGGTTGCTTAATGAGTTTTTCGCTGCGTTTAGCATGGTTTGTAGTAGAAGTTCTTGTTGTTATCTCTGATGATATTGTCATGTCGGTGGTTAACTCTAGATGTGTACATATATAAATATTGCTTTCTAGGTTAATTGGCAGCGTTCGAAGATATGTCTCTCTTTTTCAGTTTTGCTTTCACTATGGCACTTTTAATTGTCTTTTGTAATTATAGCACAAAATTTGGTTTACTTTTCATTTCGCCATTTGATATGTTTCCAAATATTCAAATATTCATATTGTTTGGCCATTGTGGCCGTTTGTAATGGTGAGTTCTATGGTAGTTAATGGCCAAGCAGACATCCATTATCAGAGAGAGAGACCCAGTTTCGATTTAAGTTTGCCACTATCAGACATTGACTTGCCCTGCACTCGGGTGTTATCTGGAAATAAATAAAAGGAGGAAAATAGTAGTAAATAATTTTAATTGCAACACAATTCTCTCCCTTTTTTCAAGATTATCTCATGGCTCATCTAAACCTCATTATTGACTCATTTGGCTTTGCCATAAAGCGCCCAAAAGTATGTTGTCTTTATTTTTATCTCCCAGCATTTGCAATTAAAGTTTGTGTGTGTGTGTGTTTGTGTGAGGGCCATTAAGACCTGTGTAAACTGAGGCATATGCAGTTAATGGCCAAATACACAACACAACACACACTCGGGCCTCAAATTATGTCAAAAATCAATTTTTTGACAGATGCGATTGGCAAAATAAGTTAACTTTTCTGATAGAATTATATTCCAAGCTAGCTGATCCAAACTTATTTTGATATCGTATAACAAATATGGGTGATAAAGCTTTCGCCGTTTCGAATTGAATTGTTGGAAAAATATACCATTGATAATTATCTTATTGGTCTTGGTGTTCGACACATGACACATCATAATCTAGTAGTCCTGCTTTTTGTTCTGTTTTAACTTTGAATAGCTTGTCAAAATAATGAAATTCCATGGGGAAATGTGGGCCTACTAGATGTCATGGGTCATGTATCGAACAGTGTGAAGGCAGCCTAACTGTTAAATACAGTCATAAGAAGTTTTACTGATAACAAAATCATCAAAAAATTGAATAAAAATAATCGTTGCTTAAGTTCCTATTAAAAGCTCTATTATAAAATTATTATATAAAATGTACCAAAAATATGTACTTGAGAGAAAAATAATAGATTTAATGTAAACAAAGCGCAAAATTGTGAAAAAAAATATTTTTTTACTTTGACCGAAAAGTTTGGAGCAGCCTGTTAACTAAGCAACCTGTACGATTATTCATTTTAAAGCCCACGAAATTTTCAACCAAACGCTTTTTAAATTTTGAAAAAAACTTTATTGGATCAAATGATATGGTTTTTGTAGTGTAAAATGACAAAAGGCCCCACTGTGCGACGTTGCGCCTGACGTTATGCGAATTAAGGTTATTGTAGCCGCAACGTGCATTCACACAATTGTCGACCTTACCGCCCATATGGTAGGCATTGACAGCAATAAGTTTACTTTATTTACATTTAGTCTTTGACTTTAAAGATAAAATCAAATTTCTAATTATTTGCCGCTGTGTTGTGCATTATTTCTATTGCTGGTGGCGTCCTAATTTCAGGTAGTACTTATACCTGACCCAGCATTTATAAGCGTCATTTGTGGTTCAAGTTTACTGTGCCACCGTAATTGTTACGTTATGTGTTATGCCACCTTTACTGTACCTGACGGTTAGTTCAACCCACGACTATGGGTTGGAGCATTTTAAACACAGAATTGTTTAAATTTAACGACAAAATTTGTTCTGTGCGTTTTCGAACGTTTTTCAGTATCATGGGGCTTGGCAGTACGCACTCGATGGGTATTCGGACCAAACCGTTACTAAAGTCTGTTCATGATTGGTTTTTTACTTTTTCGGCTGGGCATTATACTTTTTTTTTTTAGTATTGTACTTGTTCAGTTTTCAAGCCCATGCGTTTTAGTAGTGCGTATTTAAACTGTTACTGACAGCATGACAATTGGGACATTCTTTGTCCATAGCACCAATGAGGACTTATACTCGAATGCGGGACGAAAAATCGAAGCACATCTCGTCGGTCAATTGTTCTGCGTGTGTTAACATCTGTCCGGAGCACTTGTCACGGCTTAAATTTTTGTTGATCGTGCCTCTTGTGAATGGAAAAATCGCTCCCAAATAGTCACCCCTACGTAATAGTGGCATTGTTTACTGTAATACACATACAGACACAGATGGACTAAATCGAAGTGATTAATGATAAGCAATATATAAAAGTTTACATCTTCGGAGCTCACAAAATCTATATTGTTTAAACTTTAGCGAAGCGAAACATATGGAAAAGAAAGCCTTAAGAAGATTATCCGATTCAGTTTAATACTTGAACAATTTACAGGTTCTTTCTTTGAAAGAAAATGTTCAGTTTTTAAGATTTGCTTTTTTATATAGTTTTCCGGTCCTGTAAGCATTCTGATAACACTGTTCTCGCGGAGAGAAAGAGCAGAGAGAACACATATGAATCTAATGCTTCTCTACGCTAAGGCCTAAGCTAAACGTGAGGGCTCTATAAGCGGTTAATCCTTTTGCGCTAAACAACAAGGAATGTGAGGTGTGCGCATAGGGCCTGGGCGCCACAGTCTTTACATTATTGTAATTCTTACCAAGCAGATGTTACGTCAAGTTTGAAGGGCAGTGTCTTGCTTTCAGTGATCATTTTGTTAGCCCAGGAGATATTTTGTTTTACTAGCCTTTAATTTTTTCTGTAAATTTCCTAACGAAGTCTTTGCTTTAAACGTTTAAGTTCCTCTTTAATGTCAGAAAATTTCCCCTTTGAGCTATTATTGCTCCTCTCATTGCACACACGATGCGATGTGCGATTTAGTCAAAGCCTAAACAAAACCCCTAAATGCATTCCCTTCCCTAATCAATTTATTATGCTACGTGTGTGTGTGTGTGGGCTAAAATTAGTTAATGAACCCCAGCTTAATGGCATAATGGATAGGCCACGGCATGTTGTTGTAGCTGTTGTTGTTGTGATTGGAACCAAGGGAGAATTCCCCACTGATGTTGTGTGTGTGTTGTGTGTATATATAAATTAATTCCCCAGGTTAACTGCAGAGTAACGTTTTATAATTAAGCCAGCTGCATAATTATGAGCGGACAACACACACAAAACAAATCCCAAACATGTCTGCATATCGGCTCTGGTGACATTTAAGCACGCAACGCAACAACGCAACAAAGCTTATTATCATAATGAACATCAACATCAACATCAACATGCTGCTGCTTCACTGGAGGAGGACGACATGGTTAAAGCGAGAAATGCTTTCCAGCCCGGTTCATTAATACTGAAAAGTCCAGCGATGGGGGTCATCCGCAATGTCCATCAAGCCGTGGCCTGACATTGTCCTGTCGCTCATTCATTTCTTTCGTTGTTTTTTTTTCGCAAGCTTTAATGGTTTCAGCCTTTGGCCTGGCCTCATGTAAAAGCAATAAATAATGGAAACGCACGCGTATTAAATGCGTGACCAAAGTCTGTGGCTATCATAAAAATATTTTATCCATTAGCTCATTGTCTCGTTTTGAGACAATGTTGTGTTGCTTTGCCATTCGCTTAATGACCCATTAATAATTGTGAAATTTATGTGTGACTTTCAGATCAAAGTTCAATCAAGTGTGTACCAAGCGGCGTATACTTAATGATTATTGTGATAAAGAAATGTAGTTGTAATCTGGGAAAAAAATTATAAACTTGAAAACATTTGCTAGAGTCTTGATAAAGTCTTCTGAGTGCTTTTTTCGGTTTTAATAGTTTTTATTTACACAACTTTGTACTTAAGCACGATTTTCTAATTACAAATTCCACTGTTAACAATGGTTCTTTTCGGTTTTTTTTTACACATTATTTACGGAATTTCTATTTAAAAATACTTATTTTTTTAAATAGTATTCCATATTTTAATATTGTAATTTTGGTGATCAAATTCATTCGCTGACATTTGAGAACTGCTTAGTTTTAGTCAATATGCATTAGATCTTCTATGAGCTACTCTTCTATACTAGCTCTTAGATCAGAAAAATCAAACTTAAAGGTCAAAAACGCTCGTTGAACTAAAACCTGAGTTGATGGAACAGCAAGTTTAGCCAGGGCAATATTTTTTAAATTTCCGGCTATTTTTTCACTTTTTCAAATAATATAACATTTATTTTTTGTTCTATTGCTTTCATAAAATTCTCTTCTCAATTGAACGTTAAGTCATTTAAAATGAAATTTTGAAAACTCTTATTAAGAATTGGTTTTCTGAAGCTTAGCGTTTCTGTAATATCCAATAGTGCGAACACTACTAAGTCAAACCAAACTTGCTTCAAAAAATCGTTAGCAACTAAATTTGGATTGTTTGCAGCACAACAAACTATAATTAAAGTATCATTCAAGTATTCGCTTTTTTTTATCGACGCTGATTGTATAAAATGGCAAAAATCTTCTCTAGAGAAAAGTCGTAGAATTTGAGAACTTAAGGAGTTTCAGTATTTTTCTATATGAGTTGGAAATAATATATAATTTGGTGAACCGAACCTAATTTTTTGAAAAAGTGGTCCGGTTCGGGGAGTTAGGGGAAACCGAAACCAAATCGGTTTTAAGGGGTTCAGGACCAGTTTCCAGCCTTGCTTCGTATACTTATATTTTAATTTTTGCCACTCTTCCGCAATTTGTAAAAAAAAAACTTTATATCTTCCAAAGTTTTGAGGACAGATAGTTCGTTCATTCTACAGTAGTGACGCCATCTATTTGTTAGTTTTGAAATGTTTTTAGCTACCAATCCAGCCATCTGCGTTCCTCGCATTAACCCTCCTACTTCTTCTCGGTCTCCTCTATGGTTCACTCGGCAATTGAGTAGCCTAAAAAATAAGAAGTCCCGAGCGTTTAAAAAATTTAAGCGCTCGGGATCCCATGCTGACTTCGCAAAATATGAGGTGGCTCGTTCTGAATTTGAAAAGCTTAACGAAGAGTGCTATAAGAATTACCTACTCAAGTGTAAGCAAGACTTCCATAATGACCCCAAGAAATTCAACGATTTTATCCGCTCTAAGCGTAACTCTTCACAATTCCCCCCTCCCTTCATTTTAATAATGCTAGTGCTGAGAACGAAGGTGACATTGCCAGCCTATTTGCCTCTTTTTTCCAACTCTGCTATGCTCTTCCGGATACGAACCACGTTGTTTCTCCAACTTACCCTCACCATATCAGTCGCTCTAACTGCATTCTTCCGCCGTTCATCGATCACGATTGTCTCCTATCAAATTTAAAAAAACTTAAGCCATCTTTTTCAGCTGGACCAGACAATGTCCCTAGCTGCGTCCTTAAATATTGCGCGGATTGCCTCTGTGATCGCCTCCTTAAACTATTTAATTTATCTATTGAGCTCAGTGATTTCCCCCTATTATGGAAGGAATCGTTTATTATTCCTATCCATAAAAAAGGTTCTATGTCTGATATAGGCAATTATAGAGGAATCTGTAAGCTGTCTGCCATACCAAAATTATTCGAACTCATAATAACTGGCCAATTACAACAATTTTGCCAACCCATCCTTAGTTCATCCCAGCATGGTTTTATTCGTCGACGCTCGGTTTCCACTAACCTACTCGAATTTTCTTCAATAGTAAATAAGGGATTCCTACATCGTAAACAAATTGATGTCGTTTACACGGACTTTAGTAAAGCGTTTGATTCGGTTAATCATAATTTACTCCTATATAAATTATGCTTAGTTGGTATCCCACCCAACTTCCTCCGCTGGGTCAAATCATACCTGCTGTATCTGAAATCGTTCACGTTTTCTCTGGAGTCCCACAGGGCAATCATCTTGGCCCATTGTTGTTCAACCTTTTCATTAACGACATTCCGCAAGTTCTTTCCCATTCAACAGCACTCATGTACGCTGATGATCTCAAGCTATGTGCGTCATTTGACGATCCAGTTTCTCCACTTCTATTACAAAGTGACTTAAACGCTCTGAGTGCTTGGTGCCGCCTGAATCGTCTTCCCCTTAATATTGCTTAGTACAATATTATGACTTTTCACCGAACCAAGCCTTATTTCTTCGAATACACCATTCATGGGGAACCGCTAGTTCGCATACACAAGGTCGATGATTTGGGTATACTATTTGAGCCCAATTTGAGCTTTAACAGTCACATCTCTGTGATTTGCAACAAGGCTAAGAGCGTCCTTGGATTTATTAAGAGATGGTCCAAAGAATTCGATGACCCCTACACCACCAAACTCCTTTACACCTCACTGGTGAGACCAAACCTGGAATATTGTTCTTGCCTCTGGTCTCCGCATTACCAAATTTACCAGGATCAAATCGAATCGGTTCAGAACAGAGATTGCGCCTAATAGACCTCCCATCACTTAAATCCAGAAGAATCTGCCATGCTGTAGTTTTCATCCAAAAGCTACTGTCCGGTGAGATTGACTTAAGTGCTCTCCTAAGTCTAATTAATTTGTCAGTGCCACTTAGAGCAGCTCGTCACTATATGCCCATCTATCTACCGCCCCGCCTAACGAACTATGCTCATCGAGACCCCTTCCGTTGCCTGTGCCTGGTTTACAGGGTACTATCACCTATTTTCTATAGATAGCTCTCTATCAGACGTAAAGAACTCCCTGATGTCACTCCTCAACTAAAACCCTCATGCAATGGCTAGTACGTACTCTGACCACTTATGCTGTGAGTTGGACCATAGCTGGCTATTGCCAATAAATTTGTCCCACCGGGTCAGAGTTCGCCATTAGCTTAATCTTAAGTGAAGTACTCTTATGTTATTATTGTTAAACTTACTTCGAAATATATAAATAAATAAATAAATACTCTGTGAATTACGGATGGTGCAAGCAAAACAACGTAGCTGCTGAGTGATATCTATGATTAGTGTGGCCAGAGTTGCCACAGTACTTCCCTTCCAGAGACCATGATCTTAGAATCGCGTGGTATGTCTTGGATTAATGTCCGGGCCTGCAAACTCACATGCTCATTTTATCATTACGTGTATGTGTTTAGCCACTCCAGAGCGCTCTCACTTAACACTGGTTTTTGCACTGAGAGCAGTGTAAGCTCGTTTATTGTCGATTTCGCTGCTTTTAAATAAACAGAAAGTGCCGGACTCTGATCTACAGGATTTTCAAAAGTTTAATGTGGAGGAAACCTTATGTACTATTCTCAATGTGATGTTTGTATTGTAGTCGACGAACTGTAGAAACTGATGTGCATTAAGTGCAGATGGTCAAAAAATCGAGAAATTTTTAACATTTTCATAGGACTTAATGTTATTACAATGCTTGGATAAATTGCAATTAAAGACTCATATACAAGAAGTGTAGTCCACATACCGTGAAATTTTAAAAATATTATTTGAGTATTTCCGAAAGCGCTGACGTTGGTAAATAAGAGATTTAGATTAAACCGGTTTAAATATATTGCGAAATTTTTAAGTTACGGGCCAAAAAATAGTTTAGACTATCAAGAAGATTCAAAGACGGAGAAAATAAAGTTGTCAGTCAACAGGTTTTAGAAATAAATAAAATAATAAAGAAGAGGGTGAGGTGTAGACCGAACTGTTAATAAATATCGCGAAATTTACTAATTAATGAGTTCAGATTGTGATAAATATTGTGCATCGAGTATTTGCGTAGTTGCTTTGAGTGGACATTGATAAGCAAGTTGTTTAAGTTACTGCTACTGTAGGTACAGAGTACATTAGTTGGGCTTGACCGACTTCTTTAGTTGTTTTGTTTTTTTTTTTTTTGCGGGAATCATTTTTATATATCTAAGTCGTTTAGGTACCAGCCGGGATTAAAAAAAAGTTAATTCTTTCGTACTTGGTTTAAGAAAATTCTGCAGCTAGAATCTAATTTTTTAGTTTACAATTTAATTGGTTGCACGTTTTTATACCATTTCATTTTATTTTCCATCTTAACATTTTCAAACTGATATGTAACATCCTGTGTACAATTTTTTTTGCCAACCAACTAAAACTAATTGAATTTCTGTTAAGAGTGGTTTTACCCTTCTAATTGATTAAGCTGACGTAACTCAAGGTCTGCCAAGCGCCTTCTCCTTGAGTTGAGTTTGTCTATTAAATTGCTGGCAGCTTCTACATTTGCTTCACTTACTTATCGCGTTCATAAGCAATAATTTGTTGATAATTATGAAATGAAAATGGGAATGGGAATGGTTATATTTTATTAAACAAACAAACCCTAAATCCCAGCTTAGCTTGGAAACGCAGATGAAATCTCCAGCGGGGCATACAAATTGGGCCAACAATTCGTTTTAGTGGATACGCCCACGTGAATCAGGCTTAACTTGTGCTCACCATTGTCAATGTCGGCGTACGGAGTATGTATGCCGGTTCTTGGCGTCAGAAGCCGTTTTAACCGCAAGCAAAACCCAATGGAGCGCTTGGAGTTTTTGTGGCCTGACACTTTGGCTGTTCAGTTGTTGCAAGTGCAGCCAACAATTTGGCTAAGATTTCCATGTGTGCGTGAGTGTGTGGGTTTTGCTTTTGCGCCCACGCATTTTCTGTTCAGCTCAAAACCAAAGTGAGTGACAGTAAAGCCTCAAATTGCAGACACAGAATGGAGAGTGGAGAGATGCTGGGTAGGAGCTAAGTCATAAGCTGCTGTGCTCTGGTTGCTTGACGAGATGCGTTGGTGTAGTTTCTCTTGTTGTTGTTGTTTTTGGTTGGATTTCTGGGTTTAGACTGTAATTGACTGGGCGTGTGTAACTGGTTTTTAGAGGGAAGATACGGAAATTGTAGTCTCCTATAGTTGACCCACAAAAGTGATTTGGCTTAGGAAGAAATGGAACTGGGACTTTTGCAGAATGGAAATGGGATATTAAATAATAAACTGGGGGGATCAAAAATTAGAAACTTGGCTTAAAAGTTGATCCCATAATCTGTAAATTAAAGAAGAAAAACTTTCTTAATTAAACTCCATCGTGACTTGATAAATATTGCGCTTTTTGTGTAGTAAATTTATCATTTATGAAAGCGAGGAATAAAATGAGGTATGAATCATTCTTAAATCAAAAATGATCCAAAAACATGCTAAAAATAAGATCATTAAGTCTTAAATCAAGTATTTTACATACTTAAATCTAGATTTAAGAACTTTGAATCAGAATGATTCATTTTTGAAATGAAATATGATCCTTAAAATTTCTTAATTAAAAACAACCGTTCTGAAAACAAGATTTTGTATCTAGAATCAAGGATTTTGTTACACGTATTTAAGAACAATCAATTTTAAAGTCAAAAATGGTTCAAAAAAATGACTAAAATTAACCAAAAATTTTACTTAAAAGAAATTTTTTACATACTCAAATCTAGAACGAAGAATTTCTTATAAAGCTTTTATAAATTAATCATTCTTAAGGTAAAAAATTACTATTAAAGTCTAAAACCAAGTATTTTTCATACTTAAATCTAGAATCAAGGATATTGTATCAAGTATTTAGAAATGAATTATTCTTTAAGTCAAAATGGTTCATTGTTCTTACTGAAGTAAGAATAACAATAATTGAATCAAGAATTATGTATCAAGAATTTAAGCATGAATCATTCTTAATATAAAAAATAATCCTTAAAAATACTTAAAGAAGACCAATCAATCTTAAAACAAGTATTTTACATATTTAAATTAAGAATCAGAGTTTTCATATTAAGAATGAATCGTTCTTAAAGTCAAAAAGTCCCTTAAAAGATTTCGTATCAAGTATTTAAGTATGAATCTTTCTTAAAGTCAAAAAAATCCTTAATAAGACCAACTAATCTTTAAACAAGTATTTTACAAACTTGAGTTTAGAATCAAGGATTTCATATTAAGAATAAATCATTCTTTAAGTCAAAAAGGCCCTTAAAAATACTAAAGGATTTCGTATCAACTTTTTAAGTATGAATTATTTTTAAAGAAGACCATCCAGGACCTAAGAAATATTAAAATAAAATCAACAATTCTAAAACAAGTATTTTACATACTTGAATCTAGAATCAAGGATTTCGAATCAAGTACTAAAGTGTAAGTCATTCACAAAGGCAAAAAAATAATCTTTAAAATTACTTAAAAAAGAACTTAATTAAAAAAAATTATTCTTAATGTTAAAAATGTTTCCTAAAATCACTGAAATAATACTAACAATCCTATAAACAAGTATATGACATACCTAAATCTAGAATCAAGTATTTCGTATCTAGCATTTAAGTTTAAATCATTCTTAAAGTCAAAAATCTTAAAATCAAGTATTTGACATTCTTCTTATGAGATTTTTAAAGTCAAAAATGTTTCTTAAAATTACTTAAATAAGAATCATTCCTAAAACAAGTATTTAATTTACATATATCCAGAATGATAGATTTTTTCTTACTTAAAGATTTTCAAAATTTCTCCGAGTGTGGGGAATCAAATAGTAGAAATTTCCAACCATAATACAAACCCATTGCTGGCTTAATACACATTTTTTTTTTTTTGCTCCCCCCAAATCGTGCAAATTGAACACCCTTAGGGCCGGGCCAGTCTCAAGTGTTGAAACACTTCACTTTCCAATTGAAGAACCGCCTCCACATCCTCCCTCATCCCGTATCCCACACATTCTTCTGGCTAAGCAAATTGAAATAAAATCAAAGTGATGTAAAATACATTCAAACACTTTGGAGCTGGCTTTTTATTGGTGCTGAGTATTTTTAGAGACAAAACTGGGTCAGTCAGTCCTCGTCAACCACCTGCCCACCCCGGCGCCCTTTCCTGCCCTTTAGGCGTCAAATCAGCACAGAATATCTACAAATAAACACATTGAAAGTGTCTCCTTGAACAGCTCGCCTCTTCCTCTTCCTCCTCTGTACACGATTTGTGTTTTAAGTTTGGTTCGATTTTGTGTAAAAGTTGTTGAAATGTTTGCTAAATTTTCTTAATTAACCAGAATGTGGCATTAAAATGAATGTTTCAAATGTATATAGAGACCATGACCGACCACTTGAAAGTTTTGATGTAGACATTAAAGAGGGGAGAAAAGTTGCAGTAAAATTTGGACAACATAAAAGTTCAGAGATAATTGATAGAAACTAGGCGAGGGGGAATAAAATTGTTTCAATGACACTTGGGATAAAAAAAATGTCCCCAGCAACAGAAAAACACTTGAGTTAAGCAAAGTGGCAATATGGTTGATGAAAAATATTTAAGTGCACTCATTCTCATTGGGTTGGGTCCTAGGTTTAGACTCAAAAACATTTGAAAACATTCAACAATTAAACTTCAGGTAAGGTTCCACACGGAAATAATGTGCGCAAATATTATATTATATTTTTTTGAACGATGCAAGAGTTGTGACAAAAAGCTTAAATGAAACTGAGGTGTTGGAAACTTCTGTTAGAAAGTCATGCCGAGTCAAATTTAATCGAATTCTGAATTTTAAATATCAAAAAGAATTTCTATCTTTATCAGATCTTTTTCTGTTTTCGATTTCGATCAAGTCATGCGGAATCGGAATTGTCAAATAGTATCGCTTCCAAAAAACGACTGTGTTATTCGACTTTTAACTTCAAAGTCACCAATCACCTTCAATTGATCCTCTGGAAGGCAACACGATTATACCGAATGCTGGAAACTTTATTAGAACTCTTACCAATTCGTGAACGGGACTGTATAAAATTTACAATTATTGTCCAAATAAATAATTGCCTATGCCAAAAAGATACGCTACAAGATATCGATCCTGTATACAATTTGTAAAACCATTTGATGAGAAGTAAATAACCTGATTATCAAATGGAAAAAGTACTTTTATTCTATCAAGTTTTAAATGGTTGTAAGTACGAATTTTGGTTTGGAAAAACGAAGCCTGTACGAAATAATGACGTTTACGTATATGATCACAGGTTTAAAAGTACCTGAGATTTCATGTCATACGTGTCTTTCAGCTTTTTCAATTAATAATTGTTCAAACTGTTTGAAATTGGTTTCTTTCAACGTGATGTTCTAGATCAGTGGTGCCCAAGTGTCAATTTCCCTATCCTGTGTGATAGGAAGTCATAATTCTGCCAGCGTCGCAGCCGACACATGCATAGAGAGAGAGAATACGTGTGCTCTATAAATAGCACGCATATAAATTTGAATGATTGTTTGGGTTCATGTTTCGCTGCTACAAGCACAATCGCAAAGCTTGATAGTGTGTGTTTGGGCACCACTGTTCTAGATTTAATCCGTAAAATTAAGTCAGATGCTGTGGGCCTCGATGAGCAAATCCCAAAATTTATAAAATCGTGCTACCACAAATCATAAGCTTCTTATCGCACACTTTTAACACAGCAATCACCACTTTAACATTCCCAAACTGCAAAAATAATACGAGTCCTTAAGGGTAAAGATGAATTTAGACCTATCTCCATACTCCCCTAACTTTCTAAGGTCTTTGAGCAGCTGATAGCAACACAAATAAACAGCTTCCAGCCTGGATTTCGAAAAAACTAGGAGCAATCATTAAAACAGTAGAAGACATATGCGAAAACTTAGACAAAAGCAACGTAACTTTACTAGAAGAGATATCAAATAGTCGTAATAAATGAAAACATGTCAGAATTTGTGGAGTGGTTCAAACAGCTAGATTGTATAAGTCAGTGCGTTTGTGTATGTGTATGGGTGTGGCTGTGTCTTTCTATGGTACAGGGTATTTCGGAGTCTGACCACTCGACTGCAATGCTCATACTTGTTAATGTTAGTAAAGGGGCCAAGAAAAATGGGCATAGTATAAACTCCAACAAGGAAGGCATCACGTCACAATATCCGCTTAAACGCTCTAATTCGTTGTAGATCTTTTATTTATTCACAAAATAATCTGTAGACAAAATTCAGACACCTTCTTTAACATATCAGGCTTTACCTTGGACGTGGAGAACTATTGATAGTCGGCGCCATCGATTGTATGCGATTATTGTTTCAGAACTGTCGATAGTCGACGATAGTGTTTTTCGATAGTGGACGATAGTCTCTCCAGGCACTTTGCAAATGTTTCGTCTTCAGACCTCTTAAAAGGATTAGAAGAGCGGTTCTCAAGTTATGAGCAAAAATGTGAAAAATAGCCGAGTTAAAAAAGTGTTGCATATTTTTCAGATGTTTACCCTAATGAACGCAGGAACACTCTTAAACATGTTTTTTCATGAGTAACGGGTATATCGAAGTCGGTTAGAGCCAACTTTAACTTGCGCTCTCGTTTTCGATAGTGGACGATAGTCACTCCAGGCAATTTGCAAATGTTTCGTCTTCAGACCTCTTAAAATATGTACAAAATTGTGAAATTTTATATTTGTTTATATGTGTTTCGAGGGTAGCTCGATAGCGCCCAACCATCGATAGTGCCGATAGTTCTCCCCCTCTACTTTACCTCATCCAAACACATCTTCAGAAAACAAATAGAACAAGTGAGAAAGTCGGTCAAGCCCGACTATAACATACTCTGTACCTGGAGTAGAAGCTGAATGCATATCTTAGTCTCTCATTTTCTTTCTCTCTCTCTCTCTCTAAAATTGTGAGGTGTTAGTTGTAGGGTGGGAGGGAGGGGTTGGGGGAGAGTGATTACATTTTTGCTCATAACTTGAGAACCGCTCATCCTATCTTAATCATTTCTTCAGCAAATTGATACATTTTGGTAATTACTAACTATCTCTAGAAAAAACGAATCGTCTATATTTAAAACTGTAGGAGATATAAGATTCCAAATTGGGGGGGCGGGAGGGGGCGTGGCAAAAATTGAAAATAAACTTAATCTGCCTGAAAGTATAAGAAGCATTTGCCGCATACATGTCAAACCTCTATCTCTTACCATCTCTGAGATTGGTTTCGACTCGGCTGTTGATGCTGATCAAGAATATATATACTTTATATGGTCGAAAATGATTCCTTCTCCCTGTTACATACTATTGCACAAACTTAATATACTCTATGTACCGTCGGTACAGAGTATAAAAAATGTATTTCGGTTTCAGATATGGTTACGGTTTCGGTTTGACTTGTTTATACCGCTTTCGGTTGGATAACCTGGTTGTCAGGCCCAGAAGAGAATAAAGTTAAGCAGTAGTAAAGATTAGAGTGGTCCATCAAATGGTTTGTCATAGTTTAATTTATCAATGTACTGAAAATAAATTGTTATAATTTTTGTGAATTTTATTTCTACTCTGCTGCTTATCAAGCATACAACATTCAATAAAAAACATGCTACATCTATACGTATGTATGACATGAAAATATTACGAGAAGGGAATGTTTCATCGCAACAACAACAACAACAACAACTACTATCATAATTTTTTTGCCCTGTCAAAGTTTTGCACAACAATTTTTCACGCTTTTGTTGATGACGACGACGACCAGGCGGGTGGAGTGAAAAAATTGCAGTTGAAAAATGTGAGAAAGCTATGTCTGGTTCTGTTATGAATTATGGAATAAAGTAATGTAGCTGCTTAATTATAGGCACATTTTGGGAATTAGATAAAATAAATTATTATGGCTTTCATTTGAAATATTTCGTGTTTAAATTAAGCCAACCATTTGCAAAATGCTTCTCATCAGAAATGTTAAATGCACGAGTAAATAAATTAGGTTTTGTGTGCGTTTGTGTGTGAAAATAAGTGATATGTTCTATTGTTGGCTGTTACAAAACAAAACGCATTGCAGTTGAATGGGGGTTTTGGGCCAACATAATCTATTTGCGGCAAATGATAAACACTAATTTGATTGTAAATAATATTTGAATTGAGAGAGCGAGCAGATGCCATTAAAATGGAATTAAGCAACTATTCAATGTTTGAATTTAAATAGAAAATTTATTTTTGAAGAGCATAAAAAATAAGGAAAATAAATTAGTGTATGGAATTGAAAGTTTTTTTGTCCCTACCAAACCTGGCCCATTGTCTGTCAGAGACTTGTCAAAGTGTTGTTATTAAAAACCCAAAATTCCTTTCACTTAAAATTAAGAAAAGTTTATTTCTTTTCCTTGAACTTTCTTGCATTCTTGTCGAGTTTATAACCAAGTGTCTTTTTACAGTAATTTATAAACTGAATTTTTCTACAGCTGCAAAACCCGCAAAAACAATAATCAACTTGTCTCAACATCTTTCACATTCTTTCACATTGTTGTTGTTGTTCTCAGCTACAAATTTATCATTAAAATGTCAAAACTTAAATTGATTCAAAAAGTTTAGCAACAGCAGCAAGGAGCAGCAGTGACAATGCCAGGACCCTGTTTCTGACCTACTGCCACTGCATTGTCGCTTAGAGGCAGGAAAAAAGAAAAAGTTTTGCTGTTTGTTTGCTGCATACTTTAAGGCGAACTCGCTCGCGAGCTCACCCTTCGAAACTTTCTTTATTTCTTCTTGTTTTTTTTTTTTTTGCAACATTCTTCGTTAAGAAAACTTGTTTAATTTCCTCTTCAATTGCCCAAGCAACCAAGCGAGACAAAAACCAAAGTTGTCATTTCCCTCTTTCCTCTGAGGAACTTGTACTCTATTGCTTGTAAAACAAATGAACAAATGTCTCCAGCTTGTGCCACAATTTAGTTGAAACATTTATGTCTTCACACATGAATTTTAATTCCTTCGCTTTAAATTTTCAAAACATTTTGTTTACATTTGCACTCCTTTTGTTGTTCATTTATCAGTCGTTGTTCGTTTAGCTCCCGCTATTTTTTTTTTTTTGACCCCCCCACGGGCCGGCTGTCAGTTTACAACATATTGATAATCGTTTTCAATTCAACAGGAGGGGAAACAAAAGATAAAAAAAAAAAACAATCTCTTCTCTTTTTTTTCGGTAAATTGAATATACATAGTATGACTTTTAACTTCACTCAATTCAGTTAAAGTTTTAGTACGTGACTCCCACCACCCAGAACATGTTCGTCTTTGTATCAATTTTATGTCTGTCTGCCTCTCTCTCTCTGTCAGTCTATAAACAATTTGTGTTCTTAATGGCTTTTCACACTTTAGCGCCTTTCAAAATTTTCTAATTCCCCTACGTTGAATTGCTTTATAGTTGGCCATAAATCAGCCGGACTGACAATTAAATTGACACATGTGAGTCGAAGATTTGGTGTTTTGTGGGGAGGAAGAAGAGGAAGTTCTGAAAGCAGGAAAATTGTGTTTATGGTAAGGTAAAATGAAGCAGTGGAAATATTCTGGGAAAATTACATTTTATTTTTATTTAACCTAAGTTAAGTTTAAGTTAACTTATCTACTGCACTAGTCACAAAAATTATGTATCATTCTTGTAACAGGGATATAAAAAAGAAGCATTTGTCCTATACATGTCAAAACTCTATCTCTTACCATCTCTGAGATCTAGGTGTTCATACAGATAGACGGACGGACGGACAGACGGACAGATGGACAGACGGACATGGCTATATCGACTCGGCTGTTGATGCTGTTCAAGAATATATATACTCTATATGGTCATAATGATTCCTTATCCTTTTTACATACATTTGCACGACTTTAGTATACCATTTTTACTCTACGAGTAACGGGTATAAAAATTACACATAAGTTCCTGGTGTGTCAATTTGACACAATAAAAAATATTAATTTTTATACCCTTGGAGAGGGTATATTAAAATTGTCCGGATGTTTGTAACGCATAGAAGGAAGCATCTCCGTCCACATAAAGTATATATATTCTTGATCAACGTGACGAGCTGAGTTGATATAGCCATGTCCGTCTGTTTCTTGCTATCTCCTCCATCAGTTTTAAAGCTATCTTAACCAAACTTTGCACGAAGTCTTTTGGTACAAATACGCTGCACATTTGTCGGAACCGGCCGGATCGGATGACTATAGCATATAGCTGCCATAGGAACGATCGGTCGAAAAACTAGTTTTAGTGAGAAAAACTTTTTTGTTCTCAACGCTATCGCTCCCAACGCTCGTAATTATAAGTTTTTAATGATTTCACAAAATTTCACCAAGGCTTGTCGAAATCGGACAACTATATAGTATAGCTGCAATACAAACTGTCAGGCATACATCAAGCTCCAAGGGTATATAAACTTCGGTCGAGCCGAAGTTAGCTGGCCTCTATTTTTTTTAATTACAATAACTTTTAAGTTTGGTGACGCAGATATTAAAAACAAAACTAGTTTTAGGTCCGATCGTTTCTATTTCGCTATATGATAGTCCATTTTAAACATTTTTTCCTGAACAAATTATAGGTGGCCTTCATTAATTTTCGATGAGTGTATTTCTTAAGAGTTCAAGCCTTTCTTTCTTTTTTCTATATTCCACGTCTATTCAACACACGTCAATTTAACACACGTCAATTCAACACAAAACAGTCTTCACAAAAAAAAAAAGTCAACACACGTCTATAAGTCATTTCACCCAACACAACAATTTAACACTTCGTCAATAATAAATTAATTATTTTGTTTTGTGTTGAATTGACGTGTTGAAATTGCTTTGTGTTCAATTAACGTGTGTTGAATTGTTGTGTTGGGTGAAATGACTTAGTGTTGTATTGACGTGGGTTGAAATTGTTTTGTGAAGACTTTGTTTTGTGTTGAATTGACGGATTGTTGAATTGTTTTGTTGTTATTACTAAATTTAAAAGGAAAAAATTTTGAAACAAAATTTCTTTTGGGCTGTTTGTAATCTCTTGATATGACAAATGGTCTGAACAAGCTTTTTGATAGATATTTAGACAATCTATTTTTTTTTTTGAAAAGTATATGGTATTATTCTATTATATAGGCCGGCAAAACACATGCTCATTTTAGCGTTGCGTTTGTGTGTTTAACACTTCTTTGTTGTTGCAAAAGAGTGCAAAATAAGGTCGTATCATGTCGTCGTCGTAGCCACAGGGCGCTGCTGTATACACATTAGATACCGGATTCTGTTCGATTCCCTTAAAAATATTCGACATTAACATACGACTTTCTGTAGAAATTCTGCACAATTTTCTATAGTTATGCTTTGGTTTCCGACTTTTTGTTTGAGTTCACGACAAAGATTTTGGGTCATTATCCTGCTGGAATTTCCGTATAAGGGGCATATAGGGGGCCCAAGCCCCAAATCACCATGCGTGACTGTTTTCTTTATAAAGTTTAGTGCAATTTTATGTCCTTTGGTCGACGAACTTTTCCTTGAGCATCGTTTCCAAACAAATTAATCTCAATTCCATCATCTCAGAGAAAGCTGTGCCATTTTTGGCACTCTCCCGTCCGTCAGTCCCATCCGTCAGTCAGTCTGCCAGTCTTTATGACCCAATGCAAAGTTTTAAGTCAACAAGTTCGATATTTTCAAATCTCAAAAATCAAAATTTTCTTATAAATTTCATATAAAATTTGAGAACAAAATTGTATGAAATCTGGTATAAATGCTTGCATACTGGGGCAAAAACAAACAATCATACGAAAGCACGCAGAATTAATACGTTGCAATTGTGTCGAATATAACCATAAATCAAGACCAAAACTGCCAAGCAATTGATTTCCTACTCAACCCAATTTTTGCCAGCGAAAAATTCTAAACAAAAATTTTAACAAAATAAACATTTATATATAATCGACACATGGATATGCTCATCATCCATTCCAATCCCTGGACTTTAGACTCTTTTCTAACTGTAATTGCTTCTGCATCATCATTTATCATTTTTCGCCCATTGGAAACGAAACCAGGGCGCGACTTGCAGTTCAATGACATAATTTGTCGCTTCACATCAATCGAGTGAGTGAGTGAGTGAGTGGACAGGAGGAGCATCAACAATGGGGCATCGGAGCAGCATCAGCATCAACATTGTCCAAGCGTCAACATCATCATCATCAGCACCAGCACCAGCAGCAATAGCAAAAACAACAACATCCTCATTGTTTTCGCTTGAACTTTATTGTTTTGATTTATGCGCCTGCATAACAAGAGAGCGGGAAGGCAAGAGATAGCAAAAGAGAGAGAGAGCAGGATGGAAAACTTTGCGGGTTTCGTAGTCCAATTTTGCCTGTTTTGGACACGTCGCGTTGTTTATTCCGCCAACGCCAAACAATGGCCAAACGTGGTGTTGACTTTCCGGAGCGGGTGAGGTCCGGAGGGTGCAAATGAAAATGATGTTGTAGCTGTCGCTGCCAACCACATCAACTATTCCTAGGTCCATGGCCCGATTATGTTAATGTGCCCCGAGCTTTTGCTATTATGATGTTGTTGTCGTTGCTGTTGTTGTTGTTGTTGTTATTCACCACTCTGCATATTTGACAGCCATCACAAGGAGCAAGTCAGTAAGTAGTGGCATAACAACCACGAATGGCGAAAGAGAAACTTTTTATGCTGATGACGAGCAAAAAAAATAGCAACACTTGCAATGCCAAAGAATGTAGTAAATATGTTTTAGAGCAGGAAAATTCAATAATCGATTCGGAACCAGTTGTAAACCTTTCTATTTTTTATAAGATCGGTTTTCATGGCTCGCGAATTGGCCGAAAAATTAATAACTCCAAAAAACTCAAGCACAATTACTCAATAATCACCCTTTACAGCTAGAATTATCTACGTAATTGTAAAAGTAATTTAATTTTAGTATATACACTGAATAATCGTAATTACGAGTTACAATTACGATTATTAAAAAATCGCGACCACAATATTCCGTCCAATTATCGAGGAATCTCGTTGGGAAATTGTATCGCGAAGATTCTTATGAGCATCTTAAACCATAGGCTTATAAGATAGGTAAACCATTAAAACATGATGAATGAGTATCAAGCAGGCTTTAGAAAGGAATATTCTACGGTTAATAAAATTTACAATCTGTCAGCGAATATTAACCTGAAGCAGCAAGAAACGAAAAAGGTATATGGATTTTTCGCGGATTTTAAAGCAGCCTTTGATGAAGTGCCAAGAAATCTTCTTTGGTATAAATTGCACAAGATGGAAGTCTCTTCGAAATTTGTCAACTTCCTGGAAAGGGTATATAGTCAAACAGAAGCGGCGGTTTGGACGGGAGATTTGCTGTCTATCTACTTTGAGACTATCCCCGCTGTATCTGGAAGATCTCCATGATAGTCTACAAGAAGGCTTGTGCTTGGGCGGAGTAAATAATGCCACCGAATACCCCTGGATACGCCCTAGCCTTGGAGTCCTTCGTCGATGATGCGCACTACTATACCTTAGATCCACACCTCGGATATGTAGGAAAAAACTGGTTTTTGAAGAAATCCGAAGTAGTCAATAGTCCGAAATAGTCAAGAAAAACGTTTTCTGGGCACAAGAGCTGAATAAGTTATGCGCTCCTCTCACTTTTAACTGGAAAGATGGTCTAAGCTCCGTTCAAGATTGGAATAGAATGAGACTCTGTATAATGGAAGCTCTTAGACAGAAGACTGATGCGGAACGCATGACTCGGAAAGAATCCGGCCAAACAAGAATCTACAGATTCCTCGACCATACAGCTGCCCTTAAACTACAGTTTCTAGACACTTGTAATATCACATGGGTGATGAAAGCGCGGCTTGACATTATTACGCTGTCGGCAAAAATCCTATAATAGATCGGTAAACGTGCCATGTCCACTTTGCAATACCGGAGAAAAGGAGGATCAGACTCACTTGTTAGCAAGATGTCCTTGTCTTCAGGATCACAAATGGGCGTCGCTGGGTAAAACATACCTTACAAAACAGAAGCTAAATGATCCTTGACGAAATTAAAATTATAAAGTATAGCTGATATACAAAAGATCGATCCAAAAACTAGTTCTGGTGTGAAAAACTTTTTTGTTTCTAATGGAAGCGTCTTCAAATTTGATATTTATTAATTTTGAATGCTTTAATATAGTTTTACAATGTATGATTCAAATCAGATGAATTAACTATATAGCTGCCACAGAAAAAATCGATCGACTATATATATAGTGCGAAAAACTTTAATGCTTTCAAAGGAAACATCTTCAGTTCTTAAAATTAATAGTTTTTTATGTATTATTATAAATTTTACCAGGTTTAATTGAAATCGGACAATAGTTCCTAAAAATCGTTCGGTCTGAATACTAGAACTGACGCAGTGGTCTAAAAGTCCCCAAAAGCTGGCCAAAAGTCGAAAGAAAAGTCTTTACTAAGGCGTTTTCGGTGTCGTTTATTAAGAATTCGAAGTCTAAATTTACCAAAACAAAATGGAGAATCAAATATAGCGGACTGTTTTTACAAAAACGTTATAGATTTGACTGAAAGTCTGTACCTGGGGGGTTTTGGGGTTGCAAATTTAAAATCAAAATTTAGAAAAAGAAAATGGCGAATCCAATATGTCGAGATTTGGTGGGCTTTGGTGGAGATCTGGTGGGGATCTGGTTAGTAGCTTATTGAAAAGAATCCAAAAGGTGTCATTTAGCAGGTACTTGAATTTACAATCGGATTCATCGTACCCTTCCTTTGTATTTATAAGCTCTCTAGTTCCTTCACTGCAGTTTAACGTCTCAGTACTAAATTTGAGGCCATATGTGGCCTAGTGGTTAGTGTGCTGGACTGCTGGGCGGGAGGTCGTGGGTTCGATCCCGCCTCTAAACATCAAACAACAAAAGTTTTTTTTGGAGGCTTACAAGGAGGTTTAAAAGGCAAGTGCAGCCAAAATTCCCAATCAGGAATCCTGACGGATCATGGGCCAAGCATCCACAGGATCGTGCTGAAGCATTTGCCTGCAATCTGGAGGATAGATTCCAACCCTACGCCACCGCCTCTGCTAATAGAGTGCTATTGGTACAGGAGACATTGGAGGTCCCACTGCAAATGGCTCTCCCTTCCGCACCAATCACATTCGAGGAGGTTAAAGGTGAAATTGACTCACTAAAAAACAGCAAAGCCCCGGGAGAAGACAATATGGATAATAGAACCATAAAGCTGCTCCCACATAAGGCAATATTGTTCCTCCTTCTCATATTTAATGCAGCACTCCGCCTCAGCTACTTCCCTAACGCTTGGAAAAGTGCTAATATCATCATGCTCCACAAACCAGGGAAGCCACCAAACGACTTTGAATCGTACAGGCCAATAAGCCTTCTCCCAGCCTTTGGCAAATTGCTAGAAAGGTGTCTACTGCGGAGAATACTAGATTCTCCTGCAGTAAAACGTAAAATACCGAAATTCCAGTTTGGTTTTCGCCTAAGGCATGGTACACCTGAACAACTACACAGAGTGGTTAACTTTGTCCTGGAAGGATTCCACGCCAAGGAATACGTTGTGGCAGCGTACTTGGACATCCAACAGGCTTTCGACCGTGTCTGGCACGATGGTTTGCTTGCCAAACTAAAGGGAATACTCAACCCACAACTCTTCCTAATGGTTAAATCATTCCTCTTTGACAGGACGTTCAGAGTGGTCCAGGATGGCCTTGCATCCCAAAAGGAGATTATTAGAGCAGGAGTTCCCCAAGGCAGCGTGCTAGGCCCAACCTTATATAGCCTGTTCACGTCAGACATGCCCACAGCTCACAACGTACCAATCGCAGACCCACAGGACCTACTAATCGCCACCTTCGCTGACGACACAGCAATAATGGCAAGAGACGAGTGCATCTACACCGCAACTGACACTCTACAAGAGTACCTCAAGAAGTTTGAGAACTGGGCGTGCCGTTGGAACATTTCTATCAACCCAGAAAAGTGCGTCTGCGTCACCCACACGCTAAGAAGGGATATTAGCCCCGGAGTATACCTTCACGGAGAAGTCCTTCCACACAACGCGGGACACAAATACCTAGGCGTGACCCTAGACAAACGGTTGACGTTTAAGCAGCATACTTCTGAGATAGTGGCAAAACTCCGAACCAAGGCGATAAAAATGGGCTGGCTCCTTAACGCTAACAACAAGCTATCGCTCAAGAACAAGGTCCTTATTTATAAGGTTATCCTGGCGCCCATCTGGAGATACGGCATTCAGGTGTATGGTATTGCGGCAAAAACCCACCTGAACAGAATTCGTGTTTTCCAAGCCAAAATCCTCAGACGAATCACAGGTGCTGAGTGGTACATACGCACTCGGGATATTGAACGTGATTGCGGGGTCCCTATGGTTGGAGACACTTTAAACAAACAGGCAGCGCGTTACCTCGATAAGGTAGCATGCCACCCAAACAATCTGGCTCGAAGACTACTTAGAAGGCGAAGGATCAACGGGATCAGGGCCAGAAGAAGGCTCCAAAGGATCCACCCAACCGATCTGTCCAACAGAAGAATATAGCTGCAAAAAGACCTCAATACCCACTATACCTTTTCACCCACCTGTAACACATATTACATTTACATTTACAGCATAACATACTAGGTAACACGCTAAAAATCTAAAAGTTAAAATCCTTACTTCTAGATACACACACAGAAAACTCAACATACAAATAGCATTAGAAAATCGAAATTATTATAATCTACAATATAAGTTATTTTTAGAAGTAACAGTAAATTGTAAACAATTAGATCTAAGGTAACTAATTGCGAATAAAATATATATTTTACTCTAAAAAAAAAAAAAAAATTTAGAAAATAGCTTTTACACATACGGTCTCCTTCACCAGCTATTGTCGCCAGCTGTGAAGTAACTAGCCATGAAAAAGCAAATTTTCAAACTTTGCCGCTCGGATCCGGCGTTAAACTGTAGGTCCCTTTCTCTTGTTCGAAAAATTTAAAGCACACACGCCAAGAGATCGTGAGAATCTTGGCTTGGCCTCGTTGTAGGAGCTGTATAGCCAACATTTACATTTACTGAATTTGTCAGTGCTGAATCAGACCTGAGAAGTAGGAATTGCTCCAACTCAAGACTGATTTCAGTACTACCCATGATTTTTCAGTACTGAAATCATGCCAGAAATCAAGCCTAAAAGATGAGAAGGTCATGACGTAGTAGGTCCTGTCTGTGTTAAATTCAGGCCCGAAATGCAAGATTTAAGTACCTGCCCTTCCAAATCAGGGCTGATTCAGTTCTAATTCAGTACTGAGCCGTACTGAAGGGTTCTGTAAACCTAATTTGATCCCAACACACCTCCCCTTAATTTCCATCATTTTCCCATTAAAAAAACCAATTAATAATGTCATTACGTTTCGTATATAAATAATTTAAATACGTAAAAATAAACACACTTTTGAAAATTGCATTTTTATGTTTATGAGCTGTCGAATGAGCTGACAACATCTACTCAGGCTAAAATACAAATTATTACCCACGGCTGACGAAAGACGAATCTTTATGACCCAAAAATCAACACACACGCGTTCACTTTAATGTGTCTGCCTGGCACTTGGGAATTTGATGTGTAAATAAATACAATCTATATGTATGTATCTAGGCAAAAAGTTATGGAGTTTCGACAGTTGCAACCAGAATCCTGCCCAAAACTTTCTCACTGGCCAGCAAAAGTTAATCGAAGCCCCGAGAACTTTCAACAAATTGACCGGAAAATGTTTGCGAATTGCAAACGGAACTTTCTGTAAAGTAAATTAAACATATATATTGATCAAATATTGAAGAGAAAAAATAAAATGAAATAAACTTTTTGGGATTTATAATGAAATTTATGAAAATCGCAGCACAGAGTTCGAGTTGTTTACTTCAATTTGGGTCAAAAAAAAAAAAAAACTTTTGTGCTACCAAAATCAATTGCATTCATTCTCTCTCTTCTCCTGTCTGAACTGTCGGTTAAAGTTTGGACCCAAAATGACAGCCAATAAAATTTGCAGTCAAACAGGACAGTTGACATTTTTATACTTCAAAACTTTTTGAAAAGGATTTCTGTGGCCGTGGTCCAAAAAGGAGAAATAAAGCTAAATGAGAACAAAACAGAGGGAACAAGAGCTTGAATATGCTAACCACAACAGACGGCGGCCAACTATTTTGGGCTGCCAAAAGCTGACAACAACTAAAACAAGGTTCGCCATGTGCGCTATCGCGTACCGCCTGTGAAAACAATGCCAAAGGCCATGTGTAAATATGCTTTGCAAGCCGTTTTTTTTTTATTTTTTGTCTGTTTTGTTTAAGAGTCAAGGTGGCGTGCAGAATTCCGAATAGATGTCGATTAACAGTGGGACAAAGATTTTGTTTAAAGGAATTTATCAAAATTATGAAGATTTATATTTCAATTTAGATCAGAGAAAGATTAATCGCAAATTCCTGAAAGCTTTTAACACAGTCGACAAATTTTGTTCATCTGTCAAGTACCTAAGTTTCTTTCATCAGAAGACTACGCCATGGATTGCATGTTGACAAAACCAAATCCAGTCGTAAGATGTCATAAGCTTCACACCATTTGGACATCCATCCACCTGGAAGTCCCCTGATCAACGAACGCAAAATCAGATTCATCACGTTGTGATCGACGGAAGGCATTCATCGAATTTACTAGACGTGAGCGATTTTCGAGAAGCCCATATAGACTCGGATGATTGCCTTGTCGCAGCCAAGGTACACACGAGGCTCAGTGTGGCACACAAGCTAAACATCGAGAAGCTGCAATCACAATCTAAAGCCTATATAGCTAAGCTCACCTAACTGGAAAACTGGCCATTCCCTTCCGATATGTGCGAACAGTGGACTTGTATATTACGTTCGACTTTGCATGATGACGTTGAAAAAAACGCAAAGCGCCGAAAAAATAGAAAAGAACCTATGCAAACCATTTCATACGAAAAGAGGTTTTAGGCAGGGCGATACCTTATCGCTTGACTTTTATAGAGATTAAGAGACAGTCTCAATTGATGTGCTTAGCGGTAAATGAGGATAAGACGCAGTACCTAGTAAACGCTTCTTGGACAATTTGTTATATAGGAGAGTAAGTCACAGCTGCATCAAAAGAAGAATCAAGGATATCACAAATATAAATCTGAATACCACCTCTGGCACCAAGCAACTATACAAGAAACGGCACTAGCACCGCTTTGTATGGGGAGTGGACTTTCACTGCATTTTTAAGGAACAACATGACAGCAATTAGCAAACATGTTACATATCATTGACACACCAAAAGATAAGAGACTAAACTACAAAAAGGACATTGAAAACAGGCATCTACTTAATAAGCAATAATTTAGTACCGAACTACACGTCAAGCGGTACAGACGTGTCTCAAAATTTATGTTTTAGTAGTGTCCTTGAAGACGAAGGCCGATGCGCTTCCTAAATATATTGGAAAGAAACCAAAAACGTTGATTTCGTAATTCGCGACCTTATATCAAAAACTCTTGAGAACTTTCGAAAATTGTTGCAAATATATAAAAATTAATCAAACTTAAGCAAATTAAAAAGGCGCAGATAGGTTATTAAGATTGTGCAGAAGTATGTATGTACCCTTCGAGGATGCAATTGTTCAAATGCTCAGTCGGAAGCCAAACTGGAAATCTAGTATGGCTTTTGAAGGATATAGCGCTCGAAGATCACGGCAGGAGGGGGTTTCTCCGTTCTTGTGAAAGAGAACTATTCGGTGTTTCTTTCAGGGTGATGGGAAACGGCTTGGTCTCAGAGCCGCGTTACAAATAAGCACCAAGAAAAATATGGCTTTGTCTGGCAGGATTTCCCTTGAATTACCGTTCCTTAGAGAAGGTGATTGGTGGAACTGGGAGGTCCATTTGGAGGGGGCTATCGAGATCATCTTAGAGTGGAAGTTTCTACTCTGTCCTCTTTTCGCTTAGCACAGGAATCATCAAGGAGTTAAACTGGGAACTTCAGCGCCAATTCAAGTTAGTCAAGTCACTGTCTAGTCATTGTTTAGTCACTGTCAAGACACTGTCAAGTCACTTTTTGGCCACTGTTTAGTCAGTGTTCATTCACTGTTTAATCGCTGTGAAGTCACTGTCAAGTCACTGTTTAGTCACTGTTACCTCCTCTTTCCCCACTCTGTCTACCCGCTAAGATCAAATTTTACTCCTACTAAAACCTTCCGAAACGAAATTAAAGATGCTTCACATCAAAAATCATGGAAAACTCAGAAAATACCCTGAGTCTTCAGAGCAGCGAAAAATATAATAATAATGCATTGATAGAGACTTACAAAAGTGCTTTTTATAGGGATTAAAAGTTGTTACTTTTTAACGTTGTAAAGTTAAGGATATACGATATTATTGTAAAGCATCAAAATGCAGCCAAGAGGGAAATGTTTAATAGTTAAAACTCAAACATGGTATTCGACCACACGTAGAGTTACCTCAAAAAAATATCAGTTTTTTACATTTTTTGGTTCGGGTTCACGGAGCGAGAGAGAGATCTGTTTGTTCATACGGACGGACGGACAGACGGACATGGCTATATCGACTCGGCTGTTGATGCTGATCAAGAATATATATACTTTATATGGTCGGAATTGATTCTTTTTCCTTGTTACATACTTTTGCACAAACTTAATATACTCTATGTACCTTCGGGCGGATAAAAATTAACCTGCTCCGATGCGGACTTCCAAAAATATCTCGAAGCCGTCGACTTCGAAACGGTTCAACTCCGAACCGGTTTGCAACCCTGTTAAATATATCGAGGATCGCTTGCAGCATCCGGTCTGAGTAACTTGACATGCATTGTGTGGAAAACCGCCCCTTTCCCAAAACTATGGCTGGTTAGCTAACATAAATTAAATTATCTCAAACTAAACTGAAACTTCCGGTTTGAATTTTATTAAACTTTTTTCAATTCTCTTCTGGTTCATTTTTAAAACATTTTTGGCCCACTGCTTGCTGCATATTTTTAGTATTTTTTAATATAAGCGCCACCAACACACGCATAAAAAGGCAGCTACTACCAGGGTCTGAGTCAGATTTGTTGTTGTTGTCGTTGTCGTTGCCTATGCACATTTTGCCATGTTAGGCAGTCAACCAAAAACAGATTTTTTGTCACAACGAATGCCGCAGGCCACAAGAGCAACAACGAGAAGCACGAACAACAGAACAACAGCAGAAAAAAAAAATGAAAATGAAAATGCCAAAGAAATCAACTTAGAAACTTGCAACATGCAACAAAAGCCGCGTCGTTGTCGTGTCAGTGACCGAGAAATGCTTGGCATAAAAGTTGGAAAAATCTAAAGCAGCGGCAACAGCAGCGGTTTTATTGCCAGTGGCAGGATAACAACAAAAAGACGCTTCCCTTTTAAAGTCCAGGCACAACTCCTCTTTCCTGCACTTCATTTTGTGCTTGTTGTCAACACTCGATGGAAGTTTGCTTTATTTTTTTGCGCTTTTGTTTTCCACAATTTTTTATTTACTTCGTTCTTGGTTTGTTTTTCATTTTGTGATTTGGCAAATTGAATTCCAACTCAATTTGTTGTGCTTACTAATTAGCTGGGAAATGAGGATTAAGTCCTGGGTTAAGCCTGGGTAACCTGAGAATGGAGAGAAAATGCAACAAAATGGGCCAATGAAATGGTTATCAATTAGGGACAGGACAATTATAAAGGATAAGCGACTTAACTTCTCCTTATCGTCTATTTTATACAGTGTGACCATCATTCAATTTCTTTAAAATACCTTAACAATTTCCAAAAGACTTCAATATACCTAAAAAGTGTGAATTGATAGTTAAATGACAACCTTTCTTGTCTTTTTAAAACCTTGAAAAACGAAATACTGTTTACCCTTCGCATATTCCTGTCTTTGCTTCCTCAATAAGGTGGCGATTTCTCATTTTGATTTGGTTGTCCCGTTTATTTTTGTGTGCTTTTATTATCTTCTGATTTCGAAATGTTCTAAGTAAGTATACATGTCTCAGTCTGCGTGTGTGTGTGTGTATTTGTGGGACGCCTTTCATGCTTCAATAAATAAAATGAATTGAAAAAAGGAAACTCCAAAGCAAGAGGATAACAGATTAGTTGGGACTGCCTAGCCAGTGCTTTGGTCCTGTCTTCCAATGGAAATCAAAACATTTTGTTAAAAGGAAACACACACACACATACACACACAGGGCCTATTCACACAGATACGAGCGCGTTTATCTGCGGAAACGGAGATACGTGGTACGTGCTTAGGACTTTAGCCAGGATATGGGCCGTCTGCGTGTCTGTGTGGGTGAGCACGCATTTTGTAGCCAACTTATATGTAATAAAATGTAATAAAATAAAACTCTCATATTAGAAATGTTTTGCCATTTTTGTTGTTGTTGTTGTTGGGTTTTTTGTGCTCTCTGAGGCTAGTTTTGGTTCAAATATTAGCCACATTACCCATACGCACTGTTGCCCACACCATTTACACTATGAAATGATAATAACAATCTAACTGATGATGTGGATGCTGACTTTGGGGATATATTTATGAGAATGAGGGATAAACAGGCCATCAAATGGCTAGTAAATGTGTGGGTAATAGTGGTTAAATGAATTTGAGAAGGAAAAATACTTCTGGGTTTTTCTTAAGAGCCTGCTTTGTTCAGTTTTCGCCCATCAAAAGCCTAGATATGCTTTAAAACCGATATTTTTCACAAATTTTACAAATAGATGTTCTTACAATGTCCCTTATTCTTTTTTCTTCTTTCATCTATAGCATATATCTTATCTTGTTCGAGTCCCGAAGAACTTGGGGGCCTATCACCTCTGGACGACAAACGCAATCTCCCACCGAGGACAAACGTTTCAAGTGGGACTCTTAGCTTTCAAGAGGACAAGCAATATCAGTAACCCCTAGAACCCACGAAAATCCCGACCTTTGTACTAGAACATTGGCTGCTCGGAGAGATATAAAATTTTTTGGTGGGAACAATTGACCAGGATTAGTCGCGTTGCGCAATTTCCCCAACAACCAATAATACTATCATGCTCTATTTCTTTCTTTTTTTTTCATCTTGCAACTGTCTTTAACTTTTTCAACACCTTTAAGAGGAAAGCTCTTTTGTGTCCTTTCAAATCCTTTTTTAAATTCTCATAAAATTTATTCTTTAAACATTCTTTAATGCTTCTCTCCAGTCAATCCACCATATTATCCTCTTTATCTTATCTTTGAAATCTTTTGTGCATCTTACTTTTCTACTCCTTTTCTTTTTATACTCTGTACCAAAGGTAAATAGAGTATATATATTCTTGATCAACATCAACAGCCGAGTCGATATAGCCATGTCCGTCTGTCCGTCTGTCTGTCCGTATGAACAAACAGATCTCAGAGATGGTAAGAGATAAAGGTTTGACATGTATGTGACAAATGCTTCTTATACTTGCAGGCAGATCAAGTTTATTTTCAATTTTTGCCACGCCCCCTCCCGCCCCCGCAATTTGGAAAAAACGTTATATCTCCTACAGTGTTGAAGATAGACAATTCGTACCTTCGAGAGATATTTAGTAATTAGCAAAATGTATCGATCTGCCGAAGAAATGATAAAGATCGGATGAACGGTTCTCAAGTTATGAGCAAATAAGTAAACTACCTTCCCCCACCCACTCCCACCCTTTCACAACTAACACCGCACAATCTTAGAAATAGAGAGAGAGTGAAAGAGAGAGAAAAAGAGAGACTTAGAATGAGCGCAGTACCAGCATTGCATTCAGCTTTTACTTTCTTTTCCACTTTTCAGTTCTTTTGTTATATTATTCTTATACTTTGTTTTACATATATATTATATCTTTCTTTTAATTCCAGCACTTTTCATCATTTCATCATTCATCATTTCTACTATTTTTCTATTTTTTTTTCGTTCTTTCCTTCTGTATCTTTTTTTTTTAATTCTTTCTCTATTTTATCTTTGACTTCTTTTCCTCCATTCTATTCTATTAAATAAATTTTTTACTCATTCTTTTTATACCCTGTTCCCATTAAAAATGGGAAAAAGGGGATCATGAAGTTGTGCAAATGGTTGTAACAGGGAGAAGGAAGCACCTCCGACCCCATAAAGTATATATATTCTTGATCAGCATCAACAGCCGAGTCGATATTGCCATGTGCGTCTGTCCGTCTGTCCGTCCGTCCGTCTGTCCGTCTGTCCTTCTGTCCGTCTGTATGAACTCGTCGATCTCAGAGACTATAAGGGGTAGAGCCACAAATTTTGGCATGTATGTAGGTGTACACCGTACCCAGATAAAGTTTGCTCCAGGTTTGGCAAATTCCTCCTCCATCTTCTTCTAACCGCGAAAAACTGTCAGAGCTACAATTTTTAAGTTTGAACCTAGTGACTTAATATATATATAGTGAGGCCCAACATCTATCAATTTTGTGTGCCACAATGAGATCCGAGCAAAAACACCGAAGATATGTACATAAGTGCGCCTGCCCATTTATTGAAATAAATTTTAAAATAAATGGAATTCAAAGCTAAAGGAACCACATTACTTGGGACAGGGTACTTTGCTGTCGGGGCACTCGACCGCAACACTCTTACTTGTTTCCTGTATCTTTTATACATCATTTATTTTTATTTGTCTTTTCCTTAATTTTGATTGATATTCATACTTTCTTATACTAATTACTATTTATTAATTCTGTTTTTTCTTTGTTTTCTTTTGAAATCTCAATTTCATTCTTTCTTTCTGTATTTTTTTCATTATTTGTTATCTTTCTCTTTCACATACAATGTTATTCTTCTTTTATTTACCTTCTTTCATAATTTCCATAATTTTCTTTATTTTCATTTCTTTGAATATGGATCTGTGCCGATCAGCAAGCCGTTCAATGGTTGTGGTGGCGTCTCAATTTCCTGATGCTCAACATCCCGGTGGACTCATTTTTTAATTTGAGGGCATGACTTGGGACATTCTTTGTCCATACTTCGGATGAGCAGAACTTTCGATATCAAACTTGAATGCAAGAGGAAGGAACGAAGCAAATGTACTTGTTGGCGCCGTCAGTCAATTGTTCTGCGTGTGTTAACATCTGTACGGCGCTTGTCTTTGCTGCAGTTGTTGTTGACTTCGCAAAGCTCGTGCCTCTTGTGACTGAGAAGCATGTTATTCCATGTAACCGTTGATCTGAGGCCTTAAGTGTTTAATTGTTTCCTTGCTTCTTTTCTTTAAAATACTTATTTTGGTTTCTTTTACTCGTTTCTTGATTTGTTTTCTTATTTCTCTCTTATTTGAATGAAAAAGGGAAATCTAGTTAAGGGTTTCATGTCACCCCCCACATGTGAAGTAATTCTTAGATGATGTTGCCAAAGGAAAAGCAAAGACAGAACCGCCACTTTATAATTTCATTAAACGCAGGCAGCATGCCAAAATGATTTAATTACAACCAAAAATTGAATTTTGTTGCGCATTGATTTTTCTAATTGGCAAAAGCCTTGCCATTAAAAATTAATTTTATTTTCTATTTTTTATGTTTTTAATGAAAATTGTTGCTCTTGGAGTTGAACCATTAAGTTAATGAGAGGTCATTGTAAAAGGCAGACGACGGACAGCTTGTTTGCCTCTTCGCACCTTCCTGATGAGGATGATAATGTGTATTTGTTGTTGTTGCTGCTGTTTACCACCCTTAGGGGGGGTTTTAGGGGTTTTGCTGTCAGTGGAGCGTAACAGTTTTTAATGTTTCAACTTCCGACGGCGTCGCGAGGCTGTGGCGGAAACGGAAGCCAAACCAAATATGGCCGCGGCACGGTTGGGCGGACGAGGACAACAAAATAAAATGAAAATAGAAAATGGAAGAAGACAACAAAATTCAAACTTTTAATGCATTTTTAGATTGTACAGTGGAATGGAAAGCTGTCAAAAAGGCTGAATTGCAAATCAAATCAAATAAAATTGATGATGATTTATGACGAAATATTTTTTGGAGGAGAAGATTGAGCTGTCAGATGGGGGAAGGGAACAAAGAAATAAAAAATGGAGAAGTGTGAGGGGAAAAAAGGGTAGTTTCTTAAGTTTTTAATATACAAAAAAATCTAGAAAATATCGTTTCGATTGTGTAGTTTTCGGAATTATTTGGAAATGAAAGTCAAGATGTAAATATATCGATATTTTAGTATTAAGGTATTGTAATCGAATGACGATAATGAGATTGGAAGTAGAAGGTAGAAGATGAACAAAGACAATTTGTAATGCCAAACTGTGAAGAGACAAACCCGTATTGGGACTTTGTATATAGTAAACCGTGTGTAAATAAAAGCCCAAAAATTCCTTCTATACAATTTTTTATCAATTAAGCAACACTGTGCCCGCTTTTGGTGTCCATTTCATCCCCTTCTCAGCTAATTCGTTGGACTGCTCCTTTCCCCACGGTAGGAAGTTTAGGTTTTATTTAGTTTAAAACAATTCTGCCGCACATTTGTGTATAATTTAGAACAATTTATTTTTGGTCAAAGTAACGTTTCCTTTTTTTTTGTTTTTCCCCTTCGACCCCCACATGACAGTAAACAGAACATAACGACAATTTAAATGACATTTCTAGTTGGTTATTCCACATCTCGTTTGCCCTCTCCTGAGCTGACATGCGATATTTGATCAATAACGTTTGCCACATGGGAAGCCCATATGTGTGTGTGTGTGTGTGTAGTGCTTCCCTCTTGTGTGTGTTTGTGTGTATCCTGTTTTGGCTTATTTTGTGCTTTCTCTCTCTCTTGCTTTGTAGCAGGCCGCATTCATTATGAAAAGCAAACAAGGTAGACTCCACGAGACGCCATCAATCCTGACAAGAGTTTGCCTCAGTTAAAACGTTTTCGCACGTTTTCCTTTGCCAGCAGGATCAAAGGACTTGTCGTCTGTGGCACACTCGAGACCGAGGTCTCGGAAAAGAAAAAAAACAAAAAAGCCCTCGGGGCTGTCTCAAGCGTTATTTATTGTTAACGAAATAGCCGACGCCTTCAACCCTCCACCACCTTAGTTACCTACCAAACAGGGTCAAAGAGGCAGCCGCCAGAGCTAGTCAGGGTTGCCAGACCTTGCCATAATTATTATTTCCGGAGGCCCTCCTGCCTGTCTGGCAATTAATCAAACGCTAAACGGCGCCACACTCACAGAACACAAGAAAAAAAACAAAAGAAACCGTAAACGCATTTTGTGGTCCTACAGGAATGTAGAAATTTGTGGTTATTGCAGGCCTCACAAATTACATACAGTGAAAATTGCTTAACATGGAAAAGTAGATTTTTTGGCTTACCCAAAGAAAAGACAGAATTTAGTTTAACAAAAAGTTTCCAAGTTATAACATACCTGAAAAAAAAGAAACAATTATTAATGGGTTTCTGAAAATGTCAATGAAATTAGGCAACAATTTGTACACTCAAAACAAAAACAGAATCCTTCGTTCTGAAAGCCCTGCCCAACCTTCGATACACCCGTTAATCAATCAGGGGAAAAATATTTCATAAATTTCTTTCTTTATGTTAATTAACAGAGCTTTTAACATAATGTTAGCAGACAGCTTATGCTGATCCAAGATATATGACAAAAGGTTTTGAATTTAATTATACCCTTAAAAGTAGGCACCATATTTTATATTAACGGCCACCGATCCCAAATAAGTATATGGAAAAAGGTCATATTTTTTATAACTCCGCTATTATTAAGCGATCTTTTCGAAAAATTTAAGAGACTGGAGAGAGATACAACGAATATAAATTGAAGTTTCAAATTGAAGATTGATTTCTAAACGAGAAGGCCAAGCTAACTTCGTCTTTGCCGAAGTTTTAATACCCTTGCAAATGTTTTAATACGTCAGCATTAAAACAAACCATTTTTCTGATAAAAGCCACTTTTCGACCGATAATTTCTATGGTAGCTATAAGATATAGTCATCCGATTTTGACCAAAACTTCCAAATCTGTGTAAAAGCGTATAAAACTAATAATTACTGAAGCGGGAGGCGTTTACATTAAAAATAAAAAGTTTTTCTCACAAAGACCCACTTTTCGACCGATAGTTCCTATGGCAGCTATAAGATATAGTCATCCGATTTTGACCAAAACTTCCAAATCTGTGTAAAAGCGTATAAAACTAATAATTACTGAAGCGGGAGGCGTTTACATTAAAAATAAAAAGTTTTTCTCACAAAGACCCACTTTTCGACCGATAGTTCCTATGGCAGCTATAAGATATAGTCATCCGATTTTGACCAAAACTTCCACATCTGTGTAAAAGCGTGTAAAACTTATAATTGCTGAAGCGGGAGGCGTTTACATTAAAAATAAAAAGTTTTTCTCACAAAGACCCACTTTTCGACCGATAGTTCCTATGGCAGCTATAAGATATAGTCATCCGATCCGGTCGGTTCCGACATATTATCAGTGTGCAGTAAAAAGAAGACTCTGTGCAAAGTTTCAGCCCGATAGCTTTAAAACTGAGAGACTAGTTTGCGTAGAAACAGACAGACAGACGGACGGACAAAGCTCAATGTATATAGTTTATAGTATCGGAAATGAATATTTCTGTGCGTTGCAAACTTTTGGGCAAAATTATAATACCCTTTGCAAGGGTATAAAAAGACCATAATTTCATTTGCGACTTAAAGAAGACCCATAAAGCTGATAAGAAAAACGGGAAGTAAACGTATTTTCAAGAAAAGTATAATTTATGGCGATTGTTATCAGAAAAAGACCTTAAAAAGGTCACTTTTGAAAAAATTTTTAGAACATCTAAGAATGATATCAATAAGAAGTGTGGTTCAGTCGAACTGACCACTAGCTTGGTTATCTGGAAGCATTCCCCTGAATAAAAATATTCTCATCAACCCTTTAGGTTCGATTAGTAAAGAAACTTTACAACGGCTTCAAACCTACAGACCGAACCTTTTACAATATCCTACACGTTTTCAAATTTGTTTCAAACATAAGCAATGCATGGTAATTGCTTATTCGGAGTGCCTTGTATGTGGTGTGCGTAAATTTCATTAACTTATATTTGTAAAAAACACTTCAAAGATATCTTTCTCAAAAATTTGGCTCAATTTTATATTCGCTTTATCTATTATATTAAAATTTTTTTTAATGATGGAATAATTAATAGGAGATTTCAATAAAACGTTGCATACTTTTTAGCTTTCCTCTAGGCAAAATTATCTTTGTCCTTTGGCAAAATGCGCTGTCAGCTAACAATGTGATTATGTTAACATTAATGTTAATGCACTGTTAATTAACATTAGAAGGACTGTTAAAAATTTCTTTCCTTGATTAACACCCGATATATGTATTTATAAATTTTAATTGCAATTCCTCATTTGACGCCTGAACATTTTGTCTAGTATGTTGCATATTTGCCATTAAGCTAATCGATTGGTTTTTGGTGTCAAAGGGTAAAGGCCCTCATTGGCATTATCTAAGCACTATATATTCCAATTGAAATTGTACTGTTCTCAATTCAATTCCCCTTCGCACACCTCTCCTTTGTATTCTCTCATTACTTCTCGTTAATTGCATATTTGAAATGCCCCAAAAGATCACAATCATTTAGCCATACACGTGCCTCAATTACCTATTCCCCCAAGGTGCAGTCACAATCAAGGCACACACACTCCCACTCTCACACACATGTTTTCATAGCTGACCTCTTTTATACTTAACTCCAACTACGACTTTTTCTCTTTTTTTGTTCAATTTTTGGTGAAGCGTTTTTGAAACGCATTGACTCGTTTTAAGTGTAATAGAGTTGTGCCTGCCAGGCACTGGACTGGACCTGTTGTCCTATATCCTGGCCATGCAAATGGGGTGGGTGGGCAAAAAACCTATGGCAATCATTGAAAAAGCCAACCCCTACATTGACTCCTGCACCCAAAAATTGTACAACAATAAAAAGCGATTTAACGCACACAAAGCTCTTGAACCCAACAAAACTGCATTGCGACAAGAGCTGAGCCCCATTTGACTACGGCAGAGGGAGACGGGGAGCACATCATCATGGTCCTTTCGAACTTTGAATCCTTGTCAAGCCCAAATTTCGAACGCTATTTGAAAATAGGAGGAGCAGCAAGCAGACAACACACTGATAAATTGTAATCCTTGTGTCCTGCCTTTCAATTGGCTGCCACCCAATACCCCCCACATCCTGTCAATTGGCTTTGTGTTTTCGAAAGTCACAGTTTGTGCAAGTGTGAGTGTCTGTTCTGTGTGTGTGTGTGTGTGTGAGTGTTAATTTAGTTTTGTTGTCAACGGGACAGGCTGCTGCCAAAACAATTGAAACAACAACAAGGAAGAGGCAGGGAGAGGGAGAGACAAGAGAGAAGAGGTTAGGGAAGATAAGAAGCCCAGATTGCCGCCAACTCATTTGGGTGGCCGCAAGGAAGTAGGAAGTACAGTGAAAACATGTGTTGATGTCTGCCATCAAAAGTACTTTAAATAAGCTTAAGTTTGTACGCTTTGCACAAGAGTAAGCGATTCAACATATCAAAATTAAATCAACAAATCGCTTTACAATTGTGTATGTCTGTCCGCCTCTCCGTATTCTGTCTCTATATATATCAAAGATTTTTATTTGAATGATTGACCAAGGTATACTAAACAAGGTAGGCGCACTTGTTCTCTCACTCTCTTGAAAACTTGTTAAATTTCAGTCAGTAAGCCATGGAGCAAAAAATATTAGAGAGGCACTTGTTCTGCCTCTCAATTTTGCTGGTGCAATTTCTGATCAATTTCTGCTCAATTTCTATTTCTGATCAATTTCTGCTTAATTTCTGATCAATTTCTGCTCAATTTCTATTTCTGATCAATTTCTGGTCAATTTCTTCTCAATTTCTGATCAATTTCTGATCAACTTTTTGATCAATTTCTGCTCAATTTCTATTTCTGATCAATTTCTGGTAAATTTCTTCTCAATTTCTGATCAATTTCTGATCAATTTCTGATCAACTTTTTGATCAATTTCTGCTCAATTTCTATTTCTGATCAATTTCTGCTCAATTTCTATTTCTGATCAATTTCTGCTCAATTTCTATTTCTGATCAATTTCTGCTCAATTTCTATTTCTGCTCAATTTCTATTTCTGATCAATTTCTGCTTAATTTCTGATCAATTTCTGCTCAATTTCTATTTCTGATCAATTTCTGGTCAATTTCTTCTCAATTTCTGATCAATTTCTGATCAACTTTTTGATCAATTTCTGCTCAATTTCTATTTCTGATCAATTTCTGCTTAATTTCTGATCAATTTCTGATCAATTTCTGATCAATTTCTGATCAATTTCTGATCAATTTCTGATCAATTTCTGATCAATTTCTGATCAATTTCTGCTCAATTTCTATTTCTGATCAATTTCTGATCAATTGAGGTGCTAAAGGTTGTTGGGTGTACGTCTACCTCAACCTCAGATTCTGGTGAAGTGACTGTAGGAGCAGGCTCCTTATTCTCATCGGATAGTACCCAAAAAGATACTTCAAAGTGCCAGTAGGAAGTCACTGTATTTAGAGCGAGACGACCGTATGTATCCAGAGAGAGCGAACAGCTGACCAAAAAGTATCTAGAGAGCGTAAATGAGAGCGAACAGCTGACAATTTTATGACAGAAGCAGTGTCGACTGGGCAAAGTTTCTCTCTAATACTCTTTGCTCCATGAGTAAGCAACTCTTGTAAGCGAAGCATCTCCGCCGACGATTCTTTGTGTTTTACCTAGTAGCTTAGCAGGCGTTGTATAGAAATATATTACTCTCTCGCTCTTTTGTGAGAGAGTGAGTGCGCCTATCTTGTTTAGTATATCTTGTGACTGACTATCTACGCTGAGCCCGAACGCTAAAATATAAAAAGCTGAAATTTTGACTACAACAGTTACAATTTAGCTTTAAGATGGGGTTTCAGAAAATGGTAACATCATTTCAGATTTTATTATCTGAAGTTGGAAAATTCCCCAAAAAATTCTGAACATACAAAACTATTTTTCACCCAATTGACTTGAAACTCGGTTGAGGATACTTTGAAAAATAGTTCGAACTTTTGTATGAAACTCATTTGACTTTCATCCGATTATTTTTAAACCTTTTTTTCAAAGATTCACTTAACCAAATATGACCAACGAAATTCTAAATTTTCGTCAAATTAGTTCGAATTGAGTTTTTAAAGCTAAAAAAATTTTGAATAATTGATTTTACAATATAGAAAAATCTACATGCAAGGTAAAACAAAGTAAACATCTTTATAAATTTAAAATTTATTCCGGTAATTGGTAAAGTGTAAAAGTCGCGGTCGCCTGCCTCATTAACAAGAGTTTTAAGTTTGCAAAAAAAAATTTCACAATATTTTTTTATGACTTTTCTTTCGCTTCACTTCACCTTTGGTGTAAAGTTTCCTACAATTCTGTGCAATTTTCCTTTTGCGTTTTGCTGTTACTGCTTAACGCCTTGGGCAATGGGGAAAAACGCTATTAGGTGAAGCTTTTACCAGTTTAATTTGTGTTTTACTATTTTTTTAAACCCTTGAAATCTTTGGCAACATTTTTGACGGCTTTGGCCAGCTGTTGGGCCATTTTACAATTCTTTGTTTGTTGTGGTTGTAGTTGTTATTGTTAGTTCCACACACACACACTCAAAAGTGCTCCCCAGTGGCTGGCCACACGATGCGGCGTTTTTCGCACACAATTTTTCTGTTTTTACACGCGCATTGCGCATTTTTTGCACTATTTTATGCTGTTGTATGTAGTTGTTGTTTTTGTTTTGTCTTTCCCCAAAGTGAGTATGATGTGCATGATGCCTTTGTTTTGTAAAAAAAAAAAAAAAAAAAAATATTTAAAAAACGGAAGGAAATTTGCTGAAAAAAAAAATAAAATAAATTTGTACCCCTGCTAAGCCGCCTCGGCTTTGGGCTTTTGTTTATGGGGGCGTGGTAGCAAAAGTTTGTCTTGCATATTTTTTTACATGTTTATGCTTTATTCTTCTCCCCCCCCCCCCCCACACACACGCATGGTTTCTGCTGATTGCTTTGTTCCGGCGCTTAAGCGTTCCCCTTTTTTGCCCTAATCCTCCCCCACAGTTCACTCTGAAATCCCCTTAACACTTTGTAATGCTTTTTCTGCGATATATATATATATGGGTTGTACTCACTCAGCATGCAATTTTCATATGTGTATAAATATATTTATGTATTTTTAATGCGTTTACTTATCAAATTAGCACACCATACAGTTTGACAGTCACACAAAGCAGTTAAAACTTTTTAGTATTTATAATTTAAAAGTGGCGTAAAAGGGCAGAGCTGTTGCTTCTATTAAAATATATTTTTAATTTTTTTAATTTATTATATAAGTGCTCTATAAAGGTTTTAAAATTTAAAGCTACTTTTAAATATATTTTTAATAATTTTACTTGTCAATTTCACACACCATACATGCTGCTCAAACTGTAGCCAGTTAAAGAGTTTAAAGGTATCATAACACTGCATAACTGAAACTATTTAAACGAATTTTTATTTTGTTTTTACTCGTCAAATTTACACAGCCTACAGTTTGAGAGTCACCTAATAGGTTGAATGCGAGTGCTCTTAAAACTTTAAACGCTTTTCTTGTGAACTACTTTTACCAGCCCGATTGACATCATGTTATTATTTGTTGTTGGGGAAGTGGTGCACCGCGACCAATTTTGGTCTATTGTGTCCTCTTACTGAATTTACAACTCTCCTAGCAGCCCTAATTCCTGTACTAAAGCCGGGATTTTTGTGGGTTCTAAGTGCTTCCCAAATCTGCTGGGTCTGCGCCTCGCTAGGGCATCGCAGTGTGCTAGTATATGCTCAGAGGACTCCTCCTTCTCTTTACAGTATCTGCAACTTGTACATGTGGCTCCGCAGTCTGCAGTGACCCGTGTAGAGCCCTTTCAGAGTCCTGAGGGCATTCTTTCCTTGTTGGATTAACTTTTGGAACCTTTTGAGGTCGTGGTTCACTGTTAATGCTTTAGCTTTTCTCATTCCCCTGGTGTTTACCCAGGAGGCTGTTCTAAGCGTATTCTCTTTCTTTCTTACAAGTCCTTTTATTGTGTTTTGGTCTATGCCGCAGTAGGGTTCTGGTCCTATCATTGCGGGGATGTTGTTGTGTCCCGGTATCCATCGTAGGGTCAGAGCGCTTTAAGCGCTGCTTGGCTATCGGAGAGGATAGCTATTTCTCTATTATGGTAGTTTCAGCTTGAAATATGCGTGTGAATTCTCCCATTGCTTCAAATATTTTCGTTCCTGGTCCTGCTACCCCAAGTCTGGTTCGGCCACCATTTCGTTTTTGGGTTGGAGGATTAAAGGAATTTCCTTTTCCAGTTTTTCAGAGTCTCTGAGGATTATTATGTGGTTTCTACCCACTCCTTCTGTTGTTAATCTAAGCAGTGTTGCTTTTTATACCCTTGCAAAGGGTATTATAATTTTGCCCAGAAGTTTGCAACGCATAGAAATATGCATTTCCGACCCCATAAACTATATATATTCTTGATCAGGGCGACGAGCTGAGTCGATTGAGCTTTGTCCGTCCGTCTGTCTGTCTGTCCGTCTGTCTGTCCGTCTGTCTGTCTGTCTGTTTCTACGCAAACTAGTCTCTCAGTTTTAAAGCTATCGAGCTGAAACTTTGCACACAGGATCGGATGACTATATCTTATAGCTGCCATAGGAACTATCGGTCGAAAAGTGGATTTTATTTAGAAAAATTGTTTGTTTTAACGTTCGTAAACTCTGATGTATTAAAACAATTGCAAGGGTATAAAAACTTCGGCAAAGACGAAGTTAGCTTGGCCTTCTCATTTCTTCAGGCCGATGGTATGGTGGAGTGGTGTTGGCTCCATCAAAACCTCGATTGCCGCTGTCGGACAGGTACGCATGGCTCCAGTCATGCCTATACATGCCAGCCTTTGTAGTTTTTGCAGCTGCGTACTTAATGTTAAGAGGTTTGCTCTATCTCCCCACACGACAGCTCCATAAGTGAGCATCGGTCTCACAACTATGAGGATTTGACGATTTTCCGGCTATGCTCCTGCATTTAAATAGTGCTCTAGTACACATACTGAGTGTGTCCTCTAAGTGCTCGTCAAACCTCAGCCTGTTGACAATATCTCGGACAACGCCGAGATATTTGACTTCTTGACATCATGTTAGGGATGCCGCAAATAATATCGATACATCGAAACATTGACATTTTTTTTTTTGACATTATCTAGTACCAATATTTTTCCTCGATTTTTTAGTAGATTTCGGCCACAAAAAGCAAGATGTTAATAAAAATCTGATCTGAATTCCATGTAAAATAAATTCATAACAAACTTTGTACAATAAATTCCTGAATGAAATACAAAACATATTGTGACAGTTTTTCAATCTTCATAAGATTCAAACAGGCTTGAGGTCAAATTTTTGTTTCCACATAACTTTAAACAGAACGACTGTACAGCTGTTGCAAAAATTTCCCTAATCAGACGAAATCTATTAACCACAACTTACAATCAAAATACAAATGCTTACACGAATATAAAAATATGACCTCGAACCGGCAAGGCAGCTAACTTGAAGAGCAGAAGCTTCGATCTCTAGATTTTGAATGCAATCGGAATTTAGTTTTATAATAATAAATAATATAATAATAAATTTATTTAAAACCAATAATGCAGATATTATGAACATTATGAACATTACAAAGTGTTAAATAACTTAAGGTTTTAAATATTACTCGACTATGACTTTAAGTCGTCAGTCGGAGAATTCGTTTCTATGTTTCGTTGATTTTTGATAATTTTGTTATTGTATTTGGGGATCCCCAGGTCAGGATCGTTGGGACCCAGTGTCGGATTAGGAGCCCACCAAATTTTTAGAGTTTATGTGCATGATATTATTTAAATTTAAAAAGATTCCCTTAAAATTCGTTTCCTATACTGAGTGGCAAAAACTGCACTAAACCCTTCCAGTTAGTATCGCTCGCGTCATTTAAAATATCTATGACCTGATTCGGACTTAGCACAGGTTGGTTGAAATATAGTGCTCTGTGTTCTCTTAGTATGGGATATCTGCCCAGGAAATGGTTAATGTCATCTATTTCATTTGTATTGCACAATTCGCATTTATGTGTCCGTCCTGTAACAAACCTATTTCCATTTAACAATATCATGTCGCTTCTTGCCTTAAAGATCCATGATACTGCCCTAGTATCCACTTTTGCCAACAGTATGGTCGAGTTCTTTGTAGATTCTTCCTTCGCTTCTTAGTTTTTTCTGCACGAGTTCCGTATGCCTGTCTTTCCTTAGATCCGCTATGAGCGCATTGCGATTGGCATTCCATAGGTTATCGTTGTTCCAGTCCCATTCTATGTTATGCAGTGAGCACAATGTACCTAGCTCTAGAAAATATTTTTCTCCAGCACCATCTGAGAAAGAAGTCGTGGCAGCCTATGACTGTCGTATGTAAATAGAGTCTTGTATATGTAACGGAGGTGCTGGTCCAACATGTAGAATCTACTGCCGTATTTATCCGTTTCCAGTGCAAGAGCATAGTGTGGCGAAGTCTGTGGCAAATTATAAATACGTTTGATGAAAAAGGCTTCCAGATTATCCACTTCATCGTGTTGCCCAAAGCCCCAGATTTGCGCTCCGTAAGCTTGTATTGCCCTACACACGGCATCATAGATTTTCCACTTCATTTCGGTGGAGACATTGTTTTTGCCAAGAAGGCTCTTCCAAGTAATGTTGATGCTTTGCTTTGCACCCGCAGTTCTAGTTGTAACATGCTTCTTGAAATTTAATTATTATTTAATTAATAATTATTATTTAAAATATTTTAATAACTCCTAAATTTTGTGTGTTTATTGAAAATATCGAAGTTTTTACTACAAAATATCAATATCGAAATTATACTATTTCAATATCAAAGCAATATCGATATAGATATTTTCTAAATATTCGGAAAGCCTACATGATTAACTAAGTGATTAACTAACTTGAATTTTGCCGTGGTCCTTTTTTGTATTAACGATTAAACGATTTTTTCCAACCAGAACTAAATTTTTTCCAATGAGTTACTTTATTTTCTATAAACTAATGTCAAAAAGAATATAATTCAAAATTTTTTGTTAAATAAAAAATTAAATTTAATATGGCTTTAATTGCACATTCGACCTTTCCATACTTTTTCTACAGTTCCTCTCTTCAACTCTAGATTTTGGCTTCTGATTTCCCATTTTAATAGTCAGAATGCTAAAAGAGCGCACCAGATGAGATGGTGTAGAAACGTTCTTAAAATGGGTTCTTTTTCAAATTTTCTTTCAATTGTTTTTACATTGACCATATCCTGAATCATTAATTTCGATTAAGTTTCCATCCATTTATCATAATATAGGGCGAATGCTTTACGGTGGGAGTGAAGCAGTTTTCGGAATATAGATCTCCTTTTCTGCAATGTGAGGTTTCAATGTGTTCTCACATGTTTATATCAACTGGGTTTCTGGGTTTTCATATCATTAAAAGTTAATAGACTTAATATTTTTGGTGTGAGTTGACTTGTCTGGAAAATGAAATGCAGGGATCAGAGTATACCGGCAACAAGTTGAAGAGGTCATGGTTTTCTTAAGGAAATATTATATTTCACAGTTTGACATTCACCCAAAGGGTTGAATGTTTAAAATCTTAAAAGACGAAAAAAAAGGCAGGACCAAACCAATGTTTAAAATCAATTTTGGATTTTATTTCAAAATCATTTAATTATTTAACTTATCAAGTTTTCACACCATACAGTTTGACATTCACCCAAAGGGTTGAGACCGAGTGCTGCTAAAACTGTAAAATGTTTAAAAAAAAAACCCAATTAAAGTGTTTAAAAAAAGGGAGATAAAAAGACTAAAGTTATTTTTACAACACTTCTTTGACACCACGGGAAAAATAGAACGTTGCCACGCTTACAGCATAAAGGATAAAGTGTGCGTGACGTGTCCTTCTACTCTTGCTCCTCCACCTTCTCCTCTTCCCTGGCATTTTTAGTTGCTAAAAGTTTGGGTATAGATAAGAGAGTGGGGGGTAGGTAGGGGGTGGCTAGTTCGAATGACATAAAGTCAATTTGTTAAAAACGCTTCGCCGGTTTGGTTGGCCTTCAATGGACTGGAAAGTGTTCGTTACGGATATTCGATGGAACGTATTAGCTTTAGCTGTAAGCCAAATAATATAATAAATAACAAGGTGAGGCCAATACAGAGAAAAACTCTCAAACAGAGATGACGAAAGAATCCGAGCTTGCACGATTTTGTCCCTAAGTAATATTATCTGGAGGTTCTTAGTGCTTAACAATTTTTTCAAGCCAAAGCCGATCAAAGCCTTAGTTTTTTTCCATTTTTTTTTGTTTTCCTGTCACTTCAATATGCGTCTCTTTCTTTTTTTTTCGCTCTGACAAAGCTTGTTTGAAGCGGCTTATAACGACGCTGAAGATGATGATGATGGGTGTACCAGTTTCTTCAGTCATACAGAATGCATTTGGCTTAGTCAAAAGTAGGTAAGAAGATGATGATGGAGGAGGAGGAGGAGGAAGGGCTCCTCCTACTCCTGCCCTTGTTTGGTGTTTGTGCCTTCAACTATGATTATGATTTGTTGGCAAAGACAAAGGCAAAATGCCAAATAAGCCGCAAAAGAGGAATTTGCATTCCTATATATAAAATAGCCTTTATATAGATTGGGCTTAGGTAAAAGCCCGCATCGCCATCGATTGATTGTTTTCGAACCCAAAGCTAATTAGCGACGCACACATTTTGGGTCACGTTGGATTTTTGTCCGTTTCTGTGGATAGATTTCCCCGTGCCTTTGGCCTGTGTGTTAATGACTCTGCTAATAATTGCCTTTGTTGTGGCTGTTGTTTTGTTTTACTGCAGCTGTGCCATTTTACCATTTTGCCTTGGCTTTTCATTAGGGAAAATTGTCGGAGCTTGCTTTAATTTCTAATTATAACCCTACCGAGCGCAGGGCTGAGGTTTCCTTTTAGAAATTTTAAGTAATTATGAAACAAAATTATTAAAGAAATTTATTTGATAAAAAAAATTACTTGTTGGAAGTGTGATAAGAAACAATTGTTGTAGACGATCATTCTGAACAAATATATCGATAAGTATTTTAGCGTTAAGGTATTTTGAGACAAAGACGATGGTCACACTGTAAATTAGAATGGAGTTCGACACCGAGATTAGCAGCGGAGACAGAGAGAGGAACGAAAACAGAGAAGAAAACTACTGGTTAACTGTATAGCTATTTCATGAATACCAATTCAATCTTCAGCGGTCTGCGCCTGACTTTAATGAGTTGGCAGAATGTACCTCATGACAGAAGTGCTATGACCGCTTGGGAATCCCAAAGGCACGATTTTCTAAGGTTTTTAATCAAAAAGGTTATTGAATCAATCTTTAGTACTATTTTACATATTCAAGTATTATATTATTATTTCCTTTATCAACTATCAAGTTTTTCGATTCAAATTTTTTCAGTTCGTAAGTAATCTTCTATCCTAAGCCTAGATTGCGTTGCGTTCCTTATAGTCTTTTTTTTATAGTCATAAATTTTTTCTTGAAAAAGATTCATCTAATTATAAATTTGTTAAATAAAAATTCATCATTATTTCTTCCCACAACTAAGCGATTTTTGACTATTATAAAAAAATTTCAATTTGATTGTAAAAACCACAAATTCCATATGAAAAACAATTAATAAAACAGTCACGCAATAGTTATGGCACTTTTAAAGCTGATATTCCGGTTTCGTAAGCCACAAACAACAACTAATCAGCAGAGAGAGAGTCTAATTATATCCAAGTCAAAAGCAGTTAAAGGGAGAAGCCAAGTGCAGAAAAAATTTGACAACTTTGGCTTAATGGCACAGCCCAAAAACGGGAGAAAAAGTAACCAAAGGACCGGAACTGGGCAGCACAATATGTTGCCAGCTGTACAATGGGCCACTTAAACGACAACAATAAAAAAAAATAGAGGCAAGCTAACTTCGGCTCGACCGAAGTTTATATACCCTTGGAGCTCGATATGTGCCTGACAGTTTGTATGGCAGCTATACTATATAGTGGTCCGATTTCGAAAAATTTTGGTGAAATGATGTAAAATAATTAAAAACTTATAAATACGGGCGTTGGGAGCGATAACATTGAAAACAAAAAAGTTTTTCTCACTAAGACTTTTTTTCAGACCTAACTTTTGTATGGCAGCTATACTATATAGTTGTCCGATTTCAAAATGGCTTGGTGAAATTATGTGAAATCACTAAAAACTTATAAATACGAGCGTTGGGAGCGATAACATTGAAAACAAAAAAGTTTTTCTCACTAAGACTTTTTTTCAGACCTTACTTTTGTATGGCAGCTATACTATATAGTTGTCCGATTTCAAAATGGCTTGGTGAAATTATGTGAAATCACTAAAAACTTATAAATACGAGCGTTGGGAGCGATAACATTGAAAACAAAAAAGTTTTTCTCACTAAGACTTTTTTTCAGACCTAACTTTTGTATGGCAGCTATACTATATAGTTGTCCGATTTCGATAAGCCTTGGTGAAATTAGGTGAAATCATTAAAAACTTATAAATACGAGCGTTGGGCGCGATAACATTAAAAACAAAAAAGTTTTTCTCACTAAAACTAGTTTTTCAACCGATCGTTCCTATGGCAGCTATATGCTATAGTCATCCGATCCGGCCGGTTCCGACAAATGTGCAGCGTATTTATACCAAAAGACTTCGTGCAAAGTTTGGTTACGATAGCTTTAAAACTGACGGAGGAGATAGCATAGAAACAGACGGACGGACAGACGGACAGACGGACAGACGGACAGACGGACATGGCTATATCAACTCAGCTCGTCATGCTGATCAAGAATATATATACTTTATGTGGTCGGAGATGCTTCCTTCTATGCGTTACAAACATCCGGACAATTTTAATATACCCTCTCCAAGGGTATAATTATTAGAATGCCAAAGGCAGGCAGCAGGCAACAGGAGTTGAAGCCAGTGCAGAACTCAGCCTGAGCACTTCATAAATCTAGCAAGGACATATGAAATACGAGTATCCTGTGAGGGAGTGTGTGTGTGTGTGCGGAGTGCTATGCTTAGTGCAAGAGCCAATCATGTTGCATACTTTCCAGGGGGAAGCGAGTGTGTACGGTAAGGGCATATTGTGACACACTCAAAGAAAAGATTTGCAAAATGTAGATAATATTGGCAAAAGTTTGACTGTGGTTTACCAGGCACCTTAGGGGTATCCATTACGGTACTTAAAAACGAAGGCGCCCAAACAAATGAGCACACAAATGTAAAATTGTGGGTAAATGCTAAAAATTTGGACTATTCTCCGTTTTGAGACCGTAAATGTGTATCTTGTTTTTGGTATCAATATAATACTAAGAATTGACAAATTGATATTTTGGGTATTAATTTGATACGAAAAAGTATTAGTTCGAAACTAATCGTTTTTAATGACAACAAATATTAGTTCGATAATTCGAGATGTCATGCTTGTAGAAGCTTGTCATATAATATCAAGAGGCTCAATGCTAGAGGAACGAAACAAAGGCTACATTCTCCATAGCATGGGTTTGAAATTAATCCTATTAAAGAAGTTCGTCCACAGATTTACAATATTTTAATCCAGATCCTCATGATTGTTTAAATTCAGCCACCTTAGTATTATCAGGGCTATCTTATTGGACTCTGATCACTCGCCGTCACCGTGTTTGAGCTGACTTTGAATCGTCGGCTAATTAGTTCTAGTCGAGGAGTAGTTTCTACTCGTTGGTCTGTCTCTGTCTTTCTTTCCTAATCACATATACATACATATATTTTGTGCAATTGTATTTTTCACGCGAATGACTTTTTAGCCGTTGCACACTTTTGCAGATTCACATCTACAGTATTGAAAAAAATATTAAGACAAAGATAAAAAAAAAGCCAATCCGCTCTCTCTCGTTCTCCTTCATTATGCGATTTAGAATAACTTTACTCATTCCAGGAACATTTGTTGTCAAGAGTTTTGACTACATCTTGTTTTTATTTAAAGTTGAAGGCAACTTTTTTCTGAACTTCTATCGTGCCCAGTTTGGGCTTCTAGATTGATATCGACAATTTAAAAATCATTTTTGATACGGATATAGAATATAGTTCAGACCCGTCTTTTACCCCGATTTGTAAGTGAAATGAAGAAGGTATAAATCAATAGCTGAAATTCCATTTAAGTAGATAGAAGAAAGGTGGTATTTTCGATCTTTTTTCGGCAAACGATTCCGTATTGGTTTTCTAATGTTCTACCTTTGATTTTTAAGTTTCGATTTTTTTTTTACAATTTTCTTTATTTTATTAAATATTGCAAGAAAAATAACCAAAATTACTTTTAAATACCAAAATATAATTGTAATGATAATTACCTTTTTTTAAGTATCCAACTTAATTATCGAACTTTAATTACCTAGTTCTCAGTGGAGGAACAGAGCGCCAAATTTTTTTTAAGGTTCAATTAAACATTCTTAAAATTAGTAAATTTAAAAATCCAACCTTAAGTGGGAAAAAGCATTAGATTTTTAGCAGATGCTCTTAAAGCGTTTACGATCCCGAACAAATTGTTTAATAACACAAACTGAGCATAGAATAAAAAGTTTTCGGTTCGATTTCGAAACTTTTTCAACACTTACACCGATTTAAAGATTTAAGTCTATACAAATAGAGGCAAACTAACTTCGGCTCGACCGAAGTTTATATACCCATGGAGCTTGATATATGACTGACAGTTTGTATGGCAGCTATACTATATAGTGGTCCGATTTCGACAAGTTTTGGTGAAATTATGTGAAAACAATAAAAACTTATAAATACGAGCGTTGAGAGCGATAGCACTAAAAACAAAAAAGTTTTTCTCACTAAAACTAGTTTTTCAACCGATCGTTCCTATGGCAGCTACATGCTATAGTCATCCGATCCGTCCGGTTCCGACAAATGTGCAGCGTATTTATACCGAAAGACTACGTGCAAAGTTTGGTTAAGATAGCTTTAAAACTGACGGAGGAGATAGCATAGAAACAGACGGAGGGACAGACGGACATGGCTATATCAACTCAGCTCGTCATGCTGATCAAGAATATATATACTTTATATGGTCGGAGATGCTTTCTTCTATGCGTTACAAACATCCGGACAATTTTAATATACCCTCTCCAAGGGTATAAAAAGGGTGTTAGGGTGCTTTCTTAAAATTTAAACTAGTATTTAGTAAGTCTTAGTAAGATTATCGCTCATCCTTGACCAGCAAAAAAAATTTCGACGCTTTCTAGTCGGAATATAACCAACAAAAATACGATTGGTTCTGGATTCTGGTTTTTTGACTTGAATGCAAATTTAAATGCAAGCAAAACACAGCTGACAGTGCAGTGTGACCGTTTTACATTTGTTGAAGTGCGGTATTTTGACGTTGAACAGTCACACTTTATCCCACGCTAAACCCCATTGGAATAAAATGTCGATTCGCTGTGGGAAAATTTAGCTGATCTGAGTACTCAGCTTAAAACAGCCTTTACAATTGTCATATATCTCCAAATAGTCGGTTATCAAACTTCTCTAAAGAGAAACTCTTAACAAATAATTCCAGTCTTATTTCATCAAAGAACAAAACAATAGATTTTATGGATACTATATATATATGGGTATACGGGTGCTTGTCTAAATACCTAATATAAAATTCGATGTGTACTCTTCTTTTTAGAAACTTTTCAAATAAATTGGAAAATTCTTAAAAACGAGAAGGCCAAGCTAACTTCGTCTTTGCCGAAGTTTTAATACCCTTGCAAATGTTTTAATACAACGGAGTTTACGCACGTCAGCATTAAAACAAACCATTTTTCTGATAAAAGCCACTTTTCGGCCGATAGTTCCTATGGCAGCTATAAGATATAGTCATCCGATCTTGACCAAAACTTCCAAATCTGTGTAAAAGCGTATAAAACTAATAATTGTCGAAGCGGAAGGCGTTTACATTAAAAACAAAAAAGTTTTCTCACAAAAACCCACTTTTCGACCGATAGTTCCTATGGCAGCTATAAGATATAGTCATCCGATTTTGACAAAAACTTCCAAATCTGTGTAAAAGCGTATAAAACTAATAATTGTCGAAGCGGAAGGCGTTTACATTAAAAACAAAAAAGTTTTCTCACAAAAACCCACTTTTCGACCGATAGTTCCTATGGCAGCTATAAGATATAGTCATCCGATCCGGTCGGTTCCGACATATTAGCAGTGTGCAGTAAAAAGAAGACTCTGTGCAAAGTTTCAGCTCGATAGCTTTAAAACTGAGAGACTAGTTTGCGTAGAAACAGACAGACGGACAGACAGACGGACAGACAGACGGACGGACAAAGCTCAATCGACTCAGCTCGTCGCCCTGATCAAGAATATACATAGTTTATAGGGTCGGAAATGAATATTTCTATGCGTTGCAAACTTCTGGGCAAAATTATAATACCCTTTGCAAGGGTATAAATATTTCACGCTTCAGAAAATTATCTAAAAAATATCAAAATATTTCCCAAATCTGATCAGAAGAGGGTTCAATATAGGGATGCCGAAATATCGACATCGAATAACTTTTGATGATATTTTTGGTGGACATTTTTGTTGGTTTCGTTCATAAATAAGGAAGATTTCTTGAGGGTAGTCTCTTAGATATTATTGATATTTTGATGTGGTCGGAGATGATTAGTTCAAAATTTAAAAACACTTTTCAAAAATATAATAATATTTAATATCGATATTCCGGCATCCCTAGATCTATATAATACTAAACTATTGAACTCGCCATCAATAGTATCGATACCACAAATGATTAATAGTAATGGGGAATTATCGACGCACTATCAAAAACTATCGATAAACATGAAACTCACGATCTATAGTATCGATACAGCCCCGATAATTTTCCTTTAGTATTAATCAGCGGAAGTTGCGGTCAGAATTGGGGAAAAGTACGTTCGATAAGTGAAGTTTACAAAGCAATCAACAGTTCTAAATTGGCAGCTAATGAATTCTTTATATTTCAAAGCTCTTCAGAGAGAGAAGAAAGTTCTGAGTACAATCTCTTTTCCCCCAATTTTTCTCACTGTAAATCATGTTAGATTTGCAAACAAAAACTTCCTCGCATGGCTTATGCATCTTTGCACATTTGCCTTTGATTTATTAACAAACTATCGTTTATCATGTGGCCAAGGCAAATAGGGTTTATAGCCTTTGGGACTCACCCCCTCCCTTTTTTGTGAATTATGTACCAAAACTGGTCAGTTTCTACTTCAATTTCCATTGCTAATTTGTTGTTACCCCAAAAATACATAAGATAAACAATTACCCCACACAGAAGATAAACAAAGTCACAAAACTATGCGCTAGACAAACATAAACAACAACAAACCAGAAGAAGAATTCCGGGGTCATAATTTATGCGCCAGGCCGGAAAGTTTATGAAAAATTAAGATATTCAAAACTATTTTCAATGTTTTCCCTTAATATTTATTATTTGTTCGCTGACCAAAAACCCGGGGAAAAAAGAATCTGAGCGTGTTCAAGCGTTAAATTTCCATGTGGGCGTTGGGAAAGCAAAAGGCGGCAAACAAGTTGGAAATTTCGAAGGGGGAGTCGCCGTTGTAGACGTCGCCGCGTGGGTGCCGGCGGGGTCCAAGATAAAATGTTGACCAATAAATTTTCTGACCATGAACGACACCAAAACAGAGAACCAAAGCCAAAAAAAAACGTAGAAAAATAAAAGAGCAAGGAACACAAAGCGCAGGCAACAATAATAAACTAGAATTGTTAGAAGATGAAGTATGTGAGAGGGGAGTATCAAGCAGATGGAATGCTCTAAACACAATTCTTAAGGGAGAACAAATTATCAAAAATAAACAAACAAAGTTTGGAGTAACAAAAGTAGTTCAGAAGTAGGATACATAAATGAAATAAGTCTCTGAAAGGTCAGACATATTTGAGGATATTTAAAAAGGGTTAAAACGATATTGGGCAAAAATACGACTGCCAAATTTTTTCCCGGCTTACCACACACCTCCTCCCATTACAACAGTTGGTCCTTCGAGCCGGATTTCAAAGAATCCCTAACCTTCCACCTTTGTGAAATGTGAATCGTTAAAGATCGGTATTGGAAACTTTCCTCTATAATTATGACTGGGAGGCAATATATAAATTACTGCTGGACTACAGTAAGGCTTTTGAAACTAGAAATTACTATATACGATATACAAAAATTCGATCAAATTCAAACAACGCACGAACAACACCTTCATTCGAATTAGTCTCATTATTTCCGAACATACCCATAAAACTAGCTTTGGAAACTAGAACAAAAGTGGACAAAGATTCAAGAATATACAAAAAATCCTAAGCAGCTGTTTATGGAAATTTTCAAATTCTGTATAGTAAAAAATAGGTATTTTAAATGTGAGGACCAAATATATACTCAATTAAAGGGCATAGCGGACATTGTGATAAAGGAACTCCTGAACAGCACAATCCAAATAATCAAGTACGTTCCTAGATTACTTTCGAAATTTTTATTCCACACATCAAAGGGATGTATACAACGGACGTTGAACATAAGTGACGAAATATATCACAAGAAGACTATTTCAGAAATCAAAAAAATTTTGATAGACAATGACTTTTTAAGGAATATCATCAAATCTCTCGACCTCTGAAAAGAAACTACAACCTAAAACACACGTTTTTCACACTTTCGTCCATTCAGACTGCTACACTAAACAAGATATACAGAAATTCAGCAAGAAGTTGCAACAAATAGTACATTGGTAGATCAAAATCAAAACTTAGAACAAGAATAGCTCAACACAAATCAAACTGAGACATCAAAAATCTATACAAAAAACAGCGGACACTCTCCGAACTTTGAAGGAAGAAGATTCCTACAGCCAGAAAATCACAACAGCAAAAGCTTCAGTCTAGAGATGCTATATATTAATGACACTCACACTGACAAAGAGACTTAACTACGAAACGGTATGTGCGCACCTATACACCTAATCCAAACTAACGGAACAGACATGTGAAACACAGTATGTGAAAATGTTTTGTGTTTTTTTGGACAAAATCGATGTAACATTGTAATTGGAAATTGTTTTGTAGTGTTCCTGAAGATGGTTGCATAAGAGCAACTGAAATATATCATATAATCAGCATACACATCTGTGGGCTTTAATAGTCAATTTCTCTTATGGCCCGATATGTTTATAGACAAGCGATAATCACTGGATGTCGAGTTCGGATTTGGAACTAGGGTTGTCAATATTTGATCGATATATCGATATTTTGGTTGGACGAAAGGGGTTGATATTTTTGTACCGATTATTAGGCGATTATCGATATTTTTATAAACGCGTAAGCAAATTGTGATGACAAGACTGCCAATTTCGTTCTGCCCAAAACGTATAGAATAAACAAAATCTTCGGAAAATTTCGTCCATTCAACTTGATCCAGATACGATATTTCGCCATAAATTGTCTTCTCTTATATGTTATCTCTTCGAGAAGTGCGATTTCTAAGTAGAATAAATACAAATAGTTTTTTCCGTCCTGTTGTAAAAGATAAAATTCTTGAATGGCTTTTATATTTGAGATCGATTTCCAACGACTAGGAATCCATTTTGGTCCCATGGGTTCTTGGTGAAATTTTTAAAGAATTTTCCGCAGATTCTGTTTTTGAAATACGCTTTGTTGATTTTTTTCGAACCTTAAAAATATTAGTCATTGAAGTCATATAAATCATAAAGTTATCCCATTAGAAAGATTGACATTTGGCGGTAAGGACGTTACTCAAGAACTTTTCAGTTTTCTTAAGCTTTAGTAAATAACGATATATCGATGTCTTTTGGACCCGATATATCAAATATTGATATTGAAAATTTTGATTTTTGAGAAATATCGACCACCCTATTTGGAACCAGTGACGCAATTTCAGAATGAACTAAAAAGCAAATCTTAAATACTATGCAATATAATTAATTATTTCTTAGCAGCTTTTTATAGTCGATAAAACTATGAATATAATTTAATTTTTAAAGATAATTTTCATGTATATGTTGAGAGAGCTTTAATGGTGCATACGCCAACATAACGGCCGGTATGTTACGAATAAATTCTTCCATATTGTTTTCCAGTGCTGTACCGTGCTGGTACTTAACATAACCCCACAAAAAATAGTCTAAAAACGTTATACCTCACGATCTAGGTAGCCAATTGACCGTCCCAAAACGTGATATAAACTGTTGACCGAACTGGCCTTCCAATAGGGCCATTGTTTCGCGTGATATGTGCAATGTGGCACCGTCTTGTTGAAACCATATGTCAGCCCAGTTAATTTCATCCATTTTGGGCAACAAAAAAAGTTTATAATCATCGTACGGTAGAGCTCTATATTTACAGTAACGTTACTGCTTTCGAGCCATAGTTCACACCAAACAGTGCATTTTTCGGGATGCATTGGTAATGCTTCTGACTGCTCTTTAGACCAAATAAGGCATTTTAGTTTGTTCTCGTGTCCATACAACCAGAAATGAGCTTCGTCGTTGAACCAAATTTTCCGATAAAAAAGGTGGATCTCATCCAGCTTTGCTAGCGCCCAAATTAACTAAAAGTTTGGCGTTGTAATAGGTCGTAAGGATTTATTTTAAAAGGTTTTAAGCCCAAAATCCATTCGCAAAATATTCTATGTGGCCCAATTGCTGTGAACGGCGCCGAATCGATAATTCACGGTCATTAACAATACTGTATATCATTTTTTTTCTGTCTGCACTCTACAGATGCGTATTGGTGGTTTAATTTCCAATAATGTAAAAATTTGATTCAAAAAATTTAGTCACAAGATACCGAAAAGTAGGCTAAGAAGGTCGCCCAAATTGACCATAAAATGGAAGCATTAATCGGGCATGTATTTTATTTGAAAAAATTCAATAATCTGCAAGCTTTCTTCGTTTTTAAGTCGATCCATGTTTAAATTATAGATTTGAATTAAGATAACATTTGACGCGAAAGCACCTGAGCTGCCAAAAACAGTATTGCTAAAAAGAAAATTGCTAAAGAATCTGCCTTTATTATGAAGAACGAAGCCAAAAGAAACGGAAAGCGATTAAGCTCTTTCAAAAGGTATTGGAAGCTTTAGTTTTTTGCAGGGAGACAAGAAAGTTTGCTTTTAAGTCGGTTCTTGACAAAACGTACTGTACAGCAGGTCCGACCAAATGGAGAGGACAGAGAAATGTACTTTAAATCAGAGTACCCCAGCGATAGCCCCGGGTGCACGAACTTACCGAATGCTTGTCGATGTCATGCTTCATTTTGTGTTAGAGAGAGACACAGTCACGTTTTAGCACTCTCTTCTTGGGGAACTCTGCTTTACATGCCTTTCTGTGCTCACCGATTCGTACACTACGACTGATCAAAATAATTCATCTTTCTAAGAATAATTTGCCAATCGAACTGGGGTTTGAATCTTTTCCCAGAATTTTGTGTTACGAATTGAAAAATAAACTAATAAGCTTATCGCTAAGCCGGATGGCAACTGTTTAAATATAATTCAATTAAAATAGTTCCCTATCTCATCCAAGATGCCTCTTTTCTGCTGCTCAATAGTAAATACCCCTCTCACCTATCCACTCTCCCTCAGGAAAAGAGCAACCGCATCAGAAAAATGTGGAAAAACTAGTCGGGGGTCCGCCAGAAGGTACAAAAAGTTCAAAAGGAGTCAAGGCGATGGCGGCGGCGGCGGAGGCGAGGGAGGGGGAAGGTGAACGAAGCGTGTGTAAAAGTGCTCTAAAAACGTCATTAACTTGGCCTCGGCTCGCTCGTTTGTCTTATCGCGTAGCTGCCACAAAATTAGTGGTGGAAAATTACCTGCAAAGGCGCCGCCGCCGCCTAGTTGATAAGTAAGAAAAAACGGTAAATCTCTGCTGCTGCTGCTGCTGCTTCTTCTTACCTGTCGCATCAATGACGCGCGTTAAACTCTCATTCCAATATCCTACTCTCTCGCCTACGCACAAACACAAACGTGTTGCGCTCCAAAACTCACAATACACATGCACTTTGGCTCAGCTGTGTGGGCCACAAATGTGCAACGAATGTGAGGCACAAAACAGAGATGGCAAAAACAACAATGTTATGTCAATTTGTTGTTTTTGTTGTTGCCATTTGGCACGTGAATCGACATTCTTTTAAATTCTTTTGTTTACGTCACTTGCACACACACATTTGTGAATGGGGGGAGAAACGCGCACTTGGCTGAACGTAACCAAAAATAAAAACAAAACACAAAAACTATTTTAATTTTTTATTTATTTTTTTTTTTTTGCTTTGCACCACACTTTAGGCGTCACAGGCCAAAAATCGAAATTTCCACGGTCGCGGTCTTCTGCTCGCTTCACTCCCCCGCGCCACATTCAGTCCATTTCAGCCGCTTTCGCAACGCCTGTGGCCTTTTGTTTGTAGCCTTGATTATAATTATTTATTTATTTATTAATTTATTTGTTGGAATTTATTTGTTTGCTGTTTAATTGGCGTCGGCGGCATCCAAACAAATTTCTTCCGCGTTCGACCGAATCACAACGAAAACAAAGAGGACTAGTAAAAAACGCAAAACAAAATCAAGACAAGGTGTGACCGTACTGGCTGATAGAAATATACCAAAACGAGTTGTGCTTAGTAGGACCATAGTCGATATATTTTATGGTTAAATTAGGGTGACCACACTCGAGTGGATTAAATCACGATATTTTTTGGTTGTAAAAATAATTGCATTAAAAATATTAATTTATAAATTAATTTTATGTATTTTATTTTAAATAAATCTGTTTATGAAAATAAATCATGTTTACTTACTAAAAGAGGTTTTTTTTTTAATTGCAATTAAAACACAAAAAATTAAATTTGAATCTGGAATCTTGTTGACAAATTTGGAAGAATTAGAAGCATTTGGACACTTGTCATAAGACAGTTGGTTCCTCCCAGGAATTGTTTATTAATATTTTTATGATTTCCCAAGCCGCGTTAAGGATGTTTCTGGGAGGAGGATGTTCCAAATAATTCGGACGCTTTTTTATAAGAAAGTTTCCGCTTGGAAAGGGAAGCTTTTGATATCCTGGTTGGACGTCTTCAGGGTTTAAGGAAGAAGGACACATTTTTTCGGTTAGCGGACCTACTTATCATTTTTCTAGCTTCCGAAAAGCTCACATGCTCCACCGAACCTGTTCATCCAGTGGGCTATTAGGTTTGGAAATGATACAAATTTATGTTTTATATAATCTTCCACATATTGCTTCATTATATCTCGTTATAAATTTTTCTTAGACGGTTTTTGGTAATCTTGTATAGTGTCATTCCACATATTCTCTAGAGTCTTGGTAGAGATAATGCATTTCGTTTTGGAGCAACTACTAAAGTGACGACTAAAATGCGCTTTTATAAACTGTCCGAAATTTTTACATCATTTATAAGCTTGGAAAGCTAACAAACTTTTTGTCGGGTTATCCGTAATAACATGCAAATGTGTGATGGATTTTGCATTCGTCTCTACAATCTTCTCCTTCTTCAGAAATCGGAGGGATTTGCTCATGAGTATCTATATCTAATGAGGTTCACCATCACCAATAATTGTTTGCCATCTCTTGTTTTCGACTTACCTTCTTTAATGGCTGTTGAGTTGCGAATGAACATTAGCGGCCCGGGCAAGACCCTTAAACTATGATTAAAGGGACCTTTGTAAGCATCACCTCATACCCAGTTTTTCAAATGAAGCCTCGGTTCGCGTTTAATGGGTACTTTTGTACTTGCAACACACAACGACAACAATTTTAACTAAGTTTTTAATGGGTTAAGATAAAATTCTCCAAAATTCATTAAATGTGGACAGGGTCATTGGAAACGGCATATAAAAAATTCACTTAATTCGCGCAAACGCATAAGGTACCTCCAGAAGGAGTTAAACCTTCATTCTTGAATATCTTTAAAAGCGCACGGTAGATTTTTCTTAAAGTCGTTGTTTATGATGGTATAATGGTCTATTGCATGTCCCTAAGAGATGGTACTCGACAGCCCAAAAACCGCGATATGGAGTACTATTATCGGATATACTCATATACCAAAAGAGTGGTGACTTTTTATAGACGCCTCTTCTCAAAGCTTAAAAGCAGTTCTTCTACATATTGGAACTAAATATCCGTCAGTACCAATTGCATTTGCCCACAATATGGCCGAAACTTATGAAAATATGAAGTTTATCTTAGATTTAGTCAAATACCAGCACTATCAATGGATAATATGCTGCGACTTAAAAATTGTGGCCATATTAACTGGCCTAAAAAAAGGATTTTCAAAGCACCAATGTTTTTTATGCTAATGGGAGGGCCGCAGAAAATATCTTTATTACTCGGACTACAAGTGGGATCCCCGAGTGACATTCCAGTTGGATTCAAGCTAAATTATTTGGCCGCCTTTATATATTAAGTTGGGTCTTATCAGAAATTATGAAGACAGCGAACCATTTTCAATTATTAGAAGGTGTTATATTATATATTATAACAGGTGTTTGTTGTTGGATTAGCTTTTAAAGCTATTGAGGCTGAAAATAAGGGTGCTATAACAATGATATAGAAAGCATCGACGATATTTAAAACTTACTTACCGGGATGTCTTTGAATGCCTTCAAGGATTTCCCAAACATGTCTGCATTTTGTAACTCTTGGGGCAATTTAATCATTTCCAGGCTTTGACATCGGTACCAAATGCCTTGTGTCAATATAAACCAGACTTTACTAATGCGTGGCAACCACGAAGATGGTAGAATTCCGGGAAAAACAGTTCCTTACCGAAAAGAAACACTTATTGCCTTCTGCCTGAAATAATGGCAATAATTTGATTTCATATTCCAACACACAATCCATATAAATATTATTTAAAATTTTAATAACTTTGCCCCTCTCTGTTCAGATGGTACAAAAAGTTCTAGCAGCGTCCATTAGGTTCCAAAGCCAAATGGCGACAATTTTTATGGTCATTCTCCCTTTAGCCCAAACACTCCTTAACGGATATGTTTCCCCATCTTCAGTCCTCTCCCCATATCCATCATCCACACAGATTACATATGTTTCGGAACGGTCTCAAATTGTAGTACAAATTGTACAGGGTATTCCCTACTGTAAATTAAATCTTTTAATGCTGATGAAGTTTGAAAAATTTCGTTCACAACTGATCAACTTGCAGGAACCCCACATGATTAGATCAAAGCAAGATACTAAGATATAGTCAATTTGACATAGGAAAAGGCAAATGGTTAAATTTTCACTCCATAAAATAATTTTACCAAACTTCATCAAAAAAAAATTTTTTATTTTTGACAAGGTGTAAATGACAATTAATTAATCTCTCCATGCTCTATTTGCCTTTAAGCCTTTGCTCAAAACTACATTCTAAAATAAATTGCTCGAGGAACATGTAAATTGAGGGAACATGGAATACGCTAAAAAAAAGGCCGTCATCTAGAAAGTGGACACAAGCTAAATGCACTATTATTATTCCAAGCCTTTGCTCAAAACTACACACTAAAATAAATTGCTCGAGGAACACGTAAATTGAGGGAACATGGAATACGCTAAAAAATCAGTGGACACAATCTACTGAAGCCGATGTAGACGATGGAGACACTGAGTCAACCATACTTGGTAAAATCTTAAACATTTAACATGCTTCAAGAGCTTATTCTTTTTTTTACAGAAAAAGTTACAGAAATGTGTCCCTTTTATGATCTGCTGTCAGACATATTTACCAATGTGGAATCATTCACGAATTGTGAGCCGGAACTAGAAATCCCCGGTCCTGTTGACAATTCAGAGGAACCATCACACGAAGCGCCGAGCTGATAGTGCACTCACTGTATCATGATCTATAGTGCTTAAGTGACAGCGAACAACTGAGTAATGTCGGTGTCGACTGAGCAAAGTTACTCTCTAATACTCATTCTCCATGACAAGGGTTGTTTACCTTGTCAAGTATATCTTGCTCCACGCCACCGAGTTGACCGTTCTATCGATAGATCTGAGCCGCTAGGCGCAGGGGAAGAAGTCTGTCAGCGCGGCAGTAGGACATTAGAGGACATTAGAATGCTCTTTTTCGATTATCGATGTTCGATTCGACATTCGATTTATATCGAGTTAGCTCCAAACAGCACACTGTTAAAGGAAAGCACACATTTTTATGCAGTTACAGAAGCAGACGATCAACTGGACTTTCGCTCATTCTACAAAAAGAAAAATGCATTGTTGTGAATTTTGCGCATACAAATGCAAAAAAAAAAAGTGATATGCAATACCAAACGAATAAGTGGGTTGTTTAAAATCTTTCCGCTCTCCTTCAAACCTGGAACAACATATAAAGTGCATTGTAACGCCTAAGCAGCGAGAGCCACTTAATCCTAATACCGAACAAGATACCAAGTCCTTTTCCCTTTTACAGCCTGCTTACGCCTTTACCTTTACATTCCTTTACAGATATGTCATTGAAGTTAAAAAGCTAAATAATTAACAAAATTTGGCAGAATTCTGGACGAAGGCGCCGTTTGGTACAATTGTAAATTTTTGGAGGAAAAAAATTGTGCTGAGCTTTTGAAACCAATTTTCTCCGCATCTCAGAAAAAAAAGATGCTGAATGATAAAAATTCAGCTAGTAAAATGAATCAAATACATTAATAATTTTTATTTTTTTACAGCTTTCTCCCATAAACAAGGCGGAAGAAGTTAGAGGAACCAAGTTTCCCTACTTTTTATCTAAACCAAATCTATCTCCGATGAGACAGTTTTTCAAAAATATGTAAACTTCATCCAGATTTTTTTGTGGGCAGTTTTAAGAATTCCGGACTGCATGGAACAAAAAACAATTTTTGACTTTTACACATTATTTGCATCATGACTAGAGCAAACTCACAAATAATTTCTGTGAGATGATAAATCACAAACACATTATTCGAGCATTTAGAGTGAATTCCAGTCTCTTTGGTTGGGCTATGACCCATTGAAAGCAACAAGGATATGTGAGCTTTTTACAGCTAAGAAAATTTATTGCATACTAATAAATACCGGCGAGGAGAATGTCCAGTCCCTTTTATCGACCCGTTAGGTTGGGGAAAGCCCAATGGCTAAAATATTGGACTATTTATGGGGGTCAGAACTTTTACGTGGGACTCGAGCAGAGTTCGAAATCTCCAGGTCGATCATTTGGTGAAGCTCTATGCTGCGGAAGAAATTGTGATTGTGTGAATTGTGAAAGAAGAGATTAAGATAAATTACAAATTCGCGCAGCTTATGCAAAAAAAAACTTTAACAAATTTGAGAAGCCACTGCCGCCTTATAGGGCATGCTCCGAGAAATGTGCCTGTTTCCTGTGCCCGTGCCTCGACCGTTGCAGACAGTGACTTTGTTGATACCACGGATACCGCTGATGATTCCCCCACGACCCAGAACGAAACCGGCCTATGCCCGAAGGCGCCGGATGTCACAATTGTTAATTTGTGGAGACTAAAAATAGTGCTAAGCTTTTGATCTCAATCCCCTTCTAATCTCAGAAAAATAGGTGTCCGAGATGAAATAAATCAAATAGTTAAAATTGAAAAAAAAAACTACCAATTAAATTTATAAAAACGTATGGGAATCTTCGATTTCATCATTCCAAAAGCATGGAACATACCCATTGTAAAAATGAGCCTATTATTTCAGCAGTGATTAAATATGAGAAAGAACATGAGTTAGAGAGAGAAATTTACATCTTGCTGAAATTCCAAGAACATTTTGAGTTAATCAAAAATCTTCAACAATTAAATATGAGCGCGATGGCCAAAATCCTTCGGATTTTTGAAGAAGGAGAAGATTGTTGTGGCGAATGCACAATCCATTCAATATTACTAAAAACAGACTAAGAAACATCGGTATCCAGATATTATGAAGCCAATAAGTATTATGCTAATAATCCATTAAATGGTAGTGTAAAACCTGTGGAAGTTTATATAACATAAAGTTGTACCACTTCCAATGCTAAATATTCCACATACAGATGTCTCTAATAGCAGAAAAATACATTCAAAAATTAAGATTATGCCACCCAACTCTCTGGAGGCTGTCATTGAAGCAGATGATTTCAAATTACACCAATATAAACTTATGGTATCTAGACCAAAAGTGGTCTACTTGAATAATGCGGCTAATACAAACACAAAGGCTTTCACATTGGCTCAAATCCAGACATATGAGACATTGGCCATATTCACCGGAACTGTACCCAGCCAAAAAAAAATTGGATAAATTCATAAATGCCATAATGTGTTCAGCCTTAGTGCTAAACAGTTCACAAAAAAAGAAATAAATAAATTTTTCTGAAAAAATTCAACAAAATTTCTCAAAAAAACAAAAAAGTTATTTTTGGCTTTCTTTGCGGTTATTTTTTTGGCTACCGCAGTCACTTATCTCTTTTTTGTAGAAAGGTAAGTACAAATAAGGCCATTACTGGGGCCTCTGGCCCCCTTCCGTTTAGTTCTGTGTGGTTATGACGCACAACGGAATAATGGAGAAGAATGCAAGGCTGCTAAATGTAAGCAAAGCTGCTGCCCGCCAAAATCGTGCTTCGCAATTTGATCTTGGGCGATCGTCAAGCCAAATTCATCTGAGCTCTGGAGATGAATCTTGTGAAGAGGTTGCAACTGGGGTTGCATCTGCCAGAACGCAAGAAGCCAATGCAAGTCATAATGATTTAATTGAACCGGCATTGTAAATGCAAATGCTACTAAGTCAATGTCAATCAAGGAGAAGATTCAAGGCCGTAAGCCTGTGCCTTCACAGCCTGCCCCTTCAAATACAGAATGGACGAATGTTCCCATTAAGCGTCGGCATGGGCATAATGATTTGCCAACCAATAATAAGAAGACAGTTATTAATGATGCTGCTAATATGAATCAATTTAATATCTTATCTGAGGCAGAAGAAATGGATACTGATGTAGTTATTCCTGAATCATCATATAAATTAAATTTCTACACCTTTACAATAATTGTTATACACTAACATAAGACACTAAATCCCAACATAGGGTGCCATGACATTCAAATCAAGTGTTTATAAAATATTGTTTGAATAAAACTCCCCAAATGGGGCATAATGTGTTCAGCCTTAGTGCTAAACAGTTCACAAAAATGCCATCTATGTATATGGACATTCAAAAAGCCTTTGATCGGGTCTGGCATGAAGGACTTAAATATAAATTAAGTATAGCTGTTGACTGAAGTTTTATATTGCATATTGTACAATTCTTTAACGGATGCGAGATTTTCGGAAAATAAGAAGCTAGGAAAAAGATATGTAAGGCGCTTGAGACAAATTTAAGCAAAATAGACCCCTTCAAAAATGAAATACTTTGATAACAATGCTTCTACGCGTCACATGACGATATGGTAGTTTCTAGAAGCATAGAAAAAGTAAGCACAAGTCCAACTTCCAAGTAAAGACTATTAAGAACAAAAGCTGAGAAAAAGAAAACGGAGATAAATGCTTTTGAAACGACTAATATCGTTGAAAAGAAAAGGAAAAACTAAGGAAGAATTAGAAATCTGTGGCTTGTTTATCTCTCATCTGACTATACAACAATCAAGCCTTCAATTTCACCTGGATCAGACAATATTCTTTAATATTGTGCTGATTTCTTTTACAATCCCCTTCTTAAGTTATTTAGTCTATATCTATTAAGTCTTAATTTTTTAAATTCATAAAAAAAAGGGTCTATTTCCGATATAAACAATTATAGAAGTATATGTAAGCTGTCTGACATACTTTTTTAATTCACCAAACGAGCCCATCAATTTGCACGCCTTGAGCTCCAAACGACAAGCCCAGTCTATCTAGAGTGCGAGGCCTAGAATCCGCTCAAACTTTAGCTCACGCAACGGTGAGCTAATGTCCCCATGTGCTCGCTCAGTTTGCTCGATACCTTCTCGATAGTTATCGATATTTGGAATGAGGGCGCCTTATTTGAGTAAAGTGTCCGTTAGCACTTTGAAACATAACTACTCAGTGCTGACAATACTTCAGAGACCAAAATTGCTAGAATTGAAAAAAAATTGTTAAAAATAGCTAAAACAAAAAAAAAGGTGATAAAAAAGAGTGCCACTGAAACTTTCACCTTCAGTTGAAACCGAAAGCCAGACCAAGTTCCAGAATTGGCCATTGGCGTACATATATGTTTCATGGAAAGTCGATGCTCCAAAATACTACACTGGGCTGTGGAGTCCAGCATATTCAAGTGCTCTTAGATGTAGTATGTATTTACACACAAAAGTTGCTTAGCTCCTTGCACAAACTCATCAATCGTCAAAGAAGAGTATTTCAGGTGTTGCTGCATTACACGATGAAAAACTTGAAACCTGTACCAGAGTAGGGGCTGTGCCAAAGAACTGAATCTCAGTACAGATTGACCCTTCAACCTGGCCGCCGCATTTCCAGGCAGAGGCAGAGTCAATTCTCCACTCGAAGAACTACGGCTAAAGATGAGAACCAACCATTTCACAGTTGTGTATTTAATAATTATACATGCACCAAATGACAATTGTGAGGCATAAATACATCGGCCTGTAATTTAACGCTGTATTGGTCATGTTGCTTTTAACAATTGGATGGGTTAATAATGCTTTAATGTGTGTGTGACAGTTCCAAAACATTTGTTCGAGGTCATCGTTGGAAAGAGCTGTCATTTGCACTAAGTCATTTGTATGGTTTTCGTAAAATTTCTTCAGAATATCACCAACAGTATCTAAATATTCGAAAGCTTCTAGTTCCATCACATGCAAAGTATCATTGGTTTCGGTTGGTGGGGCTTCTCGTGATTCTTGTTATGTTTCTAAGAAATTGTCTTCTGCTATAACCTTGTTTCGCAACATTTCGATGGACTTTTCTGCTGTTGGAATGCTGTGTAATTTTATTTTCCTCAAGAACAATTTTGCACTTCCCTTAAGGAGCATAAGTTTAATGGTAATCCATCCGCAACAACACACAGAACTAATTCAAGTTTTCCGTTCTCGCGCAGAGTGTCAATCACGTGAAGTTTTTGGAATTTCTTTCAAACATTGTATCATATGATATTTGTGGACATCTAGAGGTGGTTGCAATTTTGCAAATACATACGACCAAAAGATAAATTGGTTTTTTTCCATTGTAAATTATTTCATCTAAATGTATTTTGTACAAAGCGTTCGATTCCATATTATCGATGATACAATTCAAATTATCAAACGTGGCAAATGGTAATCCGAAGGTGGTCTGGGAGTGCATCACATTAGCGAACAGCTATGTGACTACCAATTGGCATATTATTAATTAAGAGATTTATGAATGCATGTAGAACAATTATTTCCATTCGAATGAATCATTAAGGGCGCGCGCACACATGTGGCTGAATGATGAGCTGGCGACAAAACTTTAGCCTTAACACATTAGAATTTTAAACGAATCTTTAAATTTCAAGAAAAGAGTCAAGGAAGTCGTTTAGCGATTTGATATTTGTCACTTTTTCTTTATTTTCTTGCTGCTTAGCGAAAGATTGGGCGTGTTCAGCAGAATAATTGATCCCTATAACAAAATTATGCATCAAATGGTTTCTGCTGAACGAATTGCAACATTTTTTAAAAATTCCGCGGGCGGTGAATTCTGAAATGGCGGCGTATAAACATTTGCGACCCGTGTTATAGTGAATTGTGCATATATAAAAAGCAATTGGGTTTAATTATTTTTGAGAATTTATTGTTATAATTTACAGCCGATCTTTGCAATCAATGCACAAAATGCGCATGCTTTTATCGATAGCATGCCTATCGATATATAATTACTATTGATGGGAGCAGTATCACATCTTCGATACATGCTCCTCTATCATGATACTTAAAATTGGCTATCATGATACCGCATCACTCGAGTTCAGCTAATTTATACTTGATCAGGAAGCAAGTTGTTCTGCTGAACAAGGCCATTGAATTTCATCAGAAGATGAACATGGTGCATAATCATTCATGCTTTTAATTATTAGTTCCTTTAGTGGATTATAGAATTCTGCTATACGATTATTTGCCTTTATCCCAAGATTCAGTTGTAGAAATTGGGCTTGAATATAAAAGGTTTGACCGATTTTCTAAGCACTTTTAAAATTTTTTACGAATATTAAAAAAACCAAATATTTGGTGCATGGAATATATATCGGAACGACAGCTATCGATAAAAATTACACAAGTCTTCCACATTTTTGGGGTATATACGATCTGGCAGCACTGATTTTTTTCGGTCGTTGAGTCTACGACCTTTACAAATTCAAAGTCAACTGCCATAACTTTGCATGGGCGGACGACCAGTCTCAGGCAAGAAATACCAAAAACCACAGATGAGAAAAATCTAGATATCAGGTTTGCTTAGTCCCACTTCGCTGTTAGCTGTGCTGCTATGGCGCTCAGGTTGGAACCTCGCCCTGTCTTGTTCTGTTGCGGTTTGCACCAGAGCATGGCTAATGGGTTGGAGTGAGACAGAGCTCTGACGGTTCGAGCTCGTGACGAAAACGGTTGCAGTCTGAAACAAAGCTTCGTTTGACTGAGCAAGCCTGCAGTCTAGATATTCGATGGTCGTTGCAAAAACTGTCGTATGACCGCAATGTAAACTGCGTATCATTTATTTTGTTGATTTTTAAGAGAGGCACTACATAATCAAAGCGTTGCCACATCGTTAGCTTGTGTGAATTGCAAGCTGTAATAAATTTGTCGGGCACACTGTCCCCCATGGTGAGGTGCGACGTACATCTAAAACATCTGTTGATCTTCACATAAACTTCTAGATTAAAATTTATATAATTTTGAAGAAAATTGGAATATTATCAGCTTGTTAAAACTATTTGAGTGAAATAATTTTTTTTTTTGCAATTTATCATGTCACTTATTCGATAGTACGTGCTCGTGAGTTTAGGCTCACATGCACATCACTATCATTGACCATTTACCTCGCACGGTCATACCGACTGCAGCCACACAGAAATGTTGGCAAACCGGCGTAAGTTATTTAAAACAATTAATAATTTTCCTCTAACTAATTTATCTTAAACATTTACATAGCCTCCCCACGTATCATTGATTTTGGCGGTAGCTATGCCCCCATTCAGGTGCAGTACTCGGACCCCAGAGTGTTTACCAAATGCAATAACTACGGCAATCGAGTGCCAGGTTAGTGTGACCAAAACTTAACAATAACAAAACATAAATAATCATCAATACTGTTTAGGTTTAAATTGGCATGAATTCACTGTTCTACATGCCAGGCAGCTAAGGTATTTGGAAAATCCGCAACAATTGATTCTTGATGGCCTTTTCAATGCTGTGGAAAATGAGGAATTCTATCCGGTGGCCTATCACTGTGGACCTCAAGCGGATACTTTTCTAGCCCGCAACTGTAAACCCGCCTTGGATAGACTTTTCAAAGCGAATCTCATGATTACTTTATCAACTGGAGGCACTATTCCTTTGAGCGTACAACTAAATGTGGCTCCGCATGGACCCAATCAAATCTCACCTCCCTTGATTGTTAGCCAGGTGGTGTCGCTACTAATGGACAATCTGGAGCAGCATGACAGTGTCAATGGTCTTTTGAATCTCAATCAATTTGGATCACATCCTTATTTTAATCATTTTGTGGTTAGTCTGTCTCATGTGCCCACATTTCAACATGTGTGCCAGTCTATATATCACAATAACGAACGTTTTCGCTTGGTCAATGGCTTCATTTTGGCCAATAATGAGCTGAGGAATTTGTCACCCTTGAAATTGTTTGGAGATGTGGATTATGCTTTGTTGGATTTAAGTGGAAATAAGGTGAGTTTTAAGGTGTTTTATGTAAATCAATTCTAACTTTAAATTTTGTAGATCAACTCTACTAATAGACTGTGTCAGGATTTGGAACGTTTTCGTGCCAAGGAACTGAAGCTGGCCAATAATCCTGTAACCAAAAAGAGCAAATATGCGGACAGCATGAAAACTTTGAAGAAAAACTTTAAAATTGTGGTGGGTTAGGGGGCAAGTGAAAGCTTTGTGTTGTTTAAAAATCTTTTGCTTGTTTTAGGATGGCGTTCCCATTGACAAGCTACACAAGTCGTATACCCCGCTTAACTATGAGATTGATTTGGTTTGCGATGGCATACGCATTGATTGGACCAATAAATGGGAACTGGCCAACTTTCAGGATAGCCAGGATTGGCATGCCTTTATGGTAAATTGGAATTTAAATTAATTACAAACTTGTTGCAATTTTTCTGAGCATGGGGAGGACATCAGCCGATTTAACCTGCTGAGCATAATGCATCATGCAGGAGGCCGATGAGACTAAGTCTACAGGCCTCCTAGGGGTGCCTACAGGCAATTCCTCTCTGCGAAGTAATACCTAAACGCTGTCCTGCTAGAGAAAATGGGTAAAGTGGCGGTCGCTAAGTGCGGCAACACGACTAAGGGCGCCCTGTCTTCGTCTTAATTGAGACATCTCCCTATATTATTTAACAATCTTAGATCCCAGCCCAGTTTCCTAATCAATTGCGTAGTTTGGCGTGTTTATCTGTAGTCGTTAAATTTTTAGTAGATTTTCCACTTCTTCTATAAGAAAGCCTTTATAACGCCAAGGTCGAGCACCGTATTAAGAAGTGGTGTATGTATGAATGACAGGGCGTTCAATTAGCTTCCAAGAGAGCATAACCTTTTCGTAATGAAATACACGATACTGAAGATATATTCATTTTTCTGTAGGTACTTTTTTCCCCAATCGAAAAACTAGCTTTTCCGCGATTTCTCGAAAACGGCCCCACTAAAAAGATTGTGAAATGGATTTTTTGGACTGAGCGGGCTGATCTACATAAGAAATTACTACTGTGAGGTATGGGGCTAGTAAATAAAAACTGACAAATCTAATTTTATGTCTATAGGACCATGGAGAAGAAGGCTAAGAAATGGGGAGTAGCTGCACATAAATCGAAGATCATTGGAGATAGTGCGTTCCTACAAATATTCGGGCGTCACAATATCCGATAACATGAATTTCTCGGATCACAAAAAGGGAAGCTTGGAGGAGCAAAAATTGCAATAAACACTTCATGGAGGACGTTGCTGAGTAAAATCAACGTGAAGCCAAGTTGCAAATGTAAGATGTTTCAGGCAACTTTAAAAAGCTTCATGTGTTATGCTGCTGAATTTTGGGGTTTTCTCAGATTCGACGATGTTGAACTTTTGTTGAATATTTTCATCAAAAAAGAATTCAGACTACCGCAGAATACGCCAAATTACGCGATTTATATTGAAACTGGCCTTCCAACTCTGTATACTTCTTGAGAAAAGTCAGTTTTTTGATGATCATTTCAAACAACTGCGGGCTTAACTTTGACTGGGACAATATACAAGGATGGCATCATACACAACCTGAAGTCATAAAAAGGCTTTGTGAAGATGAGCGTGAACTCTTTATAAGCCGAGCTAGACAAATCACCGAATGGTACTCATATACAAAAAGCTGACTCACAACCTAGGTCAATCAAACTTTTTTCAAGCTAGCCTAGGAACAAACTCTATTAGCAATATTTTTAAAGCGAGATGCGAAATGATTGCATTAAACTTTAGGCCATACAGAAGGGACTTGGATGAAACCTGCGGCCTGAGTAATATGCGCGAGAAGGAAAATGTGGAACATTTTATCAGTACTTGTCCTATCCTTAAAGAGGTGCGATATCAGCACCAGAGCGGGCAAACAAACGAAACGTTTAACGAACCGTTCGCGAAAGCCAAGGAACGATTCATTTGTTTTGTAGCTGTTACCTCTAGTGAGGGAAAACGAAACCACTAACTTTATATTGCCGAAGAGCGCAAACGAAACGATTGGAATATTGTTCTTCCGAAAGCTGCACTGCCTTGAAACGTTCGGAACGACAACAACAAAGCTGAGAGAAACAAAGAAGTAAGCAACAGAAAAAAACAACAACAATACAAATACAAATCGAGCAGCAAACGTTTCCGAAATATTCGCGCTCGTTGCATATCGTTCCGATTCCCTTTGTCCGCAAATCAAGATGAGAGCATTTCGCTTTACGTTTAGTTTGCGTTGACGAACGCAAACTGAACAGAACTCATTTTGTGTTACAGTTACTTTTCTCGGGTTTTGTTTGTGTTTCGCTCTGTGCAAAGAACGAAACGAAACGATTCAGAATCGTTTCGTTTCGTTTGTTTGCCCGCTCTGATCAGCACTTCCATCGCATCACTTTAACCAAGTTTGAACTACAAAGAAAATTGGTGCACCCTATTCTTTGTTTACAAGAATAGTAAATTACAGTTAATTCGTGAATACACTAGTAGTTTGAAATGATTGATTTGGTCCCTTTTCATGGATAAGATAAGTTGAAAAGTTTTGCAAGCGGCACATATAAGAAGTCTGTATACTTTTTATATGGACGTTGACGTACAATGCGCAGTACGTTCAAGTGGCTCATGCGACACCAAGCCAGGGCCTATTACGCGCGAACCGCAGGCAAAATAGTAGCCGAGCCGACCGAGAGGCGGAGACACAACGTATGACACGTAATCGCGAAGGAAAAACGTAAAGTAATGTCAACTTCGGGCTAAATATGTTAAAATAGTTGTTTTTAAGGCAGGAAGAGAAGCTTCCGAGTTGATTACACGGTAGAGTTTATTGTAATCAGCACAGAGAACACGAAAAGGTTCATGCAAAGCATAGTTAGTGTCTAGTTAGTGTCGGTCTAATAGGAACGTTGAGGTTAATTTGGCCAACCAACTCAGATGAGTCGATATCACCATTAATCAATCTATGAATAAAAATTACACCAAGCATCACTCTACGGTTAATGAGGGAGGGAACGTTAATCAAAAGTAGCCTACTAGAGTATGACGGTAAACGGACCTCAGGAATCCAGTTTAAGCCACGAAGAGCAAACAATAAAAACTGCTTTTGCACAGATTCAATTCTATCTTGATGGGTCGAATATGGCGGAGACCACGCACAAGATCCGTACTCGAGTATAGGACGTACAAGAGAAATGTACAAAGTTTTCGTCGTATATGGATCATCAAATTTCTTCGACCAGCGCTTAATAAACCCAAGAATACTCCAGGCCTTACAAACAGTTGCCGTTATATGAGAGTCAAATTTAAGTCGGTGATCAAGAATTACCCCAAGATCATTTACCTCATTGACTGAATCATTCAAACACTCTAGTGGGACATTATTAATCATATAAGAAAAGAATTGTGGTGTGGTTCTATAAAATGTCATAACCTTACACTTGGAACTGTTAAGGTTTAGTAGGTTATGTTTACACCAAGAATGAAATGCATCCAAGTCAGTTTGCAAATTAAAGCAGGAAACCAAATCATTATATATTAAACATCATCGGCGTACATAAGCACACGAGAGTGAGTCAAGACTGACGGAAGATCATTTATGAAGAGTGTAAAAAGCAATGGACCCAAGTGACTACCTTGGGGTACACCAGAGGTAACCTGGATTGGTTTGGAATATGAATTACTGAAAAGAACTTTTTGTGTTCTAGAACTAAGGTAATCAGAGATCCAAATAAAAAGTTTGGTTGGAAAACCAATTAAACTCAGTTTGTGAAGCAGCAAGCAGTGATTGACAGAATCAAAAGCCTTACTAAAATCAGTACAAATCACGTCAGTTTGCATATTACATAAGAATCCTTTGATCACTAATGATGTAAGCTCTAATAAGTTAGTTGTAGTGGATCGACGCTTTACAAAACCGTGTTAATAGGGTGAAAAATTTCGGAATTGAAGAGGAATTGACTGAATTGGAATTGATGCTGTTGAAGTATGTCTTTGATTTAGGATATGTAGAGACAGCATAGTTGGATATAATTTTTTTTTGGAAATGTCAGAGTCGTTGTCCACCGTTGAATTGTATAAGGCTAGGGAGTGGGCGGGAATTGAAAGGATTTTCTTTAAGCTTAGACAAAGATGTATAACTTTTTTGGGTCATACTGAAAGCCCAACTTACACCTGACCAAGTAGAACTTATATCTATAGAGCATTTTGAGTTAAGAACCATACATTTTGGGAATGTCCTCTCGGGATACAGATTTTTAAATAATTTTTTGGAGCCGACTTATTATATTTTTAAAAAAAAAGAGTGTGTGTCATGAGACGCACGGTACGAGCGAAGCTCTTTACGATGAATCCGATTTAAGTAATGAAAAAAGACACATTTGGATTCTGTATAAATAAATGTTAAATTATCAAATATTAGGTCACTCTAAAATCACTGTAAAGTCACTGTTAAGTCACTGTTAAGTCGCTCTTAAGTCACTGTTAATTCACTGTTAAGGCCCTGTTAAGTCACTGTTAAGTCACTGTTAAGTCACTGTTAAGTCACTGTTAAGTCACTGTTAAGTCACTGTTAAGTCACTGTTAAGTCACTGTTAAGTCACTGTTAAGTCACTGTTAGGTCACTGTTAAGTCGCTGTTAAGTCACTGTTAAGTCACTGTTAAGTCACTGTTAAATCACTGTTAAGGCACTGTTAAGTCACTGTTAAGTCACTGTTAAGTCACTGTTAAGTCGCTGTTAAGTCACTGTTAAGTCACTGTTAAGTCACTGTTAAGTCACTGTTAAGTCGCTGTTAAGTCGCTGTCAAACAAAGAACATTATAGTTAGCACAGTATAGCATAGCACAGAATTCACAACTTGACCTTAATGCAGCCACTCTTTGCACCCCCAATCCCCGCATACCCACTATACCCCACCCGACCAACCCCAGATCCCCACTAGATCCCCATCAGATCACCACAAGATCCCCACCTGATCCCCACCCGATCCCCACCATATCCCCACCAGATCCCCACCCGATCCCCACCAGATCCCCATCAGATCACCACAAGATCCCCACCTGATCCCCACCAGATCCCCACCTGATCGCCACTAGATCGCCACCGGACTTCCACCAGATCCCCACTAGATCCCCACCAGATCTCCACCTGATCCCCACCTGGTTCCCATCAGATTCCCACCAGACCTCCACCAGATCCCCACCAGATCCCTTCCCAATCCCACCAGATCCCTACCAGATCCACACCAGATCCCCACCAGATCCACACCAGATCCCCACCAGATCCCTACCAGATCCACACTAGATCCCCACACGATCCCCACCAGATCCAAACCTGAGCTCACAAGGTCCCTACCAGATAACTACCACATGACCACCAGAACCAAACCAGATCAGCACCAAATCCGCGCCAGATCCTCACCAAATCTTCACCTGATCCCCACCAGGTCTCTACCAAATACCCATCACTTCCCCCCACTTCCACCTCACACTATCCAACTCCACACACAACCCACCTGCTACTACGCGGTAATGGTAAAAGCTGCTGATTTTGCAAATACAAAATATAAAACACAAAATCAAAGACATACCCCCAAAGAATCTGTCGCAAAGACATACCCCCAAAAAATCTGTCGCAAAGACAAAATTTTTCAAGATTCACTTCCCAGTCTGACGTCCGTAAAAGAGCTTCGCTCTAAAAACATGGGGGAATATAATATTACAAATATTTGATATCTCTATTTGAAAAATTCAAATGGAATTGAGAATTTTAACTTTCGGTTACGCTTCCGGTTTGATTTGTTTTGATACCCTGGGGGCGACATGCATAATCAAGACTTCGAAGGCAGTGTACAATCTACAATAAAACATAGTACATATTCCCTAGAGTCTTAATTGATTAATTTGACTTGTTTTTGATGCGTAATAATATTCATTATCATATTTTCATTCCACTTTTAGATACCCGATGCCCATCATGAATTTGTTAAGGAGGTGCTCTTTGACTATTTCTTCATTTCGGTAAATCAAACTCTGAGTCAGTTTTATCCCTGTTACTACAAGGTAAGCCTGACACAAAACCACAAAATGTTACGCCTTCTCATTAAACTTACTCCCCCTTCCAGTACGAGAACGACGAACATTCATTCATAGTGCGCAATTGCTATGATCAAATTTTCCACCTGGTGCAAGAATGCAATTTGGAATTGAAAATACCTCAGCTGGTGGCTACTGAAGATGCCCCCCAGGTGAACCTAGAGCGCTCCATACCATATTATTTGCGCATGAATGTCAGTCGCTTCAAGCCCAGTCATGTGGATCCACAGGAACGGATTGACAAAGCCATACAAAAATGTTTCATAGCCGGCGAACGTATGCTCAAACTGGATAGTTTTCAAAAAACTGAAGGCTTAGAGAGTTTGGTGGTCAACTTGAGTTCACCCAAAATTGTGTCAAATATTTTGCAACGAGCTTCGAGTAAATTCATGAATACCTGCACCGAATTGCATTTGTGTCATAACAAAATAATGAGACTGGATGCACCACGTACCATTACCCTAATGGCTAATCTAAGAGCCGTTGACTTGGCTCACAATTGGATACACGATTTGGAGGAAATCAAATCGTTAAATATATTGCCCTTAAAGTCGCTACGTTTGCATGGGAATCCTTTGTGCCGTAAATTTAATTTACCCAATGAATATGTCACGGCGGTGAAAGAAATTTTCCCTTTACTGTCCACGCTGGATGGAGTGCAATTGTCCCAGCAACCAGCGGGTCAGGCCATGCAAAAGAACTTCCTGTGTGATACGGCAGCCTATGAAATGGTGGGAGAAGTTTTTCTGAAAAATTATCTCAAGGAATTCGAACAGGCGGAGGAGCGAGCCAATTTATTGAAATATTATACAGATGAAAGTATGTTTACGATGACCTGCAGCTATGATATGAAACGTGCAGGGGTAAACATGTCTAGTCAGTTGTTTAAACGCATTGCCAAATATAGCACACATTCAAGAAATATCAAAAAACTGTCGGATTTGACGCGTGCCATTAATGGTGTACATGTGGGTGCACAGGATATCATAGGCATACTCATGCAATTGCCCAATGTGAGTCATGATTTTGTGTCGTTGCAAACGGATGTTTTGCATTATGATAGCAAATCGGCCATTATTAATGTAATTGGCTTGCTAAGAGATGAATCGCCCGGAAGTAGCTATGAAACGCATCCCTTGTATTTGGAATTTAGCAGACAGTTTGTACTGAAAGTGGATGCCACCGAATTGGTAAGGGGGAATGGGGGAATTAAGGAACTATAAAACAAATTTTGTTCTTCTTGCCCAAATAATTTCTAAACCACTTTTGAATGTATTTTCAGGGCATAGGCAAAAAGGCTCGTCGTCTAAAAATCATCAATGAGCGTTTCAACATAATGAATCCATCGCAAACACAAATCAAAAATGCCTTCAAAGTTGATTCATCGGCCATAAATAATCCACCCACCTCAACTCTAAACGAAGATCCCATTAATGTCAAAGAGCACAAGCTATTGCTATTCCATGAAATTACCGGTTTGCGTTCGACTTGGTGCACTCGTATTGTGGAATCAGCTGAATGGGACTTCGAGCGAGCTCTCCAAGAGTTTCTACGCATGGAGGAGAACAATGAGATACCAAATGAGGCCTTTGCCTAGGACCTTAATTTTAATACGTCATGTGATTTTTCCCAAAGTACTTGAGACTGAACTTCAGTGTGCAGTTAGAATTGACAAACCAAATAATAACCAAATCTTAGATTAGTTTTTTTTATACAGAAATGAGAAAATAAGAAAATTGTATTTTGTATATTTCAAGAACAAAGCAATCATTTCCAATCCTTGCCAAAAAATTACAAAAATGTGCAGAAATCTCAAATTTATATTTAGTAGAATAATAATCTTAAGTAATTCTCCAAGTGCCTTTCCAACAAATGACAATTATTCTCATAAATCTCGAATATTAACTTAGTTAGGGCCTTTTCCATATATTATATACTGATTTTTGATTAAAAAAAAATACAAAAAGTTAAAGAATTTTGAATAAGGGACAGCGATTGGCACTTTTTTTATAATAAACTAAAGTGAAAACTTTACACAAGAGTAAGTACGGTTTCAAATCAATCCTAACTTCAATAATATAATGTCGAATTTATTTCTATTTCCAGAACAAATTTGATACACAGAAGATAGGAACATGGCGGACTCTGACTTGATATCTATCTATCTTATCTGCCCCAATAATACAAAGTCAAAGGTAAATACGATCTAAAAGACAGTCGCAGAGACGAACCTCGGGCTGAACACAGAAAAACATTTTTCATTTTTCAATATTTTTTTGATCTACATTGAGGCCCGGCCTGTCAACGATGAGACACCGAAGAAGAAAGATCCAACATCTGCTACGGTTGAGACACTTGAGAGCTGCAACTCGAAGTCACTGATAGCGAGAGAGAAGGCACTGCGAAGGGTACTGCGCCCCAACTGTAGGCACCGTTTACTCCGACGGGGATCAAATGTCCATCCGAATTGAAAGTCGGCAATGTATCCATTGAGGACACCCAAAATCGTTGACAACACCCTCGTTAGGATGAGATAGGGACTTCAACAAGATAGTTGAGAGTTTAAACTCCTACCTCCCAACAGTCTCTGCAAATCTGGCTGGTCGAAACCTGTATCTCTCCCCTGGAAAATCCAGCTCAACTATCTTCTCTACCTAGACCAAGATAGTGAACACTCAGCTCAACGTCTCTGTGTATGGAGGAACAATTCCCACTATCAAATACCCAAAAATTCTGAAAGTGACTTTTGACAACCTTTTCTTCTTTGCGAGGCGCGCAAAGTTAGAGAAAGGAATAGGGCCCGCAAGGCCATAGCTGGAAACTCCTGGGGAAAGGAGTAGGAGACACTGCTGGTCACATATAGGGCAATAGGGCGTGTTCTGAGCGACTATGCGGCACCAGCATGGACTCACAATGGGGATATGTCCAGCGTGCCCAAAATAAATAGTTTAAAATTTTACAGGGTTTGTACCAACGAGGAATCCCTAAGCTTTCTCACTGACACAATTCTGGAGCAATAATCGAAATCTACAGAGGCATCTCGTTTATGAACTGTGGAGCAAAAATAATAATAGGAGTCTTGTATGATAAAAATATGTAAGTCATTGAACGAATATCAGGTAGTATTCCACAAGAAGTACTCTACAAACTACAATATTTACAATCTTGCATCAAAAGTCAAAGTCAGGTTCTCAGAAAATAAGAAATCGTACGCATACTTTGTTGATTTTAAGGCTGCATTTGATAGAGTTCCAAGACAGCTATCGATATTTGAACCGCACTCAATCGGAGCGCCAACGAAAATAGTGACCTATATGGAAAAAAGTTAACGCAGTATGGAACGGAAGCCAGTTTTGAAACCTATAATGGAGTTAAGCAGGGATGCTTGTTATACCCTTTACTATTCGCAGTATGGAACGGAAGCCAGTTTTGAAACCTATAATGGAGTTAAGCAGGGATGCTTGTTATACCCTTTACTATTCGCATTATATATTAAAGATCTCCATGAAAAATTAGGTGGTGGCCCTAACATAAACGAATTAAATATCAGGCTTCTTTTATATGCAGACAATATCGTCCTCTGGCTGACACTCCAGTCACATTTCAAGATATGGTTAATCATCTTGGGCGTTATTGTGGCTTATGCGGAATGGAAGTAAATAGGCTGAAATCGGAGATTATGCTTTTTCGTCAACGAGGTGCGACTTCCGCACATTCTGTCAAATGTAAGCAGAACAGAGAGAAAATATTTTGGTACAACTGCCTGATGAGGTATATCATTCGGAATGGTGCAATATATGTGTTGATATACTAACACAAATGAAACTTAATAGGTCAAATCAATAAGTTTACAGTGCAAGAGCCAGCGAAACTAGGATTTGCAAATACCTTGACCATAACAAGGGATCTGAATTCTGCTGCGAAAACTACCCACACAAGAAAATATCTTCGCGTAGGCCTTCTGCTATTTAATAGTATACAATCTGTATAACCTCAATGAAAATGAGACGATGATACATTTTATTGAAAGATGCCCTGTGATCAAAGAATTTAGATGAAGATATTTTAAAAAGACATTTTTAACCGAGGTCTAGATCAAACATGTTTTGAATGGAAGTAATGTTGAAAATTGGTAAAAACTTGCAAATTACATGGAGCATGCATTAGTGTATAGAAAAAGCCTAATCGAGGATTTTTTTTGTTTTCTAGTTTGTCATTTAATGTCAATCTTCATGTTTTTATTATTTACATTCACTTAATTAGCTTCTTCGTTTTTTTTTTGTCAAACGAGTGCTCCACCTACCTCAGTACTCCCCCAACTGTGCAATACTTTTAGAAACAGGACTTCCCACCATGTCACAGTGTATATTATACAAATTCATTTCGACTAGTTTACCAAGACCATGCGAATGCCACCCACTTGTCTTCCAAGAGTTGTTTCAACGTATCTGCTAGAGACCAAAACGCTGTTTATTCGCACTTGGGAATCCATGGCACTGGAACATAACATCGAATGCAATCTGAGCGATTACAACACATGGAGCGTTTGTCAAGCTTAGCTTCTACAAAGTATTGACCACAGAGAGAGAGAGAGAGAGTCAGTTTCGAAGCAGAAGCTAGAGCAAGTCAGTCCCGCATCACCTACAGCCAATTACAGTACAACCTTTCGAAGCATATCCGTTATTTTCCGAGCGAGAACAGAATTGATGAGTCTAAACCAGCGTTGGCCCTCGGTTCCATCCCAGGGCCGAAAACATTTCCCTATTCACACGTACATTACCCGAACGCTTGCCGAAGCTGACACCGAGAGAGTAAGACAGCGTCAGAGAGTTCGAAGCGATTAGGTCGAAGCAAATTCACGGAGGCTTGTTTTTACACACTAATACACTCTCACTTTTTGGCCTCGCTCTCGCTGGCCATCGCTGGTCTAAACTATACCCCGTATAGTACCATGCCCAGCCAATGCACACTCTGCAATACCGGAGAGAGAGAGGACACTGAACACTTTCTTGCCCGGTGCCCCATACTAAAAGGGTTCTGCACTTGCGAAAATCAACACTGTCGCAGCCGGAATCACACGCACTGCTAAATAAAAGCAATTGGCGCTCCCTTACTACCTACTTGCGGGATCGCCGAAGCTTCCTTATGGACTACGGTGATATGTGATCTGGAAACAAGAAAAGCATAGAGTCGTATTTTATTATCTATTCAAATTTTTCAAACCGATCTTAGTCATTTCTTTGGCGAATCGATAAATAATCTTTATAACAAAATATCTATATGTGAGGTTTTTTCTAAATAGTGTGGGCACAAGGGGGGCTTGGCAACCTGTGTCAATAAAATTTATCTACCTGCTAGTACAAGAAGCATTTGTCCCATACATGTCAAATCTCTATCTCTTATCATGTTAGAGATCTGTATCTGTGACTATCTCTGGCATTACATTTTTTTTATCTTATGACTTTTCGACAGAGCTATCTAACAAAAAGGTGACAGTTTTGTTTGAAATTACGAGTTAGCGGCCGAGTTTTTCAATCGAAAGTTTGCCATAAAAACGAAATATGCAATATTTTAGTGTTTCCAAGTGATAACGTCGCAGCATCTAGCGCTTTAGTTTAATTCAATTGCATTTCAGTACGTGGCGCAGTTGGCGGTCATTCTATTTGACAGCTTAGCAAATATTTTTGTTTCTTTTTGCAATTGATTTCCAGAATCTATTTCTAAGGAAAATTGTGGATAAGTGATAACTTTGTGTGTGATATACCAAGGGTTGTCGTTTGAGTCGTTTAAAGTTTTATATTTGTTGCAATGCCAAGTAGAGGTCATTATAAGATTGGTCGGCGTTCTCAGAATGCAACGCAAAATCGAAATGTCGGAGTATTTAATGGGAATCAGTTTGCATTAGAATGTTTAAAAATCGTACATTTTTATTATTCTCGCAGAGCTTATATATTCATTATTATTATAAACGATAAATTTAGCAATCAGTCAGCCTGTCAGGCTCAAAATGAATTATGATGGGTTTTCTCAAAGCTTTTTTTTATCAAGGGGCAACACAGAACTCTCTAGAGAATTGTAGACCGCAAATACCACGAAAACCACGAGCTTAGTTAAATATTCAAACAAACCACCGTTACTCGTAGAGTAAAAAGGGTGTACGAAAGTTGTGCAAATGTATGTAACAGCCAGAAGGAATAATTTTTCTGCATATAAAGTATGTAAATATTATTGTTTAGCTTTAACAGCCAAGTCGATATCACCCTGTTCGTCTAGACACCTAGACTTCAGAGACAAAAAGAGCTAGAGCAAACAAATTTGAAATATAGACTCGTATTGTCTGCAATTAGATCAAGTTTGTTTTACGGAATGAATTGAACAAAACATTTGCTATTTAAAAATGTTGCAATTAAGCTCTGTTTTGTGTTGATAATATTGAATTATAATTGAACAATTGACCTTGAATCAGCCAGATGTCAAACTCGAAGAACGCATAAGCATATACAAATCTCTAGAGATTTCTTGAACAATCAAATTTAATAACCGCAAAAATTTACGAAAAAAAAACGAACTTGTATGAATATTTTATAGCCTAGTTCCTTTGACACACATATACTTATTCACATATACATACTTATTCTCAAATTTTGGTGATTTCACTGGATGAAAAGTAAACGGCAACAACAACTGGGGCTTTAAAACTGCTTGGTTTTAGGCACACAAGTCAAAATTCATGAACAAAAAATGAATGTACATTAGGGCGCAGATTTTATATTTGGAAAAATGTTAAATGTAAGCACATACTGATACCCCCTTAAACAATGCGTTTTCGTGTAAAAATGGCATAACAAGACAATTTTTTGAGAAAAAAATTAGTCTAGGGTCTGCGACTTGGATACAAAGTTTATCACTCGTACGTACTGTTGCCCTTGGCTACAAGTTTTTTTTTTTTAAGTAGTTGGCTTAGACTTGGTTTGAATTCATCGTGGGACGAAATGACAGCTTTGGCTTTTCTAGATGCAGAAACTTTGTAACCCGATGAATTAGTCTTCAGAATTTTAATGCGAAAGCCAGAGAGTATGCTCATAAGCGAACTCAGCGAAAATATGAACGCTAGCGTTGAGTAACGGAGAGTGTCTAAAATTGTGAAGTAATACTTAAGGGTGATCCCGCGAGGTATGAGGTACTGTACTGGTCAGCAGTTTCTTTATAAGATTTTCATCCCCTCCATGGCGATCCCATGGAAACAAAAAAAAAAAACACAATCTCTTATCAATTTTCAACTCTGGTCTTTAGTTTTTTCAGCGCTCTTATGCGAGAGCAAAAAAAACCCCAAAGGACCAATTAAACCACACATGGGTTTGTGAGTCACACGTAGTACATAAGCGTTTTGGGCAAAAATTTGTGTGGGGTTTTTGGCGCTTTAGAAGCAGAGATTGAGAGCGCAAAAGTTTACCATTTAAGGTTTTTGAGTTGTACAAAATCACTTTCATTTCGAACCCCAACGCGAACGGTCCTGTGTGTGCGCATTGCAGTTCCAGGCAATAGTTGAATAACGTACAAGTCGGTACAAAAAATTCAACAAAATTGCATTTGAAGAAGGTGTGTGTGTGTGTTTGTGTTAAAGAATTTTAAGTGGAGTTTAGTAATTTGATTGATCAAGTTTCAAAGTTTTATATCAAATAAAATTTTCCGGGCATTTCCACACATTGGGGTAGATTTTCCGACATTTGAAAATCACATTTCAAATTATTTCGTACTCTATGCTTACAAACCTACTTTCTAGTAAATCTAGTGAATATAAGTCTTTTTGGTATTCAGAATTTTTCAGAAATGTGATTGGGTAAAATTTTCCAACATAGGAAAATCCTTTTTTTTCATGAAAGGTATAAAAAAATTTTTTTCATAATTTTTTAAAAGGACTTTTTTCCTGAAAATTTGAAAAAAATTGCAAAGCTCTATCTTAAACCGTTTTCGAGTTATTAAAAATTTAAAAAATTCACAATATTACACTTTTAAGCATAGAACATCCACAAAAGAGATTCAAAAAAGCTCAAATTTGAGATTAAGCTTCTCTCAGAATAAGCTCCCTTTTGGGCCAACTATCATCCAATTCAGAGACATTAAAGTGAAGTTTGAAAATGGAAAACGAGTAAGGAGGAGTTGACAAAAAAAGTCAATTAAAAAATTTTTTAAAAATGCGAAATTTGCCAAGTTTAAAATATAAAAATAATCTTTTAAAGTATTCGAATTATTTTTTTATTATTTTCGTATAATCTCCTATAATTCCAAAGAATTCTTATAACAAATTTTTAAAGTACAGACAATTTGGAAAGACTTGATTAAGAATAGTAGAAGAAATTACAGAAATTGGTAATTGAGACCAAATTTAAGCCAAACATGTCTCAATCATTTAAGAATCTAGTTTTGACATTCGGAGACCCTAGGCTGACTTCGAGCCAAGGCTTTGCTGTTGTGATTTTTTATAAATAAAAATTTTTATAATTTGTTTTTTTTTTTCAACAGTTTCATCAAAATGCATTGGCTTTTATTATTACCATTGATGACCCTGATGGTCGTTGCTGCCCAGAATGATTATTGTTTTAGCACTGATAAGGAACATCCACAGACCAAACAATTTGGTTCAAAAACTGCCTATCAAGCTATCAAGAGTTCCCATATTTTTCAACAATATAATCTGACGACTGGCTGTGAGGCCAAAAATATATGGATCTTTCATAGACATGGCACCAGATTTCCCGATGAGGAAGGCATAAAAACTCAAACTCTTTTGGAGGCGGTAAGTGTTTGGGATATTGTTAAAAATTTTGGTTTTCTTTAAAAAAGTGTGTCCTTACAGCTACGCGATCAAATTGTGAAAAACTATGACACTAATCCTCCTAAGAATCCTTTATGCGCTAAGGATTTGGAAGGCATACGAAATTGGAAAGCAAATAGCAGCATTACTAAAGACATGGATGAGTATCTGACCAGTCAGGGTTATGAGGAATTGCGTGGCACTGCCGAACTGTATCAAAAGTTATATCCCAATTTATTGCCCAAGAAGTTTGATAATACCAGCTATGAGGTAAGAATTTATGACATTTATTATTAAGCAAAGAATGCAACATTTTTTTTCTTATTTCACGCACATGAAATGAACAAAAAACCGCTCAAAATATTGAATTTGACAATGTTACTGTTACTGTGAATATCAATTACACTATGCAACAATTTTTTGATCCCGGCTTCTAAATAGTTGATCCTTATGTAAAATTGCACGCTGAATTCAAATCTGCTCTCAGATATGTCAAAAGTAGAACGGCTCTTGAGATATCGCGAAATTTTCAATTTTAGTGTTTTGAAAAAAGGTAGGTCTACTAATGTGCCATTTTCTCTGATTGTAATCCACTGATATGTATAAACTGGAACCAAAATTAAAGATAATAAAATTATTTCTTAAAAAATCGACAGTTGTTGTAAATCCAACCATAAATGACGAAGTTATGGCACTTCAAAGTTGGATTTTTGAAAAATTTTTGATAATTTTTAATTTTTTGCTGCCTTTCATTAAGTTTTTTTCAATCTTACCATAAAAATTGCTCAGGTCTCAGATATTGACAGGATTGGGTAGTTTTTAACGAACATTTTTTGCCCTTGGTCATCGAAATCGGATGAAAAATAAACGCTATATTCACAATTAAGTAAACATACCTCTGTTTGATAGTATTTTTTGCTAGTTTTTTCAGTATAAAAATCACATCTTAGCAAGCCAAATAGGAATAAAAGTTGAGCATTAGGAGTTTTTATTGCAGTTCAAGGTTGGATAAAAGTACTCAAATGATGTAGACCGCTTTTGTTTTTTGTGCAGACTGTGTGTTTCTCGCAACAAGAACCAGCAATAGTCTCCCATCATTGCCGGATCCCACTTGCCTTGGTAGCGAAACTCCATCTGCTGCATTTGCTGATGGAAGCGTTCGCCATGCTCGTCGCTTTCGTCGCCTAGGTTGTCCGGGAAAAAATCCAAATGGGAGTGCAAAAAGTGAACTTTTATTAACACTTTTAAAATAAAAAAAAATAAAATTGGTAAATATAAAAACTCGATGAAAAACAGACTGAGATTATACCAATTTTTTTGTAGTTTTCCAATAAATCATCAACAATTTCTTTATAGTCCTCACTTCTTTTGTTTCCGAGAAAACTAGACACTACTGCGCAAAATGATTCCCATGCTTTTGCCTCGTCTGCTGATAGTGCCGAGTAAAATTCTCTGTCGCTCATTAGCCTTTTTATTTGCGGACCCACAAATACGCCTTCTTTGATTTTGGCGTCAGAAAGTTGTGCGAATCGTCGTTTTAAAAATTCAAATGCCGCAAAATTTTCATTTTTATGGAGAGCTTTAACGAAGTTTTTGAAGAGACCAAGATTAATATGCAACGGAGGAAGAATAATTTTGTCCTTTTGAACTAGGGGCGGAAATTTTACGTTATCTTCTCTGACTACAAAATTGGCCCTGACATCCCAGTCTTTACCCAAGTAATGTTGGCTGCGATCTCGGCTGTCCCATCTGCACAAAAACAGCAATGCTTTGTCCATCCTTGTTGCAAGCCTGTTACCATTGCTCAACTTTCAGATCGGCACAGATTTTCCACTGGTGAACTGCAATACAAACTCCTAATGCTCAACGTTTATTCTTATTGAAAAAACTAGCAAACAATACTCTCAAACAGAGGTATGTTTACTTAATTGTGAATATAGCGTTTATTTTTCATCCGATTTCGATGACCAAGGGCAAAAAATGTTCGTTAAAGACTACCCAATCCTGTCAATATCTAAGACCTGAGCATTTTTTATGGTAAGATTGAAAAAAACTTAATGAAAGGCAGCAAAAAATTAAAAATTATCAAAAATTTTTCAAAAATCCAACTTTTAAGTGCCATAACTTCGTCATTTATGGTTGGATTTACAACAACTGTCGATTTTTTAAAAAATAATTTTATTATCTTTAATTTTGGTTCCAGTTTATACATATCGGTGGACTAAAATCAGAGAAAATGGCACTTTAGTAGACCTACCTTTTTTCAAAACACTAAAATTGAAAATTTCGCGATATCTCAAGAACCGTTCTACTTTTGACATATCTGGGAGCAGATTTGAATTCAGCGTGCAATTTTACATTAGAATCAATTGCTAAAAGTGCGGGATACAAAAACTTTTTAAATTTTGTGACATAGTGTTATAGAGCTTTAAACAGGCTCTAGGTCAATAAGTTAAGTTGTCCTTGGATATGAAGACTGGTTAACTATATAGCTGTTTCATGAATCTTCACAATTTAATCATCAGCAGTCTTTGCCTGTCTTCAGCGTGTTAGCCGAAGCTGCCTCATGGCAGCCATTTGGGAATCCCAAAGAAAGGTTATAGCAAAGTTGGACATCTGCAACCAATACCAATTCAGAAATCGCAATCTTCCAGTAAGTGGGAGCATGATTCAGCATTGAGGACACTCCATTTTTTGCACGCCTTGCAATTAAAATATTGCTTTACAATTTTCTTCTGTTTTGGTACACATTTATTTAGCAGAAATTCAAAATTATAATAAAAGCGGGTTAACTATAATTAGGACTAAATTAGAGGATATCCCAGTCAAACGAGTTGAACTCTGAATCAAAAATAATAATCTCGGTACTCTACAGATACTCAAATGAGTCAAGGTAACATGCATTTTTTAAGAAAATGAATTCATGTCTTGAAAATAATGGAACGACTTGATCATAGAGCAAAACCTTGTTCATATCATCCCCAAAATAGAAATCTAAAAGCGTGCTGATTAATTTTGGAGAATCTGCTTGAAAGCGTATTCAATTACGACAAAATTTAAAACAGAAAAGTTTTTCTTACTAAGACCCCTTTTTTGACCGATGGTTCCAAGTCATTCTGTTTATTGCTAATGGTCAAAGCAAAAGAGACAACGCAGCTTACTAAAATCTTTACCTCCCTCATCTTCTGTCTGTCTGTACAGAAACTTTTGGGATTGGTTGGACGCTTGCTCTGGCAGGTTTCCAATTTGAAGAAATGAACGGGGAAATGGTCAAAGAACCGCGAAATTTGGGAAAATATTCTATTGCGATGATACTTTGGGCCATGGACTTGGTATGGACCGAATAATCGCAAAATTTTGCAAAAGATCCTATGGTTCACAAAATCGAGAAACTTTTCAAATTTTCATAGGACCTATTATATATTGTTGACGAAGTGGTGCACCGCGACCAATATTGGTTTATTGTTCATTTAAGGTTATTATAAAGATTGGATACGATAAGATTGGCCGCGACTGTACTTCGGCAACGATTGGATTCGGTAGAGGGCATTCGTAGCCAAGCGGCAGGTCAGTTGTCTCCGAACACCTTGAGAATCAGGACAGACATTTTTTCAAGACGTGTTTCTGTGAGTGGTGCATGCCAAAAAAGTCTTTTCACCTAAAACTAAGCATTGACGGTTTGTCCAGGAGGAAAAAATTCATGGTGGACAATGCATTTGATGTCAAAAAAGCTAATGAGAGAAAAATGTTTCTGTCACGCCTCAACTTGGCGCCGGTAACTTATAAAGTAGCGTTGTCATCTTGACAGTGAATGAAAGTGAGGAATGAACAATTTTTATTCGCGATTTGTTAAGTTTAGTTGAAGATACAAACTGTTACCCTTACATTTTTGAAGTGCGCGATTCCTTGATCGAGTACAAACATTTTTCGAGTACGTCAAGATTTTGATTCAATAGCGGTTGTTCTTATAGATATTAAAAAGGTGGGAGTGTCAAGGCTTTAATGTGAAACATGATTCTTAATTTCCAAATCACAAGCTCTTTAAAGTGTACATAAATCTGCAATGGCAATCTTTCAAAAGACTTCCTAATGAACACCGATTTTTCATTGTTAGAACAGTGTTAAGTCACTGTTAAGTAAGTATTTAGTCACTGTTTAGTCACCGTTTAGTCACTGTTTAGTTACTGTTGAGTCACTGTTAAGTGACTGTTTTGTCATTCTTTAGTACCTGATCCGCCTATTACCCCCTCTATCGCTCCTTCACAACGTCACGTGACGCTGAAATTAGATGTTACTCCTATTAAAATTTACCGTACCAAAATTTAAGATGTTTCATTTTAATAATATTAAAATTGCATTCCGATCAGAACTAATCATATTGGAAATTTTAACCACAAAACCGAATAAATTCTGTTCTGTTTTAGATTTTAAAGCCATTCCGCTCGCAGACGTGTTTCTTAGAAAATATAGAAAATTAATCTGAAAGAAACTTGGGTTTTATCACAGATTAAAAATCTATGACTGAAATAAAGAATAAATTTTAAATTTGAAAGACAGAAGATTGGAAAGATTCTAGTTTTTTCCTAACTTTTCCCGACTGTTTGACACTGAATATTTTCCAAGCTATTTTGTGGAAATGGACAGCATGTATGACCAATCTAAATCAAGCTAAAGAGCTAGAGCAAGTTATACCACTTCTACAACTATTTTCAAAATAAAATATAAATGTTATCAGCGATAAAACAATACAAATTAGTCAAATGGAAGGACCGCCTACTGCGCCACATGTTAAACTGTAATTTTCCCAAAGGGCATAGCAGAATAAGCATACAAAAACTGCCCCCACTTCGATCAGCACCAAAATTAAATATGTTGTTACCATCAATGAGAAACTCACTCTCCTAAATTTATAGTCTTCTAATCGCTATTGGAGAAGAGTTATGAGGACGGAAAGGTAAAACAAAAAACTCGTTTATCTTAAAAACCACTTAACCGATTTGAATGCGTTAAAAATATGTTATAAGTGTACACCATTGAATTCCAAAAAATATTTTTTCACATTTTTATTACCAATTCTTAGGCACAAAAATAATTATTAAAATTTTCAAATAATTTTTTCGCGGTGTAAATCGACTTCAACTCTTATAGTTTTTTTTTGGTTTTTTCAATAAGAAGTCCTTAACAATGTACAATTTTTGCAGTGTCATCGGGAATCATCTTCATAGTGAATACCAATAAAACATGTGAAAAGTTTTACAAATATATTTTATAATATTGAGCACACTGTAACTATTCAAACAGAATTGACAGAACATTTCCCCTTTTTCTCCTTTTTAAGTTGATTTACAGTGTGCCTAATATGTATAAAATATTAATGAAAAATACAAATTTAACGTTTAATTGTATTTTACCATGAGGTACACTTGGGATGTGTTTGCAAAAATTATATGTTGTTAGGGACCTCTTGATGAAAAAACCAGCAAAAATCTGTCGGTATAGCAAAAGGCTAACACCGTAAAAGAATTATTTGAAAATTTCAATAATTTTTTTGGGCCAAAGAAATGGCAATAAAAATGTGCAAAAATTATTTTTTGAATTGTGCTGTGGACACTTACAACATATATTAAACCCATCCAAATCGGTTTAGCGGTTCTTAAGATAAACGACTTTTTTGATTTATCTTTCCGCCCTCATAACTCTACTCCAATAGCGACTAGAAGACTACAAATTTAGGAGAGGGAGTTTCTCATAGATGGTAACAACATATCTAAATTTGGTGCAGATCGGTGTGGGGGCAGTTTTTGTATGCTTATTCTGCTATGCCCTTTTTCCCAAACTTGAAAGTATCCAATTTGGTTTAGTCGATTTCCAGTTTTAAGTATTAAGTATTTTCGTGAAAATTGTTATTTAGTTTTATCTTCTTTAATTTGATTTAATCATAACTTATCATTCGATATCATTCCAGTTCCGTCACACGGGCAGACAACGCACAAAAGAAAGTTTCCGAGCCTTTGCCGAGGGTTTGTTTGGTGCCAATAATACGGCTTATCCTATTGATACCCAGAAGGAAGGTTTGTTTTTGCGTCCCTATAAATCCTGTCCCCAATGGAGTAAGTTGGACTACAATGGTACCGGTTCGGAGCTTTATAAATTTAAGGCTTCCGAATTGTGGAACGATACCTTGACGAATATCTCCCGTCGTTTGGGGTGAGTCTCTTCAAAAAATAACTAATTTCCGTAACTAATTTATCTATCGTCTCTTCTTCGTAACAGATTTTTAAAGCTGAAAGAAAAGGAAATTAAGTGGATGTATGATTTTTGCCGTTACGAGCAGGCCTGGTATCCGGATCGGACCAGTGTTTGGTGTGGCGCTTTTCTGCCCGAAGAGGTTTCCGTCTTTGAATATGCTGATGACTTGGGCTTTTACTATGGCTGCGGCTATGGCTTTGAAGATTTTACTAAACGTTTGCATTGTCGTTTGGTACAGGATATGCTTAATCACTTAAGTAATCCCGAATCACCACATGCGGTCGCCTATTTTGCTCACTCTGTGAGTTTGCAAGTTCTGATCACTAGCCTGGGAATTAACAGGGATAATACAACACTGCGTGCCGATAATTACGAGAGCATGAAAGATCGTCGTTGGAAATTAAGTAAAATGGATTCATTTGCTGCCAATTTGGTGGTTGTGAAGTATGATTGTCCCCAAGCGGATAAGGAGAATGAGAAGGAGAAGGCGATGTTTTTCCTTAATCAGGAAGCTGTACAATTCGATTGGTGTAAGGAGGGTGTTTGCAATTGGGCCGATGTCAAGGAACAATATAAGACCATAGCCGCTGCCAAGTGTGACGATTATTTCTGCCTATCGGAAGATCCTATTACAAGTACGAAAGCTCCTGTTGTAAGTAAGGAAGCTCCCGTTACAAGTACGAAAGCTCCTGTTGTAAGTAAGGAAGCTCCTGGTTCAAATACGAAAGCTCCCATGTCAAGTACTGAAGCTCCCATTACAAGTACTGAAGCTCCCATTACAAGTACTAAAGCTCCCATTTTCAAATCTCCTCTTTTAAGTTCGGGAGCTTCTATTTTAAACTCTTTCACTCTAATTGCATCTACTCTGCTGGCCGCATTTGTTTACTTAATGCATTAACTTGGGTTCAACTTGGGGCCGTTTTTTCATGTTTCTGTTTTTGCTTTGCTCATGATGAAGGCTAACCATCTAGCTGAATTTTGTAACCATCGATATCATCCTCAATGATTTCAAATCCATGTAAGTTAGGTATTTTTATGTTTTCTGAAATATATTTGAAAACAGACAACCTACACGAGACAACCAATTGCACAAAAACCATCTAGGTGGATCTCCATTTTTGAGCAAAAATACTAACAACAAAAAACGGCCCTTTGTTTACTTTATAAGTTTTCAATGTAAAGTGGAAACTTAGTACCAAAACGCCCTAGCTACTTCGCTTTGTATGTATCAGCCGATGCACTTTTCGATAAAAATGTTGTTTACAATGAAAGACACACATTTTATAAACATTAACTTTAATAATTTTCACTTTTAAATTTATTTGTGAATTAAATAACCCAAATAGTCTTTGTAATACAAAAATGTAACAGTTAAACATATTTAAAATAAAAACTTAATAAAATGATTATAAATAAAGCATATTCTCAATTCGACTTACTTTCAAAAGTATTTCCGCAACGACGAAAAAAATGAGGCCGCTTAAGGGTGCTGCTTAAACGTTCTATGAGAATCTTGTGAACATGCTGTGAAACTTTCAAGCAGATCCGAAAATATGTTTTAGGGAAATAAACAAAAACAATTTTTCATCGACACGTATTTTTAGTAGTTTCAAGTTTTTTCTCTTTTTTAATCGAAAAACTTTAAAAAAGTTCTAAAATGTTCGGAACTCGCTTATACTCACGAGTTTTTGATGTGAAACATAATGCTTAGCTTGAAAGCTTATTTTCAAATCAATGGTATATAAATCAGCAAGAGTCTCTTTCGAAAGAAGAAAATTAACGGGGAGTGGAAACAAGATTACCTCTTTAATTGTTACAGGAAGTTTATTGTGCTGATCCATAGATAAATGATGAGATTCAAGATTCCACGCAAATCCCTTCCAGAACCCATTTAGATCCCACAAAGGTCATAGCCAGATCCAACCAAGATCCCGCGCAAAACCCACCCAAAATCCAACCTAACTAGATCCCAACCAGATCCCACTCAGATCCTACCCAAGTGCCGCTCAGATCCCTTCCAAAACCCTTTAGATCCCTTCCAGATATCACCCAGATTCAAACCAAATCCCACACAGATCCCAGCCAAATGCTAACCAGATCTCACCCTGATCCCATCAGATCCCACCTAGATTTTTGCCTCTTTTCAGCATCTTTCCTAACTCTTCACTTGCCCCATCTGCCCATACTTTTATGTCTGTGTGTGTTTGCCGAAAACTCCACAAAACAACAACACAAAATATGAAAGACGTCAGCGTCACGTGACGCTGAAATCAAATTTTACTCCTACTAAAATCATTCGTACCGATATAAAAGAAGTTTCACATGTAAAATTTAAAAACAAAATGTTTACTTGGAAATTTTTGCAGATTTTTTTTTGACCATGTTTTGACGCACTTTGGCCCAAATTTCTGAAGAACTGTCTAAACGATTCAGATTATTCTTTTTTACGCGAAAGTAAATACCCAAATGCATAGAATCCATGTTTAAAATCGTTCAAAAATAATTTGATTTTTTTTTTTCGAAAACAGTTGTCGGAACTTTAAATGCAATTATCTCAGAACCACTTTTTCAAAAGATGCCTAACGTTGATATTTTCGATAGACATATGTTACCCTAGAACCGCCATTCGTTTTAACGTTCTTCATATAAAACAAAGTGATATTTCATTGTATCAATAACGTATGCACTATTAAGAACTATCGCTCACGAGGCCAGCTCTAATATAACTGTGTGACCAGTCTGCAGAACGCGTTAGGTTATCTCATTTTGCGTGAGTCAAATCCCAGAGCATTTGATATGTATTTGTAAATGTGTGAGAACCGTTAAATTACGGCGTTTTTGTTATTATTTTGTTTGCTACAACAAAAATTATTATAAAATATAATATTTGTTTAAAGCGTCACTAAAGCTCACATCTATCAAAAAAGTCATTTTTGGGACCAATTTACTAAATGAACTAAAACTGCCTGATATTTTGAACATTATCGTTAGGTTTTGAATTATTGTAAACCAGTATTCAGCCTATTTCAAGGCCCGAAACGATGTACTTTTCCAAAAAATAATTTTAAAGTCAAATTTTCGGGTATATTAACTAAAACTGGCTTAAACATTGACTAAGGTTAATGAAAATTAACGTTATGGATTAGTGTAACCCAGAATTATGCCTTTTCCTAGCTCTATGAGGCGAAACAAAAAAAAAAAAAAGCCTTTAACTCTGACTATATTTACCTTGGTTGTTGCAAATGGGAATTAGTTAAATCTAGTATTAAACCTCCTAAAACCAACTTTTTAAAAAGTACGTTTTCCCAGTCTAACACCTCTTTGCGCTAATATGACCTAATTTTGCGTATAATTTCGACAGCCAAATCGGATTTCGAGCGTGTTCTTTGTGAAAGTTTTTTTGCATGGAGGGCAAAAATGAGATACCAAACGAGGTCTTTGCCTTAAACCTTATCTTACCTTAGCCAAAAAACAAAAAAATAATGACGTTATGTGATTTTCCCAAAATTACTTGAGACTGAACTCTAGAGTCCAGTTAGAACTGCCAAACCAAATAATAACCAAATCTAATCTAAGTGATTAGCATTAAGATTAGTTTTTTATACAGAAAAGATACAGATCAAATAAGCAAATTTTATTTTCTATATTCCAAGAACAAAATGGTAATCTTTTATAATTTGCAAAGTGCCTTTCCAAGAAATGACAATAATTCTCATAAATCTTGAATTTATACTTAGTAAGTGACATTCCAATATTAAAACGGGCGAAAATTAAAAAAAAAGTACATTATAAACAATAATTCAAAATTTTTTGAATATACGACAAATAAAAATGTATCAATGCAGAACAAAAGTAAGTAGTATAAAGTATAAAAAAGAGACGAACGAATTATACAACAGCTACAGCAACAAAGCCTTGCAAAAATCATAATTTAAATTGTAGAGTTTGTTAACAAAATATGTAAAGTTAAATACGTAAGGCTAAACGCCAACGCTATTTCCATTCAAATATGATAACGATAACTATTTGAAGTGGTACTATTTTGATTGGCAATTGTAGTGGAAAAAGTTGTCATGGTAATCACAGATTGATGTTTTAAAGTGGCCCTTGTGGACATTCTCGTTCTTAAGACTAAAACCACTTAAAAAGATTAACTTCACATTTCGTTATACTTTTGCTATATTACAATGTTTGCAATGAACATTTTCGGCTTATTTAGGTTAGCAATTTTTTAATCACACACAGGCTGATCCCAAGGCAAATAATTTGCCCAAATTTTGATAAAAGCTTGGCTAAATAGCCACAACAGCAGATTTTGCATGACTTAAATCTTAAACCAATAGTTGGCCTTCACCAGCAGACATCAAACATCAAAAATCATACATTAAATATCTATGGGCGATTTTTTTTCCAAATGTGCAGGATTAAAAAGCCCTTTTTAAAAAAGTTTTGAAAATTTGTTTATTTCTTACCTTTCTTGAAAAACAAAGGAATTTTTCAAAAAACTTGGTCTAGCGAGAAAGACCCATCCTTCAAAAATTCTCAAAAAAATATATGTGAAAGCCGCATCTTTTCCATCTTTTCCCAGGACATCGATTTTAAATTATTCAATCGGTAGAAATTTCAAGCAGCGACCTGTATTGGCACGGCGTGTAATGCGACCGGGCGTGCTCGACTGTTCTTTTCTTTCTTGTTTTATTTTCAATTGTATTAGCCTACAAATAAAAGTAAGCTGAAAGGAAAAAATAAACCAATCGCATTCATAGATGCTCTAAAAAATAAAATACACTAACTAATTTGAAATTATACTTCTTGATGTCGTTTTGACTTTAAGTGAGGAATCATTCACAGGAACCGCATGATGAATTCCAAGAGTCCCTTTGATTGTTTTAAAATGTTCGAACCTGGTTTTCAGATATTCTGCACACTGTTGGTAATCTTTTGTGGTGCAAAAAAAAAACATTGATGGTTTTCAAATGATCACTTGCCCATTGATAAAGGTTTTTAGCTGTTAGTATTTGATTTCTTGTTCCTTGCTGCAGGCAGTATTTCCAGGCAAGCCATTTAACCGCTCCCCTTCCCCATTACAAGCACCTTTTCCGTACTCTTGATTTCAGCAATATATGACAATTTCTCTTGGAACCACTTTGCAAAAGTTTACCATTGTGCGTGGTTAAATTAAGAACCGAAAATAAAATTTATTAGAAATATTTGATAAATTTTTCATACTGATATTTTTGAGATTACATGACAAAAATGGCCATAACTTCCTCAATTTTCAAGCTACAGATATGTTCGAGCACTCAAAATGTTTGGAAAAGATGCGGCTTTCGCATATATTTTTTTGAGAATTTATGAAGGATGGGTTTTTCTCGCTAGACCAAGTTTTTTGAAAAATCCTTTGTTTTTCAAGAAAGGTAAGAAATAAACAAATATTCAAAACTTTTTAAAAAAGGGCTTTTTAATCCTGCACATTTGGAAAAAAGTCGCCAAGCTCTATCTTAAGCCGTTTTCGAGTTATTGAAAATTTAAAAAATTCACAATATTACACTTTTAAGCGTAGAACTTCCGCAAAAGGGCTCCAAAAAAGCTCACATTTTGGGGTTAAGCTTCTCTCATAATAAGCTCCCTTTGGGCCAATTATCATCCAATTCGGAGACATCATCCCAGAAAAAAGTTTTTTTTTGTATGGAATGCCCCCTATATATATAAATCTGTATATGTAAATCTGACATATTATCAACCCACAGCCTAAACGGCTTATACTACAGGTTAGAGATTTGGCATAGACCTTCGTTTAGTTATAAAGGCGCGCACTAAGAAAGAAAATTTGGAAAATTACACAAAAAAATTTCATCCGAATGACTTGAAACTTGGTTTGTAAGCATAGTACGGAAAATCCGCCCACAAGGAAAATTGGCCGGAAAATTCAGCATGCAAAAAACTATTTTTATCTGATTGGCTTCAAACTGGGTTTGTAAGGATTGAATACGAAATAGCTTGAAATGTGATTTTCCAATGATGGAAAATTCGCTCCATGAGTGAAAATTTCCGGAAAACTCTGCATGAAAAATACAATTTTTCACCCGATTGACTTGAAACTCGGTTTGTAAGGTCCAAATGAGAATTAATTTGTGTTTTCATTTTCCGATGTTGGAAATACCGCCGGGATGCCCACCGGAAAGTGGTTGGAAGGTGGATGGAATGTGGGTGGGATGTGGGCGGAAAGTGGATTGTATGTGGGTGGGATGTAGGTGGAATCTGGGTGGAAATTTGGTGGGAGTTGGGTGGAGAGTAGGTGGGATGTGGGAAGTGCGAAGCGCGACAGGTTATTTGCTAGTAGCCTATAAAAAGAACAAGTGAGAAAGTCGGTCAAGCCCGGCTATAACATTCTCTGTACCTATATTTTTTTTTACCTTATTGACAACATTCGTTGAAAAATTTCAGGTTTAAAATTCGTTTGGGAAAACGGAATTTGTAAAATTTTTTATAATATTGCTCTATTCTGCGTAAAAAAATATGACATCAAAGGAATTTTTGAGCTAAGGGGAACTTATACGGGGCAATTACCTTATATTCTTGGAGTAAGTCGTTTTTGACATTTAACGATTAGCCTTTACATATCTGCATTTTTCAATATTCTTTTAAAATGAAACCAAAGAAGAAACTCAAAATTTTTTTTCAATTAAAATTTTTTACAATTCTTTGTCTATCGAAAGTCTCTTTTTTTTAATTTTCCGGCCGGAATGCTTGACTATTACCGTTAATAATAAATTAAATTAAAAAACGAAACATTAAAAAAATTTTTCTGAAATTCATCACCGTCCAAAGATATATTCATAAATTTTGTCCTACGATGTAATTGTTATTTTAATTTTTAAAATAAAAATTAGCCCATTTTAAGGTTTTTCAATCTAGTTTTTATAAGATTGAAAGATTCTTGAAAAAAAATTTTCAATTTAAATTTTAGATTTATTTTTAGTAGAGAGAAGCTCTGTCAGGGAACTAGAAAAATTTTGTATTTGCGACAGATTCTTTTGGGTTCGCCTTTGATTTTTCGCTTTGCTCTTGCTTAATCAGTCGCTTTTACCATTGCCTTGGCAGCAGATGGGCTGTGTGTGAAGTAGGGTGCTGGAATGTGAAATTAGGGGGAAGTAGAGGAAATCTGGTGAGTATCTGTTGGTGTTCCAAATTTTCATTATAACCCATAGTGCTTCGAGTTTTGAACTATATTCTGTGAAGAACCAAGATCTATACTAAAAACCCATCATCACTTGGTGTTATCAAGGTTTATTCCCAAGTGTAAACTTGTACGTCTGGCTTAAGAAGTGTCCGAGCAGAAGCACATATTCCATTGTTTGCCTTATCATTGAAACTAAACAGAAGTCTTTCTATATAAATCGTATAATGCACAAGTAACAGTTGATTAAAGACGTAGATTGTGGTTGCTTTCAACTGGTTTTAAGGGCGTGATGACCACCTCTACCTATCCATAGAACAATTGTACTTCGTTCCCACGCAATTTGGTTAGACGCACGCCCCACACACACACACACACACACACACATACACTCACCAGTTCTTATCTGTTTTCATCTCTGGTCTTGAGTTTTCCCTACGCTTCCCCTGCGAGAGCTAGAAAACTTAAGAGAGACTGAGAGCGAGAGAGCACAAGTTGACCATTTAAGTTTTCAGAGTTGTTCAATTTCAGTTTCATTTCAAACGCCAACGCGAACGGTTCTGTGTGTGCGCATTGAACTTGCTGTAAAACCGTTTAATAACGTACAAATCGGTACACAAAATTCAACCAAATTGCATTTGAAAAAGGTGTGTGTGTTTGTGTTTTGAGTGCGAAAAGCATTTTAATAGCGGAATTATAAGCACAAAATAATAATTAAACAATTGACTGAAATTAATGAAGCATTAAAAGTCGTTATATGCATAAAATTAAAACATTTTCCTCTGTGAACTTTTCTAATTGTAATTTTGTTTATACGAATTGTATATTTTGATGTTGTCAGACCTAATGGAAACCTGTTTTCAATAATTGTTATATAACGAACCCAGTCTTGATGATTATTTGATGAGCTCAGCGAAATGCTAAGTTTAATATCATTTCTGGCTCCTCATTTTGCATATGAATGAACGAAATAAAACAAAACAAAAAATTGCCATGAAATCTGAGGTGCTTACATTAATCAGTTTTGGGAAAATTTTGTTGTTTTCATTTTTGTATTTTTGTGTTTTTTGTAACGCAGCGTGAGAGCTTTTTTTTTTTAGCTTGGCTTCAAGTAAATTGAGGTTTGTTTAGTGAAGAATGGTTAAGAATGTTTCTTTAAGTTAATAAAGAATTTTTAGTGTAGTCTAGTAAGTTGAATGAACTGACTATAGCTTTAACAACTTTGTTAGAAACTTGTTAATAATGACCTTTGCTTTTCAGACTCAAAAGCAGTCAAGTAGTGATAAAGGTAAGGTGATTAGTTGAAATTTTGTAAGCATAATAGTGAAAATTTTAAACCTAAAAACCGACAGCAAGTAAACTAATTCAACTAATTTAGGTAGTACACTCAGAAAAAACGACCGGCAGAGTTCTAGATCAATCGGGATAGAAGTTTTGTTCTTGGATGTACTTAAATTAAGTACGAAATATTCAAGTATAATAAAACGTATATTATTATTAAAATAATCAATGTTCTTGAATCAAGAACATTTCGTACATTTTAGTCGAACATTTTAAAAAAATGACCAAATTCACTCCAGAAAGCGTGCGATTTGTTTTAAAAATTCCTTTCTGATTTTAACACTTTGATTATGGAGTGAAGGTAGATTTCGGACCTGCAGTATAAGCAACTTGGTCTTAAGTTATTTCATTTCCCTGGTTTTTCATATTATACAGAGACCAAGTAACAAGAACAAATTGTCAGAGCTTTAGAATTATATAGGCTTAAACATTTTGTTCTTATTTTTTTGTTTTAAAATTTTTTTGTCGTTTACTTTAGAATTTATAAGACTTCTATGACAAAACATTTTGCATTTATTTTGAGAGTAAATCTGGCAGAACTAAAGACAATAACAAACTAACAGTAGAAACAAAACATATTATAATAGTACGAAATGTCCTTCAAATATCCCGAAACAATCTTAAAACAAGATTTTCTGAATTGAAAAAATCATACTTTTAATAAGAGTTTTGTACTTGCATCAAGTATCTTTGTACTTATCGTTTATTTCAAGTACAAAGTTATTGGTTTTTTTCTGAGTGTAAAGGTGAAGGAACAATTATTTTTAAGTACCAATAATTACATTTCTATGTGTAATTATTGAATGGGAATTTACACAATTTAAGGGAATCGTTGCTGTTTTGTTTACATTTCAAGCAAAGTGTCGCTGCGAGCTAACAAATGATTTTGAAAGCAAATTAAAATGATTTACAATCAGCATCTTCTTCTTCTTTATTGGCCATCACAACCGTTTGACGGTCTGGGCCTCTGCGAGTAATGCTCTCCATTCGCTTCTGTTCTGTGCGAGCTGCCACCAGTTGGTCACACCAAGCTTTGCAATGTCTTCCCGCACCTGGTCTTCCCATCTTAGTGGTGGTCTTCCCTTCTTGCCGCCTCCATAGTCAGCCGCCTTTGATTTTTACGCCTTTTTTAATGGAGCTTTTTTTTTCATTCTGGCGACATGTCCTAGCCAGCGCAGCCGCTGTTGCTTTATGCGCTTGACCAGTCAGGTGTCCCAATAGAGCTCATACAGTTCGTCATTTTTTCGAATGCGAAAAACATCGCCGCTGCGAAGAATTTTTCGTTCAAACACGCCAATCGCCGGATCATCCGCTGCTGTCATTGTCCATGCTTCTGCGCCATATTGCAGGACTGGGATGACTTGTCAAGGGCTATTTTTGTTCTTCGCTTGAGGTCTCTGCTCTTGAAGTCCCCACTTAGCCCATAGTAGCATCGGTTCGCAAGAGTGATTCTTCGTCGGATTTCCAGACTGATGTTGTTCTTGCTGGTTATCATCGTTCCGAGGTAGACGAAATCCTTCATAATATTAAAGTTGTACTCCTCCATTGTAACAGATTGTCCAAGTCGCAATGACTTTCTGTCCGCGGATACTAGGTACTTCGTCTTGTCCTCATTTACCGCTAAACCCATTAATCTAGACTCCTTCTCAATCATCAGTAGATTATAGAAGTCACCTAAAACCTCTTTTGGTATCAAATGGTTCGGAGAGGTTCTTTCCTATTTTGACGGAGCTTTGCGTACTTCTCAACGTCATCATGCAAAGTCGAACGTACTTTGCTGGAATACCTAAAGTAGAGGCTTTGAAGAAGCTTGACCTTATCGGTGTGTCGAAGGCTTCTGGATTAATTGTATTTTAATCGAATTTCTTTCACACAGACTGTCAGCTATGGATTGCTCTTCTTACAGCATCTATCGATTAAAAGTGATGCCATTCTATGAAATTCCAGAATGATGCCAATAGTCTTGTGTAAGCTAAAATAAAGCAATTTGGACTTTCAAAATAGCTAGACTCAAAAATATAATCATGATTCTTCTTCTGATTTTGACAGTGCAATGTTTCCGTTTCGCATTTGTTGGTATGCTGCGATAAAAGGGGTTTCTGGGTCTTAAGGCATCCAGGGCCGAAGGCTTGTTAACATTAACTTTTAGCTTTAAATACCCCCACAAAATGAAGTCTAGATATATCGAAATATCAATATTTTTGTTTAAAAAGCTGTGATTTCATTATCGAATATTTTTCTAAGGCGATATATCGTAGATGGAATATATTTTGGTAATGCTTTTCGTTGATTTTTTTTTTGGATTCGGCCACAAAAAGCGAGGTATATTGAATGCAATCTTTTTGCACGAAACACGAATCTGTCTTCAGAAATAGTCCATCACGTCAGACCTCCTGAACAATAGAGATATTATGGCTTTTGTAGGTCGATATGTTCGATTTGAAGGCTCAGGGTATAAAAACGGGTTCGATTAACCTTGGTGGAGAAATGGCGTCCGAGCAGGGACTCTTGGATTTTTAGAGGTATTCATCTTTCGTGGCCTAAGGACGCACAAGCAACTCATATTTTTTTTTTTCTCCAGCTTCCACTGTCCCGCACGACCACTTACCTCATGTTTTGCATTCATGTCAGGGAAAATCCAAAAAAAATGTGAAAATCTGGTCTGTTGTGGATTTACCAGATCTTAAGCCACACTGATAAGGTCCAATCAGTGTGTCAATAAGCGGCTTTAGACGTTCACAAATAATGCATGTTCGTCATCGCCTCCCAGTAGGTTGGAGAAGTAACTCCTCCATTTGTTAATCGCCACAATCAGCATTAACAGAGCTTTAAAATTGGTGAATTTATCAAGGCCTTAAAAGAACGTTCTGGGATCAGCTTTTTTCACAACATAAGTAAAGGCTTGTGACAATTTTTGTATCCCTTTCATTGTCAATAACAAGTGACCTAAGCTTTACACTCCGACTAAAAACAGATATCAAGTAAACCTGTCCTTAAACCTGGCCCCAATTTGCTTTTGTATTTTCATTGCAAAAACTCTGTGGCCCTCTTTGGTCTTTCAATGGCCTTGAAATCAAATGAAATAGTTTCTCCACGAGAGTCCATCTGTCACTTTAGATTTCGACGAGATAAGAGTAGGGTGGACTTTATGTCAATATATTGAAATCAAGTTTATCAAATTATTCAATTAGGCACACTAAGCATTCGTTTATACTAAGCATTCGTGAGTATAGGCTTTCACTCCAAGCACAACTTTGTACGTTTTATCTCATCTCTTTCTCTCCCATGCCTCTTGCTAATTCGAACGCAACAGCAAATACAAACGAACTTCCTTATAGCAAATCTTAAGGGGACCAAAGGAAAGTTCATTATCGGGGGTGTCACAGAAATCTCTAGAGATTTTAGCATCGGTTGGTTTGCAAATCGCTCGAAAAATCCGTCGGTGTCCCAGAAATTCTAGAGATTTGATTTTCTTATCGCGTTGGAAGGTTTGTGTCCATGCTTATGGTATTTTTCTCTCAAATCTAACAGGGTTGTCCTTTCTTGCAAAAATAATTTTCCATCTTCTAGTTTTGAGTAAATTTGATGTTCAAATTGAATTTTTTGATTGGGTTACATGTTTTGCTCCAATCATTAATGTAACTTGGCAACCCTTAGCTCATATTGGTACTCAGAGATTGTCACCATGTGTAGAGGGCGGCAACTGACGTTGAGTAGCGAGTTACTTTGTCAACATTCGGTTGGTTTTGTGAACAATTAATTAATTAATAAAAATTTTACTTATCAAAATTGTGATGAATTTTGCCAGAGATTTAAAACCAACCGAAAGAGATTTGTGTGACACCGAGAAGAAAATTGATATTTTTCATGTAAATTTTACTCCGATATCCAATTGATCTGTTAAAAATTTCAAATCGATATTTTAAACATATCATTATTCCATTTTTTGTATCATTCTGGAACTATTTAAGTTAATGATTTTATTTCTTTTGAAACGAAAAAAGTTATATATTTAAAAAGTTCATTTTTATCAGGTGAATATTAAAATTAATTCGGCTTGCAGTAATATTTGTCTGAATTTTTACTAAAATTAAACAGTATTAGTGTCGTTTAGAGGTGACTCTGACTCTAGTAATATATCATCAGTGGATATACCTACCGACTAGTTAGTTATTTGATTTTGATTTTAAAGAAATTGCAAAAATCTGTCGCTGTCGTTAAGGTTTAGAAAATTTTTAAAATAGTTAACTACAAGGTTAATTAAGTAAATTTATCTGGGACTAAAAGCGAAACGATGCATATCGATGTACCACTTGTCCGCTTTCTACATAGTAAACAAAATTCTTGGGTCAATTCCTTAAAAATTATGAACACTATAAGCCTTTTCCAAGCGTTTTAAGCGACAGGAATGACAGAAACTGCTGTATATTGAATACTCAAACATTTGTAACATTTTATTATTTCAGAAATCGGTATCCTTTCCTCCCTTTCCCAACTTTAATTGCCAGCGTTTTAGGCAACTTTTTAAACCGTTTTTCAAGCGTTCTTTTTCAAATTTTTTCCCCCTACAAAATTTTGACAGCTGCCTGTGAAAAATGCCAAAATACTAAACGTCTGTTTAGTGTTTTCGTGTATTTCTTAGCATTCATGTGCAATGCATATTAATTAGCAGATATATGTAAAAAATAGAGGGAACCCAGAGGTTGCTCAATTATTATCATGTGGATGCTCTCAAGCGCAATTCACTTAAATGCCAAACACGTCAGACAAATTATGGTGATACATCGTACATATACGACCGGAACATAGTTTTATGTCTGGTTAAGAATGCCAGACCTTAAGCTCCGAAAACCCTTTTGGGAGAAGTGTGTGGTGTTGCCTGGGGAATTTTTAATTAGAAGAGAATTCAAAATTTACGATCCGACAACAACATTTAGAAGCGTGGTACAAGACTGTCTGGGCATTAAATGTCTAATTTATCACTCGTAGGAAGAGCGATAGAGGCCCCCAAGGCGACCTTATCCATTACAAAATAGTGTGTCTCTGTGTATGTGTGTGTGTGTGTGTGTGTGTTTTAAAATATTCAAAATTATGCCGCCTGACTTGACCTCATCGAGTGAGACGAGTGGAGTGCCGCAAGAATTTCTTATAGGAAATATTTAAAATAGTTGTCGATCTGACATCAGAGAAAGTTAAGGTTAAGTGTAAAATTTAATGCCAAAATTTTATTTGGCAAAATATCAAAAAAGTAAAAACTGTTTTATTTTTATTTCTCTTTCTATTTTCATTTGACAAATTCTGCAATTTATTTCAAACGCCTGCGGAAAGAAAAACTGTCTACAAAAATAGTTTCCATTTGACCAAAAGAGAGAGAGAGAGACAAACCGGTTTTAAGTTGAGGTAGTTGGCCCAGTTACATAGAAGCTGTTTTGAGCTAACAGAAACACAAGTGTCAACAAACTAAACTTCAATTTTTTTCACCTGCTCTTCATATTTTTTTTCACATTTTTTTATGATACAACATTAGCGTGTATTTAATTAAACAAAATTGTCGCGTGTCCAACTGAAAACTCATAAATCTGGCCAACAGTTGAAGTAGTCTGAGAAGTTTTGTTTACGTAATTTGCTTATCTTTGTATTCTTAACTAAAGCATTTTTAATTGCAGGACATTAGATTAATTTCTTTTGTTTTTTTTTAATGCAAATTACAAAAAACTTTCATTTGAGCGTTTAAAAACGCGAGCAAAACGCGTGCAAAACGCTCGCTACTCATTTAACTGATTGCAAAAATATATTGAGGCAAGTGGGGTGGGGCTAGGGGTTGTGGGGTGCTAAATGCCAGGTGGAAACTGCTCATTAAGTAATCTTAAATATTTATTTAGCCAACTTTTGTTTGCCAACAACAACTTGGCAAACTAAAAATAAAAATAAAAGTATTTCGTATATACAAATTTTGAAATGTTTGTTCGACTTTTAAGAAATATATCAAAGTGTTTTTTTTTCTAGCCGGAAAAGGAAATCAGCTTGTCTATATAGCTACATTTGATCTTTTCAGTTCATAAGACAGAAAATGAAAGGAAAAAGGTAAAAGTGTTGATAAAATAGTCAAATATATTGATATTTTAATGATTTTAATGCATTTAGAGATTTGAACTTTTATAGGAGAGGGCTAATAAATTTATGTTCATTAAAATTTTTTTTTAAGGTTTTGTTCAAAGAACTCCTAAAAAAAATGAAAAAAAAAAAATAAAAATCAATGCCTCGACGGGGATTTAAACCCATGACCTTGGCGTTCTATGCTAAAGTCTTCTTGCTAGGCTACATGGCTTCTTGCTGATAGAGTATCGAATTCTACGTTAAGCACTTTACTATGATTTTGTTGCGGTCTCTCATGTTAAGTGAATAGTCATGTGGGATAAGATGAAGTCGTCCGTGTGTTCAGACTTCGATGTTCTAGGTGCAAGTCCCGGACAAGGTAAAGTAACAAAATCTAGCTACAGCTTAGAAAAGGGTGTGGGATAGAGTTGTAGAAGAGCAAAAAAAAATTAATTTACTTATTGAACAAAAGAAAAATATAAATAAAATATATAAATGCCCAAGCCGTTCATAAAGTGAGCAGAAAATGTTCATGTACCGCTGTTCACGGTTCAAGAAAATGCAGGATTATCCTTCTTTTGTCCACGATTGAGATTGGCCTGATTTCGGTAGACTTAGAACGAATTTTTTTCTGAGCAATGTCTGGGTTATACGGTGCACCCATTTCCGCGTTTTGTTCCGACTAGACGCGCAATATTCGTGCTTCAATACTCGGCTCAAAAGCAACAATTGAGTTCGGTAGAGTTGCCCTGAAAAGTACACTTTTTTCGCAAATTGAGTTTTGTTAGCACAAAGACTATTCGCAACACACAAAAACTATGTTTTTTACACTTTAGCGAAACGTCACATGCTGAAATCGAAAGCCTAATGATGAGGCTTCAAAATTAAGCTTCAATATTGTTCGATTTGATTTAATTCCATTGACATAATCTTTTAATAATCTTAGGGTAAAAGAGGGTTAAACAAATTTAATCTAGAAATTAAAATCAAAACCAGCTGCAGGATGTGGAAAAAGTGGTTAATTATTCCATATTAAAATTAAAGTTAATAAAGCTGATCAAGTTGATAGTTCAGAATGGTCGCTTTCTAAATCGTAGAATTTGAGTATTGCAGGCTCGAGGTCATGTAAAACACACAGATGTGTATGTTGTTTTTCCAATATATTTTTACATACATTGTTTTACCCATATGTACCGTTTGGCGTGGAGTTTGATACTGAGTTATTGTTTGATCAGTAAGTGTCTGTATAGGTGCGTGCAGTTTTCCGTGTCCGTTTTGTAGATAAGCCTTTTGTCAGTGTGTGTGTCTATAATATACAACATCTTAAAAGTGAAGCGTTTGCTGTAGTGGTTTTCTTGTTCTAGGTTTGTTGTTGCTTCAACCGCCATTTTTTGTATGGTGATTTGATGTTTGAGTTTGTAGTCTGGTTTGTGTTGAGATATCCTAGTTCTAAGTTTCGATTTTGTTGCTGTTTTCTGTATCTCCATTACATGGAATCTTGTATATCACATTGCTCCTATCGAATGTGGCTACTTTGGACTTCGTCTTATTGAAAAAGTTCCTCATTGTGTTATTTGGTTTGTAGGCTAGCTGTATATCTTGCTTATTGAAGCAGTCAGAATGGGCAAAACGTTCTGAAAGCTGTGGAACATATGTGAGCGACTTGTAAGTTTTGGGTTGTTATTTATTTTATGCTGTTGTTTCTCCTTTCTTATCAATCAGAGATTTTATGATGTTCCTTGGGAAGTCATTGTCTGTCAAAATTTGTTTAATTTCCGAAATTGTCTCCTCGTGATAAATTTGTCACTTATGTTCAGCATCCTTTGAAAACAACTCTTTGCTGTATTTATCAACATGTTTTTAGGATGTTTGGAATAATAGTATATTATTCTGCCTGATGCTGATGGCTTTTTATACCACTTTATTTTTAGTTGGTTGCCATGTCTGTTTATTGTATAGTCAAATATGGTAGTTTTTAATCCATCCAATTTTAAATTTCTGTGGAACGAGTTTATTGCGTCAAGTGTGTTCTGCACCTTGTCCTCTTTCGTGATGGCAAACAGATCGTCAACATATTTCGTAAGTAATCTTGGAGGATACTTGAGTTTGTTGATTGTGCTGTCCAGGAGTTCCTCCATCACGATGTCCGCTACAACCGGGGTGCTGGAGATCCCTCTGTCATTCCTTTTAACTGCGTATATATTTGGTCCTCAAATTTAAAATACTTATTTTCTACAATACAGAATTTTAATATTTCCTTAAACAGCTCTTTAGGTATTTTCGTATACCTACTCTTCTATTTTTGTCCATTTTCGTCCTATAGTTTTCAAAGCTAGTTCTACGGGTATGTTGGGAAATAAAGAGACTACATCGAAGATATTAATTTCTCATCGTCACATATATATGTAATGTTCGTGCGTTGTTTGAACTCGATCGAATTTTCAACGTTGTATGCTGAGTCCGCTGTAAGATTCTTCAAAATTTTAATTTTAATTCTACAGAGGCCAACCGACGGTGCACCGATTGATAAGCAAATTGTTCGAAGCGTGGTTCCTTCCTTGTGGATTTTTGGGATTCCGTATATCCTAGATGGTAGAGCAGTGCTTGTCCTAAGTTTATTCCTTTCGGCCTTCAAAAAATAAGCTCTAGTTTTAGTCTCTAGTCTTGTTGTCGGATCTTGTCTTAATTTTCTATATGTGCCTAATATATCTATAATTTTCCTCCTATAGTCGTATTTTTCTAGTGCAACAATTTGGTTTCCTTTGTCAGAAGTCAAGATTAGTATATTGTAATTTTTCTTCAGAAATTTACGTTTCTGTTCCACTGGGTTCGATCTGCTCGATCTCTTGTGCTCTGATTATTCTTGGTTTTGGTAATTCAATTAAAGTTAATACTATTTGAATGTTTTTAGAAAGATTTACTATCATTAACATCATAAAGCTGCTTTTTAATTTTGGTAATAAAAATTATATGGCTGCACTTTTATTTCGCTAGAACCATCGTACACAAAAACGCATGTAAGATGCTTATTGCATGCCTGTACAATTAACTTTATCAGTCAATTACTCTAAAATCTTTCAGTTATGGAACATTTTTTTACTATTGCATAATTTCCAAGATTTTCTTAAAAAAAAGTTCAATAAACTTTGATCTTAATTTTTAGCCACAAAAAAAGGGGGCAATGTGTTTGCTTTTTTAAAAAAATATGATGAATATGAATTTTATTTGGCAATGATTTTTAGCTGTTAGCAACAAAATATTTTTGTTTTGGAAACCAAAGACTGTGCGTTTGATTTATGAAATGGTCCAAAGAAAATAAAATTTGCCAAATGTCACGTACAATTCTTGAAATAAATGTAAAGAGAAACCTCAATTCGCACAAAGAGGAGAAATAAATATACTAAATCAAATTGAAAATAAATTCAGTAAGAATATTCCCAGGCAAAAAGTGGGCGTTAGGCAAGAGCCAGAGATGGCACTCAAAATGAAAATGGAAATTGGAATTTTAATTTCGCATTGAGCAAACAAAGGCAGAGCATTCAATTGATGATTAGGTGGGGTAGAGGGGGGTGAGGGGTGGCAATTACATAGACTTATGACAAAATGGCAATTATTTGCACTTGAAAAAGAAACAAACCCAAGATTGTGATGGAAGGGGGGGTAGGGGGGAGGAGGCCATAAGATGCTTGGCCGCACTTATCCGTAAGATCTTTTGGCCTTGATGTTAAGTAGAAAACGAAATAAAACTATATGATACACTTTGAAAAAAAAAAAATGATTTCAAAATACATAAACCAAGCTTAAAATTCTACAATATTTTCAATCATTAAATTCTGGATTTTGGCCATTTTGTACAATTATAAAAATATTTTTGAAAATTTCAAATTCTTTCAGAGCTGAAAAGCCTTGATTTTAAAACAAAGTGTTCTCAATTTAAGTATAAAAACTTTTTAAATCAGTTACAATAAATTCCTAAAATTAGAGTCGAATATTTGAATTTAATTTTAGTTTATCTCTAATTTTCCTTAAAAAATTTTTCTTCAACTTATTTTCTAAAATTCCTCTCAGTGTACATTTCCCCAGCCCATTGCATTTGTGTTAATGCTCTACACTCTGACGTCATCCTAGACCAAAACTCTTCATTCTGCAACAGGTTGCCCAATTGCAATTGCCGCTGAAAATGTTTTGTAAACAAAAAGGCGGCTGCTCGTATTTTTGTTTCTATTTTGAACGCCTTTTTTTATACATTTATTTGTTGTTCTACGTTTTTCCGTCTATTTTGACTGGCAGCCCCTCATTTATTTGTTTTTTTTGGACAGCAGTTTTCAACCAAAAATGCATTTTCCAAACCCAACAAAAAGCAACGCAAAAGAAAATAAATAACCATTTCGATTTGAAAGTCAGGCAAACATTTATTTTTGACTATTTTTATATCCCACGCAATTGCAGCCAAAAACTGGGGGAAGATATAGTAAACCATATGTTTCAAGGTTTTTTATTTTTATAGTTTTTGATTCTTACCGAATTCTAATTCTTATTTTTGTTGGCCTCCTCCTCATCTTCGGGTTTCTTGAACTTTGTATTGTAAAGGGGTATCATCCCAGCAATGGGTTTCCAATCGGTATAATAGGCAAGTGCCAAAAGTCCAGCCAAGCCAAAATAGGCCGCCGATGCAACACTGTGGGGAATGGGTAAAGATAAGATTTAGATTTGGTAAGGATTGGGAAAAAGTTACAACAAAAATTTATTTTGACTGCCAAATTTATGCCAGAAAATATTAGTATTTTTTTGAAACTGTTATTAGTTAACAAGCTGAGTTTGGAGGGCTTCTTTTAGAGGCTAACTAATTAAAATCTAACGGAAGGGCTTATCATCCATATCAGCCAGTTAAATTAAATTTGATTTTGTTTTTGCATTAATACACTTCTGAAAGCTCTATCCAAGTGAGCACTGATTTCGCCGCATGACTATCTACTGTGCATACAAAAGTACTCAGCGGCAGCTAGTTTAAAACACCGAGAGTATAAAATAAACTTCGTATCAATGCCAAAATGTAAACACAGAGATATAAACAAGAGAAAACAAGTGCCATTCAACTTAAATTAAGAACAAGATGGTCTTAAAATTCTTGAAAACAAATGTTGCTGTAAAAAGTAAAGCTGTGATCAATCGGATAATATTTGCTTTAAGCAACAGAGTTATATAATTGAGAAATCGAGTAGGCTCTCTTCTTGATCTCTCTCTTGTCAGCCTCACAAAGCATAAGTAGCCCTTTAGCTATGAATCTGCAAAAGTGGACAACGGCTAAATGTGTTGGCGCGCCATTCCATTTGTGAAGCCCGAAAAAATTTTTCTGTGTATTTCTGAACAACTCAACTCAATAAATCAGTTGGAGTACGTTGGGTCATTGAAGTTTGTTGTATAATCGATGTCTCTGATCTTACGGAATATATGAATGGAAGAAGGTGCAGAGTATATCCGTATATCCGGGAATCTAAAATCCATTTTACGACTCCTAACTCTTCTGACAGCTGGACGATAAAGTCATTCGATATTTACCAAATTTTGCAAATCTATTTGGCAGGCATTTAACATTAATGTTCACCGAGTTTAAGAACAACATTCTGGAAAACATAGTTTTTCTTACTAAGGGCCATTTTCAGACGGATCGGTCCTTTGACTTCATCCGATTTCTACCAAAATTTGAAGATCTGTTTAAAGCGAATATTATTAAACAAGTGAGAAATGCAATGCTGGTGCTGCGCTCATCTCTAAGTCTCTCTCTCTCTCTAAGATTGTGTGTTGTTGTGTAAGGGTGGGAGGGGGCGGGGGAGGGTGATTTACTTTTTTGCTCATAACTTGAGAGCCGCTCATCCGATCTTTATCATTTCTCGATGTATTTTACTAATTACTAACTATCTCTAGAAGGTATGAATCGTCTATCTTCAAAACTGTAGGAGATATAACGTTTTTTTCAAATTGCGGGGGCGGAAGGGGGCGTGGAAAAAATTGAAAATAAACTTGATCTGCCTGCAAGTATAAGAAGCATTTGTCCCGTACATGTCAAACCTCTGTCTCTTACCATCTCTGAGATCTGTTTGTTCATACGGACGTACGGACAGACAGTTATGAGCAAAAATGTGAAAAATAGCCGAGTTAAAAAAGTGTTGCATACTTTTCAGATGTTCACCCCAAGGGACGCAGGAACACTGTTAAACATGTTTTTTCGTGAGTGACAGGTATATCAAAGTCGGTTAGAGCCGACTTTAACTTGCGCTTTCGTTTTACTTAGAACCATGTTCCGACCGATCGGTTCTATGATGTAAATATACAAGGTAACGCACTGCGCAGCGGCGATATTCTCAGTCGGCCTTAGTTCGATAACTAATGGTCGCCTTCGATTTCCTGATGTAGTGCTAAGCTTCTATCGAAAGCTATGTGAACCTGGATTTTGTGTGTGTTGTGAAAAGGCGTTACCTTGTAGTTAATGTATCAGGGATCGGTTCCAAGCCTTAAGATATGGTCTTTCAATTTCTACCAAATTATGCAGATCTCTTTGAAAGCATATAACTCTATAAAACTACCATTTTTAAAAAAATTACATTGAAAGCAACAAGTTTTCTGGGTTTCACTGAGTTCTATTTTCAGACAGATAAGATACGATAAAATTTTTTTTCTCATGCCATAAGCTTGAAATGCCAGCACTTGATGTATTAAATTTTATCTTATTGCTCTTAGAGATGTAAAAAGGGTCGGGTTTAGGAGCACAACGGGCACTATATGCTTAAATTTGCTTCAGTTAGTCCCTTTAATATATATGAATCACCGCCTTACACCTAGGTGTTGACACAGCTGACGTCGTAAAGAGTCGATCTCATTAGAGAAATGGCCCCTAAACTACTTGATATCGGCATCGATTAAAGGGTGTCAAATACCTTAGCGGCTGATCAGACTAAAAAATTCCAGTTTTGTATATTTACAATAAATTTATATTTACTTTATGAAGTTTTGACTAAATTAGCAACCTTGTAGTTTTGTAAATAGCAGCTCAATTCCCGCCCAACCGAACAAAATCTGACGCCGCTAAGGTGCGTATCGAATATACATTTTGTTAAGACTCTTATAGTGTGGCTGTGCCTTTGCCTTAAAATTGGTGTCCACATCTATTCTGAAGACAGAGTTGTGAATTACTTAAGAGCATTATTTTAATGTTTTATTCAGTCGAGAGCTTGGGATTCTTATTTAAAGTTCAGAGTTGATCTTGATCAAAAGGCTAAAGCCCAAAATTTCCATTTGTATTTACCAACCAACTGGACCTAAATTGTTGTAGAGCCGTAATCTACTGTACTAGAATCTAATTTCTTTAAAAAATGTATGCAATGGTCTAAAATCGATATGGATTAGTGCAATATTGTATTAGTTTCTGCACTGCTGTAAGCAGGTAGTGCGCAACAATAACGCAACCCCAAAGAATCGCTTCGGTTCGGGATTTTCGGACCATGAACTGAACCTTTCAAATATTCAAGCTCCTAAACCAAAACTCTTCATAAAAAAAAAGATTCTGTTCAAACAATAATACAAAAAAAGTGAGAAAGTCAGTCAAGCCCGACTAGGTCATACTCTGTACCAAGAATAGGAGCTGAATGCAATGCTTCTGCTGCGCTCATCTCTAAGTTTCTCTCTCTCACTCACACGTTGTTGTATGAAATGCGGTGTTGGTTGTTTGTGCGTGGGAGGGGGTGGGCAGGGAATGACTAACTATCTCTAGAAGGAACGAATCGTCTATCTATAAAACTGTCGGAGATATGGCGTTTTTTCAAGATTGCCTGCAAGTATAAGAAACATTTGTCCCATACATGTCAATTCCTATCTATTAGATATTGCTATTAGTAGTAGCAAAATGAATCGATTTGCCAAATAAATAATAAAGATCGGATGAACGGTTCTCAAGTTATGAGCAAAAAAGCTACCCCCGCTACCCCTTCTCACACCCTTAAAAAAATGTTGCATTCTTTTCGGATGGTCACCCTAAGGAACGCAGGAACACTGTTCAGCATGTTTTTTGATGAGTAACGGGTATATCGAAGTCGGTTAGAGCCGACTTCATTGAATGACGTTACAGAAAAACCAATCACGAAGTTTCATTATTGCTGATAAGGTACAAATTTTTGGATTTAAATATTTAAATTGTGGTTAATTTTTTATAGAATCGATTTTTTGGTAAGTTTAAATAATTCGGTCACGCCCGACTGTAATATAATTTGACCAATAGATACTTTGATATTTAAAACTGATCAAAAGATGGCGCCACTACTGTAACCACTTTACATTTACAACTACTTAATTCAATACACTGATTAGGTTTTGTTCGGTATATTGACTAGGAGTGCTGCCTATAAGAATGAATGTAACCCAATGACCAAAATATATGTGTGTGTGTGTGAGTGAGTTAGAGATGTACATAAAAAGGCGCAAGGCTAGGGCATTGATAGATGTGGTGTGTGAACTAGTTAGATGAACAGGATCTGCGATTGGAGCTGGATGAACAGGGACCGCCACACAATACATGTAGTGACGCCATCCATTGTTCAGCAGCGCTTTTTTCGGCTGCAAGTCCAGGAACAGAATATATTGCAGTCGGGCTTCACCGATTTTCATACCGATTTTTTCGTGTACCTTAATCACTGCTGGTTGGTTTTCAGCATTTATTTAGCTGTGAGCCAACGTTAAAAGTTGACAACTGGCTCTAAAAATCGAACCTTTTACTAACATTGGCCTAAAACCAAGGAAATGTACTTTTTGCAGATGCTTTAAAACAGGGCTTAAATAATACGAATCACGGTCGCTACTTCAGGCTTCTTCCTGAAAGTTTTGAATTATCTTCATTTCCATATACTTACAAGGCAGTGGCAATCTGTCGTTGATTCTTGGTTGGTCTAAATTGGCAATATAAATATAGAAATTTATCTTTGATATTCATTTTGGAAAATAGTTTTAATTCAAGTTATTTACACCAAAATAATGACACTCTGTTGTGGCCTGCTATGATTGACATGTTCAACTCGTCTACCAATTGCTGACACTATTGTAGGTTCATTAAGAGATTTCGTCAAATGATTAATCAATGTTTTCTTTTGGGGATGCGGGCGCTAAAATTGACTCATTACAAATTTAATGTTCCTTCAGAGAGAGAGAGGGGTTTAATGATGACTAAGGCCTAGAGGAAAACTGCAGCAATTTGTCAGAATTTTGGCAAAGGCAAAAAAAAAAAAAAAGAATCATTAGCCTAATTCCTCGTGTGACTGAATGTTCATTCGATTTTGGTGTAAGCCCCTCCCAGATTCAGTCTTCGAATCCAACTCCTTGCCAGACGCCAGTTAAGCAATTTAAATGCCACACCTTTTCATGTCTGTCGGTTTATGGGAGGTGAGACACATATGACACTGTCCATTAAGGACTAGCTGGCGACAGTTCAAGGATATAAGCCAAAGGCTGGGCCTTTACAATTTCCTGAAATAAAAAAATTTGTTTTTTTGCAGTTGCCCCAAAATGCATTGGCTTTTGTTTATACCTTTAATGGCCCTATTGGTTAATGCCCAGGATGATTATTGTTTTGGCAAGGATTCGGAACGTATACAGACCCGACAATTCTCCTCTAAAACAGCCTATCAAATAATCAAGGGTACGAATATTGATAAACAATATCAGGTGCCTGGCTGTGAGCCCAAAAAAATATGGATCTTTCATAGACATGGCACCAGATTCCCCAAGGCGCATACCATAGAGAAACGATCGCGTTTGGAGGAGGTAAGTTTTTGGAAAAAAATTTGGGTTTGCTTATTAACAAATGTGTCTTACAGCTACGCGATCTTATAGTGAAAAACTATCGTGTCTTACGCACCAAACCCGATGAGAATGCTTTATGCGCAGAGGATTTGATAGCCATACAAATGTGGAAACCAAATAACAGCATAACCCCAGAAATGGATGAGCATCTGACCAGTCAGGGTTATGAGGATTTGAGAGGCACAGCCAAACTGTATCAACGGTATTATCCCACTGTATTGCCCAGGCAGTTTAATGATACCTATTATCAGGTAAGAGTTTAAGACTTTATTATTTTGTAAGCAGTTTTAAAACGCAAAATCTGTTCCAATTTCGCTTATTTAAGATGATAAGATTCCACTTTGGATTTCGCCAAAGTTTTTGGAAAAATTTTGGTATCCAAATTGCACAAAATTTTGTTTGGAGTGTATAAATTATTAAAGGCGACATTATGTCGTTCAAAACGACATAATTCCGCGGCAGCTTATACAGCTTAGCCCACTCGACTATCATTCATAAGATACACGCGAGGAACCATATTTAAGAAGACACCACAGATTGAGCATGCTCTCTCGCTCTCTCTGTAAGAGCGTGTCCAACGCTTTTCTCTCAAAGTTTGCTTCATATTACTCCCCTTAAGAACCTAATTTCAAAAGAATTAAGCTCGCGGCGGCGGGAGGAGGCGTGGCGAATTTGCCAAACAACCTTCACCTTATTTTCTGAATACACTATAATGTCAAAAGGAACAAATCAAACTTTTAATTAGATTGGTCACATTAAATAATCATTTCGAATTGCTTTGGGTATATAAGGTAGAAGCTTCACTTTAACTTGATAATCATGAATTGGATCACCAAAGCTGTAAGTAGTATGATAACATTGAAAACAAAATATAACCCATTATCCTTATTTAGTTTGTGGGACTTGCAATGCTGATGTTGCTAATTGGAGAGCAAGCTGTGGTAAATGGTGAACCGGCACCGGCGCCAAGCACCCGGGCAACAACCACCACCCGGGCAACTACCACCACCCGATACAGATGGCCAATTGTGAATGGAAACACACTACCGCCCGGTTCTAGGGAATAGATATACAATAAGCTTATCTTGATAGAGAAAGCAATAAAAACCTTTTCCATATATCAATCCTCGTAAACAGACTTCAATTACTTAGAAATCAAAAAGGCTAAGGTAAAATTTGCCTGTGCCAAGGTTCTTATAGACTTTCGATCCTATAAAGTGCATCAACAGCCGAGTCGATATAGCCATGTATGAAAAACCAGATCTCAGAGATGGTAAGAGATAGAGGTTTGACATGTATGGGACATAAGCTTCTTAAGCTCTCAGGCAGATCAAGTTTATTATGTCGAAGCTTTATCCGAAAAAAACAAGGTCTCTTTAATTTTTGGAAAAGACTTATGTATTTGTTCGTTTCCAATAGTGGGCAAGCAGTGAACTCAAATCTGTCTACAAGATAAAACTACAAAGTTTCAACAAATTTTTTAAATCTTGGACGCGGGCAAAGTCGCAACTGGGTCAGCTAGTAAAGTATATATATTCCTGGTCTGCATCAACAGCCGATTCGATTTCTGTATGAACGCGTCGATCTCAGAGACTATAAGAGATAGATATACAAATTTTTGCATGTACATTTTACATAGTAGGTGTATACCGTAGGCAGATCAAGTTTGTTTAGGACTTGCAAAACTAACCCCCCTCCACCCTTAAACCGCAAAAAACTGTCAGAGCCACAATATTAAAGTTAAAACCTCGTCGCATGATATATATATGTATTATCTTAGGCCTTATGAAAAGCACAATGAGATCTGAGCAAAAACACCAAAGTTGTTCACGAAACAAATTTAGATAAAATTTTTTCTTTAATTTTAAAATCGCTGATTATCTTGTTCGATTATCCCCCAGCTGCACAGTAGTCGATCGTACAGCTCGATTGTCCACGAATAAAAGAATAATTTCCCTCTTGATTTCACCTAGAAAGAATATATACGCTTTATAGTGTAAAAATGTATATAGGCTTTGGCATAGACAAAGTTACATTAGTCTTATGGCACGCTTATTTGGATAAGTCTCTTTAAACTTTTTCAAAACAACCTTCACCCTCTTTTTTGAATACATTATAATGTCAAAAGGAACAAATCAAATCACATTAAATAACCATTTCGAATTGCTTTGGGTATAAAAGGTAGAAGCTTTACTTTAACGTGACAATCATGAATTGGATCACCAAAGCTGTAAGTAGTATGATAACATTGAAAACAAAATATAACTCATTATCCTTATTTAGTTTGTGGGACTTGCAATGCTGATGTTGCTCATTGGAGAGCAAGCTGTGGTTAATGGTGAACCGGGACCGGCACCAAGCACCACCACCACGACAACATCCTCACGAATGGTAAATGGAGCCCCAGGCAACTATGGGACATTTCCCTAAAAATCAGGCATTAATTAATAACTTAAAAACTAAGCCATATATTGCGGTCTAGTTTTTTGCCTTATGTAAGGTATACCGTTGCTCTATACGTGCAAAAAAAGTGCCTTAAAAAAAAATTAATAAAAAAATATTATTTTAAAATTGGTTTTTCTTGCTATTTTACATAAGAATGAATGTTCAATTATCGACACGTAATAAGAAACATATTTTTCGGCCGCAAACTTTATGGAATATCGGGATTCCTGAAAAAAAAATGCGGCTTATTTATTTTTTTCGATTTCTGTTCTGTTCTTACAATGTCATACAATTTCGGATAATTTTTGCCTTATAGAAACTATCTCAAGAAGGTCAGCTAGTCCTTTTTTTACTTATTACGAGCAGCTGTGCTTGCTTCTTCTACCAATTTATCTCCAACAGCTTGATTTCTACGATTTCTTGTACGCTTTAGCGTTAATGACCATCGGGAACGACTCTCTGTGTTAATGTGCTGCTCAATGGCTTAGAATTGAACTTATGCGTTTAATTTGTTGCATTATTCGGTTAAATTTTCGCGAATCGTCTCCGTCGACGCGAACCGTCTTTCAAATACGACTGAAAGATTTTGGCCTAACCCTTTTCTAAAGCAATCAAAAATACGATCTTCCCGACTCGTCACATTTTTGCGTGTAAACCTACCCCCCAGGGGTAAGGTAATTTTTTCTAGACCTTAGTAGAAGGTGTGCCAACAACTATCATCCATAAGCTACAAATCGCGTCAAAACCACACAAAAAGAAATCTGTGGATAGATTTATCCAGGTAGTTGGTAAAATTAACTAAATTGCAGAGTATCCTCCTCGTAATCTTTTACGCAAAGAGAACTATATAGAAAGAAGAGCGCATGAAGTAGGAAGGGGGAGAGGAATGACATGGGACGTTAAAGAGTGGAGAGCATTTGAAAAGGGAGGGGGGCGAGCGGAAAGAGTCCAGAGCTGTGAAAGGAGACGGTGGGTAAAAGGGGGAAGTCAATTGGAATTGTATTATAATTAAAGAGTGTCTGAGGAGGGAAAGTGGTGGAAAGAGTCAGAAACTGGTAGGACGAAAGTGAAGGTAACTAATCAGTGATTGAACAATGACTTGAAAGTGACTAAACAGTGACTTGTCGTGACTTAACAGTGACTTGAGATTGACATAAAATGACTTTACAGTGACTGGACAGCGAATAGACGGTGTTTTAACAGTAAGTTGATAGTGATTAAACAGTAACTTGAAAGTGACTAAACTGAGTTACTTAACAGTGATTTTACAGTGACTAAAAAGTGACTTGACTGTGACTAAGCACTGACTTGGCGTGACTTAACAGTGATTTGAGATTGACAGAACAGTGACTTGACAGTGACCAAACTGTGACTGGACAGTGACTAAATAGTGACCTGACAGTGAATATGACTGTGACTTAACTCTGGCATGACAGTGACTTGACAGTGACTAAAGAGTGACTTGACAGTGATTTTACAGTGAATTGACTGTGACTTAGTGGTGACTTGTCAGTGACTAAACAGTGACTTGACTAAAAGTTACTATACAGTGACTTGACAGTGCCTTTACAGCATTACAGAAAAGAAGGAAGCATTTTATGAATTCTCTGATCACATTTGAGTCTCTTATCAATTCCTCAGTCTGATTAAAATTGTCGCTATAAATGCGCTCGTTTTCTGTACGTAAATAATACTTTTGCCAGAAAAAATGGGACCCTTCATCAAGAGTCGCTTATACCATTCAACATTTCAAGCACAATTACTCAATAATCACCCTTTACAGTTACAATAATCTAAGTGATTGTAAAAGTAATTAAATTTTGGAATATTCACTGAATAATCAAAATTACACCTTATTATTACGATTATTAAAAAATCGTAATCATGAATTGTTTTTGCATTACCTAAAAAATTGTGTTTCTGGTAATGAAAAGCAATTAAATACGGGAAGTAATGAATACGTTACAGCTCTGCTCATTTCCCTTTTCTTGTGTCCTCCGTGCCGAATTTTTACGACTCAAACCCACTCACAGTCAAGCATACATACGCAAAAGACACTTTGAAAAATGGCTCTCGTGAAAACGGTCAGTGAAAGACATCAGCAAAAGAGAATCGAAGAAGAACAAAAACACTAAATTTCCAAGTGTCTTTGAAAATCAAACTAAATTTTTTCGTTTTCGGTGAAATTTTAAAATAAAATGTCAAAAGGAACAAATCACACTTTTAATTAGATTGGTCGCATTTAATAAACATTTCGAATTGCTTTGGGTATAAAAGGTAGAAGCTTTACTTTAACGTGACAATCATGAATTGGATCACCAAAGCTGTAAGTAGTATGATAACATTGAAAACAAAATATAACTCATTATCCTTATTTAGTTTGTGGGACTTGCAATGCTGATGTTGCTCATTGGAGAGCAAGCTGTGGTTAATGGTGAACCGGGACCGGCACCAAGCACCACCACCACCCGGGCGACTCGGACACCATATGGAAATGGAAACACACTACGGCCCGACGCTAGGGTATAGATATACATTAAGTTTATCTTGATAGAGAAAGCAATAAAAACCTTTTCCATATATCAATCCTCGTAAACAGACTTTAAGTACTTAGAAATCGAAAAGGATAAGGTAAAATTTGCCTGTGCAAAGGTTCTTATAGACTTTCGATCGTATAAAGTGCATCAACAGCCGAGTCGATATAGCCATGTATGAAAAACCAGATCTCAGAGATGGTAAGAGATAGAGGTTTCACATGAATGGGACATAAGCTTCTTATACTCTCAGGCAGATCAAGTTTAGTTTCAATTTTTGCCATATCTCCCAAACTTCTGGACCTTCTTAAAATATTTAATAATCAAATTAAAAGATCGGATAAGCGATATTCAAGTTATGAGCAAAAATAAACGAGTAAACCTACTCCCAATTAGGTCATTTTTTCCAGACCTTTGGACTATATATTGGGTATATTGGGGATATTTAGTTCTCCCACAACTAGCATGTAAAGTTCATCTTTCCAACTCGATTTTAAGGAATTCATAAAATAGGGCATGTTAAGGGGCATTATAGGGCATCGAATTCAAAACGAGTTCAAGGAAAAACTAGACTTATTTTTTGATCTTTCGAAACCTGGGAGATTTATTCAAAACTCAGAATTGACTGCAGAGATAACTAAGATAGACATCGATTTGCTTAAAAGAATACACACAATATTAATAGTTGTTTCAGGTCCCTATGAAATGAATATAGACAAATTCAAAAATTGTGCCTTGGAGACTGCTAGGCATTTCGTAAATTTGTACCCTTAGTACAATATAACGCCCGGAAATAATTAATTATGCATTGCTTTCAATTGGTCAAATAACCGAGGAGGCTCAGGATGCACAAAATGAAGATTTCATTCGAGAAAATGCAATCGGAAAAAGTGCAACCTCGATGTTCTGAATAGAATGTTCATTACCTCGGATCTTCTAGTATCGAGGCAAAAACAAGTGAGAAAGTCGGTCAAGCCCGACTAGGTTATACTCTATACCAAGAGTGGGAGCTGAATGCAACGCTTCTGCTGCGCTCATCTCTAAGTTTCTCTATCTCTCTCTCACTCTCTCTCTCCCTCCACTCACACTCACACGTTGTCGAATGATATGCGGTGCTCATCCGATCTTTATCATTTCTTCGGCAAATCGATTCATATTACGAATGACTAACTATCTCTAGAATGATCGAATCACCTATCTACAAAATTTCGGGTAATAAGACGTTTTTTCAAAATTGGGTGGGAGGGAGTTTGCGTGGCAAAAATTGAAAGTAAACTTGATCTGCCTGACAGTTTAAGAAGCTTATGTCCCATACATGTGAAATCTGTATCTCTTACCATCTCTGAGATCTGATTGTTTATACATGGCTATATCGACTCGGCTGTTGATGCACTTTATAGGATCGAAAATGTATAAAAACCTCGGAACAGGAAAATTTTAGCTTAGCCTTTTCGATTTCTAATTACTTGATTTATGGAAAAGGTCTTTATTGCTTGCTCTATCAAGATAAACTTATTGTATATCAATATAAAAGCATTTTTGCCTCTATGCACGTTATGTCGTGAATCCATTTAACACTAGTGTGATTCCATTTACCAATGGTGATGTTGCTGACGGAGCCGCCTGGGTGGTGGTTGTTGCCACAGCTTGCTCTCCAATTAGCAACATCAGCATTGCAAGTCCCACAAACTAAATAAGAATAATGAGATATATATTTTGTTTTCAATATTATCATATTACTTACAGTTTTGGTGATCCAATTCATGATTGTCACGTTAAAGTAAAGCTTCTACCTTTTATACCAAAGCAATTTGAAATTATTAAATGTGACCAATCTAATTAAAATTATGATTTGTTTCTGTTGATATTATAATGTGTCCAAATAATTGGCATACCATAAGACTAAGGTAACTTTATACATTTTTACACAATAAAGCGTATATATTCTTTCTAGGGGAAATCCAGAGGGAAATTATTCCTTTATTCGTGAACAAAAGTGCTGTACGATAGACTAATGTGCAGCTGGGGGAAAATCGAACAAGATACTCAGCGATTTTGAAATTAAGGAAAAAATTTACTCTTTATTTTGTTTCGTGAATAACTTTGGTGATTTTGCTCAGATCTTATGGTGCTTTTCAGAATAGATAGATTTAAGACCTAAGACAATGCATATATAATATGCGACGAGGTTGTAATCAAAGCTGCAAACCTCTAAAGTTTTACACAAGGTTCGGTCCGGGGGTTCGAACCCGTTGTAAAGTCTAAGGTTCGGTTCGCGGACCGGTTCCTGAAACCCCTGAACCCAAGGTTCTGGTACGAATCTCGGTTCGCTTGAGCAAAGTAACTATGTTTCTATTTATTAATACTCATTTTTTATTAACGAGATAAAATAGTTTTAAAAATTCATTAGCTAACACTGACAACTAAACAACAACAACAACCAAATTTGTTCTAAAAAACCGGTTTGATGTAGCAAAAAATGTACGAAAGTGAAAATGGGAGCATGGCTGTATATCTTTTAAGAGCTGTTCATCTATACTAGCTTTATGATTAGAAAAATTAAACTTGAGTGTTGAAAAGGCACAGAGAATTTCAATATCCCTCGTTCTCAGGTACCATTCAGCTCCCGTAATGCGCCTAAGGATTTTTGCCTGGATCTCTCTAATCTTTGTCAGGTGACTCCGTATCTCCATAACGGAGCTAGAATTGCCTTGCAAATTAGGACTTTATTTCTGAATGACAGCTTGTTCTTGGATTCTGGAGCCACCCCATGAGACTTGCTTTGGCAGCCACTGCCTGAGCTATTGCCTTGATATGGTGTCCAATAGTCAGGCTTCTCTTCAGTGTCATCCCAAGGTATTTATGGACTGCTTTATGCTCCATAAACTGACCGTGCAACAATATGTAGTACTGGACTCACCGAAGCACACTTGTCCGTGCTTATGGCAATGTTCCATCTAGCCGCCCAGTTGCTAAACTTCCTCAAGTATTCTTGAAGGGAATCTATGTTAAAAACACTGAGAACACGTAGTAGTAAACAATGATTTGTTGAAGATTTTTGGACATTTTCTCGACATGAAAAGCAAGCGTAATAAAAATCAATTGGTTGTGAATCGTTCAGCTCTAAAGAAGTTCTATAAATTGGAACTACGTTTCAATTAAATATTTTAGAAGGAGCTCGTTTAAGGAACTCGATATATTACATCGATATATTACATCTCGCTTAAATAACCGTGATCGTTAAGTAGACTTTAATATTCCTCACTTAACCTGGTCACCTTACGATAATTCCTACGATCCGTATCCAGCTTTCCATCACGAATTCTCCGATATAATGACTGAACTGTTTCTTGGACAAATGAATTCTATTGTGAACAGTAGGAGCAGGATCCTAGATCTTGTATTTGTCAGCGACATCTCCAACTCTGCGTTATCTAGGGTTCCTCCTTTTTCTCTTCCGGAGAATGTTCATCACCCTGCTTAGAACTTAGTTTCGAAATTGATATTCAAGGGATAAGTTTAACAGCTTTAAAAGCGGAAAGCATAAAGAAGTAGCACAATTTTTAAGCAAGTATTACCATCTTTTCTCTGCTCACTCTTCTGTGTTAGATGTAAGAAACAATTTACAGTCTTTTTTTAATGGTACCCATTAATGTTGACAGACCTTTGTCAAACCTAAATAAATAATTACGAACTAAATATCGAAACAAATTAACCTCATGGCAAACACTTTTCAATTATAACACAATGTAAATTGACTTTCCCGCTTTTTACCAACTGTCTCCTTTACAGCACTGGACTCTTTCTGCTCAACCCCCCTCCCACCCTCTTCAAATACTCTCCACTCTTTAACGTCCCATGTCATTCCTCTCCCCCTTCCTACTTCATGCGCTCTCCTCTCTAAATAGTTTCTTTTGCGTAAGGGTTAACGAGGAGGTTACTCTAGAATTTAGTTCATTTTACCCACTTTGTGGGTTGGAGCATTTTCAATCCACAATATATGATAAATATACCCACAAATTTCTTTGTGTGTGGGTTCGCCGCGACTTGTAGCTATTGGATGATAGTAGTCCAAAGATCTGGAAAAAATGACCTAATTGGGAGTAGGTTTACTCGTCTATTTTTGCTCATAACTTGAAAATCGCTTATCGATCTCTTAATTAGATTATTAAATATTTTTAGAAGGTCCAGAAGTGTGGGAGATATGAAGTTTTTTTCCAATTATGGGTCGGGAGGAGGCGTGGCAAAAATTGAAAATAAACCTGATCTGCCTGAGAGTTTAAGAAGCTTATGTCCCATACATGTGAAACCTCTATCTCTTACCATCTCTGTGATCTGATTGTTCATACATAGCTATATCGACTCGGCGGTTGATGCACTTTATAGGATCGAAAATGTATAAAAACGTCGGAACAGGCAAATTTTACCTTAGCCTTTTCGATTTCTAATTACTTGATTTATGGAAAAGGTCTTTATTGCTTGCTCTATCAAGATAAACTTATTGCATATCTTTATAAAAGCATTTTTGCCTCTATTGACGAGTAACATGGATTCTACCATTTTGACATGTGATTCCATTGCACAATCCTGTTCTTGTTGATCTTGATGGTGTTGTTGCCCATCGGGTGGTGGTTGGTCGCGGCTGTGCCACAGCTTGCTCTCCAATTAGCAACATCAGCATTGCAAGTCCCACAAACTAAATAAGGATAATGGGTTATATTTTGTTTTCAATGTTATCATACTACTTACAGCCTTGGTGATCCAATTCATGATTGTCAAGTTAAAGTGAAGCTTTTACCTTTTATACCCAAAGCAATTCGAAATGGTTATTAAATGAGATCAATCCAATTTAAAGTTTGATTTGTTCCTTTTGACATTATAATGTATTCAGAAAATAAGGTGAAGGTTGTTTGGAAATTTTACTGAAAACAAAAAAATGTATATTTACATGCGTGCATGCTGCCTGGATCCCCTGCTTGCCATTCATCGGCCATTTCAGGCGAGGAAACCAAAAACAAGTCAGGGGGCCACATCTGGGCACTAGGGCGGTTACGGAAACGTTGGGATGGCCGACCTTGGCACCCTTTCACTCTCCGCAATTTCTGGTCGTCAGTGAGTACTTTTGGGATCATCTCCGAGCACACCTTGTGCATGTTCAAATTCTCCGTCACAGTGTTTATGGTTCATGACCACAAATGTTGGTAAATTTATTTCCACAACTTGGCAAACAGGTTCATATCTCCCACATTTTTGTAGATAGAGATTCTGTACTTTCTATCAAAAAATTGTCAAAATATAGCTCAGGCCAGACTGAAAACTCCTAATGGCTTGCCATATCCATTTCCACATAACAAATATATTTTTAAAAAAAATTTCCAGAAATTTTCAAAATAAAATACCGACCGACCAGCCACATAGGGGGGTGTCACAGAAATCTGAAAGATACATTTTGTTTGCTTACTTTACTGGGACTTGAGCTGGGTAACTCGAAAACTGAAAACGGACAGCTTAGCCCACTCGACTATCATCCATATGCTACCATAAGCGTCGAAATCATATTTAGGAATAATTGAAGTTGGTATTTAAGCGCATCTGGCAACGATTAATTGTTCATGCTCTGTCTCTCTCTGTGAGAGCGTGTCCACGCTATTCTCTCAAAATTGGCTTCCCCTCACCTTTATCTTACCTTAGCCTTCTCGTTTTCGAATTACTTGGAGTCTCCTTACGTGGATTACTTGCTCTACATATTAAGATAAACTTATTAAAGATCAATATGCAAAGGATTTTTGCCTCTATGCACTGAGTCATGGTTTTCCCGGTGGTTTTCTTGTTGGTGGAGTTGGCGGTGATTGGGTCGGATCACGGTTGCTCTCCAATAAGCAACATCAGCATTATATTTGGTCATTCCACGTTATTGGAATACTTACAGCTTTGGTGATCCACATCATGATTGTCAAGGTAAAGCCAAACGTCCTCTTTATATACTCAAAGAACATTGCATACATATGTGATAATTGGCATATTGTTTTTGTAGTGTCCGATGCGCTTCTGAAATATATTGGAAAATAACCCTTGAAAAAACCATTGTGTTTTTATTCTCGACCTAGAGCCAGCTAAAATCAACTTTTAAGAATTAAAAAGGTCGCCAACCAATAACTTCACTCACAGAAATTCGAAATGGTTATTACATATTGCATTATTAATTACATATTATACGAATCTAATTTAAATTTGATTAGTTCCAGTTGACATTTCAGAAAACAAGGTAAAGGTTGTTTGGCCAAATTCCTTAAAAATACAAAAATTTAGATACCCACCAGATTCCCTCCAAAACCCCACCGCAACACTTTTAACCCATCTGCACTCAAAAAAGCGTACAACAATTCGGTCTTTAAAAACGCTCTTTAATTTATCCTACTTCGGTTTAGAGTTTGGAAAGAACGATTCAAATTTTTACTTTGAGTACGAATCGTTCTTAAACTCGAAATAGTCCCTTAAAGATAAAAGGTTTATCAATATCATCGGTATATGCGAGTAGCATTTGGGCACTGGCTTAGTATATACTCCATCAGCAGATTAAAGAAGTCACACGATAAGGTGTCACCCTGCCTAAAACCTCTTTTGGTATCAAAAGGCTCGGAGAGGTTCGTCCCTATTTTGACGGAGCTTTGAGTGCTTCTCAACGTCATCATGCAAAGTCGAACGTACTTTGCTGGTATACCTAAAGTAGACAGGGCTTCGAAAAACCTTGACCTCATCGTTGTGTCAAGGGCTGATTTATAAGCAACAAAAAGATGGTGTGTTTGTGATTTTACAGTGACTAAAAAGTGACTTGACTGTGACTAAGCACTGACTTGACGTGACTTAACAGTGATTTTAGATTGACAAAACAGTGACTAAACTGTGAATGGACAGTGACTAAATAGTGACCTGACAGTGAATATGACTGTGACTTAACTCTGGCATGACAGTGACTTGACAGTGACTAAAGGGTGACTTGACAGTGACGAAACAGTGACTTGACTAAAAGTTACTAAACAGTGACTTGACAGTGCCTTAACAGCATTACAGAAAAGAAGGAAGAAAAAAGAAGCCAGTGAACTTGTTCCCAGCAAGCATTTTATGAATTCTCTGATCACATTTGAGTCTCTTATCAATTCCTCAGTCTGATTAAAATAGTCGCTATAAATGCGCTCGTTTTCTGTACGTAAATAATACTTTTGCCGGAAAAAATGGGACCCTTTATCAAGAGTCGCTTATACCATTCAACATTTCAAGCACAATTACTCGATAAACACCCTTTACAGTTACAATAATCTAAGTGATTGTAAAAGTAATTAAATTTTAGAATATTCACTGAATATATTATTTATTAAAAAATCGTAATCATGAATTGTTTCTGCATTACCTAAAAAATTGTGTTTCTGGTAATGAAAAGCAATTAAATACGGGAAGTAATGAATAGGTTACAGCTCTGCTAAGAACACAACTCGAACACTTCATTTCCCTTTTCTTGTGTCCTCCGTGCCGAATTTTTACGACTCAAACCCATTCACAGTCAAGCATACATACGCAAAAGACACTTTGACAGTTGGCTCTCGTTAAAACGGTCAGTGAAAGACATCAGCAAAAAGGAATCGAAGCAGAACAAAAACACTCAATTTCCAAGTGTCGTTGAAAATCAAACTAAATTTTTTCGTTTTCGGTAAAATTTTAAAATAAAATGTCAAAAGGAACAAATCACACTTTTAATTAGATTGGTCGCATTTAATAAACATTTCGAATTGCTTTGGGTATAAAAGGTAGAAGCTTTACTTTAACGTGACAATCATGAATTGGATTACCAAAGCTGTAAGTAGTATGATAACATTGAAAACAAAATATAACTCATTATCCTTATTTAGTTTGTGGGACTTGCAATGCTGATGTTGCTAATTGGAGAGCAAGCTGTGGTAAATGGTGAACCGGGACCGGCACCAAGCACCACCACCACCCGGGCGCCTCGGAGACCAGGATACCCATATATGAATGGAGAAACACTACCGCCCGGCGCTAGGGTATAGATATACAATAAGTTTATCTTGATAGAGAAAGCAATAAAAACCTTTTCCATATATCAATCCTTGTAAACAGACTTTAAGTACTTAGAAATCGAAAAGGATAAAATCTCTCTCTCTCACTCTCTCTCTCCCTCCACTCACACTCACACGTTGTCGAATGATATGCGGTGCTCATCCGATCTTTCTCATTTCTTCGGCAAATCGATTCATATTACGAATGACTAACTATCTCTAGAATGATCGAATCATCTATCTACAAAACTTCGGGTAATAAGACGTTTTTTCAAAATTGGGTGGGAGGGAGTTTGCGTGGCAAAAATTGAAAGTAAACTTGATCTGCCTGACAGTTTAAGAAGCTTATGTCCCATACATGTGAAATCTGTATCTCTTACCATCTCTGAGATCTGATTGTTTATACATGGCTATATCGACTCGGCTGTTGATGCACTTTATAGGATCGAAAATGTATAAAAACCTTGGAATAGGCAAATTTAAGCTTTTCCTTTTCGATTTCTAATTACTTGATTTATGGAAAAGGTCTTTATTGCTTGCTCTATCAAGATAAACTTTTTGTATATCTATATAAAAGCATTTTTGCCTCTATTCACGATTTAACGGACTCTACCATCTGACGCTGTGTATCCATTTACCAATGGGTATCTTGTTGTTGTTGATCTTGTTGTTGTGGCCCGGGTGGTGTTTGGTGGCGGCTGTGCCACAGCTTGCTCTCCAATTAGCAACATCAGCATTGCAAGTCCCACAAACTAAATAAGGATAATGAGTTATATTTTGTTTTCAATGTTATCATACTACTTACAGCTTTGGTAATCCAATTCATGATTGTCACGTTAAAGTAAAGCTTCTACCTTTTATACCCAAAGCAATTCGAAATGTTTATTAAATGCTACCAATCTAATTAAAAATTTGATTTGTTTCTGTTGATATTATAATGTGTCCAAATAATTGGCATACCATAAGACTAAGGTAAGTTTGTCTGTGCCGAAGCCTATATACATTTTTACACAATAAAGCGTATATATTCTTTCTAGGAGAAATCCAGAGGGAAATTATTCCTTTATGCGTGAACAAACGTGCTGTACGATCGACTACTGCGCAGCTGGGGGAAAATCGAACAAGATAATCAGCGATTTTGAAATTAAGGAAATAATGTTCTCTAAAATTTGTTTCGTGAATAACTTTGGTGTTTTTGCTCAGATCTTATGGTGCTTTTCAGAATAGATAGATTTAAGACCTAAGACAATGCATATATAATATGCGACGAGGTTGTAACTTGTAACTTGTAACTTTAAAATTGTGGCTCTGACAGCGTATATGCGTACGGTATACACCTATGTACATGCGAATAGACAAGGGGTAAGACAAGGCTGCCTACTAAGTCCGCTTTCATTTGCCATTGCACTATATGTTGACGACATAATATCTTTGAGTAACACTTAAACCTAATATAAATTTCTCAAAACATATTGCCGAAAAGGCGCTGAACAGCTCTTGAAAACCTTTTTGCTATCGTACGTATACCATAGCACAAAATTTAAAATGTTTGAATCAATCGCCAAAGCTATGCAGGACAAGTCTGGGGCTAACAGTACTACGATGACATAAAGAAAATGTTCCGTTTACCTAACAACACCCAAACATACGCCATTCATCTTGAAACTGGGCTACCCCCACTCTACTTTCAAACCCTCAAAAAGCACTTTCTTTACATATATAAGGTGATGGAGATGCCGGAAGCAGACCAATTCACAACTTCTTTCGATTTGGGAAACTCGAGCTCAAAAGCATAGTTTCAATTGGAATGAAAGTGAAGTCCACAACTGGGCCAAGATGCAACAGAAAATAATTCAAGGTGAGGAAATAGAGGCCAGAGCAAACTGCGAGCAGAAAGTGGTCCAAAGTGTTACCAGAAACACAAACAAACTATTAAAACAATTATTTTAACAACATTTATGACGTCTTCTGAACTGCTTATTAATAGTGCATCTTTTGTTTTAGCCTTTAGTGAGACTTCCCTTCATGGTGGTATTTCCAATTTCGAGATATTGAGTGACTAGTTTGTTATATTCGTCGTGGTGGTGGGGTTCTTGTCGCTGTCGATGCAATCTGGCCATCTCTTGGCATTGAATTTGTAGCTGTTGAAACTCAAACACACGTCTCAAAACTATATCTCACATGCTCGTATCTCACTTAACCTGGTCACCTTACAATAATTCCGACGAACTGTATCCAGCTTTCAATCACGAATTCTCCGATATAATGACTGAACTGTTTCTTGGACAGATGAATTCTATTGCGAACAGTAGGAGCAGGATCCTAGATCTTGTATTTGTCAGCGACATCTCCAACTCTGTGTTATCTAGGGTTCCCTCATTTTTCTCTTCCAGAGAATGTTTATCACCCTGCTATAGAACTTAGTTTCGAAATTGATATTCAAGGGATAAGTTAAACAGCTTTAAAAGCGGAAAGCATAAAGAAGTAGCACAATTTTTAAGCAAGTATTACCATCTTTTCTCTGCTCACTCTTCTGTGTTAGATGCAAGAAACAATTTACTGTCTTTTTTTAATGGTACCCATTAATGTTGACAGAACTTTGTCAAACCTAAATAAATAATAACGAACTAAATATCGAAACAAATTAACTTCATGGCAACTTCAAATACTCTCCACTCTTTAAAGTCCCATGTCATTCCTCTCCCCCTTCCTACTTCATGCGCTCTCCACTCTAAATAGTTTTTTTGCGTTTAGGAAGAGGTTACTCTACAATTTAGTTAATTTTACCAACTTTGTGGGTTGGATATGCTCCAAATATACCCACAGATTTATTTGTGTGTGGTTTCGACGTGACTTGTAGCTTATGGATGATAGTAGTCCAAAGGTCTGGAAAAACGTGACCTAATTGGGAGTAGGTTTACTCGTCTATTTTTGCTCATAACTTGAATATCGCTTATTCGATCTTTTAATTTGATTATTAAATATTTTAAGAAGATCTAGAAGAGGTGTCCAACCATCCATTTAGCAATGGTGGTCTTGTTGACGCAGGCGCCCGGGTGGTGGTGGTGCTTGGTGCCGGTGCCGGTTCACCATTTACCACAGCTTGCTCTCCAATTAGCAACATCAGCATTGCAAGTCCCACAAACTAAATAAGGATAATGAGTTATATTTTGTTTTCAATGTTATCATACTACTTACAGCTTTGGTGATCCAATTCATGATTGTCACGTTAAAGTAAAGCTTCTACCTTTTAAACCCAAAGCAATTCGAAATGGTTATTTAATGTGATTTGATTTGTTCCTTTTGACATTATAATGTATTCAGAAAATAAGGTGAAGGTTGTTTTGAAATTTAAGTATAAGCGAAAAAATTTTGATTTACATGCGTGCCCTGCTTGCCATTCATCGGCCATTTCAGGCGAGGAAACCAAAAACAAGTCAGGGGGCCACAACTGGGCTGTAGGGCGGTTACTGAAGCGTTGGGATGGCCGACCTTCTTATCAAAATTTAGATTTGAAACCAAACGAAAGAGATTTCTGTGACATCGCTGAAAGATACCACCAGTTTTTCACGCCAAGCTAGGAAATGTCTTTCCGCACCTGGTCGTCCTACCTTGCCTTGTCCCAGTTCTTTCGCATTCCTCTTGTAGACCATTTTTGCTGGAGCTTGTTCATCCATAAGGGTAACATGTCCCAGCCAGCACAGCCGCTGTTGCCTTATGCGCTTGACCAGGCTAGTATCCCTATAGAGCTCATACAGTTCGTCATTCCGTCGGAACTTTCAAAGGTCCATAAATCCTGCGAAGAATCTTTCGCTCGAAAACGCCAATCGCCGCCTCATTCGCTGATGATATTGCCCATGCTTCTGCGCCGTATTGCAGGCCTGGGATGATAAGCGACTTGTATAGCGTTATTTTTGTTCTTTGCTTGAGGTTTCTGCTCTTGAGCTCCCTGCTTAGCCCGTAATAGCATCGGTTTGCGAGCGGGGTACTTCTTCGGATTTCCAGACTGATGTTGTTGTCGCCGGTTATCATTGTTCCGAGGTAGACAAAGTCCTCTACAACTTCAAAGTTGTACTCTCCCATTGCATTGGACTTCTGTTTCGAGGACACTACACTCAAAAAAAAGTTGTCATCACTGTGACACAATTTAGACATCAATTTGAAACTATTGAGTATCGAATTCTCTCTAATACTCCAAGTATCAATTTGATATCTTCGAAAGTATTAACATGATACTTCGAGGATTTCAAATTGATACTACCGTGTATCTGGTTGGCACTTTTTTGTATTACTTTATTAGTATCAATTTGACACTAGGTCTTATTAATTTGACACTTCAATTATCAAACTTTTAGTATCATTTTGAAACTAGCTTTTATCAATTTTATATTATTTCTTATCAAGTTTGTGGGATAATTTCAGTTCTTTACAAACTGCCATTAAAATTAATAAAAAAACATTTTGAAAACATTATCTTTTTATTTTAATTTTATTCATTATTTTAAATGTATTTTAAATTCATTTACACTAATAAATTGAATTTGTCAAGTGTGGACACCTCGCTGTGGAGAAACATTGCTCTCCCACTGCATGTGTCATGTCCAAGAAAATGGTGTATTTTTAGAATCACTTTACTGATGTGTCATCTGCTGGAACCCATACACGTAGCGTGGTACTCCTTCAGAGACTCTGAAGAATAAACGCGAAAACGCCTCTACAGCAGCTGTCTTTGTTTGATACCTCTCGCGTTGTGCGCTAACATGCAAAGCGCTGAAACAGGCACCGAAGCATTGTGGCATGGTATGTGTCCTGTATGAATAATTAAATTTGATATTACATATGTTTGCAAAAAACGACCACAGCAACATTAATACTTAGCTGCTTAAACCTTCCTTGTTAGTGAGCTCCATTTGAAATCCATTTATTATATATATCTTCATCACGTCGTCTTCCATAGCGTTTACTTTTATAGCCTAATCCTACTGAGTACATCTAGCATCCACCATCCTGAGTCAATAATATTTACCAAGGCGAAATTTTCCAGATTTGTAGCATGTTACTATTATCGACCCTCTTAACATTTTTACACGACAAAATCATTAAAATGCTGGCAGAGCTAATGGTTATTAAGCATTTTAACCAGAGTTCGACACGATTCTATTTCTATACGAGCTCACACTGCACTCTCTTTTGCAACAACAAACAAGTGCAAAAGCGTGGCGCACACACACACGCGATGCCAAAATTACCTTGTGTATTTTGCAGCCACTGATTTAAACTCAAGATGTTGGATGTTAGATGGGCTTAGTGTGATTAGCCTATTATTGAATTGTTTGCACATAAATTAAAACACTAAATTTGACAGGTCAAGCATCGCCAGCTGCCACATTTGGCCTGCTTTCTTATACAATTCATACATTCTTCGAAATTTCGAACTTAAAAAAAACTTATTAGTTTCAAATTGATACTTCTGCGCATTAAATTAATATTCTAAGTTTCAATGCAGTACTTTCTAGGCTAACATTGATACAAAAAACATGATACTAGTTTCAGTTTCAATTTGAAACACGTGTTTCAAATTGATATTGATACAAATTTTTTTGGGTGTAGGTACTTCGTCTTGTCCTCGTTTAGCGCTAAACCCATTAGTTCAGACTGCTTCTTAATCTATGAAAACGTCTTGTGTACTGCCCGTTCGGTTTTGCCGATAATATCAATATCATCGGCATATGCGAGTAGCATTTGGGCACTGGCGCAGTATATTCTCCATCAGCAGATTAAAGAAGTCACACGATAAGGTGTAACCCTGCCTAAAACCTCTTTTGGTATCAAAAGGCTCGGAGAGGTTCGTCCCTATTTTGACGGAGCTTTGAGTGCTTCTCAACGTCATCATGCAAAGTCGAACGTACTAAAGTAGACAGGGCTTCGAAAAACCTTGACCTTATCGGCGTGTCGAAAGCGGCTTTATAATCGATAAAAAGATGGTGAATATTTGGTCTGTGGTGAATTTGACAGGTCTAAAGCCACACTGATAAAGTATAAAGTATTAAAGTATACTCCATCAAGATGTACCCATTTCAAACGTATATTCAAAGCATTTTTGTTGTTCTCTTTCTTAATCCACGAATCGTCCTTGTGGATTTGGTGGTCGTGTCGGGCGCTCGGTTTTTGGCTGCTTCGGAGGTGGTTGACCATTTACCACAGCCTGCTCTCCCATGAGCAATACAAGCATTGCAAGTCCTGAAAACTGAAAATGATATTAGGTTTTTTTGTATTCAACGTTTTTGTACTACTTACAACTTTAATGATCCAATTCATGATTGTGAAGTTAAAGCAAAGCTTTTACTTTATATACCCAAAGCAATGCGATATGGTTATTATTTGTGACCAATCTAATTAAAAGTTTGATTTGTTCCTTTTGACATAATAATGTATTCAGAAAATAAGGTGAAGGTTGTTTTGAAATTTTACAGAAAGCGAAAAAATGTAAAGATACTCCTAAAAATTAGCATACCAAAAGACTAAGGAAACTTTGTCTTATACACATTTTCGACCCTATAAAGAGTATATATTATTTCTAGGGGAGACCCAGAGGGAAATTATACGTTTATACCTGTATAATCGACTACTGTGCACTACTGGGGGAAAAATCAAACAAGATAATCGGCGGTTTTGAAATTAGAGAAAAAATGTTTTCATGGCAAACACTCTTCAATTATAATACAATTCAAATTGATTTTCCCCCTTTTACCCACCGTCTCCTTTACAGCCCCCTCCCTCTGCAAATGCTCTCCACTCTTTAACGTCCCATGTCATTATTCTCCCCCTTCCTACTTCATGCGCTCTCCTCTCTTAATTGTTTTTTTGCGTAAGGGTTTACGATGAGGTTACTCTACAATTTAGTTAATTTTACCACTTTGTGGGTTGGAGCATTTCCAATTTGATTCAAATCGTACTATATCTTATTTCTCCAATAGGACCGTTGGAAGGAAAAGCATTTTATTTTGTTATTTTAATTTCCTTGTTCTTTAACTACATGATTGTTAATTTTATATGCTTTTAAAGAGATTCGCAATATTTGCTCCAAATAGAAGGACAGTCGAATGTAGTGTAAGAAAAGTTTTTGATATCCTCTGATATTTCAAATTTAATTATTCAAAAATATGGTTGCTCGTATAGGAGGCTCGGTTTTTGTAGGTTCACCGTTTGCCATAGTTTGATCTCCAATTAGCAACATCAGCATTGCAAGTCCCACAAACTACAAAAAAAAAGGGGATGAGTTATATTTGGTCATGCCATGTTATTATACTACTTACAGCTTTGGTGATCCACATTTTAAATGTCAAGTTTAAGCAAATCTTCTACTTTATATACCATATCGCATATAAAGTAATTTGATATAGTTATCTAATTCAAATTTGATTTGTTCCTGTTGACATTTCAGAAAACAAGGTCAAGATTGTTTTACCAATTTCCTTGAAAATGAAACAACACCGCTTTCCCACTCAACAAAAGTAAAGTCTTTCAAAACACTCTTGAATTTATTCTGTTTCGGTTTAGAATTTGGAAAGATCTATTCAACTTTTTACTTTGAGTACGAATCGTTCTTAAATTTTAAATTGTCCCTTAAAGAACAAGACCATTTCGTTCCTGTTGTCAAAACGAGCTCTTACTTTAAGTACAAACCGCTCTTAGCTAACATAAATAAGTTTAGATCATGCATATTATAATACAATTCAAAATTATAACGATCTCTATCACCTGCTCTCAACAGATCTCTCTCTTTTCTCTCTAAAAACATATCTCTATAATTATCTTAGGGGAAATCTCTGACCACTCCTGGCTGTGAGTAGGGGCATAGCTTGCCGGACTGGCTAAAAAATCTTCCCCCACCGGGTCAGAGATTTCTAGTTATTTTAATTTAAGTATAGCTTATAAATTAGGTATTTTTAATTAGTCTTAAATTTCACTTTTAGTTAGTATTTTTTTTATTATTTTTTTTTTTTTTTATTGTATTCTCCTAAATTTTTTTCTCTTTATCAGCGGTGTCACAGAAATCTCTTCCAACCAAATTCCAACCCAAAACCAATTCTCGGTGTCACAGGAATCTCTTTCAGTTGGTTTTAAATCTCTCGCGTTTTGTTGGGAGATTTGGCGAAATTCACCACTAAAACAATTTTGATATGTAAAATTGGTATTGGAAATGTAAACAACGTTATTTTTCTACATAGGTTGCATCAAATGAATTAAATATTTCAATTGTTATACCCTTGGAGAGGGTATATTAAAATTGTCCGGATGTTTGTAACGCATAGAAGGAAGCATCTCCGACCACATAAAGTATATATATTCTTGATCAGCATGACGAGCTGAGTTGATATAGCCATGTCCGTCTGTTCGTCTGTCCGTCTGTCCGTCTGTCCGTCCGTCTGTCCGTCCGTCTGTTTCTATGCTATCTCCTCCGTCAGTTTTAAAGCTAACTTAACCAAACTTTGCAGGAAGTCTTTTGGTACAAATACGCTGCACATTTGTCGGAACCGGCCGGTTCGGATGACTATAGCATATAGCTGCCATAGGAACGATCGGTTGAAAAACTAGTTTTAGTAAGAAAAACTTTTTTGTTTTCAAAGCTATCAATCCCAACGCTGGTATTTATAAGTTTTTAATGATTTCACATAATTTCACCAAGCCTTGTCAAAATCGGACAACTATATAGTATAGCTGCCATACAAAAGTTAGGTCTGAAAAAAAGTCTAAGTGAGAAAACCTTTTTTGTTTTGAATGCTCCCAACGCTCGTATTTATAGGTTTTCAATGATTTTACATAATTTCAACAAAATTTGTCAAAATTGGACCACTATATAGTATAGCTGCCATACAAACTGCCAGGCATATATCAAGCTCCAAGGGTATATAAACTTCGGTCGAGCCGAAGTTAGCTAGCCTCTATTTTTTTAATATTAAAATTTGTGTTTCAATAATTGTTCGCAAAACCAACCGAACGGTGACAAATCAACTCGCTCTCAACGTCAGCGGGCGCTCTCTACACATGGTGGCTCTCTCTGAGTACCAACAAGCGCTCAGGGTTGCCTAGTTACATTTAATGATTGGCGCAAAAATATTTTTAAATTTTGCATATTATTTTTGAGGTATATGACTTAAATTTGAATTTTAATTTAAAATTGCATCGTAAAACATGTAACACAAACAAAAAATTCCATTTAAACATCAAATTAACTCAAAACTAGAAGAAGGGAAATTTGTTTGCAAGAAATGACAACCCTGTTAATAGATTTGAGAGAAAAATACCACACAAACCTTCCAACTCGACTTTCAAATAAGAAAATGAAATCTCTTGAAGTTCTGGGACACCGAAGGATTTTTCGAGCGATTTGCAAACCAACCGAGGCCAAAATCTCTAGAGATTTCTGTGACACCCCCGTATATCTGATTTATTTTAGTTTTATTATTATTTTTTTCCTTTGCCTCTATTCTGGTTTTGTTTTTTTTCTCTTCTCTATCTCTATATCATTAAAGTTTTTGGTAGCTCTAATAACGTCTCTGACTTCAGTTGGCTGTGAATCGGGGCATAGCTGGCCGGACGGGCAAATAAAACTCCCCCATCGAGTCGGAGTCGTTATTAGTTATTTTGTAATTTTGTTAGTTTTTCTTTGTTAGGCTTTCTTAGTCAATAAGGCTTTTTTATAACGTATGTGAAATTGAGTTGACAGCCTTTTTTTGTCGACTAAATAAATAAATAAATAAAAAAAAAATAAAAAATAAATAAATATTTTGAGCTGTAAAAGTTGTTAAAAACATGCCGAATTGTATCCATAAGGGTTTTGAAAAACGAAATACTGTACTTAAATCAAACATTTTCTGGCTTATTGAAGATTTGAAACTGAAAATTCTTGATTTAAGTAAGAAAATTCTTGACAAAAGCGTAGCCAAAAATAATCAACTTGAATTGTCTAGATTGGTCAGAGATCATAAAAGTCTTGGATGATGTGAAAAATAGCCTTGACGTGGCATATTCCAGCAAGCCTATTTAGGAATGGAAGATGAGCAATCTATTATTCTCCTTTATACCTTTTCTTCTTGTTTTCAGTCTGTTTACAAGAACTTTATTGATTGACAAAGTCTAGTCCATCAAGATGAACATATTTCAAATATATATTCAAAGTATTTTTGATGTTCTAAGCCCAATATATAGGCGGGTATGTAACGATTTTATGCTTCCACTCAGGTGATCGAGCATTTGCCACAGCTTGCTCTCCCATTAGCAATACAAGCATTGCAAGTCCTGAAAATTGAATATGATATTAGTTTATTTTTTGTAATCAATGTTTTTGTACTACTTACAACTTTAATGGTCCAATTCATGATTGTGAAGTTAAAGCAAAGCTTTTACTTTATATACCCCAAGCAATACGATGTGGTTATTATATGTGACCAATCGAATTTAAAGTAAGATTTCTTCCTGTAACTCTATAATTATTTTATTTTTACTTCGTCTGTGGTGCACCTATTACTTTTATGAAACTACATAGGAAGAAGCAGAGGAGAAAGCGGAAGAGAAGGAAGCTGAACCTCAAATTTTTGGTGTGGAAAATAGTGGAAATGATCTCTGACCAACCAACCTGCTTTTTTAGCCCTGATTGGATGTGCGAATCAAGTTTTTTCTAAAAGAGTAACATTTAGTATTAGAGTTTTCGTTTGCAATACTTGGTTATTCAATAATCTTACCAGCTGACACACCAAGGTTCCTTCATAACTTGAAATTTCCTTTCCTTAAATCCGACAGTATGGCCATAACGTGATAGAGTGATATTCTCTTTACAATTTGTTAAAGATATACAAAATGTTTACGGTGACAGGAGTGTCGTAATTAAGAAAATTGAGTGTTTGTACTCAAACACAGCTGCTATTTTCCTTTTGTCAAATAAAATAACCCAAACTTTGTATTCGTCGGATATATCGATGGCGTTCTTTATCAACGCAACAATTAAGTCCAATACTCGCTGAACAGGTTTGGTTTGCGACCAATCCCGCAACGTCAACCTTCGATACTTTACATCGACTGTTAGGCATAACAATTAGGGTGTTCACTTTGTTGAGCACTTGAGCACTTGAGCAGCTTTGCCTGACTAGTATTGTGAGCAGCCCTCTGTGCACGAAATTTGTGCACAATTACGTTTGAGATATGATTCGGCAGTAATCCATGGTTCATTCAAAGTAGGCGCTTTCTTCATACAATTTATATGAATGTTTGATCACACATTTGATTTTAGCTTGTTTAACCCTTATAGCACTAAGGTAAAAGTGCCCGACTGGGTCAAGCAAGCTGTGCACAATTTGTTCAGAGTAAATTGTTGTTGGAAATGCTTACACTTTTCCCCAAGTGCCTAAGTGCTTAACAAAGTGAACACCCTAAATGATTCTCAATATTTAATGGTTACTCCTGAATCTTCTCCTTACATTTTATGTCCGTAGAGGCCTTAAAGGAAATCTTCAAAGTTAACTATTCTCCATGTTCCCCGTTTTTTTTTTCAAATTTTTTTGGTTTCATTTTTTTATAGCTTGGATATTTGAGAATATCGCCCCAAAAGGATAAGGATACCCAAAGATATAGCCTTTCAAATTACTTGAAACTTTAAACGCATTTATCACAAAACCTCTTTCTTCTCTAGTTACACTGAACCGATTTTGATGATTTTAACTGAAATCGACACAGAATGGTCACCTTTCTAGTCTGACCCTCAATCATAATTTTGAAAAGTTTTTTTTTACAATTTTTTTTGTTACACTAAACTTCAAAAAAAGGCCCTAAATCGAGTTTTAATTTTTCCATGGCAGCCATTTTGTCAAAAAATATCACAAAATATTGTTCGAGGGTCAGACCAGAATGACATCTATACTCAGTGGCGTTCCGAGGGGGGGGGGCGGGAAGTTTTTGGGGCGGCAAATTTTAGGGGCAGCAAATTTCAGGGGCGGTAAATAATTACAAAATGTAAATTGATTATTCTCTTAAATTAAGAAATAGTGGTATTTCTGAAAGTGATTTAGACTTTGCTGTCATTTCAATATGGAGAACGTTGCAAGATTCTGCAAGATTTACCATAGCTCGCGTCCATCTATTTCGCGATATTTTCCGAATTTTTGGAGCTTACAATTCTATACTGCCATTGAGTTATGTTTCCAAAAAACGTAGTCCAACTCGTCCAATTATATCAGCCTCCAGTAAAAACCTCTGCAGGCACCCTACAAGGAACGTTTTTTTGGAGTAAAAAACTAATTTCTAAACGCATTTGCCATCAAACTAGAAAACCATGTTCGACCTCAAAACAATTTTTTTTCGGCCCATCGAAGTCAATTTGTATTTAAATTTTGGTTAAGAAGATATGTAAAATACGTGTCCGCGGATTTTGCGAAAAAATACATCCCCAAGAATTTTTTCCAATAATGATAGCAACTTTTGCAAAATAATACTCCCCTCACAATTAAGGCCTTCGTCATTCCTAATCAAAATCCAGCGTACGTCCCTTTATGTTACAGAGAAGTTTTTGATGGAAAGAATTAGAAAAACTTAATTGTAATTATAGAAAAAAGGTTAAAATTTAGGACTATTCAAGGGGGAAGGGGGGCGGCAAAGTCGACTTCCGCCCCGGGCGGCATAACTACACGGTACGCCACCGTCTACACTGATTATAATCCCGTTTTCAATTTTAATTTTCCGCCAGCACTGTTCCCTTGTTTAAAGAACACCCACTTTGACACCCGAGAACTTTTTAAACAGCCCTCGTATCGAAGCAGTAAAATTTTTTTTCTTTACTAGAGAATTAGAAATTAGAATTTGTTGGTAACATAATACAAAAAGCAGAGTTGGAAGAACTATTTGCGTTTTCAGATAAGATTTTTTTAAAAAGGTTCTTAAAACATGGTGAATACCCCCTTAAACTAAATCTATTAGCCGTGTTCCACTTCCACAAAAGTTTCTAGTACTAAAACCGGTTTTAAATCACAAAAGTTTTGTGAAAGTAGAATTCAGAACATGGCTGTATATTTTTAACTTAATCTAATATAATTGGGATCTAAGTACGTTTTTAAGGAAAGTTCTCGATTTAATAGCGTTTGTTCTTTTATATATTAAACTAGGGATTCGCTTTCCGAGTTTAGAATGTATCGTAGTTAATTTATGTACATCCAAGACATGGAATACTTTTATAGTGTTGTAGACTTTCGTTCCTTAAAAATGAAATTAACAGTCTCTGTAATACTTCTGTTGAAAAGTGTTTTGCAATATTGTCGCATATTTACCTATTCAAAGTCATTTAAAAATTGTACATTAATGTTTATGTTCAAAGTTGTAGCAAGTTACTTTCTGTAACTTTTATACTGTTCTTTTTTTCACTCATTCATTTGCTTATTTAGTGCCTTTATAGAAATAGAAATCGGCAAGAATAAAAATGACCGCCTACTGCGCCACGTGTTAAACAGTAATTGAATTGAACTGACAAACGAAATGCGAGTCTATAGCGTCACCTGTTGCAAAATTTTGCTGTTGCTAAATAACCAGCCAAGTAAAGCATTCAATTTAGTTCAGTCGATTTAAGGTTTTAAGTGCCTCCCCATTTATTCAAATACATTTTAAATTCAAAGCCATAGGAATTGTATTACTTGGTACAGGGGCACTCGACCGCAACATTCTTACTTGTTATACTCTGTACCGAAGGTACATAGAGTATTTAAAGTTTGTGCAAAAGTATGTAACAGGGAGAAGGAATCATTTCCGACCATATAAAGTATATATATTCTTGATCAGCATCAACAGCCGAGTCTGTCCGTAAGTATGAACCAACTGATCTCAGAGATGGTAAGAGATAGAGGTTTGACATGTATGGGACAATTGCTTCTTATACTTGCAGGCAGATTAAGTTTATTTTCAATTTTTGCCACGCCCCCTCCCGCCCCCGCAATTTGAACAAAACATTATATCTCCTACAGTTTTGAAGATAGACGTTTCGTACCTTCTAAAGATAGTTAGTAATTAGCAAAATGTATCAATTTGCCGAAGAAATGATAAAGATCGGATCAGCGGTTCTCAAGTTATGAACAAAAAAGTAAATCACCCTCCCTCCACCCCATCCCGCCCTTTTACAACTAACACCGCACAGTCTTAGAGAGAGAGAGAGAGAGTGGTTTAGAGATGAGCGCAGCATTACATTCAGCTTCTACTACAGGTACAGAGTATGTTATAGTCGAGCTTGACCGACTTCTTGTTCGATTTGATTTCGCAATGAATTAGATTGTGGTTCAAAAACAAATGTGGGTTTGAAATAATAAGCGGCGATATTATGTCGTTTTAAAACTGCTAACATTTTCGCGAACATTTTTTCATTTTGTTGAAAAACTCTAAAATAATATATCTAATATTTCTTTTCTTCCACTAGTTCCGTCACACGAATACCCAACGTACACGCGAAAGTTTCCGTGCCTTTGCTGAGGGTCTGTTTGGTGCCAACAATCCGGCTCATCCTGTGGATATACCCGATCAGGATATACTATTGCGTCCCTATGATTTCTGTAGCGCCTACAAAGAGTTGAACTACAATGGTGTCGGTTCGGAGTATCAAAAATATAGGGAAACCATTTTGTGGAACAATACCATGGTGGATATTTCCCGACGTTTGGGGTAGGTTTTGTCTAAGGCATAAGTCATGTTCCATACTAAATTCTTTCTTTTTTAGATTCTTGCATCCCTTGGCCGAATCCGACATTGAATTGATGTATGATTATTGCCGTTATGAGCAGGCCTGGCATGTGGATCGCACCAGTGTCTGGTGTGGAGCTTTTCTGCCCGAAGAAATCACCGTGTTTGAGTATGCTGAGGACTTGAAGTATTATTATGCCTGCGGCTATGGCTTTGAAGATAGTGAACGTTTGAACTGTCGTTTGGTACAGGATATGCTTACGCATTTGAGTAATCCCGTTTCTCCACATGCTGTGGCCTATTTTGGTCACTCTGCTGGCTTGCAGACCCTGATCACTGCTCTGGGTATCAACAAGGATGGCATTAAGCTGCGTGCGGATAACTACAATAGCCTGACCAATCGTCGTTGGAAAATCAGTAACATAGATCCTTTTGCTGCCAATTTCGTGGCTGTGAAATATGATTGTCCCGCCCAGTTAGATAAGGAGAAGGCGGTGTTCTTCCTTAATCAGGATGCTGTACAATTGGATTGGTGTAATGTGGGTCTGTGCAATTGGGCCGAGGTCCAGAAACGTTATAAGACCATAGCCGATGCCAATTGTGATGAATATTTCTGCCGTTCGGGTGCTTCCATCTTAAGTTCTTTCACCCTGCTTGCATCTACTCTGTTGGCCGCATTTGTCTACTTAATGCATTAGCTTGATGTCGATCTAGTTTAGTTGATAAAATTTCTATGTAATGTACAAAATGAGTACCAAAATGGCGTCAAAGGCAGCTAGCTACTACGCTTTGAAAGTATCAGCAGAAGTATTTTTCGATATAAATTTTGTTTTAACTTTTAATGAGCACTTTCCTTAACACACACAAAGAAAGAGCAGAAATTTCAGTCACACATTTTAAAAACACACCAACTTAAATATTTTTAACTTTTAACTACATATTTGTGAAAGAACAAAACCAAACAGTCTTCGTAATTAATTAATAAAACAATGAAACAGTCAAAAATAGCTTTATATAAACTTAATAAAATGAAAAGTAAATAAAACATAATTTTAAAAAAATTGTATGGGTTTGTTTGGGAGTTTTAGCCGTTGAATAATGAACAAAATTTCAGACTGTTTAAAAAAGTTCGTATGGGAAACCCTGCTTCTTCTATGAAAGTTCACCAAAAGTTTCAAAAATAGTACTGAGTACGCAAATTAGTTTAACGCCGTTTTCGAACGCCTTAATACTTCACAGCTGGCGTCAATAGCTGGTGAACGTGACCGGTTATGAAAAAGTCTTTATGGATGCAACATTTTTCCACATCTGGCTAGAAAAGAAAAGCTGTCTAATGCTGACTAAAAAGCTTTCACGCTCACATCTCTACCAAAAAGCTTTCACTATGTACTTATCTTGCTTAACGACAGATGGCGTCCCTCTGGTGTTACGAATTTAAAAGTCAAGAAATGAGTAAAAAGCTTTCATAGGCGGCAGCATTTGAAATGCTAACTTTTTCAAGGAAAGTTTTCTCAGTCTCATTATTAAAATTTAGAATGAATATTAATACATTTTTATACCCGTTACTCGTAGAGTAAAAAGGGTATACTAAAGTCGTGCAAATGTATGTAACAGGCAGAAGGAATCATTTCCGACCATATAAAGTATATATATTCTTGATCAGCATCAACAGCCGAGTCGATATAAACATGTCCGTCTGTCCGTCCGTCCGTCTGTCCGTCTGTCCGTCCGTCCGTCCGTCCGTCCATATGAACAAACAGATCTCAGAGATGGTAAGAGATAGAGGTTTGACATGTATGGGACAAATGCTTCTTATACTTGCAGGCAGATTAAGTTTATTTTCAATTTTTGCAACGCCCCCTCCCGCCCCCGCAATTTGGAAAAAACGTTATATTTCCTACAGTTGTGAAGATAGACGATTCGTACTTTCTAGAGATAGTTAGTAATTAACAAAATGAATCGATTTGCTGAAGAAATGATTAAGATCGGATCAGCGGTTCTCAAGTTATGGGTAAAAATTTGATAAAAAAGTGTTGCATACTTTTCAGATGCTCACTCTAATGAACGCTGGAACACTGTTAAACATGTTTTTTCATGAGTAACGGCTATATCGAAGTCGGTTAGAGCCGACTTTAACTTGCGCTCTCGTTTATTTCTTAACAAAGAAAGAGTTTTAGTTTTATATTTTTAAGGTTTTATAATTTTAAAAGGAATCATTTCCGACCCTATATAGAATATACATATATTCTCAAGAGATATTTAGTAATCAAGATTGTTTATAATTTACATTTTTGCTCATAACTTGAGAACCGCTCATTTTTCCCATACATATCAAACCTCTATTTCCTACCATCTCTGAGATCTGTTTGTTCATACGGACGGATGGACAGACGGACGGTCAGACGGACGGACAGACGTCAGACGGACATGGCTATATCGACTCGGCTGTTGATGCTGATCAAGAATATATATACTTAATATGGTCGGAAATGATTCCTTCTCCCCGTTACATACTCCCGTTTCATTCTCCTGTTACATACTTTTGCACAAAATTATTATACTCTATGTACCTTTGGTACAGATTAAAAAAAGTTGGTATATTTGGCACAATCTTAGTCACAACTTTAAGCTGCACGTTCACTTTTCTTCGGTTGATTTGAGTTGCCAAAAAGAGAGGTATATAAAATGTTCCCGGTTAACAGATTTCAAACATGTAAGAGCGTTGCAGTCGAGCGGCCCGACTTCGACTTGGACGTCCTGAGTTCAAAGTCCCAAAAAGGTAAAGTAAATAATATTATTGACATGTGTTGAAATAAAAAAAATTATTAAATAAATCAAAGAGCCATAGAATACGCCACAAAGAGTTATCTACCATTCCCTTGACTCCCCTCCCCATTCAAAACTTTTGAACCAAAAGTGTGCCACACAATATGTTAAGCCCCAAACTAGCCTGTCTGTTAATTGGTTGTATAATTTAAATATGAACCGACAATCATTTCCACTCATTAAATATTCATTTCTCACAATAATTATTAAAAAATAATAATAATAAATCAGCCCCTGTTAATAAAGCTCTGATTATCCAGCTGTGTAAAAAATGACAAAAGCATTTATGAATTGGTAGAAAAACACAAAAATCCAGACCATGTCAGGCGAACAAAAACATTTTTCTTTTTTCATTTAATTTGTTTTTTTTTTTTGGTCTATGCCAAGCAAATGTTTTGATGTAATTAAAATGAAAGAATGAAACTAGGACAAACATTTTTAGTTTATTCTTGGGGCAATAACTAAAATAACGAACATTCTATCTGTTCTTTTAATGAGAAAGCAGATTTTGCAGGAAAATGGAAATTTTGCAAAAATTAATTATAGTATAGATAGAGGCAGGAGCGTATTAGTTAGAAGGGGGCAAATTTGGGCAGATTTAAATGTGTCCAAAAACTATAGATAAAAGAAGCTACCATGAGTAGAACACACAGACTAGGATATATAGAACAGCGATGGCCTCCGGTTCCTCCTAGGGGGGCGAAAACATTTCGCTCTTCACACGTACACAATCCGAACGCTTGCCGAAGCTGAGACCAAAAGAGCAGAAATCCGTCATTCGCTCGTCAGAGTTCAAAGCGATTAAGTCGAAGCAAATTCTCGCACACCAATACTCTCTCACTTTTTAAACTCGCTCTTGCTGGCCATCGCTGAATATAGAGAACGCTCTCTGAGGACATTTGGGAATGTAATCGTTTATCTATTGGGACTTTAAGTATCTCAATATATACTTAAGTAACTCGTTGGTCACTATTGACTGAGGCGACAAGAAAAGACGAAAAAGTATTGATTGATACTGTAAATAGTTACCGTGTGTCAATAGAAACCCGAGTTAATAGTGTGTAAATAAAAGCCCAAAATCCGAGAAAAACAGACGCTAACACTTTCTTCTTTTCCTTCTCAAAAAAGTCCTTTTATCAATTATTTTTCCATTCCTCCTCTCAGCTTACGCCTCTGACCCCCCATGTGCCAGCTTATTGGGTCTACATGGAAAATCATGTTACACAAATGTGTTTTCCTATCTATGAACCACAAAAACAGTCTCCAATTAGTGTCCAAAATCTGTTTCATAACTAGTTTGACCATTCGTTTATGTAATCTGAGTCTGAGCTATTCCTGTTCATACCTGGCTACAAAATACAAAATATTTCATGTTATAAATTCTTTGTCCCAAGGGCAAAAAAGGCAGAAGCTGGGCAAAGGCAGAGTCTAGTGTTTGGTAGCCCAATAATTAACCAATTACCAGGCCGCACTTCAAAAGCAGCAAGAGTTGGCTTACACGAAGTGAGTCGAAAAGGTTCAGTTTACTCAGCTGCACGTTGTCTGCTGCCGCTCTTTTTTTTCCTTTGGCATTTGACTCCCAAAAATGGGAGGCCAAAACTTTCATTTAAAGCTGCAAAAAGGGTCTACAAATTGCTTATTCATAGCTGACTCACGCACAAATGAGCATCCATTAGGCTAATCCTTATAGAGAAAGAACTATTTTATGTGAATTTTGTTATTTGTGAAAAGTCAAGGCTTATCGTGAGTAAACTTTAAAAGGTAACTAAGCTAATGAAAACTATGCCAACACAATGGGCCAGAACTTTGGGTCACATAAACACGTACACAGGCTCTCAGCAGGCTCGAAACTAAAACCACCTTGTTGCAGGCGTGTCCCACCTTGTTGCCTTCACTCTGACCCAGGAGTGAGTGAAATAAAAAACGCATATTGCGTAAAATTTCGATGTCAAAGGCAACGTAAAAGTCATCGGGGCGAGAGCCAAAGTCAGGTGCGTGTGCGGCACTTATGAGTGGCACTTAGTCTGGCCTAATACCCATCATTAGAGCATTTAACAGGAAACACGTGACACTGCCGTAGCATAGTAGCATACCAGCATCTCGTGGTGTTTCTGGTTCAGCTTCTGTTGGCAAAAGTGCTTTAAAAATGGCCAGCAAAAAGTGCCACAAAGGATTTGGGCAGGTGTTGGGCGTGGTTTTAAAGTGACAGCAGAGGAGTCAAAGGTAGTGTTAAAAGTGCCTCAGGCTAAACAGCAGGCGGGGATATAAGTGCATATAGGTAGGTTGGAGAAAGGCTTACCACAATGTTTGTCTGTTGGCAAGTAGCTAAATGTAATTAATTTCCAATTATTTGCACGTGCCCGGAATCAAGTGAGAAATTTAGGCTAACAAATACCCTTTGGGCGAAAAAAGATTACTTTTTGAAAATTGTTTAAAATACATGTAATTATTTTGTGTTTTTTTCAAACTAAATTAATTTCAGTTAAAAGCTAGTAAATAACTTTGCACCTTTTCATTGGGCTACTTGAAATAGGGATATCAAAAATATTATCGATATTTTTCAAGTATTTATGTTTAAGCCTGCAGTCACACTGTTGCGAATAACTGTTTCTTGTGCTATGGACATGTAAAGCAAAATGCATAAAAGATATTTTTATTGATGTGAAACATTTTTAATTTCGGTACGGACGATTTTAGTACATAGGAGTAAAATTTGATTTCAACGTCATGTGACACTGACGTCGTTCAGATTTTGTGTTGTTGTTTTGCGCAGTTTCCCGGCAAACACACACACACTAACACAATAGAATGGAAGGAAAGATGCTGAAGAGGGGCAACTGGGTGGGTCCTGGGTGAGATCTTGGTAGGATCTTACACTTAGAAAAATAACCAAGAGCTTTGCACTTGAATCAAGTACGAACGGTGTCAATAGTACGGTAAGTACGAAAATACTTGATTCAAGTACAAAATCCTTATTTCAAGTACGATTTTTTCAATCCCAAAATACTTGTTTAAAGACTGTTTCGGGATATTTTAAGTACATTTCGAACTATTATAAGATCTTTTTGGTCATATTATTAATTTGTTAAGGTCTTAAATATAGCCCGATTTACTCTCAAAATAAGTGCAAAAAGGTTCTTCATCGAAGTCTAATAATTCAAAAGTCAACCCCAATCCATGTTTGAAGCAAAAAAATACTTCAAAAAATAAGTACAAAGTGTTCTTGGTCTAAGGCTATAAAGGTCTCTATATAATATCAAAATCCAAAGGAAATGAATTAACCAAAGGCCAAGATGCTTATACTGTAAGGCGAAAATCTACCCACACTCCATTACCAAAGTGTTAGAACCAGGAGGGCATTTCAAGAACAGAATCAACGTAAAATAATTCGCAGCGTTCGTAGCACACTTTTTGGAGCTCGCATAGTAAGTCTATTCTGTACTAAATCCAAGAAATTTTGTACTTGAACGAAGTACGATCTTTTCTTAAATTTTTAGTCTAACTGTAAGTACGAAATGTACTTGATTCAAGAACGTTTGTTCTCACTTGAATAATTTTAACAGTCGTTTTTCTATTCTAGTATGTTTCGTACTTAGTTTAAGTACTTTCAAGAACAAAACATACTTAAAATTTCAAGTACAAAACGGCATAGTTCTATCCCGATTGGTCTAGAACTATCCCGGTCGTTTTTTTCTGAGTGTAGTGGTATCTTGTGGTATTTGAGAGGGGTTTGGAGTCTCTATATGCGGGATCTGGGTGGTATCTAAGTAGAAACTGGGTGGGATATGGATGGCATCAGGGTCGAATCGTGGTTGGGATCTGGGTAAGATCTGGGTGGGATATGGTTGGGATCTGGGTGGGGCCTAGGTAAGATCTGGGTTGGATCTAGATAGGTTAGATCTGGGTGGGATCTTGGTTGGATCTGGGTATTACCTTTGTGGAATAAAGCTAGTTTCTGGGAGGGATTTGGGTTAGATCTGGGTGGGATATATGTGTGGGATATGGGTAGTAACTGGGAAGGATCTGGGAGGGATCCGCGTGGGTTCTGGTTGGGATCTGGGATTTCACCTTGAGTGAAACATCATCATTTATCTACAGATCAGCACAATAAACAAGACTACCTGGAAAAATTAAAGAACTCTGCAACAAGTATTCTTGTTGCTAGTATTTCAACTCTATGTTAGTGTTTTCTTCTTTTGAAAGAGTGCCCTTGCTGATTTATATACCATTAAGCTAAGCATCATGTTTCACATCAAAGCGTCGAGAGTGTTACGAAACTCACTTCTTTTTTTTTTGTTTTAATCCTGACGTTCGTAAACTCTGATGTATTAAAACATTTGCAAGGGTATTAAAACTTCGTCAACGACGAAGTTAGCTTGGCCTTCTCATTTATAAAGCCGTCTGTTGTATTCTTGGCACTTCATTTATGTGAATTTATTTAATGTTTTTTGCACATAACATGTGGTTGTTGTTGTGTTGTTGAGTTTTCTTTGTATAATTGTTTCTGGGGCTTTTGTTTAGTGTTTTATGCACATTTCACATATGCACATTAGGTTTAAGTTCGGTTTATAAGAAACGATGAGTGTTGCCGGTAAGAATGAGTGTCGCAGAATGGCGGTGAGATCAGTCAATGTGTTTGTGAGTTAGAGATGTAAGATTTAGTATGGAACATCGATAGTTGTTAGGGATGTGTGAACCAGACAGATGAACTGGATCTGTGATTGAAGCTGGATGGAGGAAGACTGGAACTCCCATAATAATGTGGGCTATTTAAGAAGCGTTAACTTTTAAGTTAAATACGCTGATTAGGCTTAAGTGCGGTTTATTGAACGCGGGGTGCTGCCGGTAAGAATAACTGTAACGCAATGGCAGAGAGATGAGTATGTCTGAGTGAGTTAGAGATGCTTAAAATTATAATTTAAGAAATATATAAGAAACGATCAGGCAATGCTGTCCCAAGCTTTTTGAAAAGCTGCCTACTTTCTTGATTTGAAAATTTAGAAAGTTGACGATTCAAATCAACAGAAGAATAGTGAGCTTGCAACTAAATGTTCTAAAGTAGTACTCATTTTTTCACCTCCATTAAATTTGTTTTCTTTCTCTTCTTCCAAAATTAAAGATTAAAGCTCATAAATTTTAAAACCCACCAAAAGTTGACATCAAAATAAATTAATTGTAATTGTTTTTATATTTTTAGCACCCAATTAGCCACAGACAGTGATTAAGGCTGCAAAATTGTATGCAAAATGAAAGAAGAAGTCACTGATTAAGCGGGATACCAACGACCCATAAACTTGTGATTTTCTGTGTGAGAAATTTTATCGCTTGAAACACAAAGCGTGTAGCATGTGAGCCAGAAACTCAAGTGCCAGCATATCAAAAAAGAGCGAGAGAGAGAGAATATTACGCATACGCCGCGTGTAGTGGAAATTCCAGCGATTTACGAGCTTCCTTTTCGTAAATGGCCTGCAGTCCTTTTTTTTTACTAATTTACATACAAGTATATGTAAATTTATTAAGCTTTTACTTAAACATTGTTTGTTTGGGGCTGTGCAATGCAGAAATTAAATTTTAAAATATATGCATAATATTAATACGAGCGGATGAGCGTAAGTATGGAGTTGGAGGGTATTGATAGAGTATTTAATTTTAATAATGTATGCAAGATATGGATCAAGGATTAAAATTTATTTACAAATTGTTTGATTTGTTAACTTTGCCATATTTATTTATCTCAGCAAATCTTATCTTATCTTATATTGTATTGAATTATATTCACAGTCACACACATGCTATCCTTTTCCCCTTCCCACCCCCTACTTAAGTAAGTATGTTGTTTTGCTGTCCTTCGTAATGTCCTTCCGGGCTAGTCCTCAAACTGATTGTTGCCGCTTGCTGCCGCTTGTTGCTTGTTGTTTTGATTTCCCTCTGACATTTTTCGACTCGGGCAATTTAATATGCAATAAAGCGAACTGTCAGCAACAGGATTCGGTATGCCTTTGCTCCACTCACTCAATCTTTTGTTTTCTTATTCCTTTCGGCACAAACGATGTGTGTGTGTGTGTGGGTGCAATACAAATTTGTAATTTCTTTTACATTCTGACAGTTGATGGCGATTTCTGTTTACAATTGATTTCATAATTACAAAAAAAAAGGGAAAAGGAAGCGGAATTAAGGCCAGCGAAGCTCTTGGGCATTTATCTGTGCAACCAAAGCAATTTAACTTGAGTGAGCACTTAATGTTGCGCTCGAGTTGAATTAACACGCAAGTGCATTAATTAAGCCCCAAAGGCGCTATGTGGCTATGGTAACCAAGTGGAGTGGGACTGGATGAGCATATTAAGAGCAGGAGTATGAAAATTGCTGTCCATTGTAAGTAAGTACATGTTCAATGTCCAGCCTTGTGTGCACTTGAAGATGGAAAAAGTGTAAAATATAATAATATATGAAATCAGTGAAGTACAAATTACTTTTGAGTATGTACGAGAGATGGCAGCGCGATATGTATGTAGTCCTTGGTTTTTTTTCCAAATTAATAGATCTGGTCCAGCTTTAAGACTGGGGTATATGCTGAATGTGGTAGCCAGTCACAAGACGTCGTTGGGCCATGTCAACAATATAATTACAAATTTTGTAAGGAAATGTCACATAAGCCCTCGTAGCTTTCTATGAACAAAATCTTCTAAATCTGCTTTTGTCAAGACAACATTCTTTTACGTGCGATTTGTTCTATGATTAACTCACCTATGTAAGTAAATGGCGAATATATTTAATAATTATTCCAAATATAATGTAAGAAACACTCTTAAGATTAAGGATCGGATTTATGACAGCCACATATTTGATGACGAAAAGATGGCATCGTTTGATGTTGTTTCTCTCTTTCCCAGCAAACCCGACGGACTTGGCACTCGAACACATCAAAATTCCAAAATATAGTCGGAAATGATTCCTTCTCCCTGTTACATACTTTTGCACAAACTTAATATACTCTATGTACCTTTGGTACAGAGTATAAAAACTCCACTTTTTTTCCGGTGTAGGTCTAATATAAAACGACATGACGAGACACTAATTCAGAAAACAGCAATTGCTGCCCACTGCGTAGAAAGCAGACACTCACAAGAGTTCTTAGCCGTGAGCAAACTGCAAAAGGAACAATAATATAACAAACGGTTTTCGTTAGCAATGTTGCATATTACAAGCACACCCTCCCATATAAGACTAAACTACAAAACGGACACCGAAAATTACGCTCACATAAAAAGACATCTACTTGACCATAGAAATAAGAAAATAGACTCAGTTTCAAACTCCGCAGCTGACTGATTGGATGCTGTTGCTCTTCTTTATGTATTCATTTTGTTATCTTTTGTATCAAGTATGATGATTTCGTTATTTGTATTCTTGTGTTATTGTTATTTAATTATATATAGCCCTGATGACATTGAAGAAATAAACAAACTGTGTTTTAATTACAATTAAAGCTCATAAAATACATACGACCTAGAACCTGCCAACAACTATTTTTTAAGTAACCCTAGAAATTCTACATTATCATTTTTAGAAAAGTTTTCTTTTTCACAATCAAAAAAAAATCAAGAACTTTGTATCTGAATCAAGTACAAAAGGTGTTAATAGTACGGTAGGCACAAAAATACTTGATCCTGGTACATAAGACTTTTTTCAATCAAAAAATTTTCAAATACCCAAAGGCCGAGCTGTTTCAGAAATGTGCCATCACTATCGGGGGTGCCACAGAAATCTCTAGAGATTTTGCCGACGGTTGGTTTGTAAATCTCTCAAAAAATTCGTCGGTGCCACAGAACTTCGAGAGATTTCATTTTCCTATTAGAAAATCTAGTTAGAACAGCAGATGTTCCAATTGAAGTTCCATCTCTAAAAACAGGGCTGAATCTCTCGCCAAAAAATTTCCCTTTTTTTAGTTATGGTCTAATTTGATGTTTAACTGAAATTTTTTGATTGTGTAATATTTTTTATGTTGCATTTTTAAAATATAATTCAAATTTAATCCCTATTCTTCATTAATATGAAGCAAAATTTAAAAATTTGTTCGCGCCAAACATCAGGTATAAATTGCAGCCCTTAATCCGCTGTTTGTCAAGTAGATGGCGCTTAACATTGATAACATTGTGTAGGTGGAGCCACTTAAAAAGCGATTTCACAAATCGCCTAACAACACACGGGAGGTTTGAAACCAACCAAATGAAATTTCTGTGGCACCTAAGAATTGGAATTGGGTTGGAATTTGGTTGGAAGAGGTTTCTGTGGCACCCCCGTATATAACCAAGGTGTTAAAACCAGGAGGGAATTTTAGGAACAAATTTAATTAAAAGTACTCGCATTTTCCGTAGCACAATTTTTGGAGCTTGCATTGTAGGTCTATTTTGTGCTTAATCAAAGAAACTTTGTACTAAGTACGATTATTATACACTTGAAAAGTGTATTATAATTTTGCCCAGAAGTTTGCAACGCATAGAAGGAATCATCTCCGACCACATAAAGTATATATATTCTTGATCAGCGAGACGAGCTGAGTCGATTAAGCTTTGTCCGTCCGTCTGTCCGTCTGTCTGTTTCTACGCGAACTAGTCCCTCAGTTTTGAAGCTAGCGAGCTGAAATTTTGCACACAGTCTTCTTTTGTCTGCACGCTGCTAATATGTCGGAACCGACCGGATCGTAGCTGCCATACAAATGATCGGTCGAAAAATGAATTTTAATGAGAAAAACTGTTTTTTTCTCAATATTACCGCTCTCAATCACGGTCATGGGTAATATTAAATGTTTTTAAGCTGATCTGCGAAGTTTGGTCAAAGTCGTTAACCGTTGAGACAAGCGATTTCAAGTGTATAAAAACTTCGGCACGGACGAAGTTAGCCTTGCCTTTCTCGTTTTTTTTAATTTTTCGAAATGTTTCTCATTCAAGAACGTTTGTTATCATTTTAATAATATTTACAGAGGATTTCTATTATACAATGTTTCGTTCTTAATTGAAGTGCATCCAAGAAGAAAACATACTTGAAATTTTAATTAGGTACATAATGGTATGAATATTATCTCGGTTGCGTGAATTTTTGGTGGTGCTGATGATTACGTTATCCATAAACAATTTCTTTTTTCACAATATATTTCTGGATTATTTTTGATAACTTTAACTGACAGATGTAAGATTTGGCCAGTGTACGTTTTCAAGTGCGCTCAGTGTGCAAAGACTATTGGCAGTTTAAACTTACCTTGTAAATATTAAAGTTCGTCCTCTATATTAAAACCCATTAATTTATTTTTAGCACTTCGAAAGAAAGAAAGAAAGAAAAGCGTCTTCCATAGCATTTAATTTTAACTTAGTACCAGGGCTTAATCCCGAAACGAATTTCGGTTCCGGTTCCAGTACCGGTACGTCCCGAAATTAATGTTTCGGTTAAAGGTTCTATTTTGGTTTTCAGTCTCGGTTCCGGTACCCGGATTTTTATTTCGGTACTCACCGATATAAGTACTATTTATTTTTAATACTGAAAAAAAAAAAATTCTGAGACAAGTCTAAATCATTTTATTCCTGTTTAGTAAAACGAATCAAAAATCAACACATAATGAATGGATTCGTACTTTATTTACGTAGTTATTATGTAAAAACTGATGATCACAAAGCGAAGAAGTGAAGCATACTTGACTATTACGATCTATCAAATCTTCATCTAGCAAAATTCACCATCCGTCTATTTACCCGTCTTCATCAGAATCAAAATCGTTAAATAATTTTCAAATTTTGCGATTTTTTGGTCCGTTTGATCAACACGTCTCATTAACCGATTGACCGACACCTATCATATCTTTATGATAATCTGAACTCAAGCAATTTTGTAAATTTCCGATTTTTGGGACAGTAGACCGCTACACATTATTTTACCCTCTACTATGTATTGCAGTCTATCAAATCTTCATAATAATTTTGGGAGTAAGAAAATTAAGCAAATTTCGCATATATTTTAGTTGTTTAATTGTTTTTTGGTGTTTAATTGTTTAATCTACACCTACTGTTTACCCGTCTAAATTGCCATTTCCAAAAATTCGCAATATTTTGGACCGTTCAATCTTTTGTGTTTTAATAATCCTCTATCTAATAATCAAGGCTGCAAACCGGTCCTGAACCGAACCCCTAAGAACCGGTTCGGTTCGGGTTTTTTGGGTCCGACGAACCGGACCGTAAACCGAACCCCTAACATTTTTGACAGCTCGAACCTGAACCCGAACCGGATCACCGGGTACCGGAGCGAGTATGGTTGGAGCTGGAGCACATTTAAATGATGACTGCAGAGCAGAAAATGAAATGTTGATGAAGGTTGCTCATGTGAATCAAAAGCATTTCTTGATTTGGACGTTTAGTTTTACTTTGACAGAGAACGCACACTTTGTAAAAAAAAACAGTGCTAGACTGTTGGATGCGATGGAACTCAGTCTACAAAATGTTCAAACGTTTACTAACTTTTAAAAAAGCTTCAACTAAAATCAATTATAAAACTGTTGCAAAGCTCACAATTACTACCAAGCAGGGCTCAATACCGGAACCAGAACCGGAACCGTTAACCGAAATAAACCGTTTCAAATCGCGTACCGGAACCGGAACCTGAACCGATACAAAATTATTTTTAAGAACCGAATACCGTTTACCGTTATTATTGGAACCGATAAAACCGGAACGAAACCGAAACTTTGGTACCGGTACGGTTTCGGTTTTTTTTTATACGCTGTACCTAATTATGTTAGGAGTGTGCAAAATTATGTAACTGAGAGGAATCATTTCCGACCTTATAAAGTTCTTGATCTTATTTATGTAGACAAAAAAAAACCTAAAAGATTGATTGTCCAAAGTTGCGAAGTTTGGAAATGGCAGTGTAGACGGGTAAACAGGAGGAGTAGATCAAACAATTAAACACCAAAAAACAATGAATCAACTAAAATGAATGCGAAATTTGCTAAATTTTCGTATTCCCAAAATTTTTATGAAGATTTGATTGACTGCAATAGTAGAGGGTAAAAATATGTGGTGTAGACCGAACTGTCTCAAAAATCGGAAATTTACAAAATTACATGAGTTCAGAAAAGTATAAATTTTCAAAAATTCTTATATGAGTTAATGAGACGTGTTGATCAAGCGGACCGAAAAATCGCAAAATTTTCAAAATTTAACGATTTAACGATTTTGATTCTTATGAAGACGGGTAAATCAACGGATGGGGAATTTTGCTAGATGGTAATTGTAAGATGTGCTTCACTCCATCGCTTTGTGAGCGGCGTAGGAACGCACGTCGGGTACATATTTATTAGAATTTTTTTTTTTTTTTAATTATTAAAAATAAGTAGTACCTATATCGGTGAGTACCGGTACGTACCGGTATACCGAAACAAAAATCCGGGTACCGGAACCGAAACCGAAACCGAAATTAATTGAACACCGATAAAGAACCTTTAACCGAAACATTCATTTCGGGACGTACCGGTACTGGAACCGGAACCGAAATTCGTTTCGGGATTAAGCCCTGCTTGAAAGTTATTTAGTTTTCAACTAATACTTTTGGGTAAATAATACTCTTACTATCAAATTAATACCCAAAATATTAATATGATTTGTTAAACGTTTAAATTGATAAAAAAAAATTATACTGGTTTCAGTTTCAGTTTAAGACAACGCGTATCAAATTGATATTGGTACCAAAATAATTATTGGGCGTAATATTCTTCAGTATTAGAAAATTTTATTATTTTTTTTTTTTCCGAAACTTCTTGGAGTGGTTAGTATAATGCATATGTCCCTCTAAAGCTTGTTTAAAAATCTTTTTTTGAGTTCAGTAAGGATCTAATAAAACTGCCAAATTTTACAGAAATCGCAAAAATTTTACTTTATTTTGTCAATAAAAATGAAACGAATTAAAAATTCAAAACTTTAACAACCAAATTGCACATTTAAAACCAAATCAAATTGAAAAATTTAAAATCTATATCTGCGAACAGCACGATATTGATATCCCTCCTTGGTGAGCACAGAACTCTCGCCATTGGCTGGACCCTCGACCATTATCTCGACTGCCTCCGTCTCCAAGGGAGGCAAATACTCCCGATTAACTTCACGCAATTCAACCGGTTGCTTGGCCGGCTGCTTGTAATGATAGCCATCCTCTTGAAGTTGACCCGTGGGAACATCGGCTACTCTCACCTCAGGCGCCGACTCCTCTGTGGCCGGAGCTTCAGTTTCCTCCGCAGGACTCTCAGTGGTTGGTGGTGGCAAATATTCACGAACCAATGACTTGGGCTCCGGTGCGGCCACCACTTCCTCCGTATCGTCAGCCACTATGGGTGCAGCTGCCTCAGCGGGTGGCAAATAGAGATTGCTGGGTGGTGGTAAATATTTTTGTGGCAAATGTGAGACATCACGACGTTGACGCAGCTTGAGGCGACGCACAGTGCGATACTCATAGCCCTCTGCACCTCTGGCCGCAGGTTCTTCGGTGGCATCAGCGGGTGGTAAGTACTCCGTAACAGGTGGAACATATTCAGGAGAAGCCACCAATTCGTTAACATCTCGACGAAGACGTGAGGCTTGAGGAGCAGCCAAAGCGGCACTGGCCACAGCCGACAAAGTCAACACACTGCTCAGAGAGAAGATTTTCTAAAAAAGGATGTTAAAAATAGAAAGATTGTTTAAAATCAAATCCTAGTCACTCACCATTTTTCAAGATTTTGGTAAATTTTGCGTGTGGCAATTGAAGCTGACAAAAACTAATTGATGATTTGGCTACGGCCAGCCTCACAATTTATAGCAAAAATTGCTTCAATTTCTGGGCTTTCAAGTGGCTGCCACTTGAGTGCCCCCCCGAACCAACTTCCAACATTCATTTGCCTTGCTTCAGTTTCGTGGGCAATGTCAAGTGGCTCATGAGTTAAATTGTTGACCTTTCTTGCATATTTGAGGTGTTAATTTGCTGTCAGCTCAAGTGATGAGGAAGTCCATAGGCCTCTCAGTTTGTTCTAGCCAATTTGTTTACTAATTAACATAAAATTATTAATAGCAAATGTTGACTCTTTTATGCAAATATATTTTAATATACCGCCTCAGCCTCAGCCTCTTCCTTTGGCAGAAACAAATATAAATCAAGTCTTGGTGCCTTAAGGGCGGCTAACAATTTTTCCTTTTAAAGTTTTGCTTCTTATCAACATTTATTTTCCCTTTTCCCAGACTTGTTGCTTTTTAAAGTGTCTCCTTTTTTGTACTGGTAAAGCCACTCATGTGTTATATTTTATGCCTCTGTGTGCGTGTGGGGTATAATTTATAGTACAGCCGCCTAGGATATGTTAAGCCATAAATTGTGCGAGCCTCATTGATTTTTGTGTGGCTCCCGACTTGTGATTCTTATGTAAATAAATACACCAAGTATTTTTATACTCTGTACCGAAGGTACATAGAGTATAATAAGTTTGTGCAAAAGTATGTAACAGGGAGAAGGAATCATTTCCGACTATATAAAGTATATATATTCTTGATCAGCATCAACAGCCGAGTCGATATAGCCATGTCCGTCTGTCCGTCTGTCCGTCTGTCCGTCTGTCTGTCCGTCTGTCCGTCCGTCCGTCCGTATGAACAAACAGATCTCAGAGATGGTAAGAGATAGAGGTTTGACATGTATGGGACAAATGTTTCTTATAGCTGCAGGCAGATCAAGTTTATTTTCAATTTTTGCCACGCCCCCTCCCGCCCCCGCAATTCGGAAAAAACGTTATATCTCCTACATTTTTGAAGATAGACGTTTCGTACCTTCTAGAGATAGTTATTAATTAATAAAATGTATCGATTTGCCGAAGAAATGATAAAGATCGGATCAGCGGTTCTCAAGTTATGAGCAAAAAAGTACATCTTCTTCGCCCCACCCCCTTCCACCCATTCACAACTAACACCACACAAACTTAGAGAGAGAGAGAGCGAGAGAGAGAGAGTGAGAGAGAGTGAGAGAGAGAGAGAGAGAAAAAGAGAGACTTTGAGCTGAGCGCAGCACCAGCATTGCATTCAGCTTCTACTCCAGGTACAGAGTATGTTATAGTCGGGCTTGACCGACTTTCTCACTTGTTTTTTCTTGTTTTTGTTTCAATTTTGTTGGCTTTGTGGAGTGTTAAGCGTGTTTCAGCTAGAAATTCACTTTGAAATCGCCAAATTTTGAATAGCATATTTTTAGAAGGTTTTTTTTTGAAAGGAATGGACCGAGAAAAAAAATTATAGTTTAAATTTGACTCCGATATGAGATAATATCAATTTGATATGTACAAAATATCAAATCGATATTTTTTAACTTAACATTTTATTATTTTTAGTATTATTCTGAAACTAATGTATGTATCCAGTCTCTCCCAAAATAAAACAGTTTTAAAGGACGTTTAGGTGTCGCTTTGTAATGGTTTGCAAAAAAACTAAATTATATAGAATCTATGCACAAATGAAATTTCCCACTTAGGCCTCATGGGCCCATTACTGTTAACTCTTTAGTCACAAGGGTCAATACGACTCCGAGAGATCATACATATTTTAGCGCTTCTGTTTATTTTGCTTAGGCTGTTCAGTTTAGCAAGTTTAACAATTTCCCTATAAGATTATAATGGTCCAACAACCGCGAAATTTGCCAATATTCATTTGAGTATAAACAAAAGTGCAATCGTAATAAAAAAAAAGGATAAACGTAAGTTTAAAAAGAGGCGTAGATTGAACAGTCCAAGATTTACCTGTTCTTCGTATGCCCTAAGACGGGTAAAGCCTCGTACGGAGGGCCTTCGAATTTTCCTTCAGCTGTCAAACTCCGTATAAGAAAATAGCTTAAGAAATTTTTCCTTGCCTCATTCTAATGTTTGGTACGCAGAAAGCCAATGAATACAAACAAGAAATTTTGAGAGTTGCCATATCGATGAAGCGTGTGGACTGTATCGAACAGCTGATATTCCTTCAAGAGATATTGTGCAGTCATTTATTTTTTGTGTCAATTATTAAAAGGCAAGGTAAAAGTACAAAAATTTTAGTTATGACGACAAAAATGCATTAATTGATGCAGAAAAAAACAATGGATGATTGACAAGCAACTGGACACCGCACTTCTTGTCATGTTGGAGGGCACGTCCCAATGCATAAATTGAGCTATCTTTCGTTGCAGCGAAATGTGCACCTGAGTGGGGTCCTCGCCCGGAATGATGTTCCAAATGGAAGTAAAACAATTATAATTGGGCGAATCCAATTCTGAAGTCTTGCTCACATTCTTCAGCATAACAGCTGCTACTGCAATTGCAACTTCATCCATGTTGTGCATAGTGCCTCATTTTATTTAAGTCTTATAGTTATGTCAAAACACAAATCAGCTGGCCAATTTATTTAATTTTCGTTTTCGGTATATTTTTTAATGTTATCTGGTCACACTGCCTTTTACATTCCACAAAAAGGAATATCAGGCAAATTTCGGAAAGGGAAATTCGAACGCCCTCCGTACTAGGCTTAAATAGAAACTGTAGATGACTAAAGATTATTATGAAGACTATTAAGTCTTCATTGCGGGGTAACAACATAGCTCCGACGTCATATCTCCGCCGCGTTTTAAACGACATATCTCCGCGCGAAGTTATGTCGTTTGCAACATTGCGAAGATATGTCGTTTGAAAATCTCCTCGCGGAGATATGTCGTTTGTAACTCGACGGAGATATGTCGTTTTCAACATGGCGGAGATATTTCGTTTGTAACACGGCGGAGATATGACGTTCTAAGCCTCTCGAAAAGTTCGTCAGTGTTTCAAAACTTTAAGAGATTTTTATTTCATATTTGGAAATCGAGTTTGAAGGTTTGTGTCCATGCTAATTGTTGTGTCTTGCACGCTTACATCTTTATTGTCTGTGTGACAAGTGGTTCCATTTACAAGTGGTTCTTACGATCTAGTTTAATTTTGATTGTTAATGTATCGATATTGGCGTTGCCACATATGAAACTGTTTGAACTATTAAATATCCATCACGCCTCCACTTAAGCTTTGTATTACATTAGAACAATATACAAATGAGAGAGTGATTTGTAAAGGAATATAAAACAACTGTTAAGATATTAATTCAATAAAAATGATCGTAAGTCTATATAAGTTTATGTGTACTTGCAGCTTGAAATGTATATAATGCCTATAATTCAAATTGCATATACATAAGAAAATTCTTATATTCTAATTTTCAAAACTTTATTATGTTTTTATGACTTTCCCATCCTGTCGAGGTCTTAGATTCATTTGTTTTTCCTGATTTCTCGCCTTCTCTCCATCACTAAATTTTTCAGAACCCTCCTCAGTTGGCATTTCTGTTCTTTTACGCATTTGATTACAGTGACGTTTAATTTCATTATTGTTGCGGGTATGTATGCATATGTAGGACCTTGGGCCTAGCTGTTGCTTAACTGTAGCTTCTGACCATTTAGGTTTGTTAGGGTCACGGTAATCACGAATAAAAACTGGTTCATTTTTATTGAAATCTATAGTTCTGTTACGTTTGTGATTGGATACGCTTTTCTCTTGGTTTTCGATAATTTTATCTCTTACTAAAGGTGGTTTGAGTAAACTGAATCGAGATTTTAGAACTCTACCAAAGAATAGTTTCGAAGGACTTTCTCCTATCGTATAATGTTTAGAATTTCTATAATCAAATAAAAATTGATTTAAAATCGTGTCAAAATCTCGGCTTACGTTACCATTTAACGACGCTATGAGTGACTATTTTAATGTTTTAACAAAATTTTCAGCTTGTCCGTTAGACGCGGGATGTCCCGGTGCTGTAAGTATGTGCCTTATGCCATTTTTACTTGTAAAGTCTTTGAAATCACTAGATGTAAATTGTCTTCCATTGTCGCTCACAAGTGTATCTACTAGTCCGTATCGCCAAAAGATTTCCCTTAACGACTTAACAGTAAAAAGTGAAGTAATTTCTTTAGTTTTAACAACTTCTATCCATTTTGTAAAAGAATCTACAATTATTAGCAAATAATAGTTGTTAATAGGACCTGCAAAATCTACATGAATTCTACTCCAGGCTGATTGTGTAGGTTCCCATGGAATCAAAGAACATTTTTCTGGACTAGAGCTCAATTCTTGACAATGTTTACAATTTTTGATCATTCTTTCTATATCTAAATCAATTTTTGGCCACCAAACATATGATCTGGCTAAACCTTTTGTTTTCACAATGCCCATATGTGAACGATGTAGTTCATCGAGGACTGATTGCTGGAGTTTTGGTGGAACGTAGGTTCTATAACCCCAAAGAATGCAATCATATTCTATAGAAAGTTCAATTCCTTTGTTTTTAAAATATTCGTATTCATTCCCTTTCAAATTTTCCAATCTATCTTCTTTGATAGCTTGCATGACCTTGGCATCTTTGAACTCTGGCAGATGCCATTAGTGGTAAACCTTTTCCTTCGCCAAATTAGAATTTTAATGGCTTGTGGTCGGTTTTTAATAAAAAATGGTGTCCCAGTAAATACTGCTTAAGTTTGATTACACAAAATTTTATTGCCAGAGCCTCTTTTTCTAGGGCACTGTAATTTTGTTCTGCTTTGTTTAAGGCTCGTGACACGAATGCTACTGGTTTCACTGTACCATTTGGTAATCTGTCAGATAATATGCCTGCAACAGCTGTGTTGCTTGCATCTGTAGATAAAATGATTGGCAGTGAACTGTCAAAATGCACTAAGACTTGATCTGAAACAATCTCTGTTTTGATAGTCTAGAAATCTATGAAATCTATGTACAGGGTTGCCTTTTGTCACAAAACAAATTTCCCATCCTCTAGTTAATTTGATGTATAAATTTAATTTTTATTATAATTTAATTATAAGTCAGATTCTTCAAAAATAAAATGCAAAAATTTAAATTTTTGGCGCCAATCATAAAATGTTACTTGGCAACCTTTAGAGATTGCTTTTACCTATCTTGGTACACAGATAGCGCCTCCATAAATAGAGGGCGCGTTGTTTGAAAGGTTTAATGTTGTTGTTTAATATTAAAACACATAACCTATCCAGAAGAATGAAGTTGTTTACATTTATAACTAAGTTTGCTAATCAAAATTGTTTGGGCTATGAATTTTGCTAAGTCTCCCAACAAAACACTAAAGATTTGAAACCAACCGAAAAAGATTTCTGTGACACCGAGAATTGACTGATTAATATTTATTAAAGAAATGTGCAACTCACCATAACAACTTGGCCCAAAATACCTCAAATACAAACACTTTGTAGACTAAATTCTTTTCTAAAACATTCCCTTCTAAATAACTCATATATTTATATAGGCTCGTTTATAAAACAAGCAATTTGCATGTCAGGTCATTGAATTCCCCCTTTTTCTTTCCTAAAAAAAGCACCACCTGAACCTTAAAGCCTGCTCAACTGTAGCTTAGCGTCCATTAGCCGTTAAAGCCGCCTTGTAAAGTTCACCTGGATACGGCCAACTCGTTCGTCAAGTACGCCCGCGGGTCTCTCTGGGCAAGGCGCAACTCTTGAAAATGTGGAAAATGCTGTTTGCACAGCAGAAGAAAAAGAGCAGCCAAACAAAAACACACAGAGAAATCCTAAGCCAAGTCGAAGGATGTTTATGCAAATTTTGGGCAGTAGTTAAGGCCGAAGGCGTCAAGAATTTGATGCCGCATTTATTAAGTTAAAATATTTATATACATTTTAAATAGGCAAAAGGCAAAAAAAAGGGTTCTATCATATCGATTTACCAAAGCTATTTACAGAATTTAAATTACTTTCTTAGGAAGGACACACACACAAAAAGCAGAGAATCTCAACATGGAAATCGCATTTGAGGCTACAACCTGTCCCAGGACATGCAATTGCCATCATTCAAATAATGCAGCTAATTGGACTATAATTCTTGAGTTTGAGTTTGAGTGGCTGTGACAACATAATTAAATTAGAATTAGATGGGGAGAACTTAGTGTTTGGTAGTAAATATTATTAAGTTTTTATTGAGGTGCTTTTTGGCTGTCAAGGTTATTGAAAAATTGATGAGGTGTGTGTGTGAGCATAAAAAGAAAATACAAAATCGACAAACCTGTTCAACCCGGCATATATTTTGATAAGACAAAGTGGCAAATAAATTGGCTTGTCAAGTTTTGGACACAATGACAATGAATTGCCTGACAGAAGTAGGTGAGTTAGCACTCAATCTGCTCTCATCAAAATTGACATTATATGATTGATATCAATAGGATGTCAAGTCTATTGAACATTCTATAATTTATTTTTCAGAAAACTTTACACACAAACATAGAAAAATTCCAAAAATCTTTCATATTTATTCTGAGTATAATAGGACTTTTCCATTTGTAAAGTGTTACATTTGTTAAACAAACAAAATGCATTCTACTTCTCAAATTAACTTCTATATAGTTCTCTTCCTCACAACTGCTTACTTTTCCCCTTAAATATTTATAAACTTCAAAATGAAAATGTGAAGCAAAATATAAAAAAGGGAAAAAATCCTTGCTCGGTTCAAGGTGTTTGAGGAAAGCCTATTGAATATTTAAATTTCAATTTAAATTGGCTTAAAAACATAACAAATAAATTTGATTAACAGTCCACAAATTTAGTAATCATGGAGTAGACTCTATCCATTTCATTTCTGGTTGCCTTAACCCCAATTAGCTGCTCGTTCGCTTGTAATAATTAACTGAGAAAAAGGGGCTACATTTTGTTGTATTGTTCAACCTTGCGTATGCGTAATGTTTAGCGAAAAGAATTTCAAAGTGCGTTCCATGTTGACGTTTTGACTTTGACGTTGACGTTGCTTGCCTACCAAGAGTCATATTTCATTAAAACCCAAGCAGGAAGCCAGCATAGGGTCTAGTATAGGGTGGGTCTACGTGTACCTGCGGCTGTGTTAATTTCCCCCGACGCCTTGCAACCAACATCATAAAAATAAAAATATATATACAGAATATTCCCTTACTTGAATTGCAACTTGAAAGTGGAATGAATGAATGAAAACAAATACGAATAAAGTCAGGGGAGGACAACGTGGGTCAGCAAACAGTTGAAATAACAACAATTTGATTTTGTTTGCCTAACTGGGACCGCTTTGTCTCCTCGCCCTACTCTAAATTTGTTTGTACTGCAAGTTTTTGCCTAGGGTGAGAGTATTAGAGATGGAATTCAAGTCATTGTTTTGTTGGAGCTGACTTGACTACTTTTGTATTGAAAGTTGAGACTTAAAAGACAGGAAAGATTTTTTATATATATTTGTAGTTGTAAAGAAAAAGAAAAGAACCAGAGGTAAGGAAATATGAAGGAATAAAAATAATAATAGTAGTAAGAGAGGTTAAAGGTAGAAGAAATAAAGAAGATAAGGATAAGAAATAAGGGGATAAGAAGAAAGTTGAATTCAAGAACTCCTCCCATATAGAATTGAAAGAAATAAGAACCTTAAAAGTAAGGGGAATTGATACTCTAAATTATTGTTGAACGAATAATATTTTTAAGACAAGGTAAAAGACTGACCTGAATTTGTGCACTAGGTACCCTATTCTAAATAGATTTGAATTTGAACTTAACGGACAGCTTTGGTACCCTTGATCGATATCGATTTATAATCTCTTCTCTTAATCTAAACACTTCAAAAAACTCAGAATGGTGAATGATGCAACTAGGACAGGTATGGTACTCCCTGAGTTTATGCTGATGTAGAAAATGTTACCTTCCGTGCCAAGACCACCAAGACCAAAGAGGATGTTGATCAAGAGCTTAACATTGCCTATTAAGAAAACCTACTCCGAGGCCAGAGATGAGGCAAGAATTAAAATCATTCAGGACTATGTAGTGAGCTTGCGGCCAGCGAATATCGTAAAAATTTAAAATGTGCGCCAAAGCGCTGACTAGTGTTAAAGAACTCGATTGAGTGGGTGGCGAAAGTGATTGAGTGAAACTATCCTATAGGGCTAAATTTCACCTTTACAAATGGCGAGTGTCATGGGAGCGTCTGGGAGAGTTTTCTTGAATGTGGTAAAGGCTAGCTTAGCTCTTTTCCATTTTGGCTGCTGAACCCAACAGTTGTATCTCTTTAATCCGCTTTAAAAATTGCAAAGTTAAGTCGGAGTGAATAAACTCAAGACGCGAGTGAGATTCCAAAATTGAAAAGTGAAGTTAAGGTTGAAAAGCTAAAGCAGAAGTAGCGGTGGATCAACAATTATTTAAAATTTCGGCAAGAGCCTGCCCAAATATAGGGTAAGTGTTTCGCTTGAGGGCGCTTATTTAGGGAAATCCCATTGAAAGCCGATCCTCACAAGCCTGGCATGGTTGCTTCCATTTGTAACACAATGGTATTTATCCGACTCATTGGCATTTTGTGCTCAATAATGCAATGGTATAATTTATGCATACTCAAAGAAGAATTATCAAGAATTTATTAAGAGAGTTAAGTCAAATTGTTTTTTTATTTATCTCATATTGTTGCATGGAGTTTATTTAGGCTAGGTTAAAAATTTATATATATTTGTTTATTATTTAGTTTATCTTTCTATCTCTTTCGGCTTGGATACACTGAAATTATTCCCGAGTTGTCATAAAGATGTTAAGCTTTTGCGATATATCTAAAATCTTTAGCTGTTAATAAACCCTTTATAATGAATTGCTGATTTAAACCGTTTTGACTTCCGCTAATCATGCCACCCCCGTGAGCAGACATTTCAGAGGGGCTGTCCTAAACTATTTTTGATCCGGCAGAGGATAGCCATGGAAGGGAGGGCGAAATGGGCCTCAAAAAGACCTGAGGATTCCAATCATCAGTAGCTTGATGTAATGTGTTTGTGTGTGCGCAAGTCCTAACTTCTTTGTACTAGAATATGTGTCTCTTTCCGGTTAGAATATCCATTTTATTGCTTGTCCTCAGTATCGCACGTTTATATAAAAGGAAAGGAAAGATTAATAGGCCTTAAGGTCAGGCAAGAGACCAAAGAACACCACCCATAGCCGACGAGCAGCAGCCGGAGATCAAAAGCGTGCGCTCTTGCTTGCCTATCCAACATCTAGCCTGAATCGAATTATATAGGAGGGTAACCCGTTACAACTATGATGATGGTGAAGGTCCTATTTTAGAGGAAATACGCGATGATGAAGACACCATTGATGAGGTAGAGGAGCCTGAAGAATATTTCGTAGAAGAATTGCCCCCCGATGAGGTTGATTTCAAACTAAAACCAAAGAAACAACCTAAGCCCAGTTATTCAGTGCAAGATGAGGAAGAGGAACAGTTCCTGATAGGCATACGCCATCCAAAACGCGATTCGGTGACGTATGATGAAAGCTGAGTTTTAGCTCGGTCCACAAAATTTTAAGTGTGAGCCATAGCCCGCATGCTTTTCGAAATCATGCATAACTGTGTGTTAAAGAGAGACGCAGTCACATTTTATCTCTCTCTTATGGGGGCACCCATATGTGAGTCTTTTACTCTTGCGCTCAGTCTCCCTACCACGCTCTCACGCTCTCTGCACAAGCGCTTAGTTCCCATTTTTGACTGGCTGCCAAACCGTATAAGTTGTATGAGGATTACCAGAGCTCTAAGAGCAAAGGTAAGCCGCCTAAAGGAATTAACATCCGTAGTTATGAAGCAGTCGGCTCCCACCTTGTGCTTGTGTATAGTGGTTAGGCAATCCTCGTCTTCGGCAGAGCAGTCATACATGCAGCTCCTCTTCCCTTTACTCCTTCCTAGATATCCAGTCACACACGGAGTAGAAATTCGCGACTGGAGCCCGACATCTTTTTTTTTTTTTCCTCCCGCGGAACAGACAAACCAATACAAGACACTGCGCAGAAGAAAATAAGATCAATTCAGATCTATTTTTAATAATATTAAAAAACTATCAATTTGATACTATTTCTACCAAAACCTATGAAAACTATAATATCATCTTTATATTTTTTTCAGATGAAGGCCGATTTGATGCTCAAAATACCCGTATGATACTAAATATCGTGATCTTTTTTTTCTGTGTGGGAATCAGGTACTGACGCCCACAGAAGCCGGAAGCCTATCGGAACCAACCCGAAACCCCGGCAGACACTGTATCCCGGCACATTTCGCAAACCCACAGAGTAAATATTACAATATAGAATATCCTCAAAAAAAACCCAAACGGAAACACAATGAAATCTGGGATTTTTGTTAATAATAACATAATAATATAAGACATCGTAAATTTCTGTAACCCTGGAGTCGGCGAGCATTACCCAGGCCAGGGTTCGTTACAGGTTCTAACCCGTCTTAAAATCTTAGGTTCGGTTGGCGGATACGGTGGTCTTCTAGATATTTTTTGCCTTTTTTTTTGCCTTATCTCAGTAAATCGGATATAACTACCAATATATTTAATACGTCAATCAATATTCCGAACCGTTCCAAAAGTGTCTGGTCTCGAAGGAGAAATAAAATCTGATGTTTTATTAACAACATTTACACGAGTTCCTATATTCACCCAAATTTCTTTTTACAAAGTCGGTAAGTGTTTTCAGTCCAATTATATTCTGCGTTTCTTTGTTCGCCTACTGTCTCCAATATCGATCATGCTATACACAGTGTGATCATCGTGTCTATCCTTAAATACCTAAACGCTAAAATTCATATTCCCTGAGTATCATATTTTTAAGGTCATGATTTAGTTTATTTTTAAGGTCATGATTTAGTTTATTTATTTAACATCCCAACGCTACAAGTCAGGAGAGACTTAGACTTTTCGATGTATAATAAGAGTAAAAAAAGAAAAAAATAGTCGTGTCTTTGTTACAAAATAAATTAGCTATAATCATAAAAATGAGTGTATCTACTTATGATTCTAGCATCGATTAATTGGAGGTCTCTGGGACTTACATTTTTTATCCCACTTCTTATCCCTGTACCCTATTCTAATAAATATAAATTGTGTTAGTTAACTACAAAATGCTGGAAAAATTTACGAAAATTAAGGTATTTGCCTTTGGACACCCTGTATGTATATAAACATTTTTGTGACTTTGAGCACCCTGTGTCCTATTTACTGGAAACATGTTGTAAAAGAGGTTCAGTAAAATTTTTTTCAAATTTTGACCAAAGATCAATTGACCTGTATTTACACTCCCATTTTTTAATTTGAGCACCCTGTATCATACATTTGTATAAGTTGTGGAAGAAGTTCAATACAACATACTGAAATGTTTCCGAAAATTGATTGCAATTCCGGTTCTGTTCTTAATTTGAACTCCCTGTATCCCATTTTAATAGATAAAAGTTTTAAGAGGAGTATCAATTGCTTAAATTTTGGCCAAGATTTAATAGTAATTTGCAATTTGTATGTGCAATGCAAAGTCTTTTTAAAAATTTAAGTACCCTGTATCATACTTATCAAAATGCTATAATTTAAGTAGTTCAAGAAGTTCAATATAACAAGCTGAAATATTTTTCGAAAATTTACATCATTTGAATATTAACTGCCAGGATGAACGTTCCATTTATTTTTCTCTTAGTTTGAGCACCCTGTATAGATATAAGTTGAGAAAAGGATAAAATGTAAAAAAATGCTGATATTGTCCACTTTTATGTACATAGTTTATTCCTTCTTTAAATTTGAGCACCCTGTATCCTACTTTAATATATATAGCAATAGGTAGAGGAAGAAGATCAATATTTTCCAAAAATTAACCATCATTTGTATTTTGACACCCAGTATAATAATACAAAATTCTATATTTGAGCACCCTGTATCTTATTTTAATTAATTCAGTCGCTTTTACGATTAAAATATACTTAATAAAAATCATAGGATTTATCACGCGACAAAAAATTTAAGTCGTTTTTGACTACATTTAATAAAATTCATAAATCTTCGAATTGTAAACAAAAATTTCAAAGCAGTTAGCGTTTAAATAAAGGGGAATAGTGCAGCTTTTTATTAAGTGCTTTAATATTATGAAGAACGCATCATTTAGTACGCGAAAAGAGCTATCAATGAAATAGATTTATCTTCAGTATTCAGGCCAATTTTCTCTTAGTAAGGAATCAGAAAAGCTGAAAATGAAAGTTGAAATTTTTAGAGGAATCTGGACATTTTCTCTCTATTATTATGGTTTCAGCCTAAAGCTGTCGTGTCACGAGTCCACCCCTCAAACTTGTTAAAGTTATGTTGACTTTTTAATTTTCATTTAATGCAGCCACTGCAAATGTTCATTGAGTTCATTGAACAGACAAAATAATGACTTCAAAAAGTTTCGAAAAACAGAATTCACAGGTAAATTTCACGAGTTGTGTTCTTTAATTACTGGACACCCACCGTCTTAACAGCGTGCTATAACCCAACAGGGGGGGCCGACATCTTGAATTTCATTCAATTTACTTTTAATTATTCGCCATTTGTTTTCATTTTCAGTTTTGCTTGCTTTAACCACACCCACTGGAACGTGGCACCTTTTTATTCTACTTTTTTTTTTAATATTAAATAATTGTACTTACAACGACAATAACAACAATTGACGTGTCGTTTAAATGACTTTTCCCTGTGACTTGAACCAATTTGAGTGGCAAAAGTGAAACAGGGGACATAAGGATCGAAGTGAGTGTGGGTGGAAAATAGGGGGCACGGTGTTGTTTGCTGTAGTTGTTAGAAGGCAAATGTCTTTCAATTAAAATTGTAGCCAAGCACCGACAGTTGGCCATTTAATTAGTTGGAGAAAGAGCTATATTAGTAGAGTCTCGAGTGGGAGTAGCAAATTATTTGTTTTTTTTTAAGACGTTTTTAAGGGTGTTTAATTAATAATACAGGGTGTCGTAATGATTTAAAACTGGGTTAATTTTGATTGAAATCATTAATTTTAAATAGATTTGGTTGGTAAATTTGACTAAATGGTATTTGTATTATTATTTTTTGGTTATACAGGGTGCCTAGGTGAATGAAAATTTAAAAGTTAAGTAAGTTTTACTATACCTAGTAAGTGTATGTTGTTTATTTTCTCAAGTGATAAAATTTTTTTAATCAAACAGGGTGTGTTTACATATCTCTGACTGTTATACAGGGTGTCTACTTGCAAAGAAAATGAATAATTTTGTGAGTATCCATGTACTTAAAAGGCTTTTGCTACAAGTTTTGCTCATTTTCAAAAATTTTCAGTACATACAGGGTGTCTCAACCACTCGATTCAATGGCTTTGCCTTGCATATTGATTGTATCAAGCGGAAATATTATATATTATTATAAATATAAGTTATTATGCGGATTATTTTCCTTAGTTTAAAATATTTAAAAAATATACAGGGTACGTTTTCAAGTCAATGACTAAGCATGATCATGCATGTGGACAACGAAAAGCTATAACATCTGTTTATTTATGTTTTATGAAGTTTTGATAGAACTTGCTCGCTTATTACTTAAATTCGTTGGTATACAGGGTGTCTACTTACACAGAAAATCCATAATTAAGTGGCTTTCGAGATAGAGCTGCTCATTTTCATATAATTTCAATATATAAAGGGTGTCTTAGCCATTCTATTCTATGGAATCAATAACAAACGAAATTTTTTTAAAATTTTAAATTTTGATTTATAAATTTAGTTCCTGCTCACTTTAAGATAATTTGAAATTTTTTAAAGTACAGGGTGCCTAAATAATAGTGTTAACCCATTTTTTCCACTATTTAAGCATTTTGTACAGAACTCTCCCTATTTCTAAATATTTTATTTGTTTGTTAAAACAATTTTCCATTATTTTCGAAAATCTTTTTTTATTTCATAAAAATTAACAACAATTTTGTTTTGACTAACACAAAAATTCGTACAAAAATTATATTCAATTCTTAATCGTACCTAAAAACGCAATCTCTTAACCGCACGATAATGATACCCATCATCTTTTAAGGCACTTGACTCTTCGCTATTGGGTACCTCTGCCACCACAGCATTATCATCCAATGGAGGCAAATACTCCTTGACAGGCAATAGATCGGGTATGACTTCAGGTGTACGATAATGATAACCATCGTCCTTAAGTACGGCCGTTTCCACTTCCTCTTTGGGTTGCTCTTCCACCAGCTCATGGGTTTTGACTTCCACTGGTTCAGTTACAACTTCAACCTCAGGCTCCGCTTCCGTGACCAAGGCAGCTTCGGTGGTAGCTTCTTCAGTGGTGGCCAATTCTGTGGTAATTGGTACTTCCTCCTCCTCCTCGTCCTCCTCCACTACAACTGGTGGCAAGTATTCATTGTTTACGGGTGGCAAATAATCACGTGGTGGCTGCAAAACATGAGGTAAACTTGCTGCATGCTGCTCCACAGGTGGCAAATAGTCACGACTCGGCACTGGAGGCAAAACCACAGGTGGCAAATACTCTAAGGGTAGATGCGAAACGTCGCGACGCTGACGTGGCAAAGTTCCACTGTTGACCAAGTTATGGCTGAAAATGGCCAAGAGCACACACAGAATGGGAAGGGTTTGCTGAAAAGAGAGTGAACAAATGGTTGATATATTGTATAAATTAAATGAAAAGTTAAAGTGAAGAGAAACTTAGTTAGTTTGTACCAACACTTAGAATGGAATGAAATCTCTATCGTTATTAATTTAACACTGAAAAACGGTCTCCACATTTGAACTGCTTGAACTGCTATTAATATAGTGAAACTGAAAATTGACTTAGTGCTCTCTTTTTGGTTTTGAAATTCAAAATAATTTTGATATGATTCGAACCGGAAAAAATTATGTGGTTCGGTTCACTGCAGCTAGGTGTTAAGTTACTGGCTACTTGTGAGCAAAATCTCAGCAAAGTCTTAAATTTTTGCTTGCTCGAGGTCAGTGAATGATTACAGTTCAATGTAATCAACACAAATCAACAGAGATTAACTACAAAATTTTGGAATAGCAATTGGTATGTCCGTACAAAGATCGCTGTTTCGAAGATAACCACACAGAGTCCCATATGAGACTCAGAGTCGGCGAATAACGCATGGAGAATTTCTATGTGTTACCCTCGAGACCTGAAACTCTGCTATGGTCTTTTAAACGAAATGTTTCTGCTTTCCAATTCGTCATAATTAATTTTCAGTTGCTTGCCCAACTGCCCAATGATCCTCCAGAGCAGAATCACTTTTCCAAAACATTTCGTAACCTTATTACAAAAGTACCCAGAATTCCTACTTTAAAACTGTGAGCAAAAATTAAACCAGCAAAAATCGATGACAAATAAAATCGGTGAACGAATGTGATGTGCAATCATGATAGCTAACTTTTTTGATTTAGATAGATGACAAAAATGTGAAATATTTTTGACAAACAACTGAAGTCTTAGTTGAGAAGGCATTATAGCTTGTTTTCTCTAATACTCAAGTTATGACCAAAATAAAGTTTGCTGCCGCAGGGCTAGATTATCACCGAGTTATAGCTGCAGCCATCTATTGATATTAATGGCAAGCTAACGATATAGGCGTGTGCCTTCGCTGACCTCTATTTGTTGTTCTCGCTGAATTTCAAAATCCGCCTCGAACTAATTCTCTTCAATGTATTAGCGTTAAGTTAGGTACTAAAGATCACTAAAAGATTTGCGGCGGTAGCAGTTCATCCAGCTTCAATCACTGATCCAGTTTCGCATCACTAACAACTATCGATGCTTGTAAATCACGCCATTTTATGTACATCTCTAGCTAACTCACACACACACTTATCTCTCTGCCATTGTGTGAGTCATTCTTAGCGGCAGCACGTCGCCCAATAAAGCGAACTAAAGCATAATCTGTGTATTAAACTAAATAGTTAACGTGGCTTTAACGGCCCAGTGGCGCCATCTATTGGCTAGTTTTTAAAAACCCTTAACTAGCATTGTTCAAAGCAAGTTGTGGCGCCATCTATGGGCCAAGCTATGAAAAGAAAGGTCAACGAAAGTTAGCTGCCGCTACTGCAGGTACAGAATATATCACATTGCTTGTTTATACTGCCTTCAAAATCATTTCAAATACATTCGTAACATCTTTGAAATGCCCAGCGAAAGACTGCCCAGAATTGTAGCAGACATGATGTTCGAGAAATGGCAAGCCACATCTTCTACTTGCAATTTAGATATCAACCTTGATTGTCCGGAGTCTTGGAAAGCCTCACATAAGCTGATACTGGAGACCATCGAGTCAGGGGAAAGAGATAACTTCCATTATCTGGCGTCTCTAAGTGAGTCAAGAACCATTTTCAAAAATAGAGGCAAGCTAACTTCGGCTCGACCGAAGTTTATATACCCTTGGAGCTTGAAATATGCCTGACAGTTTGTATGGCAGTTATACTATATAGTGGTCCGATTTCGACAAATCTTGTTGAAATTATGTAAAATCATTGAAAACTTTTAAATACGAGCGTTGGGAGCGATAGCATTGAAAACAAAAAAGTTTTTCTCACTAAAACTAGTTTTTCAACCGATCGTTCCTATTTCAGCTATATGCTATAGTCATCCGATCCGGCCGGTTCCGACAAATGTGCAGCGTATTTATACCAAAAGACTTCGTGCAAAGTTTGGTTAAGATAGCTCTAAAACTGACGGAGGAGATAGCATAGAAACAGACGGACAGACGGACGGACGGACAGACGGACATGGCTATATCAACTCAGCTCGTCATGCTGATCAAGAATATATATACTTTATGTGATCGGAGATGCTTCCTTCTGTGCGTTACAAACATCCGGACAATTTTAATGTACCCTCTCCAAGGGTATAAAAAGTTGAACCACTTTCACGTCCACTTCGTCATACAAACGATCTCCACCCTCTTTGTAAGCTGCTAAATCTTAATTACAGACCGCACGTAAACCTCATTAGCACTGTTTGTACAAAGACATTAGAATATGAAGATGAGTAACGCCATACGATTCTTTTGCACAGGATTTTTTGGTCCTGGCTTTTCAAACTGGCTTTTGGCTCTCTTCGAAAGCCAGAGAGAGAGAGAGCGCTCTAGAGCCAGCCGCTTTTTTGTACGCATACAGCGACAGCCGACGACTGTAAGTGTACACACGTATTCTCAAGCATTACTCACACAAGCAAGTGCATTCTATTTTTAGAATTTTATGCTCTCAACTTTGTGTGAGCGGAGAGAGCGCGATTTTCGTCGCCGTTCGGCATCTTAGAGATTATATTGGTCTTTGGTATGTACACTCTGCAACCTCCATGTAACTGAGAATGTTGCGATCGGGGTTCGACCAATCTTGGAAGAGCTACGAAGTATTTCCCTTAGCAAGCCTGACTTATCGGTTGAACGGAGAAAACTGGAAGATACTATCTTCGTTTTTATAACATGCTCTGAAATATCGCCTTGCTATCTTAAATGAATACCTATAACTGGTCAATATCTAAAATGTCACTTCTTTCTGTATCTTTTTCTAACCTTTTTGTTTTTTAATTTGGATCTTGTCGAAGAACTGTGTGTTCAAACTTAAACATGAGATTCGACGACGATCTTTTGGTCATTTGTAACATTAAATTTGTATTCTTTTCACAAGTTTAGTAAGATCAGAATAGAAATTAAGGGTTGAAAAGGGAAGAGAAATCTAATAGAAGCAAAATCACTAGAAAGAGTACTTAGAACTGTAAACATTAAATGAGTATAATTCTATGTATAATTCTATGCACTATTTAATAACAATGAAAGTTCTGATACTCGTCAAATGATTTCGTTTTAACTCTAAAAAGTCTTAAGAAATTGTTATAGCTGCACTTGGGTGCCAGGTTGCCAGAATTATCTAATTCCTTACATTTACAATTTCTAAATTGTTACTATCTTTTCCTACCAATCTGTATATATATACAAAAATGAATGTAAAGCTCACCATATTGTCTATTTTAATTTTGTCACTGCGTTTACGTTTTGCTGACCCGTTTAATGTATTGGACCGTTGCGTATTGCTGAAGTTGATGAAATTTGTGTTACTATTTATACGAAAAATTAACGCTGAAGAAGTTCAAGTTCGACACGTAACGCAATCGAACCCACAAAAATATTGTTAATTTACCATTAAAAAAAATTATTTATTTATTAAACAAACACTTAGCGCTTGGGCAGGGCGTTTGCAACCACAAGCGAAACGTCTTCAAACCTGTTTGATTAAGTTCGATGTTCGAAGTCGTCTTAGACCGTTTTCAATGGCAATTCCCAATTGGTCAACGATCGCTGGCTTAACTATTTGCTCTGTTTTTATTTGGACTGTGAAGAATCTTTTTTTTTAAGCTGTCAAATATTGTGTTATTGTTTTAAGACCGCACATTCTACAAACATATCAAACGCATTTTGGGGGCCATAAAAAATTGGTTATTTCAATGTCAAACGTAAAACTTTTCTATAAACTGTTACAATGTCAAGTGCGACAATTACAACAAACATGATGAGGCAGTTTTTCCTTTGGTTTTGTGATCAGAACTGTACGAATGCTGCCTCATGGCAAAGCAATTAAGGGCTTAAAAGTGAAACTCTTGGCTTCAACTTCAAATCCGCTTAGGGAAAAACTCAGGAAAAATGGAAATATATTTAAATAAATTCAATCAAATGCCATGCACCAAGTTAAGCTGTCACAAATCCATTTTTCTCATAAAAATATTAGTCTAGCCACTCTGAAATGTATATTTGAGGAGTGTGTGTTCCCTGTTATCTTTGTGTGATTTCCGCTTCTTTTTTGTGTGCGCGAGAGGCAAACAAAAAAATATTTGGCGAACGCAAGCAAAAATTCAAGCGAACAATTCAATTCCAAATGTAATTCTTTTTTTTTTCTGCCAACGCATGCCGCGGATTAGAACAAATTGCACAAAAAAAATAGCGATTGGCAAAATATTTAGTTAGGAATTTTAGCAAAACTCTGATCCACATGAGCCTTCTCCCATTTGTAGGAAATCGAAATCGAAAAATTTGTTTGCCCAATTGCAGCTCGAAACCAAAAACATTTTGTTGAAAGGAACAGCCAGGTGAGAGGAACAGAGGGCGAACAGCGGAATCGAATGTTGTTGGAGCATCTGACCACTTGGGGCGATTCGCTTGTAACTGACCAATTGCCAAAAAAAAAATAGTACACAGAACTAGGCAAACAACTATTCAAATTTTGCTAATGGACTCTCAGAATTGTTCCAGGGGGGAGAGAGGGAGAGAGAGAGAGAGGGGGAGTACATGTGGGCATAGGCTAATAATAAAACGATGTAATCAAGCCGTTTTAAAGCTTTTGGTGAACCAAAACTAAAAACTTAAGAGATTATTTTAAAATTTAAAAATATGTATTCGATATTGAAGAAAATTTAAAATATGCTCTTATATATTTTCTAGATTTTTTCAAACATTTAAATTTTACCTTCTGGATTTAATTAATTCTCAAAAATAGTTTCTTAAAAATGTGCTTTAAATTTTAAGTTCTGGTCTTGACTATTTTTATAAAGGGTATACTAAAGTCGCGCAAATGTTTGTAACATTGTAAGGAATTATTTCCGACCATATAAGGTATATATATTCTTGATCAGCATCAACAGCCGAGTCGATATAGACATATCCGTCCGTCTGTCTGTCTGTATGAACCCCTAGATCTCAAAAACGGTAAGAGATAGAGGTTCGACATGTATGAGACAAATGCTTCTTATACTTGCAGGCAGATCAAGTTTATTTTCAATTTTTGCCACGCCCCCTCCCGCCCCGGAATTTGGAAAAAACGTCAAATCTCCCGCAGTTTTAAAGATAGATGATTTGCTCCTTTAAGAGATAGTTAGTCATTCGTAATATGTATTGATTTTCCGAAGAATGATAAAGATCGAATGAGCGGTTCTCAAGTTATGAGCCAAAAACTGAGAAATAGCCGAGTTAAAAAAATGTTGCATACTTTTTGGATGTTCACTTTAAGGAACGCAGGAACACTGTTAAACATAAACATAAGATTTGTCATAAAGGGAGGCTTTAAATTTAAAGCATTTAGCTGTATAGCAGCTTTAATGCTATCAACCAACGGTGGGCAAGCCTTTACTCCCTTTGCTCCGAGATGTATAAGACGTGGAAAAAATTGCATCGAAATTTCCTCGCTTCGAAGTGTGTGAGTGCGATCGAAACTCGCCAATAACATTTGTTTATTTCTTTGTTGCTGCTAGACTGCTACCCACCTTTGTGTTCATTGCTGCTATAAATTATCAAAATAAATTTGTATTAAAAAGGGTAATAAAATCGCTATTTTGAATAGTAAAACATATTTTGGAAGAGGTTCAAACCCGTTGAAAAATCTAAGGTTTCGTTTTCGGATCGGTTCGCTTACTTATCAAACCTAAGGTTTTGTTTCGAAGTTTGATTCACGAATCCTGACATCGTTGAGGCATTTGTTTGGTAGAACGTCCAAAATGGAAAGATATTATAAGCTGAACACATGGATTAGTTTTGCCATTTAACAACTTATGCTTACTTACTTTCTTACGCATTATTATGATTTTTGAAAAAAGATATGATAGCTTTCTAATTCAACCTAAAGAACTAAAATGATTTCTATATCAAAATGGGCAGCTAAACTTTAACAAGAACAGCATGAGATGCTGAAATTTGAATTTTGTAAATTTTACAAAAGATATAATTCATAAAACCTTTATCAGGGTCCAGGTCCAGGTATCAGGTTATTTCATTAAAAAAGTACAAGAAACCCTTTTTTGATTGCAACTCCACAAATTGGCTCCAGCACTCAGAAATTTTTTTCTATATTTAAAAAGAATTGGCCTAAAATCGAAATCGACCTAAAAATAATAAAAAAGTTCTAGAGAAATTTTTCTGAATTTAAGAAAAGTTGCCCTAAAAATTAACTTTTGAGAAAATACCTTTACAGTTTAGAAAAATATATTTTCAACTTGTCTAAGATTTTGGGATAACTAATTTTGAAAATTTTTAGAATTACTTTTTATGTAAGGGCTATTTTTGAAAAATTGTTTAGGGCGAGTTGTTTTTTGAGAGTGTGTTAGCTGTGGGTAGAGAATTACCCCCACTATCAAACAGAAGGGCCATTATGGATGGCTATAAGCTTGCCATTGGCACTCCCAAGAAGATATTGCTGTTCTGGCATGGAGTAGCGTCTGCTAACTCACTGATGAAGATTGAACTGGAAAGTTCATGAAACAGTTGTACGATCTAGCAGACTCCGTCATCCCTGATTTAAAGTTATGAGCAAACTTAACATGACCTCGAGTCTGCTAAAACTTGCTAGTTTGGTGCACTATATTATTTTGGATCAGAAAGATATTATTTTCCAGTCCGACATTAAAGACAGTACTTTGGAATTGAAATTAGATATTATCCCGTGGTCAGATATTTTTGGGATTTAAGTTAATGTTATCTGGTCACACTGAAATCTAGAATCCAAAGGGTTTGGTTATCAAGTAATCAATAACAACACAGTAATAACACAGTTTTGAGTGCTTAATTTGTTAACTTGATAACTGTTAAAAAAAACGAGAAAGGCAAAGCTAACTTCGTCTGTGCCGAAGTTTTCATACACTTGAAAACGCTTGTCTCAACGGTTAGCGACTTCGACCAAACTTCGCAGATCAGCTTAAAAACATTTAATATTACCCATGACCGTGATTGAGAGCGGTAATATTGGGGAAAAACCAGTTTTTCTCATTAAAACCCATTTTTCGACCAATCATTTGTATGGCAGCTACAAGAAGTAGCCATCCGATCCGGTCGGCTCCGTCATATTAGCAGCGTGCAGACAAAAGAAGACTCTGTGCAAAATTTCAGCTTGATAGCTTCAAAACTGAGGGACTAGTTCGCGTAGAAACAGACAGACGGACAGACGGACGGACGGACAGACGGACAGACGGACGGACAAAGCTTAATCGACTCAGCTCGTCACGCTGATCAAAAATATATATACTTTATGTGGTCGGAGATGATTCCTTCTATGCGTTGCAAACTTCTGGGCAAAATTATAATACACTTTTCAAGTGTATAAAAATATAATACGTGCCTTACTGCGACTTGAACCCAGGCCTGTTTGACTTTCAGTCTCTTACCTATACCACAGCTACCAAAATATAGAAAACAGCTAATTGTGCTTTGCAACTCAAAAGTTTAAAAAGCTGAAAATGAAATATAACCAGTTAGTCTCATGTCCTGGGAATAGGCTGCTGATGTCAGTTTATTTTCACAGTAACCAAGTTGATGGGAAAACCTATTACTGGGCTAAAAAGATAACTTTTCAAAACAAGTAGGAAAGTTGGTCAAGCTCGACTGCAATACATTCAGAACCCGCAGTAGCAGTGTAGTGTTGCTTTCTTTTGTTCATTTTTTGAACAATAGATGGAGCTACTAGTTAGTTAGAAAAATGCTTGTTAAGGGAGTTTCAAAACTGACAAATAGATTTGGTCATAACTTGAGTATCGTTCATCTGATCTTTATCATTCAAATCGATAAATAATCTTGATTACTAAATATATTTAGAAGGTACAAACCGTCTACAAGGTATGGTAGGTATGGGTCATTCCTTTATAAACCGAACAGTTTTAAAATTTTTCATTTTTTAATTTATTAAAAAAAAATCCGAAATTAGATCTCGACATGCCCACTAAAACGTAATTTGTTATTGTGCACAAATATTTTTTGTTAATTTTATAAACAATTTTAAAAATCGTAAAAATCCAAAAATTATAAAAAAGAAAAAGTTTTTTAAAAACGTGATATCTCAGGTTTGGTTTATCGGACAGGTGAAGTTATAAACAAATAAAAAGATGCCCTTGAAAAATGCTTCGCCACAAGCACATAGCACAAGCACCTCCATACACATAAGACTGAATTACAAAACGGACACTGGAAATTGTCCTCACATATGCAGACACCTACTTGACCATAGCAATAAGAAAACAAACTTAATTTCGAATTTGCAGCTGACTGATTGGACGCTGTTGCTCTTTTGTATGTAATAAATTGATTTTGTAGCAATTATGACAGTTTAGGGTTTTGGTTTTCTTGTGTAATTGTTATACAGTCCTGATGATATGGCGGCAGCATATCGAAATACATTGATGATATAAGCAAACTGTGCTTTAAAATAATAATAAAGCACATTTGAGCCTGCCAACAACTATTTCCTTAAGTTTCTTTTTGTATTGTTCAAAGTCGGCAATAAAAAATCTGTCAACAAAAATGGGAAAAAAATTAAAAAGGCTTTTAAGCTAAGGAAGCTTAACCAAATTATAAATCAAGCTACATAATACCGACTGCATCTCGGTAAGGGTATAACATTTGACAGCTCAATCTGCTTTGAGCCAAGTCAAAACCAAGTGGTCCTTAATCTCGTTTACGGAATGAAAGCAAATATGCTAAGCTTCTGCATTCTTAAAGTAGTTGAAGTAGTTAAAGTAGACAGCAGCTGCTTCTCTTACGCATTTTAACCATGTCCATGTTATCAATGCCCATCATATTTGATTGACATTACAATGCATAATTCTAAGAAAGCTTTCACAGCTTCAATAAAAGCATGCAATCAGGGCCATAACTGTCTCATACATTGACATTTTTGTGTAAAGAAACGAACTGTGTGCAACCGTAATCCTTGCTCCTTAGGTAAACAAAGTTTGATGAAACTATTTTAGAAACTTACACCAAAGTTTGTCCTGCCTCCAACATTTTCCCAGGAATTGCTTTCATTAATGTGTAAAAATAATCTCACATGTTTTCTCCAGCCAAGTCAATTGGCTTCCTTGGGTTACCAGCTCGCTTCAATCCCTTTAGCCATAACTTTGATTGATGTTAGCTTTTTGGTCTCGGTGTCATTTGCATGCAAAAACTTGCCAACTTTAACAGCAGATGCGTTACATGAGAGTAGAAAATAAATTGTATAAAATGTAATCATGTCATGAAATATGCAACAGTGGACGGGGGAGGGGCAGGACAAACAGCTAACAGCTAACAAATTAGAAGCGATTCACGTGCCTGTCACTTTAACACATTACGCTCCAATTACGCGCCTTCACTCTGGTCTCCGGCAGGACGCGTGTGTCTCCCTGTGTGGAGTATCACTTTCTGCATAATAAAATCACTCAGAAGTCAAAGGCTGTTGCCTGTCGCCTTAGGGCATGCTGTTTGTATGGATTTAGGATCTACCAACCGAGCTTGGAAATTGCAATGCATACTAAATAGGAAGACAGGGTTATGCAACAGGCTGCAAGGCTGCCAAAAGGAAAGGACAACAGCCACAAATCCTCGCCTGGCTTAGGCAAAAGCAATTTCAATTTTGAATACAAGAAGTTTCTTAAAATAAAGGAGCACCAAAAATATTTAAGAAATTTAATTACAACTTGAAAGGATTCAGTCCTTTTTTCTTGGGTTTTACACTGAGAGAGAAAATGGAAATTAAATTTGAAATACTGAAGAAAAAATACTAGTAAAATATAAAATTAATATTAATAAATATTAGTGCGTAAGCGTGGAGTTTTTCAGGGTTTGGGGCTTTTGTTTACACAGCCTTACTATTTACAAACGGGTTTCTATTTACAATTATCTCTTTTCTCGCCTTGTAGATACAGGTATTTCTTTCTGTCTGCCTGTCTAGTCCATTAACCAATATCTATAACAGTCTGATTTTGTCTCCTACTTCTAATATTATATATATTATATTTCTATATTAGTGTGACCATCATTTTATTACGTTACCTTATTACAAAAATATTAATAAATTTATACATATCAGCGGCTTTTTCTAAAAGAACTTTAAAGACTACAAATAAGAAATGTGGTTATGGAGCGTCTTAAGTTTTTTATTTGGGGGTTTTAGCCGGCTCGAGGTCAATGTTTTTTACCTGTTTTTTCCATATATTTCCATATATTTCAAACCCTCTAGAAATTGTCTTTACTCCAATTTTTTTGTTCTCAAAAAAATTTATTTACTGGAATTTCAACTCTTAAAACCGTTTCCTTTATTAAATATAAATTTTTCCCAGTGCACTATTTTCTTCATTTTGTCTTGCTTTATGCTTTATTCATTCCAATTCATTTTTAGATTGCTGTTGACTTGCAGCTTCACTCCTCCTTTTATTTTTTGTGGGGTTCGCCCATTGTCAAAGCAAACTTAATTGTCTCAATTACGCGCTAAGCGTTCACCCAACTCTTCCAACAACTCTTACCCCGAAAACATGCCCAAGGTCAATTGAAAGGGCGGTTTAGGTCAGATCCGTTTTGCCAAGTGAACTCTTTATTGAAGCAATTTTCACCTCTTTTTCAACAGAATAATCAAGTGACTTACTACAAAAAGTTAACGCAATTTTGTGGCAACTTCAAAAGTTTCTTCAACCCTTTTTCGGTGGCGTTTTCGGGGGCATTGTTGCTGGCGGTTCGTCGGCTTCATTTTCACGCACAGTTGAATGCACTTTTGTGAGTTCATTAGCGCAGGACAGGCGACAGGATGTCAGTTGGGAATTGTGAGGAAAAGACTTGAGGCGAAATATTTGAAGTAAACAATTTTTTACTGTCATTTAGTCACCCTGTATTAGGAAGTTTAAGATAGATTGAATTTGAAAACTGTGGTTTATTAAGGATTTTAGGTACCTTAAAAAAGTGGTCTTAATGATAAGCGACTTTTGATTCGATAATTTCGTTGTTCCAAGAGTGGATCTGATCCTAACTTTAGTACACAGCACCCTGTTTTTGTATGGAAAAGTTATCTAAAACTAAAGTTTAGTTGACATGACGGTTGTGGTTTTTTCTTTTAAGTAAAGGCTTAGCATATTTTCAGCTTCTTATATTTTGAGTCTCCCTGTATAGTATCAAAACTTTATCAAATCAGTACACAGCACCCTTTGATATTTTTCAAACTAAAGTAGCCTTAAGTCTGAGATAGCCGACATAGAGCTCTTCATTATATATAATTTATATATTCTTTATATAATATAAGGCGAAATTTTGCATATTTTCAACTTTTCATATGTTTAAGCACCCTGTATTGTGTCAAAAATCTGGGAAATTGTACATTTACTGCTGGCCTAGTCAAATAAAACTTACATACTGTCAAGAATACAGCTTTGTTTAAATTCAATATAATTTCCTTTGGTCCAAGCACCCTGTATTCTTAAGCCAATAATGACCCAATTTTATTTAAGTGTTTAATAAATTTAACCATATTCATTTCCAGTCAACCCTGCATCATAAATGTATATCTTTTGAAAATTCTCACATTTTGACACCCTGTATTCATAGAATTATTGACAGAAAGTTTAAGAAAACTGTAAGCAAAGTGGTGACTCATTCATTTACTTCTAAAACCACTTCACAAAGGTAGTTCTTCATATAAAATAAGGCATAAGTTCGCATATCTTCCACCATTATATAATTTTAAGCACCCTGTATAATGTTAGAAATCTTTAAAATTGTATAGTTACAGCCTACCCAGTCAAACAAAACAATATGGCTTATGGAACATGGCATTGTTTGAATAAAATTTATGCCTTTGAATTAAGCACCCTGTATACTAAATTAAGTAGTGCTGAGCTGCACTAAATTGTTTAATAAAGTAAATCACATTTATTTTGATCAAAAACTACTTCATTAATATATTTCTTAAGGAAACACCCACATTTTGACACCCTGTATTTACAGAATTTTGGGCACAAACTTTGAGAAAACTCTTTATAAAGCATTGCCTAACTGCATTAATAAAACCCCAATCATTCATATTGAAAACCCCAAACATATGAACTGTTTTATAAAGACTACTCACATTCGGACACCCTGTATAATGTGGAATTTACATCCAAAACCACATTATAAATGTAGTTTTTGTAGTCTTTCATTAAAGTTAAAGCGCAAGTTCTCATATTTTCAATTTTAAATATATTCTGGCACCCTGTATAGTGCTGAAAATCTCGGAATCTGTGCAATAACCAATGTCCTGGTTAAATTAAACTAGCAGTAAAACGCTTAAGTAAAAGAATTTTGCTTTGATTACGATTGATTTCATTTTTCTTAAGCCATTCCCTACTGCATTAAGAACGTATTTAAGATTAATCCGCTCTCATTTTTAATTCAATACCACATAATAAATTAATTTTTTTGAGAAAATACTCACATTTCAACACCCTGTATTTATTTAATTTTTATTTAATTTCTGTATTTACATAAATATTAGACAAGAACATTTACAAAGCTCTTAACAAAATAGTTCCAAGCTTAATAATAAAGCAAAAATTATTAAGCCACAATATAAATGCTTTTATTACGTAAATACCAACATTTTAACACCCTGTATTTATAAAATTTTCGACAGAAAGTTTCAGATTACCCTTAATAAAGTAGTCTCTAACTGTCTATAAATGTAGTACAATCAATTTATCAATTTATTTATTATGAAAATACTCAAAATTTAACACCCTGTATTTAAAAAAATGATGGCGTGAATGAATCTAGAGTGGAAAGCTTTGGTGCCAGCGTGTGCTCTACAACATCTTCTTCTCAAAAATGTCGTTAACCTCCCTTACGATTAAATTCCAGTCTCCCAACACCCTGTATTTATATAAATTTTGTCAAGTACTTTAAGAAAAATCTTTAATTTACCGCTGTCTAATGCGGCGTATGTGTAATTTTACTTTGCATCTAATTAAAAAACAACACACGCAACGCACACATTTACCTACACACAGTCAGCGGAGCTGCCATTTTCATAATTTCACACTTAGTTGGGCAAAATTTTCGTTAGATTTTCGCCCAAAAAAAGTGTCCTGGCATAATCATAAAAATTCTGAGAACACACAGTTTGCGGTCAAAACATGCAAATTCCATCTACCAACCAACCAGCAAAAAAAAAGGCAATGTGTGAACCACAAATTGTATTGAACAAATATGGGAAATTGTACAAATATTAAACGGAAATATCCCCCAGGATATTTGGTTGTGTATGTCGGTTGACATGTCATAAAATTAGGGGGGGACTCTCAGCTGCAAGCCTTTAAAGCCCATGGATTCAGATTCCGATGTGCGTGTGCGAGCTGTTGACCGCAGGATTTGCACTCCTTTAAGCCACAAAAGGACAACGTGTTTGCGTTAATGCTTTCCCTCGGTTGACGTTTATAATTTTACACCGAAACTAATTATATTAACTCTGCGTGGAGTGTGGCGGATGCTCAACGGAATCTGTTTATGTAATGCATATGTAAGTGCTCCAACAATAACAAGAACCACAGAGCCACTTGCTTTGTAATTTCCAATTAAGCTCGATTTAATACGAAGCGAAGTGAACAAAGGACACACACACACACATACTAGCACACTACAAGGCAATTAGAAGTGGTAACCAGGTGAGTTGATCTGCAAGTATTTATAACTATGTATGGCATTGTGGCTTAAATTGGTTACGTTAAGCGACCATTACTAGAAGCTTAATAGAAAAAAATTAAGTTGCTTTCAAATTCTTAGAATTCGTTACCTTTTACTTCATATAGGGAAAAATGTGGAAACATTGAACACCATTAAGCAGCATTAGTAAGGTCTTCCAGCACGGTCTTCATCGGCGACCTCTTTCCGGCCCTCCAAAAAGGCTTGCCTACAGCTTATTGCGTATCTTCAACAGTTGCGTAGCTAAAAGGAAACGCAATTCACTTCATTTAAGGAGAGAGTCCAGGAAGTGTCTTGTTTGTTGTTGTATTTCTTATTAATATTTTCTTGTTTGAAAATCGAATGTAGAAGCTTTAAACTATACACAAAAGACGGAATCTTTATGATTTCTGATCCTGATTAAAAATGATTTTCTGCAAACCAAGTATGTTTTGGTTGATTTGAATGTGATTGAATGTTGTTAGTTTTTATACCCTTGCAAAGGGTATTATAATTTTGGCCAGAAGTTTGCAACGCATAGAAATATTCATTTCCGACCCTATAAACTATATATATTCTTGATCAGGGCGACGAGCTGAGTCGAGTGAGCTTTGTCCGTCCGTCTGTCTGCCCGTCTGTCCGTCTGTCTGTCTGTTTCTACGCAAACTAGTCTCTCAGTTTTAAAGCTATCGGGCTGAAACTTTGCACAGAGTCTTCTTTTTACTGCACACTGCTAATATGTCGGAACCGACCGGATCGGATGACTATATCTTATAGCTGCCATAGGAACTATAGGTCGAAAAGTGGGTTTTTGTAAGAAAACTTTTTTGTTTTTAATGTAAACGCCTTCCGCTTCAACAATTATTAGTTTTATACGCTTTTACACTAATTTGGAAGTTTTTGTCAAAATCGGATGACTATATCTTATAGCTACCATAGGAACTATCGGTCGAAAAGTGGGTCCTTGTGAGAAAACTTTTTTGTTTTTAATGTAAACGCCTTCCGCTTCGACAATTATTAGTTTTATACGCTTTTACACAGATTTGGAAGTTTTTGTTAAAATCAGATGACTATATCTTATAGCTGCCATAGGAACTATCGGTCGAAAAGTGGCTTTGATCAGAAAAATGGTTTGTTTTAATGCTGACGTTCGTAATATATTATATTAAAACATTTGCAAGGGTATTAAAACTTCGGCAAAGACGAAGTTAGCTTGGCCTTCTCGTTTTCTACCAAAATTAGAATATTGTTAAAAATCTGCATCTTTTTGGGACGTATTTCCAAAATATAATAAAAATTTTTTAGGCCACTTATAAAGTCCCTTTATAGCGCAAGACATCAATAATGATCCAAAAATTATGGCACAAATAAATTGGACGGTTCACGATCCAATTGAAAAGTCGAAGCACTCTCAACTTTTGCTCGATTTCCGATTCAATTTTGCACGCATTTCAAATGCATCAGTTTAAGAATTGTTATCTTATGAACAAAAATTTTTTGCATCGTTTTAGTAATTCTTTTCGTAATATTTTAATATTTCTAAATGCATTTTAAAAGCTCAATGATGTTAAAAATATTTGTGATGTAAAACATCTTTAATTTCGGTACGAAAGATTTTAGTAGGAGTAAAATTTGATTTCAGCATCACGTGACGCTGCAGCGTTGCGCTGACGTAATGCATATTTTGAAAGGGTGAAAGAGGAGGGAAAGTGGGGGAAAGATGAAGAAAGCGTTGAGAAGTGGTGGGAAAGGGGGGTGACTAAACAGTGACTGAACAGTGACTTCATGGGGACTAAACAGTGACGACTGTGAATTAACAGTGACTTAAAAGTGACTAAACAATGACATGACAGTGACTAAACTGTGACTTGACAGTGACTATACAGCAAATAGACTGTGACTTAAATGTGACTCGACAAAGACTTACCAATGACTTGACAGTGATTAAGCTGTGATTTCATAGTGACTAAACAGTAACTTTATAGTGACTTAAAGGTAATGAAACAGTGAGCAATCAATGACTAAGCAGTGTCCTTAAAGTGACTTGACAGTGACTTAACAGAAATAGATCACAGATGGAAGAATACCACGCCCAGTAATCTTGTTCCGAAAAAACATTTTATATAATCTCTGATCACATCTGCGTCTTTTTCGAGTTCTCAGTCTGATTAAAATATATAATATCTGATCAATGATCATAAATAATACTTTTGTCGGGAGAAAGTGGTACCCTTATTTTAGATCAGTTTCTACTCATTTGGGAGTGTTTTTCGATTCTGTTTTAATCAATCACTTTTTTAGCAAATGCATGAGCCATATCCGAGTTTTCCTTAAACTGCACATAAAACTTATCTCTTTTTAATCATCATTCCAAGTGCTAGGTGGGTTGTTCATACTCCTTGTTCTCATTTTTCGGTCTTACAAGTTTCGCTATTTTCTTGACCGATTGGCCTTTACATCCTATTTACTCGTTTGACAATTGCCAACCATTAAATATTGATGAAAATCTAAATAATTTAAGGTATTTTGCAAAAATTTTTTAATTTTTCGTGAGTTTCTAATTGTTATTCTAGTTATTCTTTAAATTTGATTAAATATTTTATTTTCTATAATCATCTTCAGTTCTCCAATATACTGAAAAAGTCTAATTTCTTATGCATTGATAGAAATGATTGATTGATCATTCAATCAAGGAAGGAACGAGATCCGATATGGAAACAATTTTGGGTAGTAAAAGGTTTAAAAGATGCGCGGACCCCAAAAACCAGTTCCTAGTCGGTACTATATGGATCGTTTCTGGACCGGCTTGTTGCCTTGTTGTAAACACTTAGTTTATTTTTATATCAACAATCGCCAAGCAAATATTCAATGGTCTTATCATCCGCTCCTCCGGGTTTTTTGCATGCTGAGTGCTTAACATATCTGCACTATTTGGAGTGAGGCTTCGCACTAAGACTCCAGTAGCCTCATCCTTGTCCTTGCATAAGTCAAAGATAAAACTTCTAGGAGTGAAATTTCCTAATGACCTTGGCCTCAACCCTACCCTTTTCCTATCCTATCGAACGGATTACAATATTTACTTGTTGTTGTAAGCTATAAATAAAATGACCCTGACGAGTCAATTAGATGGTTGTCACGCCTCTCTTCCTGGCCCCAGAAAAAATATACAAAAAAAAAACCACCAAATAGCATTTCATTTATATTGATGACAGGAAATTAGAAAAATGTTTTCTATTCTTTGGCCCACACGCACACAAACAAAACAGAGAAATGGAGAAAACTCTTCCTCATCAACATCGGCTACATCCTTGTCGTCAAATGTCCTCGTATTCTCGTGTGGCTTCGGAATTGATTTGTGTTGCTTTTCAATCCTGAATCCCGGCTACTTGTTGTTCTTTTCGCATTTTATTGTTTCTCCCCCCGCTCCCTCCCCCTGGGCTGGGACTAACATTTTCATTATCGAGAAGCTTGTGAAAGTTTCAAATTGATTATAAATATTTAACCAAGTTTTAAATGTTTGGGTTAGCGTGTGTTTCGCTTCAACCCAAATATAAATGGGCATTTTATGTAGCGGTTTGTTTGTTGAATTATTTATAAATAAAAAAGAAATTGAAATCAACAAGTGGTTGCAATTTGGTTACAAATAAATTCAGCGGTTAACGGGCGTTAGAGAAAAGTCCGACCATCCCAGAGAAAAAAAAGGACCTAAAAAAGCTTTTCGACCCTTTCATATACCAAGGCATATATGTATATTTAATGTTCCGAATTTTGTTATTTTTTTTTTTTAACCAAAACAAACACCTGTGGGCGCCCAGTCAAAAAGGAAATTGAAAGCGAACATTCGTTGAAAATGGAAATGAGGGAAAAGCTTGGGAAAGCTTCTATTCAATGTTTAACGAAACTTTGCTGGTGGGAAATCGTATAAAAAGCCAATGCAAGGCAAAACACAATTCAGTTGCGGGTTAAACATTGCCGAAAATGGAAACTAAAGGAAATATGGCTTAAGCTGATCACAAAACGGTGGGAAAAGCGTTACAAAGGCCATAGATACAAATTATGCTTAAAGAGAAGCTAACCGAAAAAATTTGTGTGAAAAAGGAAAAATATAAAGTGAAAGTGTCAGTGGAAGTGGAAATGGAAGTGGAGTGAGAAAAGGAATTCAAATTGAAAAGAAAATAGAAGTGAAATAAAAGTGATCTTAAGAACGGAGAGTGGAAAGTGAAACAAAAATTTTGGAAGATATGTCACAAGTACAACTTAAATAATCTAAAACTGAGAAAAAAGGAAAAACTCCAAACAAATTAAAAAGAAAATCAACTTGGTAAAATTCTACTCAAATAAGGTGAAGAAATTATTAACGAAATATAAATGGGAATCTCAAAAACTTTATAAAAAGTCTGAAATAGTTTAATTGTTAAGCTTAGTTAACACCTCAACAAAGCAACTGCCAAAACAAAATACTCCATATAGGATAAAACATAAGCCAATGAGTCAAAAGTTTTGTGTGGTTTTTCATATAAAAATTTTTTGTTTTGAAATTCGTTTGAAATGTTTACTAAGCTTAAGAATTCTATCTTTAAAGAAATAAATCTCAAACTGTTTTTTTTATCAAAACAGAAAGGTTGTTCCATTAATGTCTCAAGTTTTTTATATAATATCTTGCTTTATGAATTAAAACTGTTTGCCATTTTATGTGGAGTGAATGAAATATTCTGGGTTTCTAGATCAAATTTCAACTATATTTCAAGCGTACGGCTTAGCTAACACAAATCTCTAGTAATCGAGCTTTCTCTTTCTGCGTACGAAGCAGAACGTTAGAAAATTCCTTTCATCTCCAAAATTTCACATAGGTAAAAGTAAAGCAACATATTAGCCAATTTTTATTAGTAGTAATAATGGAAATGTTTACACAAAATTGACATTTCCTAGTCGGATTGAAAATTGTTCCATTTAGGATCAATAGTTACTCTTTCTTCTAATCCATTCGTTGTTCCATTGTTAACAATAATAAAGTTTAAATTTTACGAGACATTGCTTTAAGCAAATATCACAATGCTACGTTGTCGCAACATAATAAGTCGGTTTTTTATGAGTATTTCTTGGAATGAAATAATGATTATGCTTTTCGTCAAAAGACAAATAAATAATAAAAAATGGCAATTTTAGAGCGACTTTTTCCTAGAATTTATTTGCATTTGCATTTCCAGGTTCATAACATAAAAGTGAACGGATTTAAAATCGTTTTCACTCCACCATGAGGTAGAGTTTTACAGTACGCCCAATTGCCTTAGTGAAGCGAAATCTAGCCAAGTACCCAAAATAGTTCCCTTTTTCCGGCCAAAAAGAGGCAATTTGTCCATCACATCCAGCCAAAGAATTTCAATATTTTGTGACTGAGCATGAGTTTGTGGATCCATAAAATTCTTAGTCTGATTCATGGACATGATTGATTTCCCGACAGCCAAGAGATTTTTTAAAATTTCCAGATAGAGATTTTATCACAAAGCATGCTGGCGTTGTAAAATTTTTACCTGCCCCTTGTGTCACCCTTCTTTCCCAAGATGATTTTGATTGTGTTAAAATGACGTATGTTTTTTAAATTGGTTTGCGTTGATTATACTGGGAGTTTTTTTTTTGAATCGGCGGAGGATGGAGGCTGCGAATGTTGTAAAATTTCAGGCAAAAATCGCGCGATTTTTTCGAAAAAAATTTTTACCTGCAGCTAGTGTCTCCCTTCTAGTCCTGATGTTGATACTACACGGTTACACTTCTATTCAACACAAAACAATTTCAACACAAAACAAATTTATTAATTTATTAATTTTTGATTAAATTTAAATTTTTTTGTGTTGAATTGACGAAGTGTTAAATTTTTCTGTTGGGTGAAATGACTTGTAGACGTGTGTTGACTTTTTTGTTGAATTTGTTCGTGTTTAATTTCTTTTGTGTTGAATAAACGTGTGCTGAAATTGTTTTGTGAAGAGTTTGTTTTGTGTTAAATTTGTTTGTGTTGAATTGACGAATTGCTGAATTGTTGTGTTGGGTGAAATGACTGGGTGCTTTATAGACGTGTCACGCTATTATTTGGTACAAAAACTGCATATATAAGAAACCAAGGAATATCGCAGCGTTTTTTTTTTGCATGAAAATTCATCATAATTCGCGAACCATTGAAAAATTTTTTTTTTCGGAATTTTTCTATCTTAGACAATTACTCTTTTGAAATAATTATCCTCAGCTTCGTCTCCAGAGCATTAACACTATATTAAGTTTATATACTAATGAATAGACATCGGATTTTAGGTTTTTTTTTTGTTGTTGGTCTAAAAAAATCGAAATTTTGGCATTGGACTAATAAAAATATTTGTAATTTTTTAAAATGAGCATAACCAAAATATGTTTTTTTTTAGGTAAAAAGCATATGCTAAAATAGGTCAAAAATAGGTCAAAATATGTAAAAACAGGTCAAAATATGCTCTTCTCTAATACCACTCTAAATTCCGTATTTATGATTAAATGGTGAAAAATACCGAAGACAAGAAGGTACCATGTAAAGGCAAGCCCTGTGGATGGTTCGTAGCGTACTTATCAAATCACAATTACAGTAAATACCTGTAGTTTGTATCTTACTGTAATTTCGTTTTCTCGTATGGTATGCGTCGTATGACGTAGAAACCGCAAAATTCAGTTTTGTGAATGTGTTCAGTTGACGAACGAGTTTTAAGTCAGGGACGCGAGCCTTATCATAAAATACATTTGGCATAGCATCTGCCTGGCTTCTGTACTTAGTTGAACGAGAAAAAGTGGAACAGGTGACATCATTGCATCTTAACTAATTTGGTTCCTTTTTGGTATATTTTTTCTCAAATTCGCAAACTAGCTGTATCTCAGTCATAGTAAAATTGTACAAAACATTCTGTATGCTGTACTCCATTCTCTTCACCACTGGTCACCCATGGTATTTTATCGCTGTTCGGTGAGATCACAATCATAGTTATGCAGTTATTTATGGTATTTAGAAGTAATTTCTTAAGTTAATATTGAGTTGACCGCCATGGAGGACTCATAGGTAAAAAGAGCGCTAATGCAATAGATCAGAAATGATTTTCATCTTAATTGTCATTTAAGTTTGGTGCAATACTGCCAATAGTCCTCATTGATTGTAATTTAATGATTCGCAAATTACGGTTAGACGGTTTAAAATAAGATTCTGATTTTTCCTCCGTTTTTTTCCATTCTGTAAAACCTTTCAGAGTGTAACAAATTTTCTCAAGGTCCGCACCTAAACTTATTTTACACATAGTGTCCCTAATGGAAAACTGATTTTGCTCGCTCGCATGGTGAACACAAGAAATTGGGAACCTCTTATAGTATTGGCCTCTATACGGTATTTGCTGCCCCAGTATGTTACGTTTTGAACCCTAAATAAAAGGCATATTTAGATGTGCAGATGCCTACTTGGGAGCATATATAATTACTCTCTAAAGATGTAAAAGCATATGACATATTCCAAAATAGGTCGAAATAGGTTAAGCATATTCTCAAATATGCTTTTAGGTCGAAGATATGTAAATATGTCAAATATGCAAAACGGATAAGGATTTAAAATAATCTACTTTTCATGAAACGAATTTGTATGCAACCAGAATTTTTTTTGGACCAACCATTAAAAATATGTTTTAACCTAAAATCCGATGTCTACTAATGAACCATTCTTTAATCTTTATAACCAAGTATATTAAACAGAGTTTGCCAATTTTCTAAACTGACAACAAATCAAAAACTCTTACAAATCTTATAAGATGAATGTGAATCACAAATTACACAAGTTAAAAAATAACTTATAAATAAGTTTTATACATCAAAATAATGCTAATTAAACAGTGTTTTAGCGAAAAAATACTTTCGAAATGACCTAACCTACGCTGTAGAGCAGGTCGAGTAAAGCATTTCCTCATATTTGGTTTTCTTCAAACACCCCCAAAATCTGAAGTTATGAAATAGATATAATTCGTCAATGGACCTTCTGATTGCTCATAACCTTATCAATTCCGATAGCGACGGGAGGAATCTAATACATTTTAGTCAATGGTTTGACTAATTTAAATGCGGCTTACAGATGTGGCATTTTCCCTTTTTTTTTAGATATTTGTAAATTTGACCATCACTGATTTTACTACTTAAAATTTATTATAAAAGGCCATTTAGTTCTGCGTTGAACGGTTGTTGTCCAATGTATTTGGATACCGTTTGACGAAGTTATTTTTTTTAGTCTGTTCACATATTAGTGTCAAATTTAACATAAGTGCCCCCCCACAAGTATGCTCTGTTTTTTTGGCGCCAGATTTAAAAATATTTATAAATACTTATATAAATATAAACTTCCATGTTTCACGATATTTGTGCCAATAAATATAAGAAAGGTGAATCGCTTTTATGGATCAATTTTTGACTATGAAATGCGACTCTAACTCGCTTATTGATTCAACAAAATAGTTTTAAATTTTAATTTCATGTACAAGAGCAGTTAGCTGCTGACGAGCATTTTCTAGAGTCTGCTGATGTGTTCTCCAGCTTAAGCCTAATCTAATTATCAACTGTGGGTTGTATGGGTCTTCGAGGATTTTCGGTGATAATGGCAAAAGGCAAAAAGAATATATAATATATTGATCAGCACTAACAGCCGAGTTGAAATAGTCATGTCCTTCTATCCGCATGGCCAGAGGTCTTTCTGCCAAAGACGGTAAGAGCTAGAGGCTTGCGACCAGCACGACGAGCAGGGTCAATTAAGTCTCTCTGTCTGTTTCTATGCGAACTAACTCTTTTAAAATTCTTTAATTGCAAATATATAAAAACATCAATGCTTCACGATTTCTGGGCCAAGATTAACGCTCTCCAATAATGGTAGGGGAGAGTGGGGGTTGTGATCATAGTTTTATTTTTCGAACATAACTTAGCCAAAAATCAATATATTTTCATTCTGTAAATTTTGTATTTTAGGTAAAAGATGCACGAAACTTTCCTCATCACTAGTTTTTTGGGGTTTTTTTATTTAATATTGAAAAAAAAGTGACTTTTTGAAATTTCAAAAATTGGTGGGGGGTTGTGAGCCACCCATCTAAAAGTTCAAAATTCGTGTTTTTAAGCAAATATTCTTTATTAAATGAAAAAAATAAAAATTTTTCTCAAATTCTGAATTAAGAAATATCAATGAAGAGTGAAAATTGATTGACGGCATCAGGCTTGTTTTCTTTTATATAGAAGCACTTTTTGCTGGTGGCTGTTCTTTTGTTTGCCTTTTTTAATGGTTTTTTAACTTCTTTGGAGAGTTTTTCCTCTGTTTTATTGCGTATCATTGCAATATCCTCTTTGGAAGTCAAAACGAACATTTTTCCAAAGTGGCTCACAACCCCCCATATCTCATTTTTTTTTTTTGGTGACGTCACATAACAAAAAAAAAAATTATTTAAAAAAAAACATTATTCTATTAAAAAGGCAATTGACCAAAGATATTTCCCTCATACTTACTTTTGGCATTACGAAAGAAATTTTGTATAATATTCACAAGTCAAAAATGAAAAAAAAAACTTTTTTTTTGAAAAAAAAGTCGAGTTCTGGTTCACAAACTTAAAGAACGTGTTGACTGATCGGTTGCTAGCCAAAAGTTAGATAATAAGAAGGGAAACACTTGACATAAAGAAAAAAGTTTAAATTTATTTTTTTTTGTGGCCAATATTCGAGTGGCTCACAACCCCCAGCGGCTCAGAACTCCCCATTCTCCCCTACCTATTGAGTCAACTTTAGATATTTTTTGTAAACAGTAAAAAACAACCCTTATAAGCGAGTTAAAGTCGCCCACACTGCACTTGCTGAGCTGTCTGCTTATGCGGTCTAATAAACTTGGATTTAGTTGTCTTAACTCACTTCAAATCGAGCCAATTGCACTTATTGCGATTTAATCTTGTGAGGGTCCTCGTCTCAAAAGGAGGTAATTCATTAGGCGAGTCCAGAAAAATGGGCCGGGTGTCGATTCCCAAGCGAGCCTGATATCACTCTCTTCTTATTTTTACTTGTCGTGATCGTCTTTGGTTCTTGTTTGGAATTTAATGTTTCGTTCGTCCAGTTAAAGAGGTTTTTATATTTTTCATCTAAAGCTAAAGCCATTTCAACGTTAACTGAAATTGCTCAAATTCTTCTAGAATTTCCAACAGATTTCGATATATGAACCCTTTTTAATTTGTAATAATTTAGGTTACATCTTCCAAGAGAGAAAGAAATTTTAAATAAATTGACTCTTAATTCACGGTTTTTTGTTTTTAAAATTTTCGGTAAATATGAAACAAAATGATCGATATCTTTGTAATTAGCATCGAAACTACAAATTTGACAATGAAACCCGGTTTTTTATCGTCTTCATGACAATATAAACATGACTATGAATTTTGAATCGAGAATTTTGGAATTGGAATTTTGGTTCATCAAAATCTTAACTTTTAAAATGTTTGAAAATTTTACGATATTTTTGAACCAATTACCCGTCGACTATTGCCAACTTATGAATCTTGGGGTTAATCTAGACTAATTATACCATTCTGTAAATTTCTGCGGTTTTTTTGCTAGTATTTAAATGTAATTAAATAAGGTACAGTGTCAATCACTGTTTTGGGATAAGATAATTATCAGGATCAAAGATAGTGATTAATTGGAAGAATTTGATGTAATAAAGAGAAGATTTTTGATATTGAAATTGAGGCAATTCTTATCTGAAAAAGAAGCACTATAAATCCCTTAGTTTACTGTCCAAACCGAATTTGATCACAAATTCCCCACACAACGTACACAGTTAACCTTCTGATATCTATTATCTCACTTTCTCTTCAATTTCATTATCGCCCGTTTGGCCCTTCTGACTGTGTTTTTGCGCGTTTATTTTATCTTGTTTGTATTCTACTCTCTGCATTGTACTCCAAACGTTTTATTAATAAACTTTTCTGTACTTTGTTGAGGCCGATGTGCTGGATGGGGAATTGACAATAGCTAAAATGCAATTTTATTAAATTTCTAAGCCAGCAGCAACTTGTTGTTTCTCTTTCAGTGAATGGCAAAAAGGTAAACAACAAACAGACACTCTTTGCATTTGCACAATTTAATGACAATTTAATTGTTTGTTTAGTTTGTGGTGCTCTTTGCCGATCAAATTAGTCATGTAAAATGTTTGGTAATTAATTCACATTTATTTCAATATTTATTTTATGCCCTTGTCATGTGGCTTTAATGCACTTTTGATTTGATTTATTACAGTTGTAGGTCAACAAAATGGAAATATTGTATTTAATTGATTTTGGTTAGTTTATTAAAGACAGCAAATGACAATGAATTTAATTTCGTATATTGACCAGACTTTTATATTTTGAAATATAAAGTAGGCCTTGACTTTTAAGCAAATTTGAAGACCCTTAGGGGACATGACACAAGTTTCATTTGTGACCAGGCAGTCGGCCAGTCAACTGGTCTCTGATCTATTTTTTGTATTATTTTATAATTTAATATTTATAGTAAAAATGTCAATGAGAATTTTTTTTTTTTTTTTTTAGTTTTTACCCATTGCTATTTGGCTTCAGCATATTTTGCCTGTAATATTTGGTAATTCTTTCTTTTTTTCTTTAATGACCTCGTAGCCATTTTTCTTCCAGTTTTGGCTTTTATTTATTGCCGCAAATTATAACGGTATTAAAAAACACTGAAATGTGCAGTGTGGCACAGTCTTGTCGAAATCACATGTCAAACATTTTTATTGCACTTAAGGTCTAAATATTTTTCCGCAACTTTTACCAAATTTGGAAACACAACTTTTAATTTTTTCCTCCAAGATCTTGTGCCACAATTTCTTCTTCTAAATAACGCTCCCCTCCAATTATGATTATGGAAGAGTTGACAAAATGCAGAAACGCTTAGTTTCTGGTTCATCATTTTCTTTTTTTTTTAAATTTTCTTTTTTTAATACTAAAAATTTCTATAAGAAATTTTTTTTTTTCTTTTTTAATTTTTACCCATTACTATTTGGTATCTTTATCTTTAACTGTAAAACTTATTTGGTAAAACTTTCTTTACTTTTTTATAACATTGTCTGATTTAGCCTTCCAAGACCACACACTGATTCACATGATGCGATGGAAGATCTTCGTTGCATATAGATCATTCAATTCCTTCGAACAGCTCTTAATACACCCAAGAATGCTCCTGGCCTAACAAATAGTAGCCGTATTATGATAGCCTTTAAGTCGGTGATCAAGAATTACCCCAAGATCGTTTACCTCATTGACGGTATCATTCCAACACTCTAGTGGGACATTACGCAAGGCAAATTTATTGTCTTTCTTTTCTGTTTTTGTAATAAGTAGTAATCTATTACAATCTATAAATTGTTTGAATGGAATTTTAATATCCCTATACTAGCGATACTTAGTTCTTGGTTCCTCCTAGGGGGGCGAAATCATTTCGCTATTCACACGTACACGACCCGAACTCTTACCGAAGCTGAGACCAAAAGCTTAGAAAGATGTCATTCGCTTGGAAGAGTTCGAAGCGATTAGGTTAAAGCAAATTCTTGGCGCTTTATTTTTGCACACCAATACTCTCTCAGTTTTTGGCTTCGCTCTATATCCATAAAAAGAGAGTGCACTGACTGACTGATTCACTGACTCAATGGCAATCATCGCACAGCCTAAACGTTAAAGCACAGTACGGAGTACTCAATAAAGCGCTCGCAAACGAAAAACTCCATATAAAAAAAACGTTGCTAAACCACACGCAAAACGTTTGACGTCAGATGTTTTACGGTTGGTACGGAGACAAACGAAACGTCGATCCACACGAACATCGAACTCGAACGTCGAACTCTGAATTTGTGGATGGTATTAGCAGCTGTTCGTGCCTTTTTTGGGCGCCCAAAGTAATTAAATTTATTTATTTTGACGCTCAGAAGCAAAGAAAGGTCCGAAATGAAGGGTGGACATAAGAATAATTTGAAGAGCCTTCATGAGGAAGAACAAATTGAGCTGATTAATACCGTAGAGGCAAGTAAAGTAAAAGTATTTGGAACCTCGCTAATAAATATAATTTTGATGCAGTTGACAGGGAGAGCCTCCAGCAGCAGTCCACAAAGATCTGCAGCAACCATGTCCGGGATAAAAGCAACCACAGTAAAAGTTATTAGATTGCACGACACCAGCTTCGTATTGCGGCTGGAGAGGATGTTTCGATTTGGCACCATGTGCTGTTCCAGCAATTCGAAGAGGCAAATAAAACTGTTGGCGCTCATATGAAAGGTACGTCCCGAAAGGGGCATGATGACGTCCCTCGTCATAACGGGCGTGACAACTGTCCCCAGACCCTACCCTCTGAACCAAACCTGTGGTGCTGAGTTTTAAATTGAGTCTCGAAGTGGAGGTCTATATCAACCGGAATTGTTATGTCCAACTGTTTGCTTTTTAAACGGCTATCTGGGAGACTCTGGTCTGCTGGGGGCGCTAGTCGGGAGCCACCAGCCAGGCTCATTGATTCGTAAGCACTTTTCATTGCGTGCAGGGTACCTTAATTTTAACGTATCTATTGATGCCATTCTGTGTGAAGTACATTTCATATTTCTCCCTTTCCTCAAATAAGGCAACTGAAACATTGAGGGATGCTTTTGGCATCATTATCCTCATCTCTCTTCCAATACGATTTGAGCGGGAGAGGTGCCCCCTGGCTATACCCTTAACTATACGTATTTCATAATCTGTATTTTGTTATTGATGATTTTAAATTCTCATCAATTTTCATATGCAAATCGCATTTGTAAACCGTATTAGATTAACTTAAAAATCCCATTTTTGGCATTTTTTTGGCTATTTTAGCACACTAATTTGTTTTTAGGTTCCACACGCAACAATAAATGTCTTTTTTGTGCGCCCAAACAGTTTGGTATACTCCGTACCGTGCTTAAGAGATAAAGGGCTGTAATTTAGACAGGAGTTCTGTTAGTGGTGAAAGTGCGTACTAAGACGAAGCCCACAAGGAAAATGGACAGAAAACTCTGCACTCAAAAAACTATTTTTCTTTCGATTGTCTTCAACCACGCTTTGTAAGGATGCAATACGAAATAGTTTTGAAATGTGATATTTTTACCCAAAGCTCGGAAAATTCTTCATAAAAAACTATTTTTTATTCGATTGGCTTGAAACTCGGTTTGTACGTACAGAATACGATATCATTTAAAATGTAATTTTCCAATTGCGGAAAATCCGCCCCAGGAGTGAAAGAGCCCGGAAAATTCAGCATGAAAATTATGTATTTTTCATCTGGTTGGCTTAAAACTCGGTTTGTAAAGAATTAATACGAATTAATTTGAAATGCGATTTTCCAATGTCGGAAAATTTGACCCGATTTATCATCCGATTGGCTTGAAGCTCGGTTTCAATGGATGAAATGGAAAAATGTGATTTTCCAATGTCGGAAAATCTGATCCCCGCGAGTGAAAATGCACAGAGAATTCTGCATGCAAGAAAACTTTTATTCATCCGATTGGTTTAAACTATAGAATACGAGTTAATTTAAAGCATGATTTTCCAATGACGGAAATTCCGCCCCCAGGCGTTAAAATTTTAGGAAAATTCTACATGGAATATTTAATATTTTTTGTAAGGATATAATGGGAAATAATTTTAATTGTGATTTTGCAATGATGATAAAATCCGACCCCGGGAGTAAAAATGCCCGGAACATTCAACATTAAGTTTGTGCAAAAGTATGTAACAGGGAGAAGGAATCATTTCCGACTATATAAAGTATATATATTCTTGATCAGCACCAACAGCCGAGTCGATATAGCCATGTCCGTCTTTCTGTCCGTCCGTCCGTCCGTCCGTATGAACAAACAGATCTTAGAGATGGTATGAGATAGAGGTTTGACATGTATGGGACAAATGCTTCTTGTACTTGCAGGCAGATCAAGTTTATTTTCGTTTTTTGCCACGCCCCTTCCCGCCCCCGCAATTGGGAAAAAACGATATGTCTCCTACAGTTTTGAAGATAGACGATTCGTTCCTTCTGGAGATAGTTAGTTATGTATCAAATGTATCGATTTGCCGAAAAAATGATAAAGATCGCATGAGCGGTTCTCAAGTTATGAGCAAAAAAGTACAACACCCTCCACCCACCCCCTCCCACCCTATTACAACTAACACCGCACAATCTTAAAGAGAGAGAGAGAGTGAGAGTAAGAGCATTGCATTCAGCTTCTACTCCAGGTACAGAGTATGTTATAGTCGGGCTTGACCGACCGATTGATGCTTAACCATTTAGATGCTATATCATCATCTATCAAACAGAGTGCGATTTATTAAATCTTACAAATTTTCCATGATTTGAACACATAATCCTCATTCTTTCTTAGATGACACTTTGTCAATTTCTGGGAAAAAAATATGCGAAATATGCGAAAAGCAGCGAATCGCACAAAAAAAGGGCCTTAAGTCTGTCCGCACCTCTCAATATAATGTTTGATACTTTACATTAGGGTTCGCTAGTCATAGCCAATTGAGCATGAACATACTCGCTAACTCACACCGAATGCTAGCCAAAGTCATAATTCTCTGTGAGACAGTATATTTGGATGGGAGAGAAGGGAAGTTGCCAAGGCCTAGAGTGAAAAGACCGTTTGGCTCCTGATAAAGACATATCGCTGCTTGGGAGCTCTAGCCTCTAGCCGTTTAATGGCGCTGTTTGTTCGTTAGAAATTTGTTCTGAATTTTGATTGTTTGGCCAATAACTGTTTGCTTTTTTTAATTTGTGGCCGTTTTTGCTAGTGAAGATTTGAATTTGTAGGGATTGTTCGCGCTGCGGTCTGGGGTTAGGATCCTGCATTGAAATGACTTACTAGCCGGTGTCACAATTCGCGCTCTCTTCTTGGGGAACCCTGTTTTACTTCAGTGCCGGTCAAATGGAAAGGACAAGACAGCTCTCTTCAGACCAGAGGCGTCGATCCACAGCTCACACGAACCGAAGTTAATCGGGAGCCGACAGCAACACAATGAAATTTTGAAGTCCCAAAAAGAGAGCACACTCAGAGAGCACCTTACCTGTCATAGTTGTATTATGAGTTGCTTCCTCTTAAACTCCCATAACTTTATGGCTTTTCAACCGATCTGTTTTGTTCTCGGACAACCCGCCGATTTACCCGTCTTTATGATGATGTAAGCTCATATGAATTTGGAAATGTCTAGTTTTTTTTACCTTTTATCTAACTACATCTGCTGTTTACTCGAATATTAACCATTTCAAAATTATAATGGAATAAGAATAAGAACTTGTTCCCAATGGGTATGCAAAAGGTCCATTCAATCACCATAAAAAACTCACTATAAACACCTCATTTTATTTTATTTATTTTAACCTACGCTTACGCTTCAGTTGGCAAGTCAGTCAACGCGTATTTTAACAATCAACAATCCGTTCATATTTGAACAGAGAACAAAGATCCTTGGCGCCTTGAATTGGTCCAATTAAATTAAAATTAAATTGTTGCTTATTACTTTGACCCCAAAAAAAAAAAAAACCAACACATTAAAAACAAGGGAAAGTGTAAACACTGACACCAAATTGGTAGGCAATTTGCCTGGCAAATTGGACAAAAACCAATGTTGCACTTGCTGGTGGAAATTCATATCATAAAAAAAGCAAACAAACCTCGTTGGAGGGCCATAAACACACGCCATCTAGCCATCAAACAGGACACGCCCCACCCTTAATCAGGAAGGTGGCTTCAAAGCAAAAATCAGCGCAAATCAAAACTCAAATTAAAAATGTAAAACAAAAAGCTGAGAAATGATTCAACTTAAATGAAGCGCAAAATTAGAAAATATTAAAAATACAAATAAACAACAACAACAAATTTCTGTGCCTTTGTTGTGGCTGGTGCTGCCACTTGAGGCGGAAGCGCTTTCATTTACAACAATGCCCAAGGATTCGAGGATGCAGCCAGCCCGCTTGGAAGATACAAACCAAGCGAATGCTAAAGATAAATATGCCATTGAAATCGGCAATGAATGAGGGTTACCTCCCCCTCCCCTCGCCCCCGCGGGAGGTGAGTGGGGTGGCCATTGTGTTATTACGGCTGTAATACGCTTTGCGAAGAGATTACAATGTCTGATTACTTTGTTATTAATAAATACAAAAGCGTGACACATACACACACGCATGGTAAATAACCAAACATGCACATAAACAAATCAGAAATGTTACTAAGGGTGAGGGTAAAGTGATCGAAATAAGGGGTTTGTGCCAAGAAAGTAGAATCTATCATAGATAATAAATTAGCCAGAAAAAACTCTTATTTTTATGCTTTCCGAATTCCGAATTTCCGAAATTCACATTCAAACGACCACACAGACTTCCTTATAAATCTTGATATCGCCGAATAACAAGTTGGGGACGTTTGAATGTGAATATGCAATACAAAAGTCCGCTGATGATAAGATGTGGTTATCTTTGAAACAGCGATCGTTGTACGGACATACCAACATACATAAACAAACAACTGTTAAAATTATTAAAAATGAGAACAAACGTTCTTAAATCAAGTACATTTCGTACTTATAGTTAGAAATAAAAATTTAATAAATGATTGTGCTTAGTTCAAGTACAAAATTTCTTGTATTAAGTACAGAATAGACTTACTACGCGAGCTCCAAAAAGTGTGCTACGAAAGCAGCGAATTATTTTACGTTGAATCTGTTCTTGAAATTCCCTCCTTTTACTAGCACTTTGGCAGATTTCCGACCTACAGTATAAACATCTTGGTCTTTGGTTAATTCATTTCGTTTGGATTTTCATATTATATTGAGACCTTTATAGGCTTAGACCAAGAACATTTTGTACTTATTTTTTTAACTATTTTTTTGCTTCAAACATGGATTGGGGTTGACTTTTGAAATATAAGACTTCGATGAAGAACCTTTTTGCACTTATTTTTAAAGTAAATCGGGCTGTATTTAAGACCTTAACAAATTAATAATATGACCAAAAAGATTCTATAATAGTTCGAAATGTACTTCAAATATCCCGAAACAGTCTTTAAACTAGTATTTTGGGATTGAAAAAATCGTACTTGAAATAAAGATTTTGTACTTAAATCAAGTATTTTCGTACTTACCATACTATTGACACCGTTCGTACTTGATTCAAGTTGGTTTTTTTTCTGAGTGTAACTGTCATTGAAAATGCATGTGTTTAGAATGAGTTTTAAGGTCAAAAGTAGTATTAACATGACCTTAAAAATTATACTGGGAAAAATACAGATACTCATTAATGCGAAATGAAAATTATTTAATGCAGCGGAGGAGCTCATACACCAATCTATGCCCTATCACTTAAGACCGGTTTGTAGGATGCACCTTAGCTTGTTAGAAAAAGTAATACATTTATAAAATGAGAATCGAATTATACAATAAAATTTCACTTGGCTGGAACAATTTAAAATTTAAAAAACGGAAACCCTTAGTTTAAAAATATATATTTCCAATAAGGAGTTGAACGAGAATTTTAGATAAATATGTAAAAACGAAAGAGAGGCGGCTACACTTGGCTGCATTCTTTACTCAGACTCCAAATAGGAGACTAACTCCGGATAATTGTTGGCCATCTTAGCAAACTTGTAAGGATATTGCTCTCGAATCTCCTTGACCAAATTTAAGGCGTTTATGTAGCTCTGGGCATTAACCAATTGTTTGTTCTGAAGCATCTGAATCGTAGCCTCCATTATGTCTCCGATGTGGTTCTCGATACGTGTCTCTATAATGATGACATGGAAGGCCTTGATAATCATTTCATACTCCTCCAAATCCTCTCGCAAAGGTAAATTATGAAGAAAAACGGGTAAGACATGATTTAAGGGCAACATTTGATGGTTGGTAACCATCAACCGGGCCAACGCACCACAAAGGTAATCCATGGCTAAGGGACTCTGCTCCCGGGCAAAAGATTCGGACAGAGGAAGCAATATTAAGGAAAAAGCAGGAAAGGACTTTTCCTTGGCATGATAAACCAGCTCGCCCAAACCAAAATAAGAGTTTTGTCGCACCTTGTCGTCTGAGTCGGTGACTCCCTCAATGAACAAGCGACAAAGGGTATCAAAATAGTTTGACAAGCAGAGGCCCAAGGGTTTCAAAGATAAAGCCAAAAGGCCATAAACAAACGAACGCAGCTCCGGATCATTGTTGGTCTGGGCCTGGTCCAAATGGTGGATAAAAAAGGAAAATAATTTGCCAAAGTAAAGAGAGAACTGTTGAGGATCCAAAGCATGACCAAGACTGGGCAACAAAAGAGCAGCTAGCTCGATCAACTGTTCGTTATCCTCCTCGTCGGGAATATCAAGTTGGCAGGCCATTTTATTATTAAAAGCAGCTTGGATGCAGTTAAAGATTAAGTCTGGCATGTCTGGAGAGGTTATGGCGGCTTGTTTGAGAGTTTGAAACAAATCACCCCAGATTTCAAGGAGATGAATGACCACCTTGGGCTCATCATCGTTAAGCATGATTTGAGCAAATTTGGGCATGATAAGCTGACAGGCTAGACTCACTCTTTCACTGAGGCCCAGGCGGTTTAAGAAGAAGACAAAGGCACAGAGGGCCTCAATGGCCACCTGGCGTATACTAGGCTGGGGATGGTCTAGAACCTTAAAGACTTGTTGAAAAGATGACTCCAAATAGGGTGCAAATGCCTGGCCCGAGTGGACAGCAAAATCCTTGAGAGCCGAAATGGCCTCCAGTTTCTCGGCCACAAAATCATTCTCCACTGAGAAACAGTCGAGCAAATCATCATCATCATCTTCTTCCTCCAAATCAAAATCCTCCTGATCTACGGACAAAACATCCTCAGACCTTATAACCGACTCCATAATGGGAACCATTATTTTAGGAAATACTAGAGACATTCCCTCACTAACAACAACAGATAGAGAAGCCATCAGAGAGTAAATGGCACGTCTTATATCGGGATCATCTGGACCCTCTTCCAGCATCATAAGGCCATAGAACATGGAGTGATCCGCGAGGGGCTTAAAGATGTCCTTGCCCACCGCACGACAAATGGAGGACAAAGTCTCTATGGCCTCTATACGTAACTGATCCCATTTCTCCGGGCACTCCTTGACCAGATAAACCTTTAGTATTTCCACAATTTGGGGTAAGTAGGGCATAAGATATTCCTTGGCCGCAATGGCAGAGCATGACATAACCGACAAGGCCAACTCGCGTACATGAATAGAATTCCGAAACTCCAGAAAAGCAAACAGACGTTCCATCAGCAAAGGCAAAAAAGGAACTATTTGATCTTCCAGATTCTGGCAATAGGTTTCCAAAGCATAAAACATGCGTTCCAAATGCTTGGTCTCGGATTGACCCATTTGACCCAACAATTGAGGCAGAATTTGTTCAGCAAACTTTGATACCTCCGGCTGGAGGTGCTCAGAATACTCTCCCAAGGCAAAGAATGCGGCCAATCGCACAGAAGGCTCCAAGTCATTAATGCCTTTAAGTATAACCTTAACCATAATCTCCATAAAATTGGAACGTATTAGCTCCTTACAGCCTTCGGCCATTACCCCCAGGCAAAGATAGCCCGCACGACGACGGAATGGTTCCGGACTCTGTAAGGCAGGCTCCAGCCATTTGAGCAAGGGGGGAACAAGTTGCTCCGGCGAAACATTCAAGGCTAGCAAATCCAAAGTTTGAGTGGCATTGGTTACCACACTGTTGTTACCTTCCCCCGTGAAAAATTCCTCCATGTAATCGTCTTCTTCATAACTGGACTCTCCGCTTATAATTTCCAAAATTACATTCAGCAAGGGCTCCAGCAGTTGCTCCTTCACAATTAAATTATTCTTCAGGCTCACCATACTTCCCACAAAGGATATTCCCGTTCCACGTATACCCTCATCCATTTGCTTATTGTTTGCCAACTCCAAGCAAAATTCCATTAAACATTTTACCTGATTATGGATTAACTTGGGCACATCTTCCACCATGCAATCCATAATATCAAAGACGGTATTAAACTCCTCCACCTTTCCCTTCTGAGCAAAGGCTTTTAAAGTCTGAATGATCAAAGGCATGACCTGGCTTAGGGTCTGCTCTGCCATGGAGTGACCCTTTACATAAAGCATCAAATTACCCATCGACACCATCATATTAAACACAATGGGTGTGGTCATATCCCCTTCAGACTCTGCCTTCACCATAACCGAGGCAAACATTTGGCATATGCCTCCCAAGTGGCTTACAAATTGTTCGGGTACCGTCTCCGTTAGCGCGGCAAATATCGACGAACCCTTTTCTTTATCATCAAGATCATTGATGACTTTCATTAGTTCTCTTAGCCAGGAGTCCTCATGTCTTACCAGTGAGCCCACCAATCGTGCTATACCCTTTTTTACGCACTTCTCCTTCTCCTGGATCAAAGACTGTAACATGCTTTGCTTAACAACTTCCCAACCCAGCTTCTGCAGTCTTTTATGGAGCATCATAGCCGCAAATTGACGTACCTTTGGCTCTGGTTGAGAAGCCACAATATGGCACAAAGCCATCACCGACTGGGGATTCTCAAAGGCTTGAGCCAAATCAGCCGTGGACTGGCGTATACTTTCAGTTTCCTGACGCAATAGTCCAGCCATAATCTGCAACATAGTCTGCTCCATTTTGTCAACCTATGAGAACCGCGCCAAGTATAGTAGGAAATCACAAAATTTTCTAAATATTTTTTATATATAATTTACAAGCAAATAGTTTTGTATTGTGTTGTTTAGTTGTAGTAGTATTTTTTACTAAGTCGTTTAGTTGATGTAGTAATGTTTAATACTAAATTTATGAAGTTTATTTCAAAGAACCTTGCTCAGCAGAGCTCACAAAAAACTGTCAACACCTTTAGCTTGTCAGCCATGATACAATGAAAACAAGGTAGCGCAAACAAATGCCCTGTGACGTAATTTGACAAAAAGGTCTAGGATGGGGAATTTGAATTTTTTTTTTAGGTTTGTTCTGATTTTACATTGTTTGCTTTTATTTTTATTTTATTTTATATTCATATTTCCTTGCGTTCGGTTCACTTTCGCAAAATACCAAAATAAAATGTTCCATGCCTTGCTGAAAAAATAAATATAATTGGGGAATTTAGAAAAACAATTAGGGGTCGAGACTAAGGCGTACCTAGGAAACTATATCTAGTGAAAGGTGCAGTACCAACAATTCTACCAAAACAATGACAAAACTAGTCAAAGGCTTTCATTGAATATTCACATCATGTATCAGAGACGATTCTCATGGATTTTTATTGAAGAAAGGTCAGAAAATTTAATTACCAAAAATATAATTTTTGACGACCTTAAGATTAAGTATTCTAAGAACTTATTCTAACATATCTGCTCAACCAGGATGTGTTGGAGAAGTTTTATGGTTTACTAGCTGAACCCGCCGCGACTTCGTCCGCGTCCAAGTTTTGAAAAAATCGTAGTAAGTAGAAAAAATTGTATAGCACTCTGAACAATGTATTTGCATATTATCTATTTGTTAAAAAGCTATTTCTTTTTTTTTAGCTTAGTGTTTAGAAAATTTCGAATTTACGGTTGATTAAAATAAAACAATCTGGGAATAGAGGATTAAGTAAGGCGGGGAGAAGCAGTGACCTGTACACATACTAAATTCTATCCCGTCCCGTCGTACCGGACACAACCTAATTTTCAAGTCGCGTTAAAATTTCTGAATTAAAAATTATTCCCTTCCTGTTTGGTGAATGCTAAACAGTCAAGGGACATTTTATTTATAAGTGCGCACCTATATATATTTGTTTTTAATTAGATCTCCAGAATATTCTTTTCTGATCAATTTATCTAAATAAACGCAGTTTGAGATATGTAACTATTTAAACATGTGTACCTATGTGTCTTTACTATGCGGCAACCAAAACAGGGAAAGTTCATTTCTTAAAGGTAAAAAAAATTAGAAGCAAATTTAATTTTTCTTTTTTAAAATCGGAAAAAATAAATATATTGTTAATAAGGGTCACAGTTCCAGCTGCCCACTGATTTTTATCTGCAAATTATTATGTTATGAATTTTCAATCGAAATAAAACTCTTAGATAATCAGCTCACAGCCTAATTTATTAACAAAAACTCGCAAATGAAATAAGGAGACAATTAATGTTAAGCAGACTGCTCACGTCATGTGTGCCATCACTTATCCTGTATCGTTGAAGTCACGTACCACCTCTAACATATAAACATATGAAAGCAAATACACAAACATACATTTTTTGGCTGTTAGTTTTGTTAAGTTTTAATTAAATTATTTTGAAACACGATCAACATTTGGTTAAAGCTTTCGATGTGATTTGTATGTGCTATAAGATTCAATGCAATTGGATGAGGCCATTCTCAATTTGATTTATTGCTTGTTTATGTGAAAAAAAAAATCACACATATACATATGCACGCACTCAGCGCGCTCTCACTCTCTCTCGCATTCTCAGCGAAACACAACATTGCCTGAGCGGAACAACCGTTACGGGCCCATACAATGCTTTAATTAGGTTTTTCAATGGATTGGAGAAAAATTTTCGAATTTCCTTTCTTAGTGGGCGCCTGCATAACTAAACGAAGGTCTATGCCAAAAATCAGACCTGTACGATAAGCCGTTTTCGCTGTGGCTTGATAATATGTCAGTCTGTCAGTCGGGCGTACAGATTTATATATATAGATTAAGAGCTAGTGACCACCCTGACCAACAAGAGTTCCAGTATAGACTTCGATCTAGTCTATTTGGACACAATACTGGCATGTTGTCGAGTGAAGGAAATGCAGACAAATGCGCCCAGGCCCAATAACCAACCGGGTGAGGTTCCACAAATGGAGTTGGATGCAATTGAAAACTTTGTAGGCTACATTTGTCACCGACTGAATTTTTTAAAAATATGAATAAAATTATAATATAATATTTAATACTGAAGGCTATAGAAATTGCCACGCAAATATGAATTAACTTCAATATTTATCAAAACAAGTGAGAAAGTCGGTGAAGCCTGACTATAACATACTCTGTACCTAGAGTAGAAGCTGATTGCAATCCTGGTGCTGCGCTCATCTCTAAGTCTCTCTCTCACGCTCTCTGTCTCTCTCTCTTTTTCTCTAAGATTGTGCGGTGTTAGTTATATGATGGTGGGTGGGGGTGGGGGGAGGTTGATTTACATTTTTGCTCATAGCTTGAGAACCGCTCGTCCAATCTTTATCATTTCTTCGGCAAATCGATACATTTTGCTAATTACTAACCATCTTCAGAAGTTTCAAATCGTCTATCTATTAAGCTCTAGGAGATATAACAGTTTTTCCAAATTGCGGGGGCGGGAGAGGGCGTGGCAAAAATAGAAAATAAATTGGATCTGCCTGCAAATATAAGAAGCATTTGTTTCATACTTGTCACACCTCTATCTCTTACCATCTCTGAGATCAGTTTGTTTATACGGACAATATGGAGATAGACGATTCGTACTTTCTAGAGAAAGTTAGTAATTAACAAAATGAATCGATTTGACGAAGAAATGATAAAGGAACGCAGTAACACTGTTAAACATGTTTTTTCACGAGTAACGGGTATATCGAAGTCAGTTAGAGCCGACTATAACTTACGCTCTCGTTTGTATTACATTCAAAGTAGAACTCGACTAAACAGGCCAACAAAATGGGCACTTTTGTGAGGTCCAGCCTTCTTGGTAAATAGTTCTGTTCCAGTTAGGTGCACTGAGTTTTAAACTGTTCTCGGTTTTTCTTCACCCTGGTCTAAGCTAAGTATTAAATATTTTTATATAATCTCTGAAATTTTCATTAGGATAGGTTAATAAATAGCAGAGTTGTAAACCTATCACCTTGTGTCATATATTTGGACCAGTTAATAAAATGTGTTGCCTGCTTTTAGGACACAAATTTTATGGCTTATTCAGGCAGCGGCCTGAGTCTATTTGATCGATTCTGTTTAATATTAAATAACCAATTTGTGCATTAACCTCACACTCACTCTCATACCCCCCTCCCCATTTGTTGCCTCAATTTTCTCCCCTTCCGCGTTTGGCCCATAAATTTTGTGTGTTTCGTATAAATTTAAGTTATTTATAAACTTATTGGTCCTAAGACACCTTAAGGCCTAGCTAAACTTATATACCAACTTATCCTGCCTTAAGTCATTAAGTTGCTCAACCTACCAGCTGGGCGAAACTTTAAGCATTTAGCAGCCATGGCTACCCTCGTTGAGCTGACATAAGTCCGTTGTAAATCCTGCCTGAAGTCAGTCAAACTGCCTCATAGTACATACTAATTTAATGCATTTTTATCTGGGCAACAAATTTACTAGCTCATTACGTTTACTTAATAATTTATGCCCCCCAAAAATTATTCATATGTACATATTACGCATACGCCATGTTAACGGAAATGAAAATAAACCAAAGCCAAAATGCACTGAGTAGAGTTGCTGACATGCGGGAAAGCATCACAAAGTTCAGTTCCGGGGGACTAAGCTTTAGTGGTTGTTGGCGACCAAATGGAGCGTGTGTTTGTGTCGTGCAACATAATTAAATAATTAAGTGCTTAGACCATAAAACGACACAGAAAAATTAGAATTTATGTCCCGTATTTGTATATTTTTACCTTGTATTTTGGTGGGTGGGCTGAGCCCCCTTAAGTATGCATTAAAGAACAACATTACTTTAAAATGTTGTTTCTGTTGATTCTTTTATTTTTCTTTGCCAAATGAAATGCCCGTTTAAAGAGCCAAAATATTCGAAATAATTATTATAAATACATTTCCTGTCGAGTTTGTTTGCTCGTTTTCATGTATTTGCGTTAAGGTCCCGTCCAAAAAAAAGCAGCGAAAAAGCGTGGAAAACTTTCCTTATTTTCACACATACCACGCCGAGAGAATAAAGAGAATTCAAATTAAACTGATTTGTTGTTGCTGCGTTGCGTTGCCGGGCGAGCATTTTACATTCTTACATGTTGTCAGCGGGGTTTTATTTTTCCATTATTTTTTTTATTTTTTTTGGTTTGGTCCGTTTTTTGTGGCCACAAAGGGGTATATAAGGTTCGCATGTATGAGCAGAAAAAAAGTTAACAAAATCTGATAACTAGGCCAACTCAAATGAATACAAAGAGAAAGGTGTCATGGGGATGGATCAATAAGTAGCCATATATGTAAGATGATTTCTCTCATGGGTTAAAAGCCTTCTCCTTCTTTGGCTGTACAAATACACTCCCACCCACTCCACCGGACTCGTTTAGTTTAAGTTATTCAGAAAATTTTTTTCGGGCTTGAATATGAATTGAACCCGGTACTTTTGAATGATGAGCTAACACATTCAGCCGTTGCAGACTTTGGCAGATTCAGTTCTAGAGGACTACTTATGCTTGGTCGAGCTGACCAAAAGTTGATTTGAAAACAACTTTACTCATTCTCAAGAGTTCCGACAACATCTTGTTCTTATTTAAAGTAGAAGGCAACTTATTTTTTGGTCAATTTTTTCCCCCCTGCGCTGCAATATATGTATGTGATAGCTAGAGTAGAGAAAAATTAAATGGTAACCATAAATATAATTCTGTGAGATGAATGTTAAAGGAATTAAGGACAAAAATTAACCTGAATATTGAAAAAATCGTAGAAATGTTTGGGATAAAAAATTTTAGGTTTATAAAAAAAATTTTTTTCCGATAATATTAAAGAGAAACGGAACAAAAGAATGAATTCCATATAAAACGTTTGTAAAAAACGAAAAAATAGGAATTTTTAATATTAACAACTCACTCATCGCTGATTCATTTGCAACCAGCTCCTTACCAATTTATATTATTTAAACAAGCATTTCTTCGGAAGCCTTAATTTGTTGCTGCCCAACTCATCAGAATTAAGACGGATCTAAGTCGGATTATAGCTGCTTACAAAGAGAGGAGAAGAGGGAGTACACACTGAAAGAAATGACAGAACGGGGGGGATGGGAAGGAGTGTAGAGCGCAGGAAGAGGGAGGGAGCCTATGCGGTTAATTAGAAATACCGGCTCTATGAAGAATAAATTTTTCAGGTATTCGGAATACTAAACAATAATATATTATTATTAAATTCTTAACTAATTTTCGGATCTTAAGAGCTGAAAATTAAGGGGAGGGCTGCCCCCTGCACATCCCTCGGTACGCCCTTGGTGGTTCTTGGGCTTAATTTAGTCGGGCTCTTTAACTTTAAAAACTTTGCTCGCAAGTTTTAGCCTTATTTAGAGTTTGCACTGTAAATCCTGATTATTGAAATGAGAAAAAGATTTATCTTAGAAAGGCAAAATATAATTTTGCCCATTTCAGGACTCCTTTTTTAATAAAACTAAAAAAGTCTTCAGTTAGGATGACTAACGAGAAAACTTATGGATCCACGCTCGTAAAGAATAAAACTGTTTTAACAGTCGCCAAAAATAGAAAATCATAAAATTTGATGAACTAAAAATGTTAATTAAATATTTAGGTTAATCATACGCCACGTTTACCTGATGTTAAAATTCACATAACTTGCAAAGTTTTTAAAAAGGACAAGTAAAAACGGCAACAGTGCGTATGAGTGATCAAAAATCTTAAAAGCCTGTTCGCGCCTGTTAAATTCTAATTTTTGTTAATTTTGTTTAATTTTACTCTTAAAATAACCCATAAATCAATCCTGCTTCCCTTGCTCCTCCTACATATTGGTCATAAATTGCCTCACTAATGTTAACCAAATCGAATTCAATCTAATCTAATGTCTTATTTTCTAAGAGCACCTTGCCAATTAGTTACCCACGTGGTGTAAGTTGTTCAATATGCGATTAGGCCCAATGGACTTGCTTTATGCTCCCTCTCTCTCTCTCCCTTTCTCCTTCAATTAGTAATTGAATATGCATCTGGCATATTGGTCAGTCAGATATCTGTTAAAAGCCAAATCCAATCAGCTGTTGAGTGTGTTAATTTATTCATGAGAACTATGAGCGGTCCCCCCTTAAGGGTTGAAGGTCGTCGACTGATTAAGAAGAAAAAATTCATTTTGTTTGCAGTCCAAGCACGCAATGAATGGAAATACTTCACTGTCGTTGTAGCCGTTCAATATGTTTTTCTCTTTCACTTTTACTTATACGTTTCTAATACAAAAGATGTGGATGTGGCTCAATTTGCTTTTCGTTTAATTCCCTGGACAGGACCTGTGACATGCGAGGAGGGCCTTGAACTTGAAGAAAATATTTTTGTTGACCCAGCCAGACTCCATAAAAATTACTCTTGCACCAATTTAAACAATGAACTGAAGAATGTTTGTGTCTGCTGACTCAATAATAAACTGCTGAATTTTAGTAGCAGTCGAAAAATGCACTCAAAGCCGAATTTGGCTACATAAAATCAGAAATTCACTGATGAAATGCAATTTGTATCAAAATGGAAATATTTCAGTAAACTATTTGAATCAATAAGGCCAATCTGTGGAAAAGTGAAAAAGGTTAGCAAGTTTACGAAACAAAAGCAGCATAAAAACAATAACACAAAGTATATTTTTAGTATACAAATTTCCATTATTCCATTTTTGCCAAATATTTATTGATTTTTCTGGGGAGAGAGGCCACACCATCAACAATAATATTTGGCAAAACTTTTGTTTAAATTCGCCAACAAATCATCAAACCAAAACAAAACAAAAGTCCCACAAATGAAATGTTAACAAATATATAAAGAATTTGAAATATATTTCAAAGTATTCATTAAGCATCATAAAAGTTGACAACAATTTGAAAATTCCATCTTTGGTTGGAACTTGTCTAAGAAGTAAGTAGACAAAGGTGACTTACTAATTTGTGACATGATCAAGTTAAGCAAAGCGAAAGAGACAAACAAGGCCCCAGGGCAGACTTCAGCTACCTGCCTTTCCCTACCTTTCATTCATTGTTGTTAAACTGCAGAGCATTTTCCTCTTTTGTTTGTTTTTAAATCCATTATCCTTTATGCTTTTCTTTTGCTTTTCCCCCTTCCCCCCCGGCCAATTCTGCATACGCCTGTTGAGACTCTTCTACTTGCTTCAGCCTTTAGTTATTTCCATGTGCTTTTGCATATTTAGTTTGCGGTTAACTACCAACCTCAACCCCTGCGGCTGGGAATGTTTATAATAGGGTCGTGTGTGTGTGTGCAGCCTGCAATTTCATTAATATTATGCAGTGCAGGCTGCTGGAAGTTCCCTTTCTTCTCAGGTCCCTGGCCTTAAGTGCAGACTCTGAGACACTGAGGCAATGTCAAGTGCTGATTTGGCAGACAGCCAGCAAAAAAAAAAACCTTCGTCTATTCAATGTCTTGGCCTCTGACGGGGGACATTGATTATGGGGCAAGCTTATGGCTGAACTGGGGTTTCAATATCAAAACAAACTCTTTGAATGCAAAACATAAATATAACAAATTATTTTTTCAACTTTGAACTAAACCTGGAAGACTTTACATTTAAAGCGAGAAAAATAATAGAACCATTTTTTTTTTGTCTTATTAAGCAAAGAAATGTACTTTTTATGCGGGTTCGCTACATATTATATGAAAGAATGGGATGAAAACGAATTACAAGTTGTTTTTTTTTCTGTAACGATAAAATATCAATATTTGTAATCGTTAAAATTCTTGATTACTAAATATATCTGGAAGGAACAAACCATCAACCAATAATACATCACCATTTGGTGTTGATATTCTTCCAGAAAGGATCAGCCAAATTCTCGTTAAGAAGTTGAGATTTGCTGGTCGATCTTCCATGTCGGTTGATGAGTTTATTAATAGAGTGGAAGCATATACCAAGCAAACGTTAGGCGGAAATTTACATAAGCAACCTTCTTGAAGGAACTGCCACTGATTGGTATTGGCGATACCGCAAACTCTTTAAGTTCATAGTTTGGGATGACTTAAAGGTAGCTTCGGTAGCACAATTTAAGGATGAGCGAACTGACGTGAACATTAGAGCGGCGATCGACCGTAGAAAGCAGAGACCGAATGAGTGTTTGATGAGTTTTATGAGGCTATGGTGTTGCTGACAGATAAGTTGTCCACTCCCTTAACCGATTTATCTCTTTTGGAGTCATTGCGCTGTTGTACGAGTCTGTGAGAAGCATAGCTCAATTAGGCCATCTGGTTAGAACCCGAGAAGTCTTTATGCAGACGGTTAGTCATCCTCAGGAAACTAGACCTCGACCAGCTTCTCTTAGATTGGTACACGCAGTCGAAAGTCCACCTGACTATGAGTCAGATGCCAGTGAAGCTGATATAGCAGCGATCAGGAACAGGAAAGATTTGTTGGAATTGTCGCGGGTCTAGGCAGTTACATATTTAAGCATATAATCTTTTTTCAATAACTAACATAATTTCATATTCTGGATTATATTTAAAAATATTTAAAAATGTTCATTAATTTTGCATTCAGAGAATAAAATCAAGAATTTTCGTACTTAAATCAAGAATTTATATGTTCAATACTTCAATAAGCCAGAAAATTCTAGATTTAAGTACGAAATTTCTTGATTAAAGAGAGTTTTTAAAAATCAATAAATTCTAGATATGTTAAGCACGATTCGGGATTTTTTGAAGAACTTTTAGAGCTCAAAATAAGCACACTCAGAGAAAAAGAATCACGAACATTCGTTGTCAAACGCGACGACGCACAGTGGTCGATTGTGCCAATCTAACAAGCAATAATTAATAACAAACAAAATAATTAAGTAATATTTTTTATAAATTTGTTTATAAACAAAAGAAATTATTAATAAAAAAAAATTATTTTTTTTTGTTTTAAATTTTAATGTTAATTTTAAAAAATTAATTAAAATTTTTTTCCAAGACAAGGGAGTGCTTCTCAAGACTGACATTTTACCTACACAGAGATAAATATCCGTTCGAATTGTAACGAAATCATGAACTTGGTTTGCTGAGCACGCTTTTTCGATATTCATGAACATTCGTGATTGAAGGTCTTAAGTAAGCATGGAGATTGTCCGACAGCTCCAAGCCCTGTAGTCTAGCGGTAAGGCATTCGCTTAGCACACCGAAGTCGCGGCTTCAAATCCCAGTCGTGTCTTGGTTTTTTTTTTTTAAATTTAATTTGTTTCAAGTATTTTTAACATTGTCTATATTTTTTACAATGCACTCTGGTCCTATGATATAAATAAATGTTAATAAGCTAAACTTTTTATATTTTCATGAACACTTTTTGGCATTTCATGACTACCGTTCATGTTTTATGAACGAAACGAGAGCGTAAGTAAAAGTCGGCTTTAACCGACTTCGATATACCCGTTACTCAAAAAAGTATGCAACATTTTTTAGGGTGGGAGGGGGTTGGGTGCTTGGTTCAATTTTTTGATCATAACTTGAGAACCGTTCATCCGATCTTTGTAATCTCTTCGGCAAATTGATTCATTTTGCTAATTACTAATTATCTGTAAAAGGTACGAACCGTCTATCTTCAAAACTGTAGGAGATATATCGTTTTTTCCAAATTGCGGGGGCGGGAGGGGGCGTGGCCAAAATTTGAAATAAACTTGATCTGCGTGCAGATAAAAGAAACATTTTTCCCATACATGTCAAACCTCTATCTCTTACCATCTCTGAGATCTAGGTGTTCATACAGACGGACGGACAGATGGACATGGCTATATCGACTCGGCTGTTGATGCTGATCAAGAATATATATACTTTATATGGTCGGAAATGATTCCTTCTGCCTGTTACATACATTTGAACGACTTTAGTATACCGTTTTTACTCTACGAGTAACGGGTATAAAAATGTACGCTGTTTGTATTTGTATGCGTATACGCATCTAACAACGACTAACTGCCCGTTCTCTCTCTCTCAGTGAGAGTGCGTCCAAAGGTATTCTCTCTTAGTTTTCTTCCCCTCTCTCGCCAGGCCTTTAAGAACCAAATTGAGGACGAATTTATCTCAATTCCAAGAACAGAATTCTTGAAATTCTATTTTTGAATTTCTAAAGGTCAATTTCGACAGTAAGAATTTCCAAGAGCGAATCGTTCTTACAAAATTCTAGACCGAAACAGGATTAAATCAAGAGTCGTTCTGCTTTTTTTTTTGAGTGAAGTCTTAAAGCACTTACTGACGCCTTGTTCATGTGTTGCATGCGATTGTCTGGACATTGTGGTCAATCCAATCTGGATGCGAACATTTCTCTAAGCCTCGCAAACGCTCTTAATTATTTCTCATCATTTTCTCAGTGAGGATATGCGGGAGTCTAAAATCTTTATGCTCAAAGAATATTCTTGACAGGTAAATGAGATGAAGTGTTAAACAATGGATTTGTCCATTCTGTAGCCCTACGTCAGTTCCGAGTTCGGTGTGCTTTCTGGTAGCTTGAGTATACTCTTTCAAAAATATCGTTGTAATTGGTCTGCCTCTTCCTTTATTTTTCCAACCTAGACTTGAGCTCCATAGCACTGTACCGTTCTGCTGACCGAGTCAAAAAATGTCACTGTTTATTTGATAATGAAATTCGCCCACACCGAGTTAATACTTTGCTTTTTTTTGTCCTGGCTGCCACATGCTTCTTAAAGCTCATTGTAGGTGTCAGAATAATCCCAAAAAAAAAAAAATGCAGCGGAATACCTTTGCGAGTATACTTTTTTCGATAAACTGAATTATCTTTGGAGCTTTTTTATGAGATGTTTGCGGGATACTCGGCCAAAGGCAGCCTTAAAATCTTCTGGAAACTAAGCTATAAACCGTACCAGGGTGCTGGTTTGCCTGCCTGATTTTCCAATTGAGCTCATAAAAACATTCTCCACCATTTTTTATTCAACGATTAACAAATTCCCCTCTCATAAATATTTGACTTGCTGAATTTACTTATAAATTTTGTTCAAATATTTGGCACTCTTTCGATATTTTGAGCTCATTTCGGCTTGGCTCGTTTAACATATTTGCTCTTTTGTTTACATTTTCTTAAACAGAGTGCTGTGAAAATCGCGTAAAAGCTTGTTAATCAATGTCAGGGCACTGTCAGCACCTCCAGGTAGGAGCCATTTAGACTCGTACTCGTTCACCTTCACGTACATGTCTCACTGTTCCCCTCTATAAACTGTCGTACAGTTCAATAGCAATTCATTATGTTAATGGCGCTAATGGTCTGGTAAATATTGTGGCAAAAAAAAAACCGAGAAACTCCCTGCCATGTGCCGAAAATGGGAAAACTGGGAAAAACAACAACAATAAATTTGATAAGCGGAGCAAATTAATGAGGACACCGTCAAGAGGCGACATGTGTAAGTGGCAAAAGCAATGAGAGGAACAGAGAGTAAAAATTTCGCTACTTTTACTGCTCATGCATATTCATTCATTAACTGGGCAAAAACAGCTGCTGGCATTTGGCACCCATCGTCATCGACGACTGCGACGACTGCGACTCCCCGCGCTGTCTCTAAATATAGTTAGTCCCTCGGCAAACACAATTTCCATACAGACAAAATGTTGATGTTGCCATGTGTTCTGCTTTTGGATACATTTTATTTTGTTTTGCTTATGCATCGTCATCTTTTGCTATTTGTTTTATTTTGGAAAAGGTGCTTTTGTTTTTTTTCGTTCTGCTTAAGAATTGATGAGGAGGGAGGGAGGGAAGATTTGGGTATTTGCATTGGAAATTAATTTGGGGGGCGCATGAAAAATTATGGCTATAAGGCGTAAAAGTTGCTGAAAAAATGAATTACAGACAAACATATGATTCATATTGGCCATGTGCGATGGCAAGGCAATTTCGGCCATGTAATTTATACAATAAATTCATGTTTAGGAATATTTTATGTTGAGTTGAGGGCAACTGTTGAAAAGGCTATAAGTTAAGGACTGGTTCGGTTCATTGGTTTATACGGTTTTGGAGCTAACCAAACCAGCCGCTTTTTAAATTAAACAAGTGAGAAAGTCGGTCAAGCCCGACTATAATATACTCTGTACCTGGAGTAGACGCCAGATTTCCTTTCAAATTTAAACGGCTTGCACTCTTGATACTTTATTATAAAAATAGAGGAATGCTGACATTTCAAAAACCATCCTTAAAGCCTGCTTACAGGTTCCGGGAAGAATTTTGGCTAAAAAATCAAATGAATACAGCAAGAAGTAAGGTCGTACTGATTAATCAGTATTGTGAGTCAAGGCAGACTAACAGAATTGCTTTATTTGCTCCGTCTCTCAACACTAAACGGACGTCGAAGTGGAGTTTGCAGTGAGGCATGAGTTCATCAAGCAATCGGCTCTTACTTTTATTTGCTTCATTCTTTAGTTTTTTTTGTAAGCCCCAAAAAGCCTTAAATTTGTGACATTAAAAAGCGCAAAAGTTGTCATAAATTTGGAAATTCCATTGCCTAAGCCTGTTGATGATGACATTTATGGTAAGCTATTTCCTGTCTGTCTGTCAAAGAAACTAACAAGTACTTTGCCTATTTTGCATTTAGCCGTATTTATGTATGCCCTGAAAAGGTCTCTTCCTGCTCTTTGGGGAATTCAAAAGTTTTTTTCCTTTTTTTTTTTTAGCCGCTTTCATGCATGCATTTCACTTTCAGAAATAAAGCGGACTTGTCACACAAAATGTCACGTTTGACTGGCTGTTGAATTTATCAAATAGAAATAAATTTTGTAATTCCAAAATTGATTTGAAAACTTGTTGTGTAAGATTAAAGTGTAAAGTAAATGAAATGCTTAATGGCCCACATTGACCTTCGAGTAAACAAAAAGAAAACCAAGAATCATTCATAGTTTATAGAAATGAGCACTTAAAATGCCATAACTGGCTCTGCGTGTGTGTACCAGGTAATTGGAAGAGAACTTTTTTTTTTCGGTAATAGTTTAAAAATTATTTTCAATTATCTACATGAGCGTCTGCTCACAGTTGTAACCTAATAGGCATTCTTCCTGCTGCCGTTTTTGTTTAGGTTATTCAATTTAATTTTTTCCAATTTTTCAATTTTTTTTTTGGCATTTTCTGTTGGCAACAAAACATTTTGTTTATGGCACGGCGCATTGTGTTTTTGACATATTTATGCCGTTGGCCGGGCCGCCCCCTTTCTCCACGAATTTGCCACGCCTCTTTTAAATATACACAAAATCTCGCTGCCTTTGGCTAAAAACAAAAGTCGAAAGAGGCAAAGACAACAAATGACGACAGCAAGAAACATGGTAAAAACGACCTGGCCCGGCTTTAAGACTTTGGCTCCGACCCCCGGAAAATTGTAGAAGTTTTCTGTGCCCTCCATTTTCCACACTTTTTTGTTGTTATGCTCTAAGAACAAAGAGTAGATTTCCTGTATCATGCTTTAGCTAATACATTTGATTAAGTTCATTGGCCATATTTTAGTAGGTAGGTTACGGAATGTTAAAATTATTATTATTATATAAAATAGAGATAAAACATATATATATCCACCAAAATAGGTGTTAAAAAATAACTAATTTATTAAATAGGATAAAAGCTGAAAACTAGTAAGGGAAGACGACCGTACTGCAACTCCAATTCACACAACGAACTGTATAATATCATCCGAAATGATTTCCGCATCATATGCCTTGTAGTCGAAATTCAGTAAATTAAACATACCTTAAAAATCCAAAGTTTGCTTCTCGCTGCTGCTGGTTGGTTTTTTACATTTTAGATATTTTTGAAATAATTATGCACATTGAGCGATTCCCCTTCGTTGATATTGATTCTGTCATTGATTGAAACAAAGTAAAAAAGGAAGAAAAGGAATGCTTATTGAACATCTTTGATAATGATGTTAGATGTGCCTCAGTGGGCATAGCCTATAACTGAATAAATTTTTTATGGACTAAATTTATTATGTTCATTTATTTTCTTATGCTAGCAGACTTCTTATAATAAATCTTCTATCTTTATCTAATTGCAGAACTAAGACAACTTAGATTTAATTTCCCAACGAGGTCTACAATCAAATTTATTTGCTTTTCTCTTAAACGCTGCTCTACATATAATACTCTCTTTCGACTACACTTTGTGTATTATAGACTCGCATATATGCGCAATGTGGGTCTCAGCATTCCCAAAGCTGATATATGTTATATAAATAATAATTGTATAAGCCTTCCACACACCGACTTGTGACTTCTTTAATCTAGTGATATAATATATACTGCGCCAGTGCCGTCCTGCCAACAGAACCGGCAGATTTATTTATAAAAATCTAATGCTACTTGCATATGGCGATGATATTGACATTATTGGCAAAACCACACGGGTAATAAGCAAGGCGTTTTCAGAGATTGAGAAGGAGTCTAAATTAAAGGGTTTTAGCGGTAAATGATGACAAGACAAGACAAGACTAGTATCCGCGGACAGATAGTCATTGCGACTTGGACAAGCTGTTACAATGGAGGAGTACAACTTTAATGTTGTGGAAGATTTCGTTTACCTCGGAACGATGATAACCAGCAAGAACAACATCAGTCTGGAAATCCGACGAAGAATCACTCTTGCGAACCGATGCTAATATGGGCTACGTAGGGAGTTCAAAAGCAAAGACCTTAAGCGAACAACAAAAATAGCCCTTTAGCCTTTTTAGACTATGGAGGCAGCAAGCAGGGAAGACCACCACTGAGATGGGAAGAACAGGTGCGGGAAGACATTGCCAAGCTTGGTGTGACCAACTGGTGGTAGCTCGCACAGAACAGAAGCGAATGGAGAGCGTTAATCGCAGATTCACAGACCGTCAAACGGTTGTAATGGCCAATAAAGAAGAAGAAGAAGAAGGATACCTATTAACTATTATCATGTTATTTTACTTGAATTCTTGCAACAAAGCTGAAACCATATTTAGCTTTATGGGAAACAGCTGTGCTGACAATGGTCCATTAACAATTCAATTTTGCGAACGTTTTTGATTTGTGATATTTCCATTCCTACTCTTAATGGGGACTTACTTACATTGTTTTTAATGTGCGAAACGGTGCTGACAATAACTAATTCTTCGCAGCAAGCATCTCTTATTTATTGTTAGTTTTGAAGTAATTTAAAAGAAATTTTGTATATAAGCTTAGTATACACCTCAACCAAGGAACTGCCAAAACAAAAATACTATAAGAGGGAATTGTTTTGTTTGTTGCATAAATTTCGGTAATACTAACTATTGATTTGGTTTGATGAAGTACGAAAAAATAGGAATCATTTTATTTAGCGCTCTTTTTGCTACTTTTGCAACTCTTGCCATTGTTTTCGGGCTTGCTTTCAGTGATAGCGAAAACTTTACCGCAGCGAAATCCATGCTTTCTTGCACTTATCACCTGCTTACTTATTTGAACAGATTAATTTGATGTCGAAGTTTTAACAATTTACTCGTCGTTACGCTCAATATGGGGACCGATATCATCCCAGACACTTCTTAGCAACACCAAATTGCTGTGAGCATTATAGCAGAGGTTCAACAATAATCGCTTATTTTAGAAAAATAATTGCCATCGTCGTTTTCATGAATTCATGTTTACAATATTTTTTGACGATAAATACAATTGATTTCGAAAATACCTAAAGACCACCGCTAAAAACACGTCAAAATTTGTTTGCTTATTTATAAATAGCCGCACTGTTACTAATGGGCACAGAGGAAAGAGAGCGATCGAGAAAGCAACAACGACACTTTTTTTCTCTTCCATATCATTTATAATATTCGATATTACACAGCCAATTTGTATGATTGTTGTTTCCGCGATCGCATTTCTCCAGTTTATCTCTTTCCCGGAATGTGAATAGAAAAGAAAGCCTAGAAAAGAAATGTTTCTGACACTCCATCATCTTGACGGCTTGGCGCCGGTACCTTGACAAGTTGCGCTGTGATCTTGACAGTGGATTGAAGAGAGGAATGAACAATTTTTATTCGCGCTATAATTTTTGATAAGTTTGCTTGTGTTTGTGCGCGATGCTTCTATCAAAATCAAAAATTTTTTGGGAATTGTTTTCTTACACCCTTCTGTTTACCGGAAATGAAAGATGCACGCGTTTTAAACGTGCATGCTGGATGGCATACCTGGATATTTTAAATCTTAAGAGATGATGTCATTCGACTATCTGGCCTTTTGCAAAGGACATTCAAACGAAAACAAAAGGAATATGAATTCTCTTAAAATTAAAGACTTGACTCACATGAATCGTTCATTTATTAGTACAAATGCTCATTTTATAAAGGTTGTCGTGACGCACTATTTTATATAGTTAAAATAGTTGAAGGAAAAAGTGAATCATTTTATTAATATTGCGCTTTTTTAGGAGCTGTTAACGCAGTTTTGAAAGAGCCTGGCTTCGGCAGCGCTATTCTCAATAAAAACTTTGAATTTAGTTCATTAACTGAATAAATGAGGTTCCAAATTGGGCCGCTTTTGTATTTTTGGTTATTTTAAACCAATAAACGTAAACGTAACCGCAACACGAAAAAGTATAAGCAGTAACCGTAAGCCTAACTGTTATTCGATTCGGTTTTAATCTCTGGCAAATGCACATCCAGTATTTTTATAGTATTTACTTAAGACCTTTTGTGGGAAGAAAAAGTCTTTAAGTTTTTAAACAATTATTTAATAATTGGCAACACTGCGTATAAGTTATTTCCAAACACTTTTTTAAAGCTCGACTTTTGTTACTGTTGCTTACTCCAAAAATAAATCAGATAGAGGGGTGAGACAATGACCTTAAAAATGTCATACTCAGAAGGTAAAATCAAAAAAAAATTTAAACATGTCCCTTAAGTTGGGATCATTTATCTAAGGACCTTTTTTTCGACCCAAAATATAAATATTATTTTAATTGATTTATCAAAAATGGTTGCTTTTAAAGGAGCTTAGCTTAGGCACAAAACTAATTCTATAAGAATTTTAGTATAACGTCTTTCAAATTCGAACTTCAGCCCAGTTTAAAGAGTATTTCAACTTCTTTAAGTCATATTTTGTACATTTATTTTTGAGGCCTTTTGAAAATTTAACAAAAAATCTGCAGTTACAGCTCCAGGGTATTCCTTGCGTGTCTGGCAAACATTTCATGCGACTTAAGTGGGCCGGGCCCAAAAAAAAACACCAAAAAAAAAAGAAAAGTAGATACGATACTCGAACATTTACTGGCAGCGCCAGTTTCTGTTGTTTTTTTGAGTTGGGGGGGGCAAAATCGAATTTATTGTTTTAATGCCATTTTCTGTCGCTGTCGAGCGCAAAAATTGGCAATTTGTTTAGAAATTAGCGCGCTCCTTTAGCATGTAAAATGAAAATCAATTTTGGTTTCCTTTCCTCTTCTTGTTGCAGACTAACAAAATGAGCTCGTCGGGTGGAGGAGGTGCTCACATCTTTCGTTCCTTGTCATCGGAGAGTCAGAAGCGGGAATGGTCGAAGCGTCTGTCATTGAGGGGCATGCGACATGGTGTGGCAACAACTGCCGGCAAGGAGGTGAGCCACCTTCTTATTGACGCCACAGACAATCATTTCTAAATACGTTTCTTACCTTTTCTTAGGAAAACAAACACAGAAAGTTCTTTAGCCGTTCGGCTTCATTAAAACAGGCGGGCAGCAGCACGCAAACCTCGATGGAATTGCATGTACCTGGTCAGTCCTCGGGCGGTGGAGCGGGCTCACCATCATCGCAACCGCAGCCAATAACACAGCCATCAACGCCCAAGAAATCCAATTGGGAGGTGATCGAACATTTCAATACGAGCGCCAAGGGAGGCAAGGCGATGGTTAGCAGCAGCCTGATTGCGGTGAGTTGGGACCGAGGATTGGCATCAATTAATTTACTCACATAATGGACAGAACTGTCGCTGGCAGGGGCGGAGGATTTAAATATTTAATTTGATTGGGTTTTAAGCAGGGGAAAGGGAAGGGGAGGGGGTGTGGCCGCATTTAAAATACAATTTCCATTTGTTACAGAAAAAAAAGTGTCTAAAAATAGAAGGTAAATAAACGAAGGAAGGAAATCTGTTTTCGCAACCTGTTTGCAGAGACAATTATTGCGCAAGAAGAGAGGGAGGGACCAACTAAACTCAGAGATAATTTTAACACAAAAATTTAAGCATAAAAATGCGTAAGGTATTCAATATTCAGTGTCTTGTGGTTGTACGCTTGAAAAATACTAAAAAATCATTTTGTTTGAAGTTTTCTTTATTAAATTGTTTGCAAATTAAAAGTTTTCTTCGATCGAAATATTCTTTTTCTTCTTTTACTTTTTCAAAAGACAACAAAGCAAAGTCAAAACTTTTATTTTCTCTCTCCGTTCACGCCACACCACAGCAATAAAAAATTGTTCTGTTAAGTGGGAAACTACTTCTTCATAATTTTTTCTTTGCTTGTTTTGTGCTGTTTGCATTGAAAACGAGTTAAATCGAATGTTGGGGCATCTGTAACTTTTTTAACTTTTTCGCTTGCATCATAAGTTTTTTGTCTTTATATAAATGTCGATTCTTAGGCAAAATATAGAAACTTTTGCTGCAGAGCAAATAGCCCAAATACCCTTCTATTCTCATAAATTTACTAAGATCATCAAGGTACACTTCCTCCAAAGCCATTTGTTTCGCTTCCCTGGAATTTTTGCTGAACTGAGTGAAGAACTTGACTAACGGTTTCATCAAGACATTTCGAACTAAGTATGCAGCGTATCAACCAACTCCGCTATTTATTATCCGATCCTAATGTTAATTTCGAAAACCACATTGGCCAAAACAATGAACACTTTTGTATTGTTTAATTGGGAAAATCATAATAGTCCCAAGGAGCTTAATACGGAAATAATGGTGAGCGCAGAACTCATTTGGCCCATTCGTATCAAAATTCATAAAAATGAAATGCAATTCTCTCAAGGTTGTTTAATTTTTTCGGGATTAATCGCCAGCAGCATTGTCCATCAAGCGCGCTTCGCTTCGCCTTCAACAGTATAGAACCAATGCACACCCACTTCCCATCCACATCACACCCACTCTCCTCTAAATTCCCGCACAGTTTCCACCTACATCCCACCTCCATACCACCCACTTCCCATCCACTTCCCTAACACTTCCCAGTGGGCATCTCGGCGGTATTTCCAACATCGGAAAATGAAAACGCAAATGAATTCTCATTTTGACCTTACAAACCGAGTTTCAAGTCAATCGCGTCCAAAATAGTATTTTTTATGCAGAATTTTCCGGGATTTTTCACGCATGGGGCGGATTTTCCGCCATTCCCTTATTCGTATTTTACCCTTACAAACGGTGTTTCAAGCCAATCGAATGAAAATTATTTTATTTCATGCTGATTTTTCAGGGAATTTTTCAACATGGGATAATCACATTTCAAATTGTTTCGTATTCTGTCCTTACAAACTGAGTTTCAAGGCAACCCCGAAACCCCTGATCAGTGGGGCAAGGCGTCGTCGACAGAAGACCGCAAAATGTTCTTGATTGCGTGTCACACTAAATTTTGAATCATTCTTGCCTTTTAAGAATTAACTTATATAAACTATCTTGAGAACTGCTGCATGGTAAGCTTTGTCGTTTTTTACTTTTTACGTGAAGCTGTACTTCTTTCTTCTCCAGCAGCTTGTTTTCTAAGACCTCTTATACGCTTTGGCGTAAATGACCATCGGGAATGAATCTGTGTTATGTGCTTCTCAATGGCTAAGAATTGATTGTCTGCGTTTGAATTGATGCATTATTCGGTTAAACTTCCGCGATTCATAGCCAGAATTGCACAAAATATCCATCCTTATTTCTTTTAAATATCTTTGGTCCAAACTCTCTCTAAAGCAATCAAAAATAACATCTTCTCGACTCGTCACATTTTTTTCATTTGGCATGCAAGTAGGCATTGGACAAAATGAGGTTGAGTCCTACAAAGGGAAATTTGGCAGAGAATTGCACATATCTGCGGTTGAGAAAAAAGAAACAGAAGGTGAATTGATAGCTCTAAAAGGAGGTAAAAGTAACAGCTCAAACAAGTCGAAACAAAATATGGTATGACTTTGCAAAGTTCAATTTTTTTTCCACATTTGTTTTTGTGAGATGAAATACGAATACCCCCTCAACTACAGGTCAAAGGCACTAAGACATAGTACATGCCACAAGGATTAGATTCCATCAAAAAATATAATCGACAAAACTTTCTGTCTTTATGATATTTGGCCATTGCAAATTTCAGCAGAAAAACATACAGTTGACATTGAACTGTCTTATGTTAGCATTACCTGACTTTAGCAGCTGCTTAGTGAGCAGAGCTCTGTTAAATCAAAATTCGAGGTATTTTGAGGCAAAAAAAAATGTAAGTTTTGAGCACTTTTGGAAAAGAGTTTTATGCCTAATAAATGGCAAAATTTCCCATAGTGCTATGTCTCGGCACACACACCCACAAAAACCAATATTGACTTGGCTTGAGAAATATTTTGTTCATTTGCTTTTTCTGAGCACCTCGGATCTAAACTTCAACGTCAAATTAGCTGTCTTCATGACAAAATCGCAATTTTTTGGAATGTTTGATCTATACTTTCAATTCTCATCTCCTATTAACTAACTAAGTATACAAACTTGACAATATTCTCAACTAACTAACTACTTTACTAACTAAAGTGATGTCTCCGATTGGCCAAATCGCAAAAGTCCACTTTTGTTATTAATTCTTTTAAAAATCCCAATCAGCACGGGAATGTTTACGATTTAGCTTCTTTTGCATATCAGCATTCGAAAACATCGTTTAGCTAAGTCTGACAAAGTGATATTTCATTCAATGTTTTTAAGCCAAGAGTTCATTTCTTCATCTAGTTGGTTAATGCATTTTCTGCTCTTTCAATTAAACTTTTTCCTATATTTGTTTATAATTACATGAAATTATTAAACGATCCGTAAACTCACAACAAGTACTTATCTTTAGTCAATTTATTTGTTCATTGAGCATAAACAAGGTAAATATTTTTCATCCCGTAAGTATGCAACGAATGATGTTACGTGCGCAACTGACACTAAACGTTCCATCCACTCACCCACACACACACATAGAGAAAGACAGCAATGGTTAGCTGCATGCGTATGTTTTGCATCCCCCGCGGCATTTTTAAGCAAATTGCCGCCTGTTTGTATGGAAAGTGTGGCCCTTTTTTTTTTCTTTTTTTGTGCTGCTAAACTTTTTCAATTGACTCTTGACAACGGAGCGCAAATATAAAACTCGCACACACACACACATGGCACATGGGTTCGCCTGTAAAGTGGCCCCTTGTGCAAGCTGGCATTTTGCATACATTCGTGTGGCAACAGGATGTTGGCAGGACATAGCTTGTTAACTGGCATTCAAGGTACTAACTTACTGTTCAAACATAACACAAATGTGAATAATTAAGGAAAAACCAAATTGAACAACTGTTTATTAAGGTTCGAATTCGCACGTGTGAATTGTACAAATTTGATTGGAAGAAAAGGCGAATCAAAGGAGTTCTATAAACAAGAAAAGGGCATGCTTATAAGTGAGTCTAGAATTAAATATTCCACTAAATATAAGAAACTTTTTAGGAATACTCTTAAAAAGATCTCATCAAAATTTTGTTGTAATTGTATTATATTAAATTATATATTACAAAAGATGAAAGTCGATAGTAAGTTGGTCTCTCCGTGGCCTCATTTATTTAGAGCAGAGGTGCCCAAAGACAACTTACGGCGGCGTAGACTCCAATACAAATGAGGATAATATTTCTGAATTAACCACAATTACAAGAAATGATGAAGTGTGTTTTTGTGCTTGTGGCTGTAAGCCTAAGTGCCTATGCGCACAGCTCTAGCTATGCGCAAAACAACACTTTTGATCTAGAGGATTAGTTCTACGGAACTTGCTCACGTGTATAGCTTTAAGTGTGACCAAGTCCAATGGATCATTTATTTTAGAAAGTTTAATCTAGAACGGAAAAAACCTCTTTCAAAGCATTTAATTTAAAATATAACTACAATCCACTTAACACCAACTATTTTCCTTCACCATTTTCCATTCCCAGGCTGGCATCACTCGCTGCAACATTGATGAATCCATCGATTCCACCAACTCCAGTTCCACCTGCCACAGTCCCATGATCTATCAACGCGATGAGGCCCAGCTGCTGCAACAGAGTGAGTAAATTGCTGAGAAATGTCTCGTTATGTGCGATTAGCTGGTAATAATGGAGTCTTCCTTGGACTTGGCTGGCAAATAAAAATGCCAACACGTATGTTCATTGGCTTTCGCATCTCAAATGTCAGGAGATGATTGTCATTGTCAAAAAGGAAGAATTTGACAAGGCTATTTCTTCGACTCGTTGGTATTTCTCTTGCACACATTCCTGTGCCTTTCATAAACGTGATGTGTGTGTGGGCTGCTTGCGGTTGCCTTGGTTGCCTTTTTGCCGATTTATTTCTACGCAAAAAAATGGCTGCTTTTGATATACGCAGATTTCTATAGAAAATTTACATAATCACGTATGGCATTTATTTATTGATGCATGCGAAAACATATTTTGTTCATGTTGTTGTTGTTTGTGGTTTTACTTGGTGGTCAACCTGGAGGGGAAGGCAGAAGCATTGGGATAGTTGAATGATTTTAATATGCCATTTAACAATACAACATTTTAGGGCTTTGTGTGTTGCATTTGAATCAATGTTGGTTGTTTTCTATTTTCTTCTTTTTTTGTATGAAATGTCAGACACAGTCATTGGTTGAGGTTGTCGTACAATGGCAAGCAAATTGAATAAATGTGTTGTATAAGAGGATAAGTTAGTGTGTGTGAGGGTGTGTGGGAGTTTAAGCTGAAGAACTTTTGGTTTTGCAATGGTAATTAATACTCAAAGATTGTGCAAAAGCAATTAGTTTATAAAATTCAATTAAATCTGTGCCTTTAGCTACACATTAGATGGTCTTGAGCTTGGAACAACAACCAAAATAGCAGAATATGTAACTAAATCAGGGTTCGGCGCGTTGCTATCTACTGTGCATACAAAATTATTCTGTGGCAGCAAAGTTGACACTCTGACAGTATAAGCTTGTCGCTGCACTGTGTTGACATGCCGCCAACCAAAATGAACTGATTGTCAGTGGCTATACATACAAAATGTAAATGTGAATTTTGCCGACCCCTGGTCCAAGTATTTTCAATACTTTGCTTCAAGTTAGAGTTTCTTTGGGCAATTCTGGAAGAATATCTACATGAAAAAAAAGAGAAAGATTAGGAAGATGGTAAGAAATTGAAAGTGATGTAGAGCTACTCAGGATCCAGGTCAAGGAATGAGGTTGCCTGAACTGTGGGGGGGCACTCGAAAAGTTGCCTGGTATGCTGAGGGCTGTGGCCATAAATAGGGCATGCATCCAGAACAGCAGAGTTGATAGTTGCTTAGGAGCTTAGATTTCCCTGATCGTAGCTGAGCCATTGAAGTCCTTGCGTTACGTGGGAGTGTAAGTTCCGAAGGGTCGATAGGGTGGAAATCTGCCCCACAGGACTACGATGGAGGTGTTTTTTTTTTTTTTTTTTTTTTGGGGGGAAAGCATTGAAAGCCTCAAAGTGTGGGACATGGAGTTCCTTACCCACTAAAACCACCCCTATTCTCCGATTCCCTCTCGCGGTACCACCGCTAAGTATTACTTCACAAGGGGGAGAAGGCATGAAAGCCTAGATCCATGACTAGGATTTGAATTTAAATTGCGCTGTCTTTCAGCGCGACGCAAGGTCTTGATGATTTCTGCGGCCGTGGTGCAAATTGCATCCCAGTTGTTTTGCGAGCTAGGAAAGATATCCATCAAGTCAACGATTGTGAATGGTTTTAGAATGCCTATACTTAGCTCTTCCCGTTCTGCAGAAAATCTCGGACAGACAAAAAAGACATGCTCTGCGTCTTCTATGGACCGTGCACAGTGTGTGCAAAACGGATCCGTCTCGTGCTTAAACCCATAGAGATAGGATTTAAAGCATCCGTGTCCCGTCAGTAGCTGCGTCAAATAGAAGTCGATTTGTCCGTGTTTTCTACCCACCCACGGCCGAATGCCCGCTATCAGTCTCTTTGTCCAGCTGCTGTTGATTGTAGACCTCCACCTCGTTTGCCTCCCGTCGCAACTCATCTGTAGGAGGGCTTCTACTTTCTGTCGCTAGTAGGTCAAGAAGGGCCATTCCAGCGAGGACGAGTGCTGCGTCCTCTGACACTGTTCGGAAACCACTTATTACTCGGAGAGCACATCTTCTGTACGCGCCTTTGCATCCACGGCTGTAGGAAGGGACCGCCATTGCAGGGGCCCATATTGGCGATGCATATAGGAGGATTGACCTGACCACATTGCAGATCAGCCATCTGCTTTGCTGCCGGTTAATGCATTTATGGCTTTAACAGCCTTCTCTTCTACGTACTCCAAGTGGCTTTTAAAGCTGAGTCTGTGGTCTAACATTACCCCCAGGTACTTGATGGCCTCTTTCGATCTTATCAGGTTGATCTCCGACTCTCACACTGGCAGTTTCTACTCGTTTCCTACTGCTTATGAGGACAGACTCGGTTTTGTGGGGAGCCAAGCTTAGCCCATTTGCGTCGAGCCATTTGGTGGCTTGTACAATGGACGTGTGTGAGTACTTTATTGCCTTTGCGCACTTCGTGACGAAGTATGGGCCATCTTTTAGGAAGTGTCGGACAGGAGTAAATTCATCGTCTAGACATGTTAAGTGAAATGCAGGCATGATTGGAGTGGCATCCGATTAGACTTTGCTGCGTGAGATGTTTGTTGGGGAGACGAACTGAGAGAACATCAGTTTCTTGTGTGAAGGTCATTGGTGCAAGCCATAACGCAGTGCGGCATTCTCCGCAAGTTAAAGATTCCGGCATTGGACCAGATGTCGTAGTTAATCATCGATCTTGCGACCGCCTTGTCGGTAGTGTTGCTAGTCTCCTTTTTCTTCCCCCATGTGCTTCCTGCTATGGCTTCCAGGACCTGCTCCTTATCATCTTGATGACTCCCCCCAAAATGAAAAGGGACTCAAACGTTACTTTAAGAATCTTTGGGTTGTAGTCAGTGGCGATTCGTTGTCCGTTGATGTGGATGTCAAGAACCAGTTTAATTTCCTTTGTTTATGTGGTGTTGTCGGAGGGTCTAAGGTTTCTGTCTTTGAAAAATCGAGCTAGGCTGGGAAGGTAAGCGCTAAGTGTAAACTTCTTATTGGAGTTTAGAACCACAACCTTTGCGCTTCCGCCACCACCACCGAATATGGGTCCTCCACAGCCATATCACGCTTAAAATGCACCTCAAGCACCGCCTCCCTATGCTTACATGAACAATCAGTCACACACAAGGACCGCCACCTGCACCACCACATCAATCTAATCCCAATGGCATTTGGCAAAGATCTTACGTTAAGCATTCTTCAAAGCTTACAACGCTCAAAGATCTTTCCAAATGTGGATAGGAGTCTAAGGGGCAGGTATAATTCAAGGCTTTGATAAATGGCTAAGCATCAGAGCCGTGTTAAAAAATAGGAACCAGGTATGGAAAGGCTATGTCTGTCGTTGCCGCGGGTCTTAAGTATCATTAGTTCTTTGGAAATGGGTAATGGTTGGTTATTGGCAGGGGACGAACACATTACGCTATTCACACCGACACGAGCCGGCTTGTGCCTAGCAAGCTTTTCAGTGCGTAGCCAGCTGTTTATGAACCATGCTAGAGCTGGCTGTCGCCACACATTTGTTGAAACACCCTGACTTAAGTCATCTTGAGGAGTCAACAAAAAAAGCCAGGTCCTCTAGGGACTGATTTGCTAGCCTTACACTTAGCACTAAGAAGTGCAGGGCTGTCTAGGAAAAGAAGGACTGGGTGGACTTTTTGTGGCTTTCTTAATTCCATTCTTGTCACATTAAAAATTTCTATATACATTCAAGCACTTTGGAACATGATACTGAAAGTTAGATAGAAACATTTAAACCCTGCGGGATGCCCGGAAGGTATGGCTTCGCAGATTTGATGACCCGTTAACTGAGTGGTTCTACCAAGCACATTAGTGTTGAGTAAAGGTTGTTCTTTTCGCTGAACATGTTCACTTGTTCTTTTTTTCTAAGTGAGTCAACTCACTCAAATCGCTCACTTGTTCTCTTGTTCAATTGTTCTTGTTCACTTGCTCTTGTCCTGTTGTTCTTGTCTTCTCAACGAGGGTGAGAGAGTGTGGGAGAGAGATGTGTGTGTATTGCTGTTTGGAACCCGATCATCATGCAGATGCCAAGCTCAGTTTGCTCGTCGCGTATTTTTGGCAACATGTAGGGCTGGCTTAAACACAAAGCTTGCAATCCTTTGTTGGCTTATAAGACCGAATTGCTCGACATTTTCCACAAGGGCAGAATTGTCGTTGTTGTTCTGCCGGACAACTGGGTCCACTGCTGCAATATTTACACTTCGCCGTTTTATTATCCAACTCGGTGAAATGGTTCCAAATATAGCTTTGCTTTCTGATTAAAAACATTCTGACTAATAAAAGCGGACGTGATTGCTACACTTAAAGGTTGGTTAGTACGGAGATGCCATGAATTGAGAACAAACAGTGAACTAATTCAACAGTCAGGTCACACTGAACAGTTCATTGAACTAGATACTAAACAGCACACAGAGCAACACACAGAGGAAGACAAAACTGAACAGCTCACAGAGCAAGAGACAGACCGAACAGCTCACAAAGCACGGGAGAGACTGAAGAGTTAACAGAGCAAGACGAACAACGCTCTGAGCAAAAGAACAACAGAGCAAGAACAGAACAAGAGAACCACTCAAAAACAACTCAGAGCAAGACAGTGAACAAGATAGACTGAACAAGACTCGCTGAACAAAAATGAACAATTGAAGAAGAACATGTTCGCTGGCTCAGTTTAAAGAACAACTCAATTTTGTTCACTCACTCATGAGCAACCCAACACTAATGCACATCCAGTCTCCGAAGCTTATACATAACGGTAGCTGCGAATTGACGAATAGCCTTCCATTTTTACGTCGAATTCAGAATGTAAGGGACTAAATTACTTTCGGCTACTTTCAGCCTAAAAGCTTTTACACTTGAGCAAGATTTGCCTGACGTCCTCCACAGGGCCTTCTTCGCAGAATGTGTACTCCTCGCTGATATCATGGACGACTCTTTTCAGCTAGCTTCAAACAGCGGTGCCGTGAAAGTTTAATTTACCAAGGGCCCAGTCAGAAAGTTCTTGGAAAAGGCTTTATATTATCCGGCTGGAAATTATTTGGGGTTCACCGTTAATTCCCCTGAAGCACTGATGGCGCCCGAGCAGGGACTTTTTGTAAAAGGTTCAATATTATTCGGTTTTAATTCTCCTGATGCACTACTGGGTTGGAGCTCATCTTTAAATTACCTTAAGATATTGCTGGGCTGAAGCACATGTTTAGTGCACCCAGTGGATGGGCTGATCGGCAAGTGCGGCTGTTAACTTGAATTGAGCCACGCAATCGTAAAGCCCTGTTCCCCTCATTTGCCTTTGTGGGCAGCGTGCTGAGTGGAATCATCCCTGCCTTTATACGCTAAGCCATTAGTGGATACGCTCATTGCCAGCATTGCACGCCACACCGTTTCTTCGAAGCACTTTGCTTACAGCAACAAAGCCTTATAAGTGCGCTCTTGAAGGGAGAGAAAGGCAGAGGACCTCGTTGTACATGGCGTTCCATAAAACAGGTCCCAGCGCGGTGGCTTGTGAAACGCCTGCAGACGCCTATTGGGTTTTATTTCCTGCTGCCGTGAAATACTTAATATCTCTGCCACTGAAGTATGATCTAATTATTGACTGAAGGTAACACGGAACACAGTTCCAAATAAGAGATATGTCGGAGTAGATACCAACGCTTGTCCTTTCTTTCGTTGTCTCGAAACGCCTGTGTAAATCAGCGAATGAAAAACTGTTTGCTCTCTCGGCACAAACTTGGTATACGTTCGACTCGTGTCGGTGTGAAGAGCAAAATGTGTTTGGTAAGCTTCTTTAGGTAGTTTCTTGCTTTCTCTTCGGGAACCAGATTCTAAAGTCATTAAATTTCCCTAATAAAAGAAAGGCGCAGTAAGACTCCGAGTACTAAAACTTTCTAAAGGAACTACTTCCGGCAAAGGGAAGCGAGTACCTTTGCCGGAAGTAGTTCCTTTAGAAAGTTTTAGTACTCGGAGTCTTACTGAGCCTCTCTTTGTTGCCTACTAGTCGCTGTCCTGTCTATTCAAACGATCCTTGTAATTCTCTTCATACGCTTGACCATTTGCCATTTTAAACTCATTTGTCCAGTATAATTGCAGTTGGCAATAAATTTTCACCAGCAATTCTCGCCACAGCATAATTAATTTTCTGGTTTTATCTGTTCGTTACACAAATTTGCATTTGTTGTTGACTATTTCGCAAAATTGAATCTAAATTTGCTTTTAGCTGAAGCTGGCAATGTGGAGGCGGCATTGAATCCAAGCAGCACGAACTCAACTCAAGCAGCAGCAGGAGCAGGAGCCGTAAGTCCAAGTCTTTCCTTTTGGTTTCGCTTGAATCGCATCATTTTGCGTCTCTGTTCGACGCATCAGTTTAAGAATCTGCAGGTAAGTAGCTTAGCATGGGAAATCCTTTTGAAACTACTTTCAACTTTGTCGAAAAACTTTCTTTCTCTTCGCTTAAGGTGGAAATGCTGTATCAACGTTATTTTTTGCGTATGAATCAAAGTAATACCACGCATATTTTGGCCCTGCTCTTGACTCTCATTTTGGCGTTGTCCTGCACGCACATAGCTTTTACCACAATGCAACTACGCAGGAGTCTCTCATTTTCATCTACCATCAAAATGGAAAGCCTCTTTCTGGACACAAATGCCACAGCCGGAGCCAGCAACTTAACAGCAGCAACAACAACAACAACAACAATTGCCCCCCAAATTGCCAATGGCAGGGATTTAAATTCCGTATCCTTGTATGAGTCCAACCGCGACGACGACCTTGTTGATTTTGATGTGGATGATAATGTTACGAGAAGGCAGAAGCGCAAACATTATCGACGCCTGCACAAGCATCGCTACAAGCCACATCAACAGCATCGCACCAGGTGAGGCTGAGGGGAGGGAGAGGGGCAGGGACAGGGAGTATAATTTAGTGGGCCTGGCATTTTGACAGGCCACAGTTGGGCTGACCGGAAGGTGACTTCAGTTTTACGCTTCTGATAGACATTTGAGGTTTTGGCGCTTGAAATTCAATCAGACCAACTTGCCCATAAAAGTATGCTACGGTTTTCAGCTCTTGGATTGAAATAAGCAGGATGAAGGTAGACAACTTTTCAAGGCTTAAATTCAATTTAAGCCATAGAAAGGCCAACTTCAAAAAGCAAAGTGTGTGTGTGTTTGTGATTTAAAGAAAAGCTGGAATTTATGTTAAGTGCGTTTACATAATTTTTAAATGTGTTTTCAAACAGAAAATTCCTGGCAAATTCTTGTTGCGTTTGAAGTTAAAGTTCTGCTTGTTTGAGCAACAAACTGTTTTAGTGAGTACAGAATGGTATATTATGTGCCCACCTTCTGGATGCAATATACTTGTATCAAAGTGTACGGTACGGTGTAGCCTTCAATTGCTACTTTGTTTTTTTTTCCAACTCTACGGTATCCATGGACAAAAGTCACAAGGCGCTAAGTCAGGCGAAAACGTGATTGCGGTCAACGATTAAGAATTACTGTTTCTGTTTTTCCTTAAATTTGTAATTTTTGTCACCAATCGAGACTTCACATTTTTGAGGCCCCAAATAGCCTGCTGAGCTGGATCTATACAAGGGGACAACCCGCTGACTAACAAGTGAACAGCCTAGGGCTACTGCTCACCCCGTGTTACCGATCCAAGCCCCAATAAAATTTTCCAAATTTCCATATGAGCGCCAACATTTTTATTTGCCTCTTTGGATTGTTGGAGCTGCACTTGGCGCCACAACGAAAGACCCTCTCCAGACGCAACACGAAACTGGTGGACTGCAAGATCAGTGTAATTCTGTGGTTATTTGGCTTGGACATGCTTTTTGCAGATCTTTCTGGTCTGTGGACTGCTGCAGGAGGCTGTCCATTTCGACTGCTTTAAAATTATTTTTAGCGCAACTTATTCTTCCTCATGAAAGCGCTTCAATCGATTTTTACGATAACCTTTCATTTCGGACATTTTTGTCGCTTCTGACCGTCAAAATAAATAAATTGAATTACATTGGGAGCCCAAACAAAGCTCGAACAGCTGTTCATACCATTCACAAATTCATAGTTCGACGTTCGAGTTCGATGCTCGTGTGAACTTTTCGTTCGTCTGCGTACACACCGTAAAACGTTTGACGTCCAACCTTTTGCAGTGGTTTTATTGGGTCGTTCACACAGTTAACAGCTGAACTTATTGAAATTTTTCGCAGCAACATTTGTGAGTGTCGTTAATACTCACGAGGATTTGATGTGAAACATTAAACCTGGTTTAAGAGCTTTTTTTTTTCAAATCACAAGCTAACTCAATGCTTTATAAATCAGCAAGGTCACTTTTTTAAAAGAAGACGAACTAACATGGGGTAGATATACCAGTGTTCTTTCATTTTCTCAGGAGTTCTTGTTTATTGTACGTAGATACCACCAAGGTGAGATCCACGATCCCACCCAGATTCCGCCCAGATATCACTCAGATCCCACCCAGACTCCACGCAGATTCCACACCGATTATACTTAGATCCCTCCCTGAACCCACCCAGATCCCACTCATAACCTACCCAGATCCAACTTAAGTAGATCCCAACCAGATCTCACACAGATTCAGCCCTGATTTCACTTAGATCCCGGTCAGATCATACCCAGATCCCACCCAGATCCCACCCAGATACCACCTAGATTCTACCCTGATCTCATCCAGCTCCCACTTAGATCCCAACCAAATCCCGCCCAGATACTACCCAGATTTCACCCATGTATTGCACAGATCCCTCCTAGATCCCACCAAGATAACCCCTTCCAGATCCCTACCAGATCCCATTTAAATCCTACCAAACAATATCCCACTTAGAGCCCAAACAGAACGCATTCAGAAATTACCCAGATCCCACCCGATTACCGCCCAGAACCCATCCAGTTCCCATTTAGATCCCAACCAAATCGCATCCAGATTTTACCCAGATCCCACTTAGTTCCCGCCCAGATACTACCCAGATAACACCCAGATCTGGCCCAGATCTTACCCAGATTCAAATAGCTAGATTCCCAGATCCCACCCTGATCCTAACCAGATCCCAGGCAAATCGCTCCCAAATACCACCAGATCTCACCAGGATCCCACGCAGATATTTCCCAGAAACCACCTGGAGGGACACTTTTAGAACCTTTCCTACCTCTTCGCTTCCCCTCTCTGGCCGTCCTGTTATGTGTGTGTGTGTTTGCCGGGACATCCCACAAAACAACAACACAAAATATGAATGATGTCAGCGTCACGTGACGCTGAAATCAAATTTTACTCCTACTAAAATAGTCCATACCGAAATTAAAGATGTTTCACATAAAACAAAATAATTAAAAATTTTTGGAGTAGTTTTTGTTTGGAGCCCTATCGAAGATGAAAGATCAAAAACAGTATTTTAGGCATATTTTACAGTTTTATTATCAAAAGGGTAAAAATGCAGATCAGGCAAGTAGAAAATTATGTTATGTGTACGAAGAAGATGTGTTGACCGAACGCCAATGCCAAAATTGGTTTGCAAAATTTCGTTCAAGCAATTTCGTTAACGTCCTGGAAGGCCTCTTGTTGCCGATGTGGATAAAATAAAGTCGTTGGTCGAGGTGACGTATTTTGTTGTGGTGAGGGGCCATAATTTTTTTCAACTCTCTCTTTTTGCTCTCTAAGACAGATGACAATTAATAAGGCCGTGCTCAGTAAGTTACCTTTATAGTAAAATCACCTCGCTTTATTTGACTACGACTAAAACGACTCGAAATGTGCAACATAAAATAAATTTACGGCCGTCCGCTTACATCTGATAACGACAGACTGCTCATGCGCTCTCTCTCAATCTCTCTTTGTGAGAGCGTGTCCAACGCTATTCGCTTAAAGTTCTCATCCACTTACGAATTTAGCTAGGTTCTGAGAGCAAAATTTTTCGAAATTCAAGTACGAATAAATTTTTTTCCAAGAGCGTTCCTACGGAAATTTTTCGTTCGAGATTTCTCTTAGTGCGGGTTCAACAAGCTGACACGCCAAAAGCTTTTTTAGCTTGAATGGGATGTGCTACCACACTTACCATATTCTCCAGACTTGGCACCTTCAGACTGTTACTTGTTCCGGTCTCTGCAAAATAATGTTTTTTGATCGGAGAACCTTCACTTCGAATCTAAACGTCAAAATCCACTTCGACCAATAAGTACAAATACAAAGAGGTATAGAGAATATATAATTTCATAAAATGTTTCAAAATTACTCAGTGAACGACCCAATACAACGTTTCATTTTATATGAAGTTTTTCATTAGCGCTTTTTTTACGACTACGTACCGTCCTTTAGAATGGGTCAATTATTTTTTTTTACTCCATGGGCTCATCGCAATTCTAGCATTAAGGACCACAAGTATTTTTTCCCAAGGAGTCATACCTCTAGAAGAGGATTTGTGGAATAACTTGTGGGTTATTTAATGCACGTTATCCAAATAGATCTAAACTAAATAATTTACCACACAGATTAGTATTTAGTTCTATTTACTGGGCAGCGTGCTGTCGGTAAGAATGACTGTAACACTATGACAATGAGATAGGAGTGTGGCGGTGTCGTCAGAAATTCACCATGGGAAACATGATTCATTCAGAATTTGCATTGTTATACATTTCCAATAATTTCCATAGTATTATTATTTATGTCACAGCAAGATGGATAGTTTTGCCAACTATTTACATACTTAAGCACATATGTAACAACTTGCCTCAAATTGATATGCGAATGAAATTGATTTCGATTCGTTGCAGGTACAGAATTCGAGCAAAACGTAGCAACAGTCCGGATATGGAGGACGTGGAGGAGGCCCAACTGATTGTTGACATGGCCCAGACCTACACGGACAATGTTTACATTGCCGATGCTGCTGCTGCTGATGGCATTAAACGCATTACGTATACGCCGCGTGTTCTCATCAACTACAATGAAAATGCTCACGGTGAGTCCAGCAGCAGCAGCAGCAGTGGCAACACCTCAGTCATCGCCATCGATGATGTTGACGATGATGATGACACTTCATTGAATTACTTGCCCATTCTCCACTCGGTGATTACGCAAATTGATGAGTCAGTGCTGATTTTTCTCATTGTTATGCTAATCTGTGGCATTGTCTATGCATGTGAGTTACCTAAATCTTGCTTTTTCGGTTAATTTTAATGAATTTCCTTTTGCCAATCAGTTCTGCTCTGCATTCTCTCCAAGCCGGCCATGAACGAAATATTCCTCGTGCTTGTCTCCTATGTCATTGTGGGCACATTCCTGGCCCTGGAAATTGCCGTCAGCTATGCCATGCAGCCCAGGTTGGTATTTGGTATTGGTAGGAAGGCTGTTCTGCAGCTGCTGCTTGGCAACAGAGACAGAGAAATTAATCATTTACGGCTCGCTAATTGCTGCCAAGACCCAAACTAGGCAAAATGCCAAAACAAAGCAAACGAAACATCTGTCGGGGCCAGAAAAAAAGGGGAAAATATTACACTCTTTATGCTTCTTCTTGTTTTTTTTAGCAAATCCTTCAATGGCAGCGCCTGCTGCATTGTCCTTATCTATATGACATACACCATGTTGCCACTTCGTTTACGTGAGGCGCTGATCGGTGGCATCTTGTTGAGTGCTGCTCACTTGTACATCTGTCTGAGGTACCTGACAAGGGAGGAAGCAGACGTGAACACTGCCCACTGGGAGGAGGTAAGTGAGAGAACAAAACGAGTCAAACATGAAGGACACAAAAAGGAGCAAACAATCATTTGTTCCTTTTTTTATATGCTGTGAATTTTTTTTCCTAAACGAGCTAAAATCAATTGAATTTTGAGGGCCAAAAAATTTAATGGGTTCTTAACCGATTTGGAAGGTTTTCAGTTTTTTATTTAGTAGGAACAATTTTTGGAACATTCTTGAAGACGTTTTTAAACTAGTGTGTGGACGTGTGAGTGTAAGATTTCGCCCATCTAGGGGGACTATCGACTGGGAATTTGAGATGGAAGAGTTTTAGCCAGAACACGATATTTATATGGGAGCTATAAGTTATAGCCCTTGCTACACAATGAAAAATATCATGATACCCTTCAAAGTATGCTAAGAAAAAAATTTTTTTAAATAGATATTTTAAAAAGGAAGTCACAGAAATCGTCAAATGCCTGAAAAACTCCAAAGCCCCTGGTAAGGATTTGCTAGATAATAGGACTTAAAGATTCTGCCAACCAAGGCGCGGCTTTTTATGGTGCTGCTGCACAACGCAATACTGAGAATTGGTAATTTTCCAGAGCCATGAAGAAAAAGCTCAGATCATTATGATCCACTGACCTGCAAAGTCCCAAACTTGCAGACCGATAAGTCTGCTCCCCTTAATGTCCAACATTTTTGACATTGCAGGTAAATAGGACTAAAAATGCAATCCCACCCTTCCAGTTCGATTTTCGAAGAAGTCATGGAGCCCCGGAGTAGCCCAATAGAGATTTGAACTTAGTACTGAAAGGATTTGAAGCAAAGGACTAAACAGTTGCTGTGTTTCTTGATGTGACACAAGCATTCGACAAAGTTTGACGTTTACAAAATAAAGTTGATGGTCAGAAAATTTAATAAAGTTTTCAGAATTGTATGAACTGTCTAAGAAGTGGCTAAGAATTTAGTAAGACGGAAAGATATTATGATTCTAAGAAGAAATCATTAATTTACCTTCTTTGTAACTAATTTTTTTTTTATTATCTATTATTTTAATCATTTCATCCATACAAACTTGTACACGCTAATAAAATGTATACTTTATACACACAAACATGTGTATAGCTTGCTTACCCACTTTATTTGGACTTGCTTTTTCCGTTAATTTTACCGGTATACCGAAATAAAAATCTAGGTACCGATATGGAACCGAATACCGAAATAAAATAGAACCAAAACTGAACATTTTGCCGAACCAAAGTTCGATTCTGTTTGATAAAAATGAGCGAATATCGCGAGTTGGTGGATCTTTTGATCTTCACTATTTATATATGTTTTTATCCAATCTCATGATTTTCTGAATTTTTACGAAAATTTAGTACTTTCCGCCCATTTTGTAAAACTTGTAATCTTTATCTTTCGTATATTTACCTGCCTTATGATTAGACAGCGGATTTGGCATATTTGCATATTTTGAACCGCATGTCCGATTTAAATTCTGATTGCACACATCTTATTTTTATTGAAATATGATCTAAGTCCGCTAAAAACATTTATGCATAAATTGCATATTAGCATATAAAAATATGCAAATATGCAAAATATGCAAAATCCTAATTTATATGAAATTACATATTTCAGATAAATTATCATCCTGCTAGGCTATGGTTATTAAAAGTCAACAACTGAAAATGAGTGGTAAAAATCACGTTTGATTTAAAAACGGCTAAAAGATTTGCCATCAAACTGTTTTGAAATAAATATTTCCATATGAGGTACACACCCTTAAGAATTTTTAACACAAAAAGAAGCTTTTAAAAATTTTTTTTCCGAACCCACGCGAGTTTTTGGTCTGTAGGATCTATCTTCTATTAGCAGTCGGCTTACACGTCTTCGTGTCAATCTAAACTCATATTAAAATTAATCAAATGTTCTTTTAGGCGATCGACAATCACTTCCTTTTTACCCGTCTTTAGTTGCCAACTATTAAATCCTTTTGATAGTCTATCGATCTTGATCCACATTATATATGAAATTCCGCGACGATCGTAGTATCGGATGAACAAACATTTACGCGTCTACAATCGCCATCTATCAAATCTTGATAATTCCCGAAACCTCAAATAATAATTTTGGGCAGTACGTCTAACACTTTCTATATTTAGTCGTCTATTAAGACTTCAAAATTATCTTTGGTCGTATGAAAAATTCGCTAATGTTGCGATTCCTTGACCCGTTCCATCTTCACCTCCTATTTACCCGTCTACATTGCCATCCATTGAATCTTCTTAATAATCTTAGGTCATAAAAAAAATTGGCAAATTTTGGACCATTCAATTTACGCCTCTTATTTGTTTAAGCCTGCGCTTTCGGACTGAACCTCTTGTATACGCGTCTTTAATATAATATTTATCCAATCTTCATGATTATCTTAGGTCCTTTATTTTTTTTGACCCTTTGATCTACTCCTCCTTTTTACTTACCGGCTTACGCTTTTTTATGATAACCTAAACTCAAATGTGAATTTATGTTATTTCGCGATCTTTATCATTTGTTCCTTTACTGTATTTACTCGTGCACTCTTGCCGTCTATTAAATCTTCATAATAATCTTAGGTTTTATGAAAAATTAAAAAATTTCTCTATATTTTAGAACGTTTACTGTACACCTAGCATTTACTCATGGATTAAAGAGGGTATACTAAAGTCGTGCAAATGTATGTAACAGGGAGAAGGAATCATTTCCGACCATATAAAGTATATATATTCTTGATCAGCATCAAAAGCCGAGTCGATATAGACATGTCCGTCTGTCCGTCCGTCTGTCTGTCTGTATGAACACCTAGATCTCAGAGATGGTAAGAGGTAGAGGTTTGACAAGTATGGGACAAATGCTTCTTTTATCTGCACGCAGATCAAGTTTGCTTCAAATTTTGGCCACGCCCCCTCCCGCCCCCGCAATTCGGAAAAAGCGTTATATCTCCTACAGTTTTGAATGTAGGCGATTCGTACCTTCTAGAGATAGTTAGTAATTATAAAAATGAATCGATTTGCCAAAGAAATGATAAAAATCAGATGAACGGTTCTCAAGTTATGAGCAAAAATGTGAAAAATAGCCGAGTTAAAAAAGTGTTGCATACTTTTTATATGTTCACCCTAAGGAACGCAGGAACACTGTTAAAAATGGTTTTTCATGAGTAACGGGTATATCGAAGTCGGTTAGAGTCGACTTTAACTTGCGCTCTCGTTTTTTTTTAGAAATTTGTGGATCTCCACTCAACCCCTATTGGACTAGGAATTTGAAGACCAAAATCCCCATTCAATCTATTTGCTTGCTTTCCATTTCATGTTTAGTGGAAAATCAAGCATATCATCATTGTTCATCAACAGGTTCTGAATTCTCCCAACGCCACAAATGCAAATTAATTTAGCAAACAATGGCCATGGAGCAGGGGTACGGGCGGGGGGCAGGAGGCAGATGGATAGGTGGATGGGCGTCCGTTTGGCTTTAATTGAGCGAGGGGCGGGAACAATCGCTGGACACAGCTGGCGGCACGTGTCGCAACGCCTAGCCGGAGGAAGACATAAATAAATGAAATTAAATTGCCGCAAAATTGAATGAAATCGAGCTTGAGTCCTGGCTCCCGGCTCTCGGCTCCCACTCGGAGTCACAACTGGCGTTTTATTGTATTTATGCCTTAATATCGTTAATTCGTTCCATTAAATATATATTTCCTCTGTTTTGCAGCTGCTCGGCACGTGCGTGGCTCTGTTGTTGGCCAACATCACGGGCGTCTACACGCATTGGCCCAAGGAGAAGGCTCAGCGGAAGGCGTTCATAGAGACGCGTCAGTGCATTGAGGCGAGATTAAGGACACAGCGAGAGAATCAACAGCAGGTGAGCGAGCCTAAGGTGTCATGTGTGTGTGCGTGTGTGTGTGTGTGTGGACAAACAAACAAATTTCCCAATTCACTCACCAGCAGCAAATGTGCATCAAAGGCAGCGAAAGCAAAAGCCAGCCAGGCAAATGGCAAATGAAGAGGACTTGTTGCCGCCTTTTGATGGCTGTGACAAGCACAAAGTAGCTGCCACGCCAGGACGGAAGGAAGCACGCCCACGCTATTTTCATAATTTGACTGGGTTCGCCTTCTTAGATGTTAGTCAGAGGCTGAGACATAGACAAACGGGCGGACTTAAAGACGTGACGTGAAATTGTTATTCTAAAATGGAAACATTTAAATTTATCCATCTCAAGAGTTAAAGGAAAACAAATGAAACTCGCACTCTTCATACAAATTAATTCGCAAATGAACAAACATTTCTAAGAGCTCTATCAAAATAAATGTTTCTTAGGCGTCCTGAGCTGGAGCAGAATTTATTAACTTTGACCGACTTTATAACATTTTAAATTTATTGAAAGTTGAAGCATATTCTTCCAGAACTATTTCTCAAGCAAAGAAGAACTAGATCTTTGTGTGGTTCTATTTGAAATGTTGTCGCAAACTTGTTTGTTTTTTCCACAAAAAACTCATCTCATGTAATAAGTTTAGTTTCCATATAGTTCATACGCAGAAAGCGAAAAAAATTTATTTGATCTTCGAATTGTATTTCAAGTACGAATCGTACTTGATTCTAGTACGGATTCTACTTGAGAACGAAAACCTTCTGATTTGAGATTGGATTCTGTACTTACAGAATTCTCGTGTGAAAATGAAAAGAAGCCGAGTGCAAGTTATAAACTGACAATCGCTCTTACTAACACATCTAGGCCAAACGGGTACATACACATACACAACTTTTTCTCTTATCTTAGGGGTTTTTTTTTACACATATATTACCTTGAAATTCTCTACCAGTTGAAGCACTTTCACTACTGTTGAATTGCAGTGGATAGGCCAAGACAGCGAGCAGCCTTCATTATGGTGCTGTTTGACCTCTAATGTTCTCGAGCCAACTAGAAAATACTACACTTAAGAAAAAATTTTCTGAATCTGAAAAGTTAATTTTTGAGAAATTGCTTTTTAAAATATAGAAAAATCCATCTGTTTTCTGTATTGCAGTGTGAGTTTGCTTTATTGCCTTTTCTAATTTTAGGCAAATTTTGCCTTTGATTTCAGAAATTAGTTTAAAAAATTTTAGTATATTTTAAATTAAAATTAAGAAAATGTACCCTAATTTAAGAAAGCTTTCAAACATACTTTCTCCTTGTTTAAACTGTTTTCAAAATTGCTTTGTGTTATGCTGTGCCTTGGTTTTAACGGCACCTTCTCGCGGTCCAGTATTAACCGTCTTTCCCATTGCCCGTTGGTAGCAGAAGTCTCTAGCCAAAAGTCTCTTCCCGGCGGCTAATAGGATTGCTAAGAGCAACGCAGAGTCCTCGGATTTGGTACGGAAAGCGCACAACACTCTAAGTCCGCACCTGCAGTAAGCAAATTTGCAGTTTCTGCCCTAAGGGTGCACGCACACATGCAGCTGAAAGATGAACTGACGGCAAAACTAAAGGCTGATCTGGACAAATATAGAAGCCCCGTGCACGCTGGTGTGAAAATTCAGTCGTAAGATCACCCCTGCAGAATCAATCAAGCATGTTTCTTTATTTCGCCTAAGATATCATGGTCAGCCGTCAGTTCATCTTTCAGTTGCATGTGTGCTTGCGCTCTAAGTGATTACCTTCTTTGCTGGTGCCCATATCAGTGCATCGGAAAGTACGGTCGACTTTACCAAATACCTGTTTCGCTGACGGGTTTCGCCAATATTCGACATCATTCCCGCTAACACGATTGAAGTCAGCGCCGACATACTCAAAATGTTAGTCGAAGGTTAGCCTTAGGCCCAGGTTCCTAATGGCAGGCTTCTACCTAATCAAGCTGCTTCGAACTTTAATGGTGGCTGATTCCACTTTTTTCCTGCTACTGACCAGCACCGTTTCCATCTAGTACGCTGTCAAACTCAGTCCGCTATCTCCGACCCAAGAGATCACGCACACAGATGGGCACTTTTGTGCTGGCTTCAGCGTCAGCGAATCCCACACAGAGGGAAAATACCAAGAACATTGAACTCGAGATGAGCAAAAACATTATCAAGAACAGTGCATGAACAGTTTTTCTAACTTCAAGAACAATTTTTTGAAAACGACAAAGTTTTTTGGAAAAACACAAAAAAAATGTTCGGGCTTGACTGGAAATTGGTACCTGGTAGTTTATGCACTTAGCGTATGAAAAATTCAGCCGTTGCACACTTTTGCAGATTTTGAAGTCTCGCTTTTCTTGTAACTCTCTCTGCCGAGAATCGGTTTTGGTGTTGTAGAAAGCTAATATTTTTGGCTTTACTCATTTCAGTCTTCAAGTATTTTGACCACATCTTGTTCTTTTTTTTTAAGTTGAAGACAACTTATGGTCTTGACAGGTTTTTTCCCTCTGTGCACTATTGTAGCATTGAAATATGACATGGCATTTCTTCTGCTGTTTGTCTTGACATGTAGAAAACTATCTTTTGAAGGGATTAAATTTGAAGAAAAATTGTGCTGCTACTTGGACTTGATCCCAGGCCTCGATGTTTTTTAAGCGAATGTCATGTCCATTCGACCACAGCCCTCTTTGCTTGCAAACTACTTACAATTTTAAGTAGAATTTTGACGCCAGGTTTTGTTGACTGCTAATAGTCGAGTGGGCTTAGGGATCATCCGTGTAATAAGTCTTCTAGTTCAAGTCCCAGTAATGTAACTAAAAACATAAATTTTAATGGTATGTTAAAATTAATAACAGTTAAGAAAAATGTCTGTGGTGTGGTCGGTATTATCATTTTTGATTTAGTTCATGCAACAGTAAAATTCACTTCAGGACTAGTTCACTCTTTAGATTTATTAGTTAAAATATAAGGACAAATGTAAGAAAAACTCGCTTCAAGAATTGAAATTCGAATAAAAACTGTTCATCCCTCTCTTCCATCTACTGTCAAGACATAGGACAACTTTTTAAATTACCGGCACCAAGCTTGGTTCACATTCAGTAGACGAGAATAAGGCTGCCAACACAATGAGACCGTGTACAATGTACATGATACACGAGAAATGATAACCTAGTAGGCCTGGATTTGAACATGAATCTACTATGAATTTTTGAAAATATTTGCTTATGCTTACGATTTCATTCGAACAAATTGGCAGTGGATTAACAAATATAAAGAAAGATGAGGAAGGTAAAGATTTTGGTTAGCTGCTTTATTTCTCTCCATTAGCATTTTTTGGTAGTTTTTGTAAATAAATACGAGTTTTAATCGAGAACACTAACTGACTAGTAAATTAAAATCTAAAATAAACCCGTTCATTTGTTTTTGTTTCGGTACTGGTTATAATATATTATATAAAGATTACAGAAATGTTTTAAAGGTTGTAAGAAAATTAACTTTTCGGTTGCAAATTTTAAAGCGTTTTCAGCGGTTAAAGATTTCGGTTTCGGATGGATAGTACACATTAAATTTGGACCCTAAATCACAAATTTTTTGTGGAAGTGGAATTAAGAACATGACTGTATTTCTAAATTGATTTCGTACTAAATGAACTAGTTCACTTATTGTTTTATGGTTCCCACTCAAATACTGTTTGGGTTTCACTCCATTTTCACCCAATTTATTACCCTTTCTATAAGTGTTTGTGTGTGTGTGTTTCTGTTTAATTTATTTGCCAATCTTATTGCTCTTTGAACTTCGGTTCTTTTTTTGGCAGGAACGTTTGCTACTCTCCGTGCTGCCACGTCATGTTGCCATGGAGATGAAGGACGACATTGCTGGCCAGCCACGTGACACACAGTTTCATAAGATTTACATACAACGCCACGAGAATGTCAGGTGGGTGCAAGTGTGAATTTATTTGCATGCAAAGTCAATAAATTGTTCAACTGAGAGTCGCTGAATTGTGTGTCTGAGTGTGTAACGCGAGCAATGAATTTTAATGCAAAAGCAAAGGGACTGCACAGCACTTTCCACGCACAAACACACACATTCAACACAGTTAGCGAAGCATAATAAAGCATACTTTGGGGCGCACCTGTTTGCTTCGCCCTTTAAGCTAACAAAGAATTGTGCCATGTTTTTGGAAAAGCAGGGGTAAAGGGTACGAATCCGTTCATCCGCATCTACCTGTTTCAAAATTTTGTATAAAATTACCCACTGAGCCGCCTAAGCCCTTCTCCGTAACGAGTCGTAAAATCAGCTAAAACAACATCAAACTGAAAGCCATTGCCAAAGTGACGCTGTCGTCGTTGCCTAAGCAAAAAGGATTTGTCATCATTATGTAAACGAGTACAAATCAGCCACACATCTGTATACCCAAAAAAAAAAGATATAAAGAAAAAGTTAAATTTGTTACTTTAATGTCTATTTTGCACACCTTTCCTTCCCCTTCTCTTGCAGCATACTTTTTGCGGACATTTGCGGTTTCACCAGCCTCTCGGATCAATGCACAGCCGAGGAATTGGTGCGTCTGCTGAATGAACTCTTTGCCCGGTGAGTAAAACCTCCTCCCGCCAGTTGCCCGTTGAGTGGCATAATTAATGAAAATTTGTCCCGTCTGTGGGGCAACAGAAAAACAGACAGACTTGACCTGAGGCCGAATTAATTGCAAAATACCCGAAGAGCAATGGGAATTTTGTTTTTTTTTTTTTATTGGTATCGCTGTTTGCTTCTGGGTATTGACTGGCCAGCAGCCGCTTAGACTCGTTAGCAACTATGGCAACAACAGCAACCAAAAAGAGAAGAAAAGAAAGAAAACAGAAATCATTTCAGGCCAAAAGGCTTGTACGTTAAATTTGTTTGTTTTGCACTCTTTGGGTCAGCAGTTTAGGGGTCTGCTGTGTTCTTTCGATATCTAACACAGTAAAAGTATGAAAAGTGTTGAAACCAAACAAAGACCAAGATAATCATTTTATTTAGTTGAAAAAGTTAACCAAATTTGTTGTAAATAAAGAAATTTTAGAGCTAGTTTTCCCCAGGGATTTGAAACCCAACGCCAAGCTTCAGTATTCAACCCAAGGTTTGAGTGAAAGTAATTTTTGATGAAAAGTAACAAATCCACAAAATAACGTTAAGTCTTCAATCAATGCCATTTGGCAGAGAATTACCAACGATTGCAAATCGTAAATCATTTAACTTTTATTAAAATTATTTGGGCCCATTGTATACTAGACATAGGCATAGTTTGGTCTATCAAACTGTATCAGTAAAATATATGTATATCTGGACTTAAGCTGGTTATTCAAATATCAAAAATTCCACATTAGACAAAAAGTCCAGTAATAAATAATTAATTGATTAATAATTAATTAATAAAACTTCCCAAAGTTTCCCATTTTCTTGTGCGAAAATTAGAATCACACAAGCCAAAGGTCGATCGAAGCTTGGCTTTGCTTCTAGGGGCTGAAAAGAAATCCAAAGTTCACTTATGGATAAAAATATATCGAATAATTTTAGCATAAAATTTCATGTGTTCTGAAGTTTATTTAACAAATTCCTTCTTGAAACGAAGCTTACTTCATCGTGTTAGTTCCGTCTTACTTAGTACATACCTCAACAAGAAAAGGAACTGCCAAACAAAAAAAAAAAAATTATGTAACAATTACCCAAACATCTTTTGACATCAAAGGCCTTTGCATTGTGAGTTATTTTAAATGGAGTTTTTGATTCTTAGGAATTGCTCTTTTTTGAAGGTGTATACTAAGCTTAAGCAAATAATTACAGGCAAGGTTTTAAGACGATCGGTATAGAATTTATAAAAAACCTTTTTGTACCGAAAGTTTTTAGAATGGTTTGTTCTTGGATGCTCTAAATTAACTACAAAATATTCTAGAATCGGAAAACCAATGATTTTTTTTTTTTTTGTAGAACATTTGTTTATTGAATTTAGTTACCCTAGGACTTGTTTTTATTAGTTATGATCTGGTTGTGTGATGGCAGCTTGTTGTGTGTAGGTGAGAAATCCTACGATTAGCCAGGTCTGCTTGGTGGATCCTTAGCCTGGCGCCTGGCGAGGTTGTTTGGATGAGCAGCAACCTTATTCAAGTACTTCGCTGCCTTATTATTGATTGTGTCGCCAACCAGGGGGACGCCACACTCTCTCTCGATGTCTCGAGTGCGAATGAACCACTCAGCTCCGGTGATCCGTCTGAGGATTTTGGCCTGGGAGGCCCTGATTTTGTTCAGGTGGGTCTTCGCGGCGATGCCATACATCTGGACACCATATCTCCATATAGGTGTCAGAATTACCTCGTAGATGAGGACTCTCCACCGACCTCGAGCCAGCCAAATGCAAAACTTTGACAAAAAACAGGCCGCTAAAACCCATATAAGTATGAGGTAGACAAACTTCAGCGATACATTGTCGATCGAAATCGGCATGAAAGACAACCACTTGTTCACACTCATGACCCACTTAAACTATATAGGAAAACCTCATTTGATTACCAAGGGCATAGATTACCACTAAAGCTTTCCACGTACATCATCCAAAAGAACGTTTTCTGGGAAAAGCGGTTAAACTTTCTAAAAGAAGGTCCCGATTTGGAATGGTAATTGGAAAATGAATCTGAGGAGTCATGGAGCTTGCACTTATATTGCAGATGACATGAATTTTTAAAGCCCGACGTGGTCTCTTGAAAGTGAACATTTTTTGAACATTCGTTGTGTTTGAAGAATGTATCAGGATTGACTTTTAATTTTTTGATACTTCTTATAATTAAGTATACACTTCTAGCACCAGAAATGCTTGTCAAATAAAATTCAGTTAATTTAAAAATTATGAATAATTTTTTACTTATTTTTAGAGTAAATCGGGTTTTACCTTGAAGTATGACCAAATATATTTTGAAATGGTCCAAAGTGTATTTGTTATATAAACACGAAACTGAAAGGTCCACATATAAAAATTGCATTAAAACTTTGGGCCCCACAAAAGAAACCTCACATCGCATCAGTTTGAACGAGTTTAAGCTCCAAAGCATTTTAAATCGATAAAGCTGGCGCACTATTTAGGATTAGCATTATTTTTATTAAAATCCACAAAATATCGGCGACAAATTGTACGCACGGCAAGGTCCGGTTCAGATCAACGGAACAATGATGCAACAACAACTACAAATGAACGTAGTGAAATACAAAATCTACAAGCTGTTGCGTTCACATACAATAGGGTTACCGATTACGCTTCTCATAGGCATATTGTAATTGGTCCAATGATCGAACGTTGTCGCCATTGCCAAGCATATAAATTTAAAGGTGAAGCAGATGGATGTGCGAGTGGTAAACTTAATGTATTTGACACCTAATCATTTTTTGAACAATAAAAATCATTTAGTAAGCAGCGAAGCGCGCGGGTCTTTATTCGGCCAACGTTGGTAGATAAATAACGAAATTTGCAAGTAGTTGAAGTGTGAAAAGCCACAAGTCCGCTGATGAGTTGATTGTGAAAAATTTCGAAACTGCCAAAACAGGTGCAAGGAGGGGAACAGTACGTTATTAGTGGGTGAACAATGGCCTAAAAGTGTGTTTAACTAACTTAACTTAAATTTCAAATTTGCTCTCGTCCTTAACAAAAAATTAAGAAACAAGGCGGGATTTCATACCCATAGTTAAACCTACCTGAAACGCCATTATTTCAGTTCCTGAACTTAATTACAAATCTGCTTGAGTCCTTAGAGAAAATGAATCAATCTGTGCAAGTGGCCTGATCATTCTGTTCCTTACAGAAAACCCCTTAAAATCGCTTACAAACAGTGAAAAGAAGATGCTTGAGTCTTGAAATCGCTTAGCTTGAGTGTCGCTTAGCGACGAATTAATAAAATTAGCCAAAGAAATGTTTTGGTGTATAAAGCTCATTTGCAGGTCGTCTTTGTCTCCCCCTCCCCCACCTTCCACCTTTTTAATCTACTTTCATCCATTGTAGCCTTATTGATTGTTGTCTTCTGTTGCAGCTTTGATCGATTGGCTGCCGAGCATCATTGTCTGCGCATTAAGCTGCTTGGCGATTGTTATTATTGTGTCTCCGGTTTGCCCGAGCCAAGGCCAGATCATGCACATTGTGCGGTTGAAATGGGACTCGATATGATTGACGCCATTGCGTGAGTATAATAATACCACAAAGGAAGGAAGGATGCAGAGCCAGGACCAGCTCACCTAACCCCCTTTTGGCGTTTACCTTGTTCTCAGACTGGTGCGCGAGGTGATGGCTGTAAATGTCAACATGCGGGTGGGCATCCATACGGGGCGTGTGCATTGCGGTGTCTTGGGTTTGGTCAAGTGGCAATTCGATGTTTGGTCCAATGATGTGACCCTGGCCAATCATATGGAAAGCGGCGGCATACCCGGGTGAGTGTGTGTCTCCATTTGTAAATTATATTTAATGGCCTATTAATTACATTTCGGTGAGCTGTCAGGGGGGCGAAAAGCCCCTTTATCCCAACTGAAGAACCTTTTTGTCTTTGATTATTTCGTTCGGTTGACAGCTCACAAAGGGCAGCAAATCCTCTGCCAGTTGGTTTTATATTTCGTTTCCTTCGGACAGGCTGTGAATTATGTTTTTGCACTCGCCGCATTGACCCAGAAGTAGGCAATGAAAGGCAGTTGGTGACAGGCGGGCAACCGCAAAAGCCGTTGACAAGTTTGTCTCATTTCCGTTTTGATAACTTGTGAGAGTGTCTCTGTGTGGCACAATTAAAGCCAAATGTTGAGTGTCCTTCCAAGTGTCGCCAAAGTGTACTCCTTGCTTTTGTTGGTGCACAACATTTGCATATTCTTGGTGTTTAGTTACCACCTCCCACTGGCCAATCGATTATAACCAACAGCAACAACAACTTCAACTCGGAGTACACTCAACTTGTGTGGCCTGGCACGCCCTTTGATAAGTGCCCAACATTTTGTTGCTGTTGATTCAGCTGCATTTTCAACACTTGAGCAATTTGTTTCTGCTACGCTATAGTTTTTTCTTTTCTACATACCCTGGAAAAGAAAGTACTTGAGAGCAGTTTTGTAGGAATTTTGAGCAAGGAGCTACCAGATGTTAGGAAATCTTCAATCTTTTCAAAAATGGAAAGCAATAAAAGAGGCAAAACTTTATTACTGAATATTGACATAAATACAGAGCTCTCAAATAACTTTCTACGCTTTTTTCCACACACGATCACACTGCGCACAACATATTGATCTCCTCCTTCATACATACGCAAAAGACACTTTGGAAATTAGCTCTCGGAAAAACGGTCAGTGAAAGGCATGGAAAAAAACTTAACCGACTAACGCGGCTTTTGTTCCCTTTTTTGTGGTGTCAGTTACAAGACTGTTTTCTGCAGACACGCTTAGAGTGTTGACAGTTATTGTTAGTGATTAGCAGTTCAAAAGAATTCAGCTTTCAAAGGTATTGAAAAGTATTTTAGTTTGGAAACAAGCACCACAGAGAAAGATATATGTAGCCCTCTTGATGCAAAGCTAATTAAGGGTGCAATAGCTCAATGTGCAAACGCGCCTTTACATGTGTTGTTCGTTAAAAACATAATGGGGCCCAACTATAGTTCCCCGTGAAGACTAAACAAAATGTTTCCGTGTTTTGCAGTGTCAAATGTCCGTTCGAGTGGGTGGGTCCTCTGATCCTATGGAATAATCCCTATTCCTTCGAACCTCTCGATTTCTTCCGTTTTCTGGTGACGCTTTGCATATTCTTCGTAGCCCTCCAAAATACTTCTTGTTCCTGAATATTTTTTCTTTGTCCGTTAATTTGATTGCGACTATGACATAATATAAGCTTAAACACTGAAATATGTTAAACCAACATACATATATGCTATGCATGTGACAGCAGATCAAGTTTGTTCCCATCCATCCATCCGGCTGACATGTCCTATCCAGCGCAGTCGCTGTTGCTTTGTATGAGCATACAGTACGCGTTTCATTCTAATGTGGAAATCATCGCCAAGATTCTTCGAGGAACTGTCCCCTCATCGTCTGCTGTCTTTGCATTGATTAGCGCTATTTTAGTTTTTCGAGAGAGTGCTCTGCTTTTGAACTTCCTACTCGGCCCGAGAGTGATTTTTCGTCCGATTTCCTGGCTGATATGGTTCTGAGTTAGAAAAAATCCTCTACAACTTTAAAGTTGTACTCTTTTATTGTAACAGAATGTCCAAGAGGCGTGGACTTTCTTTCCGCGGATACTAGGTACTTGGTCTTGTCCTCGTTTACCGCTAAACCCATCAGTTAAGACTGCCTCCCAATCTCTGAAAACGACCTGCTTACCGCCCGTTCGGTTTGGCCGATAATGTCAATATCATCGGCATATGCGAGTAGCATTACATCTAATCGAAGAATTGGACCTTTCTGTTGTCATGTGGGCACTGGCGCAGTATATACTCCATTAGCAAATAAAAGAAGTCACACGATAAGGTATCATCCTGCCTAAAACTTCGTTTGGTATTAAATGGTTCGGAGAGGTTTTTCCTATTTTACTGCGGCTTACACAAAAAAACTAAATTTTGGGCGTGCTGCTGGTGGTTCCTTTAATTATGTTTTTATTCCAAAAAACAACCAATTAAACAAACTTAAATTTATTACATGAAAAACTTTTACTTACTCGGAGGGGACTCGAACTCGGTTCTTTGGACTGAAAACACGATGGGACTGTCGAGGCATCTAAAAGGCTGCTTGTATTCAATCTATTTGAAAGCATTCTCCCATAAATGCTTGATGGCATTCTCAAGTTCTTAATTATCACTCTTTCTTCTCAAACTAATCGTCAAACTCACTTTTTGACGAGGGCGATAATATGACCGACAAAATGTTTGCAGGGAATGCACTGAACAAATTGCAATATTCCCTTGGAAACTATTTTTTAATACGATGAGATTTCTCTTCTAGGTATAGATGTTCCACGATACGATACGATGAAGATCTGCATGGCACCTATCGTAAGGACGCTTCATATACCGATTAGGCCATAGATCTTAAAAAATGTAGAATAAACATAAAGCAAAACTTAGCAAAATTTGAGCTTGGACTAAGAATAAGGCCTTAAAAGTTAACTAACTTGATTCGATTACTCCATCATAAAGTTATAGAACTGCAAGCAACTAAAATGTTTATACAAACTCAAAAAAATATTCAAAAAGTCAAAACTGTTATATTTTATACCCTGTACCCATTAAAAATGTCTAAAAAGGATTACGAAGTTGAGCAAATGTATGAAACTGGAAGAAGGAAACATTTCCGACCATATAAAGTACTCAGAGAAAAAAATGATATTACCTAGGGCTCAAGAATATTTTTTCATATCATAAAATGCCGATATTACAATCTTTAAAACGACCCGTTCGAAAATATAAAAGTGAACTTTCGATTATATAACGGAGCATCGCGTGTTTCTCAACGTCATCATGCAAAGCCGAATGTACTTTGATGGTATACCGAAAGTACACAGGACTTTAAAGAATCTTGACCTTAAGGCTAATTTATAATCAACAAAAAGATGACAAGTTTTGATGCCTCTCCCATAGGTCTTCTCGAGAATTTTTTTTAATTTTAATTTTCCAAATTTCTTACTAAATCGATATTGTGTGGGTCGTCGTTAGGTATTACAGTCTCAGTTTTCATTCGCGAAGATTTTTTTTATGGTTGTTGGTACCAAGCCCGACGCACCAACCCCATATTTTATACCTCGCCGCTCACGTTAGCTAGCAGCTTTGCGGATGCATCACTCTGTTAAGGGGGTATTCCTCATGTGCAAAATTTTTTTTCGATTTTTTTCTTTTTGCATTTTTTTATAGCTTGGATATTTGAGAATATCGCCCTAAAAGGATTTTTTGAAATACGAAATACTTCAGAAGATATAGCCTTTTTAGTGGAGCAATGTCTTCACAAATACAAGTAATTTTTATATTACTTCAAACTTTAAACGCATTTATCTCGAAACCACGTTTTTCGAGCTGGCGGCCATGATATCTCCAGTTACACTGAACCGATTTTGATGATCAAAACTGAAATCGACGCAGAATTGTCACCATTCTGGTCTGAACCTCAATCATAGTTTTAAAAAAATTTTTACTATTTTTTTTTTACACTAAACTACAAAAAAAAGGACCAAAAATAGATTTTTCATATTTTAATGGCCGCCATTTTGTCAAAAAAATCACTAAATTTTTTTTGGAAGTTCAGACCAGAATTACATCTATTCTGATTATAACCCCATTTTCACTTTTAATTTCTGACATCCTGGAGACCATGGCCGCCAGCACCATTCCTTTTTTTGGACACCCACATTGACGGCCGATAACTTTTGGAACAGCCCTCGCATCGAAGCAGTAAATATTTTTTTTTTAATTTTATCTGTTTGTAACAAAATAAAAAAAACAGATTTTGAAAAACTCTTTGCGTTTTCAAATAAGATTTTTTTTTAAAAAAGGTCCAAAAACAGCCTTGACATGAGGAATACCCCCATAAGGGTGGAATAAAGTGTGATATCGCGCCGTGATCGCTTTGGGTTCGCCATGTTAAACCGTTCAGCAGCTTTACCTCTCTACATACGCCCCCATTACGTCCAGAAAATCTATGACTAGAAGTTTCTAGACGTACCAAAACCGTAGTCTATTAAATATCTAAAAACAAATATTCAAATCTACATTTGATCTCATTATGATACATATTTCCTAGGGTAACCCAATGGTCGGTCCTCGCTCCCCTTTTGGCTAGTTTAAAATTATTCTCACTTGCTTCTCCCTTTTGTGAAATATTCACGGGGGGGTTTGCCTTTTTGGCCAACTTTCACTTCAGTTCAGAAGTTTAAGTAACTGTTGAGTTTATTTGGGTCAGCTGTGAGACGGCAGCTCGTTTGTTAACTTGTCTCGAGCGAAATTAAAAGCAAATAACTGCAGTGGGTGGGCCACAGCCATTTTGGCCTGATAAGCTGCAATTTGGAACAGCTTGGAGCTGGGTAGGAGCATGCCATGCAAAAACTTCGTTAGCAGCAATCCATAACAGGGCTTCAAGTAATTATTAACAGGGCAGAAAATGGCAATTTGATACAGTTAAAGAGTCAAGAGGCATCTTCTGGTATTAAGCCATTTCGTTTGCCATTGCAGCCGCGTGCACATAACCAAGGAGACACTCAAGTGTCTGGATGGTGATTACGAAGTGGAAGCAGGCAAAGGAGCTGAACGGAATTCGTATCTGAAGGATCATCAGATTGAAACGTATCTTATAATTCCAGGGGATATTTATAGACCGGTGGGTATAAATATGCAATCAAAAGATTTTTAAATAAAGTTAATTAATTTTATTTTAGCATAAAAAGTCCAGAAATCGTTTACAGGTGAATGGGAATATATCCAAAGAGCTACGCATGATGGGACATGGCACAGCTCAGAAGCATACATCGAAGTAAGCCTTAGAAATCAAGGACTTAAAGGTGGTGAATTACAAATTTGTATATTTTCAGATTTGGCTTTGGTGACAGCGCCGAAAGTGCCAAGGATCCTGAGGATGAGGTGAATGAATATCTAATGCGTGCCATAGATGCACGCAGCATAGATCATTTACGTGCGGAACATTGTCAATCTCTGCTCCTGTGCTTTAAAAACAATACTTTGGAGCGTAAGGTAAATCCCCTTACCCCATTCCCCCTCCCTTTAGTTTCAAATTTTCCCTCTCTATGTCCTTCCCCTTCAGTATGCCAGCGAACCGGATCGTATGTTGTGTGTTTACTTCTACTGCAGTTTGTTGGTTCTTTCGGGTACCACCATCATGCGCCTGGCCGTATTCCAAAGGTGACTCCCTGACCTTTCCAAGGTCCAAGCTTTTATTTTATTTAAATCATTTGCAGTTCCCCCCTTGCGCTTGCCCTCTCCCTGGTGGCCCTGTTGCTATTGATGTTTTTGGTATTCCTGGTGGCCTGTCATAAAATCAACGTCAAGGTAAGTGGACAAGAGTGGACGGTTCATTCATTTTTCATTGATATGTTTGCTCTTTTTTTTAGCTGCCAATGGACATCAAACGCTTCTCATTGCTGATTCATAGCAATCGCCGGTTATCACAGTTTTTTGCCTTTGCCTCGGTGGCATTAATTGCACTTACCGTTCTATTGGCCATGGTGAGTCCTGGAATCCGTTTAACTTTACGCCGCTTTTTTAGTCCATAAATATTTGATTAGCAATTTCACCTTCTTCCGGCTCACTATAATTGACGACAAAACTTTAAGCCAAACTTTGAACTTTATGCTGTAATCAAATTAGGTGGAGTTTGTCATATAAGTTTGACTTTTGACGCAGAAAGTTTTGATTCACTCACAAATTTGCATATGCGACTGAAAATGAAATTCAGCGTTTGGGTGCAGGCAGCTCATAAATGTACAAATCCTTTGAGAAATGTCGTTATTTAAGGGTAATGTTAAAAATACGGAGAATTCCACAAACTTGCTATATGAAAGTCTACTTGGAGTTTGAAAACAGACCCTGAAAGTAAATGAAAGTTTTACCGTCACAAGCTAAGCAAAAGAGGAATTGTTTTCCCATTGCTTATGATAGCAAGCTTAATCTAAAATACCCAAAATTTTTTCATTATACGTTAAAAATAGGTCAAAATATATTCACCGTTGTCAGACACGAATTGGTGTAAAAAATGCTGATAAAATACGATCGCGTTTACAGGTGGGGAATACGGCAGTCGACCGTATGGGTGCAGCAAGAAGAGCCAAATCCCTCAAAAGTTGCCTGTTTCTTCCACCGTTCCGCTTCAGCAACGTACACTCAGAAAAAAATTATAACGAATTATTTGAGTACCAACGCTCTGGGGAAAAAATTTATTCGTTCTTAAATTGGCAAAAATTTCGCTCTTGGATTAGAGCTAAATTCGTTCTCAATTTTGTTCTTATAGGCAAAAAGAGTAAGAGGATAATAAAGAGCCAAGTTAAAGAATGTTGCATAATTTTCAGTTTTCCGAGCCTAAGTCACGCAGGAAGGCTGTTCAACGTCGACTTTACTTTGGCTTTCGTTAATGAATGGAAAATAACCCCTTGATATATAAGTTTATGGTGCATACTTTCCTTTGAGCATTGCTTCCAAACAAATAAATCTTGGTTATTTCGATCTAGAGAATGTTGTCCCATTTTTTTGACCCTATTATCCGTGCCAGTCTTTATAACTAAATGCAATGTCTTACACATCTTAAAATTTGACCTTCTAAGCAAAGGAACTTTGCAGACTAAACCTTCAGGAAACTTTGCATTTACTAATCGCGTCGGACAGTTCGTCATTAACACAATACGATTATTTTTTCTTGCACCTTCTGCTACTTTATTTATTTTTTTTTTTTTAAGATATTTTTTGGCAATATTTGGTACATAGAACTTAATCTATTTACAAATTGTTAACAAGAAGGACTAGGAAGGGCAAACGCCTGGGATAAAAATTAGCACGCAGCACAGGTCCTGGGGTTGAGCTGTCTTCCTGCTGGGGAACCAGCAGTGTGCATTATAGGTAGGGTTAGTCGCAAGGGGACACTTAAGCCAGGTCAATGAGGCTGCCCGAAGGACGCCTTCCGTGGACCCAGAGGTCAGAGGGGTGTCGTCGGTTAAGTCGTCTTCTGAGCCTGTTAGTAGCCAATTCAGAGGCAAGACTGTTGGTGTGGGCCACCAGTCGGTCATGAATCATGATACCTGGTGGTAAGCAAATTGATTTGGGCGCATGGAGGCAAAACATCCAGATCGCGGTATAGGGTCGTATGTCTGACATACCATGTAGATGTAGCGTCCGCTAGTGGCTGAAGTACTTGGCTTATTGAAGATTCAAGTGCCTTGAGTGTAGTGGAGCATGCTGTACCCCACAGAGGGATCCCCCAGGTCCAGGAGGGCATGATAATAGCCTTGTAGACAAGAATTTTGCACCGCAAGGAAAGTCCGCTATCAGGTTAGAGAAGCCAATCGAGGTCCTTGGCCTTAGCTGCCACTTTAGCTGCTGCTCGTACCACGTGGGCTTTTCAGGTCAGACGGCGGTCCAGTCACACCAAGGTATTTAACTGAAGATTCCGAATACGGTACTCTCGACCCTAGTAGACGCAGCCGAGCAACTTTCCTGTGTCTCTTGGCGAAGGGTCAGTGTTGACTTTTTGAACGAATAATGGCAATGTTCCAGCGGTTCGCCCAACGACCAAAGCCATCCAGGAACTGTTTGACCTTAGCAGATCCTCTTTTGTGGCTGTTGTTAGAGGCAAGAAAAGCGGTATCGTCAGCATACGTGGTTTTGAAGGTGCGATGGGTTAATGGATATGGCAGATCCGAGGTGAAAATAGAGTACAGTACCGGTCCGAGAACACTTCCCTGAGGTACCCCCGCAAGAATGGGATGGATGCTTGACCGCTCGCCTCTCAGCTCAACCGTAAAACGGCGCCCTAGGAGAAACGAGCGGATCAATAGATATTGTTTTGGCGGGAGGAGGGACTTCAGCTAACAAAGCAGGCCAAACTCGATCGAACGCCTGCTTTATATCTAGAAAGACGGCAGAGCAGTATTGGAGGTTCTCAAAAGCTTTTAAGATGTGGTTAGTGAGTCGATGAACCTCTGCCTCTTCAACCGCGCTAACTGCCAACATTCTTCCGAGAAATTTTCTTTCAAATATTTTGGAGAAAGTTGGCTGTAGACTCGGGTTTAAAGAGATCCTTGCCCTTCTTGGGGATCATTACGATTACCGCAGGTTTCCAGGAGGTCGGGAAGTATTGGAATCGTATCATTGAGTTGAACATTATCAGCAGAAACAAAACTCCCACTTCGCGAAGGGACTTAACTGTTCTGCCGTCGACATCGTCCATGCCCGGGGCCTTAGTGGACTTTAGTAGACGGATCTGAAGACGCACTTCATCCAGCGAAATGGGTCTGATGAGAGATAGTGGGCCAGTGTCGGTTAAGAGACCAGCTTGAGTGGTGGCTACATCCTCCGCAGAAGGCAGATTACTATTTATAGCTAAAGTTTAAAACCCAAAACCCACTTTTTCCTTGTTCTCGGAGCTTAATGAAAATTATGAATTTGGCAGATCATAGTAGCCCTTAAAAAGAATTGTTTCAATGTGAACTATGCCTGCTATGACGAACAAAAACAGTCAAACTAAGTCAATTTGCTTGAAGTTGAAACCTTCCATTTTTTACCTAAATGCCAATAATTTCTATATTCTTCAACGGATTTTAATGAATTTTGTGGAGTTTTATTTTTATTACATAAACATTTAATAATAATAAACTATATACAATTTTTTTTTTGGAGAAAATCGCACTTGAAATATAGCTTTTTGTACAAAATTGATCAATTTATTGCAAAGTTGCAGATTAAAGCCTTTATAGCGCCGAAGTCAAGCTCAGGATTAAGAAGTGGTGTACGAATGAATGATAGGGCGTTCAAATACCTTCCAAGAGAGCATTACCTTTTCATAATGAATGAAATGATAGTAAATATATTTACATTTTTCCCAATCAAAAAACAAGCATTTTCCGATTTCTCGAAAACGGCCCCACTAAAAAACTTTAAACTGCATTTTTGGCATATGAAATGACTGCCAAATGGTCGCGATCGGAAATGCTGCAAACTAGTATAACAACAGCGTGATTTTCACTTTACAATTCGCATAAATGTGATGTAAAGAATTTCAATAAATCATTGTGCTCATTCAACAGGGAGTCCTTCTCACCGATGACGCGCTTGCCGTTATTGTAGCCGCAGCGTGCATCCACACAATTGACGTCCTCTCTGCCCATACTTGCCAGCATTGAGCCTACTTTATGGTACACTTGGCTTTTGATTTTGAAAGTAGAATTTAATTGCTGACTATTTACCGCTGTATTATAACAGAAATAATCCTGTTACACCGAACAAAGTCATTTGAAAGCATAAGTTAAATCTACGAATGCACTTAAGAAACAGGTTTGAATCTGCATATGTGCCGATGAGCAAGGCGTTCAAGGTTCTTGTGGTATCCCGGCTCATTTTAAAATTTGAAGCCCATGACTTTTGGGATATCTTCGATATCTGGCTCATACTCGAATGCGAGACGAAAGAACGAAGCAGATGTAAATGTACTTGTTGGCGTTGTCGGCTAATTGTTCTGCGTGTGTTAACATCTGTCCGGCGCTCTTGTCTCTGCTCCAATAGTAGTTGTTGACTTTGGAAAGCTCGTGCCTCTTGTGATTAAAAAGAACGCAGTTACGACATTTTGACCAATTTCATTTATTTCATGTAATTGTTGATCTGTTCTTGTTGCACACAGAAAACAAAGTCGAGATATTTTCAATCTTTCAAATCTTGGAGTAAGCCCGGCATGAGCTTGAAAATTCAATCTCGACTTCCAGGATATTCAAGCAAGTGCACTTTCTATATGCCAATGTTTGAAAAATTTCTACTGTGCTAAATATAACTTACCAAAGCTTGGACAAAATATAAATGGCCTCCGCAAGGGAATAAATATTGCATCTGAAACGAATTTCTGTTTACTTGTAAAGCCTCTTTATATTTATTGGAACTCAAGCTCAATAAATTAACTTCTTATAAAAGCCTTTTACAACATTGTTTTGTCCCATAAATGTGACAACTATGGAGTCATACTGAACACCCAGAATAAATTAATTTATTAAATTAAATTAAAAATAATTTAAGTTTGCATTAAAATGCTTCTGAGATTGACTCAATTATATTCTAGTTTTGCAGGCACTTAACCTTTGGCCTGAGTGCGCCAGCTGTTCTTTAAAAATGCACAATACCTATTAGAGAGAGAAAAAAAGAAATCAAAATGTGAGCACTCAACTGTTTCAATTGTAAGAGCATCTAAGCCCCTACAAATCTTTGCCAGCTTTTCTTGAGTTGTTTTTAGCCATCATTTGCTGTGCATTTGAAAACTTTCAGACTCGTGGCTGTGTGCGTGTGTGTGTGTGTTTCGGTGTGTATGTATAAAATACAAAAAAAATTGACTTTCTGTTGTGGCCCGAAAAAAAATGAAATGGGGGCCAAGCTTGTTGCGTCGCCGGGTCGCGTCAAAACAAAAGTTTTTCCATTAAAGTTGGCCTACAGCCACATCGAGCCTTGTTTATGGGCTACTTGTTGTTACCTGCCTTTTGTCCTGGGTCTTTGACATTTAGTTGTCACTTTTTGTACGTTTTAATGCCACTTCCTATTCAAGAAACTCGTAAAATTGTCTACTAATTAGCCTTAATTCAGTTTCAGGAATCCTCGAGACAATTGGAATGGTTGTGGTTGAGTGTCAACGTAACCGCGAACCCAGAGAATCTGCCTGTTGTTAATTGTGATTTCTATTTAGCCTATAATGTGAGTTACTTTAACCCCTCTTAAGTTTAGTTTTATATAATTGCCCTTTAACCCCTCTGCAGACCTTTCTCCTTCTAACTCTGCTCACCATGATGAGCTGCGCCACCTACCAGGTCTTGAGGATTCTGCTGAAGCTGATGCTGCTGCTCTTTGCCTCGACCACGTACATGTCCTGCTCCCTGTATTTGTATGTGCACAGCAAGGAAATGAGCGAAGAGTTGGCGTAAGTTGGCGAAGGGAAACGAAATTATGCTGCAAATGTAATTTAAAGTGGAGGCGGAGGCGGAGGCAGGCACCAGCTGAATTGCATTTGCAGCAGCCGCAAACTGCATTAAAATTGTATTTAGCACTTGGCTTCATTTTCTTTTCATTTTCTTTCTTTTCCCGCATTTCCCTGGCCCTTTCCCCTGGCTGCTGCATTGCATTACTCTTTAATGGACCGGAATAACTTTGTCATTGTCACCATTTGGGACTACTTCGGGTGTTGGTGCTGGCGTTGGTGTCGGGGTCCCCAGCAATGAGGAGGCCTTGCTGCGTTACATAATTGATTCCATTTTCCTTTTTGCATTTATGCTGGCTTTGATATTCCACAGTCATCAGACGGAGGCGACATATCGTTTGGATTTCATTTGGAAGCTTCAGGCAACGGGTGAGTGTGCAAGGGAGTGAATTAAACATAAGTTGCTGTCGGTGGGTAATGGGATCCATCTAGGGTGTTGTTGTGCAACTTTCAAGGAAAATGTGTTTGAACAGAGAGGGCACAGCTGTAAGACATGTAATTTTATAGCTATCTATTTCTGTTTTTTTCTTAACCTAAACATTTGATTCGAAGTAAGTTTTGAAATTGTAAAAATTAAACAGAATCTTCAATTTGTAAGTTAGGCAGAATCAGCCTCGAAATCGAATTACAAACTTCTTTTGGTTTAATTTCAAAGTCAGGATCAAAATGATAAAATGTTGGTTAAAAAAAAGCTGTTCCAATTGGATTATATTCTTCAAAAAATTCTTTTAAGCTAGCACAAATCGTGTATCTCGTAACGAAAATAAACCTGTAAAATGATATTGCGACATATTCTCATTTCACAAGGAAAGTAGAGGAGATATCAATAGGAACATTTATGCATCATTAAGTTAAAACTCGTATTTTTTGAGTTTTGCCAGTATTGAAGTAAGTAAGCGATATCATAATAATATTTTAAGTATCATTCTGGAACTATTTAATATCAATTTACGTGAATGATGTTATTTTGGATCAAATTATTATTATTTTTTTGTTAAAAAGAAATAATAATATTGATATTTTTGTAAAGTTAATTTCAATCATGTACATATCAGCATGAATTTGATCTATCTTTTCTCTGTGTAGGTCGATTTTCTTTCAAAAAATTTTGTGTGTTCTGTCTTTTTTTGTTTGCCTTATTTCTTGAAGAAAATTTGGGTCTTATGGTGAACTAGACGAAATATTACTTAGAAAATTAAAAAAGGAAACTAAAATGATGCATTTTTATTAAGGAAGCGAAGTCTTAGGAAAATAATAACTGGATATCAAAAACTGCGAGATCCAAGACTAGGAAAAGGATGGTTTGGAAAAGAATACTGGGAGATCCAAAATTAGGAACCAAAAATCTAGTAACCCAAAAATTCGGAATTCGAAATTGAGGAACTGAAAAATTAGGAACCCCAAATTAGGAAAAGTAAAAAAAGATACACGTTTTTATTCGAGGTAGGTAGGTAGGTTTTATTAAACATAAAGCTTACAAAGTTGTTATACCCGTTACTCGTAGAGTAAAAAGGGTATACTAAAGTCGTGCAAATGTATGTAACAGGCAGAAGGAATCATTTCCGACCATATAAAGTATATATATTCTTGATCAGCATCAACAGCCGAGTCGATATAGACATGTCCGTCTGTCCGTCTGTATGAACACCTAGATCTTAGAGATGGTAAGAGATAGAGGTTTGACATGACCCCCTCCCGCCCCCGCAATTCGAAAAAAACGCTATATCTCCTCCAGTTTTGAAGATAGACGATTCGTACCCTTTAGAGATAGTAAGTAATTAGCAAAATGAATCAATTTGCCGAAGAAATGATAAAGATCGGATGAACGCTTCTCAAGTTATGAGCAAAAAAGTGACCACCCACCCCCCTCCCACCCAAAAAAAATATTGCATACTTTTTGGATGATCACACTAGGGAATGCAGGAACACTGTTAAACATGTTTCTCATGAGTAACGGGTATATCGAAGTAGGTTAGAGCCGACTTTAACTTACCCTCTCGTTTTTATAAATAGTGAAGTTAATTTATATATGTAAGAAAAAATATTATTATTATATTAATGTTATTTAAAAGTACGTGAAGTTTTGTATGTTTATCCTTTGATTCGTTCAAAAATATTCTGATAAAATTTGGCCTCCATATTTGAGAGCATGGCAAATTAAGTTCGTGAGTGTCTTCCAGTCTTTTCCATTTAACCATTCACATCCTCGACAGCTCCCAGGTTGCATAAGGTGCACTGAGTGTTTGACGTTCCCATGTGGTGCTTATAGTTGAGTATTAAGCTGATATGATGCAGTGTATTTTTATCGCAAAAGTAGTTTTTATCTCCTAGGCGTTGCTCCGCCAGAGATATATACGAAGTCCTCGTTGATGATCTCTGTATGTGAGTTTTTCCATGTGGTGTTGTCTGAGAGGTTGATGGAAACATCTAGCTCACTGCCTATCCTTTCCCACTCTTGGAAAAACTGGAACCTGTTCTCAATGAGATATCTTGTTACGATTTTTGGAAGTCGACTGTCTGGCATGCTCATCACCCTTTGAAAGTAGTTGAAGTGCAATCACAGTGTGTCCAAATACAACGGACCTAGTCCTGTTTCAATGTGCAGTGCATAGTTTGGCGTACTTCTAGGTAGTCTAAAAACCTTTTTTTAGAAAAAAGCGCTGTAGTTTTTTCACATCTTCAAACGAAATATATTATACATATTGGAGCGGCGTAAAACACTATGGCTTTGGACGTTGCCGTGAAGTATTTGTACTTAACACTACGTTTTCCTTCTTCTAGGTGGTTATTTTTGTCCACTTCACTTCTAATCGTCAGAATTAAGAAATAATTTCAACTATATACTCTATAACTTCAAATAAAATAACAATTTATTTATTTTAAACATTTATATCCTGTTCCACATTAACCAAATAAGGAACGAAGACTTTTTTAATTACTATAATTTATAAAATAACTTTTTTAATTCTGCCCAGTATAGTACAAATAAAACGAAAATATTTAAAAAATTTTAAGGAAAAGAATTTGGAGACAAAAATCAAAGTGTGTTTTATTCAACTATAAAGCACATAAAATATTCACGACCTTGAGCCTGCTATCAACTATTTCTAAAATAACCAAGAAGAGGTCGCCAAAACCAACAAATATAGAAAAGAATTTAAGTTAAAGCATTTTCATGCAATTTTCTACAGATAATTGCCTTTTCAAGTTTGATGCCCCTTAAATTTGGGAAAGCAAAACACGGAACAGGTCTGTTTGATGTGTTTGGAAGTACTAATCCTTAACTTTGAAAACAACTATCCCAAAAAATTTCTACAATTTTTTAATGAAGATATATAATTTTTAGTAATTGTATCCTTTGAAAGAAAAATCTATTATTTTTTGGTTTGCATTAAAATTCAAAACAAATTACTAGCCTGCTCTTCTGCTTTTGCAAAACATAGCTTTGGGCTATCTATACTTATAAATCTGTAGGCATGACTGCCTGACATATAATCAACCCACAGCCAAGACAGCTTATCTTTAAGATCTATGATATGGCATTAATCTTGTGTTTCGTTACGCAGGCGCGCACTTGAAAATTTGTCCGCGAAGCAGTTGAAAACGCCAAAGAAAAGTTTGTATGGGGCAAATAAATGAGCTATTAAATGAGCGTTAGAGAACGAGGGAGAGTGCATGATACAATAAGTGTAAGGCGGTCCAGTCTGCAAAAGAGGTTTCTATTGTAAAACTTTTTAAAAAGCTTTTGTTGAAATGTTAAAATCGTTAGTTTTGGTCCTCAAGGTCGGGCCACTGTATTTAATCTGTTTACAAGATCAAACAACATATTTTATAAAATTAAATTAAATTCTTGGATGTGGACGAAGTCCACAACAAATGCTTCCAATATTTTATTTATGCAATATTATTGTATTCCCTTTGTAAAATCACAATAAATACTTTTTGACATAGTTTTCGGACTTAAAATGCTATTCAGATCTCAATATTAAGCTATAACGTTAACTTGACAGAAGCTCTGAACGCAGAATAATATATTTCTAAGGTTTGGGGAGTTCCCCGAACATGAACCCAAAAGTTTCTATTTTTGAAGCAGCAGAGTTCTTCTCTTCTTTTCTTCCAATAATTTTCCCTTAAATATTTTCAAACTGTTTAACCATTTTTCAAAGGCTCCAAATTTTGTTTAAGCTTCCAATGTTTGAGACTTGTGTTTTAATATTTTTATTATTTTCATTAATTACACTTTTCGTTCATCTAATCCCTTAAACACTCTGGAGGATTACCAAAACTAATTGAAACTAAAAGCCCGCGACTTTTGATTCATTTGGCTAATTAGCATTGGCCAAATTAAAAGTTTGGAATTAAAATTTTCGACTAGCACGAAACTATAACTTTTCAATGATGTTGGCACTTTGTGTGGATTTGACGGGTTGTCAGTCAGCTAACAATTCACTTGACAAGCTTCGTCAGTTGGCAAAGTTGAGGCCACTTCATTAGTATTAGTGCACACACAGATTTGCACTCATCCATCCAACTCCAACCTACCATCCCAATCCCACCGGCGCCTAAGCTTATGCAATGGCAATGTATCTTTACCCTCCCCCCTCCCCACCCCCCGTTCGTGTTTCTTTCACGCTTCGGTAAACTGATAAACTGATATTTCAATTTCACGCTCTTCTTTTTTTGTTTTGTCATGTTTTGCAGAGGAAAAGGAGGACATGGAACATCTGCAGGCTTATAACCGTAAACTGCTTGAAAACATTTTGCCCGTTCACGTTGCCGAGCATTTTCTGAGCCGCGAAAAGCACCTTGATGTGAGTACAAACCAGCAAACACATAAAGTATACTGCATAAAGTATAGATGCCATATGGCAAAATTTTCAGCATATTAAAAAACTTTGTGGCTGTGCGAAATCTGCGCCAAATGCAACCAGGCAAGGCAAGAGGCACGAGGCAAGAGCTAGAAGGCCAAGCGGTTGAGGTTGTTGATATGACCGCGTGTGTGCGGCTTTTTCGAATGGTTCAATGCACACACTGAAGGCATGCCTCTGCCTGTGCCTGTGAGTGGCAGACGGGCCAAAAGTGGTGCCAACTCTCACATTAAATGCAAATACCATGCCCCCGCGCACACGCTCACGCCCACACTTGAAAGCTCAAATGGCAAAAAGAAAAAAAAAACTAACACAGACTTGACCTAAGCCAATGCAGCTTTCAAATGAGCCCCCAAAAACCAAAGAGTCAATTGAGGCACTGAAAGAAAAAGGAAAGAATTTCAGTTGCTAATTGGAAAAGGAATGTACCGAAAATAAACTGCACAAATTTAAATTAATAATTAGCCTAGACTGAGCTTCCGATCACGATTTCGCTTGCTCAGTTTTGGCAGTCCACTTGCACCTGGCCACCGTGATTGCAAATGTACTACATTTTCTTGCCTAGGTAAGGTTCAAGATAAATATCGAAAAATATTTTTAGGTAAGGTAAAATGTTGCCGAAGGTACAAAAGAGATCATTTTAAAGTATGGCTAATTCAACCGCAAACCGAAGTGGCGTCCTTTTGAAAACAACGAACAGAACCGAAAAAGGTAAAGAAAACACGATTCCATTCAGTTCGGTTGTGTTCATTGACGAGTTCTAGCGCATTTATCGCTTACTTACGATTCCCTAATACAAGATTATTCCATATTTAGGGCGCAGATACACATGCGGCTAAAAGATGAACAGAACGCTGATCATGATATTTGAGAAAGTCAACAAGCCGAAATAAACAAACATGTTTTATTGATTCCGCAATGCTGAACTTAAAACTAAATTTTAAAGATCAAAACAGATCAGCCATCTTTCAGTCGCATGAATCCGCGCGCTCTTAGGTTAAATAGAGTTTAGGTTTAGGTCAAGTCTTTAAGTCAACAAAGCAGGTGTTCAAGGCCTCATGAAGGGGATCAAAAAATCATGTAAGAAAGTCGGTCAACTTAGAAACAGAGCTGCAAACTTGAATTACCATTACCATTTTTCACGTAATTGAAAACAATTCCTGATTACCTTTTTGTATTAATCGTAATTGTAACTTGGAATTACGATTATTCAGTGGATATTCCAAAATTTAATTACTTTAACAATTACTTAGATAATTGTAACTGTAAAGGGTTATTATGCCAGAATGAGACATAAAAAATGTAAATTGTTCTCTTTCTGAAAAAGTCTAAAATTGTTGCTATTGGCGTCATCAATGGCGTTATTCTTCCAAATACTGAACATCTATTAATCCAAATTCAATAAATAATTGCTATTACCCCGTTTATGCACAACAAAAATATCATGATAAATACCCATCGAAGTATGCTACGATTATAAATTACACTAATTTCGCAAAATATTTGTATATTATTTGGCTAAACTCTAAATTAATTTGATCACCTTCAATTGCTTTGACAATCTGAGAGTATGTACCATGTGGATTATGTATGAGGCTGACATAACTCTGACCATTAATGTGCTCGATCAACTATATAATTTTTATTAAGATATCATGATAATTATTTTGAGTAGCTTGGGTGTTGTTACCTTGATCTGCCAACAATCACATTTGGTGATTTCGAAACTTGAGTTGTAAAAAATCATAATATAAGGTTGTCAAAAAAGTCTTGCGGTATTTCCGCAAGCTTGTCTTTGCAAGCGCGTAGTTCTAGTTGTATTCGTCGCATCGCTTCACGCTAGAGCTTTTTGGAAAGCTCTTCTCACGCACTAATACGTGTTTGATTTATTGTTGTTTGTTTTTAGTCGTTCGTGAGTTATAGCTTCGCAAACATGGAGCAAAATAAAGAGAAAATACGGCATATTTTACAGTACTACTACGATAAAGGCAAAAATGCATCTCATGCTGCCAATAAAATTTGTGCAGTGTATGGACCCGATACAGTTTCCATTTCCACCGCACAACGATGGTTTCAACGTTTTCGTTCTGGTGCAGAGGTGATCGAAGATGCGCCACCTTTGATCAACAGAGGCCGAATTGTCTTTCATCAGGACAACGCTAGGCCACACACATCTTTGGTGACGCGCCAGAAGCTCCGGGAGCTCGGATGAGAGGTTCTTTTGCATCCACCGTATAGTCCGGATCTCGCACCAAGTGATTACCACCTATTTCTGTCCATGGCGAACGAGCTTGGTAGTCGGAAGTTGGCCACAAGAGAGTCCTGTGAAAATTGGCTCTCCGAGTTTTTTGCCAATAGGGAAGCGAGCTTCTATAAGAGGGGCATTATGAAGTTGGCATCTCGTTGGGAACTCGTCATCGAACAAAACGGCGCATATTTAACTTAAATCGCATTATTATAACCAATTTTATGAACAATTGAAAATTCAATAAAAAATACCGCAAGACTTTTTTGACAAGCTTATATCACCTTAAATAATTTAACATTTCAAGCACAATTACTCAATAATCACCCTTTACAGTTACAATTATCTAAGTAATTGTAAAAGTAATTAAATTTTTGAATTCTCACTGAATAATTGTAATTCCAAGTTACAATTACGATTGTTAAAAAACGGTAATCAGGTATTGTTTTTTCATTACGTAACAAATTGTGTTTTTAGTAATGAAATGTAATTAAATACGGGAAGTAATGAATACATTACAGCTCTGCTTAGAAATATCAGTAGCAAAGCTGCTGCTGCGCCATAACTGGACCAATAGATGGCGCCACTAGGTGATTTTGAAAACTGACCAATAGATGGCGACACTGTAGTGACCATTGCGTCGGAACTGGACATCCAACTACCGACCACTCTCGACCGCTGATAATGCCCGCTAGTCGCTTCTGGTCCGTGCGAGCTGGCACCAGTTTTTCACATTAAGCTTGGAAATGTTTTTCCGCACCTGGTCGTCCCATTTTAGTGGTTGTCGTCCAAAGTCTTTCGCATTCCTCTTGTAGACCATTTTTGCTTGAGCTTATTCATCCATACGTGCAACATATCCTAGCCAGGGCAGTCGCAGTTGCTTTATGCGCTTCACTAGACTACATTGTGTCCCCATAGAGTTCAGTTCGTCACTCTTTTAAATGCAAAAATCCTCGCCAACTTTCAAAGGTTCATAAAATCTGCGACGAATCTATCGCTCCAAAACGCCAATCGCCACCTCATGATATTACCCGTGCTTCTGCGCCGTATTGCAAAACTGGGATGATAAACGACTTGTATGGCGCTATTTTCGTTCTTTCGAGGTCCCTGCTCCCTACTGAGTAGCATCGTTTTGCGAGCGTGATTCTTCTTCGGATTTCCAGGCTATACCAAAAGTTAGGTCTGGAAAAAAGTCTAAGTGATCGGATGCCTATACCATATAGCTGCCATAGAAACGAAAGGCTGAAAAAGTAGTTCTAGTGAGAAAAACTTTTTTCAGTTATGAATATATTGTATAGCTGCCATTTAACAAAGTGGCAGGCACATATCAAGCTCCAAAGTTAGCTTGCCTCTATTTTGAAATCATGTAACCGACTTCATTAGCGTCCAAATGGTCTTGTTGGTGGAGGAGCCGGAGATCTTGTCGGATCAACGCTTTCCACAGGTTGCTCTCCAACTAGCAACATTAGCATTGCAAGTCCCACAAACTAAAAAAAAAGGAGATGAGTTATATTTTGCCATAACAGGTTATCATACATACTACTTACAGCTTTGGTAATCCAATTCATGATCGTCACGTTAAAGTAAAGCTTCTACCTTTTATACCCAAAGCAATTAGAAATGGTTATTAAATGTGACCAATCCAATTAAAAGTTTGATTTGTTCCTTTTGACATTAAGGTGAAGGTTATTTTTAAATTTTACCGAAAGCGAAAAAGTTTAAAGAGACTTCAAATAATTGGCATACCATAAGACTAAGGTAACTTTGTCTGTGCCGAAGCCTATATACATTTTTACACTATAAAGCGTAAGGGAAATTATTCCTTTATTCGTGAACAAACCTGCTGTACGATCGACTACTGTGCAGCTGGGGGAAAGTCGAGTAAGACAATCAGCGATTTTGAAATTAAAGAACAAATGTTTTCTAAAATTTGTATCGTGAATAACTTTGGTGTTTTTGCTCAGATCTCATTGTGCGATTTAGAATATATAGATTTAAGGCCTAAGATAAAACTTATTTATTATGCGATGAGGTTGTAACTTTAAAATTGTGGCTCTGACAGGAAATTTTGCATATTTGAAACAAACTTGATATGCGTACGGTATACACCTATGTACATGCAAAAATCTGTGTATCTATCACTTATAGTCTCTGAGATCGACGCGTTCATACAGAAATCGACTCGTCCGTCCGTCCGTCTGTCTGTATGAACACCTAGATCTCAGAGATGGTAAGAGATAGAGGTTTGACATGTATGGGACAAATGCTTCTTTTATCTGCACGCAGATCAAATTTGTTTCAAATTTTGGCCACGCCCCCTCCCGCCCCCGGAATTTGGAAAAAACGTTATATCTCCTACAGTTTTGAAGATAGACGATTCGTACCTTTTAGAGATAGTTAGAAATATAGTGTGTAAATCGATTTGTTGAAGAAATGATAAAGATCGGATGAACGGTTCTCAAGTTATGAGCAAAAAAGTGAACCAAGGCCCCCGCTACCGCCCTCCCACCCTAAAATAAATGTTGCATACTTTTCGGATGGTCACTCTAAGGAACGCAGGGACACTGTTAAACATCCAACTTTAACTTACGCTCTCGTTTTTTTTGAGCAAGTTTTTGATTATGAAGATGTAACTTTTTTGATTTGCTACACAGAAATGTTTTTTAGACCAAACAAAAAGCAACAACTTTGCGCAAAGAGCAGCAATTTTTTGCTAAAGATATAAAAATAAAATTAAAAATATATTACGGTATAATAGTAAATCCTACTCAAAGGCTGAATAGTTTAAAGTGCTATTGAAGACAAGCGGCAACTTATCTAAACCAACCCAGTCAAGGTTTTTATACTACCAGTGCACCCTTTCAGAATGTTTTGGTCACGACACAATCAGCTTATTTGGGTTCAAGAATAAGCATCAAATTGTCCAGAACTACGACCCATAAAGCTAATTACAGTGAATATCGCTTATATGCAAAAGCTATAATGCAGCAATATTTTTGCATATAAGCGATATTTGCATTTAAGCGGTTATCGGTTATATGCAAATCATTTGCATATAAGCAATCTATCGGTTGTAAGCAAAAATTTGCATATAAGCAATTCAGTGAATTATGTTCATTTTAATTTAAGGACAAATAGTTAATGCTTAAAAATCTTTTATTTTTGTTTGATAGTTGCTTTCTCTAAGCATTTTCCAAGATCTGATCTTCAATTTCTTTAAAAGCGATAATATCATTATTATATAAGAAGAAGTGAATCCAAATTTAGTAGGGCCTCTTTAGTTAAGGGATGTTTTGTATTGAGTTCACATTGACCAAAATCATTGTCTCATTTTCATTTCTCGTCCGAAAAAATTTCAAATCATGCAAGATCATTGTCGCATTGAATGTGTTCGGCATCCATTTAGATTGATCCTTGTCACTTTCATGACATTTGAAGAATATTGCCTCTGAGTTTTGAATCCTTTTAAACTTTCATGCTTGCTGCCGTTTGGTAGAGCCTTGAATTACAGTCTAATAGCATCGGCATTATATATGTAATCTGGGTGAGTGATTTGAGATGATTTGAGTTAAAGCGCACATGTCCTGTATTATTTTTACTGGATTCTTTATGAATCTTTGCGAAGTTACTAGAATTTAGTTTCCACCAACGCTGACGACCGCTGTAATCTGGAGCATAGTCTTCATTTAGCTTTACGGCGAGCTCTAGTGCCTGAGCAAGGAAGACTGGCCATTCCGTGTTGATAGCGGATTTGGTGAATCTACGACGACAGTGCTGTCTTCAAGTGTACACGTGCGCTATTTCTATTTCTATTCCTTTTCTTGCGAGGATTGGTTGCAACACCTCGCTTGCATTGTATTTAATGAACTAGATGTTGAGGAGCTTTGCCTCATCCTTCGCAGCAACCATCTTTTGATAATTGTTGGTTTTTAAGTTTAAATCGAACTTTTTCTTTAGCTGTTAGAATATGATGTGAAACTCATGCAGATTTTATTACAAAGTCATCTGCTCAACTATCAGGAAGTGTTTTGACAAATTTGCTTACAACCGATTAAAATAGTACTAAGTTATTTTAAATTTGATGTATAATATTTGCATATAAGCGATATTTGCTTATAAGCGATTTGCATACAAGCAATTAAATTCTTATACCAAAGTTGTGCATAATGCTCTAAAATATTAAACTTTTGCATAAAACCGGTATTTGCTTACAAGCGGTTCGTCATATAACCGATATTTACTGTAGTTCTTTTTTTGTGGTCCTAGGTCCTGACATGGGTCCTGTCACGGTCGCCATGAAGGCAAAGTGGTCAAAAAGTTTGTCTACTCAGCGGTTCGACATGCGCCGTTGGTCAGCTTATGTGATTAACAAGATTTCTCATGGTTCACATGAGAGCTGATGTTGAGTGCAATTTTCTTTCGAGACATTCCTTAGCTACATATTAAACTTTAGTTCCCCTTTCTCTTAGTGTAATACAGCACATTTGAGCTTCGTTTTTCGCCTACTAAATTCAATTTTCGGTCTTTATGATTTCCCCATAGGATTTGTACCATGAACAATGCGATTCCGTTTGCATACTCTTTGCCAGCATACCAAATTTTTCGGAATTCTATGTGGAACTGGAGGGAAATAACGAGGGTGTCGAATGCCTACGTCTGCTCAATGAGATTATAGCCGATTTCGATGAGCTGCTCAGTGAGGAGCGTTTCCGGTGAGTAGCAAAAATATTGCAAATATTCGTTGCGTCCTGATTGATTCCTCTGCTGCTGCAGCTGCATTGAGAAAATCAAGAGTACGGGCGCAACTTACATGGCTGCCTCCGGCCTGACGGTGAGCACCTGCGACCAGGTGAATTTCAGCCATGTGACAGCCATGGCGGACTATGCCTTGCAATTGTTTGACAAAATTGAGGAAGTCAATATGCATTCGTTTAACAATTTTCGCATGAGAATCGGTAAGATTAATTTAGATTGAAAAATTCTGTTTGAGTTTCAATTTTACTTTTCTGTGTAGGCATCAATATAGGTCCTGTGGTGGCGGGGGTGATAGGGGCCTGTAAGCCACAGTACGATATCTGGGGCAATGCGGTCAATGTGGCCTCCCGCATGGACTCGACTGGACTGGTGGATCACATACAGGTAAGAGATTTGGCTTAAAGCTTTCAAGTAATTTACATTTATATTTTTTTTTTTGTATTTTTAAGTTAACAGAACAAAAGAAAGTCTTTGGCCAAGTTTGGCTTCCTCCTAATCAAGAAACGTTGACCATTTCAGCGGCACAAAAGTTTTTTGAGACAAACGAAAAGTTTTCTCCCAAAAGGACAAAGGCAACAGGCAGACAAACGCGTGTTGTCATACATCTTTCATGGGAATACAAACACACACACACTGAGAGATACAGCCACATAGATACACACGTATAAAAATACGCATTTGATTTTATTTGCTGTCGATAAAAACGTTGTTTTTCTCTTTTTTGCCATAAAGGAAATAAATTATTAAGCAAATGACAGGCGGGAAAGAAAGGTTGGGCAAATAAAGACACCGAAAGAAAACAAAAATATTTTATTCATTTAGTTTCCACAAAACTTTTAAATTTTACAACTTTTTGTGTGTCAACGACTGGCTTCAATGCGAGGGCTGATTTGTTAAGTAGAGAAAATGGATTTTAAATTAACACATTTAAAAGTATTAAATTGAACTGAACAACTCCAAGATGATTTCCTAAGGCACACTGGAACAGAATGACAAACTAATCAGCAGATTTTTTAATTTTTTAGAGGAGTTTTTGTATGTCGAAAAAATAATGCCAGAAATGGAGTCGGAGCTCTCGAAAAACCTCTAAAACGATACCCCATTTGGTTTTTGTTTATTTTTATCCCCCACTTTCCACCACAACACAGCCCCCTTTCCCCCTACCGCAGAAATATTGTCAAAAATGGAATTGGAGTACCCAAACAAAAATAATACTTGCCATATTGCGGATAATATTTGCTTTAAAAGAACAACAAAACCGGTTTCCAGCAGAGAGATATACAAGAGAGAGAGAGCGAGTGAGAGCAAGTTCTCTCTTGTCTGCTCAACAATGCATAAGTAGCCCTCTCGTCGTGCTTTTGCAAAACTGTTCAATGGCTGAATTTTCTAGCGCGTCAAGCCCAAATAAATTTTTCTGTGTTTTTCTGAAAAACTTAAATGAATCTAGCCACGTGGACTGGGTCTTTGAAGCAATGTTTTTGATTCCTATAAAATGTATGGGTAGAGGGAGAAGCATCACACCGCATATCCAAGGAGTCTTCCCTCCCTTCTCTTCCAATCAAAAGCGGTATGTCTCCGTTCCCTATTCCTCCCAAATCCAAGTGCAATAAAATTTTTTTTTCCAGGTGAGTTTAAAATGTTCTCAAAAATTGAACAATATCAACTCAATTTGAGTTTTTGCGTTCTCAATAAATTGGTCTTGAAGTGAGAACGTTGTTCCACAAATGAGAAAACCCGTTCATGGTTACTTTTTGTTAAAGATTGTGCTCGTTTTGAGTCCAATGTTCTCGGGTTTTTCCCTCTGTGTACTTGACTGACTTCACCTTGTATAATTCCACCATGAGCTGTTCTGAGTATGCCACCTTCATAATAAATTCACCTTGGTCGTCCCCACTTCTGTCAGAAATTAGTCAGCTGTTCGCTCTCAACTGTACTCTCTGAATATATTTGGGAATATGGTCGTCTCGCTTTAGCCACAATGATTTCCTACTGGTACTGTAAATTATGTTTTTGGGCACTGTCGTTTAGCTCATATGCAGAAAAAAATGTTCTTTTCAATTCCAAATGTTTCATGTATGCTAGCCCTTGTATCCATCCCATTAACTCTCACCCGTTTCGTTTTCACGCGTCCTTCGCTTAATGAATTCTTTGACCCACTAAGCGGCGATTTCTGTTCTCCCAGATAGGTACTATGTGTCAGATAGTCGTCGAATTTACACTGTTATTTGGTACTTTATGTTACAAATAGCTCTATGTAGAAAATGTGAAATCGGCCCTAAGAAAAAAATTAATCTAAAATCCAGATTATTGTCTCGAAACCAAGAGAAACGGTGGCAGAATTTAACCGAAACGACATAGTCTTAACCAAAGATTATATTCTGTACTTAAATATAAATCTAACAATTTTGGACTTCGATAGTTTATGGTCGACTTTGAGAAAAAATAAGTCTGATTTTTAATTTAAAGAAAAGGCAAAAATAAATTATCAGATCTGTATCCGTTTTCGATTTCGATCAAGTTATGAAAAAGATCAAGATTGTTGGTTCCAAAAGTTTTGCCTTTGAGTCAGAACAAACAGATCTCAGAGGTGGTAAGAGATAGAGGTTTGACATGTATGAAACAAATGCTTCTCATACTTGCAGGCGGATCAAGTTTATTTTCAATTTTTGCTACGCCCCCTCCCGCCCTCGTAATTTTGTAAAAACCTCATATCTCCCGCAGTTTTGTAGATAGATGATTTGTTCCTTCTAGAGATAGTTAGTCATTCGTAAAATGTATCGATTTGCCGAAGAAATGATAAAGATCGGGTAAACGGTTCTCAAACTATGTCCAAAAAATAAAATCCCCCTTCCCCCACCACTCCCACACACTCACAACCAACACCGCATTTCATACAACAACGTGTGAGTGAAAGAGAGAGAGAAAGAAACTAAGAGATGAGCACAGCAGAAGTGTTGCATTCAGCTCCTACTCTTCGTACAGAGTATGACATAGTCGGGCTTGACCGACTTTCTCACTTGTTTCTTTATAAGGACATAACAAAACGGTAAACGAAAACAACATTTAATGAGAATATCAAAGAATTTGATTCCATATTTACATTCTACATATCTTTGCCTTTAATTTCCATATTTTATATTCAATTTTTACTAATTGGTGATAAATTGGCACTAGCTAAAAGTTGAGTGACCGTTTCTCGTTTTTTTAACACAACAAGCAGCTGGCCGAGCACTTGACTTTGCAGTCCTGCTTAAAATCCAGTGCTGCACTAATATCGGATCCGTTTTCAATGTTCTCGTAGTTTTTCTAACAAAATTATTGAGAATGTGTTCCGTTTAAGTATTACCTGTCGTTCAGTTTATGGCAGCAATATGTAAGTTCTCGATACACGTTTTCCAAACCGTTTCCGACACTTTCTCGACAATGAAATCGGTTCGAAAACTGAATAGATTACAATACGTTTTCGCTATCGAGAAAGTGTTGAGAACGGACTCGAAAACAACGTTTACTATCGCGATAGTTAATAAGAATGCCTTGTTTATCGGTCAGCGAACTGATCATAGTCCTCTTAAGAAACCAATGTTCAGATTTCATAATTCTACTTATGTGAAATATCGTAGCGAGCTACATTTTTATCTCATCCTTTGAGAGAAACTATCGTAAATTTCGTTGGTTCGACTAACTTTTTCAAAGTTGTACCTCAGAAATGACATATAGACGAAATCAAAAACGATCGAATTGAAACCGAGCTATTCGTAGTTTTGATCAAAATGGACGAAAACTATTCTAAAATTCATTGGAAAATAAAATTGATTTCTATTCCGCTCAGAAACGGGAATATTAAAGTGAAAACGATTCGGAATTACAATCGATTTACTTCTTAAATCCACTCGAAAACAGGAACAGACCTGTAATATGTTAAGCTTATTTGACGAAAATAATTCTCTAATTTAAAAAGTCACAACCTTCGTACTACAGAGCAATTGTGGATTCTGTAATATTTCGTATATATGAAAGTATTTCTTAATAGACTTGTGAGACCAGTTTTTAATGCTTATATCAAGGGGCGTCAAATAAATTGAGTTTTGAAAAAACTATTTAAATATGATCCTACTTATCAACCATAATTTTGTAACTGTCCTTTTGACACAAAAGGGGTTTGTATTGTGAGATATTTTTATTGGTTTTGTATTTCTATAATTTATTTTCAAAAATTTCAAAACACTTCCCAGTGAAATTTTGGCTTAACAAGTTTTTTCTCTCAGTGTGTCAAGTATTATCATAAAATACTAAATCAAGAGTTGCCTCTGTCTGTAGATGAATCAAAAAATAGTCAACTATAATGTATGACCCTACCCCATTCTACCATCTTCATACTCCTTCTACTTCCAGGTGACCCAGGAGACCCAGCAAATTCTAGAGCATCGTGGCTTTGAGCTCACCTGTCGCGGTAGTGTCAATGTCAAGGGTAAGGGATCCATGATCACCTACTTCCTAAAAGGAAAGAAACCCTTGGACCCAACAGTCAAAGACGAGGCAGCAGCTAAAGTTGAAATAGAACCACCCAAATCCCTGCCCATAGTTCAAGATGTGAAACAAAAGAAAATCAAGGAACACTCTACAGAAACCGACGATGATCAATTGCCCTCACCCGACATAGATCTCAATTCGAATATGCAAAATCTTACAGCTCAGCGTAGAAAATCTTTGTGTAGACAGCATAATATTTCCTCCTCGTTTGGCAACAATGTGTGCAGCTCAACGGGTATAACTCCTAGCATCTCTAATAGTTCCAGTGTGGTTACCATAGGGGCTCTGCCTGTGCTTCTACGGAATGCCAATGATAATAGCTCTTTGGTCACACCCACCGCTCCAGCACCCAGAACTCTGGTGAATGATCTGAAAGATGAAATTGCACGCGATGAGAAGTGTGCTCTCAAGGATTCCATTGAAAACTTGGAGATTTTACTGAAGAACAACATCAGTTTGTCTGATTTGAGTAACAAACAGCAACAGAACTTGAGAGGTGAGTTGGTGGGCAGCACCTGCTCCTCAACCACCGCCACTTTAAGAAAACGCGATACCATTGTCAGCTTCAATGTGACCGAAACTCTGACCACCACGGCTCAAAGCACGCAAAGAAAACGTCGTTCTGTAGCCACCATGGCGGCCAGTTGTATTTCCACCACCACCACCACCCGCCTGTTGTCCAACGAGAGTCAGGGTAGTACCCAAACGGCACCTGGAACCCTAGAAAGCAGTGCGGGCACACCTTCACAGGATTGGCAACCGCGTACCGCCACCCTCGAACCCAACAGAAGTCCCATCAAAACCTCACAGTCCTTGAGTCCCATTGGTCTGACCACGGAGGTTTTCGTCCTACCCAACAGTCGCAGCATGATACTCTACAGCAGTGCGAGCGCCAATGGAAATGGTTCCACAAGTCCTCGTACTGGCCTGCTACAGGATGTACGCACGTAGATTAGTCACCAAAGGAATCCTTGTGTAAATATGTAAAAAGTTTAAGAGAAATGTTAATAAGTTTATGAATTCCCACAGCATTGTATGATCTCGCATTTATTATATAGAGCTAGAGCTTTACATGTTTGTTCCACAGTTACCTAAGAAAACCAAAAAACGTTTCATATCACAAAAGTACGAAAGCAAAGAAAACTGGGTACCAAAAGAGCATGGCGAACTATAGACGTAAGAGAGAGTGTGTGTGTGTAAGTGTGTGTGAGAGAGTGTATAGGGGAAGTGAAGTGTGTAAGGTTCCTAATTGTGAAAATCTAGGTTTGGATTAAGCAAGAAAAACGAATTTAATAATCAGAGTTAAACAAAGAATTATTTACGAGTAATTAATATAGAAAGCGGGGAATGAAAATCTTAAAAAAAAACAATAAAGATTTCAATTTTTGAAAAAAATTTCAGTCTTAAGGGTTTTAAAACAGCCAGATATATAGCAAGTTTGCCGAAATGAAACATTTAAGTGATTGCAGATCAAATGCTCAGAGCAAAGAGAGTATGAGCGCGGTTCTCTTGACACTCTTCAGCTGATATCTTTATTTTGTTGCAGAGAATTATCGACATTTCAAGTTAGTGGAGTTCAAAAAAAATTAAACCTAAACTAACGACAGAAATTGCAATTTTTTTTTAATTTTCTAGTCAGAGCTCAAAACGAGTAAGATAATATAGATCTAACTATTGAAAACGACTACGGACGAAAACAATCAAGTGGAGTATTCGGAACCACAGTTAACATGCACTCAGAGAAAAATAGAGAATTTCAATCTTAAATCATTCAGCATTCCTTCTCCAAAGTACAGAAAGAGTGAAAATTCTTGATCCATAAGTAAGAATTTGAGATCCCGACATTCCTTATGCAAGAGTTTCAGTATTTGATCGAAGAATGAATACTTTGTAAAATAAAAGACTTGGAAAAAAAATTTTAGGGGGGGGAAAGGTGTGGGAGAGACTACCGACCGTATCCCCTTACTTAACTGGGACTTCAACTTGGTACATTGCACAGCTTAGCCCACACGGCTATCATCCATAAGCAACACGTGGCGTCGAAACCATTATTAGGAATGAACGCAGTTGGTATTTGCTTGTTCGCTGAGTTCTTAATCTATAAATGCATTCTTTGCAGTGATTTTTCCCATTGTAGCGCGTCAACGAGGTTCTGAGATCAATTTCCAGAGAAGAGAGGTGAAGTTTAAATAAGAAGAAAGGAAGTGAAACCCGATTTTTAAGTGGCTCTTTTCAAACAGATAGCTCAAAATGAGAGACTATCAAAATCCAATTTTTGCAAGCCTTTTCCTTATCTGTATCGAAAGGATTAAATAGCACCAGGCAACAAAATCTTGCTTTTTGCAGTATATTGTAGGGTTGGTAGTGATACTTGATGTTTTTCGTGAGCTCAACACGAATCTGTTTTCATAAATGGTCTTATTCATACTTCTACGTTCACTTTCGTTGATATATTCGGAAAACACTACTCTTAACTTTGAAATAAACTTTCCCAAACATTTGTACAATTTTGTTCACTGATTTTTCACAAGAAATATAAATTTCATATTTTGTTGCTGCCCCAAAGTATGCAATGGTTGTTGTTGAAAATTTTCATTGAAATTCTATGCAAATCCCCAGCCTGTTGTACTGTTGTTCTGTTTTTGCAAGGCATAGCTTTGGGCAGTGGACAATTTTATTATTTGTATTCAGTATGGTAAGTACATCTTCGCTAGAAATAATCGTACAATTCCTTTGGGATAGTTTATTTTAAAGATAAGAAATAGAAATATACGATAATATCAAAATAAGTTAAAACAAAACAAGTAAGAGTGTTGCGATCGAGTGCCCCGACATCAAAATACCCTTTCCCAAGTAATGTGGTTGAATTCCATTTATATTAAAATTTATTTCAATAAATGGGCAGGCGCACTTATGTACATATCTTCGGTGTTTTTGCTCAGATCTCATTGTGGTACACAGAATAGATAGATGTTGGGCCTCACTGAATATATATTAAGGCACTAGGTTCAAACTTAAAAATTGTAGGTCTGACAGTTTTTCGCGGTTAGAAGAAGATGGAGGAAGAATTTGCCAAACCTGGAGCAAACTTTATCTGGGTACGGTGTACACCAACAGAAATGCAAGAATTTGTGGCTCTACCTCTTATAGTCTGTGAGATTTACGCGTTTATACAGATTTTCGCTGTTTAAAGATGGAGGAGAAGGAATTTTCCAAATCTGAAACAAACTCGATGTGGGTACTATATGCACCTATGTATATACATGCCAAAACTTGTGGCTCTTTCTATTACAGTCTCTGAGATCGACGCGTTCATACGGACGGACAGACGGACATGGCTTAATCGACTCAGCAGTTGATGCTGATCAAGAATATATATACTTTATGGGGTCGGAGGTGCTATGCACAACTTCATGATCCCCTTTTTCCCATTTTTAATGGGAACAGGGTATAAATATAGGTTTCCCACAAAATGCCTCTCAAAAAGGGTTAAAATAGGAACTATTTGAAACTATAAGCGTAAATTAATGAAAATCTCGTCGAGATGGGCCATTTTTGAAAACAGATTCGTGTTCAGCACACAAAAATGATCTAGAATAGTTACCAAACCTTCAATATATGTTCTAGAACTTGTTGCCTATTGTAATCTATTGTGATTATTCTGCAGCAGTTGAAGTGGAAAGACAAAGTATTCAAGGCATTTGTCGATTGCATAACGATATATGCATTATATGAAAAACAGTCAAAATCCTGCAAATGGCAACTTTTTAGTGTGACCAACCATTTGTTATAATTTCTACTCTTGTTTGTTTTCTTTGGTCCGAACTTGCATTACCTACTTTGGTTGAAAAATTTAACAGAACGTTGATTAATTGTTTACGTTTTAGGACTCTCTGATACATAATACATATTTGAAAAAATAGTCAACACCCGTGCTCTCAGGCTGTCTTCCATCATGGAATAGTTTGTGAAATGTACATAAAAATATGCTACTGCAGGTACAGAGTATATTACAGTCGGGCTTGCCAGACTTTCTTACTTCTTAAAAATTGCAATAACTTTGGAACTACAGTTGCTAAATATTGCCTGCGACAGAGAATTGAATAAGGTTATTCAAAATTAAATGCAGCGACATACACTGAAAACATTTTTTGGTACAAATGAAAGAAATAGTTCGCGTTGTGGAGCCACTTAAAATTTGTTGTCTAAAATTTCCTCCAACCTTAAAGGTGGAATTTTGAAAAAAATCAAAAATACGCTTTTTATTTTAGACATATTTCACTTCATAACTGTCGGATAGCAAGTATTCAAGCAAGATATGAATCGAATGGTAAATTCATCGCTAACACAGTACAACACTAAAAAAAAACACGGCATAAGAGCCTTAAATTATGATAAAAGGCACCTCTGTAAGCATCACCTCATACCCAAATTTTCAAATAAAGCCTGGGTTCGCGCTTTATGGGTACTTTTGTACTACAATTTTAGCTATATTTTTAATGGCTTAAGATAAAATTCTCCAAAATTCAGCAAATGTGGACAGGGTCATAAAATTACTAAATTCGCGCAAGGGGTTAAGGTACCTTCAGAAGGAGTTAAGCCTTCATTCTTCAATATCTTTAAAAGCGCACGGTAGATTTTTGTTAAAATCGTTGTTTATGATGGTATAATGGGCTATGGCATGTCCCTAAGAGATGGTACTCGACAGCCCAAAAACCGCGAATTGGTACTCCAAGGAACTCTGAGGAATTGATAAAAGACTCAAATGTGATCAGAGAATTCATTTTCAGAACGTTAGGAAAAAAATGGTGCCATTCAGCAGAACAATCTAATTACTGATCAATGTCATGTCCTTTCTCTTATGTAAAATATTGAAGTTGATAAAAGTAACTAAATTAGTATTTCAACGCTGATCAGTGCTGAATGCGCCCAAAAAAATTTCATTCCCCGCTAAGAAAAATTCTTTAATTTATGCCAAGTTAATGGACAGCCCCAAAAATAAAATAGGTATATAAATGTAAGTATCGAACTTTAAGCTGTCCAGAGATCTCTCTCTATGTTACTGAAAACAAACAAAAACTCTGTCAATTTAAGGCTGTTTGGCAAAACAAAAACCAAAGCAGAAACTATTTTTAAATGTTGCTTAAATTATAATTAAATACTAAAAAAAACCAATTAATGTAAAGTTGCCATGTTAAATTGTTGTGTCTAGGTGTGCGTGTATGTGTATGTTCTACTGATGTCTCAATGTTGCTGAAAAAATCAACACTAAAAAAACCAAACAAAAAATATCGAAAAAACAATTCTCGCTGTGATTTCTATGAAAGAAATTATTTTGTACACTTTTGTTACTTAGTTTTATGACCTCGAACTCTGTGTGCTATTATTTAACTGAGTTTTCTCTTTAGCAACAAATACAACAACAACAAAATATCCTACAAATTAATGTGTGTTAAGGTAGCTTCGATGTTGAGTTCCACAAAGCAAAAAGTTGATCAACCGAATTAAATGTTTATTGCAAAACGTTGTAAATGTTAATAAACAAACGCCCCACAAAAAAATAAGCAAATTTATTTTTATTTAAACTTTGCGCGCACGACGCCACAGACAATAATAGGCCAAAAGATGAAAGCCAAAATAAATGGCCAAAATGGCCCACAAATTGCGATGGAGATTGTCCTCATTGAAGCTGTACTTGTCCAACACATCCTGGCCGGTGTGAAAGCAAGGTAAGTCCGCACTCTCCTCAAAGCAGGCTGAAAGCGAGAGTTGATACACCAAAGACTCACAAAGTTTTAGCCACTTACTTATATTCTGCACGCCCGACCACTGGGCAATGGTCATTGCCTCATTGGCGTACAGCATCCAGGACAGAAACTGCGTCCAGTAAAAGGCCAAGGGCAGGGAACTGCAAAAGGATCCAATCACACAAACGAATTCAATTTAACGCCATTCGCTCACCTAATTTTGATAAAGATACCCGATGTTATCATGAATATATAATCCAGGGGCACCAGGTAGGCCATGGCCAGGGGCACCGAATTGAAGGCCGTGGAGAAGAAGCAGCCACACGCCGTGGCCACATTCATGACGAGCACCACACAAACTGCGGTTACTCCAAAGGCATAAAACGTGGCACGCAAACCCGTGATCCAATAGCAAATGACAACAAACAAAGCCGGCTCAATTATCATGCCAGGCAGCTGGAAAATAAAGTAAAAAGTGGTCTTCAATTAGTCAAAAACAATAATTCAAGTTTAAGTTTCCCCCCAGCGGGAAAGGACAATTAATGGGTAAGTGAAGGGACATAAATTTATGAGAAAAGTCCGGTAATAAATATAAGTTAATTCACTTTTTGTTTAGGGCAGGGGTGCCCAGAATGTGTGGAGAATATATCTCAAGCAAAAACAACCACAAGAAATAGAAACACGATATTTGTTAAGTTGTGTGTGTGTCTGTGAGTGTGGTCGTGGCTGTCTTAAGAACACTGAAAACAAGTAAGAACGTTGCAGTTGAGTGTCCCGAATCCGAAATGCCCCTTACAATTGAGGCACACATACAAACACACAAACGCCTCCACAGACAAATTTACCCTACAGACGTAGCCCTTTGCATTCCAGAGAATATTTAGGGAAAAAATACGGGTGCTTAAACGAGAGCAAACGATATTGCTTTGCAAAAATCTGCGACGACATTGGCGAAACCGCGCTTGGCTTTGCATGCCCATAGCAAATGAGAGGAGACCCTCTCTACTCTTATGACCGAATGCTGCTCTATGATACCGATCTTGACTCTGTGACTTATGCAGTAAGATCCCCAAGGATCCGTTATAAGGCCATTGTTATAAAATGTAATGTACTATGATGTACTAAAGTTGCAACTCCCACAAGTTGCGAGCCTCATTTGGCTTGCGTAAGATATTGTCGTGGGCAAACAATTATGTGATATCGAGCTGGCGTGCAATTTAGCAGTTAATATAGTCAGCCAATGGCTTAACACAGCAGGCGGCTCACAAAACTAGAGCAAACCGAGGAGGAACTTGCCAGCAGCAGTAAGCTCCACACAATCTAGTATTAGACGGTATTATGTACCGTCTTCCACGATGCTGTATTGGTCATAGCTGGTATCATTCCACAAGACCTCACTACCCAGGAAGCAGCTGAGATCAGGTCTCGGTTAATTGCTGGCCCATGAACGGACTATAGAGCCGAGCTTTCCAGGCAATCCATACTGCACTGACAGAACAGAACTCCCCAAATGTGAAACAATCTTGATCTGGGTACGTCATATATCTACCTACAAAGTCTTTAAGATTGACGTGTTCATACAGACAAGCAGACGGACATAGCTAATTCAGCTGTTGATGCTGATCAAGAATATATACTTTATAGGGTCGAATAAGTTGCCTTCTCCCTGTTACATACATTTACACAACTTTAGGATCGCCTTTTCCCCATTATTAATGGGTACAGGGTATAATAAAAACACAAAAGTTTTTGGACACTTCGAGCGAGGCAAATCGCTAACCTGCGCTGACGACACACAAACAACATTGTTGTTGCGTTCGAATTTGCAAAAGAAATACGAGACAGATAGAAAAGGGACCCTAATGAAGCTGTTGTTGCAGGTCCGCATTCCCCAACAGCGAAAGCTTTGCTCGAAAGAAAAAGAATTTGTTGCGGTCGGCAATGTCAGCAAAGAATTTGGCAGGTAGTTTAGAAAATCTTCGCGCGAACTGAGCGGCAGCCATACATGCTCAGATCATGAGTAGAAGTCATGAGTGATTTCACGGAAGTGCGAGTCAAAATTATGATTGTTAAAACCGGTGAACTCTGAATTCCAAGTAAATCTGTTGTACTCTGGAGAGACCTCTCCTGCTTACCAACACAGCTTGCAATGCTAGGCTCTTGATAAAACTCATACAGGTATGGAACTCAACCTTCATTGTGGACTAAGTACTATTACTGAGAGCGCGAAAAAGAGAGGAAGAGGGAGAGTGCAAATTCACACAAATTTTAAATGATTGTAAAACAAAAAAGCAATGCAACACAACGAACAGTGCAACAAAAATCCATTCCTTAGAAATCCCGTCGGCAAAACAAAACAAATAAACTACATGCAAACACCAAAAAAGATTTAACACAAAAGCACCATATGAAACGCCGCTCTATTTTAAATTAGGTTCACTTCAGATAATTCATTGTGAGCACTCAAAATTATTGTCGACATAGGAAAATACAATGGTTAGAGGGAGTCAGACATAGTCACAAATAATAACTTAAAGAGTCCAAAAATGACTCAGAGAGCTCTAGTGGGAATCTAATGCAGATCTGGTGGAGCTCTGGTGGGAGTGTGGCGGGGGACGATCTAGTGAAGAATAAGTGGGGTTCGAGCGAATAACTGGTGGGCAGGTGGAGATCTATTGGGAATCTGGTGGCAATCTGGTGGGGATCTGTTGGATAGGAAGTGGGATGAGAAGAGAGGCTGTCAATTTGTGAATTCAGTGCGATATATTTTTATATTTTTTTTACTCCTGACTGAAATATCGAATCTGATGGCGTCCTTAAACAAAGAGTAAAAAAAGCTTATGAAATCAACCTACACAATGAACCACAATCCTTACCAGACTACAACAAAAGGTGGTCCAACAACTAATGTGGTTTTTCATAAAAAAAACAGTCAAAAATATATTTCTTATATATATATAGAAAAACTTCAAGAGGTTATAAAAGCCGCTGTCCCTATACCAAAAGAACCCCTTTTCCAAAGTAAACAGAAATGGTTTGATCTGGAGTGCTTCTTGGAGTGTAAGAAAGTACTGAAGCTTCTAAATAAGTGTGTAGCTTATGGAGAAGATAACATAAGAAGAGACTATGTCGAGAAGAATAAAAAATACCGACTACTGTGTATGGAAAAGAAAGATAGGTACTGGCAGCAGCTGGGAGAAAAGCTGGATGAGGTCAAGGACAGCAAGGGTTGGTGGAAGGTAGCAAGAGAGTTAAAAAATAGACACTTCCAGACAGGAAACAACATTTCAGCATCGGATTTTCAGAGCTATTTTCAAAATCTACTGAGCCCAGAACAAACTGCAGCGGACATTATATTTGTCAGAAACTTTGCAACAGATGATTTGTTGGATACGCATATAACCAGGACCGAAATATTGAAAATACTGGATCAAGTAAAGCTGAACAAAGCACCAGGAGAGGATAGAATTCCATATGAATTCTACATAAATGCCCCAATGGATTTCATCGACTCACTGGCTGAAGTCTATAATAACATGCTGGATACAGGTCGGATTGAAGAAAACTGTACAACAAGTGTCGTATTCCCAATTTTCAAAAAAAGGTGACCCAGACTTACCACAAAACTACCGAGGGATATCTTTTATAAACAGCATAGCGAAAGTGTTTATGGGCATTTTAAACAGCCGACTAACAAACTGGGTTAGGTCTCATGAGAAGTTAAAAGAATATCAGGCCGGCTTCCGAGAAAAATATTCGACTGTGGACAATATATACAATTTAACATCGATCGTATATCTGAAACGGGAGGAGAAAAAGAAAGTATACGCCTTCTTTGTTGACTTTCGGGCTGCCTTCGATAAAATCCCACGAAAGCTGTTAATGTACAAATTATATTCAATGGGAGTCTCGACCAAATTTCTGAACGTGCTGGAGAATATATATGAAAATACGAAGGTGGCAGTCTGGACAGGCAAGGAACTATCGGAGTATTTCAAAACCAATATCGGAGTGAGGCAGGGCTGTCTCCTTTCGCCCCTATTGTTTGCGCTCTTCCTCGACGACCTCCATGATTTCATAGGGGGCGGCTTAACAGTGGGAAGAGAAAATATACGCCTTCTATTGTATGCAGATGACATAGTCATAATTGCTGATGAAGTCACTGTATTGCAGCAAATGATCGATCGGCTGGAAATATATTGTAAGACATGGAACATGGAAGTTAATATGACCAAATCGGAAATAATGGTTTTCAGGAAAGGGGGGCGGCTGGCAAAGGCTGAAAATTGGACACTTCAAAGCGAACCCATAAAGATTGTACCTGAGTACAAGTATCTAGGAGTTGTTTTGACGCCCACTTTAAATTTCAAGAAGCATGTTACAGCTAGAACTGCGGCTGCAAAGCAAAGAATCAACATTACTTGGAAGAGCCTCCTTGGCAAAAACAATGTCTCAACCGAAATGAAGTGGAAAATCTATGATGCCGTGTGTAGGGCAATACAAGCTTACGGAGCGCAAGTCTGGGGCTTTGGGCAACACGATGAAGTGGATAAGCTGGAAGCCTTTTTCATCAAACGTATTTATAATTTGCCACAGACAACGCCACACTATGCTCTTGCACTGGAAACGGATAAATACGGCAGTAGATTCTACATGTTGGACCAGCACCTCCGTTACATATACAAGACTCTATTTACATACGACAGTCATAGGCTGCCACGACGCCTTTCTCAGATGGTGCTGGAGAAAAATATTTTCTGGGCAAAAGAGCTAGGTACATTGTGCTCACTGCATAACATAGAATGGGACTGGAAAAACGATAACCTATGGAATGCCAATCGCAAAGCGCTCATCGCGGATCTAAGGAAAGACAGGCATACGGAACTCGTGCAGCAAAAACTAAGAAGCGAAGGGAGAATCTACAAAGAACTCGACCATACTGTTGGCAAAAAATATGCACAAGTGGATACTAGGGCAGTATCATGGATCTTTAAGGCAAGAAGCGACATGATATTGTTAAATGGAAATAGGTTTGTTACAGGACGGACAAATAAATGCGAATTGTGCAACACAAATGAAATAGAGGACATTAACCATTTCCTGGGCAGATGTCCTATACTAAGAGAACACAGAGCACTATATTTTAACCAACCTGTGCTAAGTCCGAATCAGATCATAGATATTTTAAACGATGCGAGCGATACTAACTGGAAGGGTTTAGTGCAGTTTTTGCAACAGGCCACTCAGTATAGGAAACGAATTTTGGGAGAATCTTTTTAAATTTAAATAATATCATGCACATAAACTCTAAAAATTTGGTGGGCTCCTAATCCGACACTGGGTCCCAACGATCCTGATCTGGGGATCCCCAAATACAATAACAAAATTATCAAAAATCAACGAAACATAGAAACGAATTCTCCGACTGACGACTTAAAGTCATAGTCGAGTAATATTTAAAACCTTAAGTTATTTAACACTTTGTAATGTTCATAATATCTGCATTATTGGTTTTAAATAAATTTATTATTATTATTATATTTCTTATATTTCATTTCCAATTTCAGATATCATAGTCCTAAATTCGTTAAAAATTTGTTCTCTTTTTTGCAATTTACATATTGAGTTTATCCAATCAAATCCAAACGTGTCTATTTGCCAGTACCTAAATATACAATCGGATTAATCGTCATAAAGAACTTCACTCGTACCGGGCGTACTATGACACCCGCACTTTTTCTCGCTCCGTGCTGAGACCGCACTGAGAGAGTATTGAAACGTATTGTTCCATACCTTGTTCCATACCTTGTTCATTGTATCATGGCTAGGCTCAAGATTCAGCCTGTAATGAGAACTGACAGCTCAAGCATTGCACACTTGAGAACTAAGCTGAGAGCTCATAGCACGGTCGCCATACCTGTTGTAGTTGTATCATGGCCATGTCTAGTTATAGACTTAATACTTGGGTTTGCAGCCGAAGAGCCGACAAATCAAAATAAAGTATGTGTTAGTAGAATGGAACCTAAGGCAATCTGAGGGCAAAAAATAAGGTCCCATTATTCAGACTTACTTAAAGCTAATAAAAACAACATATTCTTTTTCGATAATTTTCATGCTTCTCATTGCTCACTTGCACCACAAATGCAATCGGTTTAGGCTGTGCGTAAATTGTGAATTAGTCAGTCAGCCAGAGAAAGTTATTTAATGAATTGGTTAAAAATTATCTGACCGTTTGAAAACTGCAATGTGTTTAGTTCCGAATTGGAAGGTAATCAAGTATTAATAGTGTGAAGTAATGGAATGAAATTTAGTTTCATAAAAACTTCGATTAATTAACCAAATTACTTACCATAGCCAATATATTTGCCACATAATATTGCGCCGTCGTATATAAACCGGAGCGTGTTTCCCTCATGAACAAAGGGAATCCCTGTGGAAACACATTCAGCACCGAGTACATTGGATGATACGTATTCTCCGAAATCATAATAAACAAAGCGCCCTGCACCGCCTGCACACCCAACTGGGTCAGTTCCGTGGTGCCCGCAAAGCAAGCGCCTATGATAAAAGCCATGGCCATTTTCTGTAGAAACCGCATCCACTGTATGGTGGGATCACGCAGCAGCGTCAACGTGGCCCTCAGCCAAACCACATGAAAGCGCTTGTACCAGGCCACACCACGAAACGATTCCACTTCCGTGTCGAAGGGAAAATTACCCGACTGAGCCATATGTATCTCCAGATTGACCAGCATATCGCGCTGCTTGGCCGCCGAACTCACGGCAAATTGATCGCACAAATGTTGAGCGGAACGCTGAGAGGCCTGCTCATAGCCCGGATCGGTGGCCAAGACACCAATTAAAAAGTCCGCCGGATTGTAAGCCTCGGGGCAGTGATAGCCATGATCAGCAAAGAAGGTGAGGGCATGCTGAGGTGAGCCGGTAAAGGCGACACGTCCATCGGCCAAAAGCATGACATTGTTGAAATTGTCAAACAGCTGAGAGCTGGGCTGGTGAATGGTGCACAAGATGGTGGTGCCCTTTTGGGCCAACTCATACAAGGTGGCCACCAACTGTTGGGCACTGAAGGAGTCCAAACCGGTGGTGGGTTCATCGCAGAAAAGAATGACAGGATTGTTGAGCAATTCCACGGCAAAGGCCAAGCGTTTACGTTCGCCACCTGAGAGGACTTTCTTGTCATCGCCACTGCCTATACGGGTATGGGCGGCGGAGAGAAGACCAATACGTTCCAATAGGTCGTTGATAATCAAACGACGTTCCTCGCCCGACACACGACGATCCAAACGAAGGTGGGCCTGGGGGAGAAAAAGAACTTTCTCTAATTTCAGTGTGAACAGATTTGATTTAAGGTTAAAGTTGGACATTTTTAGCACTAAATTGCTTGGAAACTAGAAATGTACGGTCACTCTAATTATTTTTTACTTTAACTTGAAAAAGAAGCTTTGCAAACACATTTTACAGACTAGGATATGTAGATGCTTCTGTCAGAAATTAGTCAGCTGTTCGCTCTCACTAACGCTCTCTGGATACCTTAGGGAATATGCGCGTCTCGCTCTAACCACTGTGATTTCCTACTGTCTTTATAAAGTATCTTTTCGGGCACTTTAAGTATCTCGTTGGGCACAATCGCTATCTTTACCCATTACTCACCATAAAATTCAAATGCTCCAGCACCGTCAGGGCTCCAATGAAGAGATCATCTTGGTACACATAACCACTGATGCGATGCATGAATGGTCCAATCCGTCTACCATTTATCAGTATATCACCCTGAACCACAGTGCCAGCTAATAAAAGTTGAGTGTCAAGTAGTTGACATTAACTCATATCTTATCATTTCCCACTTACCCGGCTGTCTGTACGCCAGTGTGGACATAAGCGTTGTCTTGCCCGAACCACTGTGAATGGAGATTAAGATAAACTATTCTAGACCTTAGACCACATGTTTGGCATGTGGACCACATTTCCACTTGACTGCTCCGATCGATTACCATTTCAACATTCTTCTTTTAACTTACCTCGCACCCATCAGGGCCATCAAGGTGCCCGGTTGTATGGCTCCCGTGGAGTTGTTGATGATACGCTTCATTTTACGCCCCGAGTTGCCCACATTTGTATAGACACAAAGGTCACGCCACACCAAAGTGGCTCCCTGTTCTGTGGGTGACCATTTGCTATAACTTCTCAAGGGAAGACTTCGCTCCGAACTATTCCGTTTCGATAATTTGGGTGTGCTATCCAGACTAGGATTTGTTTGTAGCTCATGCTGCTCTATGTCTATCAGTTTGCTGTCTGAATCCGACATGGTGGACCGAGGTGTTTAACAGCTCGACGGCAACTAACCAACTGAAACCTCGCCGAGAGGCTGATAGACAAAGAGACAGTCCCAGTCAGAGACATTTACTCTAGGCAAATAAACTTTAGGGTGGCCCTGAGGCAGAGCATTTGATCTTTTTGCAGTTTACCGACCGCTTGGGAAACAGACTTAAGCTTCCATGTCTCCGATTACCATTGCCAGTGCCCCAGGGAAGCCCTCCAAGCCAGGCCCGAAAGGGCAGTCAAGCAGCAAACGGGAAAGCTGTGTCATTTTTTGTTGCAAGTTTCTGTTTTGCTCTGGGTATTCGTAATAGACAAAGAGAGTGTGGAAGAGAGAACCACAATTAGAGAATTAAAAGTTAATAGGGAACATTTTGATTGACGCTGATCGTTGGGACTCAACTATAGAAGCCATACAAGTCAGCTGTTTTCTTTCTCTCGATAGATTGAAAAATTAATTTTCTGAGACTTAAGTCTCTCGAATTATGTGAAAGCAAACCTTACTAAACCTTTTTGACCAATTTCAAAATTTTTTGAGATGTCTTATCTAGTTTTTTGAATGCTCTGAAAATTGCAAATATTACTCTTGATTCACTTAACAAAACTTAGCGTTAAATAAAATCAGATATAATCAAATACTGGCAAATTCATCGAGCTGTTGAGCGAGAGTCTTCTGATTGAACATGTTTGCAAGTAAATCGGCTCACGCAAATTTCTCTGCTTGCTCTATTTGTCTAGCGCTGCTTAATATTCCATGCAAGCTCTCTCTCTTTCTCTTCTTTGTTCATCTCTATCATTAGCGCCGTTTAATTCGCGCTGACTGTAATCAATTGTTGTTAAGCCAACCGAACACACACGCAAAATGATTGGAATGAAGGGCGAACATGATTATAATCCAACGTCAAACTCTGCAGCGAGCATGTTGTGTATGCAAGTTTGATACGACGAGGGGTTCACTTGTTGGTTAATGTATGTAAAGTGTTTAATGGGTACTACGCACAACGTTAAATGTGATTAATGCCCTTCAAAGAATGCAAACTCTATATAATATATTTTATTACATAGACATTTTAGTCAGCGTCATACATAATCCACATGGAATATTTACCAAAATTGTCGGACCAGTTAATAGAACAAAGCACAATTTAGTATTTAGCTAAAAAATGAATTAATATTATTCTCAATTAAGTACTTTTAGAAGCATAGCATACTTTATTTTATTTTCTGATTCATTTATTCATAGTTGACAAAATAAGTGCTGTCTGAAAAATTGAAATACGTTACAAAAAATTTAGTATTTTAAATCGGTTTAGTAGAACTGGAGAAAAGTGGCTTGGCATTCCGACAGAAAAGTGGCTTTGAAAATAACCAAAAAACAAAAAGAAAAAAATTGGCTGCTTTTATATGGTTCTGACCAATTTTACGCTCAAAATATTCAACGCTTATATTTAAAAGGTTGCTATGATAATTCCCTAAAAAGATTTAAGAAGAATTAACACTTAAAATTTTTTTAGAAGTTTTTAAGATTAAATCCGAAACTCATTACCTATATTTCAAATATATTGCTAATTTTTGACTTTGAGGGCGATCGATGCCAAATTTTTTATTAATATTTAATTATATTGGGACCGAAAGAAACTTTTTTAGTCCGGTATTTTAATATCTATTTTTAAGGGCCAGTCTAATTCCTCATTTTCTCTTTTTGCCAGCTAGAAATTGGAAATTTTTTACAAAATATTCTTAAAAGATTGAACTAAGTGTCCATAACTTTACAATACAAATCAAACAAATATTACAATACAATAATTTATAATAATACAATAATATACAATAATATAGTACAAATTTTTGAACATATTCATTTCGTTATATACTAATTTATTTTAAAAAAATTTATTCTAATTTTTTGACCCTTTTTTACAAAGTATTTCATGGCAAGTGTGGAAAATCATAAAAAATTACATACTTTTAGGCTGGAAATGTCAAAAAATATAAGATTCCCAGCTTGATTTTCTGAAAGACAAGGAAGAACAGCGCAAAAGCAATAACTTTACGTTATAGTAAAATATTTAGAGAAAGCAAGGTGAACAAGTTTCACTTTACGCGAAGTTGCCGAATGTAAAAAATCACACCAAATTAAGATCTATTTCTACCGTGGAGCTCACTAAACGCTCATCACAAAGAACATAAATATGTTAAGTTAAGGAAATGTAAGCAATCTTTCTCTGGATCATCCCAATGGTATGCTTTAACTTCAGTTAGCACAATATAAATTCTATTAAGTCCTAAAAGTAGGCAAGTAAAGTGGATGGCTTTTTCTGACGAACAGTGGGTAAGTTAACCATTATTCTTATACTTTATACTTTAATACTTATACTTAAACTGTTCTTTCACCTAGTTAAACAAGCCAGCATAAATAAAAAAAAACTCTTATCTATCCCTAGTATCCCTAGTAATTTTTTCAACCTGATTTCGAATCAGGTATGATTTTTTGTTTATATCACAAACTCTTTTAAATATATAGCGAAAATTTTAAAATTTGCTTATCTTGAGACGTTTTGAATTATGTAGATATTGTGGCGAAAATTTCGCGCGGTTTGTCAAAAAGCCCAATCGCTAGTGAATTCTGTGCCAACCCTGTAAGGCAGAGTCCGGCGCCGTTCAATTTTCTGTGTATACAAGCAGTGACGTCCATCCTCTGTAGCAGCGGCTTCAATACACAGAAACTAAACGAGCTTACACTGCTCTTCTTTGCAACAACAAACATGTGCGAACTGAGAGCGCTCTCGCGTGTCTAAACGCACACATTCAAAGGCAGAATAAGCATGTGTGTTTTGCCGGCCACTGCTGTAAGGACTAATTTTGGGTTTTCCTCGGCTAGTAAATACTTCAATAAAACAAACGGAAGGGAAGGGAAGGGGAGGGATTTTTTAAAACTGAGCAAAAGATGACGCTACTTCTGTCAGGGCGCTGAGAAGTTAATTTTATTTGCATAACTTGAGTATAGTTCATTCGATCTTTATAACGACAATTAATGCTAACTACTATCTTTAGAAGGAAATATATATCTTACCGCAATACTGTGGGTTTTGAGGTTTTTTCCAAATCGCGGGAGCGGCAGGGTTATATATGTCAAACCTCTATATCTTACCATCTCTGAGATCTGCGCGTTCAAACGGATGGACAGACAGACGGACATGGCTATATCGACTCGACTGTTGATGCTGATCAGTAAAAAATATACTTTGAAGGGTCGGAAATATTACATACTCTTACCTGATATACATTTTCTGTATACATTTGGTACAAAGTATAAGAAGGTAGTTTAGATAGGGGTTCTGAAAAGTTGCTAAAAAAAAATAAAATTTATGTCCCACTGTCCAACGTCTATGTATTAGTATATTAGGCTATATACTGGATAGATAAACATTTGAAAAGCAGAAAAAGAAATTCAGAGCAGACTTTTTTGTTTTAGATTTATTTTTTAATACCCTTTACTATAAATTCAAAAGGGTATCATAAGTTTAAGCAATTGTTGGTAATGGACAGAAAATTTTATTTCGAACCTTAAAAAGAATATAAATATTTATGATCAGTATTAATATTTCTCAAAAATATCAGAGAAAATCACCAAACCTGCGATGATAAATTTAAATAAGGACCAAACCAATAAGAGTGCACGATTAAATTTTAAGTTTACTTATTAGTTTTAAAATATTTTAATTTATTTATATTTCAATATACGCAAAACAAAATTCAGCGATACAACCGCTAAAACAGCCGCTGGATAAAGAACGATAGAGACCAAGCTTTAGAGCAGGGACCGACAAAAACACATGCTCATTTTGTGTGTGTGTTTAGCCACACGAGAGCGTGCTTCAGCTCTTTAGCACTTCTTTGTTGTTGCAAAAGAGAGCAATATAAGCTGCCGTGGAGCGCTGGTGTATACACAGCAGATAGAACCGTGTCAAACTCTGCATTAGAGCTATCTGATTGAAACTTGTCACAGCTACAGGATATATTTTAGTCGGGTTCGACCTTTCTTACTTGAGATAGCTGCCAATTTTCGTTTGTTTTTTATTAAATGATAAAAAAATATACTGTACGGGAAAGATTTATACATATACGAGTACAAAAATAGATATTCAAATTGTATTTAGTTTAAACATCGCAGCAACAGCATCAGCATCAGCCTGCACCACACAACGAAAGGGAACAAATCTGCAAAGATAAGAAATAACACATTAAAATAAATACATTAAAATTGTTTAAACAAAATGATTTCAACAAAACGTTTCCATTCTACTTAAAGTCAACGATAAACGAATCCAAATGAATGCAATCCACTTGAATGCGCCAAATCAGCCCTGGACGATAAGACGTTCAACTAGTATAAGAAGGAAACAATCGCGCCTCAGTTGTCGCAGTCAGTGGAGAACGATTTAGCCAGACGGTTTAGAAAGGAATTTCAGTTGCAGTTGTGTGTGCGAATTATGACGGTGTCATTACGGAAATCTCGTTTAAATTAGACCACAATAGTGTGTGCCATAATAATACACGGATAAGAACCATTATAAAACGTGCAGTCTCAGACAAGATAAGCCACCTTATTTTTTTTACCTATTTTTTTGAAGTGATAAGAAAATTGCACAAATGAAACTAAATTTCAAATCTCTAACGGCCAAAAAAGCTTAACAGAGATAGAGAGAGAGACAACGTAAGCTCCAGCATAAAAGCTAACTCGAGAATCTCTGCCGCAAGACCCAAGAAGTTTTTAACCCCTAGCACAGCGGACTAGAGCAACATTAGACTTGAGGTGGTTGCCCAGAGAGCGAGTGCGCACCGAACAAAAGCGCCGCGAAATGAGCGCAACAGAGGTGAGAGAACAACATCCAAAGAGACAACAACAAACGGAGCTTGTTGTGATTTTATTTTGTTTTTGTTTAAGTGTTATTCAATTTACACAGAGTGTCCGAACAGAAATGGTTAAACAAATTTAAATTAAATACAATTTTTAAAAGAATAATAAAAAAACAGCGATTACGTATGTGAGCAAACCAGAGAGAATAAACGTGCTGTGCCGGTGGCCGTTTTTACCAATAAAAAAAACATGTGTTTTGTGATCATTAAAAAAATCTCCACCAAAGAATGAAAAGTGTTCAAGCATTTCAAATATTTTTCACTTTGGTACAACAAGAAATGCGCTGCTGTTATCACTTTGGTTTGTTTGTAATAAATATAAACAACAAGCGCAACAACAACTTTAACCAAAGCTTTGAGTGACAGTTTTGTTAGTATTTTTTTCCAACAACGACTTTGGTATGCTCTATGCATAAACTTAATTGTGAAAAAATGAGAACAAATGAGAGTTTTAAATTTTTTTAAATATTTTTTTTAGTGTTTTTTTTTAAGATAGAATTGATTCAACAGTGTTATTTCTTAAACAACGACTTTGGTATGCTCTATGTATACCTACTTTATTTTAAATAAACTGAACTGTGTGGCTTTTAAAATATTTTTTTTATGTACTTTCGAAAATAGGACAGATTTTTTTATGGTGTTTTTTGTTTTTTTTTTTTTTTGTTCAAGCAAAGTCTTTGATATGCTCTATGAGAACTTGTTTTCAAACAAACTTAACTGTGTTGCTATAATGCGAAAAAATGAGAGTGTTAAAGTTTTTTTTTCTATTTTTTCTTGCGAAGATTAAGGATTAAAGTAAAATAATAATGAAATGGAATGTTTATCGCCAGAGTAAGTTTATATAGCTCTTAAATGACTCTCTTACCAGATATTATACAAGCAAAAAAAAAAATAGAGGGAAGCTAACTTCGGCTCGACCGAAGTTTATATACCCTTGGAGCTTGATATATGCCTGACAGTTTGTATGGCAGCTATACTATATAGTGGTCCGATTTCGACAAATCTTGTTGAAATTATGTGAAATCATTGAAAACTTATAAATACGAGCGTTGGGAGCGATAGCATTATAAACAAAAAAGTTTTTCTCACTAAAACTAGTTTTTCAACCGATCGTTCCTATGGCAGCTATATGCTATAGTCATCCGATCCGGCCGGTTCCGACAAATGTGCAGCGTATTTGTACCAAAAGACTTCGTGCAGTTTGGTTAAGATAGCTTTAAAACTGACGGAGGAGATAGCATAGAAACAGACGGACAGACGGACAGACGGACGGACGGACAGACGGACATGGCTAAATCAACTCAGCTCGTCATGCTGATCAAGAATATATATACTTTATGTGGTCGGAGATGCTTCCTTCTCTGCGTTACAAACATCCGGACAATTTTAATATACCCTCTGCAAGCCTACTAAAAATCGGGATGGGTTCACTCCGGTGTTCGAACCCTTGAAACTTTTTGGGTTCGTCTTCATGGAGCGGGTTTATAAGGTCGCTGAACCTAGGTTTAGGTTCGAACCGGGGTTCATAAATAATTTTGTTTTCACTGACTCACAGAAACGTAAGTTAATTGGAAAAACCTTAAACATTTTTGGAAGTTCCGAATCTGGATATTTGGAATATAATATTTAAACTCAATTAAAGCACAAGTTAATTGTAAACAAGTCAGAAAGTCGGTCAAGCCCGACTATGTCATACTCTGTACCAAGAACAGGAGCTGAATGCAACGTTTCTGCTGCGCTCATCTCTATGTTTCTCTTTCTCTCCCTCTCTCTTTCACTCACACATTGTTGAATAAAAAGGCGGTGTTGGTTGAGCGCGTGGGAGGGGGTAGGGGAGTGGGGAATTTATTTTTGGTCATAACTTGAGAACCGCTCATCCGATCTTTATCATTTCTTCGGCAAATCGATACATTTTGCTAATTACTAACTATCTCTGAAAGGTATGAATCGTCTATCTTTAAAACTGTAAGAGATATAACGTTTTTTCCAAATTGCGGGGGCGGGAGGGGGCGTGGCAAAAATTGAAAATAAACTTGATCTGCCTGCAGCTATAAGAAACATTTGTCCCATACATGTCAAGCCTCTATCTCTTACCATCTCCGAGATCTGTTTGTTCATACGGACAGACGGACAGACAGACGGACAGACGGACAGACGGACATGGCTATATCGACTCGGCTGTTGATGCTGATCAAGAATATATATACTTTATAGGGTCGGAAACGATTCCTTCTTCCTGTTACATACTTTTGCACAAACTTAATATACTCTATGTACCTTCGGTACAGAGTATAAAAATTGATTTTATCAAGAAATAATCACATTCCAATCTTATGAGCAAAATCAAAACTTCGTATTTTGGATTTCTGTAACTTGAAACATGAAAACAAATTTCGTAAGACAGATCTCTCATATTCCTATTCTTAGGAAAGTTTAAAGTCTTAAACCTTTTCTATGTCATATTTTTCGAATTTCTAGAAAACTTTTTTGTTTATTAGAACATTTTTTTAAATACCAGGGCAAATTTAAAAAAAAAGGGATTCAAATTATTTTCTTTTATATATTATGTATATGTTGGAAAATGCTAAAGTTTACAGTTATAGCATCTCGAAAAATTTTTATTTTTTTTATTTTTCAACCGAACCCATTTTTGATTATTTTTGACTCCGGTTCAGGTTCAGGCGGATAAGAATTAACCTGCTCCTTTCTAAAAATCCTGGACTTTCAGCTCCGAACAGGGGTGCAGCCCTGGTTCAAACTGACCAAAATTGTGTTGAGACATATAATATTCATAACTAGAAAGCCTAAACACTATCTACCCATGAAAACAAAAAAGTTTTTCTCATAAGAACTACTTTTTCGACCGATCTTTCTCTGGCAACTGTATGCTATAGTCAGCCGATTTATATCAAACTTATCAAATTTCTTTGGAAGCTTATAATACTAATAAATATCAATTTTGGGAATGATAACCTTGAAAAGAAAAATTTTTCCTACTAAGATTTTTTTCGGACCTAACTTTTCTACAACTAAACTATTTAATTGTCAGATTTTTATCTATTAGTTGTAACTTTTATTTGTGACTGAGACAAAATGAGAGATGGGACGCACAAGGCAAAATACAATAACTATCGATAACTAGTGATGGGGATATTATAGAGAGGAGACACATTGCGTTGTTTTTCCCACTAAAACTATGGCAGCTAGTCTTCCGATCTGACAGACGGACATGGCTATATTACCTCATCTCGTCATGCTGATCAAAAATATATATATACTTTATGTGGTCGGAGATGCTTTCTTCTATGCGCTACAAACATCCGGACTATTTTAATATACCCTCTCCAAGGGTATAAAAACAGGTTACGGTTTAGTGATTCATAAAGTTTTTAAGCCAATTGGTTCCAGCATTAAATGTTTTGAATTATTGCTTAAGCTGTAACCAATATGGAACTAACTTTAAAATATTTATAATTATGTGTAAAGTTATATAAAAATAATTCGCACATGGCGACATCGCTCCATTTCATGATTATGTAGACCGGAAATGCAGTAGATATCGTAAGCAACAGAGCACTGCATGAGTTAAATCAAAGTTGACCTTAACTTTGCAACTGACTTGATATCAATGAACTTGTACTCTTAGCTTACAAAATTATTAATTCATTGAATTATGGCTCATAAAAAGAGGCACCCAAATTTTAAAAACCCAAAATGAGTTAAGACGCAATGGGATAAAAGTGGCATTCTCAATTGTTCTCACGAAACATCTGTTCTCTTGATCAACGTGCGTGGGCACATGGTGGAATTAACAAGGTGAAGAAAGAACATTCTAGTAAGCTAGACTAACAATTAGCGTTATAAATATAAGTATATCAATACTTGTAGCGCTGAGAAGAAATCTTAAATAAAGAACTAAAAATTAATAAAAATCCTTCAAAAATTTTCTTAGACCAGTGATTCAAGACGTGAGCGAGGGCAATAATTGAGAGAGTGGCCTGAAGGCCTGTTGTCTTTCATGGCCTCAGCTACGGCATGCGTTCGGTGTAAACATCGAAGAGTCTTTGGCCTCTGTGGGGCATCCCGTGACATTGGCTGACTTAACAGCTAATTGATTTCTTGGCGAAATGTGCGGTCCAGTAATTTAAACCGTTTAGGTCGCCTGTTACTATGGAAAATCCCAGACCTGAGTCATTGAACACAATTTTAAATGATTTGTTTGCCAAGAGCATTTGCAATGATAAGACAAATCAGACATTAAAGACAAACCATTCTACATTCAGATAATAACGTACGTTCACACATTATTGCAGCACTTGAAATGTTGAATTACCACCTAATCTCTTATCTGCTAATGGTTTATATTTATTTCACTCTAATCAGGCCAAAAAATTGCATAGTCAGCGTTGAGTATAAATAGAGCGAAAAAGTAAGTCAAAAGGATGCAAAACAATTTTTGTATAGGAAAAGCCCAATTCTTGCCTCAGATTTCGGCGATATACAATTTGCTTTGCTGATCAGAAATCAAAAGAAAGTGCTAAGACAATTAATCACTGGTGCACTCTCACTTTGCACTCATTCTTTGGAATTTCAATAAAATTGTATGAAACTAACCAAACAGATACGAATTCCTGCATAAACTTAATACCCTTCTGCGAATGTAAACAAAGTAATCCAAGTAAACAAGTTACAAAGTAGAAAAGCTGTTGCAAGAAGGAAAAAATGTCTGGTGGTATTCGATTTCATTAAATTAAATCAAATTATTGTTGTCTGTTGGAAAATGTCCAAGTATTATTATGCTTAAAATTATACAAGTGTTTGTCCAACTGCTACTGTGACATATATTTAGATTAAAACAAAAGGAATTAGAACCGAATATAAAAAGCCTGTTCTTTATGATCTGAGTGATGATCAAAGTTTAAGGTTTCAAATTTAATATCTAGAAAGGAAACATGAAAGAAATCCATACTGAATGGTCTTAATATATCAAACAACTTCAATTTGAATTGTTTTATTTGTTTATACATAGGCGAAAGGACTCAAACAGTCGCAGTTCTATCCCGTCTCGGATACAAATGAGGATATACGGAACCTTCAACAGCTGATAACAAAGTTAACAGTTAAGTCATCATTTTATTTATTTCATTTTCAAAGCAAAATTAACTAAAACGTATAAAAGTAAGGATACTTGATTCCCTTGTTTAATTGAAAAACATTTAACAACTGTTGTTTTGAATTTCAAATGTTAGTTCAAAAGGTGTAAAAGAGAACGAGCGAGCACATATAGTTTGTTGCATACATTCATATTGTTCGCCGTGACTAGGCTGTAAGCCAGTGACCGGCACCGTTCAATGTTCTGTGCATACAAGTAGCGACGTCCATCCTCTGTAGCAGCGGCGTCGATACACAGACACTATACGAACGTACACTGCTCTCTTTTGCATTAACAAACATGTGCTAACTGAGAGCGCTCTCGCGTGTCTGAACGCACACATGAAAAGGCAAAATAAGCATGTGTGTTTTGCCGGACACTGCTGTAAGCTTACAAACCGATGCATACAAGAAGATCCTTAGAATGCATGAATTTTGTAAAAAGGCCAACGTGAGTTTCTCCCCTTTCACAACTAAAGGGAGGCCGAAGGCGTAGTTAAAGGTTGTTTCGGTACCTCTAATCAACGATGGCGCGCGACAGCGGACGATTTCTGATTTTTGCAACCCCTGGTCAAGGATGTTCGTTTACCTGAACATACATTTAGCGTTCAAAAGAAAATACACAGAAATCTGTTAGCATTCATATTCCCTATTGGAACCTTTGGGGCAAACCTTTGAGCAACTCGTTAAACTCGGAATGGAAAACGGCTATACGATTTAGTTCTGCAGTAGGTTTAACTTTTAGCCGCTCGTGTGGCTGGTAATCATTCTGACTTTAATATATAAAAATGTAGTAACAATGGGCAACGTCATACCGAAACAATATCGACACACTTTTTCTCCTTCTTAATATTGTCGTTTCAAAATTAATTTCTAAAATCAGGTAATCAGCCTTGGGCTTTTGTCTCTTTAGAATAAAAGTGACCAGAATCAAGAACTACAAGAAATAGAAAGAGCAACTGGATTGGCTAACTGAATTATACGAATTCATTTGCAGCCCACAACAAAACCTTTGCTCGGAGAGAAGGAGAAAAGAGAACACATATGCAGGCATTTTTCAGTTTCACTGTTTTTGGTGAAAAGTAAATCGAGCGCAGTACTGATTCGGTTTCGTTATTCTCGACTCCCAACAGAATTGTCACTAGATCCATGAGAAAGAAACCACAAGTTCAAGCGAAATGATCGAGTTACTCTTAACTTTTCCTTTTGCAAAGCACTGCCATTTTCAAGACATATTAAATAATAATTTAAAATAAAATGCAGTTTTATTTTGGATGAAGAATGTTGACAAAAAAATTACATAAAATTGGCCCAACCGAAAAAGACACAAAAAGTTCTTTGTTAATCAATTAAAAGATTTAAATGCAAATAAAAAATCATTAACTAATAAATAGGTGTGTCCAAACTCACACAATCAAGCCTAGCGCTTGTGTGCGTAGCAGCGAAATACGAAGTACACAGAAAAGCAAAAATTAAGTTTCAAAAAATTTGGTTTCATCTCGACCTTTGGATGGGGATTTTTTTTTTTTTGTTTTTTTAAGTTCGAGTCGTACTATAAAGGACTGGAACAATTTCAATCCGCCCATGGTCATTTCAAGTACGGATCTTATTTAAAATTCAAATGATCCTGACTTGAGATTGAAGTAAGTACGAAATTCCACTGTCAAACCGAAAGCAAGTTCGATAATGAGAGAGAAAAGCTCTCTTAGGCTAAATAGGTACTCGCACATACACCAATTTTTCTGACAACTTGTGAGTTACTGGGGTTGTGGGTTTTTTTGGACTAACTTTTGCCTGGGGATTCCCTACTAGTTTTAGCCCTTTAAACATGAGTAGGTAGCTTCTGAGTTGAAAGCAAATGGGTCAAGTCTATTAAAATGTCTTCAATAGCAACCAGCTTTTATTGTACTGTCGATTTTGTCCTGTTTTTACAAATGTCCTCGAGCCTGCTAAAACCGACTGACGGATCAAGTAAAGCTCGAATAAGAACATAGAATCAATCCCGTGTGAGCTAAAGTCTGGACCAAGACAAGAATTTCGGGATTGAAAAACAACCGTACTCAAATCAATCCTTCTCGTACTTTGTTTGTTCTGGGCTTGACCGACTTTGCACATTTTTTGGGATTAATCTTAGTCCGGTTATTATATTCACTGTGTGAACGACAGGACATTTCAACATGAGCAACAGGCAAACGAACAAATGCCTATTAAGAGAACAAAATTTCGAAACCGGTCAACGGAAGAGTGCCAGCTGTCGAACGTGCTATTTATAGAACATACGTATTCTCTCTCTCTTTACGTGGGTCCAATGCGACGCTGGCGGAATATTGAGTTCCTATACCATGGGATAGGCTTTTGTCGTTTTGGACACCACTTTTTCATAAACAAAAAGCAACCAAAAACAGTTCTTTTAAAGAACGAAAATACTTTTTCGAATCCATTTAACATTCGAAAAAATTTTCGAAGTGGAATGGCGAACGTGCCTGATGCAGTTGTAGTTGCACTATGCTGTGGCATAAGCTTTACGGGAGGTCTATAAGCTCGGAAAACCATAAAGAAATCACTGGCAGCCCCACAATTTTAGTAATTTATTTGGTCATAATTTAATCAGATATGTCCAAACAGTTCTCCAATTGGCCCTAATTATTTTCAAACTATAAAAAAATTTTTGAAATTTTTTTGACCATGTAAAATTTTTATTCAAAATTAAATGATCCCTTTTAATTATTACAAAATAATTTCAAAGCTTTCCCAAAACCAAACATACCCTTTTTTGTAAGAGTACTTTCCCTGTGAGCAAACCTGTTTAATTAAAAAAAGCTTCTCTCCATGTCCAGAGCGTTGCCAGCCCCGAAAACCAAAAACCCCAACTAAATTTATTTCACAACCGTCTCTAACGAACAAATGAAACACCAACCGTTGCCTACTTTCAGGCAGCTGTGGTAAATGAGCAGCGACGTCCCAGCCAAGGTAGCAGCAATGCGGGGTCGGGCGACATACGCGAGGAGCAACCTCCAGCCACCGCTTGGCAATGGTTCTGCCACATGATCTCCTCCATCTCGGTGGAGCCCACCATGTTCCTCTATATGTTTGCCTTCATGAACACGTCGGTGGTGGAGCAAAGCTTTTACGTCTACAAGGCCTGCACGGTGAACAACAATTTCAGTCACGAGATTTGCAAGGATATCAATCTGCCGGAGAATGAGGAGTACAAGAAGCAGGTTTTGCTCACCACCGCCTGGTTCTATCAATGGGAGAACATTTCGGCCCATGTCTTTCCCATTATTTTGGCCTTATTTCTGGGCTCCTTCTCAGATCGTCGTGGACGTAAGTTGCCTCTGCTAATGGGTTTGGTGGGTAAGCTGATATACTCGCTGATGATTGTGGTGAATGCCAAGATGACGTCGTGGCCCGTGGAATATGTGATTTATACGGCCACCTTGCCGTCGGCCATGACGGGAGCAGATGTGGCCATATTTGCCTCCTGCTTTGCCTACATTTCGGATATATCCACGCTGCAGGAGCGTACCATTAGGGTGACCATACTGGATGTGGTCTATTTAAGTGCCATGCCCACGGGAGTGGCCTTGGGTTCGTATCTGTTTTACAATGTGTTCAATAAGTCGTATGCGGATATGTTTGCGGTGAATGCCTCGCTCTTGGCTTTGGCTATAATCTACACGCTGTTTGCTCTGAAGGTATGGAATGGGAGGGAGGAAGGTGGATGACTGAAAGTCCATATATTTCACTTCTTTTACAGTGGCAAACCACGCCCCGTCAGCGTTCGTTGAGGGAGCTGGGCTGGTGCGGGTTTTGGGGCGACTTCTTTGACAAGCAGCATGTGAAGGATTCGTTTAGTGTGCTGCTCAAGCCTCGAAAGGGTCATCGCAGAAGTTTTCTCATCATGCTTCTAATCAGCATGGCTTTGTATACATTCCAACGAGATGAGGGCAATTACCTGTATCTGTACACCATGGACAAGTTCACCTGGGAGGTGAGCTCGTATAGCAGTTTCAAGACCTTCAAGTCTTCGGCTTATGTGATAGCCATGCTCCTGGCAGTGCCATTGATGAACAAGCTGCTGGGTTGGCGGGATACGGTAAGTAGGATGATGCTTTAGGCAATAATATAGCTTCTTGGAGTTAGTTTCTTATACTATACTAAAATGGGATTTGTGACTTTTTCAGTCTTTGTAAAAACAAGTAACAAGCTGCAATCGAGTGCCATGACTCCAAAATAACATTCTTGCTCATGGTTTTGAATTTTCTGTTTTTTCTAGGATAATATTAATATACTTTTGGTGTTTTTGCTCAGATTTTATTGTGCTTTTTAGAAATTGCAAATGTAATTGAAATGAGTAAAGTTGTACTCATTCCCGGAGGCCAGTTCTGAATAGGAAGAGAAAAAGAATTGGCTATTCTGTTAATCTCTTTCTTAACTTTTGTCAACCACAACACAGAAAATTAGTAGTAGTCCTCTAGATTTCACTCTACAAAAATGTGCAATAGCTCAATGTGCTAGCACTCCATTCCATACGTTGTTCGTCAAGTGCAGAAGTTACCGCGCTCAATTTTTTTTCAGTCAAGAACAGTCTAATCTGGTGGGAGCATTGTACTACAAATGAAAAAAACCCTCCATGCACTGTTTTTGGTAATGTTTGTGCTGTTCGGTTATTTCCCTCTGTGTAAAAACTTTATCTTAGGTAGGGGTTATCAAGTCTGTATAGAATGGTTTTTGTTTTTCAATTTGGAAATAAGACCGGTTCAATATATTATATATTAAGTACTTTTGGAGTATTGAAAGAACTTTCCTTTTCGGATTAAACTCGAACCGCCCTTAAAATTTTGCAAGAGCTTCGGTCTTAAGGTTCGTAACCTTTTAGGTTACTTAAACATTCTTCCTCAATCCGAAAAGCATAGGAAAACAATTTAAAATATAAATTTGGAAGGCCAACACATCCCACAGTAGCATCCATCATTCTTCCTCTATATATAATAAGATTATAAGAATCTCAAAAATTTAATTTCCGAACTATATGATACCTTAAACATTACTAGATTAGATTGTATTCATTTAATTATTCAACTAAATTATGGTTTTTAAACCTATTCTCACACGACGTAAGGAAAGGCTCTTATAAAAGTGACTTAACTAAACCTTTTTTCAAGTCCCGTTCGTGTCATATGTTTTATAGATTCGCTTAATTCTGCGCTTCGAGGAACCCAAAACAATAAAATACCAAGCTGGGATTCAGCTTCCAAAAAAATGTTGAACCAAACCGAAAACTGCAAAAGAATCGGTTCGGTTCCGTTCATTTCATTGACGTGTTTGAGGAATGCTTTCTTAGGGCTGATATTAACCACATTTAGTCCAAAGTCTTTCTTATATAAGCTTTTACAGCCAAATTTCAAAAAACAATCAAAGTGAACCTTAACCTCAAGAGTTTCTACGTCAACAAGCAACCTTCTGCAAAACATAGCTTTCCGAACATTCGACCCGAAGAACCTTTTGGGACAGTTCTCATTCTTGAGATTATATGACGTATAAAGGAAGTGAAGGGTTTGTGCAATTTTTAATTTTTGATTCCACATCACATCACTCAGTCGGCCGCCATTGTGTTGACCAATGCAGCATTTGCCGCTGTATTGTGCATTATTTCTATTGTTCCGTATAAAGTTATTTAAAAGCATGAATAAAATCTAAAATGGACTACAGAAACTGGATTGAATCTGGATCTGCGCCTCTGAGCAAGCAGTTCAAGTCCGTTGTCGTCTCAATTTCAAGTAGTAGCACTTTTCCTAAAACGCAAAACATACCGGCAGACTCATTTTTGGAATTTGAGGGCATGAAAATTGGGACTCTTATTGTCCATAGCAGCAATTAGACATTTCGGATAAGTGGAATATTCGATAACTGGCTCATACTCGATGGAGAGAGGAAGGAACAAAAAAGCTGCTGAAGCTGTCGGTCAACTGTTCTACGTGTGTTTGCATCTGACCGGCGCGCTTGTCTCGGTTCCAGTTGGCGTAGTTGACTTCAAAGAGCTGGTGCCTCTTGTGATTGTGAATAACGCAGTTGCGAAATTCTAACGCATAAATTCATTTATTTTATGTAACTGTTGATCTGTTCTTGCTGCCCTAACATTTCGCAAGTGTGTTGCTGCATTCATTCGATGGCTCAAATAGCCACCCCTACGAATTGCTGGCATTGTTTACTGTAACCCACGAACAAAAAGGACAAACAAAACGATCATTTTCACGATAATAAAACATAGAATGACACAGATGAGCAACCTACTCCGTCGTCAATTCAAAAGAATCTTCTGCAGAGAGACACCCAAATCATCTAGAGCTACGACATACAGTTAAAAACCTATGGTTAACCATCGAAGTATATAAAAAAAAATTGCATTAAAGTCGGCAATCGTGACACGCGAGATATATATATAGATGTGCCTGATCTGTTGGCATTTGGGTACTGGCACTGTATACACTCAATCAGCAGATTAAAGAAGTCACACGATAAGGTATCATTCTGCCTAAAAACCTCTTTTGGCATCAAATGGCTGGGAGAGGTCCTTCCCTATTTTGATGTAGCTTTGCGTACTTCTCAACGTCATCATGCAAAGTCGAACGTATTTTGCTGGCATACCAAAGGTAGTCAAGGCTTCATAGAACCTTGACCTTGAAAGATGGTAGGTTTCGATAACTCTCTCATGGGTATTCTTCAGAATTTGTTGAATGTCAATATCTGGTCTGTGGTGGATTTCCCTGGTCAAAAGCCACGCTGATATGGTCTAACGTGGAGTTTGTTAAGTGGAACCTATTGGAACCCCATGTTCAGGCTTATATTTTTCAGTTTTATCCCAAAAAAATCAGTTATTATCCATCCAAAATCTATCTAAAACCAAAATTGTATTAGATCATATACGGACATTTTGCCTTTGCGCGTATCATTTTTGTGACTAGGCAGATGGGCGCCGTGTTGAAAATCAATTCACAAAATTGTCTATAATATTTATAAGAAGAAACTTTTGAGCTTTCATTTTCTTATACCAATTTCTCATTCCTTCCTTCTCCTCAGACCATTATCTTTATAGGAGCTTGGGCCCATTCCATAGCACGTTTGTTCTTCTACTTTGCACCCACACCCAAGTTACTGTATGCCGGTGCGGTGGTCTGTAGTTTGGGTCCCATTGTGGGTCCCATGATACGAGCGATGACATCGAAAATTGTGCCCACTTCGGAGCGGGGCAAGGTGTTTGCCCTGCTGTCGGTGTGCGATAATGCGGTGCCATTTATCAGCGGAGTTTGTTACTCGCAAATCTATCGGGCCACCTTGAGTATCAATCATGGCGGTAGCGTCTTTATGCTTACAATAGCCACCCAAATGGTGGTGTTTGTGTTGATTTTGTGAGTATGCCAAGTGGGAGGACATTTCCCTAACAAACTTAATCCCTCTTTCTTTATACAGATCCATTCATCTAATTTTGGGCAACAACTCGTTGGCCGTGCCGGAGGTGCCCGAAAAGGAAAGTGGTTTAATCAACAATGAGGTGGCGGTTTTGCAGGTACCTGTACGCACGAATCATAACGAAGGAGTGGACGAGCAGCCACAAGGTCACATTTAATTAATAAAGAATTTTTAAATATACTTAAATATTATTTTTATATAAATTTTATACAAAAAGAAAAGAAAAGAAAACTCACCCTCAAATGTTTATTTGTTTTTGGAAAGGGTTCTCTGCTTTTCAGCATGCTCGACCACTTGCTCGTCCACAAAGAGTCCTTTGCGCCTGCGCACGCTGTCCATATAGACCTTGGCCCGATTCGCCGAGTCAGCCTTTTCGCCAAAATGCAACAATTCCTCCTCGGTTGTGGGCAGCCAGAAGGGATCTATATCAATCACCTGTAAAGGGACAAGAGAGCAAGAAGTGAGAGACCTTTCCAGGAAATCATTTAAGCCAGGACAATAGACGAGGCGGCGTCGCTGGGTCTATGCGCCTGCGCCTGCGCCTGAGCCTACGCCTCCGACAGGGGAAAGCGTAAATTTTCACATCTTCATTGTAAAAACTCAAGAGGACATTTTAATGACTTTCATGTTGCGTGATAAGGCACGCCAGGATACCTAGAATTTGTGAGTGCGTTTCGTGAATGGCGTGAAGTTTGTGCTCCTTTGCAGTGATTGATGATTTTCCACCCTCAATGTTTCATTGTTTTTTTTTCGGGAACCACTTGAGACACACAGCGGGAGGCGGGCGGCGGGCGGCGGGTGTGAGGTGTTCACTGGAAACCTTCAATGGGCAAAGCACGATTCTTGATTGAGTTGCCCTTTGAAGGTCTGGGGATTCTGTTTCTGCGTAGAAACTTTTTTGTTTGTTTTGTCTCTTTGGCCATCTGTTCGCACTACGCTAAGCTGCGGGTTGCTGCCCCTCATCCTCGGCCTCCTCCTCATCCATGTAGATCATTATCGAGCACAACGTTTCGCTTGTTTAACAACAACTAACAATGCTAACCAATCCCAAACAGGGGCTGAGGTTGCTATCCTTTTGCTCCATAAGCACAAAAAAGTGCTCATCTCTCTGGCTGGACGACTGACTGGTCGGGCCCTACGCACAGCCAACGGTTCGCGTCAACCACAACAACAACAACAACTACGACGACGACAATGCCAGGAACCCTTGGCAGCTGAAGTGCTCCATAAGTGCGCAAAGCTTGCGTCTGAGCCAGGCCAGACAAATGAGCAGCTATCCGGGCAGACACTGAGAGAAAAAAATGGAGGGACAAAGTAACAAAACGCTATAGGGTCTTCTGTATCCACTTCAAAGAGAAGAGCTTTTAGAGGAGGTAAGAAATAATCTTTGCGCCTAGGTACAAATCACGCTAAGACAGTGTTGCCCAAATGTCATTTTTCCTATCCCATGTGATACGAAGTCATAATTCTGCCAGCGTCGCAGCCGACACACGCATAGAGAAAGAGAATACGTGTGCTCTATAAAATGCACGCACACACATATGTGTGTTTGTTTGTAGCCTATATTTGACATAACGACGTTTACTTCGTGTTACTCTGCTACACACACAATCGCTAAACTTGATAGTGTGTGTTTGGGCACCACTGCTCTAAGACAATCTACAAACTATCCAACCAAACACATTCTTCCTTCTCCAAGTAAATTTTCATCCCAATTCTAAGGCTGGGGTGATACAAGTATGGCACTGTTCAGACTTTACTGGGGCTTAATTTCCACCCTAGTTTGTACTCTCTTAATGAGAGAAGCTTAGAATCAGCTTACGGCCGCGTGAACCTCATTATTTTTGTTTGTGTATGTTTGCTCGTGGCTGTCCGATACACTCAAAATCATTCGCAGCCAACAACAAAACCTTGGCTCGCAATGAAAGAGAAATCATATTCAGTTCTAACTGCACTACCTTTACGAGCGGAAAACCACAACGAAAGTAATTCGCAGCGAACAACAAAACCTTCGCTCGGAGAAAAAGAGTAGAGAGTAGAGCTGGCAAATACAACGAATTGTGAATAGATCTTTTCCATGTTAAAGAATCATCGATATAATTTTTAGGAATCAATTTAAATCAAAAAAATCATGCACTAAAAGCTCTTGCTAATTAGTAAAATTTACAAAAACTGGTAAAAATAATTTACTAATCTGAGGATGGAAAAATATTCTTGTAAGTATTTCGTGTGCTGTGAAGACCTTGGAATTATTTGAAAATGACCGCCAAGATGTGAATATGTATAGATGTATCTATATTTTAGTGTTAAGGAATTTTTATAAAATCGATTGATGGTCACACTGTAAATACAATGGACGATATCGAGGCCGAGAGTAGCAGGCAGTAGTATTAATCAGACAGACAGATAACTACCCGTGTAAAGACATTGTAAATAGAAAGCCGTGTGTATAATTTAAAATCCGAAAACCGAAAAAACCCTCGTTTACCCATGAAGTTACATAATGGAAGTTAAGTACCATTAAAAAGAAAAGACATTCTATAAATATTGTGAGAAATATTAAAATTCTTTTTCCTTAAAGGACGAATTATCATCTTGTAGAAAGCTCTTATGTGTCATTTTCCAGTCAAATTTTCCAGTCAAGTTTAAAGAGCGATTTAAATCGATTTTAATCGATGTTTTTTTCAAAATGAAAAAAAAATCCATGTTCCCGTACCAAAGAGAACACATTTAAGGTTGTTGTTGTGCGTTGATATCTACTTGGCGGATAGAGGATCGACTAGGAGTTGTGTATCATTTGTCCTTCATCAAGGGGAAGTTGTCACGCCTGAGCATGTGCTTTTTAAAATTGGAACCTGAAAAAACTCCGGTCTCCTTGTCTAGTGTTCCTGCGCAACGGTTTTATGTTAGTGGGTATTAAAGAAGAAAGAAGAAAAGATGGAGACGGTCTCTTAAAAATTAGTTTTACATTTAAATTAATTTTGCATATTTTCTGATTTTTGTACTTCTTTTATCCATTTCATTTATTTCACCTGAATTGGTAGTTTGTTATATTTTCCCATACGAATTTGTTTGTTTTTGGATCGAAAGCGATTATCATTGAGCGTGTTCAGCAGCATGCACCAATCATATAACAAAAATCATCAGTCAAAAAAAGTGTTAGTCTGCTGGTGAACGAACTTGTTAGAATTTTTAGACAACAAAGTTATCGATATATTTTTGTTGGCGGAAGGTTTAAATTTTTGACAACAAACAGCTTAATAAAATTAAGAACTGACCTCTAAATATTTATGACCGTCGTCACTACCACCAACTGCTCCTAGAATTCCCCTTGAACTTTCCTTAAGACTTGGTTAGCCGGTTAATGTGTTTAACTTTGTTGTAAGCCCAGCCCCGGCGGGTTCATTAAAAAGGACTCCTGACCACGCAAAGAAGGGTCTAAAAATGTTAATTTTAACAAATTGGCAATGGGCTAAGAGTAGAAATGGGCGAATAAGGACAATTCGCCCCGTTCCCTCCCGATCCCGACCAACAAATTTAAATTCAATATCGAGAGGTGTGAGTCCTTGAGCGACGCCCAATCGTGCAGCATGCCTGCCAATATGGCAGTGATTTCAGGTTAAACGAGGACCCCGTGACCCTAGCTACAGCCCAAGTTGGAACCATTCTTCCGTAACCAGGAGCCGAGTTTCATTCCTTGTGATTATCTTGTAAGAGGATATGGGCGCCTCTATCAAGCTTTTATCTGGGAGGAGCTGAATGGTAGCGCCTTGGCACACTGTGTTGAAGTGTCCATGTACCCTGATGAGGTGGTTACTACGCGTAGGCCTTCTCCTTTTTGGAGTTGCGGCTTTTCAAGATTCCCTCCTCCTCCGCAACAACCAGTACTGCCTTCAGAGCCTTGCACGAATTTCCGTGAGCTACTTGCAAAACCACGTCCTCTGCCAATTCATTTATTCAAAACAAAGAGGTTTCCACATTCATTTTGCATTTGCCTTCTCAAAATTCCTTGTTTGTTTGCTTCTGACAGCTGTTTGCTATCGATAACAAGTCATAATCAAGCAATTCTAACAAACTATTTCTTTGTTAGATTCACATCTAACACAATCATGAAAAATAGCAAACAATCCAACAAAAATAGTCGATTTTTTGTCATCGATGTATGCTGCTGAACACGCTCATTGTTTTTATTTACCGATTCTACTTCATTAATTAATTACTTCTCTTTAAAAGTTGCACTTTTTAGTGCTTTTTGAGTACCGGACTGTGTTGCCAATTTATCCTTTTTGCGAACAGATCTGTCCTTTTTGAAACTATCCAGAAAAAAATGACTTCTGTATTTGATTTTTTCTCTTATTCATTCTCTTTATTTTTTTAAGACTCTTTAAAGCTTTAACATGCTGTCCTTCAAACGTCCTTTTTTTGTGTAAAAATTAATGGGTAAAATGAATTCTGAGGGACCAGAATATTTTGTCCAAACAATGATTCATTCTAGAGAATTCTTCAAACAGTTCGAAAATTAAATTGGAGCGGTTCAGTGACTTACAGAGACTTAAAAAAGCGGTTGGGTTCGTTTTAAAGCAGTATCAAATGTTCATAATAATCTCTAGGGCCTTTAAATAAGCACGGGTTGTGACACGTATGAAAGTGGAACGGCATCTATTGACGATTAATTGATTAATTCGTTGATTTCAGATTATGACTATACTAAAAATCTGGTGTATTTAAAATGGTATATTGTCGTTTTAAAAAAAATCGTAGAATTGCTTGGAATAGTTTATTTAAAAAATTAATAAATATTACTTTCAAATAAGATTAAAGAGAGCCAACACTAAAGCGTAGGTGTGTCAAAATAGTCTCAAATTACTAAAAATCTAGATGTTATAAATCGTTTATCAAAACAGATTCGAATTCAGCACATAAAACTTTTCCAGAATCAACAACATCTATTTATTAAAATGAACGAAGTTCAATTTTATTGCCTTGTGTTATGGGCTCTGTTATAGACTTAGGTTCGATTTCTTATGCTTTACATATACACTGACATATGTTTTATCAAACCTCAGCCAAAACTGCTTATCCTAGATATCTACGATTTGGCATAGACCTTCGTTTAGTTATGCAGGTGTGCACCAAGAAAGAAAATTTGAAAATTTTCTCAGTGAAGTGGGTAAAAACGTTTAAGAAAAATTATTATGGGGCACATAACTAAGCTGTGGCACTTAGACAATATTGTGGACTTAGCTGATTTAGTGAGCATGAGAGTGAACTAGTCACACTCACACATATTAGTTAAGTGTTGTGTGTAGTAGAGTTGGCTCACTTTTTAATCTCTCTCTGGAATATTCAGTGTTCAAACTAAATCACAGCTATGATGAAAAACTAAGCGCTTTGTTGATGTAACTTTCTTATGCTCGGCTGTTTAGTTCTCACTACTTAAACCTAAGCTTATTCAACTATTTTTCAGAAAATTCTTTAACAACTTCTTTCCTGACAGTGTCCTTTCCCCCAAAAGGCACAGACCCCTCCAAAGGTTGTTATCCACACCACGCTCTAGATTGCAGACAAGTCGAGAGACTTCGACGAGCAACCGAGAGAAAGAAAAATATTAAGAAGGAAAAAAAAACATAATATTGAAGCGGCCGCGAAACCAAAACAAAATCCAAAAGCAAAACGACGTGACATAAACACACGCACACTCATATGCCCGCGAGTGTGTGGAGAGCGGTTGAGGCTTAGTATGTGACTGTGTGTGTGTGTGTGTTTACCTGTCCAGCCGTGCGCGGTTTGTATGCAGGTAATTTACGCGGCAGCTACCGAAATACGCTGCGTCCGTCCGAAGACCAAGACGAAGTTGAGATTATTATCGCGCGCCAGAAACAGAGCCAAACCACAAATGGCCGTCCGTTTGGGCGTTGCGCATGCGTAGAGTCGAGTCGAGTTGAGTTCAGTTGAGAGCCGTTGGAGTCGTCGTCGCCGTCGTCGTCGTCTGGAGCCTCGGGGGCAACCAGCAACAACAGCAACAGCAACGGACAAGCGTCATTTTGACAGCGCGCGCACAATGCAAACCACGTTCCACTTAAGAGACAACAACAGAAATCCTTTAGTATAGCCACTTGGATAAACACTTCCAAAGGTACAATGCGGGTCAATTGATTAGGGACTGGTTTTATAATGCAGAACAAGTGTGGGGCAAAGCTTTAATAAGAGCCTGTAAGTCAATGTCTCCATATCCATATCCGATTTTCAAAAATCCATTTCAAACAATGCCACCGAAATAGTCAGAATTGATAATGATCACATAATGATGATTACAATGCTTCAAAAATGTCTTCCCTCCAACCGAAATATTCGTATCTTTGGACAGAAAAAAACTCACCCAAAATGCACACGGCATACCTATAATATATTACATTTATAAATAGAAGAAGCAATAAAAAGGCATGTGCCAACTCCTCTGCAGAATATGGCCTACGAAAGCAGTCTTAGAGTTGTTTGCCCACATACAAGAATCTGTCGGGCATTATTAGTGAACGCACACTGATTGGACCTTATCAGTGCGACTTTAGACCTGCTAAATCCAACACCAAACTGATTTTTACATTACGAGAAATCTTGGAGAAGACCTATGAGAGAGGCATCAAAACCCTGAAGCCCTGTCTACTTTTACTAAGCCAGCACGGAACGTTCGACTTTGCATGATGACGTTGAGAAGCACGCATAGCTCCATCAAAATAGGATAAAACCTCACCAAACCATTTGATACCAAACAAAGTTTTGGGCAGAGCGATAGCTTATCGTGTGACTTCCTTAATCTGCTGATGGAGATTATACTCTTTAATAGAGACATTGATATTGATAGCGACAAAAACGAGCGGGCGTTAAGCAGAGCGTTTTCAGAGATTGAGAAGCAGTCTAGACATGACGAAAAAGAAAAAAATTTCGAAGAAGAAAAATTGCGCTTTTTAAGTCGATCATCATCCCAGTTCTGCAAGATGGCGCAGAAGCATGGACATTAAAAAAGAAGTTCTTCGGAGGATTTATGGACCTTGAAAAGTTGACCATGATTTTTGCATTCGAATTAATTGCGAACTGTATGAGCTCTATGGGGATACCTGCGCTGACAGGATATGTCACCCGAATGGATAAAGAAGCTTCAGACAAAAAGTCTAGCAACTTTAAGAGTAAAACTATAAATAACCATACCAAACTAACTGAGTACCTTCTCCTTCACACTCTGCAAGCTTGTCGAGTAACAAATATGCATTTTGGCAATAAAAACAAATTAAAACAGAGTTAAATTACAAAAATCATCAGACTATCATATATCTATGTCTTAAAACGAGTCAGAATTCGACAGAGGCGAGATATTGGCGTATGGGATGCCCTCAAAAGTCCACCAATAGTCTTTGTATAGTGGTATTATGGTATACAGTACTAAACTAAATATGTATTAAGTCACTCGGTTCAAACTTAAAAAGTTGTGGATCTGTCAGTTTTTCGAGGTTGGAAGAAGAAGGATGAAGAATTTGCCAAATCTGAAGAAAACTTGATCTGGGAACGATTTACACCTACATTTGTGCAAAAATTTTTGGCTCTAGAGTAGTGGTGCGCAAATGTCAATTGCCCTATCCCGTGTGATAGGAAGTCCGCATAGATAGAGAGAATACGTGTGCTCTATAAATAGTACGCACACATATTTGTGTGTTAGTGTGTAGCCCATATTTGACATACCCTCTAGTACGGCCGACCGACGCTATATCAACGTTCCGTCGACGATATTGTGACTGTCGTCGACGCACGCTTATTTCCCTCACAATGAGCTCGACTGACGTATTTTGCAAGGGGACGTCCGCTCAATACGTTAACACGTTAGGTCGACGCAGTGCCATGCAGAGAAGCTACGTAAACGACGCTCGCTCGCCCCAATGACATGGATGGTGTGACTTTATCGACACTCGTTCGACCCAATGCCATGCAGAGAAGCAACATAAGCGACGCTCTTTCGACCCAATGTCATGCGTGGAGCGACATAAGCGAGGCTCCTTCAACCCAAGAGAGATGCTTCTCTTTTGAAGGCAAGGTATAATATAAGTATTTCACATTACGTACTCGTCATCATAAATTTTAATAATTAGTGCGCATTGCAATGGATTCCACCTGCATGTTGTGAAATATATTGTTGATAGGGTGTTTGAGGATTGAAATACCTTTTTTTTTAAATCCTTTCCTATTCTTTGCACACGCTCTCTCACGGAAGAAAATTAGAGCGTAACCCTCTCTCTCTCTCTCTAACAATTTTGACAGACGTCACGACTCATCACCGTACAAAGAGCCACGCTGGGTTGACGTATATAGAACGACTGACCCCTGCCGTACTAGAGGGTTACTTCGTGTTTCGCTGCTACTCACACAATCACAAAGCTTGATAGTGTGTGTTTGGGCTTCACTGCTCTAGAGAAAGTTTCTCGCTGTTAAAAGATGGAGCAGGGGGAATTTTCCAAATGTGAAACAAACTGAATATGGATACTATTATAGTCTGTGAGATCGTTCATATAGACAGATAAACGGAAAGGGCTAAATTGACCCGGCTGTTAATGCTGATTAAAAATATATATACTTTATAGAATCAGGGGTTGCCTCTTAGCTTGCTTTGCCATCGGGAGTCACTTTTGAACTAGTAGCAGTATAAGAGCTCAGCTGTGATCTTCACGGTGATTTGTGCCAGCTGAGTTCTTATACCGTGACTGGTTGCTCCTCAAAAGTGACTCCCGAGGCATATATCATGCTTCCAGGGTATCTAAACTTAAGTCGAGACGAAGTTAGCTTGCCTCTATTTTTCTCCTTGACAAACCTACAAGTTATTTATCGTAGCTGAAAGCGAAATTTTAAAAAAGACTTTTAAATTCCCCCATTTCTATTTAAATGACCACAACTGTAGATACCTCGACACCAGGCAGACTTTAGGGCACTAACTTCTCCCCCCCTTTGGACACTTCTTTACGCTCTCCCCTTTTCCTGCGGACCAGCACCATTGGGACTTTCCCTTTGGGCGCGGGGCACACTCTCCTCTCTCTTCTCTTCTCAGGTACAAAACGAGTTATCAGATTATTTGTTCTTCGCTGTTGTTGTTGTTGTTGTTGTTTGTTTGTTTGTTGTTGTTGTTATGCTTTTGAAGTAGTTTTTCTGAAGTTATGCCTTGCATGCAAAAGTGCGACAACAACAACAACAATCATATGCAACGCGTTAATGATAAACACTCCAAACAAGAACAAGCCGAAAGTTCCTCAAAAGTAAGACCAGTAGCCAACATTGTTGGTTGGGTTCTGCTTTATTATTATTTCTTTTTTTTTTTGGGGTTTTGTTGGTGTGTTTGAGGTCGGGGTCGCTGGCTTGAACCTTTTCCTGCCTCACACTCACTCACTCACTAATAACAATCTTCAGCCACAGCCTCATCAAGTAAAGAAGTGCTGCAGCACGGGCAAAGGGGAGAGGGGGAAAAAAACAAAAGGAAGCACAAAATTAAATAATAACAAAAGCGCACAAGACAGTAGCCACAAGACATATTTATGCTGTCCAAGTATACATATCTCTCTGTTCTTCGATATGTATGCATGTGCGAGCGGCTTTAATATGCTACGTGAAGTGAAAGACCAAGAGACGAAAGCCAGATTAAGTGCAAATTGGTAAGGCTTACATTCCCCGGTAGAATATTTGAATACTCAGCTTAGGTGGGGAGAAGGAGGAGGGAATAGAAGTGGGTGGGCGCAGAACAAGGTATTCAGTTCATACTATTGTAAACAGGAGGTCAGAGCAGTAGTTGGTTCTATGCCGACGGTATGCGATTTTAGTGCGAATTATATTCAGGGCACATGAACCATATGTATGCCAGTATCCAACTGACCAGACAGGGCGAAGGGATTATCAAACTCTTTTAACCAATTATTTTGAATTTTGCAAACATCGGAGATTTTTGGAAACCACTTACTTAATCCTCAAAATATCCGCGGGTGGTTAACTGATTCATCAACGGCCAGAGTATTTGAAATATTAATTGAAAAAGTTATTTTAAGTGTGGTTAAAAAAAATACAGTGAAGTCTGTATTATTAATAAGTAAACCAAATAAGAAAAAATATTGGAAGCGCCTCATATATACAAGACATCTGCAGACACAGCTGAAAAGACAGATGAGCGAACTAACTCCTCTAGTTTATTTCTTAAGCAAAAGTTCACACAGGCAAATAATGCTTAATCTCCCATCATGTTAACAAGTCTTACCGAAAGAAAAACATTCTCTCCTCTGTGAATTTTTTGCTATATTTTTTAAAATTGGCGCGCAAATGAATTGAACAATAAACAGCAGAGTGCAGAAGCGCTGCCAAGCTACTATTAGTGCCTTTGCATTCCTGCCGGTGTGACCGTGGCGTAAATGCTCAAATACATAATCAATCTACCTGAGACCACCAAAATTGCAAAATCTAGGTAAATTTCTATTTAAGACAAAAAAAGAACATGAGAAAACGGTCCTAAGTGTAAATTGCCCACCTCAAAAAAAGGAGACCCTACAGTTTGCGCCAACTACCGTGGATCAGATATAAGATTCTGTCACACTGATTGGACCCAATCAGTGTAGCTTTAGACCTGGTAAATCCACCACAAACTGATATGATGATATGATATGATGACGCCATCTGGTCAGATCACATTCCAGTCAGACTGACAATGAATCTGACTAGCACCAAGCAATCAAAACTTGATATGAAACTGCTGCCAAAACTATACTGGAATGAATCCATAAAACCTAAGTATATATCTCTCTTGACCAAAAATCTCGAAAAAATTAAGCAATCACCGGAAACTCAATTACTTGATCTTACCTCAGCCATTAAATCATCATGTGTTACAAAGAAGGCTGATAGTACTTTCCTTCCCAAAAAATAAATGGTTTGATCAAAAGTGTATGCGTGAGAGAACAGCTACTTTTAATGCTCTTAAAACTTATAAACGCACGGGTTCTCTCTCTGACAAAAAATATTATATAGATAAAAAAAGGAATATAACAAACTGTGCTTTTTAAAAAAAGAGAATATCTTGATTCTTTTGCACAATCTCTAGCAAAAGTAAGAAATACGAAGGATTGGTGGAACATGGTGAAGACGCTGAAAAACGGAAAAATGCAGGTTGGGAATAGCATAACAGAAAATGTCTTTAAGGTGCATTTCAGTGAGTTATTAAACCCCCAGAGAACAGCATTAAGCATTCTATATGCACCGAATTGGAGTGCAGATAGCAGCCTAGACGGGCCCATCACATTAATGGATATACGATCAATGCTCGCAAAGACCAAAAATAATAAAGCGCCAGGAGAGGATCGAATACCCTATGAATTTTACTCAAATGCCTCTGACGAATTCTTGCAAGAGCTTGTTAAAGTTTACAACGACTTACTCACAAATACAAATTGTGATGACTCGTTTAAGAGAAGCATAGTATTTCCTATCCATAAGAAAGGCGACTTAAATAACCCGAAAAATTATAGAGGTATATCCTTTATGAACTGTTGTGCGAAAATTCTTATGGGTATAATCAACGAAAGGCTGACAGAATGGACCAAGATAAATAACAAAATAAATGAGTTCCAGGCCGGATTTCGACAAAACTACTCCACAACTGACAATATATACAACCTGAATGCAATAGTTAAGCTAAAATGGGCAGAAAACAAAAAAGTTTACGCATTTTTTGTGGACTTCCGGGCTGCATAAGTCCCCAATGAAATAAGTCCCCAAACGATAAAATGAAATAAGGCCCCAAATTTGGGGAGTTATTTCATAATGAAATAATACCCCAATTTAAATTATGAAATAAGGCCCCACTGAAATGAAATAAGGCCCCAAAAAAAAATGAAATAAGGCCCCAAATTTGGGGTGTTATTTCATAATGAAATAATACCCCATTTTGAAAAATGAAATAACACCCCAATTTTTCAATTATATTAATTCAATTTCAATAAAATAAAAACTATTGAAAATACCTAAAATAAAATTTTAAAATATTTTTTAATTTGGATTTTTAGTGAAATAAACTACCTATAACATTCAATAAAATCGCGCGATTTTTTTGTAAAAAATTTTCGCCTGCGGCGCTTAAGATTGACACAATTTTTTTGATACAATATAAAAAGTTTTCATATAAAATTCCCGCGATTTTTTTGAAAAAAATTTCGTCTGCGGCGCTAAGATATTTTAAGATAGACAATGTAATTACCTCGTCAAAATACAGCATTTTCTGTTCTTTGACGTAGAACAAATTTCCAGTTCGCCGTAATCCAACAATTTTTCGCATTCTATAATTTTATCTCGCACTTGAACGTCTGCTTTACACAATGCAAATCACTAAACTGATCAACAAACTCAAAAGGTTATCACTGAACTAATTGTAAAACGGTACTTTTGCACATCTGTACAAAAATGCATCAAATACTAAGCCAGAAAACGCAGGCAGATAAGAAAATTAACCGTTATTGGAATTTTTTTCCATATATCAGCAAAAATAAGAGAAATGAAATAAGACCCCAAAAAATTCATATTAAAAATTGGGGTCTTATTTCCGCGAAATGAAATAAAACCGCAAACATAATTTTTGGGGCCTTATTTCATTTCTTCTTTTGGGGACTTATTTCATTTTGAAATTTTATTTAGGAAATAAAGCCCCAAAAAATGAAATAACACCCCAAATTTGAGAAAAAATCGTTGTTTTTGTTTTCCATATAAATTTTTGGGGCCTTATTTCATTTATTTTTTGGGGCCTTATTTCATTGGGGCCTTATTTCGCAGCGCCAATACTAGCTCTATAGCTTGAATAAAAAATCTAGAGTAGAAAAGCGCGTGCCAATAAAATCCCAGTCGGGTTGAATAACCCCGTATTGGAAAATGGAACAAATTTTACCATTTTAAGCAGACAGATAATTTAATAGAGCATTGTTTTTGTACCGAAATCTTTTCCAGTTCGGGTTCAGTAAAACTTCGCAAAAACCACGGAGACTTCCTAAAATTCTGAAAAAGGTTCAATTCACAGTTTCGAGCAAATCGTTAAGCTTAAGTTTTGGTTTGCGGTTCAAACCTAAGGTTATGGTTCATAACTTTTTGGTCAATAATGTTGTCGATTAAGTTCTTAAGCATGATAAACAGTAGAAACGCTTCGGGAAGCCGTATAGACCCAGTTAAAGCTAGACCACACCGTTTGCAAGGACCTAGATTTTAAACCAATGCTCAGCCTTCATAGAAATAATACATATTTCTGTTAAAAATTTGTTTTTTTTATAAATTTCTATATGTAAAAATTTCGAAAAAAAAACTAAAATGATTTAATTTATTTGAGGTTCGGGGTCCGTCCACTGATGATTGGATGGATGATTTGTTGTTGCTGCTGATGCTGCTGCAGCAGCTTAACGAACTTATTGTAGGCCATGATGCAGCATAAAAATGTAAATTCCTCTGTCCGTTACCCCAGGCCAACCCCCGGCCACTTGAGCTTGACGCCTTCGTTTTGTTATTATGGGCACGTGACAACTGCGCCCACGGCAATCTTCTGGATTGCCCACACGACGCTCTACGGCCCCGGTGCACACGCATGCGGCATGCGGCATGCCTTCAGTTGTGGGCGTGGACAGAGAGGAAACCTAACTGTTTTAATTGTTTTGCTTGCTGGCAATATCGAATCCTAATTGCTTCGAATATAAAATAGAAAAAGAAATGAGAAATAAATACTTTGATGCTAACTAAACTAGTTTCCGTTTAAGATTTCTACACACACACAGAGACATGGACATGGACAGACTGGGCTGGCTGCCATTTCCCCCCCGGTTGGTGTCCGGCATTGGAAATGCGTATGAAATTATACGAAGCAGCAAAAAGCCAACGAAGACGACGACAACATCGACGACGTCGACGACGCCGGCAAACTTCAGCTGAGAAATAGAAAATCGCCGGAAGTCATTATACAAAAACTTGTTGTTATCGATTGGTTGGGCGATATAGCCTACACCAGACGCACACACACACACACACTTGCACTTAGAAAATATTTCGTACACCTTACCAAAGTTAACAGTTTGATTTCGAAAATATTTGGTAGGTGCAAAAAATTCGTCAATTGTCTACAACTGTATTAATATTTTAGTGTTAAGAAATTTTTAAGCTTCGAATGATGGTCACACTGAAATAAAATGAAAAATAAAAAATACACAAAATTTTTTCAGACAGGGTTAAGCTAATTTTTGGGAACTCTGGTAGACACTGGAGCAACACTATAGCCGCACATTGTTTTTTCAATGTGCTAGATAAACTTTGCGATTACCGTTTAAAAGAGCGTTGAAAATTAACTCTCTCAGTGCCAAAACTAACCGTTATGTTTCATTTATGATTTGTGCGAGGTGCATCACTATAGCCGCACAATTTATTTTCTTATTCTTTGTTTGCTGGGAGCGAATTTATTTGCGTACACTTGGTTGAGTAACTAATTGTAATAAATTTGTGAATATGCCAAGTGGGCCAGTGCTGTCAGATGTCGAATAAGGCCAAATTCCGTTCATTTGGTGAAACCGTCTGAAAAATCGGTCGCTCCGATAAAGTTTTAAGACATTTTTGTAAAAGCCGAAATGAACTTGGGAAAAAAACGGAGGACGTAAGCCGATGATGAGTCAGCGTGACCAGCGCCGATTAGTAAATGCTGCAAGTAGTTCATTAAAGACGTTATTATGAGAAGTTACAAAAAACACATGTACATTTTGCCCCTGCAACATGAATTTTATTTTGCTCGGCTGTATTGTTGGCAAAGCAGCGCAATGACGAGTTTTTAATGACGGTGTTTCTACTAGAGAACGGCTTTATTCGATTGCAAATCGCTCACACATTACTCAATACACGAATGAACTGGCTTTGCGATCAATGCATCGAACTTGCATACGCAACATGCATGCCCTTGAGTCTAATTCAACTCAATTGTGGGCACTCTGAGTATAATCAAGCTCACTTCATTCCACTTAGCTAGGGTGATTTGATCGCTTAGCTCGTCGACGATTATTCTGAGCGAACGAAAATCATCTCGTGTGAGTAAACTCAGTCGCGCTCTGACCTGCAACAACAACATCATATGTGTCTCTCCTATGTCTTCCCGCAATGTGCTGGCCTGAGTTGGCTGAGTTTTGTTCGATCGAACACACAAGTGTCGCGTCAAAAAATTCTAGTTCAACCATTCGATGCGATTGCGGTATGAGTTGAGTTTGTTCGATTGAAAATATTTCTTCGGTGAATAAATATGAACAAAAATGTTGGAAAAATGTTGTTGCGGTTTAAGTTGAGTTGAGTTGAGTTTAGAGTTTTGTGAGATGGATCAATGTGAGTAAGAATTTTTGTGCATGATGCAATCAAGAAAAAAGTGATATTGGAGTACTCTGGTGTCGACGCTCTTTTGTATGCACATTAGATCGCGACGCGCCGACCCACAGTGGGCGAAATGACCAATTTAGCTGAATTAAATTAATATCTTCCAAAGTAATAGAGATAATCGCAATCTGTTTTTTTTTCTCTTAAAGGTAGGAATAAAAGCAATAAAAAAATATAAAAACAAAAATTTTAAATCATTTTTTTTTTATTTTTTAAATTTTAAAACAAAAATTTTTTTTTTAAATTCAAAAACATTGCACATTTTTTTTAAGGTTAGAATAAAAACAAAATAAAAATATGTTTTTTATACATTTTTTTTAATTTTTAAGATTAAGTTAAATTATTTAAAAGTTTTTTTTGGTAGATACACTTACAGTTTGAGCCCAACCTCTACTCAGATATGTTGGAATGGAGCAAGCAAGGTATGAATCGAAAGGTTATTGAATTTTCAATTATCGTGTAGAACATTGTTCTTAAATCCGTCAAGTAGTTTAAGTGCAAAGAGCAAAAATGTTTCGAAAACAAATTTTTAGCTTAAAAAGTTTTTTGTAAACATCTACAACAAATAATAAATATTAAAGAAAATAATTATTTTTATTTTTTATTCTTAAGAAACGCATTTTAAAGAAGAAAATAGGGTGTTGGCAAAGAAAATTTAGGGATGAACACCGGATGCATCTTCGATGATCGCAATACTTCCTACTTAGACAGAATCTCAGCGTTTCAGAAAGCCCATTGGTAAAATCTCGAAAGTTTTTACAGATTTCGATACGGTCCAGCTAACTAAAAGTTTTGTTAAATAAAACTGTATCAAAGAAATAGTTTCCCAAAGCCAAAAATTTCTTTGTGGTGATATCTTCGTTGAGACAAACTAAAAACAGCTTTTATTTGATGCCGACATTGCGCCTAAAAAATGTTATATCATGTAAAGTTGGTGGTGGCCGGGATTCATATTGGACATTTCACAAACACAAGACAACATAGTAATTTAAAAAAAATATTCTAGCGCGAATCCCCACGAATCTCGGAAGTTCTGGTCCATGAAAGTCATATGTTGGCTGGTTTCAAGTGGTTAGTGGTATAGTAAACTTTAACTAATTTTTTTTATACAACGATAAAGCACAAAACACAAACAACAATTTTTTTAGTTAATACATACCTCAGCTATCAATAAAAACACTTTTCTTTCACATAATTGTCACAAAGGCAAATTTAGAAATAATTTGGCAATGCACATATAAAGTGCGGGAAAGCTCAGTGTTGCACCTGCTGAAACATATCTTGTGTTTGACAGCTCACAGCTGATTAACTAGGGCATGTCAAACAAAATAGAAACTATCGATAAGCTCAGTGGAATATAAGTAATCGATAGAGACATCATTTTGGCGTCAATAAACAATTTGAAAATTTAATTAAATGGAGCTAGATCGACCATTTCGCCCACTGTGCGACCCCTAAATTAGGCGTAAGATGAAATTACTCTATGAAATCGAAAGTTTTTCAGGTCTGTTTCCATTTCGGAGTGGATATAAAAAGAAAAACGATTGAAATTCCGAATCGTTTTCATTATCATGAACAGTTCAAATTCTAATTTTGATCATTATTGCTATCGTTTTCATGCAAATAAATAAAATTTGTAAGCTCACTATAAATACGAATACTTCTAAGTCTTCACAGTCAGGCATGTTCTCAATTTCCATTTCTTTTCTATTGAAGTGAATAAAGTTTAAATGACTCTCCGATAAGGCACCAGGGAGTTTCTAAAGAACGCTACACCAGAGTTAACTAAAAGCATCACAGAAAAGTACAACTCTTAGGGGGTAACCAATCGTTTTAGCTACAAGCGTACAATACCAACATTCGGCAGATCTTCGTCTAACTAACAGTCTGTGAGTGCATCGAGACGCTTCGTTTATTGTAAAGCGATTAGGTTTCGTTTACCCTAAGTAAGAAGTGTAAGTAGCTATATCCACCAGCTGTACTGAAGGGACAATAAGCTTTTAAGAGAGTACAGAAAGAGTCTATAGTAAAGTCTCCATCTTTATAAAGGGTCGTAGCAGCTTTCCGATTTAAATTACAAAAAAAATATATAAATGTAAAACTCAGAATAGTGTAAAAAATTTTGATTTCAGTTGATAAAACGATCTTGATAATTTAATATTCAAATGGTTCATTCAAATAAATTCTTCAATATAGGTTTCCAGTGCGTCCAGTGCATTTTTCGGGATGCATTGGCAGTTCTGGCAATGCTTCTAGATGCTCTTCACACCATTTGTTCACGTATTCATTCAACTAAAAAAGAGCTTCGTCGCTGAACACAATTTTCTCAGTAGTAGAGTAACAGAGCACAACTACTGCGAACGGCGCCGAATCGATATTTCACGGTCATTAACAACACTGGCGAATACAGCTCAAAATTCCGAATAGTGAATAGCTCAATATCCTCAAAAGAGTGTGCATTATGATAATAAAATTCAATAGTTTGATTCATGCTTAAATTATAGACCGAACTGAACTTGTTTGACAGTAACTTGTGACACAAAAACAGCTGCGATACCAAAAAAAACTGCCAAAAAATTACTTTTTACATAAAATATCAAAAATATTAAAGTATTCCGTAAGCTCTTTCAAAGATCCATTTAGAAAAGTTTATACTAGAATTTATGAAATGACAATCGCCACATTAGTCGCCTGTGCCCACAATATTAATCATTTTTTAAGTTTCTTATTTTTTGAGCCGGCTCATCCGCTCTTGTCTCCTCAGCTCATCCGTTTTAGCTTAAAGCTAAAAGCGTTTTAGGTTTTATGTTTTCAGTTAAGTTTTTAGTGTCGCCTTTTGGAACAACCCAAAAAAAAAAAAAAAGATGACTCCAATCTTAATTGTGGCCCGCGCTGAGAGACGCTGAGACAAGGTCAGAAAACGTAAAAAAAAGGCCGTCTCGAGACTCGACTTGGTAGAAGAAATATTGCACACAGCTGCAAGCCTCAAATGGACCAGATAACTTTCAGTCCAACTGTTGCTGGCTGCGACTGCTGCTGTTGGTTGTGGTTTTTGCTTATAAGACTTCCAACCAAATGGCAACAGAAGGTAAGCTGAGATTTCGACCACAAGAAGGGGCAAGGGAGACACCGAGACAGACGGGGCAGAGCACGAGCACGCACATGGCACTTGTGCTAACAACAGCTGGACCGCCGGACCGCTGCCACTTACCTCCCAATGGCTGAACATCAACTGGGGACAGGCCAGACCAGATGTTTGTTTGCGCATCTCCTGGGCAAAGTTGAATGATTCGATCACCGGCAGCAGGCAGGTGACCGAAAAGTTGCCACTACCCTGGGTCAAGTCACCAGATAAGATTTTGCCATGTCTACGACCAATTACGGCATACATTTTGCCTGCAAAGAGAGAGAGAGAGGAAAGAATAAGAAATATCAGCTGATTTTTAGTTGAAAATCATATTGGCATAAGAACACAATGGAGACCCTTTTATAACCCAAGACTCCAAGGTAAAACTCATAAACTACAGAAATCTTATCGGTTGTGGCCCATAAAAGTAGAAGAGAAGAACAAAAAAAAAACCAGAAGCGAAGCCGATTAACTTTGGCTTTGCCGAAGCTCTGATGCTCTTGCGCATCAAAGCACTTGTTGTTGCCAAAGAGAGCAGTATAAGCTCGTATACTGTCGTTGTGTCCACGTCGCTGTTGCAGAGCGGTGTTGTATACACAGTAGATAAGAACGTGCCGGATACTGATGTAAATGGATGATTGGAATTACAGTGAACTTTCGGTGAGCCAATTGATAATTGCAAAAATTTTCCCAATCTCGCAGTTGATGACGATTTGTCCTCATGACTTTTGGTATAGAAGATGAAGTTTTCTTGCATCGTCGGTTGGGTCTCCTCTCTGCCATTCCATCCCACCATCCATACCAGGATATTCTACTTAAATGCAAGAAGATCTTCGATACTTTTTATGCTGACAACTAAGAAACAATTGGCAAATTGCTGGAGAGTTGTTAGATTTTTGCCTCAGACATGGCATATCGAAACAGCTACACAGGGTGGTCAACTTTGTACTGGAAGGAATCCATGACAAGGAGTTCTTTGTGTATCCAACAATGAATTGCTCTTCAAGCCCCAAATCTTCCGTGTGCTTAGATCATTTCTTACCTATAGGACCTTTAAAGTGGTCCAGGAAGGCCTTGTATCTCACAAGAAGAGGATTCGAGCAGAAGTACTACAAGGTAGCGGGCTAGGCGCAATCTTGTATAGCCTCTTCACCTATGACATAGGCGACACAATAAATAAACAAGCTTAGCTTCTCAAAAGGCGAAGGATAAATTGGATCAAGGCAAGCAAGAGACTCCTTAGGATCCACCAAACCGATCTGGATAATAGGGTTGTCAATATTTTATCAATATAACGATAAGGATTATTCCGATATGATATATATTTTGCGCTGAGATAGGCAATTATCTATATTTTTATAAACAGAAAGAAATTACTATGGTAATTGCAGGAGCAAATTGTCATTTGTTCTGCACAAAACGTGTGGGAAACATGGGACTAAAATAAATTTCTCCGTTCAAATCAATCCAGGTACGGTATTTTGCCCTAGATTTTCTTCCCTAAAACGTTTCCTCGTAGAAGCGCGATTTCTAAGTAGAATAAATAAAAATGGTTTCTTTTAGTCGAAAATAGCAAAATGTTTAAATATATAAATTATTTAAGTTCGATTTGCGCGGGCAAGGCATTCATCTTAGATCCATCGTTTCTTGGTTATTGGTCCTTATTTTCTTCGAAGAAGTACGATTTCTAAATAAAATTTTGCGCCGGCTAAAAAATTATTTTAGACCAATGGTGCCCAAACTCACACTATTAAGCTTTGCGCTTGTGTGCATAACAGCGAAACACGAAGTAAACGACTTGAAGTCAAACATGAGCAACAAGCAAATAATCAAGAAAAGAAACCGCCGAAAGTTTGCGTCGTAAGAGAGCAAACCGCCGAGCGTGTCGGCTGCGGCGCCAACAGAGTTCTGAGTTCCTATCCCATAGGATAGGCTTTTGGCATTTTGGACACCACTGTTTTAGACCAATGGGCATTTGATAAAATTTTCTTAGAATTTTTCGTAGACTTTGTTTTTGCTATACGTTTTGCTGATTTATTTCTGCCTCCCAACAAAAAAAAATAAGATCTAACGGCCACTAGATATGGTCATTTGGTAGTGAGGACGGTCTTTAAAAACCTTTCACTTTTTTCGCGCTTTAGATAATAACGATATATTGAAGATTTTTGAACCCAATAAATCAAATATCGATATAGAAGATTTTGATTTGTGATCTCATCGATATTGATATTTTGAGAAATATCGATAAGCCTACTGGCTAATTAAAGGATGTCAGCTACACAGAGGGAAAAAACCTTTTCAAAAAAATAGTTGCGTCAACTCATATTAAGAACAAAATATTCCTAAATTTTATGAAATGCTCTTTAAGTTCTTAAACTGATGAAAGTTTAACTTGATAGTAAAAAATTTGTTCTTGAAGTGAGAACAGTCTACAAATGAGAAAATGCGTTCATGCATCGTTTTTGGTAACGTTTGTGCTAAGTTTGTGTCCAATGTTCTTGAATTTTTCCCTCGGTGTATACAATATATTCATCCGATTTTGATCAAACTCTCCAAAATTGCGTTTAAACAGATAATATTCATGACTGGAAAGTGTGAAGTTGCTATCATTGAAAAAAAAAGTTTTTCTCACAATAACTATTTTTTCGACCAATCGTTCCTATGGCAGCTATATGCTATAGTCATACGATTTTGATCAAACTGGACAGAATTGTGTAGTTACATAGAATATTGATTAGTTACAAGTTTGGGAGCGAAAGCATTAAAAAAAAGTTTAATTTTTTTCCAGAACGATCTTTTGTATGGCAGTTATTCATAAGTCTAGACCAATCCCAAATCGTTCTCAATATATCCAGAACGTTTTTGAAATCAAGAATTTAGAGATTTTAAAAACGCTTTTGAATCAAGAAATTCTGTACTTAAATCAAGAATTTTCTGGCTTATTTTGAAACTGAAAATTCTTGATTTAAGTACGAAAATTCTTTATTTTTTCTTTCAAAGTACAGTCCAACTTCCATCTAACAAATCTCAGGGGACCAAAAAAACTTTGTTATACAGAAAATTCGTAATAAAGAGAAAGAAATACGTAATAGGAAATTGCAGCGTTTCGAAAACGAATTCGTTATAAAGAAAACTGGGTTGTACAGAAGCTCATAATAAAGAAGTTCGACTGTATATCAAAACTGGTTCCAAATTATTAGAATTTTAAAAACCAAAATATCAAATTTCAAACAATATAATACAGAAATTTTAAATCTTCATCTTTAAATCTGACCTCCACAATGGAAGTACCCATTTCTGGAAGAGTATTAAAAATTGGCGGGCTTTCTGCTGAAACGAGCTTCGCTGGAAGTTGGAGCCTGTGCGCGCTGCAGGGTTTTTATTTCTGTGCAGGTTTGTTTTTTGGCATGCGCGAGGAGGCAGGAATTAGTTTCCGGTCAAACAAAATAAACAACAAAAAAAAAGAGGTAACCAAAGGATGCAACGGAAGCACGCGTACCCCTGCCATACACCTTGCCCTGCACACGCACACACACCCTCACGGCTCACATAGATACTCACTCACACCGTTAAAGCAAATAGGTTCGACAAATGGATGCTGTACGTTAACGAACATGTTCATTCATTCATAGCGGCCGAACGTTGCCTACGTCACTCCATTGTGCCATCTCGCTCGCACACAGACAACCTCAAACAGGCAGCAACACGACAGCGACGTCGACGTCGACTGAAGTTGGGTCTCGTTCGTTTTTCTGTTTGATCAGTTCGAAAAGTGAGTTGGTCGAGCGCAGACGGCGACGATAGCGACGCTAGTTACCCAATCCGGAGGAAGACCAAAAACCAAAAACCACGAACGTGTTGCGCGTGTGTAAAAGTGTTGTAAATTACATTCACCAGAATTCGTATATCGGAAACCTGATTTCAGTTATAAGATTATCAGAGTGTTTGTTGATCATGCCCTCGCACTGAGGGAGGGAGCGAGAGAGAGAGAGAGAGAGACCCCGCCGATACGATTACAATTTTTCATTTGCAAAATAAAAAAGTAAATATTTAATAAAGTGTCAACATGACTTCGCCACAAATAATACAAACGCTGCTGCTGCTGGTGTTAATTCTAAGAGCTCACAGCACGCGTTTACCTTTGGAGGTTTACGAACTGACGCCAACGGCGGCAACAACCACAGCCTCAGATAAGCACAAGAGTTTGGCCTACTCGATCTATGAGCAGGCCAAAGATGTTGCAGGTGCAGCCACTTCCACATCCACAACAAAGCCCACCACCACAGAACAGCTTAGTGTTGTAAGCATCTCCGAGGAGATGAATGAATCGGGACGTAGATCACGTCAAATGTTGCAGCAGCAACATCGCTTTGCCCTCGGCAACAGCAACAGCAACAAGCAGCAACAGCAGCAGCAACAGGGACATGGACAGCGGGATTTACGCATTCTCTATCAAGTGGGGGTGAGTAATTGAGAATTTGGCTTTGAACAAGCTAATTACAAGCTGGGCTTGTATAGACTGTGCTTGGCCATATTTGATCTATGCAAACAGCTTGCCAATGGCAGGTTGCATAATGTTGTAGTCGACACCTGCTCAACGGCTTGCCAGGCAACTTTGCCCACGCCAGCAACAGCTAAGGCTACCGTGGTCAAATGAGTAGAAAAATGATGGACCATAAAGGGAACCTAGGGCAAAATTAGTCAACAATTTCCATTTAAAATCCAAAATACCATAAAGCAAAAGTCTTTTATACACAGAGAAAATATTTTTTAGCAGTATGGCCCCTAGAGGACGAACATACTTGCCAAAGTCAGGCACCACTGTGTTTTAGAAAGAGACACACACACATTTTCAGGCTCTGTACTTAGTCAAATCTGTTCTAAAATGAAATTTTAAAGCCGAGCTTTTAAAGCTTTGATTGCTCTCTTGATTCTCTCCCCACGTCTATGAAAGCTAGAATGAGAACGAAACTAGATCAGGGCCGGCCAAATGGTGAGGATAGCAGAATGTGCTAGCTGTTGTTGAGAGTGAAAGACTTTAACCAATTTAGCTGCTTTTTGCACTCACCGAATGGCACATTCGTAAAATTGGGTCGCGTCTGTATTTATGAAATATTTTTCCAAAATTTTGTAAGGTTTCGGAAATAATTTTCAAAAATTTTGAAATTTTCTGAAATTAATCGCTTTAGGACGGATTTTATAGGAAAATTTCGAATATTCAGGGTTTTTTATTGTGAGCAGTTTTTTGAGTGTATGTAAAAAAGCTCCGAGTCACTTCCCTGCAGTTTAACGTCTCTGTACTAAATTTGTCAGTGCTAAATTAGACCTGCGAAGTAGGAATTGCTACAACTCATGACTGATTTTAGTACCGTTTTCAGTACTGAAATCATGCCTGAAAGCCACCCTGAAAGATGGGAAGGTCATGTCGTAGAAGGTCTGTGTTAAATACAGGCCTGAAATGCATGTAAAGGCAGCCATGATTTCAGTACCCGCTTTCCAAATCAGAGCTGATTCTACCTAAATTTATTTAAACTATATGTTCTTCTTTTTTCTCAGTGTAGATATAGTAAAGACAGCTGTTCATACGACCAACTTCGCTTTTATTATTGCGTGTGCTTTGTTTCTAATACACTGACAGAAAAATTAAGAATTTTCTTGCTTAAATCAATACTGAAAATTTTCAATAAGTTTGAAAATTCTTGATTCAAGAGCGTTTTTAAATTCTCGTTTTAAAAACGTTTAGGAACGTCCAACGCTTTTCTTTCTTAGTTTGCTTCCCCTCTCTTGCCTTGCCTCTAAGAGACTCATTGAGAACGATTTTATCTCGATTTCAAGAGCAAATTCTTGAAATTCCAGAATACCTAACAGTCAATTTCGAATTAATGAACGAAATGGTCTAAAGTTAAAACAAGAATTTTATTTCAATTTTTGAGTTGTTAACGGTCAATTAGGATTCGTAATCAAAGTAAGAATTTCCAAGAGCGAATCGTTCTTACAAAATTCTAGACCGAAACAGGATAAAATCAAGAGCGTTTTTTTAAGACCGAATCGTTGTGCTTTTTTTTTACAACCAAAATTTTATTAAACAAAAAAATATTCAGTTAAGATTTCTTTATGTGTTTTAATGACCTTTATTATGATAAAACCTTCAATTTCGTGTCGAATCGTGGTTTCGTTATGCTTGCACATTAAAAATTTATTGCAACGGCATTTTCTGAAAGCTTGTAGAGTTAAGTATTTTTGAGATTTTTTTTTACATTTTTCGAAAGAGGTTTACAGGTCGCGCAAGTCGAGTTTTCCCCCAAAATCGGGTTTTCCGGACCGTTTTTTAATTTGACTTATAAATCAACAAAAATTTTACTTTTTAAACCATAAGTTTTGCCTTTGCTCATTTAGGTACCATCAGCTATGCTCCGGCTTTCACTTACTTTTGCGATTTCAACAAATTCGAAACAAATTCAACAAATAGGAAAAAATTGTTAAAGACGATAGCTTAATCCAAATTGTATAAGAGAGTCTGCCAAAAACAATGTCAAATAGTCACAGAATATTACAAAAATTGACTTTATAGGAAGGCAGTTCTTCTCTCTAGTGACATTTCCCATTTACTTTTCATGTCACGGTTTAAAAAAGCAAGCGCGCTAGAGGGTTATCACCTGATTCCAAGAAATAGATCATTTTGAAACAGCGATAAGCTGCCAGCAGATTTTATATTGTGGACACATACAATCCCCTTATGTTATGTTAGTGAAAAAGATTTCCTTTCCACTGCTAACACAGTGACTAATAAGTTGTAGTGCAGAACTGCATTCAAACCGGGATTTTTGTTCACATCAATGAAACTATTTCTATTTGGGTTTCATTTAAAATCCGTCTTAAGTCAGTTTACCATAAATTTTAGAAAAATATTATCTAAATATGTAAGTAATAAAGTCAGTCAAGCTCGACTGTTATATACTCAGAACTTGCAGTAACCTTGCAGCTGCTGCGCTGCAGCAAAGAACATTCTTTTGGTTATAAATTGACTAATAGATCGCGCCACTACTTGGTATAAAAAATGATAGTTAAGAGATTTGCCAAACTGGCCAATAGATGGCGCCACTATGGTGGCAATTTGGCAAATTTTGCGGTAGCTTACTTTCTTTCTTTAGTCATAACATGGTTTCCTTTCTTTTTCTGTGAAATGTTCTTCAATCTAGGCCCACTTCAAGATGGGACGCCTTTACATAACTGTAGCAAGTTTGTTGGATATGGTACGACTTTATCTTATGGGCAATAATCTTTTATTTTCAACTTCAAACTTTACATAATTTAACCCAAATTAAATCAATTTCCAACCACAGTGCAACAGCAGCATCAGGTTTTGCAATGCAACCAACGATTTGGGCTGTGGCTCTGAGGCTTGGCTATATTTAGCAGCCGCCCTATAGATATTACACTTGACACCCACAAATCGAACGCATATGGCACATTTAATTGCAGTAAAAAAAATAAGAAATAAAAATGAAAGTTGTTTACAGCTTCGCGTCAGCTTGACTCGGCTCGGCTCAGCTCAAAGCTAGCATTTGATCAATTAAAGTTAGCCTGAGTGATATCTAAGCCAATTAGCCTGGCCGCATAGGTCAAAAGTTCATACACGAACTGTGAGTGTGACTAAGAGGCTTTACACTGAATATGGGTGGGGGGAGAGAGGGCAAGGGGGAGAGATAAGATCTTTCCAATGAAACATACGAGCATTGAGCAATCATAGGTCAAGTCATAAATCAAGTAACTATAAAATAATTGTAGGTGAGGCATGTATCAAAAATCTATTATGTTGGTGGAAAGGAAAAAAAAACACACGCCCTAAGACCGATGAGGCGTGAAATATCAACAGCTATCAAAATGAAAATATTGACAATTTAAACAAAACCAAAATAATGGTAAAAGATAAGAGAGTCGACTGAAGGCATACCCTTTGAATGAGTTAAAGCCAGCGAAGGTCACTGGATCCGCCCAGGGGAAACAAGAAGTAATGGTGTATACACATATACGAGCCGAACGCATGACCAGGCTGAGGAAAAGAGAGCAATAAGCCTTTCAATCTGGGCTAGCTTTTGATCATACCTGTTAAGTTGCCATTAGAATTACTAATCAATTAAATTATTTTTGGAAAATAGTCGTAGTGATTATATAGTTGTCTGGTGAAAAATTTATGATTATTTAATGATTACGATTAAAAATAATCAAAAATAATGGAAAATTACCATAAATTATTAAAAATAATTGAAAATAATGGAAAATAATGGAAAATAATCGTTTCCATTATTTTCCATTATTTTCAATTATTTTCCATTATTTCCATTATTTTCCATTATTCCATTATTTTCCATTATTTCCATTATTTTCCATTATTCCATTATTTTCCATTATTCCATTATTTTCCATTATTTCCATTATTTTCCATTATTTCGACTATTTGAGACTATTTTGAGAGAAACAAATTATTTTCAACATCACATTTAATAACAACAATGTTTCTGTACGAGATTGGCTTACAAAATATTATCAAGAACGTATTAAATATTACATGTTTTCACATAAAATTAAACACAAACATTAACAGTAGGGGGGTCGTTTTGTATGGGCCGAAAAAAACGTACCAGGCGTATAGTAAAAACGAAATCTACGGTCAATTCTAAGAAAATTTCACCAAGAAACCATGGGTCTAAAATGAATTCCTAGTCCGCGCAAATCGACTTCAAATATTTATGTTACTTTTTCCCAAAAATCAAGTTAGAAAGTCGCTGAACACCTACTATAACATGTTCTGTATACCCCAGAGCTTGCATTTATCTGAAAAATTTCATATAGAAGCCACACAAAGTGATACAGGTGTCAAAAAGTGAGCCCAGTGCTGCCCATCAACGTTGAAGCGGTGCTACCCATCAAAATTTTTTGTTTTACGTATAACTCCGCTATCGATCATCCGATCTTCATAGTTTCTTTGGCGAATCGATAAATAATCATGATTATAAAATATCTCTAGAGGGTACAAACCATCTATCTCCAAAACTGTGGGAGATATGAGGTTTTTTCTAAATTGCGGGGGCGGAAGGGGGCGTGGCAACCTGTGACATAAAAATTTGTTTGCCGACAACTACAAGAAGTATTTGTCCCATACAAGTCAAACCTCTATCTCTTACCATGTCAGAGATCTGTACTTTTGCAGGTATTTGGACAGACAGACGGACATGACTATCTCTGGTATTACATTTTTTAGCTTGGGACTTTTCGACCTAACAAAAAGATGGATTTCCGGTAGATACTAGCAAAACAAATCGTTTGCACTAAAATACCTGCAGAAATCAGCAGGATTTTGTTTGGAAACTAAATATAATAACAATTGCTCTAAAATATGGAATCAAAGGGAGATTTGGTTATTCTCACTGAGGAAATAGCCCACAGTGATTAAGCCATTGAATGAATGTGAAAACATTGATCCCCCGAATAACCGATTGACGGAATGCTAAGCAGCTACTTGACAGTCCTGGCAAAAGACATCTCAAGCAGAAATATTTTCCTACTAGCTACCAAATTATCTGCAACACTAGAGAAGCAATGTGTAGAAAGGATAACCCGGCTCGGTTCCACCTGAGAACTTGATTTGCTTTTCTTTGTACCATCTTTCAACGATTAACTGAATCAATTTGATTCTCCATAGTTGCTCGTTGTCAACCCCAATGACTCATTAATTATATAATCTTCTTCAGTGACAAATTGGATCGTTGTTATCAGTTATAAAAACTAAAATAGTGCATTCTAAATAAAATTCACCAATAAATTTAATTTGTTGCTGTCAGGGACATCTTTTGATCAAAAAAGTAGGCAGCTATCTCGGCCGGTAAAGTTACCTTTTCGTAAAGAAGCTTTGGCGAAAAGTCATATGCTAAAAAAAAAATAATACAGGTCCGTCTGTTACTAGGTTTATGCTATGAATTTCACGATTTCTTCAATTTGCAAAATCAAATTTGTTTCTGTAAATTTACAAAATGGCCAGCACATATGAGAATACAAAAGATCTGACAACACCAACTTAACGTAAAGTTGACTGCGCCACGGCATTTTATGAATTGAAGTCGAATTCATAGTTAACTTTCGTGTGTAATCGAATTCATAAAATGGTGTTAATGCATGCACTTTCGGAGGCATTTCATGAAACGATTTTGCAAAATGAGCATAGCATAAACGTAGTATGTAAATATGTCCATAAAGCTGTAAAAGTACAGATCTCTGACACGGTAAGAGATAGAGGTTTGACTTGTATGGGTCAAATGCTTCTTGAACTTGCCGGCAGACAAATTTTTATGTCACAGGCTGCCACGCCCTATTCCGCCCCCGCAATTTCCCACAGTTTTACAGATAGATGGTTTGTACCTTCTAAAGATATTTTGTAATCATGATTATTTATCGATTCGCCAAAGGAACTATGAAGATCGGATGATCGATAGCGGAGTTATACGTAAAACAAAAAATTTTGATGGGTAGCACCGCTTCAACGTTGATGGGCAGCACTGGGCTCACTTCTTGACACCTTTATCACTTTGTGTGGCTTCTATATAAAATTTATCAGATAAATGCAAGCTCTGGGGTATACAGAACTTGTTATAGTCGGACTTCATCGACTTTCTAACTCGATTTTTGGGAAAATGTAACATAAATATATGAAGTCGATTTGCGCGGACTAGGAATTCATTTTAGACCCATGGTTTCTTGGTGAAATTTTCTTAGAATTGACCGAAGATTTCGTTTTTGCTATACGCTTGGTACGTTTTTTTCGGCCCATACAAATCGACCCCCCTACTGAATATGTTTAATGTTTGTGTTTAATTTTATGTGAAAACATGTAATATTTAATACGTTCTTGATAATATTTTGTAAGCCAATCTCGTACAGAAACATTGTTGTTATTAAATGTGATGTTGAAAATAATTTGTTTCTCTCAAAATAGTCTCAAATAGTCGAAATAATGGAAAATAATGGAAATAATGGAAAATAATGGAAATAATGGAAAATAATGGAATAATGGAAAATAATGGAATAATGGAAAATAATGGAAATAATGGAAAATAATGGAATAATGGAAAATAATGGAAATAATGGAAAATAATTGAAAATAATGGAAAATAATGGAAACGATTATTTTCCATTATTTTCCATTATTTTCAATTATTTTTAATAATTTATGGTAATTTTCCATTATTTTTGATTATTTTTAATCGTAATCATTAAATTATTGTGTGAAACCGAAAATAATCGCAATTTAATCATTAATTTAACTTTTAAACAAAAATAATCTAATTAATAATGACTACAACTAATAATCATTATTTAACAGGTATGCTTTTGATAATGTCAGGTTGAAGCAAATTAATGGAGATTTATGTTTAAACACTAATACACTCTCACTTTTTGACCTTGCTCTCGTTGACCCTTTTAAAACCTGAGCGTTAGTTAAAAATGTGTGAGAGATCAGCTTTGAGATCAGCCAATGGCCCGTTCCACCCTCGAGCGAAGCCCTTTTGCGGTTATTTAAGTAATGAGAATTGAATACTGAACATTGAGTTCTGAGTATTAAGTACTGATTACTGAGTATTGAGAGACCGCTGAGAGTTGATTACTGAGTATAAAGTACTAAGTATGAAGCGCTAAGTATTGACTACAGAATATCGATTGCGAAGTATAGAGACTGGGTAACAAATACTGAGTACGAAGTTCTGATTATTGAGTAGTGAGTATTGAGCACTGAGTATTAAATACTGAATTTTGACTACTGCGTATTGAGTACTGAATATCGATTATTGAGTATGGATTACTGAATATTGAGCACCGAATATTGAACACTGAGTATGGAGTAATGATTTTAGAGTACTGAGTATCGAGTACTGCACATTGAAACCTGAATATACAATAGTAAGTATCTATTACTGAGTGTAGAGTACTAAAAATCGAGCATTGAGTATTGAGAACTGAGTTTAGAGCACCAGAGTATGGAGTATTTAGTATAGTGTACTGAGTATTGAGTACTATATATCGATTAGTGAATAGTGAACACTGAGTATCGGGTAGTAAGTATTTAATACTGAGTATAGAGTATTGAGTATCGATTACTAAGTGTTGAGAACCGAATATCGAATACGAAGTATTGAGCACTGAATATCGAGAACTGAGTGTGGAGTACTAAGTACTGAGGTTTGAATATAGATAACTGAGACTCGAGTAACGACTGTAGAGTATTGAGTATGAAGCACTAAGTATTTAGTACTGAGTATATCGAGTACTGAGAATCGATTATCGAGTATTAAGATCCGAATTTCGATTAGTGAGTATCAAGTACTCAGTATAGAGTACTGAGTATCAAGTAGCGAGAATTTAGCTCGGAGTACTGAACATCAACCACTGAGTATAGAGTATCGATTACTAAGTACTAAGAACTGAATATCGAGCACTGAGTATCGAGTACTAAGTATTGAGGTTTGAATATCGAGTACTAAGAGTATAGAGTACTGAGTCAGAATGGAGTACTGAGTGTCGAGTACTGAGTATGGAGAACTGAATATTGAGTCTCGATATCTGAGTATTAAGCACAGAGTATCGAGTATTGAATATCAAGTAATGAGTATAGAGTACTGAGCATCAAGCACTAAGTATTGAGTACTGAGTTTATCGAGTACTGAATATTGAGTACTGAGTATTGAGTACTAAGTATCAGTACTTTATAGTTCCAGCGCCTTTTCGTTAGAAAGGAGGCTCAATACTCGATACTCAGTGCTCGTTATTTAGTACTGAGTACTAAGTATCGAGTACTTAGTATTGAGTTCTACATAACAAGCACTGAGTATCGAGTACTGAGTATTGAGCCTCCTTTCTAACGAAAGGGCGCTGTAACAATAAAATATTTTATATTATCCTTAATCCACTCAGTATCTATAGCTCCGCAGAGTCCCATTGCTTAAATTTTGATCTTGTTTGCATTCATTAAAGTTTTGAGTGAACTTAAGGGTCGTACATTAAGGGCTTAAAGGGCCATTGGGTGCCCATCCCTGTTCAAAAACCCTCGGAAATAGTTTGATTCGCTTCGATTTCTCACATAAACCGTAACTCTTGATGAAATCGTTACTCAAACCTAAGCTTAGTCCTTATACCTTCCCAAAACTTTGCTTCTCTCTAAGAGAATACCATTTTGCTTATGTTTTTGGTATTTGATTTTAATACAACTAAATCTTACAAAAGATAATGTTTTCGACTCAATTGACACTTCTTACAACTGATTTAAAGCCTGCGATGGGCACGTAGTGGCCCTTTATTCTGACTGAAACGATCAAAAGTACCAATCGACCCTTCTTCTTCCCTTCAAAAACCGAAACCCACTCACTTCAATACAAAGATCTCTGTTCTGCTTAGAAAAACAAAAAACCCATCAGTGTGGCTCATAAATTTCGAAATCCCAAATGTCTGTAATAAATTTTTTAAAACACTCATAAAAAACACACAACAACAACACCTAAAATAGAAAAAATCAGAGTTCCTGTTGTTTTTTTGGGAACTTGCAATAAAAAACTAAGCCAAAAGACGAGCGACTGACAGAGAGAGAAAAGTTTTTCAGAAGAAAACAAAAAAGTTCCCATGCTTAAAAGCGCTAAACATTCAGTTCCGGTATTTAAAACCCAGGCAAAGAGAGAGAGAGGCAGGGGTGAAGTACGGTACGGAAGGGGAAGGGGGGGGGCGGACGAGACCATGAATGAAAGAAAATTCATGAATGAAATACGACCACGACGATGACGACGACGAGCGAGTGGAGAGAGAGAAGTGTGGAATGAATGAAAACGTAAAATGTGCGGATGAGCTGCGGCAGCGGCGGCGACTGAGGCAGCGGCAGCGAACGAAGCAGCGACAACTTCTCGCTTCGCTTGGCTGGGCAAGTCAATCTATGAATGAATGCCAAAGCGACAGACCGTCCAAAATGTATGAATGGTTAAAGCCAAGCAACATCAGCAATTTGTTGGCCATATACAAACAGATCAGCTACGCACATTTGGCCTAAACATCTCTCAGACGTGCGCGTGGCATGGCCAAAAGCGGAGGAGTGGCTGGCCGTTGAAATTCCAATTGACTGAGAAATTTTATAAACAAATCAAGCATAAACAACTCTTCTTCCTCTTGGCATTCTGAATGCAGCTGTACCCAGACTGCATTCATCTAGCCAGGTGTGAAAATCAGTTTCTTTTTTAGGCCAAACAACAACAAAAGGGTTATCAGTGAGTCTGTGTGGGCGTACGCTGCGTATGCTTAATGACAAACTTGCAATCTATGAAATCTTTTTTTCTTGATTAGGCCACGCCCAACAATACATAAATATTTACTGTTGTTGTGGTGGATTTTTATGATAGTTTTATGTTAATTTCAAAGTGTCAGCATACAATTTATGAGTTTTGCATTAACTATTCTGTTTATTGTATATTTTTTTTTGCCATTTGATGCTCCAACACAAGGTTGATCGTGTAATTTAAATATCTATAATAAGGCAAATAAATAAATAAAGATCGATATCCACTTGAAAAAAATTACTAGGAGTGCCCATACAATGCTTATGGCTTTATAAAACCAAGACTTATAATGAAATTGTTTATAGTATACGACAGGATAGAATCGGATTCAGGATGACTTGATCGACTCTCTTAGTTGTTTTGTAAGCGTTGAGAGTGCCCAAAAGTACCCTCACAATTCACTTTCAACATGGCATATTGTTTTCTTTAAATATTGCACATTATCAGTAGATATCCTGGGGTTCTTAAAAAACTAGAAAAAAATTTTAATATTGAAATACATTTTACAGCGTCATATTGCTATCTCCGAGGACTACAGCAAAACTTGGGTTTTGAAATGGTTAACATTCTTGCCTTGAACTTAGGAACCTATATAAATATTTCAAAATTTTTATTTTTTGTTTCTGGTTATTTGTGCAATAAGTCTAAAGTCGTAGATCCCAATAAGTGTTACTATTAATTTTTAATGTGAACTATGGTGTTAATAAAGACTGTCGATCTATGGTCGTTGAAACAGTGTGAACGCAGCCAAAACTCTTATCAACTTGACCAAGAAGTCTAAAAATTTGATTTACTATTACACTATTGTCAAAGAGTCTTCTATGATAAGCCCTGCAAAAAAAAGTAACACACACACACCACAATGAAGGCTGGTAGACTGTACAGCTGTTACAAGAACCACCCGGTTCCATTTTCAGCAGTCTTTGATGCCATATTTATTCCCTATTAACCCTTTTTAATAATAAGGGGGGGTCCTCATTACTGAACCATTGTGTGGACAGAATAAATTTGAGTAGAACTGGGATCTCTAGCCCGGATGTCTCCGAAAGGTTGAGTAACAGAGGTTGACCAAGTGACCTGAGTCTCCTTCTACTCAAGGCAGGGCAATAGCACAAAAGGTGGTGTACCGACTCCTTCTCTTCTTCGTGTCCGCAACTTCTGCAAAAGTCATGGTAAGTGACGCCTAGGCGTGCTGCGTATCTGCCAATAAGACAGTGACCCATGATAGTCCCCACCAAAAGTGATATGTGGTCCCTTCTGTGAGGTAAAAGTGTGATAGTACGTTTTTGATTGAATGTAGGCCACGTAAGTCTTGCTACGTCCGTAGTGAGACGAAGTGTTTATTCTTTTGTGTGAAGTTTACTTGTCGCCATAGGCATTCCTATCATGCTCCTCTCTGAAAGGAGCTCGATGGTGGTTCCTATTCTGGCCAGTTTGTCCGCAGACTCGTTACCTTCTATGTTGCGGTGTCCAGATACCCATATAAGGTGTATACTAAAATATCGTGCGATCTTGTAGAGAGATAAGCGACATTCCGTAAATGTTTTAGCATTGTTGGTGTGTGAGTTAAGTGCTTTAAGGGCGGCTTGACTATCTGATTATATAAATACATTTCCTTCCTTGACCGTGAGTGTACTAAGGTAGGTGGCAGCTTCCTGGATGGCTACCACTTCCGCTTGGTACACACTACAGTGGTCAGGAAGGCGGAACGATAAGTTCAAATCTAGGTTGGGAGAGAAAACTCCCCCTCCTACTTTTACGTCGAGCTTAGAACCATCAGTGTAGATGTTAATGGCGTTAGCTCTGCTTGGGATATAGACGTCGTAAAATTTGTCGAAAGTCGTTTGTGGTTTACAGCAGTCTGTAATTATTGGTATACCCGTTTGGTCTTCGAGTATAGAGGCGTGTCCCGCATTGCCTCTGTTCCAGGTATCGGATTCTGGTAGTCTTAAGGCTGTTGTGGTAGCCATTTGTTAAGCTAGGAGGTCTAGTGGTAAAAGGTGAAGAATAGTATTGAACGCATCCGTTGGTGTCGTTCGGAGAGCGCCGATAATACAAATTTCCGCACTTCTCTGTACTTTGAGCAGATTGTTCAGGGCTGATTGTTTCCCGAGTGCTGGCCACCATACTAGAGCTCCGTAGAGAAGTATATGAGTATTGAGAATGCTAAAACTTGATAGTTTGATTATTATAAAGGTCTTTAATACAATCACAATTACCTAGATATATTTTAGGTAATTTTCCAAATTCTGACACTAAACACTATTCTTATGTGTCGGTGGTTTCCGTCTTTCCTTACGGCAGTTAAAACAATTTTTGGCTGAGTTTTTCTCCTACACGTTTTGGTGATTTTTTTTGCCATCTTAAGTATATTTCTTTGAATATAATGACTTACACTACTTAATTTAAGTCGTCACTGTTTCGTTGTATAGCACTATTGATTGTTGAAGTGTAAGCACTCTAGTGTCAATCTCGTTTTCCATCTATGCTCTAAGTCTAACACTAATGCATTCTTAAAATCAGCTGAGTGACCCGTCTTGTTGAAGTGTGTTGCTAAGGCTATTAATGTCATTCCTTTTTGTACATCTCTTCTATGCTCGCTAGTTCTTGTGCTCAGAGAGCGCTTTGTAGTTCAAATGTAAGTTCCATTGCAGCTAGACTATAGACTATATTATTGTTGTTCTCCTTGCATATTTTGTCTTTTGTATTCGTAAAAAGGCGTCTGGTGCTGTTGTAAGGTTTTTATGCTCTTGTCAGCTGTTCCATCAATTGTTTGGGGAATATTTAAGTTAGTGTTCGGTTGTCTTTAACATTTGCTATGTAAGGACATGTCTATAATGATTTGGCCAGGCTTAGTCCTAAGCCACCTATCCCTTTATAGGCTAAGCAATAATCTTGCAAAATCAATCAACTTTTTGATCATCCAACTGATCTTAGCTCCATTCAACACTTTTTATGAGACTTTGTTGTTGTTGTTGTTGATATTTGTGCCTTTCCCTTCCGATTGCCATGGAATTTTTATGCTAAATTTAGAAATTATTCAACTTGCTGAATACAAAAAAACAAATAAATGCTTCGTAGAGAGTAGACAACAGCAATATCGGTTAAGTATGTCTGGGATATTAGCATAGGCAGCAACACAACAACGAAAACATTCTACAATTATAAGGGGAGAAAAAAAATAGAATTCAGAGAGCTCCATTCAGAAAAATACCTCAAAGTAGCAGCCAACGGATGCTTGGATACCAAAAAACTAGTTTGCCCACTTTTTTTTTTTCTGGCGCGCGCGCCAAGTCAACTTTTATAGATTTCGTATTGTTGTTGTTGTTGGGGTAAATAAATTTAACAATCAATCGATGGCTTTTAACTTATATTGAACGGAAATGTTTTTCCGTTTTTTCAAGACCTTGTTACAGTTATTGATGGACACGTTCCAAGTGTGCTAATTACGTGCCCAAAGGCGCAATTTGTTTACACAAAAAAAAACAGAAAAAAAGAAGAAAAACAAAACGTATAAATTAACTATAAATAAAGAAAAGCGCTCCGTTTGTAAATTCATTCATAAAACTCACGCGCGTAAACAACAACAACAACTACAAGATTGCTCGTAATTAGCAGCAACAAGATATAAAAACAGTTTCAAGCGTTTTCTGGGCGTTTTGCGCGCGTTTTTTTGTGGCTGTTGCTGCCACTTTTCATTCGCCATTCATTCATAAAAACTCTCCCCCCCCTCCCCACAACCCAACCCAGCAGCAGCAGCAGCAACATCAGCAACATTGGACCAGACGTCGGCATTGTAGTCAAGATTTATTTATTTGGCGGCTGGCGCGTAAAAGGAGACAGCAACTGTTGCTGCTGCCGCCATCAGCAACATTTTGCGGTTTTTTCCTTTTTTTTTTTTGGTCAAAGCAACAATTACAAAAGCGGCCACGTTGCTGTTTGCTGAATGAATGAATGAATTGCTTTTTTCCGTTGCGAGGATGAGAGGATGTGGATGTGGTTAGTGGATGTCCGTGTGCGTAGACGTTCATTAATTGTGACGATCAACAAGCTACGCAAAAATCAACCAGCCAGCAGCAACAACAACAACAACAGCAACAACAATGGACATGCCAAAGCTGCTTCAGCTGCAATTGGCCGTTGGGGGGGCATAAATATATATAAAAACCAGTTTATTCAGCCAATGCAACTATTCAGCCCCCTTCCCCCTCTATCAATCTGCTTCTTCTTCTTCAATTTGTTTGCTCTTAATCAACAAAGTTGTTTGACTTTGAACTAAAGTTTGAACATACCGCACTTTAATGCTTTTAATTTCAGGTGTTCTCCTACGCGTTTCGGTTTATTATAATAACAAACTCCCTGAAGAAGGCAGCAAAGGCTTACCAAAACGCGTAGGAGAACAGCTGAGTTTAAAAAGGAGAACGGCATATTAATATCAATGAAAGAATATACCAAACTATGTCCAACGGTTAATCGCATCAGCTTTGATGATCTTAAACAAACTTGAACATTTGTATGAAATGTTTTATCTTTGTAATTTATGTTTCATGGTCCTTTTTTTTTAATTTGCAAAATTTCAGCTTTCTTCAATTTTAATTTCAAAATCGGAATTATTCTGAATTTTAGGGACAAGAGGTGTAAAAATAAGTAACTGAGCAGCGACCAAAGCTAAAAATTATAGAGTTCAAAACTTAAGGATCACGAAATTCGATATCAAAGTTCATTCAAACATTCTTGTTCTGTTGGAACTGGAAAACTAATCCTAGTGAGAGAAAACTCTTTTCTTTCCTTCGTTCTTTCTTTATTGGCTAATCATTGGCAATCATTTTATTATGAACTACCAGTCCAAGCGAAGTATTTTAAACACAAAAGGAAGAAGCTAAAACTAAAATTTTCTCCTATCAAATCTGAAGTATAATCTAAACCCAATTAAAATTTTAGAAAATTTCGCGATTTTTAGGACCTTTCAATCTTAACCATCTATATATGCATCTTCTTCTTAAGAAAAAAATATAATACTTATATCTATATGAATATCTACATCTATCATTGAAGCTATCTGTCAGTATCCTTAATCTGTTGGCTATCATTTCTAAATTGGCTTTGTGGTGCAAAATCGGTGGTAGGATGACGCCAGGAGAGCTTGAAAATAATTTTTAATAGTTTTTTTTGGGCTGTTTGTAATCTTTTAATCTTGGAGACATCAGACCACACAGAAAATTACTACCTGAAATATAACTATGAACAAGTATAACCCATTTTCAATGCATAACCGTAAACCAATTGATAAGATCTGTCGGGAAGTTAACAGCTGAAATCTTAAAGATGAGACCGTTGAGCCATACGAAGTCCAAAGCCGGGTTTATATCCATGAGTACCAGACCGATGGACATCTTCATATATAAGTTTTGTTTGACAATCTTTTTGATTCGGAATTGCTGATAAATTGTGCTGCAGAATCCAAACTGTTCATTAGGGATATTTTGCTGATTGCAAAGAAAATGTTAAAGGGCCGGTACGGGGATTAATCTTTTCATAATTATCTAAAATTATACGAAAATTTGATAGTATTCTTTCGATTTTTAGATTATAATACAATTTTGCAAATTTCGCGACTATTTGGATAATTTGTTTTACACCTCCTATTTACCCGTCTTCTTGACAATCTTAACTCATAAATGAGTTTTGAATAAATCGAAATTTGTTCTGTACATAATCTAAATTCATTTAAACTCAGGATGTTGAATGATTTGTAAAAAAAAGCTCTTTCGAGACATGAAAACACCACTGAGAAGCAAGGTTCAAGCAGGCAAACTTTCAAATGACAACTGCAGAGCAAAAAAGGATAATAATGTTGATGAAGGTTCCTTCAAATTACCTCAATAGAATACCTGAAGGATTCTATAATTACAGTTTTTTGCAAAATTTAGTTAGTTTGGTGATTCGCCACTGACTTTTTCAGTGATTTCTTTGAAGGGTTCAAGAAGATTTAAAAAATCACGGCAAATATTTATCTCTTTGGATGTTACCATTTCAACTGCTGATACTATAGTAGTAGAGCACAGTTTGCATTGCGATTTCTGTGCACACACTCCTAAACATTTTGCTTCACCTGTCCAGAGCACAAGAAACAATTATTCGCAACAGTGTGACCGAAGTCTAAAACAAATATATCACCAAAAAATATTCTATTCCCGATTTATTGCCTCGGAAAAATATGCGATAATGATATTCGTCATTTTTGGACAAAATATAAAGATTTCGATATATCGTTAATATTTTCGACATCCCTAGTTTATAATTATCTGCTTGTAATTCTCAAGTTCTAGTTCCAAACACTTACTATATAAATAGAGCATTTGAAATTCGCAAAACCTTGCCTTCGTTTAAGTCTTGGGTTGAGGGGTTCCGAGAACTGTTCCGCAAACCGAACCTTTGACATTATAACGGGGTTGAACCCCTGAACCGAAAGCTCTACAAAATTGTCGAGGTTTGCAGTCTTGCTCAGAAAACAAATTGACCAGGCCTCATACAAATTTAGACCTGGGTTAATAAAACTGGACTTTATAGAATACTTTGGAACTTTTTAACAATAAACATGTATGAAAGTTTGTACCTGCAGTAGTACCTGCAGTGGTCATAATATGACCATTAGATGGCGCCACTTCTTGATTTTTGAAACTGATGAATAGATGGCGCCACTACTGTAACCATTTTTAAGCTAATCTTTGTTTCGAAAGGACTTTTGGCATTAAATTTAGTATCGTTCATCCGATTCATACAGACGAATCAGAGATCTCTTCGTTTATAGAGACGGACATGGCTATATCTACTCTGCTCTTGATGCTGATCAAGAATATATATATCAATCGAGTATTTTCTTTCAAGCTTAATTTATTTTTGGTTTCTTTATCGAGTTGCCTTAGTTTTTCAGGGTATTCAGTCTTCATTTGAGCTTCCTGAAACTAGCTTTTAGCTGTCTGGTTTTTCCCTCCCCTCCCCCTGCACACCGCTTTGCTTCCCAGCGCACCCGTTGCTTCCTTTCTGGCATTTTTGCACTTTTATGAATGAAATTTTTAGCCCGGTGTTATTGTTGCTGTAGTTGTTTTTGTTTGCTGTTGCGGTTGGCATATTTCCGTTAAGGCGCGCAAAAGTGGCACGGCCAGTCCCAGTCTCAGTCTCAGTCGCAGTCCCAGTTCTCAAATCTTGGGCTATGCAAAGTATGCCTCGAGAACAACAAACACACACATAAATCTTTTTGTACTTCCGGCTCTCACTTTGGTTTAACTTAGCTCAGCTCAGCTCAACTCAGCTCAAGAGTTTTCACTGGAACTGCATAAATGTGTTGGCTACTTACGGTTCGGCTAGAAAACGCCTGACCTAACAACTTCCGCGTGACTTCCGCAGCAGCTTCGCACGAAGCTTCTTCTACTTCCGTTAGCAACACAAATGCACAGAAGAAGATGAAGAAAAATTGTTCAATTTTAATTGAATTTTCGTGTAAACAAGAGAGAGAGGGAGAGAGAACATGGGTTGGGTGTCCAGAGGCTGAGCCGGCGTACTTCCGCCTTTCGGCCACATGTGCCCTGCTGCCGAGTCGACGCCAGATTGCATAATTCTTCTCTTCTTTTTTTTTTTTTTTTGAGGGGAAAAACAATGTGAAAAGGAAATGTATAGAAAAATCATTAACGCACAGACAAAAGATAACAGCAGAAGCAGGGACTACCTGCTGAACACACTTGTGCCATCAGCCAGGCGGCTGCCATCAACTCATCTAACGGATCGTCGAGATCGTCGAGATCCCTTCCCTTTGCTGCGTCGTCGTTCGACATTCGTGCGTCGTGGTCTTTTGTGCGTCAACGCCCTCATGGGAACCAAAAAAAAAAATAATAATAATAATAAGAGAAGAACGCGCACCCAAACCAAGACCAACTGTTGAGCCTACTACATACAACTGACATCTTCCGGGGATGCGTTCTTTTCTTGTCTCTTTGGGTGAAACTTATGTCACTGATTGGCACAACGTACGATGAATTGTCCTTTGGGTTATTGATAGCAGCAGCAGGTGCTAAGGATGCAATAGGCAACAGGAAGCTGCTGGGAGCAAAAGTCTGAATCTTGGAAGTCATTCAAAGCAGATTATGATTGATCAAAAGATGTTCAAGAGGTTTTACTATATTAATTCAAGAGAGGAAAAAATTCAAGAGAAGTAAAGCAGCGATGGTCCCCCCAGGCGCCGAAGACATTAAGCTCCATATTTACACATATACGAGCCAAACGCAGGTCGAAGCTGAGGAGAAGAGAGCAAAAAGCTTTTTAATCGCAGGCTAGCCTTTAATGCATGGTTCCCTAAGAAGAGAGCGCTAAAATGTGACTGTGTCTCCCTCTAACACACAATGAAGTTTGACTTCGGCCAGCATTCGGCAAGTAAGTTCGTGCTGGTGATCTCTGCTTTGATGCGATCTTTTCTCTCTTTGTTCTTGTTCTCGCTCTCGTTGGCCAAGGCAGCTTTAAATCAGTGTTTGTGTATTGGTTCACAAATTTAAGGCGATGTAAACCAGCTGCTACTTGCTTCATTGACCGAACAGCTTGATTGCTCTCTTGGCACAAGTCTCCGCATAGGTGCAGCTCGTGTCTGTGTAAATAGCGAAATGCGCTGTTGCATACATTCATATTGTTTGCCAAAAGGGCCGCGACAGACCTGAGAGGGGGGGACTAAAGAGAGGCAGACAGCCTAGTTTAAGTTTGTTTCAATGTGGTCGCGCGACCTTTGACTTCAAGAAAACTACGTTAAGCTTTGAGTATACTGGCACTAACATCGAATCATACAATAGAACCTTGTTTGAATTATTAGTAAATTGTAGGTATGCTTGAGTGAACTAAATCCCTAGCCAACGAAATTATTTCATCTGCTACGTTTCGTTCAGTCAACATATAACTATTTAGGTCTTCAGCTATTATAATGTCAGTCAACACATTTGCGCATAATTCGCACATTGCTTCAGAATCTTAGAATTTTTTAAATCCATAAAAATCGCTAAAAATTTAACAAACGTTCGCCAAAGGTCGCTAAATATTCGCCAAAGGTTCGCTAAATGTTTACACACTGTTTGAAAAGCGAGAATGATAAGGAGCTCTTAGCTCTATAGTCCCCGAAAATACTCCAAAGAATGATTAATAAGCTCTGCGACTACTGTCAGCTGTGGAGTCTAAAGATTTACGTGCAGAAGACAAAAAGGGCAGTGGATGAACTTCTAGAGCCGATGAATGGTTTCAAATGACACCTAACTGGACTGGAGACTGTAACTAGATTTAAATAACTGGGTGTCACTTCTTGAGGAAAGATGAATTTCAGATCTCACCTTCAACAGAAGTAAGCAATAACCTGTACATGAAAAAACTTTATTGGGAAACCGCTTATTGAAGCTGTGGTTAGGTTTGTGATGTGCTATGCGTACAATTAAAAAAAAATGCAGAGCGAATGCTCTTGATTTGATTCTGTTTCGTTCTTGAATTTGTTTAGAACGATTTGCTCTTAAAAATTCATACTTTGAGTACGTATCGTTCTTAAATTCAAAATTTACTGATATAAAGTTCTTGATTCAACAATAAAAGAGTTTTAATTTAAAATCATTTCGATTTTAGTGTTAAAACGAGCTCTTACTTTAAGTACAAATTGGTCTTAGCTAAGTTTGAAATCAAGAATTAAGAGATTTTTAAAACTCTCTTGAATCAAGAAATTCCGTACTAAAATCAAAAATTTTCTGGCTTATGAAAGTTTTGAAACTGAAAATTCTTGATTTGAGTCCGATAATTCTTGATTTTTCTCATACTGTAGCAACTATGTGGGTTTACCCAGTATGAAGAATTGAGCGACTTCAAAGAATGTTTGTTAAAAGTATCCTTAAACAACCTAACACAACTCTAAATTAAGCCATCCAATTGGTAACCGGCCTGCCAACTCTTCACATATTTATACTCCCTTCAAATTCAAATACGTAATTAAGGTTTTTGAAATGCCCAGCGAAAGACTGCTTAGAAGCCACAGCTTCCACTCGCAATCTCAATATTAATTTCGATTGTCCTGAGTCTTGGGAAGCCTCCTCTCCGGTCTTGCGAAGTAAAGAGAAGTCTCATATAAAAATACAATTAATATTACGCTTAACAGCACATTGGTGGAGTCTATATAAATAGGCTGAACAGTAGCATTAAGATTGAAGCCACCTAAAGTCACGTCGCCCTTCTTGTACTATTAAACCCACCGCGAATAGCAAATGTTACTTGGGCCTAAGTTCAGATTTAAAATATTTAACAATTTATTAAAAATATTTAACAGTTGCATAACAGTTACTTAACAGCCATCTAACAGTTTAAGGTTTCAATCTCGTGTGTCTCTTTTGGTTTTGATATCACTTAACTTGGTCTACCAGAAGCTGCCTCATCATATACAAAAGACATAAAGCAACATTGCATGGCATTCCAGAGATGCAGTTAACCCACCTCTTCCTCCCCTCTCACACTCCTCTGGCTTTTTCCTAGCAAAATTCTGTAAGTCATTGTCAAGCGTTAAACTTCCGTTTGAGAGCATCTTGAGACATCCGAGGGAGCAAGAATTCCAAGCATGCCTCGCGTACCACATGAGGCATGTCAACAACAATAAAGAAGTCTCTGTGGGGTTAATTTGATTCAATTAAAGAGGAGAGAGAGAGAGCTTCTTCATTGAAATCAAAAGTCACCCAAAAGTTCCTCAATGCTTGCCGCCTCACGTCCAGTTGGGTCCGTAAACTCTTTCATTGTCTTTGGCGCGTTCTCAACTTCCGTTTGCTTTAAACTTTGACACATGAGGCTAATTGTGTGGAGCAAAGTGTGGCAGCAGCTTCAGTTCCCCCCTCCCCATCCCTCCCGACGAAGCTGTTAAACCGGAAATCCGGTTGGTGTCTGTTTGTTGTGTTTTTTTTTTTTAACGTAAACTTTTCTCCCCTTTTTGCCTGAGGGGAAAGTCTAACCAATTCTACTTAAAATTTTTGCTTATCAATATGTAAAATTGAAGTCTTTGAAGTCTACCCTCCAAAAAAGGGGGAAACCAAATCTCTGCTCGAATTTCAAAGAATTTCTCACGCTGCTTACAACACAACTCCTTCGTATCCTGTGTGTTTCGAGCCTTGACAAAGGCATTTCAAGCTTGAAATATGAATAATCAAAGGGGTTTAAAACTACCCCAAAAAGCAGGTGTTGGTTAAAGTATCTCCATATGAAACTAGGTCAACAATTTGTGGAGGAAGGAAGTAAATAAAACTAATAACAAAAAGCAGCCGGCAGACTACTTCCTTTACTTCCGCACCAGAGGCAAAAGGTAAAAGGTCAACCTGTTTCTGGTTTTTGCCTCACTTCCTGTTTCTCTCCTCCTCCTTCTCCTTGGGCTAATCCCTTGGCCTGTTTGTGCACTTATTTATTTACTTCCTTTGCACTAAATCACTTCCGGACTTCCGGTTTGCCTGTCAGCAGGTAGGCAGCAGGTGCAAAGACCAAAAATTCCTTTAAAACTGCCTCCTCATTGATTTGAATGAAATTGAAACCAAACAAACAAAAAAATAATTTCATTGAGACACAACATAAAAACAAATGTCAGCTTAAGATGAAGCCCTCAAGTTGCTAGTTCGCTTTTATGACATAACACACATCCGTTTTTATTGCCAAGGATTTAAGTAAACATTCCCCCAGATAAATTCAATTAATGCAAAGTGGAAAGACCCAAAACTGACAACAAAATGTGATAGAAAATATGTTAATCAACGAAGGTTTATTCTGATGATTTTGAGAGAGAAGAAGGTCCACAAAAATGGGCAAAATTCGTGTGTGACCTAAAATAAACATTTATGAACTTTGCTTTGACATCAATGGACAAGCTATTTGAAGCTTATATGCAAATGGTTAGGTGTTGATTTTATTATGAAATTTAATTGGTATCATGTTATTTTTTTATTGACAAGAAATGTAATCTAGCCTGGACTTAAAGAATTAAAGTGAAATAAGCCTTAAATGTCTTGAAATTGTTTTCAGAGATTTCAAAAAGTGACCAGGGATGACAAGTTGACATGATATAAAGCCCGCGGACATATATATAGCTAGGGGAGGGGGCCAACCATTATTTTAAAGATTGTTTCTCATTTCATATCAAATGCATCTCAATCTAATTATTAAATGTTGAAAAATATAAATAAAGAAAGATTTAACAATAGTATAGGGTATGCTTGTTGTCTACTCCCTTGTTAATTTTTTAAAAATTTATTTTTAACATAAATTTAATGATCATCCTAATCCTAAACTCCACTTCTAAATCAGATTAGATGAGGTTAGATTTTCTTACCATCCTCGCTTTTCGTACAGTGTATGAACATTTAGCGAACCTTTGGCGAATAATTAATGAAGCTTTGGCGAACATTAAGCGAACCTTTGGCGGATATTTAATAAACCTTCAACGACCGTTAAGCAAATCTTTACAGATTTGAATAGCAAAGCATTGCCTACAAAAATTCTACTATTTTGGTTCAGTCAGGGAACAGTGGGCAATCACTTAGCAAACCTTTGTCAAACGTTTAGCAAATTTTTTCCTTTTCGCCCTTTTAATTTAAGTTTAGAAGTTCGCACTCAATGCCAGGACAGTTAAGCAGGGTAACTAACTTTATCCTTGAAGGGAACCTTGTATTTGTCAATTTTAATTGTGTGTGACAGAAGGATTGCTGTGCAAGATATAGAGTCTTCCCCCACCACAGCTCTTTGATCTGGTGCTAGGCTTCGAGAATCGCGTTGGTACATGTACACGAGAAGGCTGGAAGAGGAACTAAATTTCCCAATGATAGGCGACGTTATTGTCAAACAATCTGCGGACTACATTGAGAGACTCAGCAAGAGACTCAGCAAGGCTACTTCGAAAAAGAAGAATATATGGTGGGTGTTAGAGCCAGAAATAGACTTTTAAGAATTTTTCCTTGGCTACTATCAAGACGACGTATTTGAACCTGCCAAAACATCTAACTAACACTTATCCTAACACAACAAACATTAATTGTAACATCCGAACTATAAACCCAGAGAATTTTATATCATAAGTTGCTAATCAAAAGTTAAAAATAAAAAATTTTCAAAAATATTTAGCTTTAATAGAAAATTTTTTAGAACTTTGCGCGAAGCTTTTGCGAATCTTAAGCGTAGATTTTAGCAAAGCTAGTAAATCTTTGGAGAATATTTAACGAAACTCTGGCGAACCTTTAGCGACTCTTAAGCACATCTTTAGCAAATTGTTTGTTCAACCCTAAGACAGTGAGCGAACCTTTGGCGAATGTTTAGCGCACCTCCGGGGAACCTATAGAAAAATCTTATGTGTAAGATAATCGTACGACGTGAAAAATTTGAGGAGCAAATGGTAGCTAATGGTACTGGCGGACTAGGCACTTGCTTGCCTCCTTTCATTAGGGTGACCATCCAAAAAGTATGCAACATTTTTTTATTTGCTCATAACTTGAGAACCGTTCATGCGATCTTTATCATTTCTTCGGCAAATCGATTCATTTTGCTAATTACAAACTATTTCTAGAAGGTATAAATGGTCTATCTTCAAAACTGTAAGAGATATACCGTTTTTTCCAAATTGCGGGGGCGGAAGGGGGCGTGGCCAAAATTTGAAACAAACTTTATCTGCGTGCAGATAAAAGAAGCATTTGTCCCATACACGTCAAAACTCTATCTCTTACCATCCCTGAGATCTAGGTGTTCATACAGACAGACGGACGGACGGACAGACGGAAATGTCTATATCGACTCGGCTGTTGATGCTGATCAAGAATATATATACTTTATTAGGTCGGAAATGATTCCTTCTGCCTGTTACATACATTTGCACGACTTTAGTATACCCTTTTTACTCTACGAGTAACGGGTATAAAAATTGAAAGAATCTTTAGGAGAGAGGAAGGAAATTCTGGGACAGTTAGCGAACCTTAGGCAAATATTTAGCGAACCTTTGGCGAACCTTAAGCGAATTTTTAAAAATTTAGGATCTTGTTTCTAATTAGTAAGTTAAGCTAGCTCGAGGTTCGGAAAAGTTGTGTTTGTTTATTACAGCAAACAACTTATGCATTGTACAACAAAAAGAGCTGGTGGTCTGTACAGTACAGTTTCATCAACCTCCTAGATGAATCTAAAGAATTTATGATTGCCAATTGCCTCTCCATGCAACCATTGCCTTAATCATTTGGGAACTGTAAAAGCAAAAATTGACAAGCATGGGGGCTAGGCTTAACTTTGTAAGATTATGAGTTTGAAGCTTTTGAGCGAGCTTTGAAATTTTTCTTTAAATTTGCATGCAAATCATATAAATTTTGTAATTTGTTTGTCGATCTTTCTAATTCCTTTATAAACCAAGCTCAATTTTTTTTTATTCATTTCTCATATCTCCTTCCCTCTTCCCTTTCTTTCAACAGGAGTCTGAAAACGATCTGCCCATTTGTGCCCCGAATGCGGTCTGTTCCAAAATTGATCTGTACGAAACACCTTGGATTGAGCGTCAATGTCGTTGTCCCGAATCCAATCGTATGCCCAACAATGTCATCATCCATCATCACAGCAGTCATTCAACTACACTGGATACCACAAAGTATCGCAGTTATTATGAAAAGGAGAAACTGTTGCAGCACAAGCGTATGCTTTTGGGTGAATATCAGGATAAAAAGTTTGAGTCTTTGCATATGAAGAAATTGATGCAAAAACTGGGTGCTGTCTATGAGGATGATTTGCATTTGTCAGCGAATGATTATATGGAACAGCAATCTTTGGACTATAACGATGCCTTGCCACCGGTGCTGACATATGAAGAAGTGGCCGACAATGAGTTTCCACATGCGGCAACGAGAGGTTCTGCACATATGCGCCATTCGGGACATCGTGGGGTGAAGGAGACGGCCAGCTTTATAGGTGGTTGTCCCAGCAGTTTGGGTGTGGAGGATGGACACACCATAGCGGATAAGACGAGACACTATAAAATGTGCCAGCCGGTGCATTTGTTGCCCGTATGCAAGTGAGTAAATAAACAAGAGGGGTCGGCAATGGGAGCAGAGAAGTGGACATTGGCAACTGAGACAGAGGCAGAGGTAGAGAGTAGAGAGCTTTAAAGCTGGTTATTTAAACTTCTGCGTCTGAAGTCTTTTGTCTCTACTTGCATGGCCAACATTTGAACTAAGTCAGGGGTGCCCAAGCTCATTCCGCAAGCCATGCATTCATTGTTGTTTGACTCAAAGGAATAACCATAAGAATACATAATTTCCTCTAATTTCTCTTTATCATCTTTTTCAGACATTTCCGTGATTATACCTGGACCCTGACCACAGCAGCTGAGCTAAATGTCACCGAGCAAATTGTACATTGTCGTTGTCCCAAAAATTCGGTTACCTATCTAACCAAACGGGAGGCCATAGGTGAAGGTAGTCCTGGCTATAGATATCTCTTTGCCTGTTCTCCGCTGACGGTAAGTTTTTCCTTTCTTTACCTTAGTATAAAGTCAAACTCCTCTAACTATATCTCTCTCTATTCCTTCAGCGTCTCCGCTGTCAACGCAAGCAACCCTGCAAACTGTTCACAGTGAGAAAACGTCAAGAGCTGCTCGATGAGGTCAACATTAATTCCTTGTGTCAATGTCCCAAAGGACATCGCTGTCCCAGTCATCATACACAAGCGAGTGTAATTGCGGGTGAAAGTTTTCTAGAGGATAACATACAGACCTATTCTGGCTATTGCATGGCCAACGATTAGGCTTAAATCATTCCAAAAAAATTCCAAACGAATTCCAGAAAATACTTGTAAAGGAAGCAGAAAAGCAGTTAGCAGTTAGCAGCTACCACACATATCGACTGAGCCAATTGAGTCTCGCCAAGTTACCAATTAAAACAAAAAACAAATTTTTGAAAAACTTTAACTAAATTCACTAATTTTCGAACATGTGTAATTATTTGTTTTTAGTTTGGTCATAAAACGTAAATATAAATATTTAATTAGTTCTAAGCACATTTTTTGCAGTTTGTTATACAAATAATTTGTAATGAATATTTATGACAAAAAGAATATTATGTATCAAATTTGTAAATATTACTAAGGCAGGTTCGTTTTTAATTTAAACAAAAAAATGCAGCACAAACTTCAAAGAGCAAAACTTAAGTGAACTTTTACCCAATGTGTGCCAAACTCTGGGGTGCAGTTTTTAATTTTGATTTATCTTTTTTTTTGTGTATTTAGAGGAAGGACAGTTTGAAACTGTTTCTAGGTGGGTGGCAACTCTGGCAGATGTAATTAGTGCAATTCTATATGAAAAGAAATGCGCCCGAAATCGAAATGTTTGCTTTAATATTTTTACAAAAAAAAGGGAAGAACACACTTAAACATAATTATCATGTAAACCATAAGTAGCAATGCGCATATAATTCTTTAATTTAAATAATAATAATCAACACTTGAAATCCCCCCTCCTATTCCTCCTCCACCTCTATAAAATGTATGCTAATGAATTATGTGTATCAATTTTTAATCTTAATACGTTTTGTATTTAATTGAGCAACGAAAATGGAAGACGATTTGTTTTTTAAGATTTGTAAAAAGGCAAACAAATAAAAATATAAATTATGAAGAAACAAGCGAAAAACGAGTTTTGAAATTGAAGCCCAAGTGGTTTAAAGAGTCAGCAGCAGCTCAGCGGCATTTCGGTCAAACAAAAATAGATATGAGATAATTTTGTTTAGAAGCTAACCAAAATCTTTACCTTCCTCATTTTTCCCTATACAAATACGAGATTACAATGTCAATTTGTTTCGGATGCTAGCAATTTTATCCAATCTAACAATGTATGAATTTAGCTTAAATTTGGCAGCAGCTAGTTCTAATTTTTATTTCTGAAGTCTAAGGTGTAGGACAGCCAAAGCTGCCACAACAAGAATGCAGAGCAACTTATAGTCTTAAGTGATTTTTGTTTTATGTCTTCAAAAAAAAAAAATTTTATAGGTATGAAATGTGCAAAAAACATTAAACAAATTCACAAAAATAGAGTGCCTACAATATAACAGAAGCCTTCATCAAGAAGTGCAGTACACAGCTTGCGATCGTCGAGAAAGCTACGCTCCAATTAGGACTTGTAGCCAGGAATACAGCAATCAAGGTGTAATTTCTTCTACAAATCATTAAATGTAAACAACACACAATAGCGCACAAACACGCTTATGTGCATGCCCTCAAACTACCACGACCGTTAAAAAGAGTTTTCAATTAACTCATCAACAACGGTCTCAGCCTGTTTCCAGCGAGAACGTCATAGTCAAAGTTCAAGGAGCTTCTGCAGCCTGCTTTAAATAGCCACTCAAAAACCCTTGGTCCAGTTCAATCTACCTTGTCAAAAAAAAGACTGGTGTCTAACGGTTCTGCACTCGCACAGGCACACATGTCCAGTTGACTCGACGACAAAGCTACAGGCACACATGTACGATCCTCTGCATTGACGACATTGCTACAGGCATCGACATCAGCCATTCAAATTGGTTCAACCAACTCGGCGACATTCAGCTAAAGTCTTCACCTCTATACATCAACTTAATGTTCGAGCTTTCATAATATAAAAAACCTCGCACACAGGGATTCCAAATTTCTCCAAAATAAAGCGATCCTCCGCACACGTAGAACCCCACGTTATATAGTGGATATACAAGCCAGCATTCAGCTTCAAATTCTCTGATAACCCAGTCGACTACAGAAATCGTCTAAGAAGGAAGTGGCTGTGGCGGTTTCAGTCCCAGTTCATCCAGCTCATCTAACAACTACACAGAAAAAAAAACCACGAGATATTTTCAATCTTTTAAATCTTGGAGTAAGCCTGGCACGGCTTCCAGGATTCCAGGATATTCTACACAATTCAATCTTTTAAGGATTGGTCCATTCCTTTCGAACTTGTATCATTCCAAATGTGCTTACTACAATCCCTCTCGAGATCACATGTCCATAAATTAGAGAGCGAGAGCGAAGAAATATAAGTAGCCTTTTAGACACGCTGCAACAACCAATGGGTATGATGGTGTGCGATGAGATGCCGTTCCTCTTTCAGTGCAAATCGTCGTGTGTTCGAATTCCAGTGCAGCCAAAAAATTTTATATTTATTTCTTTGTTTTTCAGAAGTCTTAAATTAACCAAAACTGGTGTGGGCGGTCTTTGAAATGTATGAGGATGTCCTAAGGCAAATGGCATGGCGGAAGAAAGGAAGAATAGTTATCTATCCTGCTTTATATCGAGTTAATCTAGAATAGACATAAAATTATATAGCTTTGGGATTAAATTGTGCTCGAATTTTTTGCACAATTTAATCTTTTATAGGATTATCCCGGGATATATGTAATCCTTCTAAGGATTGAAAAAGTCGGATCCACTCAAACTTTTTTCAGATCGGGTCAAGCATATCCGGATCCCGGGATTACGTTGTTTTGATTACCGCTTGAGATTGATTTGATCCCAAATGGATTGAGTTTTTTTTTTCAGTGTATCGATGTACGATACTCCCGCTTTTTATACACTTGAAAAGTGTATTATAATTTTGCCCAGAAGTTTGCAACGCATAGAAGGAATCATCCCCGACCACATAAAGTATATATATTCTTGATCAGCATGAAGAGCTGAGTCGATTAAGCTGTGTCCGTCCGTCTGTCTGTTTCTACGCGAGCTGAAACTTTAAACAGAGTCTTCTTTTGTCTGCACGCTGCTAATATGTCGGAACCGCCCTGATCGAATGTCTACTTCTTGTACCTGCCATTCATATGATCGGTCGGAAAATGGGTTTTAGTAAGAAAAACCGTTTTTTTCTCAATATTACTGCTCTCAATCATGGTCATGAGTAATATTAAATGATTTGCGAAGTTTGGTCGATGTCGCTAACCGTTGAGACAAGCCTTTTCAAGTGTATCAAAACTTCGGCACAGACGAAGTTAGCCTTGCCTTTTTCGTTTTATATCTTACATCTCTAGCTCTCACATACACACACACACAACTCTTCGCCACTGTGTTACCCTCATTCTTACCGGCAACACACCGTTATCCCTCAACCATCCCTCAACCTGCATTGTTCATGTCAAGAACCAGCATTGTACAAGTTGGCTCTACTACTTTACAATTACCATTTATCAAATCTTTATCTAGCAAAATTCGCCTTCCGTCTATTTACCCGTCTTTATGAGAAAACAAAAATCATCATAATCTTTTGGAATTTTGGGAATTTTTTGGTCCGTTCGATCAACACGTTACCAATATAAGAATTTTTGCGAATTTTTAATATTTTTAAACCGATTGACCGACACCTATCAAATCTTTATGAAAATCTTAACTCATTATGCAATTTTGAAAATTTCCCGATTTTCGGCTACACCACACATTATTACCCTCTACTTTAACAGTGTATAAATATTCTACAAAATTACAAATCTTTATATAAATTTTAGAAATTAAAAAATTTATAACCTTTCGCATTTATTTTAGTTGTTTAATTGTATGATCTACCCGTCTACATTGCCATTTCCAAACTTCGCACTATTTTAGACTGTTCAATTATTCGTAAATACTCAAATGAAAATTTTTAAAATTTCGCGGTTTTTGATATTACTGATATTATTGTGTATAATCTTAGGTCCTATGAAAGTTTTGGAATTTTCATTTCCAAATTTTCAATCGATATAAATCTCTTAGAACTCACAGCCTAATTTATTAAAAAAGACTCGCAAATGAGGTAAGTAGACAACTAATTTTAAGCAAACTGCTCAGGACATGTGGGCCATCAGTTTTTCGATCTCACCTTAAGCAAAAAACGGACGCCTGGCATCCTGCGTCTGTTGTGCATATGAAAGAAAAACACACACACCATTTTTTGGCTTTTAGCTTTGTGTAATTTTAACTACTTTATTGTGTTATACGGTCAACATATTGTTAAAGCTATTGATGATTTTTGTATGTGCCATAAGATTCAATGCAATTGGAAGAGGCTATTCTCAATTTGATTTACAGCTTGCAGCGCGCTCTCACTCTCTCTCGCGTTCTCAGCGAAACAACTTATTCCACAAGAGCAACAACCGTTATGTCCCCGTACTAACCTTTCATTGGCCTTTTCAGAAGATTGGTGAAAAATTTTCCAAATTTTCTTTCTTAGTGCGCGCCTGCATAACTGAACGAGGGTTTTTGGTCTTCACTTCTAGTACATAAATGCGTCTTCAATAACCATTTATCCAATATTTATATTAATTTTTGGTTCTATGAAAATTTTGCAAATATTGCGATTATATTTGCAAAGCTCTATTTTCGGTCTCTGGTTCTTTCACAAAAACTGAGGGATCTCTTATCTGTTAACACATCAGAAAAATCAAATTTAAAAGTAAGTAACATTTATTTGTTTAACAGTCTACCAGAAGCGTCTGTTGAAAAGCTCTTTTTCAAACTTTAAAATCAACGCAGTCCTAAAAGTAGGCAGCACTTACTTAGACTATACAAAAAAGTGTGGCCTACTTGGCGGGCGAACTAAGCAAAAACCTCTTTAAATAAGCCAAAATGCAGATTAAAGAGAACGAATTGAATTATGCAAAACAAACAAAACGTTAAGCAATTAAATTTTATGTATTCTGATTCTCCATTTTCAGTTCATGCCTTTGTGCAAATTACAAACCACTTAAGTGTTCTTTGGCACACGCCTTTCTTACCACAGAATTGTTCAAGCAAAGAACTAATTCTTGCATTTCCCCCTTAACCGATCTGCTCAAGCAAATATAATGCAAAAAAAAACAATTAAAGCAGCTGAAAATGCAAATCATTGGAGCAATGTTGATTAGAAAGCGGCCGAAGTCGGCAATATAATTAAATAAATGCCGCAAGTAGGCCTGGCCGCAAATTCAATTAACGCCCAGAGGGACCAACAAAAAAATTAACAAAATCATAAGTAACAACACATAAAAATGATTATCCAGAAACATAAAGAATGAGGCGTTAAAACACAGCGAAAACACAAAAAAAAAGAAACAGCAAATCGTAAAAAAGAAGAGCATTTTCTTTTTATGTCTTCCCAACCTCACCGGAAGCCTCCAAAGAACTGTTAGCCGTTCGGGGCGGGCGGACTAATGTTTAAGCTGCACTTACAAATGCATTAAAATATGGAATTATTCATCATAAAAATCTTATTATGCGACTAATTAGGCGACAAGGAAATCTTCTTCTTGTTCTTCTTCTTGTCGTTCACCCAAAATTGTTCCTCAAGCCACCTTGGAACAGACAGAATGGGCACATTGTGCAGACAGTTTATAGCCAAAGCCATCCACTTGGCTTTAACAAGCCCAACGAGCGAGCTCAGGCAACACATGAAACGTTAATTAGAGTTTAAGCAGCAGCCCAGCAGCATCAGCATCAGCAGCAGCTTCAGCTTCAGCTACAGTCGACACATTTTTCATTAGGTTGGAAATGTGAAATTCGCTCTCCAAATTGCAATTGTTAGGAAAAATAATTCATTGTCGCCATCTCCTTAAGATTGGGGTTAAGAAGCAATTTTCTGGCCATCATCATCTTGTTCAAAAAAAAAAGTTGACAACAAATTGCGCCAGGAGCTAGGAAAGTGGGTGACTCAAAAGAAGCTCAACACTTTACGTGTGGGTCACACATTAATTCGTATAGAAAAATATTATACAAAATTATGATAATTCATTTATGAATATTTTATTAAAACTAAAATTTTATAGAATCAGTTTTGTGTTGTGGAAAATTAGGAAACATGTTGTTCAGCATGATGTCAGCCTTCATTAAAGCACTCAATGCCCAATTGGTTTTACAAGTACATAACAACATTAATAGCCAAGGTTTCTTTACATCTTCATTGAGTTTGTTGTTGTTTGACAAAATAATTTTCTTTACATGTATCGGTATCTGTATCACCGCATTTTTGCTAATGGACACAAAGAAAAGGAAGCGAACGAGCAAGAGACAAAGCAGCTAACCAAAATCTTTACATTTCTCATATTTCCCTAAATTTGTTATTATACTGACAATTAGTTCGGATGAAATCGAAAAATGTGTTATTATTTACGCGATCACGTTTTTCATCGCATGTCCAGCTTCCACAGAATGTGTATGTTTATTTGTTCGTGTAAGAGAAAAATGTATTTGGCACGCCGTCATCTTGACACCTTGCCGGTAACTTAAAAAGTTGCGTTGTGATCTTGTCAGTGTATGGAAGAGAGGAATGAACAATTTTTATTGGCTATTGGATTTTTGAAAAATTTGCTTGTGGATACCACTGTGACCCTGACTTTTTTTTCAAATGTTTTGGAATTGTTTTCTTTTGATATTTCTATAACGAGAAATGACAAGAAATGTAGAAACAAAAATTAAAGTATATGCAACAACTACATACATTTTGATCGGATTTCCTTAGGGGGAAGGGCGTCTCGAAAAATGCACTTTTTCATTTATATCTTAAGTTTTCTCCAATATTTTAAAGATTGTTTCTCATTTCATATCAAATTCGTCTTGATCTAATTACACAGAGGAACAAAATTCAACTTTTTTTTTTGCCTGGGACTGGGACCAATAAATTGTGAAACTAGAGCAGAGATGGGCGCGTCGCGACGTTCCAATGCACACACAAGGCAGCGCGTGCATTATGGTTCTGCCGCGGCCGACTGCAAAAATCACACGTACGCTATAAGCATTGACAGCTACTTATATTTGCATGTGCTTGTATGCGTGTGAAAAGTGTGACGGTATGTGTGCATGCCCATCTCTGAACTAGAGGCATTAGGTAGCAACACCTCATACCCAGTTTTTCTGGAGCACGTCAAGTTCGCGTTTAATGGGCACTTTTATACTAGCAACACAAAGCTACAACCTCTGTTGCTGGTTAAAAGAAGATGAAAGCTAAAATTTTAAAAAAATCCCCAAAGCTGAAAGGAATCACCAGTATTCTAATATAAAATTCCCGCCTTCAACGGATAAACGGTTAGTACCATGCCCATAGAGGTCTAACTTAGAATATGGAATTAATGGAAAACCACTCGATAGATTTGTGTAAGATTTTAACTATATTGAGAAACGGACTAATACAATGTGTACTTAAGAGATGGTAGCATGCATCGAAAAACCGCGATGGTGGGTACCACATTTGATAGCACCCATCATCGAGGCAATATAGGCCATAAACTAAAGATAATAATAGACCGAACTGCGTTTTTAGATTCACCATCGGACCCTTAAGTCACGGGCTATGGCTGTCTTTGTACAAGCAATTGCCTCAGAGCAACATTGACCATATGGGTATCAAAAAGCGTCTCCAAAATTATGCAATAAATCCTATAAATAAGAGTCGTCATTTCCATTAAAAAAATCAAAAATTTAGTTTAAAAATATCTTTGGTGGACAAACCGCGATACGCTAAGACTCCTTGAACTGATGTATTTAAATGATCCGATCTGTTACCGTCTCTTAAGTACACGTTTTAGAAGTCCGTATCTCAATATAGTTAAAATCTTATACAATTCTATCGAGTGGTTTTCCATTAATTCCACTTTCTAAGTTAGACCTCTATGGGCGCGGTACTAACCGCTTGTCCATTGGAGGCGGGAATTTGGTATAACAATGGTGGTGACTCCCTCTTACTTTGGTGAATTTTCCAAATTTTTAGCTCTCATATATTTTTAACCAGCAACAGAGGTTGTAACTTTGTGTTGCTAGTATAAAAGTGCCCATTGAACGCGAACTTGACGTGCTCCAGAAAAAATGGGTATGAGGTGTTGCTACCTAATGCCTCTACTTTCACAATTTATTGGTCCCAGTCCCAGGCAATTTTGAGTGTTCCACAGTGTTATTTAATGTTTAAAAATACAATAAAAGAAATATTTAAGAAAAGTTCAGGCACAACTGCCCCCATCTTTTTCAAAAGCTGGCTACGCCCTTGCATGTAATCATTAATTTTGTGATGAATTTAAAGACGTGCCTTTTTCAATTCCCTATCACATGCGCACAGTCCAGTGTCAGTTGTATGCATGCTTAGCTTAAGAAATTTATAAAACAACCTTCCAGGATAGCTAATCGAAACGCTCGAAACACAATACCGCTCCGAACCCCAATAAGGAAAACAAAGAAACAATACGTGGACAAAACAAAAAAAAAATAACATTCAGACACAACGTACTTTACAAAGCTCATATAAAAACACTGAAACTCTTTACTAACACTAAAGACCGAATAAGCAAGTAACAACAGCAAACACATGTACAGAAATACTTGAAATTATAAGTACAGAAAAAAAGGGAGAGGGAGAGAAGGAGACAACGGCATTATAGCAACGTTTAACATCAGCTGGTCGTACAGCTGACTTAGGCATTATTAAGTTACTAAATATAGAGAGGTGAGAGAGAACAAGACTCACGTTAGAGAGCTTTCTCGTTCAACAGAGAGGAGGGAGAGCACTGAACCACAATAAAGATTTTAACCCAAGTAATTTCATCTGGGCGGCAGCAATAGCTTAAAATAATAATAAACAAATCAAACACAAAATTAAACGCACAATTGGGACGACTCAAATATAATAATAATACACAACTAAACTAACACTGTGGCAAAAATTATTATGTATGTGTGTATAAAAGTGTATATTTCATGTTTTTGATTTTAATAAAATACAAATAAGCACAGGCTAATTGAAGAAGGCGCAAAAAGCCGCGGACACGCGTAGGAGATAAAGAAAAAATACAATATATGGATGAGAAAGAAAAGCCATTGCAGCCCATACATTAAACACAGAAATTAGACAAGAAGGATCACTAAGTGATAACCGTAACCGTAAGCAAAAACCAAAACATAATAAGGTGAATAACCGTAACTACAAGCGTAACCGGAAACAAACGAGGGCCAAAACATTAACCGCAACCCTAACCCTTATTGGAAGCTCAACAAAGAATTTACAAGACTTCAATGAAGAACATTATGTGATTATTTTAAAAATAAATCGGGTTGTACTAAAGACCATTACAAGCTAAAAGCAAAAACCAATATAATCTCTAAGATGCCGAACGCCCATACAATGGTTTTACCATATGCAGCTATTTTTTTTTTAGGCGCCGAAAATTGCGCTTTACTTTTCGTTTCTATGGCAGCTATATGCCACAATCATCCGATCCAGCAAATGCGTTACAAACATACGAAACATTTTTTATACTTTTTTTGCAAGATGAAACATCTTTATAGATTGGGAATAATATTTACAAATATTTGTTGTTTCGGAACATCTAATAAAAGCATTTTTTTTTTAGAACATAGCTTTTACACATCCGTTCATCTTCTGTAGCTACATATTGGAGCCAGCATCCATCAACTTTGGGAACGATCAGAGGATAGAGTTATAAGGAATGTAGATAGTTTCACAATGCTTGTAGCCTTACTTGCAAGTATAAAACCATTTCAAAAGATTCATTTTTCAACTTCTTTTCTTCTCGGGGTTTCCAGCTTTTTTTTACACACTGTTTAACGGGTTTCTACATACACACGGTTACTGTTTACATTTACTTACATTGTCTTTCTGATACTCCCTAAAGCGTTCTCGACTGTCTATCTACTCTTCTTGATCATACTGCAAACAATGTGATTAAAATACCTTAAGCTTAAAATATTTATCGATATATGTGTGTATAAAATAAATAAAGCTAGTGACTGATCCAAATGTGAAGTTCTATTAACATCCGCTAGGAGAGCAGAGCTTGTAGACTGCCTTTTATTCTATGAAAATTGTATGGTTAGACGGGTGCCCCTAACTTTGTAAGTTTATGATATATATTTAAAGTGGAAAACAGAATAAGTTGAAAAAGTTATGTTTTAATGAGTGCAAAGAGTATCAAAAGTTTTTAAAAAATGTTCGCTTTTATTTAATATTGGCAAATTTTGTTGTGAAAATGGCAATAATGTGCCAAATTTAAAAAATATGACCACCCAACGCATGTATCACAGATTTAATTATTGAAATTTTAGAGAAATCTAAAGCGAATGAGAAATGTTTAGTATAAACTTGGTGGCCTCGTTGCGCCCATTGAAAATTAAGAAAACAAAATTTGCCTAAATTGGCAAAGAGGATATAAACTTTTAAAATAAAGATTTAAGCCAAACACCGCCCACTTGAAGAGTTTTATGGGGCAGAAGAGATACGAGATACACTACATACTGGCTTAAACATTTGGCATTTCACTATTGATTTTTATTCATTTTCTCATGTAGTTAGTATTTTATTTTTATTATTATTTTAATTTATTTGATTTGCTTAACGAATCCGTTGAATTACAGCTGAAAGGCAGGTTTAAGAGTTGTAGTTTTGAAAGTGTTTTCTAAAGTAAATGATGAAATGGTAAATGTCTCACAGGACCCGTGGTCGGCCATGGGAGCAGAGAAGTTGCCACTGGCAAATGAAAAGAATTTTTGAAATAAAATCTAAATTTAATTTAATTATTTAAGAAATAGTTGTTAGCCGGCTCAAGGTCCGAAATACTATGACACATTGCCGACCACTGGCTTTGACTTGTAAGAAGAGTGTATAAGCAATCGAAATGTCATAAAATTTTGGAGGTGAACACAAACATTTCCACTTATAAAAATTATACACAATACCAAAAGGAAAGTCAAAGTTTATAAACCAAAATAGGAAAATGAAAAACCACACTTAACATAAATCTGATAATTAATGGGACCGGGAAACCCATTTGTCAAACTCAAAAATTAACCCTTAATCCAACCATAAATAAGTTTTGCTTAATTATCCACTTGTTGAAATTTAATTTAATTAATTTATGACCACATTATAATATCCAAGACTTGCTCCTTTTTTTCTTGGTTTTTGGTTTGACAAAATTGAATTAACATATTTTTTTGACAGCTGTGTAAACCAGTTGAAACCACAAGCCAAAGGAAAACCAACACAGATTTCCACAACTTCCACTTGAAGACTGGAACTGGAGTCTGGCTTGGGGGTAATTAAGAGCGTGGGATGTGTTTGGAGTAAAATCATGAAATATGATAAACATGCGAAAAATGTTACACGAATTTGAATAGCTTCATTGAAATCGAGGTTAGGAAAAACACTTTCTTTTGTTTGGCATTTCCTAGTTAGCATAAGAATAAAGACCGAAATCGAAGTGTTTTGAATTATGTTTGAAATTTTTGTACGATCAAAAGGCTGGGAGTTGGCACAGTTAGAAAAGAAGAAAAAACAACAAGAAACAAATGCAAATGCGTTTCAGCGTACACACAAAAGATAAGGCCCAGACAAAAGCTGTTCTTGGCTTCGCTGGCAGTGGGTCATAACGTTTGACACCTTTATAATGGTCAGCTAGCTGCAACTCTGAGAGGGGACCTCTCTCTCTGTGTTTGGTCAATAACTGTCAAAGAAGAACAAAGTGACCCAGAAATGGTAAAGTAAGGAATCTGTCTGGGAATTTAGTCAAATGCCAAATGTTTTTTATGACTTTATTCTTAACAATTTGCTTCTGTTAAAATTAAAGAAAAGTTTCTAATAACTTTAAAATGTGGCTTCTTCTTTTACTCTCGAAGCAACTTAATCTATCGATTAATGGCAGAAGTCATTATTTTTTGGCGAAAGTTTTTAGCACACACATTAAACTGAGCTAGTGAGCTACTGATGCATCGACAGTTACTCAAAAAGTTAATTGCTTCTACGAGGGAAGTTGGAAAAGTTGGTGGAAAAGAAGGAACAAGCATTGGATCCTCTTTAATTGCTCTTTTTTTGTTCAGTTACTCACTCTGTTCCTTCTGTTTTCTGTTTCTTCCTTCTGATCACGACCTTAGGATTCGTTTCCTTCCTTCCGATCACCACTTTAGGCTCTTCTTTGCCTCATCCGGCTCGAAGGACCAATGCTGAAAACGCTTATATCGTCCGAGCTTAATGCACCTTTATTTGTAATTTGGTCTCTTTTTATGCATTTTTGGTTTTACATCGCCGGATGATGCAAAGAGCGAACCAATCTGATCCTTCCATTTGGGAGTGGGTTATCTGTAGCTGTTCTTGGGTGCCCCATACTTGTGTATAAACGCTTAAGCAGTTAGCTGCTCTATTCAAAAATATTTGATATTTTAAAAGGTTTTGCATATTCTTCAAGTCCAAGTGGACTTACACGACTGGGAGAGTAAATTAGACAACAATTATCATAATACTATCTGAATCTTCAGCGACTTTTGGAACTTTTGAAACACGCAATGTAATCCAACAGGGATACCTCATGTCATCGTTGCTCAATGCGCTATATTTGGACGACATACATGAGTATCTGAAAGTGAAGTTATAGTTGGAGACACCATATACGCGGACGACATCGGTATTCTTGCGGACCAGCCCTCGATACTAGGACATGATATGAAGGATCGAAAGCTACTGCATTATGTGGGGTATGGAGAAGAACACATCAAAGTCGGCAAGTATGGTGTTTCGAAAAGAAGGAAGACAGGTAGAAACAGAACATTGATTCTTTCAGACGGAGACCGTAAAAGTTAACTCGGAATTTAGGCACCTCGGAATTATGTAATAGCCCACCTTGAGCTTTAGGAATTGTGTAGATAAGAGGTTAAAAGAAGTTAAAGGAATCATAAGCTCCCTAGGAAGGTGTACAACGTCCTAAGTACAGCCGTTCTCTGCTATGAGGCACAAGATTGGGGAGGCAAAGTCAGCGAGGAAGCGGATCAACTGTAGAGATATTTCGTTCCACGCATACTTAAATTATCACAAAATACGCCAAGTTATATATTAGCCATCAAAGCAGGACTAGAAGACAGACATAATCATAACCTTAATCAGCACCTCAGATATATATCGAAAACCCTATATACAGTAGTAGACTATATATATACATTTGCTTTGGTATTCTCCAAATATCTCTTTCCGTTCAAAAGTTACAATTTTATGCGAAACCGGCTTCTGCGGGCCGGCAGAATTATGAGTTCCTATTCCACAGGATAGGCTTTTGGTCTTTTGGGCACCACTGATTTAAATGTTCAGAAAAACTGACGGCTCTAAGCAAGGTTTTAAATTTGTTTTTATCATCTTTGGAAAATTTCGACACAGATACCATGGGTTTCATATGAATTCCTTTATTCAACTTGATACAGGTACGGTATTTGGCCATAGATTTTCTTCTCTTAACGTTATTATTTCATAGAAGTGCGATTTCTAAGGAGAATAAATAAAAATGTGTTTGCAATCCTGTTGGAAAAGAAAAAATCGTTAAATGTCTTTATTATTTGAGGTCGATTTGTGCGGACAAGGAACACATTTCAGATCCATGGTTTCTTGGTGAGATTTTCTTCACATTTACTTTATTTTCTTCGTAGAAGTGCGATTTCTATTGTTTTTTTTACAATCCTGTTCGAAAAGAAAAATCATTAAATATCTTTTTATAATTTAAGATCGATTTGCGCCGGCTTAGAATTCATTTAAGACCCATGGAGTTTTGGTAAAATTTTCCTTAACTATAATCTAGATTCAGAAAATTAAATTATTTAAATCTTAAAGTTATCCCATTAGAAATTTAAAATATTTAAAGGCCACAAAAAATGGTCATTTGGCAGCAAAGACGTTTCATAACAACTTTTCAGTTTTTTAAGCTTCAAAAAATAACAATATATCATTGTTTTTTAAACCCGATATATCAAATATCGATATTGAAAATTATAATTTTTGATATTATCGATATGTATTGATTTTTTGAGAAATATCGATAACCCTAGTAGGAAGTCCATGTGAAGTCACAGATTAGGCACTATTAGGTCAGGGTAATATCACTGTTAAGTCACTATCAAGTCACTATTAAATCACTGTTAAGGCACTGTGAAGTCATCGTTAAGTCGAGGGGAAGTCAATGTAAAGTCACTGTTTAGACGCTGGTTATTCAAGGTTATATCAAGGTTAAGTCAAGGTTGAGTCACTGTTAAGTCACTGTTAAATAATTGTTAAGTCCCTGTCAAGACACTATTGAGTCCCTGATAAGTCACTGTTAAGTCACTGTGAAAGCAATGTAAATACAATGTAAAGTCAATCAATGTAAAGTAAATGTAAGGTCAATGTTAAGACACTGTTTTGTCACTATTAAGTCACTGTTAAATTACTGTCCAGTCACTATTAAGTCACTCTTAAATCACTGTTAAGTCACTGTTAAGCGGCAGATTTTGCAAACACAATACTATCCACCCTGCTCATTGAGGATCCGTCATGGTTGTGATAAATTGTGCCGTCCAACGAAAACACTTTTCTTCGTCTTTGCCTCAGAGAGGCCAGTAAACTTTGAATTTAATTATTTGAAGCAATTTCCATCTCTAAGAAGTGACTTTACAAATTGCCTCATTAATCCCAGCTTTATTTAAAGCGGTGGTAAAAGAACTTTATGAGGAAACACCAAAATTTCAAGTAGGACGTTATTTTCGCCAACCTTTTGGTCTAGTGATTTGTCATAGACACAAAAAGCAAGGAAATTTGGTAAACCTCAGATCGTTGTTCAAGCAACATGCCCAAGATTTTAAAATCACTGCCCACTTTCCAAGTATTTTAATTTGCAAAGAAGCAGTTCCAAGTTCTTGTAGGTTTCTGAGAATTACAAATTGAAATTATCTGCTGCGTTTGTTCTCCTCTAGCAATTTGTAAACTTTTTGTTCACATTCCAATCATTATAGATTTCTTAAAGGCTTGCTTGGGTCGGTCTGTGTTAGTTTTCTTCTGTAGACAAATTGCCATTGCTCATTTAATTACCCCATAACAACTTTTTTTTTTGGTATTTTCACCCGCTTCGCGATAAAACTAACTTGATGAAGGTCTATGCCAAATCTTAGATCTCTAGGATATGGAGTCTTGGCTGCGGGTTGATAATTAGTCAGTCAGTCAGTAAGCCGAAGCTGCGGAGAGGAGCGCAAAAAGCCTTTCAGTCGCTGTCTAGCCTTTGATGCGAACAAGTCGAAGCATGAGGTTATAAAAATGCATGAGGTTACCGGTTTTCCATCTCAACGAGACTTTTGACAGTTGTTTCACCTATCAAACCTCCCTCGCACATCACAAAATTAATTACTTACACCCTACCTAAATCAACACACAAAAAAAAAGCTGTTAAGGTGTCCACATTCTCAATATTTATGACCCATTATAACTCTTTGACTTGCCACCTTAGACTTGTGCTTCAGCTACTGTGCTCAGCTAGAAATATTTGATTGATTAGACTCGGTTTCGTTTAGCCACAGGCGTAGATTTGCATGTTCAGCGATATAACTTGCAGTCTCAAGAGAAAAACACAAAAAAAAAGTAAAGATTTATAAGCATCATTAGAAAATACAACTTTCTTTCACATCATTAAAATCAACGGGCAGACAAACGACAGCGAAGACGACAAACAAATTAGACGGCCTGACATTGGACCCAAAAATAAAACAAAAGCAAAGCCATCTATCTTTCAGAATTTAGTTGCATGTCCCAAAAATTTCTATCTTGTCCGAAAATTTCTTCATTTGCTGGTCACTAATTAGCAGCGATTTGCTGGGGCTGCTGCTGCCTGACTGACTGACATGCAATCCCCACAACAAAAAATACAACAGAAGAAGCAAAATAAGGGGAAGCGGAATTATTTTTTAAATGACCAAACATTTGCATAATTGTGAGGTGCTTATGCCCCGGTCATGAGTAAGTATAATTGGACAGTCTTATCAATTTCTCTTGGCACAACTATAATTATTCTTAAAAATTTAATTTTGGCTTCAGTTGAAGTTTTGTAACAGGAAGTTCCACAGATTTCACCTGTTTGCTTTGAAAGTGAAACCTTTTTGGGTAATTTTTCTTGATAATCTACGAATTGAGATAATTTTAATGCTCTGAGAGACATTAATCAATGCCATTAGAAGGGTCGCACACACACACACACATATGAGACGTTTGATTGATAAATATCTAAGCAAATAAGCAACCAATTTGATTTGAAATGAAGAGCAGCAGCCATGGGGTGAAAGTTTATGGAGCATCAACTACACTGGACAGCAAATTAATGAGGAATAATTACTAACAGGTGAATGTTTTTTAGGTTTGAAATCAAATTGGCAAGTGGATAAGTATATAAATGATAAAAGGTGAATAGGTAACCCAGCAAGAAAATATTTAAATGCCTTTTATTTATTTCAAAGAAAAAAAAAGCACCTAAATAGCAATTGTGAATTTTGATCTTGAGATCTGCACGAGTGCACCGCAACTACAAGTGTACTGCATTCGTACTTGATATTTTCCACACGCGAGTGTCTTCAATCACTGCAAAAAAATGTATGCGGTGTTAATAACACTCCTGGCATATTTGTGCTTCGGCTATGAATATTATGGTGTGGAAATTTTTGGACTCTGCAACTCGAGAGACATGTGTAAATTAATGGTGGCATTCAATTCTATTGCTAGATATGTGTTTAATGCCTTTCTCTCTCTCTCTCCCTCTGTCTTAATTGCATCTCTCTCTTGAGATAACAACAACAACTTAACGGCGTTTGACGTTGCTTTTTCGAAGAAGAGAACGAGAGCAATAAAAGTAATGACCTTCTTAAAAAAATTGTGCAAAATATCAGCATCTAACATTCCAGCTGCTCAAGAACGATCTTGCTGCCATATACTTTGAATGAAGTGAAGAGTTATCGATAAACTATCACGTGAAACGGTAAGCATCAAACATCGTTAATACGATTAAAAGCTATTTTGCCCGTTGTTAACACTAATGCTTGGAGTTCTAGCGTAACAAGTCTGACTGGTGTCGCACGGCCACTTGAACGTACTGCGCATTATACGCCAACGTCGACAACCTAGTCTTCTAGACCTACAGGCAATCTTTAGTGATAAGTGTCATGTAATCGGGTCATCGATACACCGATAGCGGTATGAGTGATCGATACCACGAGAAGGAATTCCTGATCAGCATCCACAGCCGTGTCCGTCTGTCTGTCCGTCTGTCCGTCCGTCCCACTATGGTCCCAAATCTCAATAAACTGGCCAAAAGTCGAAAAACAAAATATTTTTTATTGACTTTAAATGATTGGAATAGTTGCAGTGGTACATCTAGTTTGTATTCTGAGAGTTCATAAGGGGACCTGGCTCAGGTATGAACTGCATTCGTGAGCATCGAGCGTACCTTATAGTTTACTCGTCATGCGTCGAATATAACACAACGTTCAGAAGCGTATAGAATAGCAAAAACTTAACCGATTTGCATTCTGCATCATAAAATAGGGAATCGTTAATAAAGGTAGAAGTTTTTTTTTTTGTCACATTCTGAAAAGTCATGTTAGAAAAAGCAATAAGTCAAAACTCCCATTAGATCCCACTCTCAAATAAAATAATAATGGTTGTTTAGACAATTCTTCAGAACATAGCCAAAAATTAGCTGCAGATAGCTGCAAATTCAGACCCGGTGATGATTTTTGTGCGACAATTGTCGCGACATTACAAATATACACTGATCGACAACACTCTCCCCCAATTCATTAAACCAACTATTTCTAAAGTATTTTGGCCCGCTGAGCACGAAAAACGACATGAAAAAAATCCGTCGAACAGTTATCGAGATATTATCGATAAACGAGTTTTTCGATGTTTCAGCCAAATCAAGTACGTTTCCGAAGAAATCGTCCGCCATATTGGATCCGCCATTTTGTTTTTCTAAGATGTGACTTCGTATTCGTGATCTGCAACCCCGAAAACCCCCGAGTACAAACTTTAAGCCAATTCAAAAACGTTTTTCGACTTTTGGCCTTGTTTTTTGAATTTGGGACCACTGTACGTCCGTCCGTCCGTCCGTCCGTCCGTATGAACAAACAGATCTCAGTGATGGTAAGAGATAGAGGTTTGACATGTATGGGGCAAATGCTTCTTATACTTGCAGGCAGATCAAGTTTATTTTTAATTTTTGCCACGCCCCCTCCCGCCCCCGTAATTTTGAAAAAACGTTATATCTCCCGCAGTTTTGTAGATAGATGATTCCTTCCTTCTAGAAATAGTTAGTCATTCGTAATATGTCTCGATTTGCCGAAGAAATGATAAAGATCGGATAAGCGGTTCTCAAGCTATGACCAAAAAATAAAATCCCCCCTCCCCCACCACTCCCACGTACTCACAACCAAAACCGCATTTCATTCAACAAAGTGTGAGTGAAAGAAAGAGGGAGAGAGAGAGAGAGAAACTTAGAGATGAGCGCAGCAAAAGCGTTGCATTTAGCTCCTGCTCTTGGGACAGAGTATGACATAGTCGGGCTTAACCGACTTTCTCACTTTTAATTGATATGAAAACATATAATATTGAGCCCCAGATCATATCTTTCTTTCACTATCGCGTAACACGGTATGCATCGGACATCGATAAAACTGTAGCGAGCTTGGGTCCGACTCCGAAGCTAGTCCCCTGGACCTACAGGCAATCTTTAGTGCTAAGTCCGTGTTTACACGGTGAAGTTCGTTTCCATATTGCTTCATGATAATTAGTCCTTTGGTTCGTACATTCCGATTACTATCACACTGCAACCCATTTTTTGGAAAGCTATCGATAGAAAGCCATCGATAGCGGGTTTTTTTTTTTTGTGTTATATTATTGCGCTTGTTCGATCAACTCGTGTTATCGAACAGCTAGAAACTCAACCAAAAGTATCAAAAAATTATATTGTCAGCCTGCTTTGACAGTTTGAATGGATCTTTTCCATACGGAGCTCTCCTTGAATAACGTAAGAGTTCTGTGGCTCATCACATTCCCAAAATGGACCTGCATTATTATCGAATGGGTTAAACTGGGTTTGAGTCAGTCAGGACAATGAGTTTAATATAAACAGGTTTTCTTCTATGTACTTAGAAATGTTCACTCTGAAGGAGCTTTGAGGAATTTGTCTCATAACATATGGGGGAAAAGCCGGATGATTCGGAGGAATAAGAGTAAACATTCCAGAATTTAAAAACAGATAACTGCGTTAAGTCTTTCCAATATCCAATCAACAGTTCATGGTAAAACGTGATGTAAGACCAGATATATCGATATTTAATTTTTGCATTTCTGCAGATTACTCGTCAACTAATAGACCTATTGTCTTAAAACTTGGCATATATACCCTCTACACAATAGCTAACATCCCTGATTCAAAATATTTAAAAATCTGCTGGGGCAGTTTTCCTAGGCTTATCCGGCTATGCTCTTTACTCCTAAGTTCCATTTACACTACCTGATCACTCAGATGAGTATTTGTCAGATCTAAACTCATCTGATCAACTTAGTTTCGCTTTTACACATGCATAAGAAAGTCAGATGAGCTAGTTGCAGCAACAAACAAGTGCAACCGCACCGCAATTAGGTCACACTGTAACGCTATAGATGCCACACAGATGACCTCACCTTACCTTATCTAACCTAACCCAAGGTACCTATACCTAAACTTACTTAACCTAACTTTACCTTACCAAGTCTAACCATATCAGAACTTACCTAACTTAATATAACATTAGCTGGGTTAAGCCGCTTCGACACATTGATAAGATCAAGGTTCTTTGAAACCCTGTCCACTTTGGTAAACAAGCAAAGTGCGTTCGACTTTGCATGATGACGTTGAGAAGCAAGCACAGCTTCGTCAATATCGAATAGAACTGCACCGAGCCTTTTGATGCCAAAAGAGGTTTCAAGGCGAGTTAAGAGGTTAACGTATAAGGAGAGTGTGCCGCTCACGTTAGCCAGCAGCTTTTCAGTTGCATTGCTCCGTCACCAGAGGTCACCAATAAGGAGATGAAAGACTTAACCTAACCTTATCTTACTTAATCTAGCCTTTCCTAACCAAACCTAAACATATTTTACCAAATCCAAAAACTTTTTCTTACAATGGATGAAAAGGAAATGATAACCTCTCAAAAACTAGGTCACCCAGAGGAATTCCTTTCTCTCTCTCAAAAAAAAACTATCAGTTATGTGTTGCCCAGTGTTATTGGGGTAGGCTTTTATGATATGCAAAAAAAAAAAAATCACAGGAGAGAAAAACCTGAGAAACACATATTAATGGTTTTATTGCCGGGCATGCGATAACGAAGCTTGCCATAAACTGCAACAATAAAGCCATAAAGCAATAACAATAACAATAATTGTAATAGTGCATCGCCGAGTCATCAAGCTGTAGTCAAGGTGCGGCTTCAAAAGAAAGCCAAAGATACAAATCATGCATAACAAAACCCAAGAGGCCGCCATCCGAGGGGTTAAGGGGGAGAACTGCAATGAAATTGAAAGTAAGCAACAGCAACCACTCTCCTCCTCACACTCGATTATTTTCTAATTACAAAAGCAAATCTTCACCAGGCGTTGAGTCCATCCGTCCATCCATCAGTGCACACACTCAAGAAGAAAATTTTCCAATTTGACAACTCGTGAAGGTGTTAAGTGCGCAAATGACAACAACAACAACAACAACAAATCATGGTTACAAATGTTGTAATATTTACATGATCATCGTAGGCGGCGGATTTCCCCTCTCATCCTACTTCCATACCCAAACCCAAAAAAAAGAAGCTGAGAAAGCCCACAGTAAAAGTCGCTAGCGATTTGACCTCTGCTAAAGTCAGCAGATTCGCATCTTTCAGATACTTTTACATGTACCGACGAGGCACTCGTACTTTCTCTACTTAGAGCTTAGCCGGTAAATGCCGTTTGCCTTTTTGTTTTTTTTTTTTGGCCGCGCCTAATCGAGACTTATGCCCCATCTGGCTTTGATGTTGTAATTAACTTTCATTAGAGGGAAACCCTCCTGCAAAAACCGCAAACCCAGAATTCAATTGCCCACAAAAAAAACCGAAACAAAAGCACAACAAAAATTTGGCACTTCCGTAAGCATAGATCTTTTTAGCACTAAATTTCACTTTCGCTACACAATATCAACAGCAATTTAAAAGTGTGTGAGTGTGCGTGAGTGTGTGTGTGTGTGCTATATTTAAGTATTTACTTGGGACCCACTAACAAAAGGCAAATAAACTTTTGCATTCAATGGACAAACGCCTAATACCGTGTTAATCTGCGGGGGTGTTGGAGTATATAGTGGGTATAAGAGTTCAAGCGGATGTAATAAAAATTTAGATTAAAATCTAGTCTAGGGTTCTTCAATCAAGTACAAAACAGTATCAATAGTAGGCCAAGAAATGCTCATTTAAAGTTTTTCAATTTTAAGTTTTAATATTTTGTATACTCAAAACATTTTATGTTCTCTGTTTAAATGCAGAAAATTCTATAACTGATTTCAATTCATTCTGTAAAATTTGTGTTTAAGTAGATGAAATTAGCTTAAGGTTGACTTAGTATGAGAATAAGTAATATAACTTATATTTTAACAATACTCGTTTGTTGTGAGTTCTCCGAGACCAAACTGGCGCTTTGACGGCCCTCCCCAGCGACCAGGTCAGGAGCGAATCTAACCTTACCTGGTTGTTCGTCAAGTCTTTTCCACTTTCATGACCCTGTTGAGTTGCATAGAAACAACGGCATATACAAGAGCATAAAGATTGGTTACAATAATCGAGTTCAATTGGAATGGATGTCCGGGACGATCATCTACAGAAGGAAACATTGCAATTGTCGCTGTCATGTATTTCGTTGGTATTATAGTTGCGTTGAGCAGATGTCTCGTTATCAGAGGTAAAGGTCGTTGCTTTGATTGTGGGTCGATAAGCAAGTTCGGTTGAGCTGATTGAAGTTGCCTCGCGTCGAGGGCTTCCTTTGTGCCTCGCGTCAACGGTTCTTGTGGGGCCTCGTGTTGAGGGGTTCAGAGGTGCCTCGTGTTGAGGGCTTTCGTGGTGCCTCGCGTCGAGGGTTTCTGTAGTGCCATGCGTTGAGGGACTTTGTGGAGCCTTGTGTTGGGGGCTTTCGTTATGCCTCGCGTTAAGGGTTTTTGTGGTGCCTCTTGTTAAGGAATTTCGTGTTGCCTCGTGTTGATGGCTTTCGTGGTACCTCTCATTGATAACTTTCGTGTCGCCTTGCGTTGAAAATTCCCGTGGAGCCTCGAATTGAGGATTTTATTAGCGCCTCGTGTTAAAGGTGCCTCGTGTTGAGGGCGTGCGTGCTACCTCACGTTGAGGGTTTTCTTATTACCTCGCTTTGAGTACTCTCCTGGTGCCTCGTGTTGAGGGCTTTTGTGTTACCTTGCTTCGAGGGCTTACGTGGTGCCTCGTGTTGAGGGCGTTCGTGCTACCTCGCGTTGAGGGTTTTCTTGTTACCTCGCCTTGAGTATTCTCCTGGTGCCTCGTGTTGAGGGCTTTTGTGTTACCTTGCTTCGAGGGCTTACGTGGTGCCTCGTGTTGAGGGCGTTCGTGCTACCTCGCGTTGAGGGTTTTCTTGTTACCTCGCCTTGAGTACTCTCCTGGTGCCTCGTGTTGAGGGTTTTCTTGTTACCTCGCTTTGAGTACTCTCCTGGTGCCTCGTGTTGAGGGCTTTCAGAGATTTACCGTGGTTTAAAGCCGTCGCACAGTGGATCGTCCAGTGTCAACTTTCTGCAAATTATCAGTTTGTTACAATTCATAGGTAAAATGTCAATCTTGAGAAGCACTCCCTTCTCTTCAATGAACCACAACCGAAAAAATTTGTAGGAATACGATTGAAGATTTATTTCACGCTCTATTACTACCCTTTAATATCGTCAATATCAAAAAGTACTTTATAGTGCTCGAAAATTACATTTAACTCGATAAAAAGCCATATAACTTTTAGAAAGTGTCGCCAATTTTAGAAACTCAGAAAGTTTTTCGTACATTCATTCTTTTAAATGAGTTCCTAGATCTACCTAATGGCCTTTCAGCTAGCAAGCATCGTGTCGATTTCCATTGTAATCGGGTTTCAATCTCGGAACAGGCGCCCAAGAATTGCCAAACCAGGTCTATGGAAAGTCAATAGTTCCCAGTCCTTACAACAACAACAGCAGCCACAAAGCAACAACATTGCATTTCACCATTCCTCCTGCTCTACTTGAGGCTAAAATCTTCACATACGCTGACAGCTGCAGAGATTTAGGAGCTCTAAAGCAGAGAAACAAGGTCTAACTCCCCAGAATAGCTTGCTTCTTTTCTAACAGGAACCCAAAGCTTTCTACTACCAAAACCCTACGCCAACCTCCTTACAACTTAAAGAAATTGAAGTATGGTCACACCGTAAAAAGAGAAGAGGGAGGTCATTAAAACAGTGAGAAAATAAATGTACGAAAAATTCGACAAATCCCCCGTAAATAAAACCCTTTTCGAACCAACTGAGCGAGCTTTTGAATTTAAACCATTTAATATTGTGCTTGCACGGAACTCGAACTTGAGAATTACAAGCAGAGTAGGCAGATTCACTAAAAGTGATATCATAGACTTGTGGCCATTAGTGCACTTGAAAGCCGAACGCATTGAAACGGCATTCCAAACTCCCCAAGTATACTAAAATGCAAATAAGATTTGATTTGAGAATTTATTTGCTCTTACCTGTCCGATGTTTTCCATAAGATGTCGGAAGCCAAGAAGAAGTCCCACACTACCATTATAGACCACGCGGGAGGAAGACCTTCACCTAACGATCCCCACCCTTGATCATCCAGGGCTTCACTGGCCCAGCAAGCTACTTAACAGCTAAGTGGCCCGAATTAATCCAGACGTCACGAGGCATCGTGCACGAATGCCCCAAATGTAGCCTCAGCACCCACGATACCTTAATGCCACTGCTCTCATACCATTAGATATCTGGACCCACCCAGTGGAAGCAGCCTCCTTCCTCGACCTGCTCTTAGACTAGATTTCTACAAGTTTATTCAATTTCGACTTGGAAAGTCGATAGCAAAGTCCACTAGACTCAAGGCATGGAGTTTCGAACCCATCATAAGATCTGCGGTTCGGTTCGAGGACCAGGTTGTCGATCCTTGGTAAATAGGTTCTTAGACCGTTTTCTCTCTCTTTTTTCGGGGAGTTTAAGCCAGAGTTTCCCAGCCATAGCCCCTAGGGGATGAACATACTCGCCAATTTGCACCAAATACTTGCCGAAGTCATAAATCACTGTGTGTTAGAAAGAGACACAATCGTTTTTCCGCGCTCTCTTTTTTTAGCATGGCTTAAGCTACGCCAAGGTAGCTCAGTCGGGCCGGGGCTCTTTGTAAAGAAAATTTTACACACTAGCGGGTTGAGGATCTTGGAATATATATTACAAAGATATGTTGATAAAAAAAGAATCGTATGGTCTCACTAAAATCTTCCCGGCTCCACCCTGACAACCGTAGGAAAAAATACTCGAGCAATGGAGCGGATAGAAAATGCACTGTTTGGTGTGTTTTATGCACTCTTGCTCGCTCTTGACTTAATCCATTTTCGGTCTAGAAATTGATAAGAACGATTCGCTCTTAAAAATTCTTACTTTGAGTACGAATCGTTCTTAAATACGAATCTGACCGTTAAAAATGAAAAAATAGGAAGGAGAAATTTTCAAATCCAAAATTTTCTTGAAATCTAATATTTAGGTATTTCTAAAAACGCTCTTGAATCAAGAAACTTCGTACTGCAAGCAGGAATTTTCTGGCTTTTTGAAGATGTGAAACTGAAAATTCTGGATTTGGGGTTTTTTAATTACGTTCTTGAATCAAGAAAATCCGTACTTAAATCAAGACTTATTAAAGTTTTAAGACTGAAAATTCTTGATTTAAGTACGAAAATTCTTAATTTTTCTCTAAGTGTGGGCTGCTGGAATCTTCGGTCCGTATTTCTTTAAAAAAGAGGCCGGACAGAACATAACCGTGATAGCACCGTGATAAACGCCGACTGGTTCCAAAAGTTTCAGTTCTGCTCCGTTCTGAGGTATTTCCCTAGTCGACCCCTTTTGCCTTTTTAAACTTGTACCTTCTATTTGGTCATGCGAATTCCATTGGCAAAGGCGCGCGTTGATTGTTTTTCCCAAAAAAAAAAAAAACGAAAGAAGAATTGGTTAAACTTCAAAGACAAACGATCCATGGGAAAGCCAAACTAAGTAAACAATTCAAATCAGTTGAGGGCGTCCCAAATGGACTTGATTTCAATTTGTGTGCGAATTTTGAAAGAAAGTACGAGTGCCAAGAATCCCGTCGAGCTGCTACTCAGGCATGAGTCAAACCACTTGGTCGTGTCCAAGTGGCCATGCTGAGTAATTAATGATTTTGGTGGGAAATTGAATTTGGTTTTGGCATAACTTTCCATTTCGAACATAAATTTTGATGGACGGAAAATCAAATTAATACCTAAGCAAAAGTCATTGACAACTCGCAACAAAATATAAAAATAAAAACTAAGCAAAATTATAATTTAAGTGCAGAGAAAATCAAGCCAAGGAAAGGTCTTTTCTCTCTGACAGAAATGATGATGAATACGCGTTGGCAGCCATCAGCATCATCATCACCATCTTCCGTGGTCCGGAGGCAGCCGCAAGAGGCATCAACATCATCATCGGCCGATTTAACGGCTTCGAATGCTTCCAAGTTGCGGGTGTTGCTGTCGCACACCGTGACTGACGGACAGACATGTGAGCCTCCTGCTGCTGCAGTTAATGAAGCCGCCGAACAATGAAAAGAGACATCCACTCCGAGTGCCGGCAGGCCCCCAGCGAAAAGTGTTTCAATAATTTAATGCAAATGCACAATAACAATTGCATTAAGGTATCGTCGAGATTGTTGCTCATAAATATAAACATTGTTTTTTTCTGTAATACATTTTTAATGAACTTATAAAAAATCATTAAAAATTGAGCTGGATTACAATGGCATGTCGCGAGTCATCAGGAACGTGTGGGTGAGTGTGGGCTGAAGGAATGGAAAGAGATACAAGTTGACGCTTGATGACAGACATTGCTTGCTGTTGATAGTTGTCTATGATCAAATTTGAATTTTAAATAAAACTAAACCTATACTTGATATGATATTGTGAAGGGTTGGACTGTATACCTCATGCCAGCGAAGCCATAACCGCTTGGGAATTCCAAGAGAAACTTGACTGCAAAAAACCAGCTAAAATTGTCCAAGTTTTTGAGAAAACTTCTATTAGATGCTGCTCTTATACAATATGGAAATTGTTGTTTGGACACTTCTTCAAAACATATTTAAAAATTTACTGCGAAAAGCTGCAAATTTAGTATCGGAGATGATTTTTGTGCGGCGATTCCCATCCCACCTACCGATTTCCACCCACTATTCACTCATTGACCATCCACTTCCCATTTAAATCCCACCCACATCCATGTCCTAACATTTCGCATGTGTGTTGGGGAGTTCGTTCGACGACCCAAATAGCCACTTCTGCGTGTTGCTGTTTACTCCTATACGCACTCACACAGATAGGCCAAAGGAGGAGTTTGCAAGAATGTTCAGCAGAGGGAAGACAAATCACCTAGCGTTGCGAAATATACTTAAAAACCTATTTTAAACTTGCCAAATATATAAAAAATATAATTTTATTAAAATCGGTCAAGCCGTTCCAGAGGGGTTTGCTAACATGTGACACGTGATTTGTATATATAGAAAAAGAAGAGGATAATACAAAAAGGTTTCGGTGACTCAAATGAGCTCAAATGAGCGGGAATACAGTTCGGAGTTCTTACAAATATTCAGAAATTTGCGCTTTAATAACAGGAGTTGATGAAGAATTGATAAAGCGATTCCATGTTGTATTATAACAAATCATTTCTTGTGGTTTCGAAATCAATGTAAATTTTGCCAATGTACTAACTACACTGCACGAAAATTTGTTATACACTATACTTCTCATAGGGCAAATGTCTAAAGAAGCCCAGGAATCAAGTAATAAGAGCATCAAAAGATACCGCGAAGATTTTTGACGAAAAAACATGGAAGACATTTTTTGCCCAGCTTAAGTTACGTCAGATCCAGTTATATCCAGTTTGAGAAAACATAACCCAAAGAAGGTAAGAAATATATTGAAAAAATATATTTTATATATCATATAATATAATGAATTTTCAGTACTATCATATTAATGATCAATTACTAGAAGACCTGTCCCGGTTTTCACCTTCGACAAAAATTGTCGAATTCGAATTAGTTTAATGTGCTGTTGCATCAAATTGATTAAGTTAATGATACGTCGAATAAAAAGTTAGTAGAAACTAAAGGTTTGATATTCAATTTATTCACAAACATAATTTCACAACATATTCACAATCGTCTGTGAAGTAATAGTCCGTTATTTTGCTGTTCTGAGTCTTAACTTCAAATTCGTATTTTCGACTTTTGGCCAGCTTTTTGCACTTCAGTGCATTTGCCCCTTAGATTCAGATAAAGCAATGCAGTTACGAAAAAAATTTTAGAGCGATGATCTTTTACGGAAGTTTTACTGGTGTACTAAAAAGAGAAACCTTTTTTCTTTTCTTCTTTGACTTCGCTTTTTTTATTTGCAAAGTTAACCGCTTTTACTATTTGACGTAGCAGCAGGTGGGTTGTAAATTTGTGGGTGTGTGGAGTGGGAGAGTGTGAGGATGGGAAGATGGTTTGACAGTGAGTTTACTTTCTACGACGTTCGCGAGTGCGACAACATGGACGGAGTCTGTGTGCAAGAATCGTTTTCGATAGCCTTAGAGGTCCATAATGGACACCATAGGCGAAGAGCAAACCGTTTTTAGGAAAGCCTCGTTATCTACGGATCATATAAACACTGTCCGCATCCTGATCGAACAATGTGCGGCATACAGATGGGACTACCACATGGCTTTCGTAGACTTTGCAAAAGCCTCGACAGCGTAATTTGATTTGATACCGGAATAAGTTATTCTCCTCATCAGAGCGACACCCGACAGCGCGTAGTGCAGAATGCTTTCTGAGTGGCGTTTGAGAGGATTGCGCTCTGTCTCCCATCCTATCCATAATGGTATTTTCTGGCATCAGGTTGACAACGATAACAGGTGCAGTCGCCATATGCTTCCTTGCAAATAAACCGTCAGGACTCAAAATCAACACCTGCAAAACTAAATCGCTAGCCTCCTTTCCGGACAGTTCCTTGTCGAGCAATTCAAATACTAGGTACGGAACGGAAGGTAGATGTGAAACAAAAAAGATGCCTTTGGAATGCTGTCGGCATTTCAAGTCTAACACAATGCCAAAGATTCTTTACAAGATTCTGACACGTTCTAATCTACTGTGTATACAACGCCGCTCGGCGGCAACAAAAACGACTCCCAACAGCTCTCTTTTCCAACAACTAAGAAGTGTTAAGTGAACGATTTTGCGTGGCTTAACACACACACGCAACGCCAAAATGAACATGTGTGGTTTGTCCGATCTTGTAATACGGTTTCTCTACATGGAAAATAAGAACTTCCAAAGGGTCGGCAATTCGAACATATGTGAATCGATGCCTGAGCTGTATATTCTGTATTTTCAAGCCAGAGAGAATACGAGAGTGTTGACACCATATTACGCAGAAATAAATGGAGCTGGTTAGGGCATATACTGCGAAAAAGTGAGAACAATATCGCTAGTAGGGCTATGGACTGGAACTCGCTGGACGGATTTGGTCAGACACCAGGCAGACTTAAAGAAACTTGGAGGAGTATTGTCGGTAGAGAAGCGGAAAGCATTGGGAAGAGCTGGGGAGAACTCAAAGCGAGGGCCAACAAAATAGTTTGTTGGAAGAGAGGAGTGTTTGATGTTCTATGTCCCACACGGAATAGGAATTAAAAGAAGACTAGTGAGTTAATAGAGGGTTAACAGTCTGTTAACAGCGGGTTACCAGTGGGTTAACAGTGAGTTAACAGTGTGTTAACAGTGGTTTAACAGTGGGTTAACAGTTCGTTCACAGACTCTTAGAAATAACTTAACAGTGATTTAACAATGACTTATCAGTGACTTAAATGTGGGTTAACAGCGACTTATCAGTGAGTTAACAGTGAGTTAACAAATAGTTTAAAACTAAATGCTTGTTTTTGCTATGTCAGGATTATGTTTATCCGAACAAATCGGAAAAGGTGTTTTTTCCCCAGTAAATTTACAACCAAATTTATCATCCTAAAAGGCTTCCCTCCTACCAGGCGTCTCCAAGACACCCACTCTTTTTTGGTAACTAATAACGCAGCAGTGAATTCTCTGTGACGTCAGTCCAAAGGGGTCAAAATTTTAGACCAAAAATGTTTTCATAACTGTATCTCTCTCTCTCTCTGTGATCCGATCTACTTTGGTGGGAAGCAACTAAAACAACTGTCGAGTCATTTAGGAATTACCCAGAAATTCTGGGCTAAGACAACACACACACACAAACACACGCAATTAGGCTCGTTGGGTGCTTTATGACCTCTAAACAATTTGGCAGAGCTTTAATTGTGCATAAATTATAAAAATATTTCCCACTCTCCCCCCAGCTGCTTGGAAAATTGTCTTTGAAAGTAACAGCTTCTGCTTTCTGCTGTGTCGGTGGGAAATTAATGAATTTGGCTTGGAAAAGGAAATGAGTAACGCTCACATTACTACTGAGAGGCGTCCAGACTTTAACTCATTTCCACGACACTCAAATGAGCAAAAATTATTGCGGTTAAGTACAAGTACGTAACGTGGCGAGCGAAAACTGAAAAAAAGAGAAAGAAAACTTCACTTCACTTCACTTTGCCTTGTTAAGAAGCTGAAAAATTGCCATCGTCGGGGAATCGTGAATTAAATTTAAACAGCAGAAAAATACAAAATAAATAAATGGGACAAGTGAGCGCACCGAAAGGAAATTATAGGGCCTCCACCAACTCGGCATCTCCGTCTGCGTCTGCTTGTCACTGATACCCGGTTGAGCCAGAGCCGGGGAGGAGGATCAAATTGGCACATTAGACAAATTGTAGCCATCGCCATCTTCAGAGAGTGAGCTGCTCCGTGAACAGCTCAATAACCGACAACCACAACAGAAATGCAAAACTTTTGCCTACAGGAGGATCATAAATCAAACCGCATCAATTCAATCAATCCCAGTTGGCGATCAAATGTCAAAAAAGCCCACACCTCGCACACACACACACAGATACCGACTTGCCCACAATTTAAGCCATCATTGACCCATTTTTCCTCACTGGGGAATTCTCTCCCTCTCTCTGTCTCTCTCTCCCACTTGGCTGATGATAATGATGATGATGATGCCTTGGTCATGTTCTGTAACGTGTTGCCATTTAATTGGCTTCGTGTGAAGTTGAAGTAGCTTTTTGCCAAATACAACGAGTAGGGAGCATGTCCATGTCTGCCCCTACTCCCCCTTCCCCCTCCATTGATGACTTTGACACTTTGGTCTCGCCTGCCTCGTCTAGCCAAAAGAACAAACACAAAAGCGAAGGCTGCGTAACTTTTGTAGGAGTTTGTCGGCATTTTTCTTTATATATTGTGTTTTAGGATGCCCTTTGAAAAGGGGTCAGTTTGCTATTGAAGCTGTTCGAATGGTTCATCATTAATATCCAACCATAAAAAGAGTTAACCGATCTCACAAATTCCGTCAAGAGGAACTATTGAAGCTATTCTCTCAAAGTTTCCATCCCCTCACTCACCTTGCCTATAAGAACCAAAGTGAGAACGAATTTAGCTCGATTCCAAGAGCAAAAGTCTCGAAAACATATATATATAGATTTTTTTCAAGAGCGTTAAATTATTTCTTTTAGTTTTTTCTTAGTGTTGGACACACACATAAACCTTATGATCCTTAGTGAGGACGACTGGTTTTTGGGTACCATTTTTGTTAGTAATCGAAGAGAATTAGTAAAGTTTTAGCAAATCCAATAGTTTGATGCTAAGGGAATCTATTGACTCCCTGCAGTCCACACTCAGAGAAAAATAGAGAATTTCACTTTTAAATCAAGAGCATTCGATCTCAAAAGTACGCTAAGAGCAATTATTCTTGATCCAAGAGAGAAATTCTTGATCCAAGAGTGAATTTTTTATTCCGACATTCTTGACTCAAAAGTTTCAGTGCTAGATCCAAGTACAAAAAAATCTCAAAATAAAAGACCAAAAAAAAAAATTGGGTGTGAGGACACGAGCAAGACATGGTGTTTGATTGTTCCGCGCTGCTCGCCACTCACCATTGCCTATAGAACCACATTGAGAATGAATATATCTCGATTCCAAGAGCGAAATTCTTGAAAATTCAAGAGCGACGAGATTTTTTTTTTTCAAGAGCGTTCGTACTCAAATTGTTCGTTTTTAATGAGTGCAGAATATTTTTGGAGTTAATGGCGTGTTTCTGCATCGGCTGTCTACCTATAAGTTCGATTTGATTGTTTGATGAGTGTAATTCTGGCAATTCCGTTGCTTTCCTTATAGCGAAGACTTCCGCCGTGGTTTGGCAGTTTGTAGCAGAGCCCCAATTCCGGCTCCACGCATCCGTTGTTTCCTGAACGCCCATCTTCTGGTCCCAGTAATGCTGATCCGTCTGTAAAGTTGTATATCTAGGAGTCCACCACCTAGTGTATTGCTAGTACTCTTATCCCTTCAGTGGTGACGTTGTTAAATGCACCGAATATGTCAACGGAGGCTCCCAGGGAAAATTTCTGATTCCTCTTAGATTTTGGCTACTAAGAAAGTTCGTGCCTTCTTTTATATAAAGGTGCGGTAGCATTTACGTTGTTTTGAGCAGGAATGATGCTGACGTGATTGCACGTGACTGCATATTTTACGACACTTTACGACGATCAGTTGGTAAATTTAGGTACTGGCAAAAAGGTACTTTTTGGATTCTTAAGGACAAACTCAGTTTGGAAATAGCATAAAATATTAAATCACTGTTAAGTCACTAATAAGTCATTGATAGGTCACTGAAGAGTCACTCCTATGTCACTGTTTAGTCACTTTCAAGTCAGATCCAAATCACTGTTAATTTACTGTTTATTAACTGTAAAGTTACAATCAAGTCACTGTCAAGGCACTGAAAGGTTACTGATGAGTCACTCTTAAGTCACTGTTAAGTCACTTTCAAGTCACTTCCAAATCACCCTTAAGCCACTGTTAAGATACTGTCAAGTGAGGGTTCATTCACTGAGAAGTCACTGTCAATTCACTGTTAAATCACTGATGGGTCACTGATGACTCACTCTTAAGTCACTGTTCAGTCACTTTTAAGTCACTGTCAACTCATTGTCAATTCCTTTTTCAAGTCACTGTTTAGCCACTTCCAAACCATTGTACAGTCACTGTCAAGTCACTGATAAGTCACTGATAGGTCACTGATGAGATAATCGTAAGTCGCTGTTAAGTCTCTTCCACTGTTAGGATAGAGTCAAGTAACTGTTTATTCACTGTAAGGATTCAATAAAGTCACTGTCATAGAAAAATCTTATATTTGAGTAGGTGAAGCTCTTAATTTAAGAATGGTTGATCTTGGTTTTAAGTCTTACATGCTCTTGAATCAAAAACGAGCAATCTTGGATTAAAGTGTGTGAAGGTTTTAATTTAAGAATGGCCGATCTTTGTTTTGAGTGTGACACGAGTAATCTTGGATTTGAGCACGTAAAGCTTAATTTAAGAATGGTCAATTATGGTTTTAAGTCTGACACGCTTGATTCAAGAACAAAGACTCTTAAATTTGAGTACGTGAAGGTCTTATTTTAAGAATTGTTGATCTTGGTGTTGAATCTGTCACGCACTAGATTCAAGAGATAACGTCTTGGATTTGAGTAGCTAAAGATCCTAATTTAAGAATGGCTGATTTTGCTTTTGTGTCTCACACGATCTTAATTCAAGAACGAGCAATCTGGAATACAGTAGGTGAAGCTCTTGGTTATAGGTCTTACACGCTTTTGAATCAAAATCGAAAAGTGTTGTATTTTAGGAATGGTCGATTTTGGAATTAGAACAAATGCTCTTAATTCATGACAAGACTTCAACTGCCAATCTTCACTTTGATATTTTTTTGGAATCTCTTTATAGAATTTCGTATTTTAAATCAAATTAGTAAATTCAATGACACATTTCAGATCCATCAACCCCATAATTAATTCCATATTCTTTAAGAGTATCTAAGCTCTGGCCATATCAATGTCAGCAATTTTCTTTCTAAACATTTTTCATAGAATGTTTTTTTTTTTTGTTTTGTTCGTTGTGTTTGTCTCTTGTCATGCGCTTTAATTAAATTTTGTCAGCTTTTTTTTCCTCTGCTTCAAGTTTTGTTTTTGTGTAATGTCATGGCCCGGCCTGGGGATGAGACTTGACAATGTTGACAATAACTTTGTGTGTGATGTCACTCACATCATGACCACCAGAAGCAGCAGAAGCAACGTAAACCGGATAGGCTAGGCCAACATTTTGAAGTTCATGGCAAATGGCATGCCACAGACAAACCAAATACATAATTACAAATTCATTTGGCACAATTAACTATGCGGCACAACTGCAATTGCAATTCCAATTGCAGCACGACACAGCACATTTAATTGCATTTGGCACTGGAGAACTGGCGAAGCCACCTTTGAGCTCATCCAAAAGATAAAAGACGAAACACGCGACTCTGCGAATCCGTATCCAGGGAAACGCATGCAGCTGTGGCCGCTTAGACACTAAATTAAAAACTTAATGCCAGAATCCGGAGTTCCGAGTTGTTCCAAATGCAACCAGTTTGTGGTGCAGCCAACTTTTAATTTGTTTTTTTTTTTCTTCTTGTAATTCATTGCGAGGGACGCCCAATTAGTCGTGGGGGGTGTTCCTACCTAAGCCAACTGGTCCGACGCCTCCAGGAGGCGGCTTATCTAATGGACACATAAATAAATTTCATTGAGATAAGTTCAACAGGTTTTCGAGGAGGCAGCTTTCCACATGGGAAAATGAGTGAAATAAATACATAGAAGATGCCAGAGTGGGCGAGTAGCAAGTGAATGGATTAATATGATAGATTTTGTGGTTAATCGTTGGCATCAATTACTATTCGAAATGTAAGATTAAAAAAAAGAGAACCAGCTGGTATTTGAATTGGTGAAGTGATCAGTGAGCACGGATAAGTGATGGGGAGTTTAGTAAGCGGAGATCAATGATCTCTGGATGGTTAGACTGGGAGAACAGTTTAATCCCTTAATTTACAAGAAGGGAAACATTTGAAATTTTATTTTTAAATCTCTGAACTTAAATGAAATATGAGAACGGAAGTATTCGTAATCGAAACGAGAGCGTAAGTTAAAGTCGGCTCTAACCGACTTCGATATACCCGTTACTCATGAGAAAACATGCTTAACAGTGTTCCTGCGTTCCTAGGGTGACCATCCAAAAAGTATGCAACATTTTGTAGGGTGGAAGGGGGGTAGCTTGGTTCACTTGTTTGCTCATAACTTGAGAACCCTTCATCCAATCTTCATCATTTCTTCGGCAAATTGATTCATTTTGCTAATTACTAACTATCTGTGGAAGGTACGAACCGTCTATCTTCAAAACTGTAGGAGATATAACGTTTTTTTTTCAAATTGCGGGGGCGGGAGGGGGCGTGGCCAAAATTTGAAATAAACGATCGCGGCGATAAAGAAGCATTTGTCCCATACGTCAAACCTCTATCTCTTACCATCTCTGAGTCTAAACAGACAGACGGACAGACGGACAACGGACGGACGGACAGACGGACAGCTGTATCGACTCGGCTGTTGATGCTGATCAAGAATATATATACATATGGTCGGAAATGATTCCTTCTGCCTGTTACATACATAAGCACGACTTTAGTATACCCTTTTTACTCTACGAGTAACGGGTATAAAAAATAAATGAAATGGAACAAAATTTACCTTTGATTTTAGACTTAAGCCCCATACGGAGTACGACGAAAAATTAGTTTTTTTACAGTATTTCACATAAATAGAAACACTTTCTAACAGCACATGAACATCAAAGCAAAGCCAAGGTGTTTCTAATTATACGAAATACTGTAAAAAAACGATTTTTTCGTCGTACTCCGTATAGGGCTTTAAATAGCTCTTTAAAAAAATTTTTTAATTTCTTAAAAATGGGAAAGAAAATGAAAATAAGTAATAATTTTCATTCCTTTAAATGTTTCTATAATCTAAGTGAATGTACAGTTTGGAATATTTGTAACGCTGCAATATCTGAATTTCTGTTTATCTAGTTCAAACATAAAAATGTTTAAGAAATAAAGTTAGCATACTTTGAAGGGCATTTATCATCAGGGTATCCCAGCAAACATTTTTTATAGCAGAAAATAAGAAATCGATTCTTTCAGCAGGTGTTGCTTCACTCTGACTCATCTCCCTTCGGAAAAAAAATGTGCCACTCCGCGACACTTCTTGGAGGAGAGAAAGCGTTTCTTGTGGGAGATACGAAAAAGTCTCTTCTCAGGGATAAGAACCCGTTTTTGACGAGAGCGATACGGAACCCGACGAAATGTTGACACATTGGACAAAAAAACACATAAAACACCATAAGACTATATGTGGATGATATATTTGGCATGATTAGAATATCCAAGAACACAAATCACAGTATTTAGACACCGAGATAAAGAAGAGAAGAAGGCAAACTCTTAATTAAATAATAAATAAGAATACCGCCCCGAACACCAATAAGGAAAACAACGATACAATCAACATCAGCGTACCCTACTTGGAAAAAATAACAAACAAACACTCAATTACTAGAATAATTCACAAAGCCAACATTTAAACATTACGTACGCTTACACAAGCTCACTCAAACGTAAGGAAACTCTTTACAAACACTAAAGACCGACTAAGCAAGGAACAACAACAATAAGTAATATACGAAGTTACATGTAAAGAAAAAGAAGAAGAATATTGTAACGGCGCAAACATAGGAACAACAAAGCGACCGCTTTAAACAAAAATATTACAGCACAAAGGTGAAGTAAAAAATGTTTATGTTTTTGTTCCCTGCTGCTGAAACGCGTAGGAGGAGAAGAAAAAATATCAACATTAATTTTTATTTTGAAAGAGAATCAACGACCCTAAATCACAATAAATAAACAAATTGGCTTACCACAATACACACAATATTGTTTTGGTTTGGAGAAAAATTACATGGAATCTAGGGTATTTTTCTAAAGAAGAAAAAGAGAAGCAAACCTAAGCAATAACCTTTACGACGATATATCTGATTGTATCTGAAAAAAAATTCAATAGCTACACTGATATGTAGAATTTCTACACGTTTCGACCGGGTTTTTCAACCCGCTATTATTGTGTAGCTTTTTTATACGCCGCGTGTGGCTTTCTGAATTCTAAACGCCCGTGCAGCTTTTCTACACGCCACGTTCAGTTTTTTCATTTCAACATGCGACGTGCTTTTAGCTTTGTAGCTTTTTTACACAAAAGTAATGGGTTTTTTTTTTAACAAATTTATATTTTTTTACTTTGAAATCCCGGCCCCTTGGACTGAAACACGATTGGAATGATGGCTTAGACGTCTCCGCAACGTCACGCGTGTAGGGCAAGGCTTCTAAGACATTACTTGTATTGAATCTGCTAAAGGCACAATCAAATATTTGCTTGCTTGTAATTCTCAAGTTCTAATTCAACGCAATCGCTATTTATATACCGTCAACAGAAATTTGCGCACGATTCGTGTAGATTTTTAACACGCAGCGTTATGATTTTGTAAATCTAAGCGTTCATTTAAAAATCCCACACGCCACGTGTGGCAACCAGTTTGCTAAACGAAAAATATAAGAATTCAGTACTGAGGTAGAGCTACATTTTTCGTTTAGAATTTCCACACGCGCGGGTAGCATTTCAATAACCAAACGTTAATGTAGAAAACCGAAACGTCCGTGTGATAATCAGAATGTTAAGGAAAACAAGCTGATTTTCAAATGTCGTGTAGACTTTGCTTTTGCCCACGTAGCATTTAACTTTTCTACATTTGCATTCAGATTATTAATTCCTACACGTCGCGTGTAGCTTTTCCACACGTCCCGTATGGCTTTCTGAATTCTACACGCGGTGTGTGCGAAATACGTTCTGTTTAGCTTTGACGTTTCTAAACGCGCCGTGTAGCCAATTTTGTTTTTTCTGTATAACTGTTAAGTCAGTGCTTAGTCACTATCTAGTCACCGTCTAGTCACTGTTAAGAAACTGTTGTTAATGTTTAGTCATTGTTTGATCACTGTTAAGTCACAGTTAAGCCCTCTTGCCGCCCTCGCCAACTCCCACTCCACGCACCCACAAGCACACAGGCAAATAGTAAAAGCGGTTGACTTTGCAAGTACAAAATGCAACGACAAGGCTGTGCGGACGGACGGATAGGAATATTTTAACTGTGCTGCTGATGCTGATTACGAAGCTAAGTCCAGCTCCTTGTCCCCGAGTGATTCAGTGCTAAGAGAATTTATCGAGTCATTAATATGTGATCGATGATATGATCTTAAACTCTGCCTATTCATTCTTAACTTTAAGAACACAATATAATTGTTATCTCTGTATATGAAAGTCTTGTCTAAATCGCGTTAACATTGCCCAGCAAATATTGCTTAAGTTCCTTTTTTTGCTTTCGAAAAGCTTAGAAATTTTTTCACAAATTTAGGCTGAATTGCGTTAGGCTGAATCGCGTTAGGACGGTTTTCATAGTCAAATTTCTAATTATTATGGTGAATTTGGGCATATTTTTATGAGTGTATTCTTCAAAATCTGGGGTTTATTGATTTGGTGCCAAATCACGTGAAACGCTGCGAGGGTGCAAAGGGCCACTACCTGCCCTCCTCTGCTCTAGACATTGCTCTGACCAATCACTCGAAGCTGTGCGAACTTACGAAAAGCACATAAATAGGGTAGATCATTGATTTAGAAATGAACCGAAATGCTCCATTTATAGTTTCTTTGAATTTCTGAGTTTTCATTAAATTGCTTGCAGTCGAATGTAAACATGTTTCTTGTCAAAGCTTTTGTGAATTTAGTCCCATTTGATTGATATTTTCAGAGTAGATAGTTAAGTTTCTCATAAACGCCCTTTTGTTTGATTCTAGTGCCCACCAAAGTCAGCGAAAAAACCCAAAGTTCAATATTCGCCAGCAGCAACAAGCACACACGGCAGCAACATGTACCGCAGCAGCAGCATCAGCTTCAGCAACAATTGCTGGCAACAATTACCAATTGTTGCCTGTTGCTGGTTGGCCACATTTAAATTTATTAAAACTGCATACAGCTTTGCTAACGGACTGCTGCTGAGAGCTCTAGGAATGTAACATGTTGCCGCTGTGGCTGCTGCTGCTGCTGCTGCCGATGCTGCTGCAACGTTCAATGACTCTTTTGTTGGACTGGCGATTATCATCCTGGCGCCATTTTGCATGCTAGAAGCAATTTGATGCCATTTGTCATTTGCTTAATTGTGCCCAAGTTGTTCTTTTGGATTTCCTGCCTCCGCATTACCGTTTCTAATTGTGGTCAAGCACGCAGCGCAGTTGTATTGGCCATTGCATTTAGTTTCAATTAATCAAGTTGTCGCTGCACGCGTCTATTAGCTGTTTATGACAAAGCCTGGAGCCGCTCATTAGCCTCCTCCTTCTCCTTCTTTTCTTTTGGTTATATTTTTATTTAAATTATTCTACCGCTACTGCCTGGCGGTTATTTCTCTTTTTTTTCTATCTGAAGAATCTTCCACCTTTGGGCTAACTTCTTTTCTTTGTTGTTGATTTTTTTGGTCAGTTAGGTAATGTTTCACTTTGGGGTTTATATCTGGTTGATTAACCGTTGCCTGCCACCACACATACAGACGCAGAGACAGACATATATTGCACCATTTCTGCGCCCAGCTGTCACAGGTTCGTTGACTTCCCCTTGTTGTTGTTGCTGGTGTTGAAACAATCAAGTCCCGTCCAGCTTGGCCTGACGTGCCAAGCCAAACTGCATTGCATAATCTTTAGAGCTGCTGTCAGACTCTGCTCGGCTCTTTGGAGCCGCGTAATTACCCACTGACTGCAAATTGATTTTGAAACGCTTAAGACGGCAATTTTTGGTGGCTAGAAGATGAGGATGTGTTGCAGAATGCCACTGGCATTTAGTGGGTCAAATGAGAATCAAAGTGCCAGATGGCTGAAACTAGAATCAGTTGGGAGAGAGATGCCCGGTCCTACATGTTAGTCAAATTGTATTTATCATTGAAAACTTTAAAGACAATTCTTTTGGGCATTATCTCACACTTTCTAGCCTTAGAAACAAAATATGGAAGAGTTACAATAAATAGTTAAGAAATGGCGAATATAAATGTAAGTTTTAAATTTCAAATCGATATCTCAAAAATTCTGAATTCTAAATTTTTATGTTTTCAAAAAAGGCACACAGAGTATATTAAGTTTCTGCAAAAGTATACTAGATATAGATATAGATAGATATACTCAGTCACATGTTGGTTGAACATTTACCAACAGCGCCGATTTCCTTGTACTCAGCCTGCCGGATGATCGTTCCTACTTATGAATGATGCACAGCTGAATATGGATCTTCATCGCATCTTTCATCATCGCCGATGTTCATGAAAACGATCCCCATACCTGATCGACCACAAGCAACCTGCTACAATTCGAGACGATATTTGTTTTATGCTATTCTGAGTCTACCTACAAGTTATTGATCTAAACACTAATCCACAAGAAGGGGCGCCTAAAGTTCACAACGCGTGACAAACGAAAGTCCTCGACGCGAGTCGAGGACTCAAACAACTTGCTCATCGACCTCCAATCAAAGCAACGGCCTCAACGCGAGGTAACCATCGACGGAAATCTGTACTCGGTGCACTTGCTCAGTACTACGTATTCATCAGTTCTATCCTCAACGAAAACAGTTCGTCAACCCAACTACGAAAACAAGTGAGAAAGTCGGTTAACTATAACATACTCTGTACCTGGAGTAGAAGCTGACTGCAATGCTGGTGCTGCGCTCATCTGAGAGTCTCTCTCTATCTTTCTCTCTCTCTCTCTCTCTCACTCTCTCTTTCTATGATTGTGCGGTGTTAGATGTAAGTGGGTGGGAGGGAGTGGAGAGAGGGTGATTTACATTTTTGCTCATAACTTAAGAACCGCTCATCCGATCTTTATCATTTCTTCGGCAAATCGATTCATTTTACGAATGACTAACTATCTCTAGGAGGAACAAATCATCTATCTACAAAACTGCGGGAGATGTGACGTTTTTTCCAAATTGCGGGGGCGGGAGGGGGCGTGGCAAAAATTGAAAATAAACTTGATCTGCCTGCAAGTATAAGAAGCATTTGTCCCATACATGTCAAACCTCTATCTCTTACCATCTCTGAGAGCTGTTTGTTCATACGGAAGGACAGACAGACGGACATGGCTATATCGACTCGGCTGTTGATGCTGATCAAGAAAATATATACTTTATAGGGTCGGAAATGATTCCTTCTCCCTGTTACATACTTTTGCACAAACTTAATAAAAATATCACAGCGAGAATCATACACAAGGTTTCCTTCACATTGGAACTTATGCAAATCCTGTAGATCATTCCTTTAACGCACGGTCAGTTTCTGGCTTGGCTTCCGCATCGCTCTATTCGATCGAACAATAGTTCTTAGCACATAAGTAATATTCAATAAAGTTACATATTAAACAAAGTAACTAGAATGGTCCCAGTAGTGGCATCATCTATTGATCAGTTTTGAAAATCCCTCAACAAGCATTTTTCAAACCAAGTAGTGGCGTTATCGATTAATCAAATGATGACCAAAAGAAAGGTTGTAAATAAATAATTTTCAATTAAAAAAGAAATATATAATAGAGTAAGATTTGACTGAAGGATTTCAAATAATGAGGCATCAAATCCAACTGAATACGTCGAACCTATGTATACCGGAATGAAATGGATTTGTTTCTCTGACCGCAGTTGCTCTTTAAGATCCACTATGGTAAATAAGCTGTTGTGTGTATAATTGTTACGATTACTCCGAGTCGTGATATCTGTCCATGAGCATCTTATACGATGAATTGCTCCCTCATAATCCAGGACATAAATAATTGGAATTCAATGTTAATATTTCTTAAAAAGGGCTTGTTAGGCAGCAATTAAATTGAGGAATCATTACAAAAATAAATAATAATAATTTTTACCGCTAATTTAGAAATATTAAGGGTATTCTCGACACTCTTGGTGCATACAAAAAAAACTACAAAAATGTTATATTTGTAAACCAGGGTATTTTGGTTTTCGGGTTCCTATACAGACCCTCAACCACTTATAAAAGAGTGATTTTTTAGCTATTATCTTTTTGGCAACACAGGTTTAAACAGCTCACGCACGTGTTTTCGTGTTTTCTTTTACTGTCAAACATCTTCAGTTTGGTCTGTAATTTAACCATCAATCGTCCTAAAAACGAACAATGCTTGCAAATTATTGAATTTTATTATCAAATATCATCGCGCTCTTCTGCCATTTTACGGTCAGTTTAATCGACCCACTGAATCGGCTATTCGGGCTATTGTGACTAAATTTCGCACCAAATTTACATTGTTGGACTTTAAACCACCAACACGCTTACATAGAGTGCGAACTGAAGAAAATATCGCAGCTGTATCGGCCAGTGATGACCATCAATTATCAATTCGTCGCCGTTCGTAGCAATTGGACCTCTGTAAAGACCTACCGCAACATAGCATTTTTGGTGAATGGGCTCTTGGAAAGTTGGCCGAAGATCCACTTTTTTACCGAAAAATTGTGTTGTGGGTACGTAAATAAGCAGAATTGTCGATTTTGAAGTGAATATCAGCCAGAAGCATTGCAAGAGCTACCAATGCATCCAGAAGAAGTCACAGTTTGGTGCAGTTTATGGGCTGTTGGCATCATTGGACCGCATTTCTTCAAAGATGATGCGAATCGTAATGTAACTGAGAATGGTGAGCACTACCGTGAGATGATATCCAACTTCTTTTTGCCCAAAATGCAAGAGCTTGACTTGCATGACATGTGGTTTCAACAAGACTGTGCCCCACGCTACAATAGACTTATTGAGAGGCGAGTTTACCGCATTTTATTTCACGTTCGGGACCGGTAAATTGGCCGCATAGATCGTGCGATTGAACGCCCTTAGACTATTGTTTGTGGGGCTATGTTAAAGCTCATGTCTAAACAGACAAGCCCGCTTCAATTGACGCATTGGAAGACAACATTGAAGCATTTATTCGTGAGATACCGGCCGAAATGTTGGAAAGAGTATGCCAAAATTGGACTAAGCGGATGGACCATTTGAGGTGCAGTCACGGTCAACATTTGCATGAAATAATCTTCAAACATTAAATTATATGGACCGTACTATTGATTCAAATAAAGATTTCATGCATTATTCTGAATTTTATGTGTTTATTTTTTGAAAAACTTTCCTGAAGCTCCCAAAAAATCACCCTTTTTAAGATTCACAATTTACAATGGGTCTATACCGTCGATACGGGCTTTTCTTTCTTTCTGACTGTCTCTTCCATTCTATTTCGTAGATTTCATATATAGAGCGAAACCATCCTTCGATTACCATACCTTAACACTAAAATATCGATACATTTATAGACATTGACGGTCATTTTCAAATAATTTGAAAGACCTCTTTTTATACACTTGGAGAGGGTATATTGAAATTGTTCGGATGTTTGCAATACTTGCTTAAGGGCTTAAAATCGAACGTAAAAGTCGTTGACCAAAACGAAATTTTTGGCTATCACAAAGTGCGTAATTTCTCGTTTTTTTTTTACAATGCTTCCTCTGTCAAAAAAGAAAAAGAAGCCTCCAAAGATTCTTAGGGAGAGTCGGAATTAACTTATATATCTTTTGCTCTGAGGTATCGAAGATATGATTAACTACACTATAAACCTACTCTACTGTAAAAGATTGACTGTTCGTTTCTAAAAGTTCAATTTAAATTTAATTTAAAAGTAAAACAAAAAAAAACATCTGTTTTCTTGTTTGTGCTAAAGCAAAGGAATCAATTTTGTGCATGGCGACCGTGACAGGACCCGGACCTGCAATCTTCGGAAATCCTTTGAAGTAACATACATTTCACAATTCTTTTGCAACAAAAAAAGCATGGTCAAGAATTGCGAAAGCAACAGATTAGAAACAATTCTTAAAGCAGATAATTTCAGGAATCTAAATGATGCTGAAGGAAATGTTGACCCTGTTCAGGCAGGTCACAGGTCACCTTGTCCACAGGTTCACGCGTTCACGGTCGCCATGAAAAAGATTGACTTCCGTTTAACCCAACCAAAAAATAAATGTGTTTCTTTTACTTTAAAATTAAATTTAAATTGAACTGAACCAAAAAGGTAGGCTCAAAAGAGTTAATAGAGTAATAAGCCTTGTTAACTTGGCTGAGGTTCATTACCAATTGGTCCAAAAATCACCATAGGCTACCATTTAGCGATCAACTGAACAAGTGAACAAAAAGCAATATCTTCTAAACAGAACAAGTGAAAAAGTACAAGTCAAGTACATTTTCCCAAGAAAATTGTGATAGCACTGTAAGCATTATCTGTCCAGGATTAACTGTATCTCTCTCACCTTCTAAGCAGCTCAATCTAATAACAGTAATAAGTCAAATTAATTTTGCACCATTTGAAATCATTATGTGATAAAGACGAGATAACCACCAGCAAGGCTACACTGAATCACCGATAGAGAGGGAGAGGGAGAGAAAAAGAAAGAGAGAGCCTATCAAGATCACTATTAAAATAAAAATGAAGACAAAACTTTTGGTATTCACCAAAGAGAAGCAAAAAAAAAAGGCAATCTCTGGCCATAGAAAAATTACCGCCAAAGACCAAAAGATCAAACCAGAGGGAAATAAACAACAACAACAACAACAGCAAGAAAAAAGAAGAAGAGGCAGAAGAAGAGGAAGATTGCCATTGGCACTTGAGCAGCAGCAACTTCGTGCGGCGTCTTCTCCTAGATGCAACTCAGGTCTCCCTTTCAGGGCAAAAAGCAGTTTCATTTGCTAGTAAAGTTCAAGAGTTGCTGCTGTGCCTTGGGTTGGTTGCTGTTGCTGTGCCTGTTGCTGGTTGTACTTAGAGCGAAGAGATGATCATCATTGGGGCTGCATATTTTTTATGGCCAGGCCAAAAAGAATGCAGACGCCGTCGTCGTCGTCGTCGTCGCTTGCATATGCATAAAAGATAAGCCAAGACAGAAGAAAGTTGCCCCAATGCGCTGCAGTTGCTGTTGCTGTTGTTGCTGCCACGCAACATTTGGCTCACCCACTCACAACGGCAGCAACCAGCCACAACCAGCTAAGGCTGCAACTCTTCCTGCTATGCCATAATGATTATAAACGCCTTATGTGTGTCAAGTTGCATTTTTTTATGTCTATTTCCTATGCTAATGAAGCGCCTTTAGCATTGTCAACCAGGGGACGGGATGGGAGGGGACGGGAGGGGAGGCAATCTTCAACTAAAAAGGGCCACATTTCCAGCCTTTTTCTCACAAATTATAGACACATTTGCCGCTGGCAAATTTTGTGCATCGGCAGCAGCCGCCACAACGACCAAACGAGAACAAACATTTCCCGCATCTATCAGGTGCATTGATCTATGGCTATTTTTTTAATTAACGCTCAGTTTCTTTTATTGCGCGCAGCAGCAACAACATCAGCCGAAGCGGCAGCTACGTGAAAAATGGTAAGCGGAAAGCCGCACTCACATCTCCTACTGGGCGCTTGAATTTTTATTTGTATTTGTATTTGGATTTGGATTTGTTATAGTTTCTGCCGCGGTTCCCATGAACCACAAGGCAATTTTGATAGCAAAACAACAGCGACTCGTGCAGAGAGTGAGAAAATGTGCATCTAAGTACACCTCAATGTATTTGGTTCAAGAATTTGATTAGGAATAGAGCAAAATAGCTTATAACAATTCAATGAATTGTGGCGATAAGAATTGAGAATATAGCACTATTTTGGAGATTTTTATCTAAGCTAAGCAAGCTCGCAGCTTATGACGTCTTTCCTTTCTATGTTGCGATTGTGGGGGGAGCCGATTTGATCTGAGTGAAGCTCCAGTATTGTTGAACTGATCGTTAACTAACTTGGTGGATCGTTCAATAAGGCTATAGTAGATAAAGACTGACAGTGCATCACTGTAGTGACACTTCTCCCTCTAAAAAAGATTTTACCATACTTAATGCTCTGAAGTCAATCATTGTTCTAAATTTAAGTAATCAAGTTGTAAAATTAAGAAGGTACTCCTCATGTGCAAATTTTTTTTTTCGATTTTTTTTTTTTTGCATTTCTTTAGAGCTTGGATATTTGAGAATATCGGCCCAAAAGGATTTTTTGAAATTCGATATACTTTAGAAAATATAGATTTTTTAGTGGAATGTTTTCACTAAAACGAGAAATTTTTGAGTAAATAAATTTCCAGTATATAAAACTGTGATCGGATGGTTCTTAAATTCGAATGGTATGATATTGTCGCCCAGATCGATATCGATTATTAATCGACTTTTAATCGATAATTATCAAAGGCTATCCTACGCAATGCTACTACCGACTAAACCGCTCAGAGCTGCGGACGCATCTAAAGAAGGCAGAATGGTACGCAGAAAATGAGGAAGGTCCGCTGTATGCAGCTGGCATCTCCGACTGATATCTGTAAGTATATAATATTTGTAAAATTTTTGGTTACTTTCAAAGCAATTTTTTCGGACTGCCAAGCCACTTTTCTCCAGTTCAATTAAACCGATTTTGATAAAATTATATGGAATCGACGCAGAGTTGTCACCATTCCAGATCTGAATTTGTTCATTTTTCCCCAAAAACGAACTTCAAACTTTAAACGCGATTATCTCGAAACCAAGTTTTTCAAACTGGCGGCCATAATATCTCCAGTTACAGTTGATGATTTAAACTGAAATCGACGCAGAATTGTCACTATTCTGGTCTGAACCTCAATTATAATTTTAAAAAAATGTTTACTATTTTTTAAACACTAAACTACAAAAAAAAGGCAAAAATCGATTTTTCATTTTTTAAAGGCCGCCATTTTGACAAAAAAAATCGCAAAATTTTGTTCGAGGTTCAAAACAGAATTACATCTATTCTGATTATAACTTCGCTTTTACTTTTCATTTCTCACATCCTGAAGACCAGGAATCAAGGCCGCCTGCACCATAGTTTTTTTGTTGGACACTCACTTTGACGGCCGATAACTTTTGGAACAGCCCTCGCATCGAAGCAGTAAATATTTAGTTTTTTACTTTTATTTGTTTGTAACAAAATAAAAAAAAAACAGAATTGGAAAATAACTTTGAGTTGTCAAATAAGATAAGATCCAAAAAACAGCCTCGACATGAGAAATACCCCCTTAAAGAGAAATATTGAATCGCAATTGCACTTGGCAAAGTTATCGGAATGACCTTCAAAGCCTTCTGTGATTGTTGTTTCATACCAACTCTTAGGGCCGTTTTCTCAGGTTGCTGTTTTTGCAAATCTAGGTGGATTTGCTACATTTCGTTTGCTCATGTTCAAGGCTGACCATCTAGATAGATTTCGTAGCAATGTACTTCATCCTCATTGATTTGAAAACAATGTACATGACAATGCATATTATGTATTTTTATGAGTGCGCGCATATGGTCACACTTAAAAATATTTGATATCAAAAATCCACTGCTGCTAAAAACAGTTAAAATAATAATTTAACTGTATTTAAAACTTTAACTATGGTTTCCTACGCAATTAATTTGATCAAGTAAGGCTGAAATGTTCCTTTATTCGGCCTATATAGCCAAAATTATACAAAAATTTATCCAAACTGATATCAAAATTTTTCCAAATTATTTGCCTGTGTCAACTTAGCTATAGTCCTATTACTTAATCTCAAATCACAGTAAAAAGTGTTTCCGAAAAAAAATTGCTCTCTTTTTCAAAATTGGCGCGCAATAGACATATTAACAAACTAGCGAGTGCAGAAGGGCTCACAACTTACTTTTAGTGCCCTAACAGGCCTGCCAGTGGGACCGTAGCGCAAATGCCCAAAATTGAAATCAAACTACATGAGAGAGCCAATTGCACAAAAACCACCTACTTGCAAAACAGGAACATGAGAAAACGGCCCTTAATCGAGTCAAAATCACCAAATCAGGTGAATAAGCAGGCATGGCTGTCACCAACAATGCGTAACGAATTCATCTTGCGTTTTTATCTAATGTGGCTTGAAATCGAAGATTTGTTGAGTCGTAACATTTGGTCCTTTGAGCCGGATCACGATCTGTAGTATGTATCTACGAGCGTTACCGAAATCGTGAAAATGCCCATTTATAATAGTGAAAGTATGTTTTAAGTTAAAACATTGCACTACGAAGCCAAATGCTTTACGAACGCGGGACATACGTGCTCACAACAACAAATGCATAGCTCAGACAGAAAGTGAAGAGAGCACCCATATGAGTTTGTTGTTGCTTTATGTAGGGTTTTGGCGCGTTTATTTGTTTGCGACAAACAACAACGAATTCATGGCTTGCAGAATGGGCTTGGGCACCCCTATTGTACTGTATCACGACTGAAATCGACCACACCACAACAAAATTCTATTAATCATGGCAATCTCATGTCAGCTATATGTCATCTATATTTGACTTCAATCGTCTGGCAAAAAATTATCTAAATATCTTGTGTCAAAAGTTGTATAAAAGACGCAAAATGCGGCAGAAACGCGTAGGAGGATAATAAAAAATAAAACGAGCAGGCCAAGCTAACTTCGTCTGTGCCCAAGTTTTTATGACCTTGCAAATGTTTTAATACAGGATGGTCCATCTAGTGTTTGGAATTTGAACTATTCATAATTTGACTTTAAAAACGTCAAATGTCAATCGGAAAGCTACTAATTTTTTTAAAAAACTTTGATATTTATGAAATGGGTCGCTATTCGCTTGAAGAAAGTTGAGAAATATTTAAAACATATAACAAACTGTGCGAAATTTGAAAAAAAAAAACATTTAACAAAAAAACTTAATTTGTGGATCAATTCATGAAGCGAGTTCGTGAACTGTACGTACGCACTTGTCCGGTGCGCTTGACCGAATCATTGACATGAACCAAATATTAGCTTCGGGAATGCTGAGACCTACTATTTTTCATTTTGCCATTTTGAGGACTGACGCAATGGTCACACTTAACAAAAATGTGGCAATGTTAAGCCGGAAATAAAGTCATACACATCTATAGCTGACGAAGATGGGCGCTTAAGTTAATTTAGTTATTATTTAAAGCTATTTTCAAAGTGCTCCGAAAGCTTAGAGCTCTCGCAATATTCTGCCGCTGCAGCACAACAACCGGCTTAGATTTATGTCAACAAGTCGAAGACTACTTCTCTGCTTAAAAAACGAAATTCAGGGCATTTCGAACAAATCATTCAAATCCATTTCTAATAAATATGGTCTATGCAAATGAAGAACTAAGTGGACAAAACAAAAAACACCATTGATAACTGAGGCTTAAAAACTGTAACAAAAGTTATAAATAAATACAAATAGCTTTTTCTCTATTAGCATTTCAGGGCAGGTGCCACAATAGATATCCAAGAAATATGCAACAATTAAGAGGACGGGGCGACAAATTATAAATAATACACAAGCATTTAACTAAATTGAGAGCGAGCGAAAGAGCGGAAGAATCTGCTTTGGTAAGGTGTTAAAGCGAATGTTCAGCCGAGTCCACCAAAATCGATGACAGGCTAAACGAGCCAAAATGACATTGAAGCGAAAGCCAAGCCAAGAACCAGGCCGAATAGTTGAGAATCTTGTGTGGAATGACTAATTGAATAGTGCAAGGCGGGCTTAGCAACATGTTGCGGCAACATTATCTCTCTCTCTTGAGAGAGAGAACAAGATCTGGTTGCAACATGTTCGTCTTCAAACCGGTCTGGCCATGAACTTGGGTGAAAGAAGTTGGTAAGAGAAAAGTCTTAAGCTTTGGGAAAATTTTTAAAAGACGCTGCAACTCGTTGGCCTGGAACATTTGTACTTTGATATTAGAAGCCTAAGCAACGCTTGAAAGAGAGAGACGCGAAAAATACAACAAAAAAACAGAATTTGTGTGTTTGTGACAATTACAGTTAGTTGACCAAGAAATTCGACGCGTAACGCGCGGTTAAAAAAATTTCAAAAAAACCCGAAAATCGCTCACGATGGTTCCGAGTGCAGCCTGGAGCTGTTCTTTGGCTCTGTTAATGACCCTCTGCTGTTCCTGCCTAGCCGAATATCCGGGTGTTATAGAGCTAGTGGGTTATAGCAATCGCAAGGCTCGTACTCATTTCATTGATCCAAATCCTAGTCCCAATCCTACCCTAACACCGCCAGCGGCCAAGACCCGGGCGGACATTGAGACGGTGAAACGGAATATGAAAAAATATGACAGACTCTTAGAGTTGGATACCAAAAATTTACCCGAACAGCAAAAGGATATGCTGGCCAGAATAGTAGAGCGTGTGGCACGTTTAAAGGAATCATTGGATATAGAGGAGCAGCATTTGATCCAACAGGAGCAGGAGGTCACATCGGCTAAAAGTAAAACCACTTTAGGGTTGGAGCAGGCCACAGAAACTGTGGGCTCTTTGGAGCAGAGTACACAACAGCCCACGGGTTCAACGGAAGCGGAAACTGATCCCACTTTGTTATTGGATGAAACCACTTTGTTGGAATTACAAAACTCCATGAATGAACAGGCTGCCCTGCAGGCGGCGGTGACCCTGCAAACCACTTTAATGAAGGATACGGTGGCACCCACCACCACCGATTTAAGCTCCACGGATTCAGATCCCATCAATACCACTGAACCCTTATTAGAGGAAAATGAAGACGAAGACGAAGATTCCTCCACCACCACCAGTGAGGATTTGCTAACCAATGCCACCGATGCGGATGATCAATTTGTGGCCGCTCGTTCCAACAATAACATAGCTGCCATTACAGCAGCAGATGCCGATCCTAGTAGCACCACCACCACCGCCAGTTCCACCAATCAGCAACGCACCTTAACCACCATGGGCAAACTCAAACATCGCGCCACCAAGCGACCCTTTGGACACAAGGTCACCGCCTCCGGGGCCTTAAAACGTGGTGGACAACCACGTCCCAGCAGTGTAAGTGCTGCCGCGGCCAATGCTGCCGCCGCCTCCAAACCCAGCACCTCATCCGTCACCACCCAAAAGCAAAAGTTAACCAGCAAATTGCCCACAAAACAACAACAGAAAGTCACACCTCCTGCCGGAGGAGCTGGCACGGGTTCATTAAGTAGCTCCGCTTATACAAGTCCTTCGCCTGCCTTGCCCATTGAGCAGCTTTACACGCGTACACCACAGGGAGGAGCAGCGGCAGCAGCAGCGGCAGCTTCAGCAGCAGCAGCAGCCACCACCTACAGCAGTCAATCACAGGATACCATATATGATGGTCATGTGAATGCCTCAGCCTTAATTGATAGCCTCAATACAAATGCTCGGGAGGAGTATTATCAACAGAAATTGGCAGCAGCTGGCAATAAGGATAATAAGGTAAGATTTTGAGGGAAATAGTCGATTAAGGTCCAAACCCAGAGTCTCTCTTTGGACTTGAAAAGTATTTGTTCAGGGTCTTAGAAAGCTTGAGAAAATTTAGATTCTAAAACAAGAAGAAAGTCCTTGAAGAATTAATATATAGATCCGTCGAAGCTTCCAAACCCTTCATCCCTTGCACAAAAAAAAAATAAGTAAAATATTTGAAATTTTGAAAGATGATTGCTGGAAAATTCTTAATTCAAGAACAAAGTTCTTCATTCAAGAGTAAAAATTTAAACCCAACATTGTTGATTTAAGAGCTTCAGAACCAAAAATAAAATTTGTTAGAAATTTTTAACAAATTTTCCATATTGATATTTTTGAGATTACCTGACAAAAAAGGGCTATAACTTCCTCAATTTTCAAGCTACCGCAAAATGTTCATAAAAGATGCGGCTTTTTTTGCAGGATGGGTCTTTTTTGCTAGACTAAGTTTTAAAAAAAAATCCCTTTTTTTCATTAAAGGTAAAAACAAAAAAATTTTTTCAAAATTTTTTTTAAAAGGGCTTTTTAAAGCCCCGTACGCAGAACGACAGAAAATTCCTTTCGTCACAATATTTCATATAATTAGAAACACCTTGGCTTTGCTTTAATGCTCATGTGCTGTTAGAAAGTGTTTCTAATTATGTAAAATACTGTGACGAAAGAAATGTTCTGCGTACGAGGCTTAATCCTAAACATTTGAAAGTCTAATTCAAAGCTTTTTCTTGAACTGTTTTTGAGTTATTTAAAATTTAAAAAATTCACAATATTACACTTTTAACCATAGAAATTTCCCAAAAAAAACCTCAAATTTTGGGGTTAAGCTTCTGTCAAAATAAGTTCCCTTTGGGTCAATTATCATTCAATTCGTAGACATCATGCCGGAAAATTACTTTTTTTGTATGGAATGCGTCGCACCGAAACCATACTTAAGAGCTCTCTGTGAGAGCGTGTCCACTGCTATTCTCTCAAAGTTTGATTTCCCTTGCTTCCCTTGCCCATAAGAACCAAATGGATAACGAGCTTAGCTCAATTCCCGGAGAAAAATTCTTAAAAATTCAAAAACGAATACATTTTTTTTTCAAGAGCGTTCGTACTCAAACTAATTGTTCTAGTTTTTTCTGAATGTAAGGACATTTTACAGTCCTACAGACAATACAACTTATGATGCAATCCTATTTTTTGTTCTAAGTCAGTGGTGCCCAAACACACACTTCAAGCTTTGCGATTGTAAGTAAACGTCATTATGTCAAATATAGGCTAAAAACAAACACACAAATGTGTGTACGTGCAATTTACAGAGCACACGTATTCTCTTTCTCTCTATGCGTGTGTCGGCTGCGACGCTGGCAGAATTATGACTTCCTATCACACGGGATAGGGAAAATGACATTTGGGCACCACTGTTCTAAATCCAATTTATTTCCTCCATCACTTTTTCTCAATAACACTGCAGCAACTGATGACTTGGGCATAGGCAGCTTATTTTGCAGAATTCTTTCAATCTACTTTAGTAGATAAATCCATAAATAAATCGATAATTCAAGAGTCGGACGTCTAAGTATGTCTTTCCACAGTAAAATGTTCGTTTGCTTCTGTCCCTAAAATGATTCCCAGTTGTGCCTAGCTCCCTTTTTACAGCTTCTAACTCAACTTTTTCATTTAGTTTATGTGGGGCCAATTTGTGTTTCAATTGTTGAGTTACCTTGTGTGGTTAGTTTTCTACCGTAGTAGTTCATGAGAATAAAAACACAATTCGATTTCCATTTTTCTCCTACGCATTTCGATGTTTGTAACCTCTTCTTTAGTAAGACTGCATGAAACTATCACAAGAATGCCCACCTCAGATTTTAAATGATCAAACCTTGAAACGGAATGTATAAAACTAATCTCACCATCTAGCTCAGGGACTCGTTGGTGTTCCCCAAAAGGTAGAATAGAATTTGTATACAGGAAGAGGAATTTGTAGGGTCAGAAAATAGTTAATTAAGCTACTTAACAAAACAAAATAAGTTTAGCTTTTGAAATTTTAAGACAACAGCGTTAAGTAATAACTTATTACTAATAAGTGTGTAAGTACCAGGGTTCGTAACCAACCTCGGCTTGCGTTCGACTCGTGTCGGTGTGATTAACGAAATGCGGTCCCTGCGGGCCAGGAGTGGCCTTCGCTGATTAAAAGACTCATCACAATCGGTAAAATGGTTTGAAACATTCTTAATGCACTTTTCTCAATCTTCACTATTAGTCATCCATGGTATTTTATCGCGGTTCAGTATAAGCAAATTCAAATTTCTGCAGTCTTCTCATTTTAAGTTTTGAATCACTGTTTCTTAAGTATTTACCGCTACTATGGAGATTCTCAAGCTAGATTCTTAAGGACCTACAATTTAATGATTGCCATACGATATTTCCATCCCCTGGTAGAATGGATGTATAGCTAATTAATATTTAGATATGTCTTAAAGGTACGAACATACTACCCAAGCAATGGCGAAAGATATGATGAAATTTCAAACTGTGGGAAAGGCCAATAACTGAAAGTCCTTTTTCTTAGTCAAAATGTAAAGCCCGGAAGCTAAAAGACTGAAAGGAGTTCAGCTATTCAAGCCAAATATTTATTTAATAGAAATTTGAAAGAGAAGTTTAATTTGTAGTTTCAGTGCTCAAAATGTTATTGCTTTCGTGTGTCGAATTGTAAAATGTTCAAAATGTAAATTAACATGATTTTTATTATGTTAATAGTGCATGTGTTTAAAACACGTTTGATTTGGAACTGTTCAAAATGCCAAGTGTTATTTATCAGTGTTCGTTATTTTGACTTAAGTTGTACAAAACACTGTTTAAAACATGTTGAAACACACATGTTATTTATAAATAAGAAACATTTTTAATTTTTTTAAACAATGTATTTTATGTATTTAAAAATTTTTATTTATAATGGGCAAAGAAAATTTGGTAATGAAATACGTTTAGGTTTAAATCGAAGAGCAAGTTAGTTAATTTTAATACAAAAATGGCCTAGTAAAATTTAATATGATTTATTAGTTTTTACTATCTGTTCGCTTTTGCGATTTGGATAAAATTGTTCAAAAACAACTTGGCTTTGCTATGACACGCATATACTGTACTATGACAAAAGGAATTTTCCTCTTATTCAGCGGTGGATTTGAATATCAGGGCAGGGACGGGTAATGTAAGCTAGATTGTGTTCCTTTGAAATGCATCAAATATTGCTCAGAATCGGATTTGCTTTTACATTTTACTGCATGTTTGATTCACTCTAGTCTTTCTGCTATATAAATTTTTATTCGGAGTCGACCATGGACCAAAGCGATAACAAAAATTCAAATTCCCAATATCGAAAGGCAAAGGCTTTTACTTAAATAACAAAAAGATTGAACTATTAGGATCGATAGAAAATATAACAAAAATTTATACATGATATGATAGATCTTCATTATGTGAGATAATACAGATGAAGAACTCAACGGACAATATTAATGTGGTCATGATTAAAGCTATATTCTGATATATAGTTTAAATAACTATCGATTACCGATAAAAGTAAAAACTTATTTTCTTAAGACTAAAAATTTTGCATGGTTTAAGTGACCAAGTAGGATCATTTCTAAGTCCTTACTTATGCATTACGCATTAAGCGTAATACTCGTATTAAAAATACAGCGGGCTACTTTGCTTTTGAGTTTAAACTGTGAGAAAATGTCACCTAAACATAAAAGTCTCAACTCAACTCTCAAAAATGTAAATTACCTCGTTGAACTCCAACTGACATTTTACTTTTTCTCATGGAATCCCCCAAAAAACCTCAAGCACATAGACTTGGACATCATTCGCTTAATTAGCCATGACCACCGAAAAATTTATGCCTATATCAAGTAAAGACCTCAAAGACCTAGGGGAAAGGTCTGGTCTGCTCCGTCCAGTACAATTTTCCCAAGACAATGGACACAAAAAAAAAAAACCAAAACCGTTTCGGCTCGAAACGGTACAACCTCACACAAAACCCCCGTTGAATGTCAAATGCAGAAATTATTGGAACAACTTGACTCTTAAACTGTAACAACAAAAGGCAAACAAGCGATGACAACGACAAGAGGAAGGAGAAAAAAGTTTCAAGTCGCTTGCCTGGTCACTTGTTATAAATGGAGCGCCTCCAGGCATTTGGCTTTCCATTGCAAATCGATTGTCATAAGTCGAAACGTTTGGAAAACTTTCAATGCAATTTTGGACAGAGGGAACCTTATTAAATTTTGAGCCAAGATGAAGACCTGACGGTGTGTGTCTCTCTCCCATCATCATCAGCAGCAGCCGCGGCAGCAGCCCACTCGATGCTGGCGAAATACTTGGCAATTTGTTGCCACTACTGACCTATAAATTTTGATGTGCACCTAACTATGATGATTGGAGGCAGCAGCCAGCAGCCGGAGCAGCCAACTCGAATCGATCCAACGACATAATTTATGGCCACAGCATCAGCGACTCCGACTCCGACTCCGACTAGTCGATCGACTCGACACACATACTTAGCTTCTTTTGCTTCTTTTGCCAATTGGCTATCCCATATCATCGACAGGTTGTGTGTGACACACAAACACATAATCCCAGACTGACTTACCTGCAAATAGAGAATTAAACAAAATGGAAAATGTTAAAGTTAAGTCACAACTCGAGATTGTTCTATTGTGCTTAATTAAAATTGCAGTCACATATCCGCACCTAAATAGGCGCTACGGGATGGGGATGGGAGAGACTAATGAAGTCTTTAATTGTTTGTTTGTTGATCGAATGGAACCGATCGGCTGTTTGATGCCGTTTTTAGCTTTAAATAGCCGTAAAGCAAGAGCACAGAAATTGCAAGAATTTTGATTACAAGAAAAAAAGGGAGTTGGATTTAAGTATGCATATGAATGTGAGGATTATTTTTGTAGATGTAAAAGTCAAAGAAGAAGTTAAAGTAAGCGGTAGACCTTTCTCTACAACTCTCATAAAGGAAGTCTTTGTAGCAAACCCATTTTAAGATAAGAATTTTTTACTAATTGTGGCGAAGTTATTTGCCAAAGCTTTATTTACATTTGGTCCTTCGAGCCGGATACACTTAACCTTTGAAAAGAGAAGAGCAATCAAAGCAGAGTAGTCCGAGGACAAGTTGAATGTTTTAGGAGCAAGAATTTGATGTGAAAACTTAAGAATAGAATTATATTTTAGTAATTTTCTTTCTTTAATTTAGTCAAATTTCAACATTTGGTCCTTCGAGCCGGATACACTCAACCTTAAAAAGAGAAGACCATTCAAAGCAGAGAAGACTTTGGCCTAGTTAAATGCCTTAGAAGCAAAGAATTTGATTTTACTATTTAAGAATAGAATCATAATTCAGTGCTTGCTCTTTAATTTAGTCATTTCTTTACTTTTGGTCCTTCGAGCCGGATATCATAATACTCTAAAATCTTAGGAAATTGTTTTTTCAAACTAAAAATTCAATGATTTCTAGTAAATATTATATTTTACCACATAATTGCTCAAATTAGAGCAAAATTCAAAGCAAAGTAGACCAAAAAAGCTTTTAACGCTCTGTGGGCGTCATAAATGCAGTGGGAGTTATGATTTAATATAAATATTCAGAAATATAATTATTTTTCATTGCTTGCTCTTTAATTTAGTAATTTTTTAACATTTGGTCCTTCGAGCCGCATGGACTAAACCTTTAAAAACTTAGGAAATTGTTCTGTGAACTTCATAAATTTAAGTACCGCAACTAATTACCAACTTTTGTCGCTTTTTTGTTCAAATTAAAAGAGTAATCACAGCAAAGATGACTTAAAAGACTTAGAAAACGCGGCTTCCTCTGTTGTGAGGGCAAGTTAAAAGCCGTAGAAGTTATGATTTCAAGTTAATATTTAAGAATAGAATCATATTTTAATGCTTGCTCTTTAATGTAGTCATTTCTTTACATTTGGTCTTTGGAGTCGGGTGGACTAAACTTTTAAAAACTTAGGAAATTGTTTTGTGAAATTAAAAACCTCATAAAAATCGACAGGAGTTCACTCCAGGGCTGAAACCGGTGAATCATATTGAGTTCAGAAGGTCGCTGAACCTAGCTTTGGGATTAAACCGGGGTTCACGAATAAATTTGACGTAAATGAAAACCAACTTAAGTTTAAAGGCTTAATAATATATAGCTTAGATCGTCGAACGTTTTAGCAGTTTTCAGGTCAATAAGTCATGAAGCAATGAGTATTAGAGATAAAGTTTACGCTCCTCAATTTGGAGCGGTGTTAAGCGATTGAGATTTCTCCATAGGAACATTCCGCATAGGAAATCACAGTGGTTAAAGCGAGACGGGCATACTCCCAAATGGACTCAGAGAGAGCGTTAGAGAGAGCAAAATGTTGACTAATTTCTAACAGAAGCTAGAGAGTCGAATGTGCAACCTTTCAGTCTGTATATTCTAAATTTATGTTTATTCATAACTTTTAAAACAAGACCCACACACCCCATCATTACATCATACAGTGCATGAGTGTGGCAGTGCATGTGTAAGCAATACGCGTTGTTCAAAAAGACCAAATTGATTATTAAAGCCTCACGTAATATCAATTTTGAATTAAAGTGTAAGCATGCTAAAGAAAATGACCAAATGTTTGCCGCGTTGGCTGAACGTGAACAATTATGACAATCGTGTGGTTAATTTAAAACCATGTTCAAAACGATTGGGGTGCAATTTTGAAACTTGAGTGGTATAACCATATTTTAGTGCTCAGGAAACAATTCAAACGGAGTCAGTGGTTCACTCTTAGGAACCAATAAATGTTAGAATGAAATATTGATTGGCACGCGTGCAAGTGAAACATTGTTCAGTTAAGTATAAAGGTTAGTAATTTTAATAAACAGCGAAAAGAAAAAAATTCAAAATAGAATCATTACATTACAGAGAAAACGGCAAACATATATAAAACCTTAGTCTCCCAAAGTCTCAAGGTCATCTTGAGCCAACTGTTGGCCCTTATCTTAACCCTTTGCTCCAAATGGGTAAACAAAAACGAATGGGCAAATGTTAAATGTTACATCTCCAGGCCATTAATTACAATTCAATGGGGGAAACATTAACCATCTTAATGACCTTTCCAAAGGGTCTATAAAATCTAAACTTTAAGAGCTACCCGCGAGCCAGAAGATGATGGTCAGCTGACCATCATTCTGAAACATGTTCAGCGAAGCATTCGGGTCTGAGTCTCTCCCTCTCTGTCTCACTTGATTGTTGGCTGTCCGGTTACCGCTACAAATATCATAAATTAACGATTAAGCACAGATTTGTGGTACGGTTTATTTTTTTGTAAAGAGGGAGAGAGGAGAAGACGAAACTGTGACCGCTTAGCAATTAACACATTGTTAAAAAACAAACTTTAAGCCCAGATGAAAGCATAATTGTTACATTGCTAAACAAAGAAATTTTGAGAATTTGTGAATTTGCTAATTTGCATGAAAAGAAATAATAGTATGGAACAACTTTCGCTTTGCACGCTTTCTTTGGTAGAACTTCTTCTCGAAATTGATACCCGATGGAGGTTAAATAACCGTTAGATTTTTATGTGAAACTTTTGAGCTTGCAATTTGTGCGCTGATGCAACCAAACTTCATTCCTATCTAATTAGTGGGCACATGGACTTGGAACCTCCGGCTAAATTAATTATACCCTAGCCCAGGCCAGAGAGAAAGAAAAGAAGTTTCACTGCCTCGTGCCATGCCCAACACACAATGACAACAACAATTTCATAAGCCATAGAGCATATAATCATAGGTTTACTACAACAACAAAAACAAGACGGAAAAAAGTGAATTGCAGTTAAGGTAATTTTCTGGAAATCATGAAAAGTAAAAGAAATGCCAAAAGCAGTCGGCGTCGGTGGCAAATCAAAGGGCAAACTTTTGACTTGAAAAGTGTGATTTTTTTGTTTTTTGACAGACATTGACAGCTGCCTCCGATTTGGTCTAAAGGCGTGACTTGGTCAGCCATTCGAACTTGGAGGTTGATTGACAGGGGAACAAAAAATGCACTCATAATGACCTGTCTATCTGTGTGTGGGCCAAGTGATCATGTGCTGAAGTTGAAGGCTCTCAAAAGAGTCGCTTTTTTTCCGAAAAGTAATCAAGCAGGGGGAAAACTGAACATAAGCAGTTTTTATGTGAGTAACTTGGAAGCTTAGTTGTTCCTTAGACATTAATTCCTTACTTGATTGAAGCTTAGCAAAGAGAAGAGAAAGAATTAATAAGCAACTGAACCAAAAGGAACAAAGGTTCACCGGGAATCAAAAAGGAACCGGAACCGTATACAGATAGAACTGAAACCGGTATTTTAAATTTTTCAAATATAGCCTTAGGAACAACTTGGTACAGGGTATTTTGCAGTCAGGGCACTCTACTGCAACACTCATACTTGGTTTTTTTTTAATTTGTAATCGCTACGAAGCAACGAAAGTATGTCTATATTTGGCTTTCTTTCACTTAAGTTCTATTTTCGCATGTTTGCTTTTTGCTATTTCTTTTTAGAATTGTATGCAAATAGAAATGGCTCAGTAGTAAACACGTCTACACATGTCCAGCGGTTAATCTTTGTTAAAGTTCTATTCGATTTTATGAAAAATTGAATGTACTTTCCTTTTTATGGGGCGATCATGGGACAAATTAACAAAAAAAAACACATAATCCGATCTTACGCCGACTTGAACAAAAAGCTCGACAGTCAGCAAATCCCAATTAGACCAAGCACAGGAAAAGAAAACTGCTGGCGTCAGGTGCATTGTTATACAATCAATTCGAGATGCGTTTGTTTCAGTGTGTTCGGTTGATAAAAGGCTGTTTGTTTGATAAACGACCTCAGACTCCTCCAAATTCTTCTGGTTTGTGAATTTTATTAACCCTCGATGAATACGAATAATGGACTGATGGTTCAATAACCCCACAATATTTAGACCCCGCAAGCTCTTAATGCCTTTCTGTGAGCCAATTTTAATTTCCAAAAACCCTGTCAACGCCTCACAGACTTCCATTCTTCATAAATTTAATTAATGTTGCCATATTCGTTTCCTTGGCCTAGTCTGGCTCCATAGCTCGTCTGTTAACTACTGGTTACTGGGTATTTTCAAGCAGTGTAGGACAGACTGTTCTTGCGAAGTTTTCCCAGTTCGCCCTTAAGGAGTAGGTTTCTACCTACAACTAATGCTTGTCTTGCTGCGCTGCTTAGCCAACAATGCCGCAGAGAAAAATAAACTTTGTGTCAGCTTCAGAACGGATATATAAGAAAATTTTAAGAAAATTTTCGGTTAAATTTGTAATGTGGATCTAGGATTTTACAAACGTATGCTGTGTGTGGTCAAAGCTTGTGCGGCACCCTGGCCTTGTTCCAAGTTCCAACGTTCCACAGCACTCTCTAAATCTATCTCGGTATCATCTGGTGTACCCCAAGAAAGTCATCTTGGAACTCTTCTGAGTGTTTTAATTATTAGCGATATTTCGCAAACATCGACTTATTGTCGGTATAAATTCTTCCTCCACTTCTTCTTTAGCAAGATTTTTCTTCCTTCAATGAATTGTGCGCTTACCCTTGTTCCCCTTAACTTAATGACTTTTTTTCGTACGAACACAATTCCATTAAACGAATGTCTGTGGCTGATGATCTCGGTAAAGGGTTTGAACTAAATTTATGCTTTAATAGCCACACTATGTGACATAAAGCGAAATGTGTACCTGCTATCATTAAAAGATGGTGAAAAAATTTAAGGATCCATATGTCACAAAACATCTGTACTTCTCCTACGTTAGGCTTATCTTAGAAAACAGATAAAAATGAACAACTAGAGTTTGTTCAAAAACAGTTTCTAGTACTTGCGTTACGTGGCTTCCTGCCTTCTTTTGAAAATCGTAGAATGTACCATAGATCAGTACTCAAACACAAATTTATATTGGTTCGGATTGACCAAGCAAAATAAACTTATCTGTGCCACTTTGCCGAACTAGAACCTATACTGACGTAACTGATCTTTGTGAGTTGTAGAGTCTTTGGCTACACAAACAAACGCAATGTTCAAATGTGATTGTTTTTTTAGGGATTTTTTTGTTAGGTATTTTTGTTGGTTTCGGCCATAAGAAGGGAGGATTTTTCGAGGGCATTATCTTTGATATTAAAAGTATAACTGATATTACCAAGATCCAAGAGAATGTCCTTCTTCTTCTTTTTCGAAGTTCACTATTTTGGATCTTAGTAATATCAGGAATACTTTTAATATCAAAGAAATTGCGTTTGAAAGAACCTCCCTTCTTATGGCCGAAAAATACCCAACAAAAATATATCGTAAAAATATCGTTCGACAACCCTAGTATTTTTTACCGATCACTGGATTATAATCTCGAAATCGAAACAAAACGGGGTCAAAAATCAACAGAGACTAAAACGAGAAAGGCAAGGCTAACTTCATCCGTGCCGAAGTTTTAATACACTTGAAAACGCTTGTCTCAACGGTTAGCGACTTCGACCAAACATCGCAGATCAGCTTAAAAACATTTAATATTACCCATGACCGTGATTGAGAGCGGTAATATTGAGGAAAACCCAGGGTTTTCCTCATTAAAACCCATTTTTCGACCGATCATTCGTATGGCAGCTACAAGAAGTAGTTATCCGATCCGGTCGGTTCCGACATATTAGCAGCGTGCAGATAAAAGAAGACTCTGTGCAAAATTTCAGCTCGATAGCTTCAAAACTGAGGGACTAGTTCGCGTAGAAACAGACAGACGGACGGACGGACGGACGGACAGACGGACAGACGGACGGACAAAGCTTAATCGACTCAGCTCGTCACGCTGATCAAGAATATATATACTTTATGTGGTCGGAGATGATTCCTTCTATGCGTTGCAAACTTCTGGGCAAAATTATAATACACTTTTCAAGTGTATAAAAAAACTCAAGCTGAATTATGTTGTCAATTATATTGTAGAATCATCAATTTGATTTAAGGATGGTTTATACTCCACTTTAAAGTTTTATCTTCTACTTGAATCAAGAATGTTTGATATCAAAATTACCGTAAAAATAACTTAAAGCAAGAATAAACTTTTGAATTTTTAATAAATACTTTTTATTTGGAAAGCTTAACTTTTTATTTGTTGTTGCTCTTTACATTCAGTCACTTATCCGCCCTTCCTCGCCAATAAAACGCAGAATTAGATCTAGTTTAAATAGAAATCAATAATAAAATTCTGGAAAACTCTAAAATTATGCGTTTTTATGTGTTCTCATTAAAAGATGATTATTTCTGTGCTCGTAACTATAATTCTCATTTCAAGATATTTCAATTTTTGTTTTAGTTTGACTTTTTTTTTTGCTTGGTATATTACCAGGTACTGAAATCCTTTTCTCTCGAGTAGAACTCTCTTGGCTTCAAATGTCAGAACCTTATTGAAATCTGATCTTCTTTATCTTGCGTTGCTCTTGCTTACTTCCATAAAATCTTCTTCAATCCGAAAACATAAGAAACAATTTTCTGTCTGGGATTAAAACTCTCAAATTATCTTTCTTAAAAATTTCCAAATTTTTTAAACTGATTTCACAAATTTCTCTGTCTCTTTACGATTCTTTCCACGAAAAACTCACAAAATCAAACCACTTCATTTTGATGCATTGTCTTGACTTAATTAAGTTTGTTAATAACATGCATTTCATTCACTCCTCTGCCAACACCTCAACCATTTTCATTTTCCTCATCTCAAATCCATTACATCACTATTTTTTTTTTTTTTTTGTTGTGTTGTAATTTTTACCGCTTTGTTTTATCAATTGCTTGTTAAGCACACAAATGGCTGATTGGAGAGGTTGACCGTTAGACCGTTTCAATGTGGACATGCGAGTTTAGACGCCCAAAGTTATGCTAATTTCACCGAACGGCAACATACAAGAGGCAGATGATTACGATGAAGATGATGATGATGATTCCATGGAAAACTGGTAGCACTTACAGTCAGTCGGTGGTTTTCTAGCGGAAGCTGCAGCAACAGCGAGCGAATGCAAATGAAAGCAATGAAGCAGAAAGCCACAGCAAGAGAGTAGAAGGAAAGAGAGGGGAGGGGAGGGAGGGGGAGCGACATTATTCATATGATTAGGAAAAATCGAACAATGAGCCAAAGAAAGCCGAAGAAAAAAAAGACTGTGTCTGAAGCTTTCTAACTTTTGGGAAAGGGTTTTCTCTCTATTTCTGTTTCTGTATTTCTGCAATGATTTATTAAAACTTTTACTAGCAATTAGAGTGAGAGGGGCGTATTTACAATCTCCCACACTTAAATAACGGTAATTTATATGTTGATGATGTTTCTTTTTGTGGGTTAGAGCAAAAATTAGGCGGTCAAAACAAAATCAAAAAAAAAAAAAAACAATCATTAAGTGTACGAAAATGAGGAATTAAAAAAATTGGCAAAATTCAGGTGAAAAGTGAAATTTGTTTAAAAGAGGAAAAGACTGAAGAATTAGGGAGAAGATCAAGCAGAAGATTCAGTACTTTATAAAATAAAGAAAATTTTGTGATTTATTTTACTATCTTCATGAGTGAAATAACCAATATATTGAAATATAAGGAAGGTAAAGATTTTGGTTAGCTGCTTTTTCTCTTTTAAACAATTCAAGACCTATGATACGTTCTACTAGTTTCTGAGCGTCATAAAATTGTTACAATTGTTAAACAATTAAATTTACCTAGCCAACCATATGAATCACATAACTCATTCACACATTCACCGGTACAATGGGTTTATTACTTTTCTTCGTTTGTTATGGCTTTTTTGTGGTTGATTTTTTATTGTTTGCTTAAATTTATAGACCATAAATGTACAAATAGCGGTAAGCTGTTGCTCTTGCTGCCTCTTTCTATAAATTATTTATCAATTTTATGTTTTTTGCCAGCAATTGAATTAGCCTTCAAAAAAAAATAAGTCAAGAAACAAAAGCAAAAATGTGATTTAAATGCAATTGGTTTGGTTATTTCTTCATTTCCTTTTTTTTTTTCTTACACACAATTACACGACCTAGAAAGCCAAAACAGCAGAAAGAGAAAAGTATCTCAATGCAAATAGTTTTGCTTAGAGCTTAGAGGGAGGAGAAGACATTCACAATTAGTTTGCCAAATGCTCTGAGATCTTAATTTGGTCGTGAGGGAAAGACTTTTTTTCTTGGTTAGGTGTCAGGTTTGTTTTAGTTGAACTTGATGTAGTTTGTTTTTGGCAGTCGGATCTGTAAATGATTATTTACACTCTCACTCTTTGGGTCAGTCTCTTTAATGGAAAGTGCCCTTTGGCTCATTAGTACATCAATGTCTGCACGATCCAACAACAATTGTAAAGCGGTGAGATAAATGGGAGTGTGTGTGTGTGTGAGGAGTCCAATTGGCAAATCTAGTAGTTTCTCAAGTCATTGCCACAAATTGCCCATAAATTATGGCAGAAACACGGTGGGCAGTCGATAGATTCACAAGATACCAGATGCTTAATTGAAACGATCGGGCAGTATCCAGTAGTTGATGGGATACCAAGAAGTAAATGTGAACTTATTGATGTTAACAGGTGAATTTTATAGAAAATGGATTGGTTGGAAGATTTTTGGGAAAAACAAGTGTGGGAAGATACTGAACAAATCGTTTTTCAGTTCAATTCAATTACATTTCATTACATGGAGCAGTAGGCGGTCATTCCCTCTTACAGCTCTGCATATATTCTTTCTGAACTTTTATTGTTATTTCTAGTTTATTTTCAAGGTTTTGGAAAAAATTCCACCCAATTTGTTTTTCACTTCAACACTTGGCGCAGTAGGCGGTCATTCCATTTGACAGCTATTCTTATATATGGGCATTTCCAATAAAAGATCCACCACAAAGATTCTCCAAAAACTATATTTGATCGAATTTTCACAGGGAAACAATCAAATAAAACTAATGTAAGCTAATCTTACATTAACTAATAAACCAATTGGATATATTCGATTTCGCATTTTTACATTAAATTTGCTTAATTTTTTGCCAAAAAGTGACTATAGATAACATGTATTTTCACTATCTAAAATCTTTCTGATGGTACAAAGGGCTATACAAGAATGCAAAGGAAACCATGAGAAACTATTTCAATGCAATTAACTGTAAGTTTTTGCTTCGCATTTTAGCAGACACCACATAAATATGAACAGGGAAAGAATGTCACGTTCGACATGTCACATATCGACAGAGATAAATATTTTCCTACAAAAAATGTGCTTGAGATTTTTAAATCAATTAATATACATTTCAAAGAACTATTCATTCATAAGATATTAAAACTATTTGGGTTTAGTTATTGTGTTGAATTTCGCTAAGCATTGTCTTTATATAGCTGCTCCCCAAAACCACTTCTGTTTCGAATAGCGTCCAATTTTGTCATTATTTTGGAAACCGAATTTCACTTGTGCTTGATGAGAGCTATATTATACAGAAAAAAACGAATTCAAAATTCGATTTTTTTTTTACTTTTTTTCATTTTTAATGTGTACGACAGTCACGGTTCGACAGAATGGAAATGCCCATATGTGACTGAAAACTCGGTAAAGATTTTTACGAAGATTAAGGATGAAGCCACAATTGTCTGAATCGAAGTCCCTGCTCGGGCGCCTTGTGTCTAACAAAGATCAGAGCAGATGAGATGAGAGCGGTCAGGATAAAAATAGATATTTTAAGAGATGCTGCAAGACTCTCTAAAATAAGGTTTTGAGTTTTGCCCATATTATTAACGGATTTTATTACTTCAACAAATTTCACGAAGATTTAGGATAACTGAATCGAAGTCCCTGCTCGGGCGCCACACATCAAAGCAGATGAGATAAGAGCGGTCAAGATAAAAATAGATATTTTAAGAGATGTTGCAAGACTCTCTAAAATAAGGCTTTGAGCTTTTTCCTTATTATCGACGTATTTTATGACTTTAACAAACTTCATGTAAAATATCAAAAATTTTAGTATCTAAATGATTAAATATATGATGCATCAGTTGCGTTCTCATGCAAGGTGAACGTAAGAGGAATGTGATATTGAAAGGAAATCGTCTCGAATCGAAATGATTAAGAGATAAACGTAGCTTAAGAAGAAGAAAACATTGTGCTCAGCAAAGTGATAAAGCCAGATAACAACTTGCTATACGTAAGGATAAGGTTCGGTTTTAAATTTACTATTTAAAATTTCCATAAACGAGAATTTGTTTTATTTAAGTACAATTAAAATTTTGGATTCATATGTATTTTTTCACTAAAATTGTCACAAAGTAAGGAGAGCGAACGAGAAGAAGACCAACCGGCTAACCAAAATCTTTTCCTTTCTACACAGAGCGAAAAAACCGAGAACATTGGAAAAAAAAATTAGATTGCACTTGGGACCAGGTGTGGGCGGATTACTCACATTTGGGTGGAATAGGGAACGGGGACATATACCTCTTTTGATTGGAAGTGAGGAGAGGCAAGGATACTCCACCCATATGTGCCATAGGAATCAGACACATCGCTTCAACGACCCACTTCACCTGACTCGTTTCACACAGAAAAATTGGTTCAAGCTTGACTGGGATTTGAGACCGGTACCTTATTCACTCCACGTATGGAATGACGCACTTAACAATTCAGCCATTGAACAGTTTTGTAGATGCACGTCAAGAGTGCTACTTATGCTTTGTTGAGCAGACAAGAGAGAACTTGCTCTCACTCGCTCTCTCTCTTGTATATCTCTCTGCGGAAAACCGGTGTTGTTGTTATTTAAAGTAAATATTATTCGTTTGAGAACAACTTTACTCATTCCAAGAACATTTTAAACATTTGTTCTCAAAATTTTTTAGAACGTACTGCTCTTACTTTAAGTTAAAGGCAACTTATTTTCACGTTTTTTCCCTCTGTGTGGGCATTGCTTTCAATTGCTCCCATTGCTCCAAGAGTCGCTTCAAAATAAGTTACAAGAACCAAGTCCTTGCCTACCACAGGCAGACGGCGCAACCAAATGCACTCAGTGCATGGATCGCTCGTCAAGCTTTGTTGTTGCTGGTTTAAACCTGACCCCTGAGCCGGCTACACAATCACTTTGATATGAAGCTATTTACTGTTAAAGTAAGTGAATCGTAAAATTTAAACCAAAGATAGACAAATATTTGGTTAAAGTTTTAAGTCTTAAAGAAATGCAAAGTTAATAGAATCTCAGTTAATTCTTCATCTTGTCTTTTTGAGATTGTCATGAATTGATAACGGAGGACAATTTATACCGATTCGTGTTAACATAAACTTTTATATAAAAATTTTGCTGGTTTTATCGCTTACTTAGAATTTATTGTTAAACCAGGCTGTGAAAGTTTTGAAAAAAGCTAGTCAAAAAGTTTGGTGACAAAGGGGTCGGCAATGTCAGCAGGAAGGTTGCCATTGAAAGCTGAAACAATATGCACAGATATATCTCTCTCTCGTTTCTTTGAGACACAGAATATAGATGCTTAAAGCAGGGTTTGTCATTAAAAGCGAGGAGAATTGGAAGAGCGAAAATAAAGCGTCGCAACCCTGGTCTGACTTACTTCATCGACCACTGGTCAGGTACTGAAAAGCTGTTTGTTCTTTCAGCACCAGCTTCGACATTGATGCGGCTCCTGTTGTCATAGATTTAACAACTTTTAAAAGATGGGGTCGGCAATGTGAGCAGAGAAGTTGCCATTGACAACTGAAATAATATCCTTGAGACACAAAAAAGAGTTCTTTAAAGCAGGGTTTGTCAACTAGATCTGAGTCAAATAGTGAGAGCGCGAAAGTAAAGCGACGCGAAGCAGCTTAGGCCAGCCACTGGATGCTGTATGCTTTCTTGGCACAAGGTTTGGGAAGCGTTCACCTCTGATTAAAGTCTTCAAAAAGCTTGTCATAGACCTTCTAAGAGGAGTGGTCGGCAATGCGAACAGCAAAGCTGCCACTGGCATGCCGCGAGAGAGCTTTCAAAAGCGTTTGACCGCCACTCTTTTTCAATCTTTTCAGGCAGAGAACACAGAGCTTTAAGGTTAATAGATGTCAGAAAATTCTTCCCATCTTAAGACTTCAACAAATTTCAAATTTATTTTGTTGCACTATTTATGCTCAACGGACAACCCCTTAACCTCCTAGTAGAAGTGCTTAACTTCATCAATTTTTTATGTCATTCCTGGCTGCTGCTACAAAAGAGCAAAGCTACAAAAATTATTATGCACCCCGCCCATCCGGAAACTTTTGTGCATTTTAAGTTGAGAACAAGAAATTACAATTTATAAGCAACACACACACAAACACAACACAAAAAATGCATAAATAACTGCTGCTGTAGGATTCCTGGTGGCCTGCCACTCCCACAAATTAGCAATTTAAATGCCCTCCGCCTTTTTCCGTACCCATCCTTAAAATCAACAAAACAACTTTATGCCATGTTGCCAAGCTTCAGCAACATGTTGCCCAAATGGTGTCAATGCTTTTAGTGCCAGCCACGCCCACTTGGAGCCGCCTTGGCACTTTCTTTTGTATTAGACATAAATTTGATGATGCTAACGCCTTTATTAAACTAGAGTAAAAGTTGCTGCTCCACTAACAAAAAAAAAAAAAAAGAAAAAAACCAATGCAAAAAAAATATGCCATTCAAAATACAATTTCAACATTATTTTCAATCGTTGATTGCATTCACCTGTCGTGTGCAACTTAGTGGTGTGCCAGTGTGAGTGAGTGGGTATAAAATGTTGCATGTCGATCCCCAAGACCGAGGAAAGTCTCTCGCTCTCTTTTAGAAATTGTTTGCTTTACGATTTGGCCCACAGACCTTTATCGAAGGTCAAAGTTGCTCATCAATCGCAATTTGAAAATCCAAAGATTGCAAGTTATGGATTTATAGAAAGCAATCAAATGGTGCGGCAGCTTGAGTGCAATATCGACAAACAGCTTAAACATTAAAACTTTGTTTGAAATTTCATATTGAAAATCATTGTAAAAAAAATTTCATTTAAACAAGATCATTTTATGTTAGTTTAATCCTCGTACTTCAATCAATCATATCATTTATTATTTCATAACCCACACATCAACACTTCATCATCAACAAAATAGCGTGTGGTGGTCAGTTTTTAGGCCATTCATCGTACTGACACACTGACATTTGATTGTCTGCTCTCGGCTTCTGCTGCTGCTGACAAACTTGACACAAATTTTAATAAAAGACAAGGAAAAGTGTCAATTTCCATATGCAAGTAAAAGTCTCACGTCGTCTGCAGCTACTCGAGCTTCCAAGCCCAATAGACCAAATGTTCAAGTTGAATATCGATAAGTAAACTTGGTTTTGGCGGATATTACAAGTAGTTGTTGTTGTTGTTGTTGGGCAAATATTGATTCAGCTTTGAAGTCATACCAAGACATGTTGCCTTTGTGTGTTGCCATATCGATGGATGATTACAAATAACCCGAAAAAGACTTCAAGAGTTGCCCCTCGAGAGAGCTTTCAAAGTTTACACAGGAAAATGGGTTTTCTTTTCTTTTGGCATTCTTTTAGACTCTTGTTGTTGTTGTTGTTGTGTTTGTCAACTACTACTACCACTTCTGCTGGTTTTGACCAAGGCCAAAGCAATTTGTAGCGTTGCATTGTGACTCTCTAGGCCATTTGTCAGAGAAGTTGAAGGTGTGTGTGTGAAGAGATTTGGGAAGAAAATTTACATTTGTATGCAAAAAAAAAAACAAATTTCGTTGTTTGCCACTTTCTCGCCCCCAATAAAAATATATACACAACAGGCAACACAACCTCCTGGGGTTCTTTGTCTTGCTAAATTTCCCCAATTCAGTTGAAAACAACAGAAGTTTTTGGTTGTTATAAACAACATCCCAGAATCTACATTTTTATTTAAATTTCATAATAGGGGGCAATAAAAGACTTTTGGGAGTTATCCTACAGCAGAAGAAAAGAATCTTATTAGTAAGTCTTGAAGGTGGCAAGTGCACTTGTTGCGCCGTCTACAAAGAGCAAAAGTTTTTTTAAGAGCTGAGGCTGCTCTATGAGAATCCCAAATGGGTTCCGAAATTGCTAACGTTCTAGATAGCATATCATTCAGAAGCTTGCAAGAAAGTTGAGCGGACGCATTTCACAAAAAACCAAAAAACATTTAAGTTTAGATCAACTTGCTTTTCATTTGAAGTGCCCACTGACACGGGAATTCTGCACAGAGAAAAAATTATGATCATGATTCATTTTGATATTTACTTAATAACAGTGAACTTTTTATAATATATAAATTTTGCATTTAATTTTGACAAGAAATTAATATCTTTCTGATCCAAAATAATTCCCTTAAATTTTGATTTCAGAATGACACTAAAAATGAAATAATGAAAATAATGATAAATATCGATTTGAAATTTTTAACATATCAAAATGATATTTTTTCATAACGGACTAAAATTATATGAAATTTTGAAGTCAATCAAGAAAATAATCCAAATTTGAGTTTGGAAGCAGTCTCACAACAACAGGGAAAAACCCTTATTAGAATCTCAATCGCGCACACTTCTCCTGCTGTGTTGTTTGTATGTACCCCAAACTGACGTCCTACGCTTGGTTGTTTGAACACACTTTGAAAAGGAGCAATTTGCGGCGCACTTCTCAATGTCTTGCTACTCTACCATAGACCTTGAACCTTGCCGGCATCTTCAGTGCCAACTGCTTACATTCTTAACTAAGATTTGGTTGACAGTTCTTGTTTATGCTATTAAGCAGAGAAAATTAAATATATTGTATAATCTTTGCGTGTAGTCGAGCGAGCTAAAGCGCCTTTGTCTGAGTGTTAAGTCTTCAACATCCGGAATTTAAGTCTCTTTTAGCTTATTTTTAAGTTTTTTAAAGGTGAACCCGGTTTTTTATAGATTTGTGCCATTTCGGGATCAACCCATTTTTATTACTATTTCTGGATATCCTTTTTTTTGTATGTTTTTTTTTATTTTACTTAGAAAAATAACCCGACAGAAACATTAGTTATCAGAATACTATACAAAATGTTTCTATCAATCTGAAAATGCTCATTTCATGTAAATAAAGTGGGGAGTTCCAATGAACACTAATTCTCTTTCATCTGAGCGTTTTGTTTCTTTGATTTATTTAGAATATAAAATCTGCATGAAACATAAATCCTTGAAAACGAAGCCACTTATACACAAAGAAAAAATATTTCCATTTATAACTATATAGTAGTTGTCGAAAATATTATCGATATATCGAAATATCGATATTTTTGCCCAAAATTACGAATATCATTATCGCATATTTTTCCGAGGCGATATATCGGAAATCGAATATTTCTTGGAGATATTTTCCGCTGATATTTTATAAGGATATTTTTCTTTTAGCCTTTGTTCAAACTATTGCAAACAACTGTTTCTTATGCTCTGGACATGTAAAGCCAAATGCTTAAAATTTATTTTATTAAAGTTGATGCACAGAAAACGCAGTGCAAGCTGTGTAATATAGTTTTAAGGACCAGTGGAAACTCAACAAATATAAAATCTTACTTAAAAGCAAAGCATGGAGATGCTTGGCTGAAATGCAGCTCATCACTGATTCTGATTTTTGGTAACTTGTGTTCTTTGTGTCAAGTTGAAGGCTATTTATGCATTTTTTTATATTGTGAATATTTATATCGAGATGCACATTTAATGTTCTGGTATTGTACATAAATATGAGCACGCTTGAAATAACATATGTTTTTAAGTCTATAAATAGAGCATAAACAGGCTTAGACTTGTTCAATCTCCTTAAGCTCTTATGTAAGTAAATGTAAAATTGGCTATACAGCTCCTCAGACGGGGCCAAGCCAAACTTCTCTCAATCGTGTGTGCTTTAAATCTTTCGCAAAAGAAAAAGGGACCTACAGTTTAACGCCGGATCCGAACAGCAAAGTTTGAGAATTTGTTATAATTATATTTTAAATCCTCGAGTTTTTTTAGACGAAAAATTAACCAAAGCAGAAATTATTAGTGGTTGTGATGAAGAATATGGGAGTATGCTGTCAAAGTCAACAATCACCAGGACAGGGGAATAATTTATTGGAGCTGTATTTTAATTTCCCATTGTTTAAAATACTAAAAGTAGCTTTAAAAAATGGCACAAGGTTTTCTAGTGGGAATTTTATTTTGGGATTTGCCATCCTTTTTTGGAAGTAATATAATTCAAATATATATATCACCTAGCCAATTTTGAGATCTAATCAAGTATCAAGTTTCTAAATTGGATCCGAGTTTGGAACTAAAATTGGAATTAGCAGATTTCAACCTAAGGACTAAAAATTTAAAAATGGATTGGAAAAATTTGGTTTCGACCGATTTTTAACATCGTTTGATAACATCGTGCGATTTCATATACATATTTTCTATTTAAGGGGGGGTTCCCCCGACTGAACCATTGTAACAACGTTAAGAATTTTAGTACACGTGGAGTCCCTATTTCGGATACTTCCGAGAGGTTCATTAGAAAGGGACCAAGAGTCTTGAGTCTTCTTCTACTAAGAGATGGGCAATGGCAAAGAAGATGAAGTTATATCTCCTCTTCTTCCTCCCACTTACAGCTTCTACAGAAGTCGTTGTGAGCGACTACCCAGCGTGCTACATGCCTGCCGAGAAGGCAGTTATCCTTTTAGGGCCCCTACCTGAAGTGAGATACGTTCTCTACTTTGGCTATAAAAAACTATTGATTCGTTTTAGTTGACCCTAAACCGGAAGGTTGTTCCATCATTCCGAAGCCAGACGCCAGGTTTCACTTTCTTGTGACTAGCTTGTATTAGAATATCTTAGGATATCTTGTCTTAGCTGTTGTCCTACGCGTTTCGGTAGTTTAGTTTTGCAGCCTTCTTTAGGTAGTCTGATTATTATGAAAGAAATTAATATTTAAATATTTTTAGCTGCTAAATTTTATTATGATTTTTCTTTTATTAGAGCTTTTAAATTGTTATTTAACTTTTGTCAAAATGGGAAAAACAAATGTTAAATTTTTTACATCCCCCACCAATTGGAAAATGTTCTAAACTTTGGATTCCTAGCCTTAACATTTTAGACGGTGTACATTGAAGATAGACACTCACTTCACTTTATTATCCACATGCGTATTTCAGTCCTTTTCACATCCCATTACTTTCTCTATGGCTCATTCGACTTAATCAAAATTTTCCCACAAAACTTATTTCCATATCTTGCATTTCCCTCCCATCTTTACTTGGCCATCTCTTGAGTCCCCATACACCCGCCGCTCAATTATATTTGCTCAGAGATTCCATCGAAATCGTTAAAATAACAAATTGAGCACGAAAAACGCAGCGAAAATGGACAAAACCACAAAACCAAACCAAGTCGAAAAACACTCCACAAACTAGGAAATTCAAGTTCGAAGATGGAGACTCGGTTAAGTGGCCTCAAAACCGCAAACAAAATGGTGCAAAAAGGGTACACAGACACAGACATGGGCACAAAAGCAATTATGGAGCAGAAAGGTATGAGCTTTCTAGAGAGCGAACTACGGTTGTTCCTCCTCTAATCAAAAAGTCATCGAAGTTTATCATTTTCATCATCAGAAAGCAAAAGTTTTGTGATGGGCCCAGAAACGTGTCCAGTGGGCGGGGCGTGGCGTGGCGGTCTGCGAAATGGAAATTTAGTGTGTCATTTGAAGTGGGATTCCACCAACCGCAAGCAGATGCAGATGCAGACAACACTAATTGAGTTCAAAGATCGTCCATGGAAAAGTGGAAAGCGGGGCTAAGCAAAAATTCTGTTTTATTAATCATGTCGGTGGGGAGTAAGGGAGTTGGGAGTCGGGAGTCGTCTCTGGTGGTTGGATTGGCTGGATTGGCTGGCGGATTCCCATGCACCCATAAACACGACCGCATCTTCAATCAACGTCAAGGCTGGACCAGGCAGCTGAACCGCGAAAATTAATGAGCAAATTTTTCGCCCTAGACACATGGACGCGATATTTCGCATATGGCGAGAAGCGCTTGATGGGCAGCCGCAACAAAGTAGTAGCCCAGCCCAGTCCAGCCCAGAATGTGTGCAAATATGTGTGGGGAGTGGAGAAATAGACGCATATGAAATGGATGGATGGCACTGCAATGAGATGTGATGTGACAGGTTTATGCGGGGCATGAAAATTGGTGAATTTTTAAGATTAGCGAATGAGAAAAAGGAAATTAAAGAGATGGAAGAAAAAAAAGTAAAACGTTTTTTTCTACAATCCCTGATAAAGGCGCAAAATGCTACCGAAACGCGAAGGAGCACAATTGAAAATAAAATTAAGCTTTAGTTTGGATGAGAAATGAGGAATTAAATTTTCAGTAAATTATTCTGAAGCAAACGAGTACACACACTTCCTAATGCTAGCAAGACCTCCAAATCTGACATAGAGTTCCAGGCTCCTGCATTTCATCCTCATATTTTTTTGATGTGAAACATCTTTAATTTCGGTACGAAGGATTTAAGTAGGAGTAAAATTTAGTTTCAGCGTCACGTGACGCTACAACGCTGCGCTGACGTCGTGCATATTTTGTGTTGTGTTAGCAGAGCGTCACAAGTAGAAAGGGGAAAAAGAGGAGGGAAAAAGGTGGAAAGAGGCAGTAAGTGGGGGTAACTGAACAGCGATTGAAAAATGACTTGAAAGTGACTAAACAGTGACTTCACGTGACGTGACTTAACAGTGACTTGAGATTGACAAAAAGTGACTTTACAGTGACTTAACAGTGACTGAACAGTGAATAGACGGTGTCTTAACAGTGAGTTGATAGTGACTAAACAGTGACTTAAAAGTGACTGAACTGAGTGATTTGAGATTGACAAAACAGTGACTTGAAAGTGAGCAAACAGTGACTTAACAGTGACTTGACAGTGACTAAACTGTGACTGGACAGTGACTAAATAGTGACCTGACACTGAATATGACTGCGACTTAACTCTGGCTTGATAGTGACTTTACAGTGACTTGGCAGTGACTTAACAAATGACTTGACGTGACGTGACTTAACAGTGACTTGAGATTGACAAAAAGTGACTTTACACTTAACAGTGACAAGACAGTGAATAGACGGTGTCTTAACAGTAAGTTGATAGTGACTAAACAGTAACTTGAAAATGACTAAACTGAGTGACTTAACAGTGATTTTATAGTGACTAAAAAGTAACTGAACTGTGACTTTACAGTGACTTAACAGTGACTTGACAGTGATTAAACAGTGACTTGACACTGACTTTACAGTGATTTAAAAGTGACTAAAAAGTGACTTGACTGTGACTAAGCACTGACTTGACGTGACTTAACAGTGATTTGAGATTGTCAAAACAAGTGACTTGACAGTGACTAAACTGTGACTGGACAATGACTAAATAGTGACCTGAATGTGAATATGACTGTGACTTAACAGTGACTTGACTGTGACTAAAGAGTGATTTGACAGTGATTAAACAGTGATTTGACTGTGACTTAGTGGTGACTTGTCAGTGACTAAAAGTTACTAAACAGTGACTTGACAGTGCCTTAACAGCATTACAGAAAAGAAGGAAGAAAACAGCAGCCAGTGAACTTGTTCCCAGCAAAAATTTTATGAATTCTCTAATCACATTTGAGTCTTTTATCAATCTTCATCTTCATCAAGAGTCGTTTATACCCCTTTTTTCAGATCAGTTGAGACTTATTTTTGAGTCATTTGGGAATATTCTTCGATTCGTTTTTCAATCAATCACTGCAAATGCATGAGCCATTTCTGAGTTTTCCTTCATAATCATTAAAAGATCTTGAATATGACTCGCTTAGATGATTCTTCTTCAAATGATCTTTCAAATGCTAGCTCCTAGTTTTCTTCTTTTAAAAGATTGTTATTGCTGATTTAATTATCCTTGAGAGAGTTTGTGCTTTTAAAATTAAGCACCATGTTTCACATCAAAGCCTCATGAGTGTTATAAACACTCACCTTTTTGTTTTTTAATCCGTGATCGCCTTATTTGATCTAATAGATACCGGTTACGGTATAGTCACAATTTGTTTCGGCACCTTTTTAAGATGACTCTCATTCCTTGTTAGCTTTCGTTCCCGTCTGTCAGCTGAACGATGTTACCATCCCTCGACACCACCCTGTGTCATATTTTGGTAGTGGTAAAAACGCATTAAAGAACACGCTATCTTTGACAACTATTTCGCTGTGCCTTGCCCCTCGGTGAGCTGTTACTCCAATTATCGGTGAGCTGTTCATGCAGGCGTAGTAAAGGATTCAAAGAGCACTGCATGCAGATCTGCACCGTGCTTGCTTAGACAGTTATAGAGCATATCCAAAGCCTTAATCCAGGCCTTTTTGGCTGCCTCGTTCATTTTATTTACAGCGTCTGTCTCATCTGCTCTACAGATTGTTCGTCGTTTTCTAAATTATTCTCCTACGCGTTTCGGTAGCAATCCTCAAAGTAAAAACCAAATTTTCATAAACTTTAAAACTGGTCATAATTTTGATACATTTTGAGAGGATTTTGTAAGTTGTGCTTGAACCTTTTTAATTTAAAAATAAAAATAAATTCCTAACAAGTTCTTTAAAGATTTGATTGAGTCTCTTCAGGCGGCTTTTTTGACAATAAACTCACAATTAGACAGCACAAGCATACACTCAACCCTCAATTACTGCAACATAAATGACACTTCAATCAATATTTTTCCTAAAGGGGTATTTTCAACAGAAGTTTCAAATATCACTTAAAGTATTAGTTATGCTCCCCAACCCTCTCAATGGCCCATTAAAAGCTTTTTCAAGAGGGTTTCATTTTTTCCGTTTTTGATAAAAAATAAATTTTATTTTAGTAGGAGGGGGCAATAAGCTATAAGAATACACATAAAGAAACAAATGACTGATTTCAGTCCAATAATTTAAAATTTTTGTTTCGACTCAAAACAGAGGTCGGCAATGGAAGCAGAGAAATTGCCACTGGCAACTGAGAAAATATACAAAAAAGAGCAAAGAGCTTTCTAAAGCTTATTTTTTTTATTTGCTTTTTAAACTCGACCGCTGGCAAAAAACAACGAGCTTTATAGCTAAGGATCCCCCCTCCTAAGCCAGGCCAACTTTCAAACTAGTTAAAATCTCCAACTGTTAGTTAAAAAAAAAAAATTCATGATAAATTCTTACGCATAAGCTACAATTTTCACTTACTCCCCGTTAACTAGACCTGCAGTTTCTGCCACACGAGTTAAAATGCCACAGAATTGAATGTTGTTGGCAACCCGCTTGGGTAATTTGATAGGCGACAACTAGCCAGAGAGTTATACCCCCTGTACCGGCCAGGGGTAAATGTGTGTGCGTTGAGCATCTTTTTGCAAGTGCGACTAATAAATTAATGTGGCTAGCTAGCTGGCTGGCTGTTTGGATGTTTGGCAGGCACAGCGAGTTGCAGTTGGTCCATGTAAAGTACTCATATGTAGCTTGTCAACCAGGTAAAATGAAAGCTACCACCAAGAGTATAAGCAGCTGCACTGAGAGAAAAATAAGGAAGAATTTTGTCATTGGAAGAAGATTTTGAGAAATTATGGGCATATTTTTGATTACTTAAAGATCGCTTAGACCTAAAAAACGAGGCTAAAAAGTAAGAGATCATAATAAAAACGATTAAAACTAGCTCTGACCTGCTTCATCGACCGCTGGCCAGCGACTGAAATGCTGTTTGCTCTGTTGGCACAAGCTTCGCCAGATGCCTCGTCTTTTGGACCACAAAAGCGAGGCTAAAACGTCAGAAATCAAAAAAAAAGCGACTTAAACTAGCTCTGACCAACTTCATCGACCGCTTGCCAGCGACTAAAATGCTGTTTGCTCTCTTGGCACAAGCCTTGGCATGCCTTGTCAGAAGCTTCGTCCTTTAGACCACAAAAGCAAGTCTAAAGCTACTCAAACTAGCTCTGACCTACTTCATCGAGAGCTGGCCAGCGACTGAATGAACAGAACCACCTCTTTACGCAAGCTGTGGCATGCGTTCAGCTTGCGAATGGTGTGAATTAAAGGATTAGTACGATAATATTGATTTTAAGGTTAAAATTCTCATTCTAAGTCACAGGAAGTATTAAGCACATTTTCTGATTTTTACAGAACTTTATAATCTGTTGGTGAATGTAGTCAATTTGCTATTGTATCAAGAATTTAAATACTTAAAATAATTACAAATTACACTCAGAGAAAATATATTGATTAAATATATGATTTTCATTCCGAATTTCTGGATCCCAAAGTTCTGAACGCTTTACTTTCCAACTTAATTTCGTTCACTTACATTTCCTAACTCTTCACGCACTAAGAACCAGGATCAGAATGATTTATGTTTGATTCGAAGTTCTTCGTTCTACTTTTTCTGAGTATATTGCTTATAGAGATCCATATATTATTGTGATTATTCCCCAATATTGGAAAAGTCATGCTTATATGGAAAACCAAGGATGTCGAGTTTCACAGCTGGCAACTCAGTGGACAGTTAATGTGTAACCTGGGGAGTATCAAATTGATATATTGGGTATTAATTTGATACGCAAAGGTATTAATTTGAAATTACATTGTAAAGAGTATCAAATTGATATTTTGGGTATTATTTTAATACTTAAAGTGCTAATTTGAAACCTCATAATAAAGAGAATTAAATTGATATTCTAGGTATACATTTGATTCTTAGAATATTAATAAGAAAGACTCAGAAATAAATTCGCATTTTTAATAGCATAGTCTAATTCCTAGATAAAAAGAGAGATTTTATAAATATTTTTTTTTTTTTAATCTTTATATCAAGAATTTTGTTTCTTATTTGACTTTTTATTCAAGCGCCCCTCTTAACCTTTAAAAAAATGCAAAATTCCTTCTGTTTTTTCTTTGTTTTTCCTCAGTGTACAACTCTTCTCTTTTTAGCGTGCTAAATTTGCCAAGGCAAATGCTGCCATGTCAATGTGCAGAATGAGAGAAAGATACTAGACATTCGTATCGCCTTGGTTATGGCTACAACAAAAATGTGATGCCTGAGCGCTGCGTTTGCATGCGAGATGAGGAGCGCTTGGGCTTGAGAGTGTTGGGAGTCAAAGCAATGCTGACCTGCATAACGGTGCCGAGACGAACCTCCGATTCGCTCGATCTGCGTCTCTTTATCATTATCTCTAATAACAGACACCACAGAGCCGACCGCAACGAACAATAAAAGAAGAGTCTAAGGGGGGGAATGCAGCAGCAGCAGCATCAGCAGCAGCTTTCATAATGCTGTCCATTTTGATTATCATTCACTTAATTATGATTGATAGCTGTAAATGTTGCAATGAAGTTGGAATCTCCATGTATCTATTAGATGCATTCTATACGCCGATTGATTTTACTGTTAACAAAGCTCCATCTTTTGCCTCTCAAAGTGGAAAACTGTCTTGACCATTTTCAGCCAAATGCAAATTGAGGTTACACAGAAAAATGCCCACAAATGGCACTCAGAGGTTCGTTGGGGGATAGTCAGTGAAATTTTTTTGTCGTCGCAAATTGTCAAATGCCAAAAAAACTAAATTTAACCACAATCGTCTGACTTGGCGGCTTGCTGTGAGCAAAAAAGCAACTGGTATATTTCTATGTGGGGGAATATATTTTATTTTTAATTAAGAAAAACATTTCAATTAAACTCAAGTTAAGCTAGGCTTAGCAACATGTGGCTTAGTCCAAAATAAACAGTCCATAGCAACATGTTGCTAAAAATAAGCTTAAGTTGACTCCGTAATACTAAGAGTAAAGTAAAAACGCCAGGATTGATAACAATAGCGCGATTGTCAGTTTTTCAATTTTTTTATTACGTTGTGCTCATTCAAAAGGGAGTCCAGCTCACCGACGATGCGCCGAATTGAGGTTATGGTAGCCGCAACGTGCATACTATCTAGTGATTGACTTCCTCACCGCACCTAAATGTATGTGGTTTGTTTGGCATTGACAGCAATGAGCCTACTTTATGGTACACTTGACCTTTGATTTTGAAAGTTGAATTATAATGCCGACCATTTGCCGCTGTATTGTGCATTGTTTCTGTATTTCGATATTTATATTTAAAAGCATGAATGAAGTGTACGAATGAATTTCACAAACGGGTTTGAATCTAGATCCTTGTTGATGAAAAAACCGTTCAATGGTTCAGGCAAAATAAAAAAGGCAGCTGAAGAATTTCTTATGGGTTTGAAAATTATAGAGCTTTTATAAAAATTCTTATAAAAAAAAATGGCACCCGAGCAGGGACTATTTTTTATTAGAGCTTTCATTAAAATTCTTATAGAAAAATATGGCGCCCGAGCAGGGATTTTTTTCTATTTGAGCTTTATAAAAATTCCTATAGAAAAATATGGCGCCCGAGCAGGGACTATTTTCTATCAGAGCTTCATAAAAATTCTTATAGAAAAATATGGCGCCCGAGCAGGCACTATTTTCTATTAGAGCTTCATAAAAATTCTTTTAGAAAAATATGGCACCCGAGCAGGGACCATTTTCTTTAAAAGTTTTTTTTTTAAACCAAAAGATATTGAAGACATGTAGAAATATGTTTAACATTTTTATTTGAACCTTTCGACACCGAGAAGAAATAGCTGCATTTTTTATATATAAAATATGGATTGCTGTCTAAAAAGCTATAAAAACTATTGCTGGTTTCATATTCATTAAAGAAAGGCTACTTTTAACAACATTAAAGCAAGGACTATTACTGTATATACGTATTTTGGGTAGCGTAATGGTGGTGCGTGCCCGTGAAACAGAAAATAGTAAGCAACAAGCGATTGTAAATATTTGTTGCACAATTTTTAATCAGTAAAATTACTGTATCATTTTTTTGTTTCTAAGCACGTTGGTAGCGAATAGCGAGTATTAAGCGAACATTAAGCGAATATTTACTTAAAGATAGATAAGAGAAGTCGTACATGGATTCTTCGGGAAAAATCTGTGACTCCTGGTTGTGAGTAACTCTAATAACGTCTTTTACTACAATTGGCTGTGAATCGGGGCATAGCTGGTCGGAAGGGCAAATAAAATTCCCCCAACATGTCATATTCCTTATTAGTTTATTTTGTAATTTTCTGAGATTTTCTTTGATAGGCTTCCTTGGCTCATAAATATTTTATAATTTATTTATATTTTTGTTGACACCCTTTTAAAATAAAAAATTTTGCTAAAAGCTTATCATTTATATAAAATAAATTCACTTCCTCTTGCCTTCATTGAAGGTAATACAACACTTGAATGTTGCCAAGCACTTGGCAACATGTTGTCCTGAAAATAAACTGCTTCTGCCATGTTGCTAAGCCAAGCATATAAATTCTTTAATTATCATCAATTTTTTTTAATGATGCCCGGGTAGAATAAAGACATTAAAATGCCTTCAAGGCAGCGCAGGAGAAGGCTTCCGCTTATAATTAACACACTTGGGGGAAAAATTAAAAGAAAAACGCATAAAACATTGGTGTTTTTCTCTCTTTTCCATAGGAGAAAAAGTCATGCGAACGACGAGTAGGCAAAACAAAGGCTACAACATGCCCGCAAGGGCCATAGATAAGAGAGGAGGCGGCTGCGATGCAATGTTTGAGCTACTTTGATAAATTCAAAAGAAGAAAGTGTTTGGCCTCGAGGCTCCAAAAACTAAAGAAAACTGCACATTATCTCTCTGGTAAAATAAAATAAAAGTAGAAACGAAAGAGAAAACCCCCCCGAGACAATGAAAACAAATGCAATAATTAGGCGCTACACAAATTAAGCTCAAGCCAAGCAGAAGCCCGTCGACAGTCATTAATGCAGTCTCTTAAGATTTTTAATTGAATCTTTTTTTTTTTGTTGTTGACATTGAAGTGAGAAAGAATTGGGTTTTAGAAAGTGCCTTAGGCAAATTTACATTGTAAATTGTTATGTTAAATTCTTTCAACCAATTTCGCTTTCTTTATATTTATTTTTCTTATTTTTCTTTTTCTTTTCGCAGGTAAGCTCTTTTGTGGCCAAAAACCTTCCCTAACAATGACCACATCACAAATGTGAACGTGAGTAAAAAAAAAGTTTAGAAAGACGAGGGAATGGTAAGGGGGGATTGGGAAATTGGTTTATTGTACGTATTAGCGTTTGAGAAGAAAACAAATATCAACATTTTGACCGTTTCGTTTTGGCCGACACAAGGCATAGCCTTTTGTTCAAGGTAAATGACCACATCATACACAAATCCACAAGAGTGGCCATGGATACGGATTTTTTTTTGGTTTAAGTTTATTTGTTGGACGTGTTTGGTTTAAGCAAATATTTATGTTTGGATCAAGCGGAGGGGGTGGATTTTGAATGATAACTGAAGAAAAGTGAAAGAATAAGGCAAGTAATTGTTACAAGTGACGTTAAGAAAGTGAATTATGGGATAAAGTATAATGTTTTGTACATTTTGCATAAGTAAAGTAATTGTTAAAAGTGAAATCAGGAAAGGGAATTATTTAAGAGTTTTGATGTATTTTTAGTTTAAAACTATTCCATCATCATCAATTCAAAGTTGTATTACTCTAAAAGAAAACAAACACATTAGGTATACATCAATTTAAAATTTAAACCAATAGATGGCGCCACTACTTGAGAAATTTGCAAAACTGACCTATTACGATTTCTGATTTATGGATTTCAAAATGAAAAATTTTGACAAATATGTTTGCTGAACAGTTTCTTATCGATTGCTTGGTTAACCTACCTTACTTTATATAAAATTTTATATTTGACAAATCCATAAATTTTGAAGATTTTGTTTGAGGTTTTTTCATTGAAAAAAAAGTACTAAAGCCGCAGAATATCTTAGTCTGAAATTGATTTCCTTCAAAAGAGACTCATCAGCAATCGTAAATTGTAAATCGGTAATCGCTTATCGGAATTATCTGCTGAATATAGATTAGATTTTTTTCTACTTAAGCTGAAAATCGTTAAATGGGGTATGACACTCAAAAAAAATTAATCCATAAGGTACCAAATCAATCCCAAGCGGTAATGAATACAACAGGGATATTCTTGACCCGATTAGAAAAAAGATAGAGGTGATTCGACGTTTTTAATCCCAAAAAAGATTTCATTTATCCCGGAGTAATCTAATAAAAAATTGAAGAAAGCTAAAAATTCGAGCACAATTTAATACCATATCTGAATCATTTTAAGCATGTTCGAGATTAATTTGAGCTCGATATGTTTTATTGATTTGATCCCATGAAAGATAACTCTTCTTCCGCCATGCCACTCGCCATATGACATCCTTATACACTCCAAAGCCCACATCAGTTTCGGTTTTTGTAAGACTTATAAAAAAACAAAGAAATATAACAATTTGTGGGCTCATCTAATGGAATACCATTCCATGGTAAACAAAGATTCAAAAGATTGAAAATATCTCGAGGTTTTTTTTTTGTGTGAATGTTTATTTTCTGCAAAGTTATGTGAAAATGGGTCTGGCATCCCTGCCCTGCAGAGCCTTGCCTGATTAGCACAATTAGACAAATGGTCAGAAGCGAAAAAAAATTCGAACAGAAAGATGAGCGTACAAATTGGTTAAAGCGCTTCCATGAGATGGAATAAATTGCTCTACATATTGCCGTAGGGGCAAAGGTAAATATTTGGGACCTTTTCAATAAAATTAATTTTGATGATGAAAATTGACATGGGCAGTTGTATCGACACTCTGGAACCAAGCCCAGGGATTGGATCGATACCATGGGATTAGCAGTAGCCCTTGGCTGCTCCCTTGTCGTAGATCGTATCGGTCTCTCTCCTGAGGGCGCTAGTCAAACTGCACTTTTGATCGTCTTTGGAACACTTGAACACACATCGAGAACAACTAAATGCGTGTTATTATACTTTTAATAGCTTGTCTGGAAGCTTGTCCGTATCTGCAGCCTTGTTATTCTTTAGCTTGCTTATCGCTAGACTAATTTAATTTACAGAGGGTTGATCTGTGCAAAAGCTTCTCTAAGGGTTCCGTCTTTGTGGCGAAAGGTTGTGGTCTTTATTGCTTAGTAAAAATTAATATTGTTTTATGGTATTTCTGCATTTTTCTTCGATTATTCCTACACTTTCTTCTTATATGTTTATAAAGCGTCTCGCCTGCATACAAAAAATTTTGTTTCCCCCTTCTATATTTTTCTTCTTCTTTCTTTATCTTTTTCCTTCATTCAATTCTTTCTTTCTATTCTTATCTCTTGCTTTTCTTCTTTCTTATATTATACTTTTAATACTTCTACTAATACTAATACTTCTTTCTTTTTATTTTTCCACTTGTTCTTCGTTCTGAGTCTTCTGACTTTCTATTCTTCTTCGTTTTGCAACAGTTTTTCCCTAATTTTTCCTTTTAGTTCTGCTTTTTACCACTTTTGGATATTACTGATTCTAAACAAGAAGAATATTAGTATATTTCGAAGAGCTCTATATTTTAAGGCCCGAAGAAAAGTCAGCAAGAGCCCAATTAATGATATAAAGCAGGGGTGCCCAAGCCCATTCCGCAAGCCACACACACCTAGTTGCTTGACGCAAAGGACTAGCTAGCGCGCAAATTCATGTGCGTGCTCTTTTCTCTTTCTTTTCGAGCATAGGATTTGTTGTTGGAACAACTTTAAATGTGTTCTCTCTTCTCGGTCTCTTCGAGCGAAGTCTTTGTTGTTTGCTTCCTGCGTATCAAACAGAAATATGATTTCTCTTACTATTTCTTTTAGCTGTTTTTGCTTGAGATATATTTTGTGCATTTGCTCATTCTGGGCACCCCTTATGTAAACATTCTATTTATGAAAGGTAAAATAAAGAAATTTATAAGATGGAAAGAATTTATATAAACAATAAACAATGCAAAAATTACCACAAAGGCAAGACACTCTCAGTCGTATCGAGACTTGGATACCCTAGCAAAAGTATTTGGAAATCAGGTTTAGAACTATAAGACTTTGAATGGGCCGCTATTCAAAAATTGAATCAATCGAGTCCTTTTTCAAGATAATGTTTATAATAAAAGTTAGTTCCAACAAATATTTTGAATCATATTTTATACGAAATACTTAGCGCTTTCTTATGATCTTCTCCTTCTGTCTTAATCTGTCATATGCAAATTCGCTTAAGAGAAGGCAGACCCTATCAAAAGCATTGCAAGTCCTTCCTGAATATGTGTCCTCCACCATCCCCTTCAACCTACTCTATGCTTACCCTCTAGCCTACATATAAACATGGTCAGTAGACAGCCCAAATAAGATTCAGATACAAAGTGTTGGCTCTATTTTCTTTTTTTATTTTTTGCTGTTTCTTCTGGTTTGTGGCCTTCTGCGCATGCGTAACTGATATCCATCTTAGGCGGCGTTACATTTTTTTAGCGCTCATGCGCATAACTTGTCAAACAGCAAACAAAGGCGGAGCAGAGCGACTATGAAAAAGATTGCATCGTAGCGGAGCAGAAGCAGCGGACAGCGGACAGCAGAAGAAACAACAAAAATTGAATAATCCAATTGGACAACATATGCAACAGCAACAACATTCCATTACCAAGTCCAGTCCAAAGTGACCAAAGACGCAACAAAGTTGTACGTGTTCATAATTACAGAGCCTCTGAAAATGGCCAACCATTTAAATGTGTCAAATGTGTCTGTGTGTCTGTTTGTGTGTTGCAGCAACTTGTTGCTCGCTGATGATGGTCGTCAACATTAATTTGTTCTAATTTGTTTTCTAAAGCCATTTTTGTGACTTGTCAGAATTACGAGCACACTTAATGCTCTGTGCCGTAATACGCGTGAGTTTTGTTACTTCTTTTATGTACAATATTTTTAGTACTTGCTCCGTTGGCCGAGTTTAATGTTCCAGTTTTTGGTGGCCACCACCGAGGAGGGGTCCAAGGGGTCCCTCTAGCTATTTGTTAACAGTTTCTTGTTGGTTAAGGTTTGTTGAACCTTTAATGAGTTTAAATGCCTTATGATATGATATGGTTTGTTCTTTCTTTTTTTTTTGAGGAGACATTTTTGTGGGACAGAGTTTTAATGTTGGAGCTATTAGTGAGAGAGATGCGAAAAGGGAAGTTGGGCATTAGATGATAAATGGTTTATGTAAGTAATATGCACTTTATGATGAGGGCTTAGCGGATGCTGGAAAAGGTTGACGTGTTTTATGTTTAAGTGGTTAAGGAAGTTGAGCACATTTGGAAATTAAGTTTAATTAATTTTAGAAATTTTTTTTATATATAATAAATTTTTTTTAATGTCGGAATGGAGGAAGCATTAATGTAAAATGTCATAAATTGAGATTTAATTTCTTTAGCAACTTTCACAAGGTGGGTTTTCAGAGGTTGAACATAACATGGCAATCATTTGAGTATTTTTCTTCAAGGAAAACATAAAGAAGATATTTGTTGAGAATCCATTGGATGATTTTGGTATCCATTTGATATTGAAAATATCCATTTCATGTTAAATTGATCTTACATATTCATCCAATGGAGCTGAAAATCGTCCAAAGGATATGAAATAATATAAATTTATATATATATATATGATAAAACTATCCATTCAGATTGGATCTAGTCTTTTTGCTTCTACATAAAATGAATTTTGAGGGATTCAAAGGCAAGGCTACAAGACACTTGAAATTCAGAGGTTTGTTCAACTAAGAATCTCTTAAGTTTCATACAAATCCGAACTTCTAGGTTCAAGAACAAGTCAAGATGGATTCGATAATAAATCGTTTTGGATTTAAGCATCAAACGCATAACAACAAAAGTGAATTAGTTACAAAAAAAGGTTCGCTTTATGAATATTAAAGTATTTTAATATGAACAAGGACTAAATTAAATAACTTAAGTATATTTGGTTCTTATTTTAGCATTAAAATTTTTTAAGCAAGTATTATACGTTCAAAGACCAAGCACATTAATTACTAAATTTAGTCTAAGACAGGCTTATATTAAGCTTTAAAAGTTCCTAAGTCAATGCCGAAACGTGCTTAACATTTTCAAAACATTCTTGGAATCAAGAACTTATGGATTTTAAGAAACATTTTCAAGACAAGAATTTTGTACTAAAATTAAATTGAAAATTTTTGGTTAAAAAATTAACTGAAATTTCTTCATTTTACTCTTAGTGTAACTGAGCATTTCGATCATAATGTAAGAGAATACTGGCTCATTGTGGCATTTTTGTAACTGAAAATTCTTAATTCAAAAGCGAGTTTTTTTTATATTTCTTCCAGTGTATAATTCTATTAATACGGGATCGAGTACTGAGCATTAAATATAAAGTACTGAGTATATAGTATCGAGTAGGTAGAATCGAGTAACGAGTATTGTGTACATAAAATCAAGTACGCCTAATTGAGTATTAGGTATCTAGGTCCAAGTACTGAGAATCTAGTATCGATTACTGAGAGTCCAGTACTTAAAATGGTAATGACAATTTAAGTTTACAGCTCTGGTATCAAGTATCGATATAGTATTGAGTCGTTACTATTGAGTACTGAGAATCGCGTGCGTAGAATGGACTACTGAGTATCGCGTACATTGAATCGAGAATTGAATATCTAGGACCAAGTACTGAGTTTATAGTATCGAGTACTGCAAATTTAGTACTTAGAGTAGAGTACAAAGTATCGATTACTAAGAATCCAGTACTTAGCATCGAGGAATACGTAGCGAGTTATAGTATCGAGTACTGAGAACTGAATTCAGCGTATGGAGTTCTGTACATCGAGTACTATAGATTGAGTATTGTGATCGAGTAGTATGTATCGATTACTAAGTATGGAGTACTGAGTATCGAGTTCTGCTCATGGAGTGTGAAACATCGAGTACTGAGTATCGAGTACTATATATTGAGTTCTGTGTATCGTGTACTAAATATAGAGTACTGAGTATCGAGAAGTGTGTATCGAGAACTGAGTAATGAGAACAGAGTACTGAGTATCGAGTTCTGCGTATGGAGTTCTGAACATCAAGTACTGAGTATTGTGTACTAAATGTTGTGAACTGTGTATCGTGCGCTGAATATATTCGAAATGTATTCTGCGTGTAGAGTTCTGAGTATCGAGTACTATTTTTTGAGTACTAAGTATTCAGAACTGAGTATCGAGAAATGAGCATGGAGTACTGATTATCAAGCTGTGCTTGTACAACACAAACGGTCTTTTTTACCAACTATTGGCTCTAGCTAAAAATTTAGTAGCCATAAAAAATTCTGCATAAACTTTGCACTTCAGATTCAAGTCAAATTTTAAGAAATGTATTGACATGATCTTTCATTTCTCTGACTTTTCCAATCTGTTCTAAAATAAATGAAAACCATTTAACTTTATTTTTGACGTCTCAAAACTTGATTTCTATTTAAATGGTCCAGAGACCGTGATTCTCCAACTAAACGCCGTCATTTGCATTCGCCACACTTCTCAAATTTCAGCTGGCCCCTGAAGTAAAACTGGAAGACATATCCTCGTCGTTTATATATGTATATAATATCTGGTATCTCGTTCTCCATTTAGACGCTTGATTTATGCCAGCAGCGTAAATTTAGTTTTAATGAGCGACAGCAGCAACAAGAGGCAAGAGTCGGAGTCGGAGTCAGAGCCAGCAGCTAATGTTGAACGCATGTAACTGACAGCAGCGGCAGCAGCTTGTGTATCTTTGCATCTCGCAGGCACTTGTTATTCAAAAAAAAAAGAGGAAAAATTTCACCATTTCCCAGGCCATGCAAATTTACCCAGCTTAAGCCTAAACACCCCCCTCCCCCCACTCCTACCACTCCGTCCACTAACTCTACACAATTAATAAATATTTTCCATTTCATTTTCATTTGAAATTTGATTTAATTATGTGAAAGTGTTTGCCATTATTTGTTTGCTGCTTATTATTTAATTCAAGTGAAAATGAAATTTACTTTTCGAGTGTGTGTGCGAGTGTGTGTGTTCTTTTGTTTATAAAGCGTGAAATTTCAAGTAGTTTGTCTACTCACGAAGCTACCGAAAAACAAAACTCTTACACATTTCACTTCAGGCTTCTCGCGTGCAAAACCCCGCTGTTTGTCTTCCGCTTTGCCGATCAAGTAAAAGTTCAAGTCAAGTGTTAAGTGTGTTTGCATCTCCAGCTCCAGCTCCGGCTCCAGCTGGCCCGGAGCCACTTCTCACACTGCTCACTCTCCTTACACACTCCAAAAAAGCAGTTGATTATGACCGCGGGTAGTAATTAAAATGTTCAATAAATTCTTCAAACAATTGATTGTGTATAAAGTTTATTGTAGAAAAAGTGAAGGCACAAACACGGATGTTTGTTTGTTTCGTTTGGGATATAAGATCCGTCTTGCCAAAGGTTGAGGCCTATGGGCAATTGGATTTTTAGTTGTGTAACATAAATTTTTATGACTTGTTGAGGAAAGTGATAAGGAAACATTTTCGTACTTAAGTTTAGCGAAGTAAAAGTTCTTCCTTGGTCATTTTAAGTCAGGGGTCGTTAAAACACACATGCTTATTTTGGCGTTGCGTGTGTGTGTGTTTAGGAACTTGTTTATTGTTGCAAAAGCGAGCAGTATAACCTCTTATACTGCCGGTGTGTTGACGTCGCTGCCGCCGTGAACTTTTGGAAGATAAGAAAGTGGTGGACTTTGCTTTAAGTAATTGTTCCTTGGCAATCGTTTTTGCTTTTTTTAGCATATTTTTCTTAAATAGAACCAGGCGCAGCTTATATTGTTGATTATTGTAAGTAATCTTTTTTTGGTCACTCATAATAACCTATCGATAAGTCAAGAATTTGTCATATTTTGATACTTTTTTCTGGGGCAATATTCAATGTCGATTTATCGATATCTGAGTATACATTTTTTAATGTTTAATGTTTTGTGTCTTAACGGTTCAGTTTGGATCAAGTGTATATGCTCACAGTCAATCGGTTCCCTGGGATATAGTTTCAGGCGCAATGTCATTGGGAAAAGCTTTATTCTTTAGTTTATGTAAGACATGTAGGTTAACTCTTTTGATATTATTTTGAATTTTTTTAAAATCGATTATTTACCGATTTATAGGTTTTATTTCTTATCGAGTCGTTTAAAAAGATTTCCCAGTTTTTGCTCCTTTTACGAAACTTTAGATAATAACTATATTTCAATATTGTGGATCTCTGTATACCTACTAATGTTAATAATCATTTTGATATTTAATTCTATCGATTCCGATATTTTGTAATATATCGATATCGCTTATTCATGATCAAAAACAGAAACCAATTTGATTTTGGTTGAGTTAACTTGTGTGGGTTTTTTTGGCCGTAGAGTTTTATTCCCATTTTTCTCCTACGCGTTTCTTTTTTTGTAACGTCTTATTTAGGGAGATTGCGTTTTGTAGTTTGTCAATTGCCTACCAAAGTTACGCTAAGAAGATTTCTTCTTTTAAAGCAGTCACATTTCTACTTCATTCTTCTGGCACATGTACAAAGGACTCACCAAATTTAGAATTCCACCTTCGTAGAATTCAATCTTAAATAATTACTATCTCTAGAAGGAACGAATCATCTATCTACAAAACTACAGGAGATATGACGTTTTTTCAAAATTACGGGAGCGGGAGGGGACGTGGCAAAAATTGAAAATAAACTTGATCTGCCTGCAACTCTCTTTCTCTCTCTCTAAGATTGTGCGGTGTTAGTTGTGTGGGGGGGAGGGAGCGGAGTTTACTTATTTGCTCATAACTTGAGAACCGCTCATCCGATCTTTATCCGTTCTTCAGCAAATCAATTACATTTTACTAGTTACTAACTATCTCTAGAAGGCACAAATTGTCTTCTCTTCAAAACTGTAGAATATATAACGATTTTTCCAAATTTGGGAGGTGGGAGGGGGCGTGGCAAAAATTGAAAATAAACTTGATCTGTATAACAAGCATTTGTCCTATACATGTGGAAGGAAGGACCTAAACTTTTAAATGTCACATCATCAATTCTGATATTTATTGCAAATAGTTCCCAGAACGTTTTAAACTTTTCGAACCAAAACCAAACCATGGATTTGATACTTTTCAAAACCTGTCAAGTAAACAAACCTTGAGCTTTTTAACTTACTTATATCATAAGCATCATATATTCTACCATATCAGCATTGACTTTACGAATCTAAAGCCCTGATTAACCAAGTGTTATTTCTGTATTTGGTTTTATATTTTTACTTTATTTACACACGATTCATTATACAGGCTAGTCTCTTTATGGTTGGTCGAAACGGGTTTTTATTGGTGTGTCTACTACATATTTTGTCTATCTTCTATTATCTCCTTTACGTTCTCATCCGTTTCATATATATGGTGTAGCCATCATTCAATTACGATCAATCAAATTATACATATTGACGGCTATTTTCAAAAAAACTCCAAAGACTACACGTTATCAGGTGGCAAATTAAATGGCAAACTCTTTAGATTATCAGAACAGCACAAGTCAATCTTCTTGGTATCTTTATTATCGATAAGATGAAACATAATTATTATAATCTAAGCAAATCCCAAGTGAAAATATTGTACCATAATCTTTTCTAAATACTTCAACAAATAATTACAAATAAAAATAACGGTACACTTGGCGAACTCAAGAACATTTTAAGAAAGAGAGTAAATTTGGAGTTCTGAGTGGTTTATGTAGTGGGCCAATTTCCGTTAAGATTGTTGAGTTAACTTGTGTCATGGGAATAAAAACATTATTTAGTACCTATTTTTCTCCTACGCGTTTCGACGTTTGTAACGTCTTTCTCAGGGAGACTGCATTTTTTTGTGAAATTGTTAAACATTTCCTCGTTATTTTTAGTTTTTTAAGTTGTTTGCATTTAAAAGAGTCTGTCCTGACTGACTGACTGATTCACTGACTGCTAAAACTACGAGCTTTAAGCTTAGTATATACCTGAACAAAGGAACTGCCCAAACAAAAAACTCCATATAAAGTTAACTCACAAAACAAAGGCCTTTGGTGTCAAAAGTTTTGTGATTAAATTTTAAGTTTAGTTTTTTGTTTTGGCAATTGAGTTTTTGACTTGAAAAGGACTTTTCTAAAGCGATGAAAAAACAGCTTCACCTTGAAGAATGAATTTTCCAAAATTCACAGAATTCGCTCCAAGTCTTAAACTCATCAATGTACACATCAATTGCCATATCAAACATTCACCAGGTTAAACCAAACAAACAAACTGAAATTAACAAACAGCTGCCAAAAAGCGAAAGAAAAGCAAAAAAGGCAAAAAAAGGCTTCTCGTACATAGAACAAGTCATAATTGTGACCCGTCCATAAAAAGGAAAACGTTTCGCTTCAAAATCAACACACAGAAACAGAAAACATGCTGCAAAAGAAATCAACGGAAATGTCACTTTCTTTTCAATCAAAACGCAATTCATGGCACTCGAACAACATGCACAAGGCCCGTGAAAGGTCGAGAGGCCCCATCTCTGGGCTCCAGAGCTTCAAATTGCACATACACCGAGAGCGGAAAGGTAGCCCCGGCGAAGAGTTAGAAGAAACACGATTTTCAAGTGGGAAGAGGAAGTGCATAGACGGGGGGCGTCAGCTTCTTCTGCCGCTGCTGCTGCCGCTAACTGCCACTGACTGAACTTTAACCCCGTGTTTTAGCTGTAGCCGGCAAACGCTTTAATTTGCAATTCGTGGAAAATTCTTGTTAGTGAGGAGGGCCTAGTTAGGCCTTCTTCCTCCTCCTCCTCCACTTCTTCTTCTTCTCTTTCGGTTACTTGTCCAACCAACATGGTAAATATTTAAAAATGTACTTAGCCAAAGTGAAAGAGACAGGCCAACAACAACAATGCCATGCGGCGACAGTTTAGACATTTCGGACAGAAGCCACAAGCAGCTGACGCGACATTTAACCAGCAGAAAAATTCAATAATAATGCCAGGTCTAGTGTAAATCACTGTTCAACTAGCCAAAAACCAGCCAAAGGAGCAAGAAGAGAGTGGAGTCTTGGTCTAGGTAGGTGGCTTAAGCTTTTGCTTAAACCGTTCCAACTGCAACAAACAAATGATTGACATGGGAAGCCATGTTCAACAGCGGCCAACAATTTGTGCAAGGCTTAGACAATTAGCCAAAAAACAAAAAGGGGGGTAGAAAGAGGCAGATAGCGCGTTTAGCAGTTAAACTGCTTGACTGATAGAGGAAAAGAACTATGTTTTTGGCTTCACTCTACACTTTCTCAAGCTAGGAAGGAGCCATGATTAGAGAAGACGTACAGTGAGTTAGAAATGTAAGTAGATAAGTGAGTTTTTTGGCGGCCGAAACGCGTAGGAGAATAATTGAAAAATGAACCCACAGTAGCCACCATCTAGATCCAAAATAAACTTCATTTTTCAATTATTCTCCTACGCGTTTCGGTTACCCAAATATTTGACCTTACATCTAGAGACAGGGAATTTTTGTGATTTGCACACATAATTCAAAATGATGTTAGGTGGGGTCAACTTTTGATTGTAAGATATTTAAGAACACTAAACAGACACATCGCAAATAAATGAAAGCTATTTGGTTGCCGTTAAAAAGCTAAACGACTTGTCAGACAATTCTGCGAAAAAATGCAACCAACGCCCCTTTATTTTAACGTAAAAGAACAGAATACAATGCATTAAAAAATACGTTAAATTCAAACAAACATACCCAGTCAAGGAATGTTTGGCCACATTGACCCACTTTAACTACTATCCAATTACTCAATCATAAACACAAGCACAAATCTTAACTGCTTAAATGTGGGTAGATATTTTCACACACCAACTCAAATGCAATTGGGCACAACATAAGACGATTCTGTTGACTTACTCCCATAAACAATATAACACAGCAAAGTAAATTTTTAAACGCTAGTGGAATTTATGGAATTTCTGTTTGGAGAGAATGCCACTGTGTAAACAGATTGACAGAGGATTAAAAATACGTTTTGGACATTTTCCATACAGAGGACAGATTCACAACAAAAATTGTTTTGCAAACTACCCTTGCAAAGAGGGAATCAAACTTAATCGAATTTCGGTTCCGGTTTTGATTTAGGTAAGTACTGAAACGGAAATTCCGTTTCAGTTTTGGTTCTATTTTATTTCTACACTCAGAAAAAAAACCAAGATCTTTATACTTGAATCAAGTACGAACGGTGTCAATAGTACGGTAAGTACGAAAATACTTGATTCAAGTACAAAATCCTTATTTCAAGTACGATTTTTTCAATCCCAAAATACTGGTTTGAAGACTGTTTCGGGATATTTTAAGTACATTTCGAACTATTATTATATCTTTTTGTTCATATTATTAATTGGTTGTGGTCTTCAGTACAGCCCGACTTACGCTCAAAATAAGTGCAAAAAGGTTCTTCATCGAAGTTTTTTAATTCAAAAGTCAACCCCAATGCATGTTTGAAGCAAAATAATACTTCAAAACTAAGTACAAAATGTTCTTGGTCTAAGCCTATAAAGGTCTTTATATAATATTAAAATCCAAAAGGAAATGAGTTTACCAAAGACCAAGATGTTTATACTGTACGTCGGAAATCTACCCCCACTCCATTACCAAAGTGTTAGAACCTGGAGGGAATTTCAAGAACAGATTCAACATAAAATAATTCGCAGTTTTCGTAGCACACTTTTTGGAGCTTGCATAGTAAGTCTATTCTGTACTTAATCCAAGAAATTTTGTCCTTGAACTAAGTATGATCTTTTCTAAAAATTTTAGGCTAATTATAAGTACGAAATGTACTTGATTCAAGAACGTTTGTTCTCATTTGAATTATATTAACTGTCGTTTTTCTATTCTAATATGTTTCATTCTTAATTTAAGTACATGCAAGAACAAAACATACTTGAAATTTCAAGTACAAATTCTATCCCGATCGGTCTAGAACTATCCCGGTCGTTTTTTTCTGAGTGTACTTTCGATTTCGTATTGGTACATAGATTTTCATTTCACACGCATCTCAAAGTCTCTTTGTCTTAAACAATTCATCAATGCACCTTGAACCAACAGTTTTCTTCTCCTACTTTTTTATCAAGTCGGCGTAAGATTGGGCAATATGCTTTTTATATTTGTGATGGAACATTAGATTGGACCTCCTGAGTATGACAGTTTTCAGGTCATAGACTCACCACCCTATCTGATGCGTTTTGGTGTATAATATGCTTAAAAGAAAAGAAAAGTTCAAAAAGTATAGCTTTAACTGGCGCGTATAGTCCCTAAAGTTTTGAAAAATAATAAATAATAGTAATTGAAATGAATAAATAGGATTAACCCTGCAAGTGATTTTGATTTTGATTTTAGTTTCGGTCTATAAAATATACAGAATTTTTTGAGCCATGTTGTGCTAAGAACTAGACAAAATATTACTTTTCATATAAGGCATGTATGGTCTAATGTACACACAAAAAAAGCATGTACCTTTTTACATAAAGGCAGGCTACTTAACTTTCTAAGTAGAAAGTGAAATAAAAAATAAGTATGTATTTATAATTACATATTTCCAAAGATAAAGGTCTCCAAGTGCATGTGCAATATGTGCATTATACTGAGCTTCATTTTGCATTATTCATACATATTTGTATGTCAATATTTTTGAAAATAATTTCGTAAACATCAAACTCACCTTAATTTTGTCTACAGGTTTGTCTAAGCCTTTTGCACTGAACACATCTAACATCCAACATTCTGAGTCATAAATATTTACCATGGCGGAATTTGCTATCTTTGTAGTCATTGTTTATTCCAGACTATCTATCATATCTATTAGAAATCCGACCCACATAACATTTTTTTTTTTTTTGGTTATTAAGCATTTAATCTCAGGATGTTGGATGTTAGATGTGCTGAGTGTATTGTTGAGCAATTGCTTACATTTTCTTCAATGTCAAAGGCGAAATACTGCCCATTCACAATCGATTAAGGCCTTGGCTTTTTCAGTGAGCGTTTCTCGGTGCAGTTTCGCAGCACAAACACGAATATAACTTTTACATCGTTTAAACGCGGGTCATGTGTAGACGACTTTATTACTGAGCTGTTTAATTTTGCATACAAAAGTGGCAGAAGGCTCAGTTTTAGCAAAAAGCGAACATGCAAAATCAGAACTTAAGTGAGAGAGCTCCTAATATATACATACTCTCGTTGCTGTTGTTGTTTCAGTCTTCTACACAGAAACTTATATGCACAAAATCTATTGACACTCTCACGTTCTACACCGTAGGCTCTGTTAGCAGCTCTGATTATAGAGAAGACAATCTCATCATTGACGCAGATAGCAGCTCTAAACGATTGCTATGCTGGGTAGACATATTGAAATAGTGGGAAAATATGGTGATGACAAAATTAGAATAAAAACCTCAGAACCGGAACTGTTTCGGTACAATGTTTTGGTTTTTTCGGTTCTGTCGGTTTAAAAATATCGGTTCTTGAATACCCTTCTCTTATAGAAAGAAACAGTTTGAAATATCGGTTCTGTTTACGGTTCTGGTTCTGAGTTTTAAGCGGTTTCTTCCGGTTTGATTCCTTTATCGAAATCGCAAAAAGCAGCAAGAGGATATAACAAACCGGTGAACCAAGACCCTTGTGAACCACAGAATACAACTGCCTTCTCGAGTCAAAAATTCCACAAATGCTTGACAACGCTAGGTGATCATAGGTGTTGCTTGCCGTAAGAGTAAAAGTAGACCTGAAAAATTCTTGAAAGAGCTTTCTAAGTGTTATTGTAATTCCAAATCGGAATTTGGTCCAAAAAAGTCAAAGTTTTGATTTTTACAGCGCTGGCTTAAGGTCAATGGTTAATTAGAATTCAATACAATCAACACAATTCAACAGAGATAGCTCACAACATTTTATTGGAAAAGTATGTGTGGACAAGCTTTTTTCGGCATTCTCCCCAATCCACTCATCAGCAGACTTGTTGTTTTTTACACTTCAAATTCTTGCATATTTGACTTCTTTGCCAAATAAAGACTTGAGAATTTCACAAGTGTGAAAATCAATGAAATTTCCGCCTGAAATTATGCAATAGATTTCAAGGTGAATCCAATTTATGTTGTGAGTTTCTGAACTTCTATATATCTACATTTTCAAAATATTCTCATTTCATTGCTTAAATTTCTAAACTTTAAGCGATTCTGCACAGTTGACTTTCCTCACATAACTTACAAATTCGCTATAAACTACTTACAAGCAGCAACAATTTCAATTCAATTTAGGCTGCCACTTCAACTAGATCAGATTAAATCATTATTTTTAGCTTCAAGTGAAGAAGCTTCAGCAAATTCTAAGAACATTTACGCATTGAAGAGCAAGCTGATGATTTAATTCGCGTTATAAAAAAAGAAATATCAAAAGCAAAAGTTAAAGTTTTCTTAGTGTGGGGGATTGAGGAAATTGTGCCATAAAACAAAAAAAGGGGCGACTTTTGATGCAGAAACTTGTTTAATAGCCAAACAAAGGTGCGTTGGCATATTTAAAAAGTTTTCCAAACGTACCAAAAAAAGAAAACACAAAACAAAACAGAAAAGTAAACACTGCAAACTGGTCGCAGGAAGGAAGTGACTCAAGGGTTCTGCAGGTGGGGAGGAGTGGCAAAACAAATTAGAAGAACTCCCAAGTAACAAGTAAAAGTGCGTTACCTCGGATTCCCCCCCTGCATTTCCACTGGCGTTGCATCAATTTCTTAATAACTTTTCATTTCTGGTTCCCTTCCGTTTGGCACGGAACGGAAAAGGCAAGCTGGAGCTGGGGCTTCAGGGGTCTTGCCATTAACCTGTTTTGTCTGCTGGCAGACAGCAGCATAACTATTTGCCTGCTTTTGCGTATTTTAATTATAATCCCATCTCCCATTCCATTTCCATTCCAGAAAACGGCCACAGCCAAACCGACCAAATATCATTATTATCCGCACAATCAACACATTTACTTGCTGCCCGAATGCGCCATTCAGCAGGTCTGCAACGCTGTCTACGTTAGATTGAACTACACCCAGCCATTGTGCGCCTGTCCATCAAGGTAAGCAGCAAGGATATATAACTCTGGTTGTCACTCGGGGGCAGCTTCTAATTAATCTCTCTGTCCTCTCTCTGGCAGATATCGTGATCCCTGCTCGGCCAGCTTAAATGAAGATGATCAGCATACAACCAAATTGGTTGGTGATAATAAGAAGAAGGTAAGCAACATAGATAATTGCCTAGGAAATGATAGATCTGCGCTGCACACGACTCGACGACTCGTAGATCACCAGAGGGCCCATAAGCTGGTTAACTGACAAATCACTGAACGAAGATTGCCTTGATTTTTTGCATTTGATAAACAAGTAGACGGAGGGAGATTCCTGGAATGAAAAGCCTTGGATTTGTGTTCTAACCACTTGTTTTTGTTGTTGTTGTGAAAAATCACGATCAGTCAAAGATTCTTGTTAAATCACTTGAAGAGATGAACTTGATTTGGTTTTTAGTTTAATAGAGAGACATTTGGGTGGTGATGGGGAGGACTTGTTTATATACAAAAGAATTAGTTAAATGTTTGTTCGATGAGGTAAAATTAAGTTCAATTGTAAAGAATTAAGAAATTCAATTTGGGAAAGATGTAAATTGTTCCACAGTTATTAGACCAAAAGTAGGCACATCAGAGAACATACAAACATAAATCGGGTTTCTCTTTCTATTTCTTGTAGTTGTTTTTGCTTCAGGTACCCAGATTGAAGTTAAGGCCGCGTGGACACCAAAACAAATGAAGAAAATCGCTTTTTGATTGCGTGTGTTTGTGTGCTAGTGTCTGTCTGATACAATCTCTGCCAACAACAAAACCTTCGCTCGGAGAGCAAGAAAAAGGGACACATATAAAGTTATTGGGCCACATTATGTATGTAGAACAGCGACGGCATCTGGTTCCTCCCAGGGGGCGAAAACATTTCGCTATTCACACGTACACGACCCGAACGCTTGGCGAAAATGAGACCAAAAGAGCAGAAAGCCGTCATTCGCTCGTCAAAACATAACATTTCCGCCAACAACAGTACCTTCGCTCTGATAGAAAGTGAATAGAGAAGTTGTTAAAGTTGTTTTTGCTGTGCGTATAGCCATAAAAGCGAATATAGGGTTCCCCAAGAAAAAAGCGCAAACATGTGACTGTGTCTCTCTCTAACACACAGTAAAGCATGACTTCGTCGAGCATTCGTTGTGACGTGTGGCCATTATGTTCGTGCCCCGTGGGCTATGGCTGGGGAACTTTGCCATAAAATAAGCGGGAAGGCAATACGGGCAGTTGGTCTTCTTTTGAGTAAAACAACCACGAATGCGCGTCGCCCGCCATGGGCTTGAGCACCCCTGGCAATTATTTGGCCTATCGAACAAACAAAAAACTTAAAAAAAATTTTTTTTAAATTTCATAAGCTACAAAATTTGTAATTTGAGAAAATATCAAGCATTCTAAGCAAAAAATACCCTTATTAAAAAAAATTCTGAAAATACTACAAAAATTAACAATAATAAAAAAAATATAGGAAATATAAAAATATCCAACAATTCCAAAATTTTCGAAAAAAAAAATCTGAAAAAATTTCATAATCTTCAAAATCCGTAAAGATAAAAATATATCAAAAACTTATAAAAAATAGATGAAGTACCCTAGAGAATTTTATTTGTTAGATATTCGATATATTCGTCCGATTTTGATTAAACTCTTCAAAATTGTGTTGAAACAAATAATGTTCATAACTGGAAAGTATAAAGATGCTACTATTAAAAAGAAAAAAGTTTTTCGTACTTAAACTAATTTTTCCAAAAAAAAAAAAAATAATATAAAACAAAACTCTCTCGGGCTTCCCTTAACTTATTGTGTGCTGTAATTTCGCTCACCGTTCAGTGGCTGTAAACTGTTCGGTCTGAGAGCAACCTCATACCAGGCCCAATTCAGTCAATCGGTCATAAAATGCGTGCTTCTCAAAGAAGACTTTTTGAATGCGTGGATTTTGCCAAAAGGTCTGAGACAGAGCTGACAGGAAAAATTAAACAACCAAAGAGAGGCAGAGAGAGTGATTAAGGGTTGTTTCGGTACCTCAATTCGGCTATTGACCGACACTTTTTAGCTTCCTTTCTTCCTTGTTAGGAACGGAGCGAGTTTTGATGTTTACTCGGACAAGGTTTTAGTAATAGTGATCCAGTTCTTCGCTCGTCACCCTTCATCGAACCACACTCGACGACCAAGCAACCGAGACCCGGTTCCGACCAATCGTTCGCTCTAACGAACAACATGCTATCGAACTAGACTAAGTCGGGATTTACACGATGAAGCAAACTTCATGAAGTTTTCTCAGTAGGCTAGAAAATCAAAGGAATTCTACTAGATTTGTTAATCAACATGTATAGAACCATACGTGTATGTCTCGCCTACTAAAAAAAACTTCATGAAGTTTGCTTCATTGTGTTAATCCCGACTAAGTAACATGTCAGCAGGGTCCACTAGACTAAAGGCCATGTAGCCCAACATTTTTTCATTCCAGTGTTGATAACTCATTTTTCAACCCTAAATAACACGATGACACGACCCATTTCTCATTGTTACACACTGAATTAACTATAACACGACACGATCATTCTGACATTTACGCGTCCTCGTATAATCATTAAAATACTATAACATAAGACCTTTAACAGATTAAGGACAGATTTCTCTTCTTCCAGATAGCTGCAATGTGTCAGACAATTTACTGCGCTATCTGTAAGTTTATGCTCTATGTATGTAGTAGATGAGAAATCGGCCCTTAATCTTTCTCCAAACCGAAATATATATATCATGAAGTTTTTCAACTGAAGCTATACAGAAAACAGTACACTGAGAAAAAAAAGAATAATTTAAGATGATCCTTAGGATATTTATGGTATCCATTTGAACTGGATAACTAGTTAACTCCTTTTTTGGGATCCATTGGATATATTCGAAATCAATTTAATTTCGCTTAAAAAGGATATATCAGAAATAAAATATTTCATTGATATTTATTCTTCATCCAAAGGAGCTTGAAATGTGAAAGGATATTTTAAATATCCATTCTACGGAGATCTTTTTTTTCTGTGTAGGATGGTTAACAAGTAGCAAGTTGATAAATCTTGTTTTTAAGATTTCTGCTTCCGCTTTTTTTGTCCGATTAACTAGAGATTAACAGAATATATTAGCAATTGAAGACGACGCAAACAAATAATAGTTGTTGTGAAGAGAGAAAGTATATGAAGTTGTTGTTGCCCTAGGCTTAGTCATAGGCTATAAGAGCGCGGTTATCCCTATGCGGATAATGAATGCACGGCGTGCGCATAGGTTCTGGGCACCCTTGGCTTAGATCGATATTTTTGTATTTGTAAATCATGTTAAGTCAAATCAGTCCTACAATGCTACTGTTCTTAAGGTATACGAAAAGAAGAAGTCATTGATTGCCTTAAAAATATCTTTCAAAGAACTCATTTAGGGCCGTTTTCTCATGTTGCTGTTTTTGCAAATCTAGGTGGATTTGGTGCATTTCGTATTTCGAATTGCACCAAATCCACCTAGATTTGCAAAAACAGCAACATGAGAAAACGGCCCTTAGTGTATACCATTTACATTCTTGGAGTCATTTGTTTCGAAGAAAAACAGATGTTGAACATTCGGATATCAGCTGAAAATGACTTGAATGATCAATAAGTTTATCAGAACATGAGTTTAAAATCATTTGTTTTTGTTGTAGATCTTGTTTAGCGATATCCCAGAAGACATGTGAAAAAAGTAAAGGAAAGGATCTATTTGAAATTAAAACAAGGGATTAAATTAAGTTCAAAAATTGGGCTTAACTTAGTCTTTAAAAGACGAAGGTGCCGATTTTTAAACTATTTGTGCATACACAAGCATTCACAGAAAGACGCCATAGCTGGTGTTCACTCTTAAGCAAAAACGTTTCCGATTGTCTAGAGATTAACAGGCAACAGATAGGCAAAGCACAGACCGCTTGGCCCTCATTGTGCCCAAAAAGCCTAACGGGAACTATCAGACGGCGCAACAAGTGCAATTGCCTCGCTCAAAAGTGGATTACAGACGGCGCAGCAAGTGCCGAGTAGTTATTTCGAAATGGGTTTACATTCATATTTTATAGATCATAGTAGACAATGAAAAACAGATGTAGAACATTCGGGGATCAGCTGAAAATGACTTGAAGATCCTTCAGTTTCTGAAAACATTATTTATTTTGGTTTTTGGGTCTAAGATCATTTGAGAGATCATCAAGACTTAAGGAAGTTCAGTAAAGACTCAAGCTTTTAAGCTCTGTTTTCAACATATTTGATTGCATTAGCAACCGAGCTCCGGTAATTTGAATAGAATTTTATTAAGATCTTACAACTTCAGACAGTGCATCATAACTGGAACAAAAAAATTATTGCCCCCTTATAAAACATTGTTTCTAGAATATGCGGCTCGAAGGACCTTTTGGAATTCTAAGCAGAAAGCTAGTTCGGAAAGTTTGTTGTTTTGACCCAACAGTGCGAAATACATTATATGCAGCATATCCGGCTCGAAGGACCTTTTGAAATACTTCGTAGTGAACCAGTTTGGGACCAGATCGAAGAAGTATGTTGTTCCGACTTAATAGTGGGATTAAGGGGACATTCGAAAATGTGTCTGGTTTCAAAACATTGAATTCAGAATATCCGACTCGAAGGACCTTTTGAAATTCTGCGTAGAAAGTTAGTTAGGTATCATTTCCCAAATGGCCAATAAAGAACCCCCATATCAAAACACCCGATCCACTTAAACGTACATAAAAGCCACTCTATCCCAATCTCTAGAAGCCACATCAACTAAATCATCTTGAACTTTTCTTTACTTAAAGATGATTAAATTTCAAGCACGAACTCTTTGATGTACGCTTTTGGTGGAACACCTTTTGGCTTGCAATTTGTGGCTTCCGCCCCCTTCCCACTTCCATTTGCTTTATGGAGTTTTCTATACCATAATTGAGTTATAAATTCCTCGGGAAAACAACAACAACAGCAACAACAAATGGTTGCAAATAAATTAAATAATAAAGCATTTTTAATCGTTTAATGGCCAACAGCAGCAGCAGCAGCAGTGGCAGAAGAGAGGTCCATGCGAGGTGTCCACTTCAGTGTGGGCTTGTTGGTTGTTGGTTTGGTTTGGAAAACATTGTCATAATTACAACTTCAATTTACCGTTAAATGCAACACTTGTTGCCTGCCGCTTTGCCGGAACTGTACAAGCAAATTATGAAAATGCGTTTAACAGCAACAAAACACAACAAAAACAAGAGCAAAAGCTAGAAAACTGGCACAGCAACTGGGGTAACTGGCAGGCCACATTAACCTGAATGGCACCTCAATTGGCAGCCAATGGATGGATGGATCGATGGTTGGAGAGAAACATGCAAAATAGAGCCGCAAGTCAATCAAATTATAGACAGACAGTAGCCCAAGACTGTAAATCAGTTAAAGGACAATCATGTCAGTGGCAATTGAAAGCGTAGCAAAGCTGCTAATGCGGCACAAGCATGCCTCCAAAGGAGGCCCCGGGGCGGAGAGTAAATGGCGGGGACAGCAACAGATGAACCAATAGATACTCTAAGCCTTGCATGTTAGCTTTCAATTTAGAGAGAGGGAGAGCGGGAGATCGGGAGATCGGGTGTAACTTTCATTGCTGCCCTCTGGGCCAAACTTACAGACAAAGTGAATGTCTAATCATGCTGCTAACACCTAGCTATTAGCCAAGTCTAGACGCCTTAGACGTACAATAACCATCACACTCACTTCCATCCATCCACTTTTGCTCCTCCACCAGGCCATCACGCTGGCGAAAACCTGCGAGGCTACCACCGAAATGCGCGAATGCCGCTCACCCAAAGATTGGTCCCTGCTGGCGCTGCAGAATACACGAACTGGCAAATCACATTATCTGGTCATATGCCGTTGTCCCGATCATTTTAAGATGGGTAAGTGGAAAGTAACAAAGTAAATTATGATATTATCAACTAGTTCGGAGAACGAAAAAAAGAGTTATTCTAAGGGCCGTTTTCTGTTCTCTCAGATAGCTGCCATGTGTCAGATAGTCGTCGATTTTACACTGTTATTTGTTAGTTTATGTGACAAATAGCTCTATGTAGAAGATGTGAAATCGGTCCTAAGAAGGTAAGCAGGAAAAAAGAACTAGTTCCAAATAAAAAATTCGATATAATAATCTCATTTAAATAAGAATAGCTGAAGATTTGGAAAATGTTACTAATTTTGACGATTTTGTAAAGAGATAGTAAGGAATGCTTTAACATGGGTTTTTAGGAATGAACTAGTTCATTTGAACTGTTCATAAAATGTCAAATTACTAGCTCATATTAATTTTACCAGAAAACATAACCTAGAAACATTAAATTGAATTATAAAACTTTATAAAATTGACTATTTAAAATGAACTAGATCGTGGGAACCATTTATAAATAAACAATTTAAAATCTAGCCAATTTGGGCTAAAAATACGAACTAGTTTCATTAAATTTATTTCAAAACCCTATAAAAGTGTCTTTAAAAAAGTGAACTAGTTCGTGGGAACCATTCATAAAATATTAAATTATTACTTCGAATCAATTTTAAATAAAATACTAACAAATTGGCTATTATAAATGAACTAGTTCGTGGGAACTATTTAAAAATAAAAAATTTAACTAGGCCAAAAAATTTGACTTTTCATAATGAACTAGTTCATTTGTCAAATTCCAAGATCTTATCAATTTTAGTTGAAAAGAGGAACAGGAAGCACTAAATTGAATCATGAAAATTCATGAATTTTATATTGGCTATTAAAATAAACTAGTTCCAGTGAACTATTTAAAAATTAAAAATTATGAGGCCTAGCCAATTTGGGCTATTAATACGAACTAGTTTCATTTAATGTGTATCAAAAACCCATAAAATTGTGAACTAGTTCGTGGGAACCATTCCTAAAATATAAAGTAATAACGTCGAATTAATTTTAACTAAAACCACAAACTAGTTTCGTTCAAAATTTGTCTAAAAATACGAACCAGTTCAATTAAAAATATTTCAAAACACTATAAAATTGTCCTTAAAGAAAGGTGAACTAGTTCGTGGGAAAAATATAAAATCATATCTTTGAACCAATTTTAATTCATAATCAATCTAAAAATACAAACTAGTTTTATTCAATTGTTTAAGAAAACCTATTAGAACGACTTTCAGAAATAAAGTAGTTCATGGAACGAATTCAAACAAATGAAATGATGAGATCTAATCGTTTGTTCTTTGTTGGAACCATTTGTAAAACATAAAACTATAAGATAAAAACTATTTTTTTTAAACATCGGAACAAGGTTTATCATTAAAAATCTAACCATATAAAAAATCTTAAAATTGTAAGATCAAGTCAATTTTGGCCAAAAATACGAACTAGTTACATTAGATTAAATCCAAAATCTTATACAATTATATTAAATAAATAAACTAGTTCGTGGAAACTATTTAAACATATTAGATTATAAAAATTTCAACAATTTGAGCTACAAACAGAAAGTAATTTCATTGAATTTAATTAGTAAACACATAAATATTCTTTAAAAAAAAAGCAGTTCAAGGAAACATTATAAAAATCAGTTATGCTTCCATTTTCGCAAAAGTTTTACGATTTGGTCTCTAAGTCGCAAAAGTTTTTGCTCTGAAATTTGCAAATCGGTAGGTCTGAGTCCGTGAAATGAACTGATAAGAACTGTCTCCCAAAGAAACAGTTATTTATTAAATTCTTTGACTATTTAAGATTGCTTTTGTATACGCTCCTATACAATTTTCAAATTTGTTTACCCAACCTTCTCAAAATTGGCAATAACCGAAAGCTTTAAAGACAGAGACACAGCTTCGACCTTGTCCGCGTCTAAGAAATTGTACAGTTCACAGCTGACCGGTGGTTAATGCACAACCAAATTTTCTAGACTGTCAGAAATTCCGGAATTATATATTAATGCCTTCCTGTCAAGTGGATGCTGAACACATAGCTCTCCCGTACAACCGTATAGCAAAAGATATAAAGATTGAGCAATTTTTGGTAATGTATAGACTTCTAAGTTTTTCTTTGTGTGTATCTTAGTATTTGGTCTTTGGGACCCTCTCATGCTCACTCTTCTTCGCGCTCTTAGCAAAACAGCTTAGCGCACGATATTGCCTGAGCGCCGAAACTCAGCTGTGTGCCCCAAACAAACTTTTCTTTAGCGATTTCATCCACTTCGCTGTCAAATTTTCCAAATTTTCTATCTTAGTGCGCAATCGACTTTTGAAGAAAAACTAACCAACAAACGAATAACAAACGAGTAATGCAAATAAAAAAATTTCCCTTTTTTGCCATCTAAAATTGTATGGGCGAAAATGGAAAATGCAGTTGTAGTGAGGACAACACATAAGTCGGTTGTAAGAAAGACCTTAAACAAGCGCCTAATAAAATTTTACATTTGAAAAAAAAAGAACGCCAAATTGTAGTCATTTTAAAAGCATCAGAATTAGCAACCACCCATTTACATTCATTTTGGCCCTTTAAGCTGGATATTTCTTTTCTAGCTTCTTTCATTGGGCTTGACAGAAACATAGATCTCGAATGACCCAAATTGACCACAATTTGAGGACCAGGAATGGATCAAGATTCAAGATCTAATACATATTAGCTCCAAATAGAAACTATTTTCATTAAATAGAATTAGGAAACATAAGCCATTCAGCCAGAAAGTGGCAACGCCAGCACACTGAAATTAGGTCACACTTTAGTTCGGTGGTTGCCACTCAGCTGAGTGCTCAGGCCAAATAGAACCAGTTTTATTTCCCTAATCGCTCATTTGTGTAGCCTTTTAGACCGTGTACTAGCAGCAACTCAGACGAAAATTCAGCTGAGTGATCAGGTCTTGTAAGTAGAGCTTTAGCAGCTTGGTTTGGGAGCACTTCTCCAACGTAATCTGTACCATTCTCATCCAACAGCCGACATTACGGTGTTAGTTAGAACACAGACTTGATGTACGGATAAGTCAGCGATTACGTAAACGTATCTTTCGGCAAGGACTTACGTAATTTCGGCGTAACAAATGGGTCAAACGAATTCGGATACCCCACACCTAATTTAAAAACGGGAGTATTTTCGGTTTTTCGGGTTTTCTGTATTTTATATCTTCACGGTTTTTTGTAGCTCGCATACGTCGATTCTTTTCTACATAATGTCTCTTCTTTCTTGACGGTGTGACCCTCGTTTGACTTCTTAAAAATACCTTATGATTAATACTTATCGATATATTAGACAATTACAGCTTAGAATGTTTGGCTCTTGTCTCAGTTCGATTGTGAGAAAACCCCCGATGGATTTCAATGAGAATATATCAAGAACTGAAAGCTAAAAATAAGCACGTTCTCAGCACGAACAAGCACGAAATAGACTAAACGTATAAATTTTAGTTTTTCAATACGCGAAAATTTTTGAAAAATTCGAACTAATAGAAAATATACTATTTCCTTTTTATCTCCAGAGGGACCCATGGCCCATGATCAGCCCACGTATGCCAGTGTGCCCGGAATTCGTGTATTTGGCATGATGTGCGTGAAACCAGGCTACTCCATACGCAAACCCAGTGCCCAGCCGCCCAAGCGCTATCAGCTACAAAAGCCCTTCTATCGTCCTGGCAGTCTCAGTGGAGGAGGAGGTCTGAGCAGCAGTCAATATGGAGGTGGTTCAACTTCATCAAATGTACAAAAGGACAGCTATGGCCGTCCCATCTATGGCGGTGGTTCGGTGGGTAGTTCAGCCATCAGTTCCAACTATCAGCCCCAGGATCAATCATTCCAAAATGGCGCCAGTAGCTCCTATCAATATCTCAATCGCCCGGAGAGCAACAGCCATACACACAGCTCGGCCAATTTCCGACCCGATCAGTTCTCCATTAACAATTTCCCAGGCAGCAATTATGGACGCAACAATGAGAGACGTGGCGAAGCGCCACCCATTGAGGCCGAGGGTAAAGAAGAGCTGCCCAGCAGCAGTACACAGGCCAGTGAGGAGGCACGAACGACCCTCCTGGTGGAACAGGAGCCAGAGCCGGCGGCGGAGCTAACCACGTTGCCAGAGCCCACACTGGAGAATCGCTCAAAGCGTTCCCTGGACACGGTGGAAGACCTTGAGCCAGAGTTTCCCTGGGATCGTGTCTTAGAATTCCAGCAGACCATAGACTGGGATTAACCCACAACCTAAGCTAGCAGCTAATTTTCTAGCACACCTACTGTGACTGAAGACAAGAACAAGTGGTTTACGTAACGTAACGCAGCGTAACGTGACGTAATGTAGTTAAGTATCTAAAATTTAGGCATTTCAAATGGCATTTTGACCCTCCTCCTCCTAATTTATATTTATTTTAAAAACGAAAAAACACATCAAACATTTACGAATTAATTAAACAATTATGCGTCCAGGGCGACGCCCATATTAATTGTTTAATTAATTTGTTTTGCATTTAACGTAAAAAGCGAAAGGCCTCACTTTTTTTATTTATACATATTTATAAAACAAAAACAAAATGGAAATAGTTTAGGTGCAAAAACTTGAACCAACACCGAGAAAATTATTTAACTAAATTTAGTTGCTTATTTATGTTTAGACTTAAGCCGCATTTACTAGTAGTTAATATTATATACGAAAATACAAATTACAAATTACAAATTGGTAAAAACAAATCAAAAATTAAGCAAATTTTACGACAAGAAACAACAAAATGTAATAAATTATTTATACTTTTTAGTTGAAAGAAATAAATTGAAAAATGCATTAGAATTTTTTTGGGTGAATTTAATAAGAGATGTACGGAAAATGAACTGGTTCACGGGGTTTTCAAAAAATTCGGCTCGAAGAACTTTTGGCTCTTTTACAATTCAGCCAAAAAATTTTTTGGATAGTAAGATTCGATGCTATTTGGTTGTTTTCTAAAAAAGATGCGAAAACTCGGAGGCTTTTCCTAAGAAGTTAGAAAAATCGGAAACAGGCAGAGCCATGGTAACATATTAGCATCCACTGAAAACGCTTTGCATGGTTTGCAAGATAGGCAGATACCAAATAACCTGAATATCTAGCTGACCAGCATATGTTCCGTAAAGTACTCACAATAGTTGATCTCTGATTACACTGTGACACATTTTTGAACTCAAAAAAGTTGATACGGTCAAGACCAAAAAATTCTGAAAGGGTGTGATGGTAGAATAAAAACCCTGCATGGGTTTGGTCTGATTAGCTGCCGTTTTCTTTTTATTGACCTTTGAACTTTTCAGCTTCAGTGTAGGATTAATGATTTCATATCTCGTAAGCTATATTGAATTTTGCTATTGTGTCTTTAGCAAAGTTATTGCTCTTGGCTTGGCCTACAAAACATTTTTAAGTAGCAAATCAAAAAAATTACTTCTTGGTACTTAAAATTACAAAAGATGTCAAAAAAAATCAATTTTTCACAACTTTTTTCAGTTTTTCAACTTTTTCCTGAAATCCTTTACAAATTTGGACAAGTAATGTAGGTAATAGTTGTTGCTTAGACCAAAATAAACAAACCGTTAGTACGAACACACTTCATTTAAGTACTCTTTGATTTAGTAAAAAAACCAAAAGCATGAAAAACTGTCGAAAAAATTCGAAAAAAACGAATTTTATCGGTAAAAGTAAATAAATTAAATTTCTTTAGCTACATTTTTTTAAGTTATATTTTTTGAAAATTTTATTGATTTAATACAAAACAATCGAAATTTTTGATAGTGTCAGCCAATTTCTACCAAAAACTGTACTTTTTCGAGTTTTGGTTGAAATTATTCATCTTTTAGGGTCTTTAACTATATGAGGGATCATTCGAATGGTATGTTCCAACCGATTGTTTACGTTAGTCAATGCTACTTTTTCGTCCTTCATTGCTTGGTCAAATTCGTTATAGTTTTCAAGAAAAAGTTGAAAAACAGTCCAAAATGAGGGGAAAACATGATGAATTTACGACATTTTTGCAATTTTGAGTTTAAAGATGTGACTATTTGGACTTGTTACTTAGAAATGTTCTGTAAATTAAGTCAAGAGCAACAACTTCTTTTCAGACGTCAAAGCGAAATTCCAAATAGTTTACGAGATAGGGAGTTACAAGTCCCAATCATATGGTTAAAACTTCAAAGTGCTATAAAAAGAAATCGGCAGCTAACCAGACCAAACCCAGGGAAGGTTTTTGTACTACTATCATACCCTTTCAGAATTTTTTGGTCTCGACCGTATCAACTTTTTAGTGTTGCACAGTGTTACCTTTGAGAAACAAGATCACTTGCTGCTGTGTTTCAGGAAGATTATTCTGCTAACATACCACCAAGGTGAAATCCTAGATCCCAATCATTACCCTCCCAGATCCCACCCAGATCTCTCCCGGATACTACCCAGATACCACACAAATCCCAGCTAGATCCCACACAGATTCCACCCAGATCCTACTCAGATCTAGATCACACAAAGGTCTTATCCAGATTCAACCAAGATCCCATCAAGATCCAGCCCCAGAACCCAACCAGATCCCACCCAATTCCCATCCAGACTCTACCCAAATTCAAAACAAATCTCATACAGATACCACCCATATCCCCGATCTCACTTAGAACCCTTCCAGATCCCGTTGAGATCCCACCCAGATCCCATCCAGAACCCAACCAGATCCCGACAAGATCCCGCAAAAAACCCCCCACCTAGATCCCGCCGAGATACCAACTAGATCCCATTCAGAAGCCAACCAGACTCCGACCAGATCCCGCCCACATCTTTTTCTGATCCCACCCAGATCCCTTCCAGGTCCCACCCAGATCCATTCCAGATCCCTTCCAGATCCTATTCAGATTCCGCAAAGATCCCACATAGATCCCGCCGAGATCCCACCCATATCGCAGCTAGATCCGTCAAATCCTACCCCGATACCACCCAGATCTGGCCCATATAAGAATCCACCCAAACCCCTCTCAAATACCACCAGATCCTACCAAGATCTTACCCAGATCTTTCTTAGAACCCACCCAGTTGCCCCTCTTCAGCATCTTACCTACCTCTTCGCTTTCCCCTCCGACCATTCTCTTATGTTTCTGTGTGTGTTTGTCGGGAAACTCCGCATAACAACACAAAATAACTTAACTAGGTACATAATAAATTTGTCAGGTCACAGTAGCCCTTAAATATAATAGTTTGAATGTTAATAATGTCTCTGGGACGAACATAAAACAGTCAAACTAAAGCTAAGGTCCCACAGGCAAATAATATGCGCAAATTTTCTCGAAAATCTGGATAAATCGGCGAAATAAGTCAACTTTTCGGTTATGTTTTATTTTAGTATTTGCATATGAAGCCATAGTTTTAGTTTTAAGTCCTGCAAAATCTGCAAACATACCTATTTAGCCAAATTTTCATAAAAATTTGGGCAAATTATTTGCCTGTGGGACCTTAGCTTTAAGCTAATTGCTTGAAGTTGAAACCTTCCATTTTTTACTAAAATGCCAATAACTTCTTTATTCTTGATCGGATTTTAATGAGTTATGTGGCGTTGTATTTTTAATAGATAAATCTTTAGTGACCCCACCAATAAAATAAATTTTACACAATTTTTTTTGTTGTGAAATTCGCACTTAAAATATAGCTTTTTTTAAAAAAAGTGATAGATTTAATGCAAATTTGCCGATAAAAGCCTTTATAACGCCGAGGTCCGGCACCGGATTAAGAATTACCTTCCAAGAAAGCATTACCTTTTCATAATGAAACAACCAGTATCAAAGATATACAAATTTTTCTAAAGGTACTTTTTTTACCAATCAAAAAACTAGCTTTTCCGCAATTTCTCGAAAACGGCCCAATAAAAAAATATTTGGACTGCAGATTTGGACTCAGCAAATGATTTACATGCGAAATGACTCCCAGATGGCCGGGATCGGAAATGCTGTAAACTAGTGTAATTAATAAAAATATCGCTCGTTTTTGAGGCAATAATGTAGCACTTCTTATTCCGCCAGAACCTTACCATTAAATAAGTTTGTGAACTAAAATAGCCCTGGACTTTTGTTAATTCTTGTTGTTCTTAACATCTCAGAAATAATTTTATGAATCAACTTTATGTACTATCACTCAGTCTACCCTGCGTTTGAAACATTTTTTAGATGGCAAAAAGCATTTGCAAAGCAAAGCAATTTTAAAATTTCGATTTCCCTTCATTATAAGAATGGAGACGCAGTTAATTTAAGTACAATATGGTACATTTCCTTTTCAACAATAAATTGTTTTTATATGCATGAAATAAAGGGCGAAATTTAATATTTTTATTGTAATTATGAAAACATTTCAAATCAAATTAACGTTATCGAAAACCAAAAAAAAAAAAATTATTTTTTCATATCAATTTTAAACCGAAATGAATATCAAATTGATATGTTCAAAATGGTATTATTTTGAATGAGAAAATGAAATGAAAATAAAAACTTTCTCGTATTCTTACATTTTGGATTTTATAAGTTGAATTTCTTCTAACTTTTGTTTATCAAACTCACCCAACATTTCTGCATTGACCACAATATTGCAGCTATACATGGGCGTGACCAAACGTTGAGGCTGATTTTGGAAGGCCTGTCGGCAAACCTCCTTGGCCGCTGTCAATACCTGACCTAAAATATAATTAAAAGTCATTAACTTTTCTGATTGGCAAACTAAAGCTTAGTATACAACTCAACAAAGGAACTGCCAAAACAAAAAAATTTTAAATAAAATAAATCACAGAATTTAATATTTTTGGAAATGTATTTTTTCTTTTTGACATTTCCATTGTCGTGGCCTTAAATACTTACCCGAAAAAGGTCCCTTAGCATTCAAATCCTCACCCTCGTGTTGCAAAGACCATTCAAGTACAGCAAAGCAAACACCTTGCATGGGTTCCTCACACAAAGGTCCGGAGCTGGTGGTCAATTGAAATCCATTGACCAAAGAGCTATTATAGTCTTTGCGTGGATCGGTCGAGGAGCGTATGTCCGTATCGGAAGTTTTGCCTTGAGGGGACCAGAAATCCGGTTGCTCGTAATCAGAAAGATTAAGTAAAATATTTGAGCCGCAATTGCGGGGTCCCAGAGACCAAATGCGTTGCACCAACTCGGGCGGGGAAAGAGAGCTCAAACCAAATAAATTGAAATGAGGGAAGGCAGTAATCAGTTTAAGCTTCAAGGAGGACAATAGGGAAGAAAACTTTTCCGACAGAAGATGATGGCGGGGTAAGGCAGCCAAATCCTGGAAGGGGGTAAAAATAAAAGTTAAATGATTGGAGGAGGAAGGAAGGAAGGATAAATACCTTTAAAAACTCAAAGTGGTGATCCAAGAGTTCCACAATTTCCGAGGGAAGAGGCAGGGCTATAACCTTAAGACAGCTTAGTTTGTTGAGGGTGTAATGTGTGGCTATTTTTTGGGAGATGAGTTTATCCTCCTTAGTTTTTACTATAGCTTCATTGACCATATCCACCTCAGCCTCAGGGACAATGGTTTCACGAAAGGACACAATGGGTTTGGAAACATTCACCTTGATTTTGGCATAATTTTGCTCCAAGTCGTAGACGCATTTCTCCACATGCACCTCACCCAAAGTGGTGATGACATGCTCACCCGTGGGAGCCAAAGAGACTTGAACACAAGCATCCGCTTGGTTGAGTAATTTCAAGCCTTTGATCAATTTGGGCATATCTGAGGGTAAGACAGGCTCTATGGCCACACGGAGAATGGGGGTGGCCATGATGTTCAACTCACTAAAGGAGGTAGAATATAAGGTGTTGGACAAGGTGGCCGATTTGAGTATATGAGATTGTAGGCCTCCAATGCCTACTATGTTGCCGGCAGGAACCTCATCCATGAGCAAAAGTTCTCCACCCATAAACATGTAGAGGTCTCCGAGTATAACTTTGGAGGCAAAGGGAGCTTGATTTTCTACAAGATGTAAGGGTAAACGAGGATCATGCTTGGGTGACAGCTGATATAACTCCATGCCTGAGCGTAAGGTTCCACTAAAGACACGGGCAAAGGCTATGAACTCAAAGTCGGGTGAGTCTATGGGAGGTGGAGTGATGGGAACAGAGTCTTTTGAGGTTTTTAAAGCCTCTACCCCTTGGGTAATGTCCTCCACTTGATTTAGAAGCTTTCTTTCTTCTATTCTACGACGCACTTCTTCCCTTTTCAGCCTTAATTCTTCATCGGTCAAACGTTTCTGTTGATTTTGAGGCAAATGGGATATATGCACCGCTGTCATCTTGGACACAAAGGCTATAACTCTCTCACTCTGGGCCTCACATTTAGCAAAATGTTTCCTCAACTCCAAAGTTTCTTTGGGTAAGGAATTTAAGTCCATATTCTTGGGATAAAGTAATCTTTCAGCTCTTTCCTCTGTCATTTGATGTGGTGGAGGCACCTGCTCTATAACCATTTGCAAAAGACTTTTGTCCAGGGGCAACCACTGACCCATGACCGCCTTAATCTGTAGTTTCACATCATTAAGTCTCAAATCTCTTAGACTTAACTTTATTCCCAGTTTTTCGGCTATCTGAGGCAACTTTTCCTTATCCTTTCTTATGGCTATCAAATCATACAAATTCCATATGTTCTCCAAGACAAATTGTACAAACATGGGCTTCTTGGCCTTCTCCTGTGCCTTATCCTTTACCGTTTTCGATTTGGACTGATAATAGTAATCCCCCCACAGCTTCTGCTCCATTTCCTTTTCCTTCAAACCCAAACGTGGGGCATAAAGTTCCGCAAAATCTCGTACACCAAAAGCCCAACCATCATAGGCTGAGCTAAAAATCACATTCCCCTTGTTGGGTTCAAAATACAATTCAGAATCATCCACCTCCTCCAAGGCACTTTCATAGTTCTCCTTTTGGCTTATATCCTCCTTGGCCAACACATCCGAGGCAAATATGCTGCCCAATACCGCATTCACCTGCTCCATCACCTGACTCAAATGAAAGTAAGCATCCATTGCTGTCATTTTCTTCTCCATTATCAATCTATCCAGTTTATTTAACACCAACACCGGCTTCAGTTGCTCCTCATACACCTGCTTCAGGCAGGCTCTGGTCTGTGGTCCCACTCCTTCCACCACATCCACCACCACTATGGCCCCATCACATAAACGCACTGCCGTAGACACCTCACTCGAAAAGTCCACATGTCCCGGTGAGTCTATCAAATTTATCAAATAATCCTTCTCCTTTTCTTGATAAATTAAAGATATGCTGCTACTTTTCATGGTTATCCCACGCTCCTGCTCATCCTCTCTGCTGTCCATGTAACGCAGTTTACCCGCCATTCTTTGGGAAATGATTCCATTGCTGGCCACCAACGAATCCGCCAATGTGGTTTTTCCATGATCCACATGTGCCAATATGCAGATGTTACGCACTTGATCCTGGCAATGCTGCAGCTTCTTCAAGTCTTGACCCTCTATTACAGGCATCTTGGTCCACGTTTGATTAGTTGTCACTTGGAGTATTTCACAACAAATTTTAATTCCAATTTCCAAATTCAATGGCCAATACGCCGCGCTGTTTACAAACGTAAGAAACGTAAACAGTTGAAACGTAAGCGTAAAACGTAAGCGTTAACCGAAATCAGCTGCGCACTGTGGTTCAGAAATAAAATGTTTTGGACCAAACTTAAATGTTAAATAATTATGTTAAAATATATAAAAAAGCGCTTGAATGAAGAAAAACTAACCAAAAAAATCCCCCTAAAGTATATGGGAATTGTAACTCACCCAATTGCAGTCAAAGACGTTACTAGATTTTTAAACTTTATTGACCTAGACGATAGTTCAGTCAAGAAATATTGTAGACTACTTGTTTCTTCTGAATCAGAGATCTGCACATCACAACTTAATGTTTTTGCACTAAAACTGGTTGTTTTTTTTTTCCTGTTGGTGCGCAGACACTTTTTTATTGGAATTGGCTCATTTTGCTAATAATTGGCTTAAGCGAAAAAAGTTGGACTATTATTCAGTATTTAATTTTGATCTAGACTTTTTTCGCTGTCAGCACTGAAAACTATCGGAAACACAGCATGTAACTCTGTAAATTATCGGAGCCTATATGGTTTTAAGACGGCGAAAAATGAGTTAAACACAAACACTAGTTTGAAAAAAGCATTGTACAGCGACTGTCGAATCATTTTATTTTTGTCTTTTGTGAAAAAAACACGATATTTATTACACTATGCAACAATTTTTCGATCCCGGCTTCTAAATGGTTAATTCTTATGTAAAATTTCACACTGAATTCAAATCTGTGGAAAGTAGATCAGTTTTTGAGATATCGCTAAATTTTCAATTTTAGTGTTTTTCATTTTCTCGTGTTTTATTCCACCTATATGTAAAACTGGAACAAAAATTAAAGATAATAAAATTATTTCTTAAAAAAATGATAGTTGTTTAAAATCTAATCATAAATGACGAAGTTATGGCACTTCAAAGTTGGATTTTTTAAAAATGTTTGATCATTTTTAATTTTTTGCTGCCTTTCATTAAGTTTTTTTTTCAATCTTACCATAAAAATTGCTCAGGTCTCAGATATTGACAGGATTGGGTAATCTCTTACGAACATTTTTTGCCCTTGGTCATCGAAATAGGATGAAAAATAAACGCTACATGCACAATTAAGTAAACATACCTCTTGTTGAGTGTATTTTTTGCTAGTTTTTTTCAGTATAAAAATCACATCTTAGCAAGCCAAATAAGAATAAACGTTGAGCATTAGGAGTTTTTATTGCAGTTCAAGGTTGTAGACCGCTTTTGTTTTTTGTGTAGACTGTGTGTTTCTCGCAACAAGAAGTAGTCTCCCATCAATTTTTAGAAACATACAACTTTTAACTTCATCTGAAAAATGCTTATTATGTTCGAATATATAACTTTTACATTTCATTTGTACCTAACAGATACTTGCGTAATCGATACGGATCGCTGGATTTAACCATTGAGCCCGGTGTCCAGAAAATGGTTTCTGACCAATTTTATTAGATGGGGCGCATCAGCAAATGCAAAGACCTTCATTTCTGGGTTCGATAGATGCGCGAAACAAGTTTTTTATCAAAAAATAACAATACAATACTTCTTTATTCAATAATCTTACCAGTTGACACATACACACACCTCCATAACTTAAAATTTCCTGTCCTCAAATCGGAAACTATCGCTACAACGTGTTATCCAGCTTCATACAATTTGTTAAGGATACCATACAAAATGTCTACGGTGACAAGAGTGTCGTATTCAAAGAAAATTCGCTTCTTCCAGGACTTTCGAGGGTCCCGCACCATGACAACTTGGACGTAGTTTTAAGGAGCATTCATTTTGTCAAATGAAATAACGCAAACTTTGTATTCGTCCGAGACATCAACTGCTTTCTTCATTAAATCAACAATAAAATCTAGCGTTCCAGGCTGAACGTCCAACTTCTGCGACCACTCCCGCAATGTCCGCTCGATAGGCAAAGGAAATCATTTTTTTAACAGCAGCATGAAGACAAATTCCATAAGACACATCTTCTGGATTCCATTTCACACGTTTGCCTTCACTTGCCAATCGATGGACTTGGGAGTCCGTAGATAATCTATTTAAGAACGTTTCCATACACGCAAAGTTGGCAATTTTTCGCTTCAAGGCAACATTCTCTTAGGTAATATGAGTTTTAAAATTAATATGGTCTTTAAATCGCTTTACATCTTTAGAAATAATTCTATCCTTTACTGGTTTATGCTTTTAACCACTAAAGTTCAGTTTAAGGTGAAGTTGTAACTTCTGCTTCTTTTTCCCTCAATTTTTGTATGAAACTTCTCGCTACTTCTAAATTTTTATTATCCCAAGCTTCTTTTGCTCTTGTCCCACTGTGCCTCCATCTTTATTTGCATCAAGTTGGCAGTTCTCCTTCCCATCAGCAGCTGTTCACCACGCATGCATTTCTCTTTCCCAATTCGCATTTAACAAATTTCGCACCTTAAAACTTCAATTTCATCATTAAAAATGGTTGAATTAACTCCCGAGGAGAAAAAGCAATTAATTACTCGCAATCTGCAAGAGACCTTGGGCGAGGACAAGTTGAATGCGGTACTTAAGGAGCGGGATTTGAAAATCTATTGGGGCACAGCCACCACCGGCAAGCCACATGTTGCCTACTTTGTGCCCATGTCCAAGATAGCCGATTTCCTCAAGGCGGGCTGTGAGGTGACCATATTGTTTGCGGATCTACATGCCTATTTGGATAACATGAAGGCTCCTTGGTCATTGCTGGAATTGCGAACACAATACTATGAGCAGGTGATCAAGGCCATGTTGAGATCAATTGGAGTGCCGCTGGAGAAGTTGAAATTTGTCAAGGGCAGCGACTATCAGCTGTCCAAGGAGTATACCTTGGATGTGTACAAACTGAGTTCGGTGGTGACGCAACATGATGCCAAAAAGGCAGGAGCGGAGGTGGTCAAGCAAGTGGAATATCCTTTGCTGTCGGGTTTATTGTATCCGGGACTGCAGGCTTTGGATGAGGAGTATCTAAAGGTAGATGCACAATTTGGGGGGGTAGATCAACGCAAGATTTTTACCTTCTCGGAGAAGTATTTACCTCAGTTGGGCTATGAGAAGCGTATACATTTCATGAATCCCATGGGTGAGTTAGTTGAAAGAGAGTATTTTCCTCTAAATAATAAGGTTTGAATTTGTAGTGCCTGGTCTGGCGGGTGGCAAAATGTCTTCTTCTGAGGAGGATTCGAAAATTGATTTATTGGACTCGCCTGCAAATGTGAAAAAGAAGCTGAAGAAGGCCTTCTGTGAGCCGGGAAATGTGGCGGATAATGGTCTGCTGTCGTTTGTCAAGCATGTGTTGTTCTCTTTGTTCAAAGAGGGTGAAGGATTTGAGATCAAGCGTGCAGAGGATAATGGAGGCGATGTTACTTTCCTGGAGTATAAGGACTTAGAGCAATATTATGCGGAAAATAAGCTACATCCGGGTGATCTTAAGGCTTCAGTGGAGAAGTATATTAATCGATTGCTGGACCCCATACGCAAGGACTTTGAGAAACCCGAATTGCAGTGAGTAAACTTAACCCAAAACTTTACTATGTCCTACTTTTAAAATTTAAATTTGTAGAAAACTCAGTTTAGAAGCTTATCCTCCACCAGCCAAGGTCAAGGCGGGAGCAGCAGCCGCTGCAGCAGCTGAAGAGGATTCCCCCTCACGCCTGGACATACGCGTGGGCAAGGTCATTGAAGTATCACGCCATCCAGATGCCGACACTTTGTATGTGCTCAAAATAGACCTCAATGAGGCTCAACCACGCACCATTATCAGTGGCCTGGTCAAGTTTGTCACCATTGAGGAGCTTAATCAGCGTCTGGTGGCCGTTTTATGCAATCTTAAGCCCTCCAAAATGCGTGGCATTTTATCTGAGGGCATGGTCCTTTGCACCTCCAAGTAAGTTTTTGGGTTCTCTAAATTATTTCATTTTTTCATCCCTTTCTCTTTTCGGTCAGCGCGGATCATACTGAGGTGGAGCCCATTGTTTTGCCTTTGAAGGCCGCTCCCGGCAGCCGTTTGGCCTTTGAAGGCTTCAGTGGTTCCCCCGATGAGCAGCTTAATCCTAAGAAAAAAGTTTGGGAAAAATTATCCACGGATTTTAAAACCAATAACGAGGGTCTAGCTGTTTGGAAGGATAATTATTTGCTTACAACCGAAGGCGAGAAACTTAGCAGCAAATTGGCCAATTGTGCCATTAAATAAGTTCATTAATCAGCCAGCCTACCTGAACCTCGTAATACTTTAACACGCCTAAAAAAAAAACTAAGCCAAGAAATAATTTATTTATTCACTTTTTTTTAAATAAAACGGGCTAAAAAAAAAACGAGTTGGCAGGGCGTTCATACACAGTCACAATTTTCTTACGCATTTTGTAATCGATGTTATCGAATTTGAAATTTTGAAAAATAAACACCTGCTTTTCAAGTGGAACTTGCACAATTGACTTAATCGGCTAAATTAGTGGTTAGAATTATTTCTAAAAATTTGAAGCCAATCAATAAGACCAATTAAGGACCAAATCAATTTTAACAGGACCTTAATAATGTATTTACAGACAGACTTTAAGCATAGGCAAATCGGATCAATATTGTTCCTTAAATTGGGACATTAAATGACACACAGTCTTCAGTTACTAGTCCGATATACGACTTAAAGAATAAAAATATATTTATAAAAAGAAATATAGAACTTTTCTAAGCAGGCTTTAGGTCATTTAAGTTAGGATTTTGTCCATAACTTGTCTTAAACAAGACACGTACCACACCACAAAGGAGGCTGGTTGACAGTATAGCTATTTCATGAATACCAAAACAATCTTCAGCTGTCTTCGCCTGTCCTTAGTGTGTTGGCAGAAGGTACCTCATGACAGAACTGCTATGGCCGCTTGGGAATCCCAAAATAATTAAATTATTTTATTTAATAACTTGAACTTTTATGCTGTAATCTTCTCCCAAGGTCGATAGGGTCTCATCGGAATTAAAGCACATTTTGTGGACTTTAATTAAATGCATTTTCAAATTATATGTATGTACGATTATTCTTGAGTTCCACTTGGCACACATTGAATTCATTAATTGCAAAATGCTCCATTCTCAAAATTATTTTAAATAATTTATTTCTTCTGCTTTTAATTTGACACCGGCATATTTTGATAGTACTTGTAATGATATTCTGTGCTTGTAAAGTATTTACAGCACAGTATTTCCGTTTCGGATTGCCATGTCATGTTCCTTCAACTGGTAACATATTTTGCTCCAACATAACTCTATTGGATTTGGTTTAGATCTATGGACTATGTAGCTGCCATAATGAGACAGTTCATTACCATGATGCCATAAAACTTAGCGAGGAAAAGTAGTTTTCTTCTTTCTAAAGCGTCGTGAATGGCCTGTATTATGAATTCATCTAAGACTAGCAACTTTTCGTTTGAAAACATCCCTCCAGAAGCGCTGTTTTGCGCCGAAGTAGACTCTTTATTCTTTGCTACCTCATTGTTGTCACAAGCTATTCATGCTGTCATAGACGGACCGGTGAATCTAAATTCCCCATTTTCAAGGAATATTTTGAATAAAACTTATGAATACTTTGCCCAAAGGAGGCCAAAAATAGATGTTTTTAGAACAGGTTCAAGTCCCGACCACCGCACAGTGCATGCTCTCACTCTTTCTCGCCTGCTCCTAGCAGAACACCTTTTTTTTGGCGGTGAAAATTTCAATTTTCCTTTCTTAGTGCGCATCTGCATAGCTAATCGAAGGTCTATTTCAAATCTCAAACCGGTAGTATAAGCTGTTTAGGCTGTGGGTTGATAATATGTCAGTCAGTTGAGCCTACAGATTTATAAGTATAGATAACTCAAATTTCCTTACACTTGCACTTGCTGCGCTGTTTGCTTATGCGGGCTGGCGCTCTCTTCAAACGAGCCAATTGCACTTGTTGCGACGTCCGCTCGTGCTGGTCCTTGAAACAAGGCAATTTATAACGTGCTGGGTCCACCGAGTATTTAATTGCACATTGATTTTTATACAGAATAACGAGCCAGTATATAATTTAAAAAAATGTCCACGTGAGATTGAAAGTCGCGCCTCAGCTGGTAAACGGCAAAATTTGAAGATATAAAAATGATAAGATTAAGCTTTCTCTAGTGAACTAGCGACTCAGCTCGCATTAGTGTTTTGTCTTCATCTGAGTTATTCAATTGATCTAGTTCCAATCAGCATTTTTGCCATTGGCCAAAAGAGATGAAACATGGAAGCACAATTGGAAACTTAAACAGAACCGGACAGCCATAGCTACCAGGAGCAAAAGTCACTCGTGTTTTAATGCAAGCGTGAGCCGAACTCTTGTTCACCAACACAAGCACATATTTCTGTCCTCTTCATTTGGAGCGGCGCTAATGATATCTGAGTAAAAAGTTATCGACGCTGCAAACTGTGTTTCTATGTTACATCCTCTTTGTGTTGGCACGTACGGTCACACTTCCTTTCTGCTGGTTAAAAACTTTTTGCTTTATTTGCTATCTGAATTTGTTATTAAACGTAATGGACCACTAAACAAAAGAACCACAAATGGCAGAGCAATGCCGCATTTGTGGATCCATTTGGGCAGATGATGGCATCAACACCAACTGGAGCAATATATTCACCGGGGACAACTCCAGCGACTTGTTGTCCATAATTGAGGAGGTGATTGGACAAGAGGTTAAACACGAGGAGAATTTACCGGAAATTATATGCCGTCCATGCTTGCAAGCAGCAAAGACCGCATTTCAATTTAAGCGGCGATTCGAGAAGAGTCTTCAGCTGTTGAAGCAGCAGAGCCCCAGGAACAAGGAAGAGGAGACCATCAACAGCATAAGCGAAGAAACTGAAACGGAAACAGAAGACGACAGCGAAGATTCTTATTCTGGACAAAGCACTCAACCCAAAAAACGACCCTTCAAATGTTCCCACTGTTCCAAAACCTTTCTCAAAAAACATCATCTAAAAGCTCACCTTAGAATTCATACTGGCGAACGACCCTTCGTATGTTCCCACTGCTCTAAAACCTTTACCGAAAAAGGCAGTCTTAAGAGACACCAACGACGCATGCATACTGGCCAGCGACCCTTTGAATGTTCGCAGTGTTCGAAAGCTTTTGTCTACAACAGCGATCTACAGAATCACCTTCGAACTCATACAGGCGAGCGACCATTTAAATGTTCACACTGCTCAAAGACCTTCGCCCGGAGCAGCCATCTAAATGCGCACCTTCGTCTTCATTCTAGTGAACGACCTTTTAAATGTCCCCACTGCTCGAAAAGCTATGCTAGCCGCAGCAGTCTTAAGTATCATCTGCACATTCATACTGGAGAACGACCCTTCGAATGTTCCCACTGCGCGAAAACTTTTTTCGGAAACAGCAGTCTTCAAAAACATCTACGCGTCCATAATGGCGAGCGACCTTTCGTGTGTTCATATTGCTCGAAAACTTATATACAAAACAGCGATCTAAAAATTCACATTCGCACTCATACGGGCGAGCGGCCGTTCAAATGTTTACAGTGCTCGAAAACCTTCACCAAAAGCAGCATTCTAAAGAAACACCTTCGGACTCATAGTGACGAAGGACCCTTCAAATGTTCCCACTGCCCGGAAACGTTTCACAAAAATGCCAGTCTTACGAAACACCTACGCCTTCATACTGACAAGGAAAACCTTGGTCAACTGCACAAGTCTTGAGTATCACCTTCGCTATTATATGGGGTTCTCGGCGCACAGAAACCTTTAACCAACGTCAAAGTCTTAAGGAACACCAACGCGTCCATAGTGGCGAGCAACCCTACAAATGTTCCCAATGTTCAAGAACCTTCACCCACAGTATCATCTTCGCTCTCATCGTAAAGAGTCAAACCTTTAATTATGGCATTAAGTCGGACTGGCAATTTTGAAAAAAGTTCAATTTCATTTTAAATAAAATAGAATCTATATATATAAAAGAAAGTCGTGTTAGTTACACCACTTATAACTCAAGAACGGCAGAACAGATTTGGCTGAAAATTGGTAGGGAGGTAGCTTAGAGCCAGGAGACGGACATAGGATACTTTTTATCCCGTTCGACAGCGTTCCCATGTGGAACATTCGCGGTTTTTTGTTTTTCATTCGATCAAGCTCAAACTCATTTTCAAAGATCTATATGAAAATTCAACAACAACTGCATACCAATCTTCCGGAAAATTCACCCCCATTGGGTGGAAAGTGGGTGGTCAAGGTTGTATGGGCGAAACTTAAGTTGCCAGCGACTAGCTCCAAACTCATTTTCAAATTTACATATAACAAAACATAAAAAAGTGACTTTCAAATTTTGGAAAATTTATCCCCAAAGTCGGAAAATCCGCGGAAAACTGTTGTATGAAACTTTTTTGCTTATTATCCGATAAAGTTCAAACTCATTTTCAAAGATCTATATGAAAATTCGACCACAACTGCATACCAATCTTCCGGAAAATTGGGTGGAAAGTGGGTGGTCAAGGTTGTATGGGCGAAACTATAGTTGCCAGCGATTAGCGTCAAACTCATTTTCAAAATTACACATAACAAAACATAAGTTGTAAGCATAGTACGCGAAGTGGTCTGTGGGCAAGTGGGTGGAGTGTGGGTGGAATGTGGCGGTATGTGGGATGGATGTGGGTGGGATGTGGGTGGCAAGTGGGTGGAATGTGGGTGGGATGTAGGTGGGAAGTGGGCGGAAAGTGGGTGGGATGTGGGTGGGAAGTGGGAGGGATTTGGGTGGGATGTGGGAGGGATGTGGGTGGAATGTAAAAGGGAAGAGGGTGGTTTTTGGGCGGGAAGTGGACGGGAAGAGGGTGGGAAGTGTGTGGAATGTGGGTGGCATGTAAGTGCGAAGTGGGCGGAAAGTGGGTGTGATGTGGCGGTAAGTGGGAGGGATGTGGGTGGGATGTGGGCCTGAAGTGGGTGTGCGTTGGTTCTATACTGTTGAAGGCGCAGCGAAGCGTGACGGGCTATTTGCTAATGAAACAAAAGTATTCTTCCATGGTTGTCTATTAAAACTGACACGCGGACGAAGTCGCGGCGGGTTTTGCTAGTATTTTTAATAAAAATTGTTAAAGTCGAGCAATCTTTGGAGATTTTGGGTTTACTTTACCTATTTATTTAAGGAAAATAAGGAAATGGCCTAGTATAAGTCCCCCTTGGCTCAAAAAATTCCCTGTATGGACCGCGAACTAGAGTTAGCATGCAATTAAGTTTCGGCGGTCTTTTTAAATCTTTTAGGCCTATTCCCATATTCGAATCCGATTAATCAGAATTGGTAAGAGTTGTGATTTCTAAAAATAAACTAGTAAAAGATTAGGTAGAACTTGTTTGCCATCCAGAGGCTCGAATAAAGGTTATTGGGACTTTGAAGTTAAAAGTCGAATAACAAAGTCGGTCCTTAAAAGCGAGAGCATTAAACAATTCCGATTCGGCATGATTTGATCGAAATCGAAGATTAAAAAATCCAAATTTTAATTTGACCTCATATGCTATTTGCAGTCTAAAAAAGGTTTTAAAAGCTGGGCAGACTGAATGGTCATAAAAGCGAACTTCCAAAAAATTTTCCGCTCCGTTTCCACAATTATCTTAAATTTTTCAAAGAATGTTGTTAGTGAGGTAAGAAATGTTCAGGTAAAGTATGGGAAAAAAAAGCGACGCAGTCAAAAAGCATTTATACATAGTCCGCTAAAACAGGAAAATAATTTCCAGCAGGGAATCAAACCGGAACCGTATACCGAAAAGAACCGATTGAAACTCAGAACCGGTACCGGAACCGATATTTTTAAAACCGAAAATACAGAAAAGAACCTAAGCATTTTACCGGTACAGTTTCGGTTCTGAGTGCAATAACTAGATTGCAAAGCGAGCTATTAGTTTTGAAGGACTCGTAAGCTTTAAATAAAAAAAGATTCTGAAGAAGAAATAAGTACATCATTCGAATAATTTTCTAGAATTGTATGAAATAACCAAAGTTATTCTTGCTGTTCCGTGGAATAATTATTGTCCGGTGTGAAGTTGATCAAGTCTCCGCTAAGAAAACAGATGAACGAAAATACATTCACCGATATTCTGCTTCTAAGAAGTAATCATTAATTTTTATTCATTTTCTTTTATTTTAATCGTCTTATGAATATAAACTTGTGCATTTTGTATGACAAAAACACGCAAATAAACTTGAGAATTTATGTACTTATACATGTGTATAGCTTGCTTAACTACTTTGTTTGGACTATCGTTTAAAATTTTCTGTTTATTGTAAAAACCGGTAACGGTTCGCCACAAAAATGTAGGTACCGGAACCGAAAACCAAAACGTGGTCATTCACACGGATGCTGGCTAGGAAGCATAGTGCAGTGAACCCTGATATCACTATTTTCCTCTCTATCTCATCTTTCGAGCGGTATTCCAAGTGTAGAAGAGTTTGTCGAACGTCACACCATAAATCTTTAGGGTACTTGTAAGTGGGTATTGATTTTCCGATCTCAGTTCACGTGGTGAAGTTGGTGACTGTGGACTTTTCAGTGGATATGGAGTGGTTTCGACTCGCAAAGAAGACGCTGATAGTAATCTACTATCTTGTGATGGTCCCTATCCAATCCAAGAACAGAACAGTCATCCGCATAGCTTACAAAGTTTAAGTTCAGGTGGTTACAGGTTTAAGAAGGATTCTTATGGCAGGAGGCAGAAGTGTGATACTCCCATAGGAGGTGCCTAGCTCGAGGAGATTGCTTAGTTTAGTCAATGGAATAATCTTGCCTGTTTTTCACATGGCTGGGATGCCAAAGGTGGTGCCAAATTGGCTTCAACTTCCGCGCTGGTGAAATCGTGGTCTTCAGGGTCTCGATTTAGGTTGCGCAAACGGCGGAGGACTCTTGCCTAAGTAGCTCCAGATCTTCGCTTTAATTGAAAAGGCCTTTAGTTGACTAGTTACACTGTGCAACACTAAAAGTTGATACGGTCGAGACCAATAAATTCTGAAAGGGTATGATGGTAGTGAAAAAACCTTCGCTGGGTTTGGTCTGGTTAGCTGCCGATTTCTATTTATAACAGTTTAAGCTTGTGTTTTAAGCATGTGATTGGGAATTGTAACTCCATATCTCGTAAACTATTTAGAATTTCGCTTTGACGTCTTAAAGGAAGTTGTTGCTCTTGACTTGGTTTACAAAACGTTTCTAAAGCTAAGTTCACACAGGCAAATAATTTGACAATTTTTATGAAAATTTGGTTAAATTATCCAAATTGGCGAACTTTTCGGCCATATTTGATCAAATTATTAGTGAATAGAACCATAGTTAATGATTTAAGTCCTGCAAAATCTGCAATCATGGCTATTTTGCCAAATATTTATCAAAATTTCCTAAAAATTTGTCAAATTATTCGCCTGTGTGAACTTAGCTTAAGTAACAAGTCAAAATAGTCACATCTTTAAACTCAAAGTTGCAAAAATGTGGTATAATCATCATGTTTTCCCCATAATTTGTACTGTTTTTCAACTTTTTCTTGAAAACTATAACTACAACAAAATAAAGTGGAATACAAGTCAGACTGTTTTTCTCAAGGTAATCAATAATACTTAGACTATGATCTTCTGTCCAAATTTTATTTATATCGTTTTTTTCATTTAGAAGTATGAACGTACCCTAATATGAAGCTAGCACAAAACCCGGTGTGTATCTACCCTAAAATGGAGCATTTTAAAATCCAACGGTTCAACAAGTGGGCAGCACGTACAATCGATAAATTCATCAATCAGCTGTTATATGTAAACAAACGCAAATATTAACAAAATGTGGCCTTTAAAATCTAGATTATTAATTAAAAACTGTATTCAACTGCCTCAAAGATGTTGCCACCAGCAAGTGCGTGTACGCTTTGCACCCAGCCCCACAGGTTATCTACATTTGGGTGGTCTGCGTACCGCAATATACAATTTTCTCTATGCGCGACATTTGAAAGGAAAATTCTTGTTAAGAATTGAGGATACGGATCAAACCAGATTAGTGCCAGGAGCCCAGGAGCGTTTGATAGAAGATTTACTGTGGGCAGGCATAGAAATTGATGAGGGACCTGGATTTGGGGGCGACAAAGGGCCTTATATACAAAGCCAAAGGAATCACATTTACGGGTGAGTTGAAGGTTTGGTTTAAATTAAAATATTAATAGTTTCTTTTCTCTCTTCTAGCCAAGCCATACAGCAGTTAATAGACAATAAAACAGCCTATCGTTGTTTTTGTACCGAGCGTCGTTTGGATTTATTACGTAAGGAGGCTTTGCGTTTACGTCAAGTTCCACGTTACGACAACAAATGCCGGCATTTGACCGAAGGCGAAGTGGAGTCTCTTATGGCCCAGGGCTTGAGTTATTGCATACGCTTTAAATTGACTGAATATGAGGAACCTTTGGATGATCTCATCTATGGCAAGGTGCAGCATAATGTTAGTCAAACTGAAGGTGATCCTGTCATCATGAAATCCGATCAATTTCCCACCTATCATTTTGCCAATGTGGTGGATGATCATTTAATGGGCATAAGCCATGTTCTTAGGGGAGTGGAGTGGCAAATATCTAGCACCAAACATTTGTTAATCTACAAGTAAGTTTGGTTTTTCCTTGGGTTATAAATGTTTAATTTTCCTTCTTTCTTTTTAGAGCTTTTGGCTGGCAGCCTCCCAAATTTGGTCATCTACCTTTGCTGGTCAATGCGGATGGCTCGAAACTAAGCAAACGTCAGGGTGACATTGGCATACAACATTTTCGCCAAAAAGGCTATTTTCCTCTGAGTCTGGTCAACTATGTGGTCTCTGCGGGCGGTGGATTTGAACACAAGGCAAATAGCAAGTTAAAATTGCTTCAAATGAAGGAGCTGGCGGACCTGTTTCAAATAGAAAAAGTTAATTCACATCCCAGTCGCCTAAATCCGGAGCTATTGGATGATTATAATCGTTTGGAAATTGAATTACGCTTAAGGGAGCAAAAGAGTCGCCTGGAATTGGTGGCCTTGGTACAGCAACTGGTCAAGGAGGCCTATCCCCAGCAGTGAGTACAAAGAAATTTTTTTATTTTTTTAAATTTTAGAAATAGTGCACAATTTTTTGAACTTAAAAGATAACTCTCGCTTATTTTTCGACACAAAGGAAGCCACATAAATGTAATCTCCTCATTTCATCATTTAGTAATCTCTAGAGCAGAGATGGGCGCGTCGCGACGTTCCAATGCACACACAAAGCAGCGCGTGCATTAGGTTTCTGCCGCGGGCGACTGCAAAAATCACACGTACGCTATAAGCATTGACAGCTACTTATATTTGCATGTGCTTGTATGCGTGTGAAAAGTGTGACGGTATGTGTGCATGCCCATCTCTGCTCTAGAGTGTTTCAGTGGAACAAGGGTAAAAGTCAAATCTTCATCACTTTCAGGAATACCCCTTACTATTTTCCTAGTGAACTAGCGACTTAGCTCGCGAACTAGTGCTTCATCTCCAGCTAAACTAGTTCAAATCAGCATATTTGCTGTTGGCACGTACGGTCACACTTGGCTTCAAATGGTTAACAAATTGTTGCTTAATTTTAAATATTAAACGAAGTTTGGCCTTGGAATGGACCACAGAGCAAGAGAACCACAAATGGCTGAGCAATGCCGCATTTGTAGTTCCATTTTGGCAGACGGCACCCGTACCAAATGGCGAAATATATTCACCAACGCAGATGCCGGCAACTTGTTGTTTATAATCGAGGAGGTGACTGGACACGAGGTTAAACAGCAGGAGAATTTACCCGAATTGATATGCCCCTCATGCTTGGCAGCAGCAAATACAGCATTTCAATTTAAACGCCGATTCGAAAAGAGTCTTCATCTATTGAAGCAGCAGAGCCCAAGGAACAAGGAAGAGGATACCATCAACAGCTTGAGCGAAGAAAGTGAAACGGAAACAGAAGACGACAGCGAAGATAGCACTCAACCCGAAAAACGACCCTTCAAATGTTCGCATTGCCCCAAAACATTTCCTTACAGAAGCGGTTTAAAGTATCACCTTCCCATTCATTCAGGAGAACAACCCTTCGTATGTTCCCACTGCTCTAAAACCTTTACCGGAAAAGGCAGTCTTAAGACACACCAAAGACGCATGCATACTGTCCAGCGACCCTTTGAATGTTCGCAGTGTTCGAAAGCTTTTGTCTACAACAGCGATCTACAGAATCACCTTCGAACTCATACGGGCGAGCGACCATTCAAATGTACGCATTGCTCGAAGACCTTCGCCCAAAGCTGCCATCTAAATTCGCACCTTCGTCTTCATACTGATGAACGACCTTTTGAATGTTCCCACTGCTCGAAAAGCTATGCTAGCCGCAGCAGTCTTAGGTATCATCTGCACATTCATACTGGAGAACGACCCTTCGAATGTTCCCACTGCGCGAAAACTTTTTTCGGAAAAAGCAGTCTTCAAAAACATCTACGCGTCCATAGTGGCGAGCGACCTTACGTGTGTTCATATTGCTCGAAAACTTTTAAACAAAACAGCGATCTAACGAATCACCTTCGCACTCATACGGGCGAGCGACCCTTCAAATGTTCCCACTGCTCGGAAACCTTTCACAAAAATGCCAGTCTTACGATTCACCTACGCCTCCATACTGACAAGGGAGCCTTCGAGTGTTCCCACTGCTTGAAAACCTTTGCCAACAGCACAAGTCTTAAGTATCACCTTCGCTATCATTTGGGTGAGAAACCCTTCAAATGTTCACAGTGCACGAAAACCTTTAACCAACGTCATAGTCTTAAGGAACACCAACGCGTCCATACTGGCGAGCGACCCTTTAAATGTTCACAGTGTTCAAAGACTTTTGCAGTCAACAGCACTCTGAAGTCTCACCTACGCACTCATACTGGAGAGAAACCCTTCAAATGTTCCCTTTGTTCAAGAACCTTTACACATAAAAACAGTTTACGGTATCACCTTCAATGCTCTCATAATAAAGACAGCATTAGAGAATAAGAAAAATAATACCAAAAAAACAAATATATGTAATTATATTTTATGTCAAATAAAATAACAAAAATTATTTTCAGTACAAATTATCAAAGTTGAGCAATCTTTGAAGTTTTTACGTTTACGTCGTCACAATTTATGTATCGATTGAGAGTGAAAGGTGAAAACGACCAAAATATATACATACTAGCAAAAAGCCCGTCGCGCTTCGCTGCGCCTTGAACAGTATAGAACCCATATCAGAATCAGTTTGAAGTCAATCGTGAGAGTCAAATATTTATCAAATTTGAAAACATTCTATAAATTTGTTTCCTCTGTAGAGCCCAGAAATCAAATCATACATACATAGGCTTGAAATCAACGTTTTACTACTTTGCTTTTTCACCGTTACGACTTTGCTGCTGCGTTCTTACCACCCCCATCCCACCTACACCCCACCCACTCCCAATCAACTTCTTACACAACTTCCACCCGTTTCCCACCTACTTTCCACCCACTTCCAGCCTACATCCCACCCACTTATCACCCAATTCCCGCCCTCTTTCCACCCACATTCCACCCACCTCCCACCTCACTTGCACAAATCCCACCCACCTCCCACCCACATCCCTCCCACTTCCCATCCAGTTTCCACCCATCTCCCACCCACATTCCACACACCTCCCACCCACACCCCGCCCAAATCCCACCCACCTCCCACCCACATCCCCTCCAGTTCCACCCACCTCCCACCCACATCCCACCCACCTCCCACCCACATCCCACCCACTTCCCGCCCAAATCCCACCCACCTCCCACCCACATCCCTCCCACTTCCCATCCAGTTTCCACCCATCTCCCACCCACATCCCACACACCTCCCACCCACATCCCCTCCAGTTCCCACCCACATCCCACCCACTTTCCGCCCACCTCCCACCTCACTTCCGCCCAAATCCCACCCACCTCCCACCCACATCCCTCCCACTTCCCCTCCAGTTCCCACCCATCTCCCGCCTACATCCCACCCACTTGACGCCCAATTCCCACTCACATCGCTCCCACTTCCCACCAACCCACACATTATTTCATGTTGCTGTTACTTTAATTGTGGCTGGAGTTTTTGTATTTGCGTTTGTTTTTGTTTTATTTGCAACTGTAGTTTTTTAATTTGTACTCTGTCTTGTTGTTGTTGCCGAGGCAACGGAACAAAACGTATTCCTCTGCCTTGATTCATTGTGTTACAAATTTTGTTTCATTTTCTTACGCTCCTGATCGGTAACTCAATTCAATTGCTCCCACGCACACATTGAAATCGTTTCTCTTCGATTTATGCTCTCTGGGCTTTGGTTTTGCGTGCGCTCTCTGCTCTCGCAACTGTAAAGTAAAATGTGCCTTTCGAAATGAACTGGGAGCAAATGGCTGGCAACCTTGACCTCCAACATTCCACCCAAAGGTGGTTGATTTTCGGGAAGATTGGTGTGCAGTTAATGTTAAATTATTTTTATTGATTTTTGAAAATAAGTTTGAACTTGATCGGATGAAAAACAAAAAAGTTTCATACAAAAGTTTTCCGCGAATTTTCCACATTTCCCGACCGAATTTTCCAAAATCCGTTCTTAGTACTCACTTTCAGCATAAGATAATACTACTGTGAAAATCTCATTTTCCTATCTTTTATGGTTTAGGCTGTGCGACGGTCACCAGTCAGTCAGTCAGGTTGAACAGTTTTATATATATAGACTAGCAAATAACCCGTCGCGCTTCGCTGCGCCTTCAATAGTACAACAACGCACACTCACTTACCACCCATTTCCCACCCACATACCACCCACATCCCACCCACTTCCCGCCCACATACCACCCACTTCCCGCCCTTTCTCGCCCACATCATACCCACATCCCACCCACATATCACCCTCTTTCCGCCGTCCACTTTCCGTCCACATCCCACCCCCTTCCCGCCAATTTCCCGCCCAATTACCGCCCACAACCCGCCCACATCCCACCCACTTCCCGCCCACATACCACCCACTTCCCGCCCTTTCTCGCCCACATCATACCCACATCCCACCCACATATCACCCTCTTTCCGCCGTCCACTTCCCGCCCACATCCCACCCACTTCCCGCCAATTTCCCGCCCACTTACCGCCCTCAACCCGCCCACATCCCACCCACATCTCACCCACTTCCCGCCAATTTCCCGCCCACTTACCGCCCACATCCCGCTCACATTCCACTCACATTCCACCCTCATCCCCCCACTTCCCGCCAATTTCCCGCCCACATACCACCCACATCCCACCCACTTCCCGCCCATATACCACCCGCTTCCTGCCCATTTCCCGCCCACATCCCACCCACATACCACCCACATACCACCCTCTTTCCGCCGTCCACTTCCCGCCCACATCCCACCCACTTCCCGCCAATTTACCGCCCACTTACCGCCCACAACCCGCCCACATCCCACCCACTTCCCGCCCACATCCCGCCAATTTCCCGCCCACATCCCACCCACATCCCACCCGCTTCCCGCCCATTTCCCGCCCACATCCCGCCCACATCCCACCCACATACCACCCACATCCCACCCTCTTTCCGCCGTCCACTTCCCGCCCACATTCCACCCACTTCCCGCCAATTTCCCGCCCACTTACCGCCCACATCCCGCTCACATTCCACTCACATCCCACCCTCATCCCCACACTTCCCGCCAATTTCCCACCCACTTCCCGCCCACACATCACCCGATTCCCGCCCATTTCCGGCCCACATCAAACCCACATCCCTCCCACATCTCACCCACATCGCTCCCAATTCCCGCTACATTCCACACACTTTACATCCACTTACCACCCACTTTCCACCCACATCCCAGTGGGCTTCCCGGCGGTATTTCCAACATCGGAAAATAAAAACAAAAATAAATTCCGATTTTGACCTTTCAAACCGAGTTTCAAGAGAATCGGATGAAAAATTGTTTTTTGCATGCAGAATTTTCCGACCATTTTCCTCGTGGGCGGATTTTCCGACATTAAAAAATCACATATCAAATTATTTCTTATTTTGTCCTTACAAACCGAGTTTCAAGCCAATCGGATGAAAAATAGTTTTTTCTTGCAAAATTTTCCGGGAATTTTCCGACCGTTGGGTCAAATTTTCCCACTTCGGAATATCACATTTCAAACTATTTCGTATTTTGTCCTTACAAACCGAATTTCAAGCCAATCGGATGAGAAATAGTTATTTTCATGCAGAATTTTCCAGGAATTTTTCGACCGTTGGGTCAAATTTTCCAACTTCGGAAAATCACATTTCAGTTTAAATCACCTACTTTCCTTTCAAACCGAATTTCAAGCCAATCGGACGAAAAATAGTTTTTGGCATGCAGAATTTTCCGACCATTTTCCTCGTGGGCGGATTTTCCGACATTGAAAAATCAAATTTCAATTTATTTCGTATATTGTCCTTATAAACCGAGTTTCAAGCCAATCGGATGAAAAATAGTTTTTTTCATGCAGAATTTTCCGGGAATTTTCCGACCGTTGGGTCAAATTTTCCAACTTCGGAAAATTACATTTCAATTCATTTCACCTACTTTCCTTTCAACCGAATTTCAAGCCAATCGGACGAAAAATAGTTGTTTTCATGCAGAATTTTCCGGGAATTTTCCTCGTGGGCGGATTTTCCAAAATCGGGAAAACACGTGTCAAATTATTTCGCGTACTAAGCTTACAAATCAAGTTTCAAGTCAATCGGATGAAAAATAACATTTTTCCCATACAAACTTTTCCGACGCTTTTCCGACTTTTCCGGGTGGAATTTTCCAAAACCCCGTCTTAGTACGCACTTTCACCACCAACGGAAACTCCTGTGAAAATTACAGCCCTCTATCTCTTACCGTTTGAGCTCTGCGATGATTGCCAATCAGTCAGTCAGTCAGTCAGTCAGTGAATCAGTCAGGACACTCTCTTTTATATTTATAGAGATAAGCAAAAACAGCATCCATTCCTACGAAAACCTGACAACAAGACGCTGTGAGTTGGCAGAAGACTGCTGAAGATTGAATTGGTATTCATTAAATAGCTATACATTCAACCAGCCTCCTTTGTGGTGCTGTGCGTGTCTTGTTTTAGAAAATTAATTGACAAAATCATAACTTGACCTATGGCCTGCTAACAAAAGTTCTACAATATTTGAAAATGATATAATATTTTTATACCCTTGGAGAGGGTATATTAAAATTGTCCGGATGTTTGTAACGCACAGAAGGAAGCATCTCCGACCACATAAAGTATATATATTCTTGATCAGCATGACGAGCTGAGTTGATATAGCCATGTCCGTCTGTCCGTCCGTCTGTTTCTATGCTATCTCCTCCGTAGGTTTTAAAGCTATCTTAACCAAACTTTGCACGAAGTCTTTTGGTATAAATACGCTGCACATTTGTCGGAACCGGCCGGATCGGATGACTATAGCATATAGCTGCCATAGGAACGCTCGGTTGAAAAACTAGTTTTAGTGAGAAAAACTTTTTTGTTTTTAGTGCTATCGCTCCCAACGCTCGTATTAATAAGTTTTTAATGATTTCACATAATTTCACCAAGCCTTGTCAAAATCGGACAACTATATAGTATAGCTGCCATACAAAAGTTAGGTTTGAAAAAAAGTCTTAGTGAGAAAAACTTTTTTGTTTTCAATGTTATAGCTCCCAACGCCCGTATGTATAAGTTTTCAATGATTTAACATAATTTCACCAAAATTTTTCGAAATCGGACCACTATATAGTATAGCTGCCATACAAACTGTCAGGCATATATCAAGCTCCAAGGGTATATAAACTTCGGTCGAGCCGAAGTTAGCTTGCCTCTATTTTTGTAATTTAAAAAGATTTGGAAATATTGTTTAATTGTTTCCCACCGTTCCAATATGTTAACCTTACTAAGCCTTACTTTTTATACCCTTGCAAAGGGTATTATAATTTTGCCCAGAAGTTTGCACTATAAACTATATATATTCTTGATCAGGGCGACGAGCTGAGTCGATTGAGCTTTGTCCGTCCGTCTGTCTGTTCACCTGTCTGTTCCTACGCAAACTAGTCTCTCAATTTTAAAGCTATCGAGCTGAAACTTTGCACAGAGTCTTCTTTTTACTGCACACTGATAATATGTCGGAACCGACCGGATCGGATGACCATATTTTATAGCTGCCATAGGAACTATCGGTCGAAAAGTGGGTCTTTGTGAGGAAAACTTTTTTGATTTTAATGTAAGCTCCTCCCGCTTCAGCTATTATTAGTTTTGTACGCTTTTACACTGATTTGGAAGTTGTTGTCAAAATCGGATGACTATATCTTATAGCTGCCATAGGAACTATCTATAGGAACTATGCTCACGTTCGTAAACTCTGATTTAGACGAAGTTAGCTTGGCCTTCTCGTTTTTAATGAAAATGTCAGATTATTGTTTATTAGACAAACTTGGTATTGGACTGTTTGCATTCTTGTTGATGCAACATTGCCAAATGTGAGCCGAAGTCATCCATCATGTGAGCCAGCATCCGGTGAAACATCACATATGTATAAGAAAAGATAAATAGGGTACAGATTTTGGTTAGCTGCATTCAATTTTTCTCGTTTGCTCTCTTTTCCTTTTTGCCCGTCAGTGCGGCGCAATGTATGTATGTAAAGTGTTTAATTTAGTTTATTTAATAAATTAAGGATCAGTGAACATGGATAAATAAATGCAAGTACAACTCTTTTGCTTAATTTGTTTCACGATAATTTAAACTACGACCACTTTTTACGACTGCTGCTGACGACTCTCTAGGTGCTCTGCCTCCCCAAAGATTGTTCGACTTTCAACATTTTTTGAATTTTAAATATTTTCTTTTATTTGTTTGTTTTCTTCTTTAATATGAGAGCGTAGATGATACTGCAGAGTGCTTCTATGGGTGAAGGTTCTGGAGCAGTGGGAACATTTGAAGGGTTGCTCGCCAGTATGAATGCGTAGATGAATCTTTAGATTGCCGCTTTTGTTGAAGGTTGCTGAGCACTGTGAACATTTGAAAGGTCTCTCGCCCGTATGAGTGCGAAGATGAGCCCTTAGATAGCTGTTTTGTGCGAAGGCTTTTGAGCACTGTGAACATTTGTAGGGTCGCTCGTCCGTATGAGTGCGTATGTGTTTTGAAAGATCGCTTCTTCCTGTAAAAACTTTCAAACACTGTGAACATTGGAAGGGTCGTTCGCCCGTATGAGTGCGAAGGTGAGCCTTTAGATAAGCGTGTTGGCTAAAAGTTTTCGAACACTGTGAACATTCATAGGGTCGCTCGCCAGTATGAATACGTAGGTGAGCCTTAAGAATGGAGTTTTGTGCGAAGGTTTTCGAGCACTGTGAACACTTAAAAGGCCGTTCGCCGGTATGGATGCGTAGATGTTTTGCAAGACTGCTTCTCCTGTTAAAGTCTTTGGAGCAGTGGGAACATTGGAAGGGTCGCTCGCCCGTATGAATGCGTGAGTGACACTTTAGATCGCTCTTTTGTGAGAATGTTTTCGAGCAATGGGAACATTCAAAGGGTCGCTCGCCTGTATGAGAGCGAAGGTGAACCTTTAGATCGCTGTGTTGGAGAAATGTTTTTGAACACTGTGAACATTTGTAGCGACGCTCGCCAGTATGGATGCGTAGGTGTTTCTTAAGACTGTCCATTTTATTATAGGCTTTTGAGCAGTGGGAACATTTAAAGGGTAGTTCTCCAGAATGAATGGGAAGTTGATACTTAAGACCGCTTCTGTAAGGAAAGGTTTTGGGGCAATGCGGACATTTGAAGGGTCGTTTTTCGGTTTGAGTGCTATCTTCGCTGTCGTCTTCTGTTTCCGTTTCACTTTCTTCGCTTATGCTGTTGATGGTCTCCTCTTTCTTGTTCCTTGGGCTCTGCTGCTCCAATAGATGAAGACTCTTTTCTAATCGTCGTTTAAATTGAAATGCAGTTTTTGCTGCTGCCAAGCATGAGGGACATATCATTTCGGGTAAATTCTCTTGCTGTTTAACCTCGTCTCCAGTCACCTCCTCGATTATAGACAACAAATCGCGCCCGTCGGCGCCTGTAAATATATTGCTCCAGTTCGAGTGGATGCCATCATCTGCCAAAAAGGACATGCAAACGCGGCATTGCTCATCCATTTGTGGTTCTCTTGCTTCGTGGTCCATTCCAAAGCTAAAGTTTGTAGTAAAGCAAATAAAACAAACAATTTGTAACCATCTAAAGACAAATGTGACCGTATGTGAAAACAGCAAAAATGCTGATTTGAACTAGTTCATTGTACTACTCAGCTGAAGACCTCGGTCATCTGCCCAAAACATAATTAACTTCGACTCTAATCAAATTACTGATGGCGAATGGAGCAGGGCTGAAGACCTTGGCTTTACAAATGCCGAGCAACTCTAGAGTGGGTCAGATTAAAGAACAGCAAGAAAAGGCTGGCCTGATGGTTCTAGCAAAGGCTCACAGAAGGCTGCCAGCCAACTACTCTGTCCACCATCTGACGTTAAACAACATAGAGCATCTCAAAGAATTAGGAATTATTCACGATTCGGAGGGCAATCTCATTCTCTTCCATAGAAAACTATTGTTCCTAGATCCGAATTAGTTAGTGTATAATATAAATCAGTAAGCTTTGGGCTTGGAATTTAAATTTTCTTTTCTTCCAAAATAACTAAAATAATCCCCTTGAGTACTTATATTGAACTAGTTCGAGTCTGCATTTTTGCTGTTATCACATACGGTCACACTTGTCTTTAGATGGTTGACAAATATTTCTAAATTTGTTATTAAATGAACGTCGGTTATGGAATGGACCACATAGCAAAAGTACCACAAATGGCAGAGCAATGCCGAATTTGCATGTCCGTTTTGCCAGATGGCATCTACTCGAACTGGAGCAATATATTCACAGGCGCCGACGACCTCAATTTGTTGTCTATAATCAAGGAGGTGACTGGAGACGAGGTTAAACAGCAAGAGAATTTACCAGAAATGATTTGCCCTTCATGCTTGGCAGCAGCAAAAATTGCATTTCAATTTAAACGACGATTAGAGAAGAGTCTTCATCTATTGGAGCAGCAGAGGCCAAGGAATAAGATAGAGGAGACCATCAACAGCTTGAGCGAAGAAAGTGAAACGGAAACAGAAGAAGACAGCGAATATAGCACTCAAACCAAAAAACAAACCTTCAAATGTCCGCATTGCTCCAAAACCTTTGTCAAAAAAAATCATCTAAAGGCTCACCTTTGTACTCATACTGGCGAACGACCCTTCGAATGTTCCCACTGCTCTAAAACCTTTACCCAAAAAGGCAGTCTTAAGAGACACCAACGACGCATGCATACTGGCCAGCGACCCTTTGAATGTTCGGAGTGTTTGAAATCTTTTGTCCACAACAGCGATCTACAGAATCATCTTCGCATCCATACTGGCGAGCGACCTTTCAAGTGTTCCCACTGCTCAAAGACTTTCGCATTAAACAGCAATCTAAATGCTCACTTTCGTATCCATACTGGCGAGCAACCCTTCGAATGTTCCCATTGCTCCAAAACCTTTGCTAACAGCAGCAGTCTTAAGTATCACCTTCACACTCATACGGGCGAGCAGCAACCCATCAAATGCTCCCACTGCTCGGAAACCTTTAACAAAAGTAGCAGACTTAAGGAACATCTACGAGTTCATACTGGCGAGCGACCCTACAAATGTTTACAATGCTCGAAGACTTTCGCTCTAAGCAGCAATCTAAGGGCTCATCTACGCACTCATACGGGCGAGAGACCATTCAAATGTTCACAGTGCCCGACAACCTTTACCAAAAGCAGCAATCTAAAGATTCATCTACGCATTCATACTGGCGAGCAACCCTTCAAATGTTCCCACTGCTCCAGAACCTTCACCCATAGAAACAGTCTACAGTATCACCTACGCTCTCATAACAAAGAATCAAAGCTTTAAGTCACTTCTGTCAGACTAAAAATTTAGGAATTTAAGTTTGAGAAAAGAAAACAAATTTCATTTTAAATTTAAAGAAATAAAAATTGTTCAAGTCGGTGCAATCTTTAACTTAAAAGAGTTCTAATCCACGAAATAAATCCACACTAAATTTTTGGGAATAACCATGATGATGATGATATTAAGCCAAAAGAAATGGTCAATTTAATGATTAATTTTCTTATTTGCTTTTTGTTTTTACGATGCCTCGAATAGAACAGCAAGTACCCCAAAAAATGCTACAAGCTTCACCTTGTTAATTGAAACATTGGAATGGAACAGAGTCAGTCACTTTACGGTTCCACCAATCCTAAAGTAAGTGTGAAAACTCATTTCTCATTTTTGTTGTGTTAGATTAGTTTTAGTTAGATGTTTTACGCCGTTAACCACCTTCCCTGTATCCAGAATTCGCAGAGTAAACACAACTGACACTTTTTCCAAACACTTTCACGGAGTTGCTAAAGAAATAAAGCCCAAAACGGCTCGTGGAGAACATGGTATCGACAAGAAGATGCTGAGTAAACTCCCTGTATTAATATTATTAAACTCAGTGTTGAGACTAGGTTACTTCCCGAGAACCTCGAAGAAGGCCCAGATCATTATAATTCACAAGGCCAGGATGAGGCCAATCAGCAATACTTTCCAAACCAACGCATTCCGCCGCAGTATTCGTCGTCTTGAAGCAAGCATTTTTATTACAAGATAGAGTCACCTTCCAAATTAACTATTTTCACTAATCACATTGCGCCAAATCCTGTAGAAGACCTACGAGAGAGGCTTCAAAACATACCAATTTTGTTGTTTTAATAAATCAGCCATCGACACACCGATAAGGTCAAGGTTCTTTGAAGTCCTATCAACTTTTTCGTAGTAGGTTTAACTTTGCATGATGACGTTGAGAAGTACGCAAAGCTCCGTCAAAATAGGCAAAAACTTCTCCAAACCAATTGATACTAAAAGAGGTTTTAGGTAGGATCTTGGACTATTAGTGAGTACAACATAAAAGTTGCAGAGAATTTTGTCTACCTCGGAACTATGATAACCAAATTCTATGTAATTTCATTTGAAGTGAAATAAAATTTGGTTTTTGATTTATGCTTTTATTTTCCTTAAACTTCAATGTCTTCACTTTTATGGTTTTTCAACCCAGCGATCAAGATTTCTCTGTTGTTGTTGGTTTTTCTCTATGCGGTCTTTTGTGTTCGTAAACATTTTCCTTGTGTTTGTGTAGGCTTTGTATGCGAACCTTAAGACTTAAATGTTGTTGTTTTTGTGAATAGTTGGCCGTTTAGTCATGCAGTACCCTCAAGCTCTTAATGAACCAAAAAAGCTCTCCAACACATCCTCGACGAGCCGATATGGCCGATACAGTTTACAGAATATTTGCTTTTAAGGTCGGTATAAAGGAGCTTAAGAGCTTTACTTGATTGAATAATTCTTGGCAGAAAGCATCGTATTTCTTTGAAGAAGCCTGTCCCCTTTCGGACATGTTTTATCCTCTGGACCCAATTACACCATTTCTGAACCTTTACTGGCAGGACAGGAATTTATTTTACATATATAAACGGCTTGACATAAATCTATTGGACTTATTACAGTTCTTAACTCTATTTTTCTCACCTTTCTTCAGTAAAAGTGCAATCGCTTTCATTCACACAACTCACTTCAGAAGTAAGTAGAGGTTCCATTATATCTAAATCCATGAGAAACGTGATGGATTGTTCAAAGATAATCTCGGCTGGTTTTGCCATTTCTTCAGAAGAATTATTGGTACAGCACCTTTCATTAGACAAATTTTCCTGGGTATGCCTAGGTTTTATATGTATGTTAGTCTGGATAATTTTATTTGAGCCACAAGAACTTTGTTACCCTTAAATTATAATAAAAATACTAAAAGTTTTGATGTTTCTCTTAGAACCATCAAAATAAATTTATTTATCCAAAAAGAATTAAAAAATTTAAATTCTCAATCCTAGACTTATCGCACTGGAGCATTTAGTTGCACTACCTTGTTTTAATTGTTACATGGTTCGAACCTATCAATTTGTTTGAGGATAGTGTTTGGTTTATAGTAAAAATTTTTTATGTTTTTCCTTTGAGTTACTCTATATAGTTCGGTTGTGCGGGAGGTGGGCTGCTATTTTGCTTGTGGTTTCTGTCATATATCTTTAAAAATGCCGTTTTTCTTTCTTTCCTGATTTTAAGGGTGTTAGCTTCCAAGTCCAAAATTTATTTATCAAAAAATTTTCCCATTTTTCTTTTTCAGCTCAAATCTAGATTTAGCCGAGTCGCATATTCTGGCTGTCTTAAATTGGTCCTCACAACGTTTGACGCGATTGCAAGATTTGACCAGCAGTAAATTGAGTTTTCTGTGGGTCAAACCATCCAACCTGGAACTTAAGGACTTAACCAAGCCTCAACTAGAACAATTACTGAAAAACCTAGACACTCTACCGAACTTTCATAAGGATGACTTAAATAACGCTCTGAAAACCTATGCCAAAGGACAAAATCTAAAATTTCCGGCCCTAATGAAAACCCTACGTGGAGCCTTAAGTGGTCTTCAAGAAGGTCCTGGTGTGGCTGAAATGATGGAAATTTTGGGTAAATCAGTGGTTCTTGAACGACTCAAAGAAACACTTAAGGTGAATTAAGAGTTGTGATTAAAGTTGATATTTTTATTACGTGTGTGTATATAGATATAGATAAGGTATAATATTGTAATTTGAGTACTGAGTAAAAAGAAAAATACCACATCAAGAGTCAAAATTGGAATATTATACAACTTTTATATGAATCCTTTCAATATTTGGCCTACTCTTTGCTCGCTTTGAAGCACCATTCCTAGATATTAATTTTAGTTTAACTTAAAACAAAACAAATAATGTTTAACTAAAGTCACGATTGGTGAGAATAATGGGCGCAGCCAGGCTCCAGCCATAAATGAAGACGCCCAACCAGCTGGAAATGATTTTAACCCACATGGAAGCCTCATTGCCATTGAAGAGTTCGACGTCCGAGTTGGGTCTGGAGATTATAAAGAATTAGTTATAGTACAAAATTTGATGAGAGGCAAAGGCGGAACTTACTTGTACCAATTGGTCAAAGTCATCATTACATACAGCGAAGCGCAGACAAATACCAAATGAAACATGGACCAGGAATAGGTAACGCCTTCGGTTTCATTGTCTGTTAACGGTTTGCCATCCTTATCCTGTCCGCCTGCCTCTGTGTCTGATAGAGCTTCTGTTAAAACTACATTTAGTCAAGGCAAGAAGTCGTTGGTGTTTCACACAGTTGTTGTTGTTTCAAGGTAAGCCCAAACCATTTAGTTGGTTAGTTTAGTAAAAAATAGTGCCAAATAAGGGTTAATAAATTAGCCAAAGAATTACAAAAAAATAATAGTAAATGAAATGAAATGTGTTAGGAAAGAGATGCGTGGCATATGACAACTGTGAAACACTCGAGTGATGTAGGTATAAATGTTCCAGCTTACCACGCTTCTCACTGTCCACATTATTGATCTTGGACACTTCCACCGCCGAGCTGATGCAATTGTAGAGAATGCAAAGCAACCAAACCACCAAACCAATTATATTGGTGGTATCAAAGGTAACCTTCGAGTTGGGAGTGGGTGGAGCCAAAGTGGTTAGAGCTGTTGAGTTGCCCAGACCTTCCATCAAACCAAACATGCCCGGATTACAGGCTTTTTCTGGGGAAGGATAAAAAACAATGAAATGTCGCTAACATTTTGCTAATAATGCCCAGATTTTTTCGGTCATAAGCCCAATGGAACAGTACCTCAAAAAAATTTTGTTAAAAAAATTTTTAAGCTAATTTAAAAATAGTGGAACCAGGGAATCAAACCGGAACCGGAACCGGAACCGTATACCGAAAAGAACCGATTGAAACTCAGAACCGGTACCGGAACCGGAACCGATATTCTTAATTTTTTGTATACCGGTATCCGAGAACCGATATTTTTAGAACCGAAAAGACCGAAAAGAACCTAAACGTTGTACCGGTACAGTTTCGGTTCTGAGTGCAACCACTAGACAGCGAAAGGAGCAGTTAGATTTGGCGGATTTTTACTCAATTTGGCTGAATTGTTATTTTCAAATAAAAAAGATTCTGGCTTGGCAAAACTTTTGGTCAGTGAAATACAAAATCGCGAGACCAGTCCCTTTGAAAATAATGCATTCCTATGTGGTATTTTCTTAGACCCTCGGTATAATGTAAGTCTAACCTCTGAACAGAAAAAAGTACATGTGTAACTGATTCGACTGATATGTATATTTTCAAGAATTTAATCCACATCTGTTTAATTGAAACTAAATGAGGAAAGCAGCTCTGACCCAACTGATTTGTCTGAAAGTGGAAATGAAGTCGGTTTATATATAAATTTCTAAGAAAAGAATCAGGACAATACAAATAGTTTAGTATTTTCACAAGACAGTTTAACGTATGATGCCTGATCAAGGTTTTCCTGAGCTTAAAACGTTTACAAAATAAAGATAATGTACTTAAATGGTGGTCAGAAAATGTTTCCGGAACTGTATTAACTATCAAAAGTTATTCTTGCTGCGTAGAACATTTATTTTCCGGTTTATTATAACTCCGTTGACCGCTATCATGCTTCTAAGAAATAATCATTAATTTACCTTCTTTGTAACTAATTTTAAAGAAGTTTAAAGTAAATTGATAATTTATGTGTACATACATGTGAACTGTTGCTTACCCACTTTGATTAAACTTAAGTTTTAAAATTTCTGTTAGTTTTACCGGTCCATACCGGTACGATACCGAAATAAAAGGGTACCGGAACCGAAACCGAATACCGAAACAGTAGCAGAACCAAAACAGAACCGTTTACCGAAACGTTAGTTTCGGTACGTACCGGAACCGGAACCAGAACCGAAAATCGTTTCGGTTTGATTCCCTGAGTGGAACAGGGCAACCAACTATTTTTTCGAATCCTGCTTTATCAAATGGTAATAGAAAGAAGTTCAGAAAACAGTGCGACTTCTATGAAAGTATTCGCACAAACACCTATCTTGGCTTAAAATTTTTAAAATTAACTTTCTTGAGGCCAGTTTTTAAATATTATTTGCTTACATTTTAAGCGTTTGTGTTTTATCGGGCGAAATTTCTAATTTTAAATTAGTGAGTTTAGCTGGCTCGAGGTTTTCAACTTTAAAAGGAGAAATTATGTTTCTGTAAGACGAATTGGGCTGGGCTAGGCCATCAATGATAGACTGGAATAACGTCTTAAGGGAAGTCTACATTGATTGGTCTATCCGTGAAAGTTGTGGCAAAAAGGAGACATCGTTGAAATCAATGATTCCAAAATTAGCAAGCGCAAATATAATTGTGGTTTATTGGAGAGTCCGATAAATTCTTTATAATTCCGGTGGAAGACCGTGAAAAGGAATTTAGAGGGACATTAAGCCACATTGCCATATTTTGGGCGGAGAGAAATCATCATTATCTCTGATATTTGGATTCGGATAAGATGTTTTACAACATCTTCCGGGCAATCGGAATGCGGTTGTAACCAGGGCTTAATCCCGAAACGAATTTCGGTTCCGGTTCCAGTACCGGTACGTGCCGAAATGAATGTTTCGGTTAAAGGTTCTATTTTGGTTTTCAATTAATTTTGGTTTTCGGTTTCGGTTACGGTACCCGGATTTTTATTTCGGTATACCGGTACGTACCGGTACTCACCGATATATGTACTACTTATTTTTAATACTGAAAAAAAAAATTTAAGATAAATCTAAATCATTTTATTCCTGTTTAATAAAACGAATCAAAAATCAACACAAAATGAATGGTTTCACATTTCAAAATTATATCGCCTTAATATATCGTATTTTTTTTACGTAGTTATTATGTAAAAACTAATAATTTCTAGCAGGTACCCGACGCAGGTGCGTTGTTACACCGCTCACAAAGCGAAGAAGTGAAGCATACTTGAAACATAAGAATCAAAATCGTTATAAAATTGTCAAATTTAGCGAATTTTTGGTCCGTTTGATCAACACGTCTCATTAACCGATTGACCGACACCTATCATATCTTTATGATAATCTGAACTCATGCAATTTTGTAAATATCCGATTTTTGGGACAGTACTACACATTATTTCACCCTCTACTATGTATTGCAGTCTATCAAATCTTCATAATAATTTTGGGAGTAAGAAAATTAAGCAAATTTCATACCTATATATTTTAGTTGCTTAATTGTTTTTTGGTGTTTAGTTGTTTGATCTACACCTACTGTTTACCCGTCTACATTGCCATTTCCAAACTTCGCAATATTTTGGACTGTTCAAACTTTTGTTTCTTTTTGTCTACATACATAATAATCTTAGGTCCTATGAAAATTTTAGAATTTTGACGATTAGTTTGACCATTTGATCTACAACTCCTATTGGAGGAATCTGACCACCAGTTAAGAACGTTTTAATATTTTTAAATACGTATAAAAAAACCGAAACCGTACCGGTACTAAAGTTTCGGTTTCGTTCCGGTTTTATCGGTTCCAATAATAACGGTAAACGGTATTCGGTTCTCAAAACAAATTTTGTATCGGTTCAGGTTCCGGTTCCGGTACGCGATTTGAAACGGTTTATTTCGGTTAAAGGTTCCGGTTTCGGTTCCGGTATTAAGCCCTGGTTGTAACAAGTCTTCTTTCGTTCGAAACTACCCTAAGCTAGGCTCGAGTAATGCCGTGACTCGCCTTGACAAATTTATAGTTGTCCCAAATAACAATTGATAAGACCTTTCCATTTTCAGTAGAATAGCAAGTATAATATCGAACATTTAGGTTTGGGTGGTACTTAATCGCCTCTCTTGTCCCCCACAAGGTTCCACTTCTCGTCGCGCTGTCTGTGACTCGCCGACCCTTCCTTTTTGTGGAGCAGTTGCTTCTACGATCTGTTGGCTTGGCTTGCACTCGGAATGTAGGGACACACGTCTGCTGCCAACTTAGTATTATTTGCCTGTTATATATTAGCACTTATCTGCTATTTCTCTTCTTGCTCCTGTGACTTCCGTCTCTCGCACACAGTCCTTGCCTGATCCTTTGCTCGCACTGGTGTTGGTTACGACCAATACTGACGCACTCGCTTTGATTCCCCGAATTGACACTGACTTCCTGATTGCTGTCAGTCTGGGGGGCTTTTATAGGTCTCCGTCCGTCTCTTGTTCCTTTGCCATCCTTCCGTTATAACCGCTTGCCGCAGCCGGTCTGCTGACTAGCAACAGCGGGTGTTCCAGTAGTACTTCTCCCCCATCCGTCAGCAGCTCGTACACTTTCAGAGCATTTGAGCCCGTCTAAAGCTCATTCGTCCCCGGCGTAAGGGATCCTTGGGCCCACGAATCACCATGTCTGCTGGCTTTCCTCTCCGCTCCGTTTTCTCCCCTTTCATCTTTCTCTCTCTCCTCCACAAATTCGCCGTGGACCACCCACTCCCCTACACTGGCTCTTGTGAGGTACTTAAGTTCCTCACACTGTATTATCCAGCAATAAAAATGATAGTCAATGATGTACATTTTTTCCTTGTGAAAGTGCGAAATCTTGCGATTCACAAAAAAAAAAATAACTGTTTGCGGTTTGGATTTTTATACTCTGTCCCAAAGGTACACAGAGTATATTAAGATTGTGCAAAAGTATGTAACAGGGATAAGGAATCATGATTAGCATCAACAGTCGAGTCGATATAGCCATGTCCGTCCGTCCGTATGAACAAACAGATCTCAGAGATAGTAAGTAATAGAGGTTTGACTTTAAGGATCATGAACTTCTCATTTTTGTAGACAGTTGAAGTTTATTTTCCATTTTTTCAAAGCCCCCTCTAGCCCCCGCAATTTCAAAAATATCTTATATCTTCCAAAGTTTTGTAGATAGATGATTCTTAGTGCTACCCGAACTGAGTAAATCCCTATCAGCGTTTGGCTAGATTGGTAACACTTTTTTTTTTTTTGGACCCTCAAAGATTTTGAAATTGGGTGTGATAACATAAAAAAGGTGTCATCAGATTTGGGCATACAGCTTATTCAGTTTTAGTGATAGCTGCAAACTGTCTTTGACAAAGTTGTAGCTGACAGTCCGCAGAATAAATTTTTCTTACAAAGATTTTCAAAAAAATTTTGATTTCCGGTAGTTTTTCTTAAAAACTTTTTTGAAAAATCTAATTTTTTTTACTTTTTCGAGTATAACTTTTAAAAAATCAGAATTTTTAACATACATTCTTTGGAAAAAATGAAGCTTTTGAGATAACAAACATCTCCTCCGAACAAACACATCCTCTAATGCGGCCCCGCTTAGTCCTACACTCCAGCTTAGTCTTAATGTGCCTCTAATTAGGGATCTACCATTCTCTGTACTAGAACATTTTCCTCTTACAATAACTGATCTTGAACTTAATGTAAAATAGCTTCATGTTTAGTGAAAATACTCACCCGGATTATTAGCCACAGCTGACCAGGTCAAGTAAACAGTATACAAGGTAACCAAAGAGCTTTGCAACAGACCCGAATGTGGTAGACGCTCTTGTACCGCAGGCAAGACGGAGATGATGCTGATAACCAGGCACAAGATCAAATTGATGGAAATGAAGAACTTGTTGATGCCGCAGCCGGTGGACTAAAGTAAAAGTTAAAGTCATTATCAAAGCAGAAAACATTCCGCAAAAAAAAAACCCATTTACAGTGGTAAAGTAGATATACAGCAAGGTAATTCCAGTTAGCGATAAGATATAGCCCACTAAGGTAAATCCAGCCAAGGCATAATAATAGCCACGATTATTCTCAGCGCCCTCTGAAAGTCAAACAAAATGTAAATAATTAAGACTGATTCATCCAGTTAAAATGACTCACCTATCCAATTCTCAGCCAAGCTGTGAGCAAAATCCACTATAATGATCAGTTGAACCAATATAAAAGCCAAGCCACCTATCAAGCCCACCCACATCATGGCTGGACCAAAGGACCCATCTGGTATGAAAATTGCTCCTGCTGCTGCACCAAAACAAATCAAGAATTTCAAAGGCCAAAACTCATTTTGTATATGGGAACGCGGATCACGGGAACTCTTGACGCCCAGCATAATCAAAGACATTAGAGCAAAAAAGCAGGCCAGGCCAAAGCATAAACGATAGACAGCCATATAACCCAAAGCATATTCACAGTCCACTTGCAAGGAGCCACCCGAGAAGGTATCTATGGCCTTGGAACTGTAGGTGGAAGTGGAGTTAATGCAAAAGGGTAACTTCTTGAGAGTGTCCTGTAGGCCAGGGGATAGAGCAATGGCACCCAAAACAGTGCCCACCAAGAGCATGAAGGCGTACATAAAACGGGAAGAGGAGGAGTTCTTGCAACTGGGACAGGCGGAACAGCACATGCTGGCTGCAGTGCCACCACAGCAGAGGGCGCACTGGAATTATACAATGGGAGATAATTGAGTTAGGGACACATATGGCCAAGTTAATTCTTATTGATTTGTTACCAAAACAGCTGGCAGCCAGCTGCCAATTGTTTAAGGGATTGGGAATAGGGATTTTTAGTGGAACTCACCTGGGCAGCGGAGCAAAGACCCATAACAGCTCCCATTATGTTTGAGAATTATTTAATTGCGTTTTTTTATATTAATCCAAAATTTATTTGCTTTTGTTTGTGAAAATTGGGCAAACAGTGTTGGAAAGTGTCTAAGGTTAAACTAAGCTAGTGTTGTGTAACCTAGGAAACTTGGAATTATTTTTAATAAAACTTTATTAATTTTGTGTAGAACATAATTTTAGCCTTTATAATTATATTAAAAGGAGTAAAAAGATAATTTCATGTAGCCAGTTTTGCCTCACTTTGATAAGTTATCGATAAATTCTAAAAATTTGAACTCTGCCACAAAGTAACTGCCAATTCAGTACGAGAAAGTTCGAAAGCGAGTAATACGTGCAGAGATATGAAATGGTGAGGCAGAATGCAGACAAATTTCCCGATCTACGCGCTGATGATGGCTTAATATTAAAGAAGATTCAGATCACCCGGAAAGAAAGTGAAAATTTTCCCTGGAAGTTGTGGATTCCTGAAGCAACGATGTCGACGTCAACGATGATAGACAGAGCTCACGAACGTGATGTGGCGCTGCATGGAGTTGTAGCCAAGACGCTAGGCCGCTTACGTCAGCCGAGGATGGCTATCCAAGTGAGGCAAAATGTCGGATCCTGTGAAGTCTGCAAAGAAACAAAACATTCGACTCAGAAAGTGAAATGCCTATGAACTGGTGGTTCTGGATCACCTGACCAAAGCAATCCCAAAGGCGACCGCTACAGCTGTTTTAAGGTACCTTAGGAATGATCTCTTCCAGTTTGGGGCGCCAGAAGTCGTACACTCTGACAACGGACGTCAATTTGTGGCCAGCGAACTTACTAAGTTCCTGGGGTTAAAGCACATCTCTCATTTAAAAACAGGAAACTATGCTCCACAGTCCAATGTATCGATAACAAGGCAGGGTTGTCAAGCGTGAGTCAGCTGAACTGGTAGTTGAGGAACTGGTTCCGAAAACTGTTTCCTGTGGAGAGATAGTTTTGTTCAAATTTCTTTAGAATCAAATAGCGCAGTTTAAAATTTAAAGACGGTAGGTAGGATTTTAGGGTCCATGAGCATGAAAATTATAACGTTATAAAGAAAAATCAAAATGCGTGAATAGAGATTTTGCATGGGGTGAGATGGATGAGAGTAATAATACCGAAAAATACCGATCGATACCTGGTCCAAGGATGGTGGGACACCAAACTGTGTTACAAATATTTTTGAATTTGGATCCGACTAGCATTCATCCATCACTTATCGGTTAGCGCTCTTTCAAACAGTTATGGCAAAGCTTTTCTAGCTCCACTATGGGTACACTGAAAAATTAATTTGCGGCTATAAGTTTGCTTCAGAGTTTATAATATATAGCCCTTATGAGCTAGATCGAAACTAATTCCGCACAGCTTTTACTCCCACACGCATATCGATAGTTTACACCACATCGATAGCAAATGAGGTGAGTTTTCTGATTTGAGCGGTGAGTTTTCTTGAGAGGTGACTTCACAAAAAACCCCTCTTTCAATTTTCAACTCGTCAGTTTTGTTTTGTGAGCGGTTGCGTCTGGTTGTTGGTATTTTGCGGTAGTTTATCCTCGAGCCGAGAGTATCCTGCATTAACCGTCTGTCTTGTGTGGTGCATTTTGGTTGAAAACTGAATACCCCAGTACCAAGTATATAATAGTAGTGGTGGGTTGTGTGTCGCTCTCTGTCCCACTGTGTGTGTGTATGTGCATTGCGAACAAGGAAAAGTGCAAAAGAAGAATCTCTGCTTTAGCTGAAGCTTAACTTTAAAACAAAAAGAAGAGGAAAATTTAAATAAAAAAAGCTTGGAAAAATGGCAACAGAAGTAGCCCAAATACCCGCTGAGGAAACGCCTGCCGTAGCAGCGTCCACAGAAAATCCAGCCTCGGAGCAGGCGGCGGAAAAACCTGCTGCTGCCAGCGAGCCTGCTGCGGCTGCCGCCGCTGCTCCCGCTGCCGCTGCGGCTGCTGAAAATGAAAACGCCCAAGACAACAAAGAGGAGGCCAAGGCGTCAGCTCAAGAAAATGCGGCTGCGGCCGATGGTGAGGCAAAGAAAGATGGTGATGCTGCCGCACCACCCGCTAAATCGGAGGCGCCACCCGCACAAAAATTCAATGTGCACAAGACCAATTTCGAGAAGGACATTATCTATTTGTATCAGTTCTCCAGGACTCCGTTGCTGCCCTCGTTATCACCATATTGCTTGAAAGTGGAGACCTGGCTGCGTTTGGTGGGCCTGAAGTATGAGGTAAATTTTCAAACATATTTTCCAACAATTAATTTGCGGTACAGATTTTTTTCCCGAAAAAAAAAAAAACTCCTGCGAGAGAGAGAGAGAGTGAGAGAGAGAGACACCGCCATGATTTTTAGTGACCTGCCCTGCCCTCGCCTGAAAAAAGGGATACATTTAGCATTTCTCTCTCCCGCGGTGTGTGTGAGTGTCTCTCTCTCTCTTCCAGTTTTGCGGTGTGTTGGTGTGTGTGTTGAACCTGTAGCCTGGCCGGATTTTGTCTACACACAGCGTATACATAAAATTTGTGTGTGCGCCGACGCAACGCTGACGCCGCTGCCTACACCAGGCGAAATTTAGTCTCATGGGCGTAGCCGGGTAAACAAGGCCTGCCTGAGAGGGGGGTATGTGGGGTGGTGGGGAGGATGAGCCAGAAACTAGGTTTAATGCACTTAAGCCAAATTTCGCAACTGTGCTTCGTCCTTGCCACAGTGTTAATTCTCCGCCCCTAAAATCAGGCAATAGATTTTGCACTTCCAATGACAATTTCATCATCAAATCAGAGACTACCTTTCAAGGGCTGTTTTGTTTGGTGCATTTCAAACGAAAGCACCAAATCCACCTAGCTAAGGGTTTATTTTTATTTTAATAAATTACTCATAGGAATTTTATTTTCAATTTATGTTTAATTTCATCTAGGATAGGGTTCCCCAAACTCGCCCATTCACACCGAAGCTTTATTATGCGTTAGATAGAGACACAGTCACATTTTAAAGCTCTCTTCTTTGGGCAATTCTGTTTTACAGTTACATTTTGGCTCACACTTATTAAGCTTGACTCTCAGAGAGTGTTGTTTTCTTAAGGTGGCCTTTGAAATTCACTAATACTTGCTCAAATTTGTGATTGTGTGATGAAAATCACCTTTATGAGCCTTTTGCAAAACCTTTTAAGCCTTAAAATCAATTTAGTTTGAAGTGTGATTCTAAAAAGACTCGAAAATGACTCATTGATTGGCTTAAAATGCGATTTATTTATATCTACAAAAACAAAATGTAGAGCAAACGCAAATTGACTCTCAAATGACTTGAAATTGATTAGAAAGGCGGCTTAAAAAAACGTTAAATTTTATTTATGATCAGACAAGGTATTTTGGAATATTTTTTAACAGTCAGAACTCGAAAGACTCCAATGTAATCAGAAATTTCCAAAAGGACTCGGAAACTATGAGAAATATGACTCGAAAGTGATCAGAAATTCAGGTTATAAGTTATGGTTCCATTTTCACACGAAAAATTTTATTTATGATCAGAAAATCTAATTATGACCATTTAAAACCTTCAAAGGACCTTAAAAACTCCAATGTGATCAGAAATTTATCAGAAGACTCGCATATTACGAGATATATGACTCAAACCTAAGTAAAAAGTGTTCAAAGAACACATTTATGATCAGAAAACGAACTGTTCAGTCAGCAGGATCGAAATAGACTCGAATTTCTTCAGAAATTTAAAAAAAGACTCCCAAATTTTAAAAAATATGGCTCGAAAATGAGTCGAAGTTGGTCAGATGAAGGTGTTATATGCAAGGATAGATTTCATTAAACAGTCAAAGGACTCGAAAAAGCCTCCAATGTGATCAGAAAATGAAAAAGACTCGCATATATGGAGAAATATGATTCGAAAATGATCAGAAAAGCGAGTAAAAAGCTAAGATTCCATTTTCACCCTAACAAATATCATTTATGATCACAAAACGTAGTTATGACTATAATAAAACGTCAGAATACTCGAAAAAACTCCAATGTAATCCGAAATTTCATATAAGATTCGTTAATTATGGAAAATATGATTCAAACGTTTATCATAAAAGCAGTTCATAAACTATGGTTCCATTTTTTCTCCACAAAGAAAAACACTTGAAATGATTAGAAATTTCGGAAAGGACTCGAAATTTATGGGAAATTTGAGTCGAAAGTGATTAGAATATGGGGTTAGAAGTTGGGGTCAATTTTTCTCCCAAAATAAATTCATTTCTTTTTCACAAAACGCATTTATGACAGTCAGAGCACTCGAAAAAGACTCGAATGTGATCCGAAATGTCATCAAATGCTCTTTGGTATAGGTTTAACTTATTTTTAGGGTTTTTTAGGATCGATTTTTTCTACAAGTTCTGCTAAAATATGTTTAAACATGACCTTAAGTGGCAACTGAAAGTATCTAATCGAACTCCTGCTTTTTAGAAAAGCGACTTCAAAACCATCTTAAACCTTCAAATCAAGACTAGTCTTATACTCCTTGGCACAAATATCTTCAACAAAGATTCTGGTTTTATATATTATTATCTAAAGTGTTGCATTTCTGACTCCGTTTTCGTTACTGTTTCGTACTGTTGTTTACCTTAAAAGCGACGACTGCTTCTCTCAAGAATGCCTTCTATTTTAAGACAAGACAAGGGCTGGACTACAAGGTCCAAGCTGCTTATTGCTAATTTATTAAGCAAATATTCATTATTCAGTAAAAAAAATTCATTTTTAAGCCTTTTACAAAACTGTATGAAATGGTAGCTCGGTTTTGGGATGATGTTACAGGTAAAACTATTACTCAAAACTACATATAGTTAATAAATATTATTAGAAAAGAATTTATTTCTCGCCTAGTTTAGCTAAGTTCTGTTTCTCTTTACAAATGTTTGGTAGACAAATGACTTTAATCTATCTCTAATAACTAACAAAGACGAATTCGTGGAAGAAAGGTGGAAAAACATAGAAGGCAAAGGTTATGGAAGGAAGATATATAGGAACAATGTTTCTAGTTAAAAGAAGTAAAGTTCATTTTCCACTCTAAACCCGGGGCCGGCAAAACACTCGTGCTCATTTTGGCATTGAGTGGGTGTGTTTAGCAAAGCGAGAGAGCGCTCATTTAGAACTTGTTGCAAAGAGAGCGGTATAGACGTCGCTGCCGCTTAGGGCTCATGCAGGGTGTTAACTTTTTTCACTGTTTATTTCTTTTTTCATATTTCTATACTCTTTATATTAAAGGACCTCAGTGTTAGGTCGATCTACTCCATTGTCCTCTTAGTTAATTTATCTGATTTAATACATTACATTGTTTAGGGACAAAGACCGATTTATTACCACTGTAAATCAAATGGCATGTTTCCAAAAAAAAAAAAATGTCCCCTTTAATAAGTAAATATGGGATACAAACCTCTTAAAAGTCTTTAAAGGTTCGGTCCTGTATTTCGAAAAAAAAGTTTCATTTCGCGGACCTGTTAGTCAATTCATCACACTTGGTATAAAGTGAAAATTGCCACAAAAATGATTAACTTTACCATCACATACATCTAAGCCTCGTTTAACGGCCGATTTGTTTTACGGCACACTTAACGGCCACACTATATTTAGTACCAGTTTTCACTTAGCGGCCTTTTTTTATCTCGCTTAACGGCCGCAAAAAAAAATTTCTTAAAAAATCCGAAAATATAAAGACATGCATCAATAGCATTAGATAAAAATAAAACATGGAAATCTTCCGTTAAGTCATATAACCAATGTGGTAAAGGCTAAGAGCTTATTTTTGGATTTTTGTCGACTCTAAATAAATAAAATTAACTATTGAATGCAAGAAGACGAGCAAATCCGTCTAATAATGCAACCCAAAATTGGTTTGACAATTTTAAAATGCTCTTCTACTACCATAACCTAAGGTGAGGCTGCAGGTTCCGATATATCTTCCGTTATTCTTTATAGTTTTATTTGTGAAAGAATTTTCGTGAATTAAAAAATATCGAATAAAAGCAGCTTCCATTAATTTGACGTTTGAATAAAAAGCATGGATGACTAAAATAATGTTCGGGAATAAAGCACTAGAAAAATTTCGAAATATCTTACAATCAGTTGATTATGCGGAAATTTCTTTTGGAAGATTCAGTAACTGTTATCGATTAGTCGTGTAAGGAACTTCATTCAAAATCGTTGAACAAGTCTGCATTAAGGACTTTTCATTTTAATAGTAAGACGACTAATCTTTTGTAAAGGTTCAGATTTATGCTATTAGTGCAGGATTAGAAGAATATCCGATCAATAATAATGAACTGGAACAAAGACTCACTCACAAGAGCAAACACAATGTCACAGATAAGCATGAGAAGGGATGAATAAAATTTTCATTGAATTTAGAAAACAATTTCTTCGTTAGGTTGATAAATTGATGGATAAAATATACCGTTTTGTACAGTTTAATTGGGGGTATATTAAGAACTTACTTACAATGACCTAATAGTCGTCATTGCAAACAAAAAGTTGGTAGATAAGTAGTGCGTTTTATTTATTACAATATAGATATTGGATTACTACGGATGAGTGTTTACTTCATTAAAATTATGAATAATAATATATCTTTATGCATATTACATAAATTTAATTAATTGATCCCAGTATGGCTCATTAAATATATTTATAATTTCATTCTTCCTTAGTACGGTCTTCCCTAGATAAAGAAAATGGTGTTTGCTTCAATTATGCGTCGTTTAAAGTTCCGGCTTGGTGTGGCCCCAATTTTACATTAATAAGTCCCGGTTGGGTCGACGGATTTTCGTTCAGCTATTCAGTTTTAGGAGATCACATTCGGCTTTAAAAATCCATGTAATGTTTGCAAACTTTATGTCGTCATAATCCAAAAACTCTCAGCTTGCTCCAGCTAATCCATCGAAGACTCCCATCACTATTTAGATTCATTTTTCTATTGCCATTCATAGGAAAATTAACCGTTTATCCCAGAAAACGTTCGTTTGGATGATGTATGTGGAGAATTTTCGAGGTAATCTATGCTCTTGGTAATCGATTAAGGTTTTCCCTATATGGTTTAAGTGTGGCCATGAGAGTAAAAAAGTGGTTGTCTCTTATGTCGAGCTCAATCTCCAATGCTTCACCTTAGAATCCTTTTATAAAAATATCGCTGAAGTTGGTTTACCTCTTCAAAATGATGTGAACCCCATTTTTGGGATGCATTAGATTGAGTGGAACGCACACCGCAAGGAATTACTTTCATTTGGAGCTTAAGGGGTACTCTTTGATTGCAAAGATCATTTTTCCATGTACTCTAAATGCAGTTTTTCGCTGACCAGTTTCACGTGAAGGATAAGGTTGGTGTGACACAATCGGTATTAGTTCCGAGCTGTAAGTCCATTTCTCGTTTTGGCTTTGCTTGCACCTAACTTGGAAAAAACAGGTTCACAACTCACCAAAAAGGAGGCTAGTTGAACATAAAGCTGTTTCATTCGAGCTCAAAAGTGATACGAGAGGCAAAAGTATCGTCAAATTGACGCATTCAATCTAGAATATGATATGTGAACAGGGAGAAAATTGAGATTGACGAAAAACGAACAATCGATCGAATCGGACCAGCAGAAAACTAACAATATTCGTTTCTTTTATTGTATGATCCGTTAGTCCAACGTTTTCTTCGCCTGTCTTGCGTTCTTTGCACTTTTAAAAGGCTCGCAATCGATTGGTGAAGTGAGAAGCAAAAGTAATCGAAGAAGGTTCACAAAAACTATCGAAAAAGGCTCGCGGGAACGTAATTTTCTCTGTCATAAACTAAGCGACGGGTGATTACCTTGCGGTTCGTTTGCGAGTGTTTTCTCGATAGTTTTGCACTTTGCACTTTTTACGAGCTTTTGGTTTAATAGTAGCCTTTCTATGTTGTGTGTCCTCAATTTGGCCTTACTATGTAAGTGAGAGAGATTTCCATCCCACTTCTAACGCCGTGACCAATAAAATTGAGTGCAAAATAGTATTCGAAACGGGGTTTTGTTACCATAAATTAAACAATTAAAAAAAACACCAAAAAGAATTTCGCGCTTGACCCCCTTTAAGGGCTACGCCCCTGACTGAAGTTGAAGTCGTGCTTCAAATTTTGCACTTGGCGCTGAGTCCCTCTCTCTCGCTCTTCGTTTTGCACACACACTCTCTCTACTCCACTCCACTCTCAGTGGGTCTGGTCTTTGTCTCTGTTGCAGCAGCAGCAGCAGCTTGTAATTGCTTTTAATAAAAATTGATGTAGTTTACCACCTCCTCGGGCCCCCCTTGCGCGTTCCCCCCTTCAAGTCTTTGCTCTTCGGTATGTCTTATCTCTGCAACCGTTAAGTAGCTGTAATAGTGGTGAGGGGGGAGCAGGAGGATGGTGTCAACGACTGACTTCCATTTTAGCTTTTGCTTTTCATATGTGTTTATTGTTGTTGTTTTTTTAAGTCAAGAGCTGCTATGCGGTTTGCATATTTTTCATATTTATATACATACACACACACACACAGAGGGAAAACTGGTATGCGGTATGTGCATATGTGCAGGAGGAGCAGAAATGGGTGCGGTCACCCGCACTACAACGCAGTTGTTGTTGTTGTTGTTGTTTAATCTTATTAATTACATTTGGTTGAAGAAAAATGAGCCGACTGACTGACTGACTGCGGAATGTTAATTGAGGAGGCCCCTGCTGCAGTAGCTACTGGGCCATATGTTGGAGACACAAACAATTATTATGATTGACAACTGAGTGGTTGGCTGGTCCCGCATTCACTTTCCATTTTGGGCCTGGTTCCGCTTTTGATAACGCGCCAAAAAGAGTTCAACAAACTACAGACCTTTGACATTACATTCAGTGGCCATTAATCACCCTTGAGTGCAGTCGGCTGATAAATCCAAGGCGCATATTTTCTCTGTTCACACCAAGAGCTGAGTAAGCAGCGGCGGCATCGGCGGCGCCCATTAAATGAAAACAAGCAAGGCGCTGGCCCGCATTCCAGGCATACCCAAGTGTCGCGCAATTGATGCATATTACAAATAAATTTCAATTGCATTATCAATAGGGGAACAAAAAAGAAAACTCATTAATTCAAATATGTCGCGCCATTCAGTTAGTCTGGCAACGCTATCCACACTGCAACTGTACATGTAGGTACAGATGTACTTGAACACATACATATGTCTGTATGTATTTGTGTGAAAGGAAATGGAGTTTCATTTTGCAGTTTGCTGCTTGCTTTTGTTTTAATTAATAAACCGCATATTTGCATTTAAAACAACAGCAGCTTTTGTTAGTGCTCACTCACTGAACTGCATCTGGTGGCAGCCGCTCTCTCTCTCTCTGTCACTCTCTTTTAGAAGGGTGTGTATCCGCGCTGCATAATTGCAATTGAGGGAGCAGAGGGAGCCGCCGCCGTCGTTGCCGTCGCCGCCTTAATTGGCATAATGATTTAATAAAAAAATAAACATTTGCTTTGTATGACAATGATGATGATGATGATGTGGAGTAGGCAGACTTCTTTGTGGATCATTGGAATTAAAAGCCACAGCGGCGGCAACCGAACGACTCCGACTCCACCCTTTTCAGCGTATCGCCTGGATGCTGGAAATCAGTCTCTCTCTCCAACGCTCTCTTTCTCTCTCTCTTTGTGTACCACACCCTTTACGCTTTACGCCTCTGAAGCATAAAATTATGCTTACAATAATATAACAATAAACTTGTCCAATTAGAAATTATTTATTTCTAATGTAAATTTCTCCAACATTAAACCAAAAATCTAACACCGGACATAACTGTCACTTTTGCTATTGTTTTGTGTGTGTAACGGTACTTGTACCGCATTGAGTGTATACACTGGAAGCGGTACTGGAAAATTTCAAACTTTGTGTCTGTGTGTGCGTGTGTGTGTGTGTTCGTGCGTTGAAGCGTGCGAGTTGTTCCTTTCCTTGTTGGGGGTGGGTGTTGGGTGTTGGTTCAGTTGTACGTTCTGTACATTATGCTCTGGGTAACAGTGGTGGTTGCTGCCTGGCATACATATGTATGAATATGTGTTTGCATACGCGCCTTATGTATGTCATGAGCGCCATCTAACGGCTTTTAGTTTAACTACAGCGGTCTATAAAATTATGCGACTAATTGAAATTCTTTAAGTTTAATGAAATATAAAAAAATTTGTTTTTTTTTTGGGCTTTGTTTAAATTGGTTTATACTTGGTTTCAAAACTAAGCTATATATTTTAAAAGATATTCAAAAATTTGTTTTCTTCATAAAGAATTTGCCCTTGCAACGCTCGAAAATACTAAAGATATAATTTTCTTACTTGAAATTATAGCTAGAAAGTTTGGTCCTAAAGATAAGGTCAAAATTTGCTTTAAAAAGTCATGATTACAGATATTGTGAAACTTAGAACAAAAACTATGAATCCATATACGAATAATTTGATTAAATATGGCCTATAAATTCTTTAATTTGGCCAATTTATTCAAACTATCATGAAAATTTGGGCTAATTATTTACTTGTGGAACCTTAGCTTAAGATATATGTTACGTCCCAGTAAACAAATTTCCATCTTAAATTACTGGGTTTAATTTTGCACTTTTTGGATGGCTTTGCAAACCATTATTAAAATGCAAGTTAAATCATAAAAGCAAATTTAAAAAATCAGTCTTTTTTATGTTTCGGATTCCGAAAAAAAATCATAAAGAATCACAATTGTTGAATGTTTTCGATTCCAAAAAACGACTGTGTTGTAATTATTATCTTCTTTGTCAAATTTTTAAATAAATTCTTAGAAATAACAACTATAACCAATTCTAATCAAACGAATTCGGTTAGGAAATATTCCATATTTCAGAAACATTACCAAAATGACTTTTGCTCATCACAATGGTTTGGGTGGTTACTTCAACTAAATCTCTTTCCCAAACAAGAGTGATTTGAAACAAAGTAGATTGGCTTTATATAGGAAATTAGTTGGAAGAGTTTTCCTTGAAACCTTTGTATAAAATTCTTTTTTGATAGTTTTTTTTTTTTCAAAGAAGTCTACGAATATGTTCTCCTATTAGTTATCGCTCGTTTATGTACTTTTTGTTTTATGTTTTTTGAAACGTCAGAGCGACACATTTTTGATTGAATGGTATTTAAGTTATCAAAATTTCCAGTATTTCCTTTCGCAATGATAAAACTTTGATTCGCCTTTGTTGATTACCTATCCTTACTGTGCAAACTTTCAGAATAATGTTGTAAAGTTTTAAGTATGTCAAAAAATTCCGGCTGTACCTAAGTGTTATAATAAACATTAACGCCAAAATACAAGTGTATGTCCCGGTTCCGGTTCTTCCTCATAGGACGTTGCTTTATGGTCGAGCTGAGGTACAATATCTGCCGCATTAAAAAGGGAATGACCCTAGGTAAGAGTAATTGGATCAGTACTGTCCGTGATCGTACTGTCAGTCACTTATGATGATGGCACAGCCTTTCTGCCTGCCAGCCGATAGGGACTAGAGATATCTGCCTCTGGGCAACTGCCTGTCCGTAACTCCTTGGCACTCGTACAGATATAGACATCGACTGTAGGCTGACGCAAATCTTGTCAAATATGACCTGGAGACAATGAAGATACGGAGACAGCTTGAAAGGCGTCATCCTAGCGACTTCGGATTCACGAAAGGCGACCAACAGGCCGATGTAATATTATTTTTTTAAGCTTTCAAATGAAAACATTATTTTTTTGTATGTTCGCAAAATTAAAGTTACGTTTAATAGCTGTGGGCCTAATTTAGCTTTGACAACAAGAAGGCTAAACTAACTTCATCTGTACTACAAACCCTCTAAGCTATTTGCGTAGAGCAAAATCTTTGATCTCTGGAATTTTGTACCGTATTACACAATTAAACATTAATTCAGATGAAGCCGAGCTAGTTTTATTAAATGGAGTGACGTTGTACATAAGGATAAATGATTGTATCTCTTCTTTAAAGTTTCTTTTGTTAGTGTATGCAACTTTCAGTCCCTTAACCAACGACTTATTCATGTTTTTGACTTCCCTATTAGCTCGTCATTAATTGTATTCCATCTATATGACAGAATTGTTTGAATATTTAGGAAACCCGAACCTGCAAAATATTTCTTTCATAGCTTCAATTATGACCATCGATGAAATCGAACGCAAACGCCTTTATTCCACTAATATGTATTAATGATTTGGTAATGGGCCTAACAAATCGGACCTGTTGGAGAAGGTGTACTTCTCATTGGTGACTTCTGTGACTCCAAGAATTGGCTTGGGTAGGCAATTAGTAGAAAGAGATGTTCGTAAGACATTTGTATAAAAGTCGCTGTTTGATAGTTCTTATAGCAGTCGACGAATATGTTGTCTTATTGGTTCCTTTAGAAAGGGCTTGAATAGATCAAGTGCTTTTGGTTTTATTTCTTTGGTTTATCAAACGAATCAGTAAAGTGACACCTTTTGGATTAAATGACATTTAATTCTTCAGAATTTCCAATCGCAATGATGAAACTTTGCTTAGTCAGCTATAGAAACCTAATTTTAGAACTTCTTTGAATCTTTGTAAATTGATTGCTTAACTGTAGAAATATTCATCGGAATGATTCTGTAGAAAGATGCATATAATACGTTGTACCTTTCTTACATATATGCCTTTATTTCATCTAAGCTAACTTCGTCTGTGCTATTTTGCCTCTGAGCTATTTTAGTTCAGTATGATTAATCTAGTTGCTTTGTTGAGCTGATCAAAACTGAATCATTTCAAACTAATCATATTGCTTAAGCTTATATTCAATGAATCAACCATTTTTAGAGCTCTAAATAGAAGTTCATAGAAAGATCAAATTAGACACAAAGTCAAGGGGAACTTTGGTATAATCCATTCTTTAGGCTTTGTTAATCGTTAACTCTCTCGTTAGTTATGAAGTTGGAGTTCTCATTGTGATTGTAAAATATTTTTAAAACGGAAGTTGGAAAACTTGACTTTTTATTGTTTTCTAATAAAAATTGCATATTTAAAATGCCATTAAAAATTTCCACCATTAAAAGACACATACTTTTTTGTCCCACTGTTTCTACATATGACATAAAGCGCCATCTGTTGTCTAACAATTAAACTAAATTTTCCATTTATTATTTTCAACTATTTCTTACAGAATGTCGACCATAAGATGCGTTTCCGTTCCAAGAAGGGTCAATTGCCGTTCATTGAGCTAAATGGCGAGGAAATTGCCGATTCGGCCATCATCATTAAGGAGCTGTCGGCCAAATATGACAAGAATCTGGATGCCGGTTTGACTGCCGAACAGCGAAATGTGTCGTATGCGACAATTGCCATGCTGGAGAACCATTTGATTTGGATCATCTTCTACTGGCGTGCCAAGTATCCGGATAATGTGCTCAAGGGTTACAAGGTCAACTTGCAGCATGCGTTGGGTCTGCGTTTGCCCAATTCGATTTTGAACTTCTTTTTCAAAATCACATTTGGTCGCAAGGTAACTAAACTAGAACTAGAACTGTCTTCTTCTGTCCACTTCCGCTCCATCCCCATCTCAAGTAGTTGTACCCCAGAGCCCTTTGTTTGCCTTTTGGAATTGTTTTTTAATGTAAATATAAACATTTGATTTGACAGAAAACGGTGGCGTATTGAGTTGCACCTACCCGACAGAAATAGCATAAACAATAAATATAAATCCCTCCTCGGGATCTCAAGGAGTCGTTTCGTTTCGTTTATTGTTTATGCCACACAAAATTGAAACTCAACACATTTGGCTCTGCTCGAATAACCCTAAATAAGAATAAAATCAACAGCCACAAATTATCACTAACTCTTGCATGGTTTTTTCTCCTTTTTTCTTTTGTTTTTTTCCCCCCAAAAATTTTATGTTGTTTTTCTAAAACTCTAACTGTACTTTTACCCCCTAACAATCATCCACGTTGCGTTGTGGTCGCATTTTGTTTGTAACTTTGTTGTTGTTGTTGTTGTGGAAATCACACACACACACACACATATTTTGGGCAACCTTCTCAACACAACAAGTGGTTCCAGGGTACGAAAAAGCTCAAGGCTCATGGCATTGGCGTCCACAGTGCCGAGGAGATCGAGGAGTTTGGCAAGAATGATCTGAAGGTGCTCAGCGAGATGCTCGACTGCAAGCCGTTCTTCTTTGGCGATGAGCCCACCACTCTGGATGTGGTGGCCTTTGCGGTGCTATCGCAACTGCATTATCTGTCCAAGGATATTGCGTATCCATTGCGCGATTACATGACCGAGAAGTGTCCCAATTTGATTGGACATGTGTCACGCATGAAGGACAAGTGCTTCCCCGATTGGGATGAGATTTGCACGAAGCTGGATCTGAATGCGCACATTCCCAAGCCAGAGTGAGTGAATGAGTTTAACTTAATTTTTTTAAATTTTGCTAAAATTTAATATTTTAAATCCCTACCAGGCCCGAGACCAAGGAAGGCAAGGAGGGAGGCGAACAAGAGAAGTCAAATGAGCAGGAAGGTCCTGAGGGTGATAAAATTGAGAAGGAGTTGGAGAAGGATAAGGTAAGTTTAACTTTAGTGGAGACTGTGCGAGGTGATAAGGAAACTTGAACAGATTTTAAACTTTAGATAGAAGAAAGAATTTTTCGTGCTACTTTTTTGATTTTTTTCCAGAAATATGATACATTTAGTAACCAATTTTGAAATAATTCCTACAATTAAGAATCTCAAATTAAGTAAAGATTTCGAAGGGTTCGTGATGAGCGAAGTTTGTTAAGCATAACTGTAGATGAATATGAAATACTTAGCTTCTTCTTATCCAAATTATACACCCAAAGCCAAAAATAATTATCCTACAGATCAAAAATCAGGCATAGACCTTTGCAGGCGCGCACTGAGAAAGAAAATTTTGAAAATTTCCCAGCGAAATAGGTGAAAGGGGCAACGAAAAGTTTGTATGGGTCACTATTTAGTTTCTTCTGACAGTAGTTTCTGAATAAAAAGAACACTTTGCTACTGCGCCGTATAACGGAACGGGGATGATGACCGACTTGTATAGCCCTATTTTTGTTCTTCGAGAGAGGGCTCTGCTCTTGACCTTTCTCCTGAGCCCGTAGTAGTTTGTGAGTGTTATTCTTAGTCGGATTTCCAGGCTGATGTTGTTGCCGCTATTTATCATTGTTCCGAGGTAGAAAAATTACTGTACAATTTTAAAGTTGTACTTCCCCATTGTAACATGTTGTCCAAGACGCTTAGGCTTTCCTTCTTCAAATACTAGGTACTTCGTCTTGTCCTCGTTTACCGCTAAGCCCATCAGTTTAGAACAGTGGCCGGAAAAAAACACACGTGCTCATTTTTCCTTTGCATGTGTGCGTTTAGAGCAGTGTCCAGCACCGTTCAATGTTCTGTGTATAGAAGTAGCGACGTCCATCCTTTGTAGCAGCGGCGTCGATACGCAGACACTATACGAGCGTACACTGCTCTCTTTTGCACTAACAAACATGTGCTAACTGAGAGCGCTCATGCGTGTCTGAACGCACACATGCAAAGGCAAAATAAGCATGTGTGTTTTGCCGGACACTGGTTTAGACACTCGGTAGCGCTCTCAGTTAGCACATGTTTGCATGTTGCAAAAGACAGCAGTGTACTCTGGTATAGTGTCTGTGTATCGACGCCGCTGCTACAGAGGATAGGCTTTATAGACAATAATATGATTGGTTTGGATATCATTCTCATAGAACTTCTCCAGGTCTAAAGCCTCTCTGATAAGGTTCAGTCAATGTGCTTATAAGCGGCTTTATATGAAGAAAATTGATTCCACATTAGTTGACGCAAACTGTAGGTTTATTTTTTACGAAGTGGGCAAATTACACTTAAACTTAAAATTTCGGGCATGCTTTTATCAGACCATATTCTGCAGAGGTGTTACCAGTTCTTCAACGCCAGTCTTATACAATTTAGCAGGCAGCTCATTAGCCCGAGCTTCTTTGACAGACTTCATAATGGACCGGTGGGTCTGTTTCATTATTGTCGATTGGTGGCGACACCCAGCAGGTTGTCGAAATAGCTTCTTCATTTGTCTATCGCCACTTTCGGATCTGTGATTAGATTTCCCTTTTTGTCCACCTTCAGTTAGTTGTCTAATCTTTGGATCAAAGTTTGTGCGTGTCACACATGCCGAGTAGCAGCATCTCTTCTCCTCCCTCCTTTTCTTCCGGTATCGCTCCTTAACAGCGCGTGTTTCTCCCGACTGCTGAGTTCTGCTGTTGGCAGCGTCTTTCTCTGTAGTAGCGCAGCGGCACTACTCATCATAGCAAGTCTGCTTTCGACTAGACTCAAGGAGTGTAAACCTACTTTGTGGGAATTTACACGATGAAGCAAACTTCATGAAGTTTTCTTAGTAGGCTTGAAAATCAAAGGAGTTCTACCATATTTGTTGATCAAAGTTTATAGAACCACACGTGTATGTCTCGCCTACTGAGATAACTTCATGAAGGTTGCTTCATCTTGTAAATCCCGTCTAACTTTTCCTTTTTTTCCGAGAGTGAAATATATATTAATGAATATTTATAATATCTATAAGAAACGAACTAAACAAGGTTTCGTTCCTTATTTATATAATGTGGCACACAATATTAAAGTTTGAACTAAATAAAGTATTATATTATTTGTAGTGTATTGTTGAAAAAAATTTTTTATTCTAATTTATTCGAAAAATTATCGAATCATTTGTATTTTTCCAAATTTCGAGTTCTTGTTTTCCTAATTTTGGATCCCAATCTTTTTATGCCATCTATCTAATATTACAAAGACTGAACCGAATTCTTGAATCAAATGAAAACTTTTACCCATTCCGTTCTATCGAATTCTGAATCCAGAACAGGCCTTTATAACTGTCGTATCGCCATATCCCAGAGCTTTTAAGAATGGGTATAAAAAATTTGGACAGTTTATTGGGCTTGAAATATAAATTCATGGATGACTCAGTTAATATTGAACACATTGGTTTGTGAAACAGTTGTGCCATAAAATCTTATCTATGAAAGTTTCTCCGTCATTGGATAATGCACCTTACATATTTATGGTACTGAGTGTGAAAAATACTAAGGCGATAATCAGCTTCTTCTTCTACACACCATTCCACTTCTTTTCTACAAGACCAGAACTTATTGAAAAACTTCGTAAAGCTTGTTTCAAAGTGTTAGTACCGACTAACAAAAAATTAAACAAATGAAATATATCTAAAACCAGACATTAGTTATTTATGTGACCTTATCGGTTCCAAAAATTTCGAATATATAAATAAAGTAATAAGGAAAGCTTCCGGAAATGTTAGTAAGCTCGGTTTAAAGATAGTGCACTGTTTTTAGTATGTACGACTTTAAAGTGCATATAAAGTCCATAAAAGTTAGTAGAAAACAGTGTCATTTAGACAACCTTGCAGATATAGTATTTATCTTTGAAGAAAATGAAAGGAAATGTGCTTATCGCTTTTAAATGTATATATAATTAATCACTGCAACCGTCTGGTCATTGGCTATTAATAACAACTCAAGATTCCATTAATGTAACTTGCGAACATTAAAAATTTTAACTTGATTGATAGGGGAGTAGTGAATCATATGCACACATTTTTTTTGTACATTTCGTGACATTTATAAATGCTGATAATTTGCCTAAAATAGGCCCCAAAAGCCTAAACTATTTTTATAAGAATTTGCTAAGTATGTTATTAGATGTTAGACTTGAGAGGCTAAGTGGATATAGCCATGTTCGTTTGTTTCTATAATATCTCCTCCTACAGTTTTCAAACTATCTTAACTAAACTTTGCAAGTAGTCTATGGTTGCACTTTTGTCAAAACCAGCCGGATCGGATGACATAGGAACGATCGGTCGGAAAACTTGCATTAGTGAGAGAAACTGTTTTGTTTTCAATGCAAACGTTCTCAAATCTTCTACGTAAAAGTTTTCTATGCGTTCTTATGCTTTAATATAATATTACAAAGATTGATGTTGAATAAGAAACATCTGTTTGTTGGGAAAAATTTAAAACATTTTATTATGCCTTTAAGAATGTATTAAGTAGACTCTGTAGGAAGTATACAAGGTCTCTACTGAAGTTTATACTGTACATAAAATATCGAGTTCATTCTGACCATATTTTCAATTTCGGGCATTGGAGAGGAGGAATCAAACCGAATCGAATTTCCTACTTTTCTATTTCGGTGAAAGGTTCTGTTTTGGTTCAATTTTATTCCGGTATTCGGTACCGTATCGGTACATACATCTTTATTCCTGTATACGTACCGGTATGGACCGGTGAAAATAACAGACATTTCAAAACTTAAGTCCAAAAAAAAGTGGTTAAGCAAGCTATACACTTGTATGAGTACATAAATTATCAATTTTATTTGGGTTGAATTTAGAGGAATCAAAAATCGTTCATCAGGCAAAAGGCCTTCACCCGAATGCCGGGCTTAAACAATTCATCAATGCACCTAGAACCAACAGTTTTCTTTTCCATTGCTTGATTTGTGTTTATGTGCCCTTGCACATACTGGTATACAACGATTAACAGCTGACCATCTGTAGGCGACTTTACTATTGAGCATTTTCGTTTTGCATACAGAAACGCCAGAAGGCTAAGTCTAAGCAGAAAGCGAACATGTAAAAACAAAACTTAAATAAAAGAGCGCCAAATATATAAATACTTTTGTTGCTATTTCGGTTTCAGTCTTCCAGAAACAATATCTGTTGTCACTCTCTAACGCTCTACACCACAGCTCTGAATATAGAGATGACAAATACCGTTATTTAAAAAAATTTGAAATATCGTTTTCGGTTTGTGAGTTTTAATGGGTTCTTTTCAGTATGCGGTTTAGGTTTCTGTTCGATTCCCTGACTTAAACCATTTCCAAAGAGGATCCAAAACATTCTCATAAAGTAATTAAGCCATGAACTTAAATTTTGGGGTCAGATTAGAAGCTCGTAGTTTCAAATCTTTTCAAAACTTCTCCCATAAGGGTAAAATATATGTTGCACATCCTATAAACTACTAATTTAATTTCCAACTTCTTTTCTTTTGCAGTCGAACGAGAAGGAATCGACCGAGGAGAACAAAGAGAAGGAGGAAACAAAGTAAAGCGCCGTTAGTTATATCTATATATATATACGAATGGAAAGGAAAAACACCCACATACACACACATTATATATATATACATATGTAGTACGATACTATATAGTAAGGCCCTATATAGCTAGGCGCTGCGCTCATATATAAGCATTCAGAACAAAAACAAAAACCGAAAAAGAGAAATCAGAAGAATCCCATTTAAAGCATAGGACAACTGTAAAGCAAAAACAGGCAAAAAAAAGAAAGAAAGAAAGAACGATCCACTAAAAAGATTTAAAAAACAAGAAAAAAAAACGTATATACAATAACGTAACGTAAAAACTTTGGACATCTTTTTTTATATATACAAAAAGAAACAAAAAACGGTAAAGAAAACATTTAGTATAAAATTATAAAAGTTTATACGTATAAATATTAAGAAGAAAATTATAAAAGAAATTAGTTAAAGAACTGGACAAGTGAGAGTGAAGGGAAGAAGGTGTAGAACAGCATACGAAATAAAGCATTAACCATTAGTTTCGCGATCTATATAAATACACTCACACACACACAGCCATACAAACACACTCACACTCACTCACTCACTCACACCTATACATACATGCAGCAACAATTTTGCAACTCGATGGTATTGTTTACTCTTCCAAAATTTATTAAGCTTAAAGGTATAAAAATCTCTGAGAAGGATGAGGATATGATATATGATATATATATAGTGATGCAAGGACGCGAAGGACCCCTTAAGTTTATTTTTTATATAAATATGATTGCAAATAGTAACGTTTTATTCATGTGTGCAAATAATGGGAAAACAATTGTATTACTTATAAATTATATACAAGCATATATACATACATACAAAACATACATACATACATATACGTGTATAAAAAAAACCCCATTTTATGTTTACGATAATTTTCGCTTTAATTTTACAACCCAAAATTCGAACCAAAACGAAAAATACTCGGCCCAAAAAACGAACAAAAAAATTGTCTCTCTTTTTTTAATGATTTTTGTGTGTGTTTTATTTTTTTAAATATAAATTATAATTATAATGATTATGCAAATACAATATATATATATATATTATATACATCTAAATCTAAACATAATTTCTATTGTAATTAACGCTGCTGCAGTACATCATTCTCCTCCTCCTCCACCAAACATATTCACCCAAAATCTTTGGTTCAATCAAAACCCGTTCTTCTTCAACTTCTACACCGAGCAAAAGATACAAAAAGAGAAAAAAGAAAAAAAGGAAAAGAAAAACCACAAATTTTTTATAGGGTAAATCAAAAACAAACACACACACACACAAACACTGTGAAAGTTGGCCGCCTCGTCCCCCCCAAGAGAAGAACGTGCAGTACGGAGAAGAAATCTCTTTCTCTCTCTAACGATACGATTTGTAGACTATGCGCAAGTATTTTTATGTATTAAAGGTTATGTTGTAAGTTTTTATCACAATATTTGTATTGTAGCTCAGTGTTTTATATGATTATATATAAAATAAAGATGGATCAAGTGAGAGGAGTGAAAAACAAACAAACCCCCCAGCAAGCTAAACACAAAAACCGGACAGACAACCAGAAAAACATAAACTGAAAAATTATTGTATTACATACATCTTATATATAATAAATATGCTTCTTAATAAAAATACAAAAAAAGCCTAAATTATACATCAACTAAATTTATGATGGAGGATTTTCCACAACTGTCCACGATAACCGTTGACTTGCCTCTAAGCTAGGGTGGCTTTGGGCCCATCCAAAAAGAAAAATTTAATTATGATACTTGAGTTATCTTTGACGTTTAAATTCTGATAACTAGAATAATTAAATTATCTTTTTTCCCTCGCCTGCAAGAAGTACACCCCGACGATAGCACTGCGTCAAGAAGCTCAAGTTCATACAACGACGGCCAGATACGGATAGAAGGAGGCGTCACGCAAATAAACACAATGAGATGGATGAATCAGATAAGTTTAACTCAATTAGAATTGATCGATGTGACCAAAGTAAAGTTAGTCCAAGGGAGAGTGACTGAGCCATATTGATGTCTAGAGTAAGGTATCTATATCTCTATCTTAAAATGTTGATACAAATATTTACTTCTACTTTAGCTCTAAGGGAAAGTAACTTCTAGTTTTTAAACTTTGAAGTCAAAATGTTGTATGTTAACTTAGTAATCATAAATTCTATTTTAGCACATTTTAGAGGAACGCTTAGAAAATGATAATGATGTGACATGGAAATTTACACTGGCCACATCTAATATCTTATCTTGAGAGTCTTAACTCCCACCTCCAGGCTGGACGAAACCTGACCCTCTCACTAGGAAATCCAGCGCCACCCTATTTACTACCTGAACAAACATAGTGAATACGCAACTTGATGTCCCGTTGGATGGAGGTCAAATTCCCACAAACTAATACCCAAAAATATTGGGAGTGACTTTCGATAACCTATTCTTCTTTGGGAGGCTCTCTGAAAACACGGCATGCAAAGTAAGAGAGCTTAAAGGAATTGCTAACAGTTCCTGGGTTAAGGAGAAAAAGACCCCGAAAATTCGCAAATTAAAATTTCTTAATGAACCGCGAATCATCCAGAATTTACGTGCAGAAACTAATTGGCGGTCGACCTGGGTTCTTTTTTAATTGAATTTCAAAGTTGGCATATTTGCCCATACAAATATATGCTTAATCACAAATGCTTTTGAAATAAATGTCCACACTTTTGTAGTTTTATTTTCATTCAACGTGGACTATTTGTCAAAATGAGCTGCACCGATTGTCGGTATTTAATTACGGAATGCCTAACGCTAAGCGTTGACGCTATAAGGGATTCATTGCAATTCTCGCAAAGCATCCGCAAGAACTCTTTTTGAAACCGGTCACTCCTGAGCATTGATGAAATTGTCCATTATGTGTATCAAAAACGAAGTGCAGTTCATTCAAAATGAACTGAGCTGGTCCCGACGCTCTGTCATTGACTGGCGAAGCTTCCTACGCCTCCAGTATTAAATTGGAGGTCCCTGACATATCGTAGAATTGAACATCGTAAGTACAACTGCGGTCGCCTTGTAGAAGGCCACTGGGTATTTGGAGGACTCAAACGGGGCACTGGGGATTTCTGCGTAGTGCTCGCAATCATAAAAGAGCGAATAGCGAATTGCACCACAATTATGTCAGACTGCTGGGGCGCATACAATTGCTTGAGTACAGAGGGATTTCAGCACAAGTATGGGGATATAGTTATTTTGCAGACATATTTCCTGAAGAAAGTCCTTTGGCGTAGATGATGCGAACTTCCTTAGACTTACACCTTGAATTTGTGAAAAAATCTGACAGCAGTCATATCACATGGGTGATAAAAGCTCGGCTGGACCGTTTTACGTTGCGTTGATTTATATGTTGAAAAGAGATTTTAGAGATAGTTTAGAATGCAACAAGAATAAATTGGAAATTCTAAAACGCGGGAGCCTTAGTCAAAGCCCCGTACTGCTGAAGTCTGATATCTTGGAAAGACCAGGGAAGTAGACTAAGGTAGTCAGACGTAGTAAGCGGTTGGGGCGTGACGCAAAATGTGCCTGGCCGACGCACAGTGGGGCGAAAAGGCCGAAATCGCGCCATAATTCAGCGGAGCCCTGTAGCAAAAAACTGTTGATGCCATCTTTTTAAGAGGATTAAAGTATTGAAGAAAAAGTTAAAAGTTCGAAATATTTAGTGGAAAATTTTTTTTAAGAATTAAAAATAAAAATTTTTTTAATTGTTTCTGCGAAATAAATTTTTTTTTCGAAACATAGGAAGCTAAAAACTGGCCAATACGATTCTTTTTTAATATTATTAACTTGAAATTATTTTTTCGCAGTCGAAAGAGTCTATCCTATAGTTTTCGTTGGAAAATTTTTTAGATCTTAGAGATTATTATAATTAGAAACAACATAACCAATTTAGTATTATAGTTAACAAATTTTCTTTATTCCTCATCGCTACTTTCAGTTGAATTAGAGTACTCCTCTTGAACTTCAGGTACATTTTCTAACAGATCTAAAGCTGATTTTGGCATTTGATTTTTTTTTTTCCTGTCTCTTGAAATGCATCGATACTAGAGGATCCGAGGTAATGAACATTCTATTCAGAACATCGAGGTTGCACTTTTCCCGACTGCATTTTCTCGAAAAATGTTCTCTGTAAAGCTTGAAATCTTTGTTTCGTCCTTCCTGGGCCTCCTCTGTTAATTGCCCAATTGGGAGCAATGTATAATTAATTATTTCCGGGCCATGAATAAAAAATGTATGCAAAGTCGGCGTCATATTGTACCAAGGGTACAAATTTACGAAATGCCCAGCAGTTTCCAAGGCATAATTTTTGAATTTGTCTATATTAATATCATAGTTGCATGAAACAACTATTAATATAGTGTGCATTCTTTTAAGCAAATCGATGTCTATCTTAGTTATCTCTGCAGTCAGTTCTGCGTTTTGAAAAAATCGCCTAGCAGTGTTACCATCGTTACTACCTTCAAATCCAGGTTTCGGGAGATCAATAAGTAAGCCTAATTTTTCCTTGAATTCGTTCTGAATCCGATTTTTTGTCTGTCCAACAATTTCTTTGTCCTCTGCCGATCTGGCTTGCCACCTTCTTATAGGCATTTCACGTCAGGCAATAACATAACTAAATTAAACACTGCCTGCTTCATTTTCCATGGTTATTTATAGAAAAGAATTTTTAAATTTAATCTACTCCCAAATATCAAGATAGTAAACAATCAAAACAGATGTTAGAACAGCTGATTAATGACATTCAACATGCGCGCGAATGTTCCAGGGCTGGCAATATTTGAATTTTGAAAATGACTTCACTTACTAAAATTCAATTTTTTCAGAAAAGGCAAAAAAGGGCACGCTAACTTTTTCAGGACATAAAGTTTAATATTGAAACTTTTTTTTTAAATTTATTTCAAAGAGCGATCGCGCGCGGGCGATTACTTTATGTCCAACAATAAGCAAAAAAATGTAGTTTTTTTTGGACCTTTTTCCAAAAATTAAAAAAAAATATTAAATTTTTTTTTATGAAAATTTTATTTATACTAATGAACTAAGAATAGTCAAAAGTAATACTTCCAATCGCCACATATCCGCATAAAAGTTTCATATTCATGAAAAACGATGGCGAAGATATAATAAAATGCCCTATTTTATGAATTCCTTGAAATCGAGTTCGAAAAGTGAACTTTAAATGCATGTTGTGGGAGAACCAAATATCCTAGACTATTTTTCTTTTTTGATTATTACGCAAAATTTAATCATCTTTCAAGTTGCATTTAAGCTTTCTTCAATATCTCAAAAACAAAAAATCTATTTTGGCGCGGAATGTGCTCTAGTCGCCCCAACGTGCGACGGATGGTGCGTGCCACCAAGTCAGTTAGTAGTCCGATAGACGCAATCTCAATGGTGGTGCACACAGCCCGCAGAGCCACAGCTGATAGAAGTTGGCGTGGTGGCAGTAAGGAGTATTGCCTGCCTCGGCGTAAAGAACGCATTTAACTCCGCCCGCTGGGAAAAGATCCTACAAGCACTCACTCGTCTTGGTATATTCAATTATCTGGTAAAACTAAAAGCCAGCTACTTCGAGAACCGTACCCTGCTTTACGACACATCGGATGGGAGGGAAACATACGGAGTCACAGGCGGCGTGCCACAGGGCTCAGTCGTAGGACCGATTTTGTCGTGATGTAGGGGACCACAATGTGATGTATGATGGAGTTCTTAGGCTAGCTACTTCGAAAGCCATCAGCATTGTAGGCTTTGCAGATGACATAGCGATCGTCGCAGTAGCCAAAAATGTTAGCGGATGTGCAGTGTAAAATCAACGACACTATAGTGCGAGTGACCGACTGGATAGAGGACAACGGGCTGAAACCGAAGCAGTTCTTATTAGCAGCAGGAAACGTGTGGAAACATCACAGTCGGGGCCCAGCGTATATCATCAAAGGAGGCTATAAAGTACCTGCGAATTAGTGGTGGCCTTCGTGCCATCTCCTCCTTGTGAAGTAATACTTAGCGGTAGTTCCGTAAGAGGGAAACGGAGAGTAGGGGTGAGGAATTCCGAGTCCCTCATAGTTTTGGGCCTATAACTTTTAGAAGCGCAATGATATCGGAATACTAAAAATATGTAAAATAAGAAGAAACAATGGACTACCAACTACGTTTTTCTTGAATTTTTAAATTTATCTGAGTTCAGCGGCCAAAAATACATAAGCAACGGCTGCTAACTTCTCTGTTGCAAAAGTTGTCCTTTTTTTGTAAACTTGTGTTATTTGTAAAATTGTAGTATTTTTCAATCTTTTGTTTGTTTTATTCTACTGAAATACAGTCTACATTCGACTTTGGCATTGGACTCAAACTCCTGCCTATGGACTATTAAATGCCGATTAGATATTTTTTAAGGACAAAGATTTTAAACAGCACGAACTTAATATTTACTTAGATTTGCGAATTTAAGTTCGGTATGGAAATGTGAACGGTGCATTCCTTTGCGTCAAACAACATCGAATGCGTGGCTTGCGAAATGGACTTGGGCACCCCTGAGTTAGGATTCAAATTGTGTGAAACGTTTACTTTCTAAACTTGCAGTCAGATCATGTTTGTTATTTTATTGCTGATATGCCAACAAGTTGGAAAAAAGTCAAATCTGCCACAGTTTTCTAGATAGATGGCTTGTGCCTTTTAGAAATATTTAGCATCAGCCAAAGAATTGGTAAAAATCGGACGAGTGATGGTCAAGCAGCTAAAAATAAAGTTTGAAAATTCTTTAAAAGTGTCAAAAATTTTAAATTTCAAATCCTTCCTTCGGATCCAAGCACATCTCCCCATATTCTCTGTTATTTGTATGAGATGTTGGAATATTTCCTTAATTTGTTGTTTAATTTTTCTTCCTCTCAAGGCCAATCCCCAAAAAACAAAAACAAAACCCTTTAAATAAATATATTCAATCCAGCCCAGTTATGCCAATCAAATTGACATTCAATTCATTTTGACTTAATCGATATTTGACCTAGGCCAATATATAAAAATTACCGCACCCCCTGCCCTCCCGCCCTTCCTATACACGCACACACACATAAAACTTTGGGTAATCGACAACTAATTTGATGTGGGGGGCCAAATCGTTTTCTCCTTCATCAGCTTGGTTGAGGGGGGAAGCTTAATCAATTCAAACACGTTGAAGATTCCCCTCCCCCTCCCCCCTAAGCTTTGGTTTGTCAGTGACATTTGGCAATTTATGGGAGACGAATTCCAATCAGTGGCAAATCATGCGAAGCTCCCCGAAAACTATGGCCTAATATGGCAAACGGAATTTATGGCCGCGTGCAGGGGCCGTGGAAAAAATAAAAGGTAAGTGTGATGATATCGCTGCGATGCATAAAAAAAAGAAACCCCCCAAGGAAGCAGAAGGAGTAATCGGTACCTAACGTTTGTCCTTTGTGGCGTGCATCGTGGCGTTGCATGCACCGAGGCAAAGGGAACGGAACGGAATGGATAGATAACTACAGCATTGAATTGGTGTTAAGCACGAACGGAATGTGAATGGGAATGGATTCGGATTCGGAAATGGAAGCAATTGTCATTCACTCAGTTGCTCACGGTCGCCATGTCAAATCAGTTGTTCTTCCTTAGTTTGGCGGATATCTTTTCCGTTTATCCCGCCATATTCAAGGAGCAGAGCAAGAAGCTGAAGAAGACCAAACAGATTTACTTGCCCAGCGATGAGGAGTGGCAGGATAAGATGTATTACATGTTATTGGAGATACAGCGGCATGTGAACGATTCGGGAGATGTGAATCTGTCGCTGCATGATATTAACAAAAAGGATAAGCCGGTGTTTGATGCTGAACGCATAACGAAAATTATATCTCCGGGGGTTAGTCCCAATGGGAGACGGAGTAGAAATGTGAAATATTGTCATGCCACCACAGTGAAGATTAAATTGAAGGCGGGAGCACGCTGGACTTTGCCTACGATAGCCAATGCGGTGAAGTTATTGAAAAAGCCTCCCATACCAGTGGACTTTCAGAATGAGCATGAGATGAGATTGGCCTACTCTTTGATTTATGATGTGTTTCGCTGTGGGTATTCCTTAGTAAAATTTATACTGTCTCTGATTTCTGTGTTCGATTCAGATAAAGTGGTGCTAACCAATGCCTTGACTGACATTTGTTTCTATGAGCAGCATCCAGAGGTAAGTTTTTGAAAAGATTTAGAAGAGGAGTCCTTAAAAATTTCTGTTCCTTCTTTCCCTAGTATCTAGAAGATGAGCAACGTATTTGGCTAATGCTTTTCGAGCTCTACGATCGTCAATTTAAGGCTCGCAACTCTGAAGATCAGCCTCTTCAGGCTCAACTCTATAAAGAGGCCCAGGTAACAGGTGAGTTGAGTATCTAACCTGGTATATACGTTTACTTATTCCTTCGATCCCTTAGAGCTAGCTGCGGTTCTTTGGCAGCATCGGATACGTCTAGCTGCTTCCATTTCACGTATGCGCATACGTGTGGGTGCACTACGTCTCTCCCAGCTGTTGCCCATACATTTGCAGAATGAAAAGGTGGCCATAGCAGCCGCCAATCCGGTGGTCACTGGCTGGATTAATCCTTTTCTAATCAGGTGGGTACAATAAACTTAGTAGTAAACGAGTAAGCGAGGGATTTTATTTACACTCTATTTACACGGATTACTATATACACACGGTTTCCTATTTATAATGTCTCTTCACGGGTTTGTCTTGACCATTTCATTTTCAACGTCTGACTTCATTTATCTTAATCTGTCCGTCTACACGGCTTCTATTCTAAAGACAGTGTGACCATCGTTTCTGTCTTAAAATACCTTCACGCTAAAATATAGATATATCTATACAGTGTACACATTTACGGCTATTTTCAAATAGGTCAAAAGTCTACAGTAGCATATATTTGTTTATTTTTCCACAGAAACAAGGCTGAGGCAGATAAAATACTTACGGAAATGGGATTTACTGTTCATGGACCCGACGATGAGCAACCTTTGCTGGAACAACATTGTAAATGGGATAATATCTGTCCCTTGGTTATATCCTGCATACCCAAGGATCGTAGTGAGTTTACCAAATCAGAACTGATGACCAAACATTATTTTATAATGCAAGTAAGTGAACAGACTGTATTATGGGTCTAACTATTTAAAATGTCTACCGACTACCGTTTCCTTTTTACCTAAATCTAATATACTAGAGAAATGTTCTACAGTTCAACGTATTAACAAGAAGGAGCGTATAGATTTGTGAGAAGAAATGTGGATTTCTTTAAAATAAGAATGTGGGTTTAAAATTATTCAAGCAAGACTAAGACAATTAACTCCCATTTTCAGTCTGCTGTGGTTTCGATACACTTTTCAAAACAACCTATAACAACCATAATATCATTTTGTAGAAGGAATTGAAAAGCTTCTAAAAATATCAAGTAATCGCAGACTCTACCACAAATCTTTTATATTAGATCTATTTTGATTTAAGTTTGGGAACCATAGAAGTTAACTCCCTTCTTTGATTTTGGTCCGACTGAGTCCTCTTATTGAAAGGTTTTCAATCATCTAAAATTACCATTTTTTCTGAATTTCTGAATTGCTGAGAAACACAGGAAGCTTTATACGAAATATAAGTTAGAAAGAGGAAGAAAGGTAAGGAGAACGAAAGTAGAATTCAAGCGATATGTGAAAATATAAAATAAAATAGTACAAAAAAACTAGAAAAAATTGAAAAGTTTTAAGAAAATGTAAAAAAAGGGTAAATAATTAAGCTAAAGCGTTTGTTTAGCAGACAGTTGATTAGAGTTCAATAACAATCACAAATCAACAAAGATTTCTTCATTTTAGATAGCAATGTTTTGTCTGTACAGTTCTGTTTCAAGGGCCTCCCTGTCCTCCTATCAACAGACTTTGCTACTGTAACACTTCCTCACGACTTGCATTTCCCATTTAATATCAATTGTTCACGAAATAAGCATTTGGGAATTACAAGAAACGCCGTGTAATTCCACTGCTGAGTTATGAGCTTCGTTTCCAGAACAGCCGAAACGTATGCAATGTGTTTTTAGGTGTTAACCAAATACATAGAAAAGAGTTAAAATGAACAAAGAAAAAAAAATATGAAATGCAAAAGATTCATACACGTATAGAAAAGGAAGACGAGGTAAAGAAGATAAAGATGTGATAATGAAAATAAGAAAATTGAAGGAAGTAAAATTTTTATGAACGAGGAATAAAACCTGAACTTTAAGCACAGTTGATGAAATTAGTTGCAGAGTAAAATAAAATAAAGAAGACTGACAAAAATAGATAGAAATGAAAGAAAAACTAAGACATTAGGAATGAAAAGAAATTAGGATCCAAAGCAAAAACCAATATAAAATTTTAAACGAAGGAAAAGAAAGGGGAAACAAGTTAAAGAAATGACAAGAAAGTAAGGAGGCAAAGCAAAAGCAAGGATATATAGTGATAGCAAATAGAATAAGAAATGTAAAATATTAGATAGAAAAAAATTAATAGAAAGATACAAGAAACAGCAATGAGAATAAACTAAAAGGTAAAAGCCTCTACGCAGTTACCCCAAGTAAAGAAAAACTTTAATACAAAACCGATGGAAATAAAGAAAAAAATAAAATTACTTGGTTTTGAATGAAAATTTTATTTTATTTTATAGTTACTTTACAACTGCGTAGAGGCCTTAAAAGTTAACACCTAAACTAAGGTCCCATAGACAAACAATTTGTCCAAGCTTTTAGGAAAATTTGTCAAAATTTGATCAAATTATTTGGAACCATACTTTTAGTTTAAAGTCCTGTAAAATCAGCAGTTAGGGCTTGCATAAAAATTTGGGCATACGATTTGCCCGTTAAAGAGGAAGGGACATTTTCTGCTAGATTTATGGCTCCAGATCACGATAAACAATAAAATATTTGTAGGTAAGAATCAATAAATTATATAGGTAAGAATCGTTTATGAAAAGTTTTAAAAATTTGGCTTTGTTTTAATCTTAGCTTTTTTTTGCTTTTATGTTTGTTTAGTTTAGGATCGAAGTAATAAAATATACAAATGTTTGGGTATTTTTCAGTTTCAAAACTCGGGAAAAATTTGAAAATTATTTGCAAATCTTCTAATTTCATGTTTTATACTTATAAATCTGAAGGCTCGACTGACTGACTAAACAATTGAAAAAAAATGACTAATTGTACTTCGACTGTGAACAAAACTTAGCGATTTAACATCGCTTTTCAATAGGAAAAACAGCCCACTAACCGATTGTAGCATCTTCAGCACCGTCTCAATTGTAAAAAGCGTATCTTCAACACCGCCTACCAATATTTTGAATATCTTCAACAACGAATATTACCACTTTCAATATCGTAAACACCGCTTTTTGTTATAAAATTTTCAATACCTTCAACAACGGTTAATACCACTTGCAATATTGTAAACATTGCTTTTTAAAAACCAAAACGATCACTAGGCGGTTTTAGTACATTCAACGTCATCTTACACCACATGTTAGTGTCTTCAACGCTATTCAAAATAATAGCGAAAATAATGTAAACACCGCTTTTTAATATAAAAATAGCTCACTTAACAATGAAAGTACCTTCAACGGAGTTGTACACCACTTTTTAGTATTTTCAACACCATCTACCATTATTTTTTGATATCTTGACACCGCTTTTTAATATAAAAATTTCAAACGTACTGTTGTTGGCACCTTTAACACTGTCTTTCACCACTTTTTAATATCTTCAGCACCGTAATTATTATGAAAATCTTCAACAACGGTTTCTACCACTTTCAATATAATAAACCCCGCTTTTTGATACCGAAAAACGACCCATCGCCGATTGGAGCAAGTAAAACCTTTCGGTGCGGTCAAACCGTCTCTTTTTGTTTCGTAAACACCGCTATTTAATATAAACACAGCCCACTAGCCTTTTACCTAAGCAAAACACCGCCTACTACTATTTCAAATGCTTTCTAGCACGATTGCTCTACAGTAAACACCTCTTTTTAAAAGAAACACAACCACTAGCCGTTAAGAGTACCTTCAACATCATCTTACACCACTTTCTTGTTCATCTATCACTCCGCCTTAAATTTTTTAAAATCTTTAACGACGAATAATCTTAACTTCCAAATCAATGCAATAAAAAGCAGTGTAACTCGAACAAACGGCTAAAAAAAAGCCAAAATTACCCAAATTCTGGCTTGAAAAAGGTGCCAAAATTTGTTTTTTGTTATCTGTAGCCCCAAATCTGTCAAGCACTCTGCAAAAAAACTAAACTTTTTCATCGACTCGCAAATATTTTCACTTTACTTCACTAGTAAAATAAACTAAGAGAAACGAAAGACAATGAAAAGATGAAAGAGTTTTTTAGGTAAAAAGGAAACTTACCGTCTGACCCTTATCTAACCCTCTCTCCTACTGTATTAGGATAAAAACTTTACCTTCGGTCCGGCCATCATGTCCAAGCTTATGGATTACTTTGAGCTGGATGGTGATATATTGCAAACGCATATAGGTTCACCTCGTTCCACTGCTTACCTGGCCGCCTTGTTCTATTCCATCAATCGTGTTAATAATTTCTATGTGTATGGAGCAGGCGCTAGCCTCAAGGAATATCGTCGGTACATGGAGTCCATTGGTGTCAATAATATCCGTCTCTTTGGCGATGCTTTTACATCATTTCCCATGGAATCCAATCGATTCCGTACGGTGGTGGGCATCTTTGCCACCCCACCCAATTCTTTTAGCGCCATCTCCGATCCCATAGATCTGATCTGCTCTAGGGGCGGAGACCTAAGCATGCTGGAGGTATTAACCGAATCTGAGGTCAGCGATGAGGGCCGTCAGCGTGTGGCTCTCATATTGGAGGAACAACTCTTGGCCCTAACGATGTCCATGTCGCGTCCTCAGGTACAATTTGTGCTCTATCAAACACATTCCATCGTGAATACCGAGAACGAGGATATGGTGGAGTATGTGGTCCAAATGGTAAATAAATTGGCCCTCGAGAAGCATCGTAATGCGTATAAGGAAATGAAACGCTTAGAGGCCTTAGCTGAAGCAGAGGCGGCTAATATCCCAGCGGCGGCCATGTCGAAAGAATCGCCACGGAAGAAGGAGAAGCTGAGCGCGGAGGATAAACGGAAAACGCAGGCGGAGAGCGAAACTGCAGCGACATCCACGGCTGTGCCCCTGCCTCGGGTGGATAGCATAGACTTGATAGTCACACCGGATATTGATGAGTTTGTGCTGGATGTGGTGCCAGATATATGCATCAATCAGGATAATTGCATTAAGACACAGACGACCGGTAGCTTTCTGTCCTTGATCAGAAGGAAGACGTTGACCCATTTGAATGAAAAGTACTTGATAACACGAGCTGAGCAAAGGGGACTGTTTGGTAAGGCTGAGAAGGATAAGGATAAGACCAAACCCAAGACGGTCAAGCTGCAGGAAGTATTGGAGCCACCGGCGCAGGATTTGAACTATGAACAAGGTGGCAACGCCACGCGCTCCAGTGCTCAAAGTGTGGTGAGTTGAAGCAAGATTTATAAAACAGTTTGTGCTTGAATCAAGTATAAACGGTTTAAGGTAAGTACCAAATTTTTATTTTTAGTGTGATTTGATGAATTTGGATTTAGTCGATTTAAGACCGAATATTTTAACTATTATTGCCAGGACTAATTTAGGAAATTTTAGACCTTACTAAATTATCCTGGTTAACAAGAGAATTGGCCAATCTTAAAAACATCAAGAGTCGCTTGTACAAAAAAGTCAAGTCAGGTTCCCAAATATATAACTCTTGTTCCAAATACATAAATCTCAATTCCGATTGTTACCAGGATTAATTATTTAGCAGTAAATAAGGCTTTCAGCAAGACCCTAAAAACTCTATTAGTTTTGTCTTTTTTTATTTTTATGTAATTTTCTTATTTACGACTTCGCTAAAGAAATGAAGCTAAATTAAAAAGCTTCAGAAATCAAAACTGAGACCAAACTCAGACAAGGTTTTTATACAACTATGTGTGTTGTAATTAATGTGTATTTAATGTGTTGATTGTTGATTGTTTTGAATTGTTCCGATGGCACCCATATAAATTGGTTATCCGTCATGGAAGAGGTCTATTTGCCCAGTTTGATCTTTATTAATCAAAAGTGCGAATTCTTAGAAAAAGGGCTTACACCGATAAGTGAAGGGGTGCGCCCTACCAACCAACAAGAATTTTGAGGCATATAGCTGCCCTAGGAACGATCGGGGGATGGAACGATGGCGGTCGGCGGTCTAATTTCATTCACAAAATGAAATTAAACTGCGCGGCCTTATTTCACTTTCCATAATAAATTTTTAACAGCGATCACAAAATGAAACTAGACAGAGCGACTTAACGCAAGTACGAAACAATCTAGAATTGAAAAAAAAACTGTAAGTTTTTAAAAATGGGTTGAAAAATTCCTGAATCATGAACCTTTCGTACTATTTTTGTGTAGCCAATTTTGTTTTCTTTGTGCAACATGAAATTTTTTTTAATAAATCCCTCAAATTTTCGAGATATCGATCTGGAACTTACAACTTACATTTATGTTCGTAATATCTGTAATCCCTCAAATAAGAACTTTGTACTTGCGTCGAGTCCTAAACGATGTTAGAAGTCAGTCAATCCCGGTTGTTCTTAAACCGTGTAAGATAAGGATTGATTTGTATACGGATTTTTCAATCCCTAAATTTTGGACTTGATCCAGACTTTAGCTTACAATTTTGATTGCTTAGTCGGAACCAAGAAGTCGGTACAAGAATACTTGAGAATAAATAAAGCTCGATACTATCTACTCTTAATCCGAAAAGGGATTGCATCAAAAATGACTGAGATTGACTTTAAATAAATGTTTCACAAGAACTCCATGCTATTTTTTTAACAACCATTAAATATTCTTTACCAACATTACGCAGAATATATTAAGTTTGTAACAGGGAGAAAAAATAATTCCAATCCTATAAAGTAAGTATGTACATTCTTGATCAGCATCAACAGTCGAGTCGATATAGCCATGTCCGTCCGTATGAAAGAATAGATCTCAGAAAGGGTAAGAGATAGTAGAGTAGAGTAGAGGTGACATGTATGCGACAAAAACTTTAAGTTTATTTGCAATAATATCTGTACAGTATTGTAGACAGGTTGTTCGCATCTTCTAAAGATACTTAGTAATCAAAAAAATTGTCGATTATAAAGGTCGGATAAGCGATAATGAAGTTATGACCAAAAGAATGTTCGCTGCCACAGCGCAGGGCTTCTTTTAGCTGTATCAGCAGTACAGAGTATATTTCAGTTGGGCTTGAACAAAGAAGATCTAACATAGAACTTAATCAGCTGTTCGCTGTCATTTTAGCTCTCTGAATAATTTTTTTACTATGTCCCTATTGTCCCTATTTGTGAGCTATCACAATGAGGTAGCTCTTTGTCAGGATAGAGTTAACGTAACTCAATAAAGAGAGGCGTTCAAGTAGTGCTTCTATGTTATATTTTTTTTGGCTTAACCGACTTTTATCTTGACTTTACCCATCGACTGCAATTCAGCAGCAGGAATTTCATTCTAGAAGTGCTGTAATTGGTAGGGAGTTTTAAGGCAACGGTTGGTGCAAATATCCGCGTTATTTATTCTCAAACTTAGGAAATAATCAGAAGGACGATTTTGTTTCTATAAACAGCAGTAAATAGACTTGGCGCGGCAACGGTCGCAACCGTGATGCACAGCACTTCAGTTCACTTACTGTGACGCATCGCTTGAAGGGTATCATAATTACCTCTAAGTGTACTGTATAAACTTGCTTTGATCTAGAAGAGAATAGCGCAGAATAGTAGAGATTGTGGAGTCATATACATATTTTATAAATAGATATGGTATATTTTTGTCAAGTGTGTCCAACTAAGTCTACGACCACTAATTAAAAATCTAAGCAAGGACAACATTACGTATGAGTTTTAAATTTTGTTTAATTAAAATTTTTCTTTGTTAAAGCATATACTCAGATGAGATAATAATTTAGTTCGGCACAATGTTTTAGAGGAATATAGACCATTGAAAGCAGCTTTCAAATCTGAATTATTAGGAAAAGGTGTTCCTAAATGGAACACGAGGTTTTTCTTTTTCAAAATTCTACGTTTTGGTATGCCTTTCATAAATAAAAATGAAATATGAGTCTATGTGCTATGGGGAAGTAGATATTTGAAATGGAATTTTCTTGAACATTTTTTAATAATAAAACTAAATTTTTTGAGTAATCAAAAAAATCTTAAAATATGACTTATTCATAGAACAATAAATAAAACTCAAAAAATAAGAATAATGTTTAGAGCAGCGTTGGCCTTCGGTTCCATCCCGGGGGCGAAAACATTTCGCTATTCACACATACATGACCCGAACGCTTGCCGAAGCTGAGACCTAATGAGCAAAAAAGCTTCATTCGCTCGACAGAGTTCGAAGCGATTAGGTCAAAGCAAATTCGCGAAGCTTTGTTCTCACACACTAATACACTCTCACTTTTTGGCCTCGCTCTTGCTGGCCATTTAGAACAAAGCCGTCGAACCGGACTATGAACCGGACCCCTTAGGTTTTAGAATCCTTCAACCTAAACCGCACCGGACCACATATTCGAAAAATTAGATTCGGTTCACAAAACTAAGTAATTTTTCCAACGGCACATAAAAAGCTTTTATACATACAATAGTGGACAAAAGTATTTTGACTAAAAAAATTTCGTAAATAATCCGTTAAATCTTTTAAACAAAAAATCCCAAAATTTTGAAATTTGTATCGAATACTGGTATAAAAGTAAGCTTTCAAAAAATCATAAGTAGTACACAATCGGTTGCTTAGGCTAGAAAATATAAATCAAAATGTGAAAATGGAAGAGGACATAAGTATTTTGACAAGAATTCAAAATTAATTTATTCTCAGCACATAGCCTTAAATGCTATACGAATAATTGCTTCTAGACAAGTTTTTCACGCTAAACTCGAATCTGGCTTTAGAAATTCCATATCTCTAATAGATTAACTGTAAAATGGTCACGAAAATGCCGAAAATGGCATATTTGCCGATTTTTCAAGGACCCTATGTCCTAGAGACGGGTAATTTTTTTTAAAATTTTAAACGTCAAGTTAAAGTACTCACTTTTATCTATAAATTGTAGTTTTTACTTTCTTCATTTTTATAAGATATAAGTTCATGATCGGTCTGCAAAGTATGGCCGATTTGAATAAAAATGTAAATTTTAGTACTGAGCTGCTGACTTGCATGCAAATCGGCCTTACTTTGCAGTTCGATCTCGTACTTATATCTTATACAAATGAATAAAGTAAAAATTACGATTTACAGATAAAACTGAGTATATATGTAGAAACAGCTCCTAGAAAGAGCCTTATTAAATTAAACAAAGAAGTTTTGAAAAGTTGATAATGTCGAACCTTCTGCGAAATTTTAGAGCAGCGTTTATTTGCAGCCTTGGTTTAGAGTAATAAGAAAACTAAAATGAATTAAAAGTTATTTTTTGAGCAGTTAATAAAAATCAAAATATAATGCTTACTTCTTAAATAATATCAAAAATTAAAAAATAAGCATCGATTTTTAACTTTTCATATTATATTAACCTCAAATTAATAAATCATTTTTTGAGTAATTACAAAAAATTAAAAATTTATGAAGTAAATAATAAAAATTGAAAAATAATGCTTAAGTTGCAATTTATGTAATAAAACTTATGAGGCTTCTTAAAAGTTGGAAACAAATTAGGAGACAGCTTGACAAATCAATCAACTATTTTACTTCATTCCCCAAAAAAACAAAAGCCCGCGTGGAAGAAAGAAAGAAAGAAACAAAAGGCTGTTAAACTTTACACTTTATTGATAAACAAAACAATATTTGAGGGGTGTGGGTTTGGGGTGGGGGTTGTTAGATTTAGGGGGTGAGGTCTATGTACAACTTATGAGCTAATAATTAACATGTCGGTAATAACAATCAACTGAGAGGGCCACCACTTCAGGGGTAATTAGCATGAGGCATGCACTTCTCTTAGTCACTCCTGAAAGAGATTAGGTCATGAGATTAGCTCATTACCCGCCAATTGATGGCCTATTTGCGCCAGCCACTGACTGTACCACTGCCATTTTTCTGTAGTCCCCCGAAACCCTTGACTTCCTTGGACTTGTTTTTGTCCATTTTATTACTGGAGTAACCCATGCCCATCCCACCACTGCTGCTGCTGCTGCCATTATAGCTAAAACTAGACTTAAAAGTGGGATTACCTAGACTCTTGAACATGGGACTGGCCTTGCCGGCACCCACAGCGGGAGCCGCCTGGTTGTAATAGCTCTTTTGGGGACTCTGCTGACCCTTATCTGACATTTGCCGATTGAAGTTATAGCCCGCCATGCTGGCCATGCCCACACCCAAACCCACCGTGCCCACACCCACCCCACCCATACCCACGCCATATGACGTCTGCTTGTGACTAGTGCTAAAGGTGGCTCCCTGATCCGTGACCAATGAACCACTTTGTGTATAAAACTGCTGTTGTACCTCCACTATATAACGATAGGCCTCCTCCATGGATTTGGGATTACGTCTGAGGATCATGGAGTGTGTGGGTTCGGGCAGATGATCACGAAACACCTGCAGAGTAATGCGCTCAATGTCCTCCAGCGAATACAAAGTGTCATTGTGGGTGAGTTTGCGATTGATCAAGCGATGCTTGAGCTTGGCTATCTTCTGGTAATACAGCTCAATATTCGAGTCCAGGACCGCACTACGAAGTTTGTGTATCAAGGCATAGCTGGACTCTCGCTCCGCATAGTTGTGCAATAGTTGATCCTTGATCTTTAGCCAGGAATCCTTGGCCTTCGCACAGCCATTGCCATTACCAGCTGGAGCACTCACTTGTCTTTGGAACACCGCCTCTCGGGCACGATCCGTGCACTTGTTTTTGATATGTCCCACCAACTGAGCCTTGTAATACTCATCGAAACTATTAATGGCGGGCATCAGAGCCTCAATCTTATGTAGAAACTGTGGCAACTTATTCGGATCACTGCCATCAAAGTTTTCCACTTGCCTCAGGCGACTCAGCACCTGGTTGTATTTATTCACAAATTCGGCATCCATGCTGATTGATGAACGCTCCGAGCACAACTGAAAGATTCTTTCGCCTTCAGTAATTGTTTGTCCGTTCCGGAGGGAAAAGCTTTGATTTTTCGATTCTTACAAATGTATAAATTAACATTCATTAACGTGAATTTTACTAGCGCGTATTTTGTTGTGTTTTTTTTTTTTTGAATTGACACGAACCCGATCGGTCGAGCGTCCCCAACAGAACTGAACTGAGCGGCGAACAGCGCCAAGGCATTGTGGGAGTTGTTTTGTTGTGTACCCATACCCATACCCATGCCCACTGGCTGAATCACAGGCAGAAACACACACACACACACAGTCATAGCCATAGCGAACCGATCGCAGATATACCCACCAGATAGTGACACACACACAGAGAGACACCTAGACCCAACCGGGCACAGGCACGCACATGGCAGTGGTTCTACATCCAAATCAACATCAACAATATTTACTCAAAAAGCGCGCACAAATCGTTTGAATCGAAAGCCTCCGCGTCCGATTTGTGCTGTGTCCGGGGTGGTTGGTGTCTACACATTGTCATGCAAATATTGAAAGTTTGATGGAATGGGAATGGGGAATGGGAAATGGGGAAGGTGGAGTTTAGCCTCAAGCAGTAGCTAGGTGAAAGTGAAAATGGTAGTGTGTAATCTATTATCAATGTTGGGCTAGGACCTGTTCAAGGGTGGAGATAAGGAATTTATGACCGGATTTAGGTATTGGCATAGTAATCTCCCCGTTTATACAAAAGTTAGGCTATACTTATTTTCACCATCTGCTCTTATGACCTGTTTAGTTGCGGTAATCCCCTGTCATTCTCATTATGATTACTTTATCCACTTTGTTTATATATATTTTCAAGTAATTAGCGTGATTAGCCAACTCGAGGTCATTTAAGTTATGTTTTCATAACTATTAGCGTTTGATATTAACCATCAGGCCCGTTGGTTTAGTAAAACCTACAAAGAATTATCTGGTCGGGACATCCATTAAAAATAGAAAAACCTTCATCCATGTCAACCACATTTCCATAGCAATTGGGAAAGCATGGATTTTTTAAAACTGATTCGGATAAGTATTTTAAAAGATCTTTAAGATATGAAATGAAAACCAAATAATAATAAAAAGTCATTTATTCTTCTTCGAATCAGAATAAAAATTTGGTCTGTAGGCTTGTAATGAGGGAATTTGACATTTTGTTGTAATAACAAGTGAGACAGTCGATCAAGCCTGAGCGTCCGACTCCGGAGCGGTTCAACTCCGAGCTTTTTTTTTTTTAGCTATTTATGTTTATGTTTATTATATCTAAGTTATGGTTCTGCCTTGGGCGACTACTCCAAGACTAACTAAAATACTGAAATAAATTAATGTGGTCCAGGGCACTAAGTGCTTAATGAGGACTAAGGCAATAAGGGTGAATTACTAAGGATAGATCTAGTATTAAAAGAGGATTAAAAGAAAAGAAAATTTACATGTCAAATGTAAGCATACGCTACAGAAAAATCCACAATCCGAGTAAAAACCTGCATTACAATAAGGATTTTTTTGTTTGAAACTAAAATTAAGAAAACAACCTACGAAACCTAATAACTGAAAAGAGACAGAGAGAAAAGAGCTGAAAAAAGAAGAGCTGAAAAGAAAATAAAATATGGGAGGTATTTATAGGGGAAGGAAGAGACAGCGAAGTTGAGCCAATCTATGGGGTCAATATTTACTGATTTATATTAAAAACTAGATCATTCGGATCTAGGAACAATTGTTTTCTATGGTAGCAAATGAGATTGCCCTCCGAATCGTGCATAATTCCTAATTCTTTCAAATGTTCTATATTGTTTATCGTCAGATGGTGGACAGAGTAGTTGGCTGGCAGCCTTCTCTGAGCCACAGCATCTGTGATCAATGGATTTGGGCTGTTACTATCTACGAACTTTTTTAATATTTGGTATATAAGTGTATCTACACGTTTGGTTTTCGCGTTTTTTCGTACAAATCTTTATTTGAAATATAATGGAGCGTGAGAGGGTCTCTAGCTCCTCTGGCCAGGGCTCGACGGATGATCCCTCTCAAAGAGACGTTCAACTCCGAATCGGTTTGCAGCTCTGCTTTAAACTGCATTTATTTTCTGCTTCTTCTCTCCTTGATTGGCCATCACATTCGTTTGACAGTTATGGACGCTGCTACTAATTTCGTTTTCAGTTTTTCACACCAAGCCAGTTCTTTCGCAGTTGCTGTTGCTTAGAAATCCTCGCCAACTTTCAAATCCTCCCAAGAATCTTTCGCTCGAAAACTTCAATCGCCGCCTAATCCGCTGATGATTTTACCCATGCTTTTGCGCCGGACTGGGATGATAAGCGACTTGTATAGCCCTGTTTTTGTTCTTCGAGCTAGGTCCCTGGTTTTGAACTCCCTACTAAGATCGTAGTAGCATTTGATTGCGAACCTCTTTGGTATCAAAAGGCTATTTTGACGGAGCTTTGAGTGCTTCTCAACGTCATGCTAAGTCTAACGTACTTTACTGGTATATGGTATATCAAAGGTAGACAGGGCTTCAAAAAACCTTGACTTGTGTGTCGAAAAGATGGTGATTTTCGATGTTTCTCTCATAGGACTTCTTCAGGTTTTGGCGTAATGTGAATATCTGGTCTGTGGTGGACTGTGGACTTACCAGTTCTAAAGACACACTTTAGACGATCGCAAATAATACGCGACAAAATTTAATATGCAATGGGAAGGAGTCTGATCCCGCGGTATTTGGCGCAAACTGTAAAGTGAAGGTGATAAACTTATATGAGCCAAATAACGATAGCGAATTAGATACAAGATGTGGACAAGATAGATTTGTTTTCAAAAGACAGTCTTTCTTCTCTTGAAGCCAGCAACATTTCGATTGATTCCTTCTAAAGAATCCAAGAAAAAACAAAAAAAATAACGGAAAAACCAATGAATTATTTTACAACGTTGTAAATGATATCGCAGAACGTAGTATGGCCTCGTCGTACAGTTATATTAATGTCACAATTTCAAAAATTGACTTTCAGAATATATTGCAGGTCATAAAGCTGCATCGAAAAAACCTTAAAAATTAACTTTGTAAGAGCGGAAAAATATACAGTAAAAGCGAAAAATTTTATATTTCAAAGATTAAAGCAAATCCGATGCAAAACTGGTAAACAGCTTATAATGATGGTCTTAGTTTCATGCAATGGGATGTGTAGCGTTAAAAATTGTATAATTCTAAAACGTGCGCGACCTCTAATCGTCTTTCGAAAATTCTGTAAAAAAACTCAAAAATACCCAAAACCTACAAGCTTTTTAGAAAATGCCTGTGCATCCGCGAAAATAAAAATAAATGGTTTTTCGGACACCCTCATCTATACACAGCTTCTTGTGTACAGTATGTACGGAGTTTGGAATGGTACTTTGAAAAATGCATACATTGTACTTAAACCTATTTCAGCTCATTTCATGCTTGAAATCTACAAAAACCGAAATTAAAAAATATTATGCGCTACACTGTAAAGCCAACTAACAAATAGCTGTTAAGAAAGATTACATTTTAATACTTTAATTAGGCAAAATAATTTGTTGTGAATAAATGAAAATTTTTGACCTTGAGAGCTAGTTTCACGGTCTAGGGCAATGTTAAGAGCGTGAAATTTATTTTAAACGAAGCGTTGTTGGCATAAATCAATAGGAAAACATGTAAGAAAGTTGTTTAAGCTCGACTGTAATATACTCTATAGCTGCAGTAGAAGCGCTGAGCCAGCGAACTTTCTACAGGTCAGAACTTGAGTACTTCATCCGATCTCTATTATACAGAATTTAATATATATAAGAATCTTTGCATCTCGTAAATTTTTTCTAACAAACTTTTTCGAACGATGCTTGCTGAACAATAGATGGCGCCACTACTTAAATTGACAAGCTATTTAAGCCACGTTAACTATTTAGTTTAATACATTGATTAGGTGTTAGTTCGGGTTATTGGAGAAGACATGTCGCCGGTAAGAATGAGTGTAACACAATGACGAAAAGATAAGTTAGAGTGAGTGTGTGTGGAGTATCGAGCATCGACAGTTGTTAGTGATGTGTGAACCAGATAGAAGAACTAGATCTGTAATTGGAAATGGGACCACCACAATTGATGCTTGAGGATTTTGAAAACTGATTAACGGAAAAAAATATATATTTTCTCTGGACGAAGGTTCTGATTCAGGTTTGACAGGTCATTAATTTGTAAGGTTTAAGAAACACTCAAAACCTAATTCTAGCTGGTTCTAAAAGGTTCGATTCTGAATGGCTTTCCCTGGGTGATTGACTTGTATCCTGGATATGATTACTCACCAATTTTTAAAGCAAATTTGCTTAGGCACTTTGCAAAATCAATTCTATCTTTCGATTATGCAGCACATTGACTAATGTTAATGATATAAACATATAAAAATAGCATGATTCATTTTTTTTTTGGCCCACATTGGAAAGGTTCAAGTTTAAGTGATGAAATTAACTTTTTCCTAAGCAGTTCCCCATGAATAGATGTCAAGGTGTAGTTTTTAATTTTCTACATTTTCTACACATTTAATTCCCGGCAACTGGTCGCATCATCTTGAACTGCTGCACCCCAATCCAGTCATCGCTCAATCTGCTCTCAATCAACCTCAACCGCCAGTAATTCAGCTAGATTGCTTTCCATACCAATTTTGACTCCATGCTTGACACACACACAGCAACACACACACACCTGGCATGACGTTAGAGTATGAGTCTTGGCATGCCCCCCACCCACCCCAGATCTTGAGTTTGGGTACGGGTCGCTTTTAAGGTCTGCTGCGCCGGCGTGCGGCGGTTCAACTAATTAGCAACAATTTCCGAACGTTAGCGGCTTGTAAAACTGTTTAATAATAGCAAAGAGTGAGTCGGAGTCACCACCACCACCGAGGACGCGCACACCAAGGGGACAGGAGGGGGGAGCCGGGGGAGTGCTAATTTGAGCCCGGGCTCTGAACTGATAAGCGGATTTAATTGCTATCTCGACTTCAAGTTGTCGCTTCGAATTTGCTCAGACCGCATAGGTCATTATAAACAATTTACAAAAAGTAAAAACAAAAATCACTTCCAACTGTAGTTTCTCATTTTTACAGTAATTATGTAAACAACAATACGCTTTGATAAGCAGGTTCAGGGTCAGGCACACGGCGCGAAACTTGTTTTAAATCAGACAATTTGATAAATTATTTGCAATGTTTTTACGCGGTTTTCGAAATATTTTCAATAACGTTCTGGAAAGACTATATTCAACCGTTTTGACCTTGTTTCGAAATGGTTCGATACCGGAAAAGTTGTTAATAGTACCTACCAACTTATATTCAATATTTGAAGTTCATATCTTAAAAATATAACGAAAATATAAGCACAAATTTGAACCTGGAAACTATCTAAGTCCAAATAGAATGTGGCTAAAGTAGTTCCGAAATTGTTATTTGAATCTTCTTAATCATTTATACTCAGTTTTTAAACAGTTCGGATCTAGTTTGAAACTGCTGAGAATCGGTTCCGTTTTAAAAAAGTTCCCGAAACCCTAAAATATTTCAAATTACTCACCTTTACTCAAAAAATTAAGCTTATCGCTCTAAAAATTTCGATGATATAACTGTAAACCACTTTTAAACCGGTCAAACTAGTTATAAGCACGAGTTTAAATTAGAAAAATATCTTACTTTAAATGAAATGTGGCTTAAATAGTTTCGAAACTTTTATTTAAAACTTTGCAATCATTTATATTCAGTTTTGCGAAAGTTCTGATCAAGTTTGTATCTAGTTGGATACAGTAAAATATTTCTTCGGTTTTCCTCATTGACCATAGACCAAATAACCGGTTAAAACTGGTTCTGAGCACAAATTTGACTTAAAAGAAATATGACTTAGAAAGTTCTTGAAGTTTTCATAAATATGAGGCACCACATTGGAATTATTATACACAACCTGTAGCTAGGTCTGATCCTTGGAATAGTGTATCGCTTTTGAACCGTTTTAGATTGGTTCAAAACCGGTAAAATAATTCATATCTTCTACCTATGCTCAAAAAATAATAAGTTAATAGCCGCATTTAAACCAGTTGAAAAGGCAGAACCATTTTCTAAGCGCGATTCAAGCCAGTAAAATGTTTTAACTTCAAATTAAATATAGCATGAATAGTTTCAGAAATCCGGCTATGAAGCATTTTTAAACCGGTTCTTAGCTTGATTAGAACAGGGAAGATATCTAGCTTTGAATGTCATTAACCTAAGGTGATAAAACATAAAGCTTATAAGAACATAAAAGAAAGTCGCCCCAATTTAATATACTCAGGAGGTTACAGAACCTCCAAAAATTGTATATAGCTTATCACTTTAACCGGGAAGAAGCCACACAAGGTATCAAAGAAGCCATTAAGTGTGTGAAGTGCTGCCCTTATAACTCCACTCCCGTTTTACCCGATCTGTATCATTGCTTGGGCGAATTGATAAACAATTCGGATTACTTAATACACGTAGAAGGTACCAACCATCTTTCTGCAAAACTGTTGAAGAAAGGTCGAGTTTTCAAGTTGCGTCGCCGGCAGGGGGCGGGGCGAAAATGGAAAATATACTGGATCTGCCTACAGATATAAGAACATGACATACACACATTTCAAACTTCTATCTCTTACCATCTCTGAGATCTGTTTGTTCAAAAGATGATTCCTTTGTATTTTTATGCTTTATACTCTTATACACTCTTATACACTCTATTTACCTTTGGTACAGAGTATCAAAGTTTAATAACTCTAAACTATAACTTAAAACCTTTCTGGGTCTTATGTCTGGAAACAAAACCTAGTCTGGTGCTTAAATTAGGTAACCATGAAATCACTCAATAGTTCAATAAAACTATGATTATAACATGGATGGAAGCTGGTTCTTAACCGAATCGAACCAAACCGTAACCGAAACCCCAACCGAACAGGTGCTACTCTGCCTGTTACCCACTGTCCCTGCTCGGACGCCTTGTTTTGCTTTAAAATTAGCTATACAGAACCAAAGGGGTCAAGCCAACCGGAAGTGTAAAAGCTAGTTTCTAAAGAAAGAAACAAAATTTATTTTTAGTTGTTTCGAAGCGTTCCCACGATCTCCCGCCCAACAGTCTAGCACACTAACTGCTGGGCTAGACACAGACACCTAGCTGTCTTGACTTGATTCTTGCCAGAATCTCTTGTCAAACAGAACCAGATAGATATTTGATTTCTATCGTCAGAGTCTTTTTGAGAAAGGCAGCTTACGCGATTTCAGATGGATGTAGTCTTTAAGGATGACTAGGAAATTGCTAACTGATCTGCGCGATTATACAATTTGGTCTACGTGACAATATTCTCAATATTTATCGTTTGTAAGGAGTAAAATTTCACATATTAACATCACTTCATTCACTTTACACATAATAAAATTTCGAAATTTGAAATCGGAAACGGGACGTTATAAGAAATAAAGTGTAAACCCCAAAAGCGTGGTTTAGTAAGCTGGAAAAACCAACTAATAAACCGAACTAACGGTTCAAAAGCTGTGTTAACCACTTAACAGAACCAGTCCTTGTTTCCGTACGGTGTGCATTCCCGGATTATAGTCGATTTCGACGAATTAAAGTAAGGAGATATTCTATGTTTTTTGGAACTTTTTTAAAAAAATCTTATTTGAAAACGCAAAGGGTTTTTCCAATTCTGTTTTTTTTATTATTTTACAAATAGATTAAAGTAAACAAAAATATTTAATTGCTTTGACACGAGGGCTGTTCAAAAAGTTCTCGGCCGTCAAAGTGGGTCTCCAAAAAAAAGGTATAGTGCCGGCGACCATGATCCATCCAGGTTGTGTAAAATGAAAACTAAAAACGGAGTTATAATCAGTATAAATGTGAATTTTGTGATTTTTTTTTTTTGACGGAATGGCGGCCATTTAAAAATTAAAATTCGATTTTGGCCCCTTTTTTTGTAGTTTAGTGTAACAAAAAAAATTTTTAAAATTTCTTTAAAATTATAATTGAGAGTCAGACCGTACTGGTGACAATTCTGCGTCCATTTCAGTTTGAATCATTAAAATCGGTTCAGTGGAACTGAAGATATCATGAAAACTTTTTTGTACTGATAAATTTAAGCTCTTACCTAACTTCTCATCAGAACTTGCTTACATCTTTCTTAGACATGGCGGTAATATGCTTCAGAACCGCTGCAGATTGTTTCAAAAACGCGTAAAATACATATAATTTTATCTACGTTTAGAAAATATTAAACTTAGTCGGACTTTGAAATCATTTATTTTTGATTTTTCCTGCTTGGAATGTAAAACTCTTTACTTCGCCAACTTTAAACTTATAAGCTAATTTACAGTTGATTTTTTTTCTCTGTGCATTCATTAGTCTCCACTCCCACTCTTTAGCTTATCGCATGAAGTTAGCTAAAGTAATTTGCAAGCCAAATTTGGCGCAAATTCTTGCTAAACATTTTGTGCATATTAATAATAATAATCAATTTTTTTTTTTTTTGCTTTTTAAATAATGCTCAATTGTTTGAGCGTGCCCATTTTCCCATTTTGAATATGCATTTTCTCTGCCTTTGCCTTTGCCAGCTTCAACGTCTGCAGCGTTCGACAAGTGCCAGCGCCATCCGCTCACACCTGACCAAGGTGTCGACGACGCACCGCCAGCCCATCACATTCAACTTTCGGCGACGCGAGTGCAAACGCTTCTACGTCTTGCCGGTGTATATGGTGAGTGAGTCCCCTTTGTCGGCCATAAATGACTCGAACCCCAAGCCCAATAACATTTATGCCCTCAATTTGTAGCACAGCACCAAGCAGAGTATACGGCAATGGTGGCAGTACGCCTATAAATGTGTCACACGCCCCAGCTCCGGCCGTGATTCGGATACGGTGTGGAATCCCCATTTGAAATTCACATTATATTGCCGGCGACAGCTGCGCATACGGAAACTGCGTCGCAGTCCATGGAACAGAAGGCAGCCGTTGAGCCTGCATATCAATGATATTGAGCTAATGTGCCAGGTCCGCCAGAAAGTGAAGTAACGATCGATAAGTGTGTCAGTGTTGGAAAACGTAAGCAATGTTATCGATAGAACAAAAAGTAACGGCTTGATGAAAGCATTTAAAATTAAAGTTTATAATTAGTCATAGTTTATGATTATCTCGTCACCTGGTGAAATATTTGATGTGCTGTGCTGGTCGTCATTGTTAACCGCAAAACTAACGTAAGAGACATAAATACAAATGATAGCCATAATAATCGCAAGTGAGAACAGCCACTAAATTAGCGTGCTGAGATATTGTAATTGTAATTGCTGCACATTGTGGCTAATTTCATTAAAACATTTTAATGCATTAATAGTTTTTAATTTACTCACCCATTACCGGATCACACTTAAAAGCCCAGAGACACTCTAAGATGCTAGAACTTACCCCATAAAGTTAGTCATAATATGGGCAATAAAAAGGTTGTCACATTGGAGGCAAGAAACCACTAACTTTGTACTTAACTGCCTGTTTATATATGCATTATTAACGCATCATCCAAAAGGTAAGAGCCAGAAAGCTAAAAACTTTAACAATATTCTGTAGAGTTCTTAATCAGGGGGTATACAGGTATCTCTAGACATTTTTGAACTACTTTATCTGTAAAGTCATAAGAATAAGAAGCAATTTAAAAATGTATTTCGGCGCTATTTTTGGTGAAATTCTAGATTCGATGGACTTTGTATTTAAGGTAGGTGAAACCTTTAAACTGTCATTAGGGTTTGGATCTCCGTTTTGCAGATAAGCGAAACTTCCGGAGTACAACGGCACGACGGAGTACAACTATACTATACAATGAACAGAAAAATATTATGAACTCTTTTTAAACTTAAGCATCTTCGCCAGTGAGATCAACCAGATTGACTTTCACAGTTTGGAAAAATTTAATCTTTCAACATGACTTTATTTTTCCAAAAACCATCGGCCAACTCGTTTACTTATATCAGCCTCCAGTACAAACCTTTGCCTGCAGACTCGAAATAATTTTGTTTAATTCCTTCTTTTTCATTTTGGTAAAGGAGGTATGTAAAAAACGATTTCGCGCGTCCTTCTTTTATATTCCACAGTTATAGAATTTATTTTCCAATAATACTTAGGCTTAGTAAAAACCTTAACAAAGCCACTGCCAAAACAAAAAAAATTCCATATAAAAATATATCACAAAACTTTTCACACCAAAGGCCATCATTGTTTTGTGAGTTATGTTTATATTGAATTTTTTGCTTTGGATTTTGCTTTGTTGAATTGCATACTAAGCTTTACCCGATGTCTATGAAGCAACTTTAGCAAAATAATACCCCTCAAACAATTTGGGTCTTCGTCCTCCCTAATCAAAATCTTGCGTTACAGAGAAGTTTTTAATGCTTAAAATAAGAAAAATTAATTTTAACTACATATAGAAAGAAGTTAAAAATTTAGAACGATTAAAGGGGAGGGCGGCTTAGTCGACGTCCGTCCCGAGCGGCATAACCACACGCTACGCCACTGACTATACTCCCAGTTTTAAAGCTATCGTCTTTCGGAAAATGTGTCTTTAATGAGAAAAACTTTTTTGTTTTTAAATTCAGCGCCCCCAAACTCGGCTATTCAGTGTTTCACTCTAAATTTATAATCAGTCATGTTCTCAATTCCACTTCCACGTCAACCTTTTGAAAGTGGAATTGATTCGTGTTTTGAAACTTAACAGTTTTTAGTCGGTGGATTGAAAAGTAATTGATTAATTACGCAATTTACATAAAGTACATTTTTCTTAATTCTGTGATCAATTCAAAAATTGTTAGTGAAATTTAATTGTCATTCTAGTCATTAATTGATTTATAAAGATTTTTAGTGTTTAATGTGTTCATATTTTGGCTGTGCAAACGGAAACGAAGAGTCAAACATAAAAGTCAGCCTCTCTCATTACCGACTGTTTCATTTTCGATGGTTTCGCTTGGAATTCTCGTTTCTCTCTTGTTTATCTAGTGCCATTCTCGCTTGGTCCAGCGGATTAAAAAAGTAAAAGAGCAATTTTATTTGAAATTGAGAACACAAAAACAAAACCGAAGCGGAATTGCATTCGATTTACTTTTCTAAAAGTAGTGGAATTGAGAACATGCCTGCATATTTCCAGTTCGGAATATTATGATTTCTAAAGTAAATGAGTAAATGCGTGATTCTTTGCACACTTTGCAAATTAAAGTCCTAAAAAAAAAACATTTGATTATCTGAAAAATCCTTATAAAAAGTAATTCTTCAGCGTTTGTTTTTGAAAAATTAAGAATACCAAAGTGGAAACCTCAAATAAGGAAAAACATACAAATCAAGCAAAAGTAAGGAAGATCAGATATTGAAAACTTATACCGAAAATAGAATTAGGTTGATCGGTTTTAGGCCAGCGTTAGTTCTTGCTGATAAACCAAACTGCAAGTCAAAACGTCGTTCCTTTTACACAGCTGAAACCGCAAACAGTGCATTTTTGTTGGTGCATTGGCGGCTCCCAAATGCCTTTGGCTGCTCTTCAAACCAAACTCGGCAATTCTTTTTGTTGACGAACGCATTGAGTCAAATTCAAAAATAATTTTTTTTTTAACTCAATGATTTGCAAGCGCTTTCGTGTATGAGTCTATTCATGGTGAAATGGCAAACCTTACTTAGCAATTTTGGCGTTGCCACATCGTACGAAATATGAAAATATATCTTTAAGTTGAGGATATTGGATACTCACACAATTCAATTAGAACGTTGTCTGATTACAGGTATATTATGCGGTCGGGGCGCTCAATTCGGTCCCTTGTAAAGGTTCCATCAGTAAAACTTGAATAAACCAAAATTTGGATCGAATTTAAGCGAATTCCCTTTTTTATTTTTATAGTTTACGGTTCGGCATTTTGGAAAGGACGCCGGTTCCGATTGCGAAAACTCATCAATCCCTTAAAACAAAAATTGTAAATTGTTAAATAACTATGGAGTTTTAAAAAGTTTTATAATTTAATCAGAGGCTGAAACCTTTAAACCTCGATAATTTTTTTTTGAGTGGATAGAAAAGTTTAACAATGGACCTTGTTCCGAGTCGATTTCGTGTCAAGTTGTTTATATCTGTATGTAAGTGACCAGAAAATCTTTGAATATTAGAAGGAATTTTCTTTCGAATTGAATTCACTTTTGATTGAGCAATCGGTTTCAGCTGCTCTATTCCGAGTTTTGTTGAATCTGATCTATTTATCGTAGCTATATTTTTCATTTTCTGTACAACGTTATTGAATTCAACGGAAAAATAATAATGTTTGCACAAAAATCGATTCGTAATTCGTAACAGGGCGGAATGTGTCACATTGTTAAAGAAATACAAATAAAAATTGGGCAAGTATTTTCCATAATTATTAATATTCGTAAACATAGCCTACTTTGAAGGGCATTCGTCTTGATGTGACCCAGACCCTTCTTTTGTTATTCGAATTGTTTGATTTTCTATAGATAAAATGTACGTTTATTCTTTTTATGACGGGCGGGGAAATCGGTACAAAGTACAAAAATTAGAATTACATTTAGAAATTAGAATTATAGTTGATTGCATTGCAAATTTTAAATTTCAATGGCTAAAATATTGACGCATATCCAGGAACCGCGCGCATATCAATGAGTTGAATGGAATATGAATGATAAATGTAGATGATAGGGGGGGGAGGGTTGACAATGATGATGGGATGCTAAGGATATAGTTATAGACGTAGTAATGCTGCGATAGCTTTATGCCAACCTATTTACGACAATCCTCCCAGTGGTTGTCCCAGGCGCGTAACTAAAAAAAGAGGAAAGGTTTCAGTTTTAAAGGCAGACCAAATAAAGTCAAACTTTACCTGACAATCTCGACTGCAGTACCATTGATTCTGACAACTGGCGCACATGTAGGTGGCCTCATAACGTTCACAATGCTGACAGCGTCGCGGCTCGTTGCCACCATTGGTGAGTGAAGGGCCGCCAGCTGCAGCACGTTTGTGTTTCTTGCGGTCCGGCTGATAAATGGAATGTGTGTCGTTGTACTGGAAAGGAGGAATAAGAGTTGTGGTATAGAGTTGAGGTGGGGTCAACTTACCAGACTTCTATTAGGAGCAGGCTGACGTGCCAAAGGACTGCTGTTAGACAAGGGTTTGTTGAGTGAGTTGGTGGTCTCCGGCTCGAAGTGATTTTCCAATGAGTTTTGATTAATACGTTGAGTGGGCTTGAGGAACTGAGTCTCTGTATGAGTAAAGGAGGTGCCGGCAGCGGCCAGATTTGGCGTGGAATTGACCAACTGGGGGTTGTATCTGTGAGATGAGAAAAGAGTATAAATATTTGGGGAACCGAAATTGTTTAATCTTTTAGAACCTATTCTGTGGTGGTGGCTTGGGGCGCTCGTTATAATCACGCTGATGAGGCGGATGGTCGTCCATGACATAACGCGAACGTCCATAGTTGGTGGAACGTTCAGCTGCTGGTGGTGGACGCATGGCGGGCAAAGAGTTGCGCCGATGATGAGCCTCCTCAAATTGTGGCGGCGGTGGGCGTGGTGTTGGAGCAGCCATTGGAGCTTCCAGGGGAGCATCCATCAGACCCAGGGCTCTAGTTAAGTATTTAAATTAATTAAAGTTAATCAAACATTTGTCAGTTCCCACTCACCCGCGTAATTTTCTTAAATTATTTTGACTATCCTCCACCTTATTGATGCATCTCTCCAAGGCTGTTCCCCCCTGCTTGGACGCTATGGGAGCATCTTGCTCCTCCAATAGCAAACTATGCATTTCATACAACTCTGGAGTGCTGCAGTTTTTGTTCAAAATGCTTGGCAATAACTCTTTGATGATTAAAACACGCTCCTTGCGCTCCAAGCGACCACGTAGCTCCTCTTTGATGCAACGCAAGTGGAGCAAACGATTGTATTCCTCCTCCTTTTGGATGATCAACTTGTCCAGGGTTTTAATGTCTGTCTCTGTGCGTTTTCTTTCCTCGATGACAGCTTTGTGTTCGGGTTTGATGGAGCCCACTTTCTCCTCCATAATCGAATTGTATTCGTTGTAGAGGGATTTGATGTTGTGATGGAAATTGGCATCGCTATTGTTGAGATCAATGGGGGAAGATTTGGGTGGACGGGAGGGGGGTGGAGTGGGAGGAGGATCAGTTGACTGAGTTTGAGTGGAAACAGTTTCCGAGCGGCGAGCTTGTAGAGGAGCCTGAGGGGCGGTAAAAATTGGAGTGGGTGCTGGAGCTGGAGTTGGATTTGGTAAGAGATTCAACTTGATCTCATTTTGTGGTTTGTCAGTGGGATAGCTTATCTCCATGGGCACCGCTGGAGGAGTGGGCGTGTTCAGGCTAAAGGACAAGGAAGCCAAGTCCACTGGCTGCTGCTGCAGCTGCGGTTGCTCTACTAGAGGAGCCAATGTAAAGGCTGGACCCAATTTAAAAGCTGGTGCCTCAATGACCTCAGTTGTTGGTTTTGAAATTTCTTCCATTGGCATAAACTCTATGGTGTCATCATCCTCTTGCTGCAACTGCTTGGACCGCTTGTCGCAGTTGGTGGGAGGTGTCACAGAACGACGACGCTTCAAACTTATCTCCTCTTTTTCTTCCCCTAAAACCTTAATCTCCAGTTCCAATTCCTGTGCCACCTGCAAGGCCACTGGCAAGGTTGTCAGCTCATAAGGATTAGGAATAGGAATAGCATTAGATTCATCATTAGGTGGCGTTTTAAGTGTCAAAAACTCATCCAGTATAGAACCATTTTCTGTTTGCCCTTCCTCCTCATTATTTTCCAGTTTGACTGAGGTAGGATTTGGAGCTGCTGTTGGAGCTGAAATTTCTGGTGTTAGCTCTCTCTTAATAACTTCTCGCTTCTCTGGCGATTCCTCATTCTCGGTATCATCCAAACAAATCAATTCGGGTGACTGACTACAGCTGCGGCTGGGACTACGACTACGACTTCCACTGCTGTCGCTGCGTGGGCAATTCCAGAGTGCTGGGGATGTGGGCAATTCCAGAGTTGCCTTGGAGGCACGATATTCTGCCATACGTTTATAATGCGCTTCATATTGAGGCACTGCACGCCTCAAGTGCTCCAAATAACCATCGGGAAATTTGTTTAAGCGACGGAGCCTAATGAAAAGGAAGAAAGAGGGAAGGATTTGAAAAAGCAATTAAATTCATACGAAATGATATACTGAGAACATTCAGTTAAAACCACAAAATATTTAGACAAAATGTTAACAAATTGTTTCTTAAATGTCTAATCTTATTAATGGGAATTCGGGTTTTTCTGGATATCTAAAATATCTTCCTAAAAATAGCATTGAAAGCCTGAACACGTGTTCTTTTTCGCATCGCAGCTTCGCTTAGGTTGGATTTTTTCAAAACAAAATTGCACTTAAGGGTACTGTATACCTTCAGAAAATTTTTTTTTTGATTTTTTTTTATTTGCTTAAACGTTCTATTAGGATCTTATAAACATCCTGCAAAACTTTCAAGCTGATCCGAAATTCAGTTTTAAAGATATAAACAAAAACAATTATTTTTTCCGACCCTTTTATATGAAATTTGTTTTTATCGACCCCCTTTTTAGAAATTCGTATTTTTCCCCCTTTTTTAGTCAACAACTTTATAAATATTTATAAAATGTTCGAAATTAGGAAAAAAAAATTTTTGAAAAAAAAAAATTTTACTTGGAAATTTTTGGGTATTTTATTTTTTACCATGTCTTGACGCACTTTGACTCAAATTTCTGGAGAACTGCTTAACCGATTTTGATAATCTTTTTTTTCGGTGAAAGTTAACACCCAAATGCACCAAATCCGATTTATACATTTATTAAAAATAATTTTTATTTCATCGAAAGCAGATGTCGAATCTTTAAGTGCGATTATCTCGGAACCACTTTTTTCAAAATGGTTGCAAAGATTTAAAAAGTGCCTGTTGACCGATTTTCAAATTCTTTTCCTTAAATTACTCCCAATACCCACCATTCTGGTGTGAACTAGGATATTTTTGATCGGTCAACAAATAACGGAGCTCGGACCAATACAGTGGGAAAAAATAGTCGATTTTCGAAATTTTGACTTTAAAACCCCTAACTCCGCCGATTATTGACCGATCCAAAATATCCTACTTCACACCACAATTACATCAATTCTTAACAAAACCCCGTCTTCAGTTTTAAATTCAGATCATCCGTTCTCAAAAAATTTTTGCAACCATGGGCCTATGTTTTAAATTTTTGGTTAACTTTTAACCGATTACCTATCCAATGAAAAACCCCTCTTTTTAATACCACTTATAGTTTTTGAGTAATCTATTTTTTTGTAAACCTTTAAAAAATGACACCTGAAGGTATACAGTACCCTTAAAAGTGGTCAAACGGTTGCTTAACTTCCCACTTTCACACACGGCTTTAAGCACACCGCACACGGCTCGTATCGTCATCGTAGCGATTTGACGTGCAAAAGGCCTTAAAATCGCTCTAATACGATACGAGCCGTGTGCGGACGGTTTTACTCATCTTGGTGAGTTTTAGGGCAGGTGTGCCCAAGGACATTTCGTAACCGCTCGGAAGGGAAACTTTGAAACATGGAAGTTTATATATATTTGCATTCTAAGTACTTAAAAATATTATTTAAATCTGGCGCCAAACAAAACTAAGTTTACTTTTAGGGGCAATTATGTGAGAGCAAAACTAAATATGTTAGCACACTAAAAAAAAATACTAGATTGTCGATGTGTACTCAGAAAATCGCGCATAACTTCGTCAAACCGTATCCAAACGCACTCGGACAGCAACCGTTCGACGGAGAATTAAATGGGCTTTTATTACAAACTTTAAGGAAAAATCGCGTAGAATAAAATAGTTAAACTAGTGATGGCCAAAGTACAAATTTCACAAAAAAAGTTGAAAATGCCAGATCTGTAAGCCGCATTTCTCAGCCATCGCGTTGAATTAGTCTAACCATTGATTATAATGTATTAGATTCCTCTCGTCACTATCGGAATCGATAAGGATATAAACAATCAGACGGTCCATTCGGGAGTTATATCTATTTAATTGCGATAAAATAGCAAAAAGCGGTTTTTGGGCCATAACTTCAGATTTTGGGGGTCCCCGAGGAAAGCCAAGTATGAGGAAGTGCTATACGCGATCTGCTCTACAGCGTACGCTATGCCAACACCCAGGTTATTTCGCACTGTAGCACTGTGTAATTAATGGCGAACAATTTTTTGATGTGAAACATCTTTAATTTCGGTACGGTCAATTTCAATTGGAGTAAAATTTGATTTCAGCGTCACGTGACGCTGACGTCGTTCATATTTTGTGTTATTGTATTGCGGAGTTTCCCGACAAACACACAAACACAAGAGAATATTCGAAGGGGAAGGCGAAGAGGTAGAAAAGATGCTGAAGAGGGGCAACTGGGTGGGTTCTGGGAAAGATCTGGGTGAGATCTTGATGGGATCTTAGTGGGAACTGGTGGTATTTGAGAGGGGTTTGGGTGGAGTCTTATATGGACGAGATCTGAGTGGTATCGGGGTGATATCTGGGTGGGATCCGGGTAGGATTTGACTGGGATCTAGCTGGGATTTGGGTGGCATATCGGCGGGATCTAGGTGGGATCTGGAATGGATCTGGGTGGAATTTGGAAGAGATCTGGGCGGGATCTGGGCGAGATCTGGGTGGAGTCTGGAAGAGATCTGGGCGGGATATGGGCGAGATCTGTGTGGGATCTGGAAGAGATCTGGGCGGGATCTGGGCGAGATCTGTGTGGGATCTGGAAGAGATCTGGGCGGGATCTGAAAGAGTTGGGTTTTGGATGGGATCTGGGAGGGATCTAGTTGGGATCTGGGTGGAATCTTGGTGGGATTTGGGTGGGATCTGGGCAGTATCTGACTGGGATCTGGAAAGGATCTGGGTGGGATCTGGATGGCATCTTGGTGAAATCTGGAAGGACTATGGGGGGGATATGGTCGGGATCTGATTGGGTTGTCGATGGGATCTGGGAGGGTTCTGAGTGAGATCGTGTGGGATCTGGGTAATATCTGTGTAAGATTTGGTTGGGATTTGGGTTGAGTATGGATGGGAATTGGGTGGGATCTGGATGGGATCTTGGATGGATCTGGGTAAGACCTTTGTGTGATCTAGATGGGTTTTAGGATGGATCTGAGTAGGATCTTGGTGGGATCTAGCTGGGATTTGGGTGTCATCTGGGAGGGGAATTATTGGGATCTTGGATTTCACCTTGGTGGTGAATAAACTTCCTGAAACTCTGCAGCAAGTGATCTTGTTTCTGGAATTTCTACTTTTCTTCATTCGAATGAGTGCCCTTGCTCATTTATATACCACTAGCTGAACCCGCCGCGACTTCGTCCGCGTCCAAGTTTTGAAAAAATCGTAGTAAGCAAAAAAAATTGTATAGCTCTCTGAACACTATTTGTATATTATTTATTTGTTAAAAAGCAAATTCTTTTTTAATATCATTGGCTTCATTAGCTTAGTGTTTAGACAGTTTCGAATTTACGGTTGATTAAAATGAATCAATCTGGGAATAGAGGATTAAGCAAGGCGCGGAAAAAGCAGTGATCTGTACACATATTAAATTCTATCCCGTCCCGTCGTACCGGACAAAACCAAATTTTCAAGTAGCGTGAAAATTCCTGAATTAAAAATTATTCCCTTCTTGTCTTGTGAATGCTGAACCGTCAAGGGACATTTTATTTATAAGTGCGAAAAAATTAGAAGCAAATTTAACTTTTCTTTTTTAAAAGCGGAAAAAATAAATATATTTTCCATAAAGGTAACAGTTCCCGCTGCCCCCTGATTTTTATCTGCAAAAAGTTAAATTGAAAAATAAGCTGTTTTGGCAACACTGTTTAGTTTTTTCCGTCAAACACATTTTTCATTGCAAAATGTTTTTATGAAATTTTAGGTGTTTCAATCAATATAAATCTCTTATGTTATCAGCTCACAGCCTAGTTAATTAACAAAAACTCGCAAATGAGATAAGGAGACAACTAATTTTTAGCAGACTGCTCACGTCATGCGTGCCATCACTTTTCCGATCTCACCTCTAACAACAACAGAGCGCACGGTGCCCGCTGTGTCTGTTGTAAAAACACACAACACAATTTTTGGCTTTGTGAAAGTTTAACCTTTATTGTGATATATACGGTCAAGATATTGTTAAAACTATCGATGTGTTTTGTATATGTCATTAGATTCAATGCAATTGTATGAGGCCATTCTCAATTTGATTTATTGCTTGTTAATGTGAAAAAAAAAACACACACATACATATACACGCCCTGAGCGCGCTCTCACTCTCTCACTCTCTCTCGCGTTCTCAACGAAACAAATTTTCCTCAACATTGCCTGAGCGCAAGAACCGTTAATTGCCCATACAAACGTTTCATTGGCTTTTTCAATAGATTGGAGAAAAATTTTCCAATTTCCTTTCTTAGTGAGCGCCTGCATAACTAAACGAAGGTCTATGCCAAAAATCAGACCTGTACGATAAGCCGTTTTCGCTGTGGCTTGATAATATGTCAGTCTGTCAGTCGGGCGTACAGATTTATATATATAGATTGAGAGAGCCTGTGATTTCAACATAAGCTCTTAAGCTAAGCATCCTGTTTCACATCAAAGACTCTTGAGTGCTAGCGACACTCACTCCTTTTTTTTTTTAATAAAAATCAAAAATATGAAAACAACTTTCGACAAATTTTGATTAAAATTTATTTGACGTGACAAGACAAATTCGAATTAAAATCAGTCAAACTCCGCCATGACAGTTTGTGCAAATTAATTTGACTGTGTGAACTTAGAACATACATATAAGTGCTTGAAAATGCCAGTTATATTTTTCTCGTAAAGCCCGTGCAATGGTCCTTACACTTTTGAGTGCCAGAATTGTGCCTTTCTCGACAACTGACAGCACTGGCCCAATTGGCATATTTACAAATTTATTACAACCAAGACGCAAGTAAAATCGCCGACAGCAAACACAGAATAAGAAATTAAATTGTGCGGCTATAGTGATGCACCTCGCACAAAACGAAAATGAAACAATAGTACATTTTGCTAAGACAATAGAAGACAAGGAAGTGGCATTAAGCGCGTTCCTAAGCATTCGACAACACATCCCATAATGCTGTCAAAAGTGCCTAATCAAAAGTGGAAAAAGCCCGAGAGTAGGGAGATGGATAGAATCACTTATAACTCTATAGTGGCAGGAGAAGGAACCATCACAGTAACCACAACTATAGGATGCCCTCAAAAAGGAGTCCACTGTTGTGGAGTCTACTTGTTGATGAACTCCTGGAAATACTGACATTGTCATCCTTGCCAGAGAAAAATACAAAGAAACCCTATGTGACATAGTCCAGGGGGGACTGAAAGTGACGTCTAATTAGAGCAAGTAGGTTGGGCTTAACCTAAACTTTGTAAAAACCAATATAGTACCCTTTACTATAAAATACAAGCTAAAGTATAATACGCCTATCCGGCTGCTTCACCTCCAAACTAGTCTTAAAAATTGTGACCTAGTGGACCTGGTCACATTTTGACATCTTTACTAATTTGGTTTCGTTTTGGATTTCTTTTTCAGCAAATTCTCTCCCGCCTATGCCATAAGAATGCTATGCTCAGTCCAGATAGTATCAATAAGAAATAAAAGCCAAGCTTTTCTTACTATTTTGGCTCTTTGTTCGTTTTGAAAGAGGCCATTCTCCCCTCCCCCTCCCAAAACAAAAAAAAAATTTGCACTTACCACACCAAGCTGCGTCGCTTGTAATAAAGATTCGCCTTGTTGCTGCGTTGCAACTGTTTAATTTGTTGTTGAGTTTGCTCGCGACTCAATGGTGGCTTCTTTACTGCATTCCCATCCTCCTCTTGCAATTCAGTGATACTTGGTTTCCTACTCTGCGGCTTACTTCCACCCGCCTCATTGGACTTTGCCGGCGAAGTAGTTTTGGGTGACTTTGTGGGAGTCTGCTTGCTGCTTACCGCCGCATCCATTAGGGCATCATCATCCTCCTCGTTGCTATACTCATCGCTGCTCAGATTGGAATTGGAGGAATCATAAATCTCCACATTTGCCATGACTCTGGAATAGGTAACATAAATCAAATCAAAGCCCCCTTTGAGTGCAACCCATACTCACTTTCAGACTCTGGTTCTGCTCACGTTTGCAAAAAAAAAAAAGTGGCGTCTGCTGCCGGCAGAATGGCCCCCAAACGAAATAAAAAACCCAAGTTAAAAGCTTTGCACCGTTTAAATTATAAATTCAAATGCAAGTCTTAAACCTGGTGCACTTAAAATCGACTTGCTTTAGTTAAAGCAACGCTTACTTCCGCCAATTTTGGCTTCCAATTGTTTAACAAAACTCGAAACGCTGCAATTTTTCCTCAAGAATTTCGCATAGCTGGGCACCTCAATATTAACGTTATCGAATATGGTCACCCCAATTTTAACTAAAACGAGTTTGGTCGCATTAAATTGGAGTAAACGTCTAGCTATTTTTATAGCCTATTAATAAATATTTAATTACCTTAATTGGCATAATTATTTATAATTTTTCACAGTTTGTGTTGTCGTTGTAAAAAATACCGACTAGAGATTTCTTTCTTTAACCCAGACGGCCACACTAACACGCCACTTACATCTATGCATTGGAGCAAGGCCACAAACAGTCAATAAATTCGCACAAAAACAATTGCCAAAAAGGTAAATAGTGAAGACGAATCAATTTAAGTGATTAAGCAACTTGTAGATGACTTATTGAACAGTTGACCTGAGGGCAAATTAATTAGGCATATTGCCAGTGAAGACAAATTTGATTGAGTACATCAACCGATAAGAACTAGAATTTTAGCACTTGGTGGCATTGCGATAAGCTTTATTAAAAGTGCCGACTATCTCAAGATCAAGAAACTTTCGTATTGATAATAGTGGGTGGCAATAGTGATAATGATAACCGTAATCCACAGTCACACACACACACACAGAAACACACCTACATGTGCGCTAGTGATGGGACAACGGTTCGTGTTTAGTAAAACTCGTGAGTGGGATAATAAGATGTTAAAAAATACTCATACCTCGCTCCCCCAAAACCAAACGCCTGAGGATCTACGCAGATGTCTCCAATATGGAAAGTTAGGTGATAGGCGAAGTTTCTATGCTGTCTCCTCCTCAGTTTAAAGAGGTTTGAGCTGTGGGAGGGCCAATTTTTAACTTGTTTTTTTAATATTTTGAAGATCGATTAAAATCTAGAACTGTGATTTTTTGATTTATTGAAGTAATTTTTTAAAAATTTGTGGTTTGGAATTTTAATTTCTAAAAAAATACATTTTTTTTAGCTTGTTCTAGTTCAGCTTGTAGACCCACATGTGCTGAACTTACCCTAACATTTTAATGCGATCGATCCAGTCGTTTTTAAGATCATAACGACCTGTTGTTTCGAACAAAGTATGAATCACGCCATGAAATTGTGTCTTGCAACTAGTCTGCGATACCTGGATCATACAGGAAGCCTTCCTGCTCTTCGTAGAAATCGTTCAATGCTGCATAATCGCTTCTGGCCTCCATCCTGGCCTGACCAACGACATCGCTCATGCGTAGATCAGAATGAGAGCGAAAAATATCATGAAAATCGTTAAAATATGTATATAAAAATAGCTGACATAGAAAAGTTAGGTCTAAAAAAAGTCTTAGTGAGAAAAAAATTTTTGTTTTCAATACTATTTCTTCCAAACTTTGTATAGCTAGCGCGTATACCGACCACATAACCATCATTTTTAAAATGTTTTTTTGCGGTTACGATTTTAATCTCTAGTTGCTGGGGAAATTGCGCATCCCGATCTGTTCTGGTCTATTGTGCCCCTTTCGCCCTAGTCCCAGCCGCCATATTTCCCGTACAAAGGTCAGGATTTTCGTAAATATCCGGTTAAGCTCCATTTACACGACCTGATCACTCAGATGTGCTTTCGTCAGATCAAAACTTGTCTAATCAAAACTTAGACAAAAATGGCAACGCCAGAACCCTGCAAGTTGGTCGCACTGCAATTCCACAGATGATTGTTCAAGCCAAAAAGAACTGGTTTTAGTTTTCTTCTGATCTCTCATATAAGTAGCTTAATGTTTACTTAGACGCCTTTTTACACGGTCTGACAGCAAATCAGACGAAAACTCATCTGAGTGATCAGGTCGTGTAAATAAAGCTTAAGTGATTTTGTGCGGGTGTTCTCTTGGAGGCAAGGAATCATTCTTGGAACGTTTGGATGGCCTTCTTATTTAGGAAACTAAATTGTTGAATTAATTTACTTTCACGTTTGAAGGTCCTGACTCAGTTCACTAGTTCTTTAGAATTAGTTTGTTTCATACAAAATTCTGATTTGAGTGTGTACAGTGTAGCTTGACCGACTTTTTTATATATCCCCACAAATTGCCCAGAAGTTTGCAACGCATAATTTTCGATCCTATAAACAATTTATTTATATTAAGCTTTTTTTGTCAATCAGATTCTACGCAAACTAGTCTCTCAGTTTTAAAGCTCTCAAGCTGAAATTTTGCACAGAGTTTTCTATTAACTGCACACTGTCGAAACCGACCGGATCGGATCGGATGACTTTATCTTATCTGCTGTAGGAACTATCGTTCAAAAAATGGGAAACAACTCTTTGTTTTTAAAGTTAATGTACCCAAACTCGTCGAATACTATTTAATATTAAATACATGCTTTCAAACAGATTTGCATCATTTCATTTAAATCGGATTACTATATCTTTTAGCTGGACCGAAAATGGGTTTTAGTTCAAAATTTGTTTATTTGATTGCTAGTTCTGAAACTGATATATTAAAACATTTGCAAGGGTTTAAAAACTTCAGCACAGATGAAGTTACCTTGTCCTTCTCCTTTTTTACTGGTTTTAATAAGAAAGTTGAAAGTGAATTTCGGTTGGTCTTACATTTAAATAAGTTAACCTTTGACCTTTGTGGCCGTATGTGGCCCAGTGGTTAGTGTGCTGGACTGCTGGGCGGGAGGTCGTGGGTTCGATCCCGCCTCGGAACATCTAATAATAAAAGTTTTTTTCTTTCTTTAGAAAATAGCTTTTACACATACGGTTACCTTCACCAGCTATTGGCGCCAGCTGTGAAGTAACTAGCCATGAAAAAGCAAATTATCAAACTTTGCCGTTCGGATCCGGCGTTAAACTGTAGGTCCCTTTCTCTTGTGCGAAAAATTTAAAGCACACACGCCAAGAGATCGTGAGAAGCTTGGCTTGGCCCCGTTTTAGGAGCTGTATAGCCAACATTTTATTTACATTAACCTTTGACCAGCTCTGATACCTCAATGGGCCTATTAAATGTGAATACATTTTGAAAATATTGTCAAACAGTCGAATAAAAGATATTTTTCCACCTTAAGTGCTATTTCGTGCCTTTTCACGCTCTCATCTCTAGTAAAGTTGGCGCGCCGCATGAGACGTTTTGCTGTAGTATCTACCATTATCACACCACTGAGACTGTATATTTATATGCACACACACACACAGAGACATGTATTTAAAATATATAGCTATAGTACATCTAGATGCCGTATAATGACTCGCTGACAGACGGACTTTGTCCAACATTGGAGTGCAATAATTGCCATTTTTCGATGGGAAAGTCGGCAAGTCGCCAATTCGGCAGTTCTTGACTTCCCGATTTATATTGATAAGGGATCGAAGAGCGATTAGACTATAGCTGCTTGGTTCAGGTTCTTAAAGGTGGTATAATTTACTTCCAATCTAAAGCGTAGCCAAGCAACACGGTGAGTGCTTAAATGGTAATAAATCCGTCGTCGGAGACTATCTTTTAAGGGGCCTTTAAAGTTACGTAAAAGATCAATACATTTCCTGTTTCTCTTTGACAGATCAAGATGGTGTCGTTGGAAAAACTGAAACAAATGAGACTGATCCATCTCTGCATAGCCATGACCTTCTTCACATCTGGCTTGTGCATCAATTTCGCTCAACTTTTGTTGCATCTCCTGCTGAAACCCATCAATGCGAAACTCTTTAGACACCTGATGTACTATTTGTGCTATTCCCTGTACAGCCGTAAGTATAGTTTTAAGCTGTTAATCATTTAATTGTGTTAATCCTTCACAGAAATTGTGTTTATGGCCGACTGGTGGGGTGGCTGTAAAATGCGTGTCTATATGGATGCCGAGGATCGACGTCAATTTGCGGGCAATGAGCATGTCTTGCTCTTAATGAATCACAAATATGAGATTGATTGGCTTACAGGCTGGATGATTTGCGATAAGTTGGGTGTTTTGGGCAATTGTAAGGCCTATGCCAAAAAGGCCATACGATATGTACCCATCATAGGCTGGGGCTGGTGGCTGGCCGAATTTGTCTTCCTTAATCGTAACTTTGACAAGGATAAGGAGATCATTGGCAAACAATTGAAGATTGTCTACTCCTATCCGGATCCCACTTGGTTGCTGTTAAATGCAGAAGGTACACGCTTTACACCCAGCAAGCATGAGGCTTCGGTTAAGTTTGCCGAGGAAAGGGGAATGACCGTACTGAAGCATCATTTGATACCACGTACTAAAGGATTTACCGCCAGTTTGGAACCCATACGTGGTCTGTGTCCAGTCATTTATGACATTAACTTGGCCTTTAAGACAGATGAAAAGGTAAGTCTATATAAAATTTGCTTCATATATTTTACTTACTTTTTCCCCCTTAGACTCCGCCCACCATGTTGTCCCTGCTAAATGGCAAGGGTGTGGAACCCTATATGCTTATGAGACGTATACCCCTGGACAAGGTACCCACGGATGAAAAAGCCGCTGCTGCCTGGTTGCAGCAACTTTTTGTGGAAAAGGATCGCATCATCGATAGCTTCCTGGAGACAGGCAGTTTCTTTGAAAAATCTGGCATTAAGGAGACTCCCTTTGAGATTCTCAAGCCACGTTTAAGTAGTCTTATTAATTTCGCCGGATGGGTGGTCTTTTCCTTATCCTGCATTTTCTATTACCTGATCACATCTTTAATGGCGGCCAATTGGACTGCCTTTATCAGCGCCATCTCTGTTTTATTACTCTGTAAGTCTCATTTTGAAAATCCTTGACTTGGTCAGTTTATTTATTTTTTTTTTCTATTTCAGTCTATTGGCTCATGGGCCAGGCCATCAACAAGACACAAATCAGCAAAGCCTCCAGCTATGGTGCAGGCAACTCCAAATCTAAACCCACAACGAGCACAAAATAATTTCCACTATTTTTACACCATTTTGATATTTCGTTTTTTGTTGAAAAAACAAAATTTTAGTCAATGGAGACAAGCGCTGATTAACTCAATTATATACAAAAATTTCGATTTTGTAATCTGCCCCAGCAGCAGCTCTCCCCCAAACCTCCACACACAAAACAAAACAAAAACACCAACAAAATCAATTAATTCCCCGACTTTAAAGTGTTTATTAGTTTAACCATTAAATAGGGCCATCAAATTGATGTATTTATGTATGTATGTAGTTCGCTAGACGTACACCCATATGTAAGAGAACTTCATGAAGTGTATTTCGAAATTGATTTGCAATAATTAAATTGAATTCAAAAGGCATTTTATTGGTATATAAGTGAAGGATGTACGGCAATGTGGTCGCCAGGGGTCGTTACAAGAAATTTGTAAAAGAAGTGCAACTTTTTGGGTCGGAGGAGGGGCCAGCCCCAAAATCATTCATCAATGAATTCATAACAGAAAATCACAGATAAGGGCATGGACAAGTTTCATTTTTGACTTGTTAATATTAATTAAAATTGTTTTCGTAATGCCGTAAGTAGGGGTCTATTACTTTTTTGATAGAAAAATGAATTTAAAACAAATTGGTATTTTGGTTATGTGATGTCAAATCAAAAAAGTGAGATATGGGGGGGTTGTTACTAACAACTTGTTAGCCACTTTGCCAAAAGTCGGTTTTGACTACCAAAGAGAATATATTTAGAATGATGCGCAATAAAACGCTTCAAAGAAGTAAAAAAAAAAACCAATAATGTAACTAAAATATTAAATTAACAGAACGAAAAAAGATTGATTTTTGGCAACGTTATGTTCAAAAACTATGATCACAACCCCCCGTTTTCCTCTACTAAAGTGGTTGAAATGAAAAATCGACCACCGCTCTGGCTTGTACATGACGTTCAATTTTGAAAAATTTGTCATAAACTAAGGAATTACTCTCTTCAAAGGTCAATTTGGGCACTTTCGGGCTTGCTGATGCTCTTGCCTTTATTTCTGTGGACTGCATTGGAATCATAAACCCAGAAATATTTTATTCTCGAGTAGAAAACAGCTCCAGCTCATTATCCTCAATGGATACCATTTTATTCAGACTTCTTGGCCTTGACGGGCAGAGGCTTCTGGGAACGCAGAACGGCGGAGGCGCGGCGGAGAGCAGCCTGTGTCAGATCCTTGCGGTACTTGGAACCGATCAACAGCTTTTTTCAGGGACCGTCTGGGGCCAGACTTAAAGTCAACACGCACCGTGTTCTTGGCAGGACGCTGTCCATATTTGCCCTTCTTCAGCACGGCGCTGAAACCCTTCTTATCGCCAGCTGGGACGACGGAAACGGTCTTCTTGTGCACAACACCGCTGTAGCGGTAAGGGCGGTAAATATTTAGGTTTAACTTCTGAAACTACTCAACTCCATACACTATATTTTTTAATATTTTTTTATAACTAACTAGCAAAACCCGCCGCGACTTCGTCCGCGTGTCAGTTTTAATAGACAACCATGGAAGAATACTTTTGTTTCATTAGCAAATAGCCCGTCACGCTTCGCCGCGCCTTCAACAGTATAGAACCAACGCACACCCACTTCAGGCCCACATCAGGCCCACATCCCACCCACATCCCTCCCACTTACCGCCACATCACACCCACTTTCCGCCCACTTCGCACCTACATGCCACCCACATTCCACACACTTCCCACCCTCTTCCCGTCCACTTCCCGCCCAAAAACCGCCCACTTCCCTTTTACATCCCACCCACATCCCTCCCACTTCCCGCCCACATCCCACCCACTTTCCGCCCACTTCCCACCTACATCCCACCCACATTCCACCCACTTGCCACCCACATCCCACCCACATCCATCCCACATACCGCCACATTCCACCCACATCCCACCCACTTGCCCACAGACCACTTCGCGTACTATGCTTACAACTTATGTTTTGTTATGTGTAATTTTGAAAATGAGTTTGACGCTAATCGCTGGCAACTATAGTTTCGCCCATACAACCTTGACCACCCACTTTCCACCCAACTTTCCGGAAGATTGGTATGCAGTTGTGGTCGAATTTTCATATAGATCTTTGAAAATGAGTTTGAACTTGATCGGATGAAAAACAAAAAAGTTTCATACAACAGTTTTCCGCGAATTTTTCCACTTTGGGGATAAATTTTCCAAAATTTGAAAGTCACTTTTTTATGTTTTGTTACATGTAAATTTGAAAATGAGTTTGGAGCTAGTCGCTGGCAACTTAAGTTTCGCCCATACAATCTTGACCACCCACTTTCCACCCAATGGGGGTGAATTTTCCGGAAGATTGGTATGCAGTTGTTGTTGAATTTTCATATAGATCTTTGAAAATGAGTTTGAGCTTGATCGAATGAAAAAAAAAAAAACCGCGAATGTTCCACATGGGAACGCTGTCGAACGGGATAAAAAGTATCTTATGTCCGTCTCCTGGCTCTAAGCTACCTCCCTACCAATTTTCACCCAAATCTGTTCTGCCGTTCTTGAGTTATAAGTGGTGTAACTAACACGACTTTCTTTTATATATATAGATAAAAAGTTTTTATTAAATTTAAAAAAAAATTATACATTTATTTTAATAATTATTTAATTTAATAAAAAATATTGTTAACAAATTTACATATTAAGGCCTGTTCGCGTTTCCGAATTCTATTGATCGGAACTGGTAACAGCTGTGATTTCTAAGAACCGATAGAAAAATTGGGGCAATTTTTTTTGTCATCAAGAGCAGAGTTCCCCAGCGATAGCCCCGGGAGCACGAACATATTTGCCGAATGATTGCCGAAGTCACACTTCATAGTGTGTTAGAGAGAGACACAGTCACGTTTAAGCGCTCTCTGCTTGGGGAACCCTGATCAAGAGGGTCGAAAGCAGGTAAATGGGGTTTTGAAGTTAAAAGCCGAAGCAAGGTAAATTTACTACAAGGTGACGTATTCCGTTGTGGGGAGGGGTCTTAATTTTTTTTCAACTCTCTCTCTCTCGGCTCTCTGAGATAGATGACAGTTGCTCTGAGAGGCAGATGCTAGGCATCGTAAGGCCCCTCGAAAGATAGCAGCTGTGGGGAATACGTCACCTTGTAAGTAGATTTACCTTGAGCCGAAGAACACAGTCTGTTTTTGAAAGCGAGTACATTGAACAATTTCGATTTCACATGATTTAATCGAAATCGAAAACGGTAACAGGCGTGATTAATTTGCTTTAATTTTCTTTTAAAAAATTACGTAAATTTTGATCAAAACATCAAAAGTTTTTGTTTACCGATTTATTAACGCCCTTTATTGTGGTCATAGCCTAAAGAACTTTACGTCCATCCTTGAAAATGGCAGACTATTAAGTTATCTGCTCAAACCCGGATTGCAGCCAGAAGGTTTCAGAAGGTTAGAATGAAGTAGGTTTCTGATGAGTTTTCAGCTTTTTTTGCTGCTGCACTGTTTATATTCAATAGATTTAGGCTCTGTTACATTTCCTGTTCCTGAAAATTGGATTTTAAAACTGAGGACATATATGGAATAATCTAAAATTTGATTTATGTATTTACTAAGTCACCCTCGTATTTTTTGCTTATCATGGTCGGCCACTCTGACCGTATGCTCACTCTCCCACAATTATACACTGGACAGGTCTTATCTTTATGGCTTGTTTTTATAGAACTGAATATTTATTATTATTTGTTTGATTATACAAAGTAAGAAGAGAAAGGAAGAAAGTTCTGGCTAATGTTTGGTACACTTAGAAAATTCAGAATGGTTTTTGGTGGAGTAACAAAGAGAGGAATACCCGTAAAGTGACTTTGAACTTGTCACGTTTGGTCACGACGTGATCGTGAGCAAGCACTGAGTTTTGGGCGTGAGTGAACGTGAGTGAAAAAAAACAATGTTTTCTTCTTTATGAGATAATATTGATTAGCTTAAATTTGTAAATAAAACATGGAACTATTTGAAAAATAATGAATGAAAAATAAAGGGTATAGACCGATACAAAAAGGGGTGCTGTCTATAGTCTGAGATTTCGAAATTTTCTTTATAATTGGATAGACTGTTTAAAAACGAGAAGGCCAAGCTAACTTCGTCTTTGCCGAAGTTTAAATACCCTTGCAAATGTTTTAATACAACAGAGTTTACGAACGTCAGCATTAAAACAAACCATTTTACTGATAAAAGCCACTTTTCGGCCGATAGTTTATATGACAGCTATAAGATATAGTCATCCGATTTTGACCAAAACTTCCAAATCTGTGTAAAAGCGTATAAAACTAATAATTGCCGAAGCGGAAGGCGTTTACATTAAAAACAAAAAAGTTTTCTCACAAAAACCCACTTTTCGACCGATAGTTCCTATGGCAGCTATAAGATATAGTCATCCGATTTTGACAAAAACTTCCAAATCTGTGTAAAAGCGTATAAAACTAATAATTTTCGAAGCGGAAGGCGTTTACATTAAAAACAAAAAAGTTTTCTCACAAAAACCCACTTTTCGACCGATAGTTCCTATGGCAGCTATAAGATATAGTCATCCGATCCGGTCGGTTCCGACATATTAGCAGTGTGCAGTAAAAAGAAGACTCTGTGCAAAGTTTCAGCTCGATAGCTTTCAAATTGAGAGACTAGTTTGCGTAGAAACAGACAGACGGACAGACAGACGGACGGACAAAGCTCAATCGACTCAGCTCGTCGCCCTGATCAAGAATATATATAGTTTATAGGGTCGGAAATGAATATTTCTATGCGTTGCAAACTTCTGGGCAAAATTATAATACCCTTTGCAAGGGTATAAAAATGGTGTGGGTGTAAAAAATAATGCTTAATTTAAGAGCTGTTTAGTCACTGTCAATTCACTGTAAAGACAGTGTCAAGTCACTGTTTTATCTGTTTAGACATTGCCTAGACACTGTTAAGTCATTGTCAAGTCACTGTTACGTGACTGTCAAGTCACTGTTTAGCCACTGTCGAGTCACTATTCAGTCACTGTCAAACACTGTGAAGTCCCCGTTAAGTCACTCTCAAGTCACTGTTTACTAACTGTTTAGTCACAGTTAAGTCGCTATCAAGTCACACTTTAGACATTGTCAAGTCACTGTTAAGTTACTGTCAAGTCACTGTTTAGTCACGGTCAAGTCACTGTTAAGTTACTATCAAATCACTGTTGAGTCACCTCCACTTTCCCTCAGGATCTCCTCCACTTTTCGCCCATTGTCACTAATCACCCTCTGGGACACTCCGTCAGCGTCACGTGACGCTGGAATCAAGTTTTGCTCCTACCAAAATCTTCCCTACCGAAATTATGGAGTATGGAATGACTTTAAAATCATATTACTAAAATCGTATTTCAAATGAGAGTAGTTTCCATATTAGAAGATTTTAAAGTTCGGACCGGAAGGGCTTAAGAATGAATTTTCTAGAGTGTGTTATCTGTGATTAGATTTTTGTAATGCATAAAAGGCAATAAGACCCCATAATGCATATATTTATATACTTTGACTTTCTGCAATATAGTATAGTATTTTTTGGAATGATATGGAAATAGATGGATTTGTATGAAATAATTTATACTGATTCTGTTCAATGGCTTATGTCTAAAAAATATTCACATAAAAATACAAAAAATTTGGATAATTAATTTTAAAGTTCTGCGTTTCAAAATACATAAGAAAAATATTTTATAAAGCTAATATATTAAGCCCCCCTTTAAAATTCCTTCAGCTACGCCCCTGAAAGAAACTAAATAACAGCGCAAAATCAAAGCATATTTTCTGTTATTCCCTTTCGATTTTCTTTTCCGATTAGTAGTTACAAACATTTATACAAATGTTTGTATTGCCTCATACACTCACAGTTAATCGTCGACACGTTTCGCAGATGTTTCCAGTCACAAATGATGTGCCTTGAAATGGAAAGCGTGCCCCCAATACTGATAAGAGACAGGTAAAGAAATTTATTTTTCCCTCTAAAACTGGAACATAAAAAGGTAACCCAAGTTGTGTTCAGTCATTCGGTTAGTGGTAGTTTGTACTTTTCCTTACTCATCGTCTGATAAGGAATGATTAGTTTTTGCCAAATTATTAGGTGTCGATTTTTGTTAATGGGGTTAAAGTCTCTTATCAGTACGAAAGGGGGGACCAAGCGTTTTAGTTCAGTTGATGTTGCTCAGTTGACCACAACAAGTTGGCTGCAGTTGGTTTCGGGTGGTGTGTTCCCAGTTATTTGACAAAGCGAGTGAGTGTTATAAACAGAACAAGGCCAATCATAAAGTTGATATCATACGACTTGGCTATATTTCTTTTCTTTGTTACGTAAAACTCTTTCGCGAGTTTCTTTCTGTATATATTTTTGGTTTGATTTTATTTTTAGATCAAAATGGTGAATCTTTTGGGTCTGCGGCGTCTATTGATTGCCATAACATTCTTCACTTGCGGCTTTTTTGTCAACATTGCGCAGCTTCTGTTGTATATTTTTGTGAAGCCATTTGATAAGAAGCTCTTCCGGCAATTGATGTACTATGTGTGCTGTTCGCTCTACTGCGGTAAGTGTTCCCAAGAAAATATATAAATAAAGCGTATTTTCCAAAAATGAAAATATAAGGAAATTTGAGTAAACAATTTCATGATTACAGGGTTCCACTGAGTAATATGCCCAAAAACACATAATAAAATCCATTTCAGTTGCTTTGTCAAACACTTTTTCCCAAAGACTCGTTAAAAGTTTACAACCATAAAAGTAAAGTATTCAATTGAAAACTGTAATTAGTTTGTCCAATTATCTTATCTGTTCAATTTCTCTCACTTTATTTCCAATTAGATAGTGCTAATTCAAGCATTTACTTCCCAAATGGCTTAGTTCTTGCTAAAACACAAAAGAATCATTTGTAGAGGGCCACTTAAAGTTGATTTTTCTTACGAAAGTTTCATCTAACAAAAGTGTCTCAAAAGTCTTCCACAGACCAAACCTGCTAACCAAGATATCTAAGATTTTACGTAGACCTTCGATTAGGCATCAAGAAAAATTTCCCAAATTCTTTTTCTAAGTATACTGAGAAAATAAATCAATCCAAAATCTAGATTGAAAATCTTTTTTTCGAAAATCTTTGCAATATTATAAACCAAGAAAAAAACGATCTTCCAAAACAAAGCTCAAGCGGACTTTTACTTGAACTATTTCGTTCGTTTACAAATCAAGCCCGACTTTCACTGTAAAACACCACTAAAAACTGCATGCTTGGTGAACAATTTTACATTGTAAAATAATTATTAATACTTCAAACAAACAAAAAATAATAATAATAATGTGGGCCAAAAGTCTTAATATTTTGTTTGGGCAACTGGATAAAACGACTGTCGAAAATGATTTTGAATACATATAGCTACTTTATGGCAAAATTTGGAACCATTTCATGAAATGGATTTTTTATGGCAGCCGATCAAAGTCGATTTATCTCAAAATTGATGCAAAAAATAATAGTCAGATTTAGGCATGCAACAGTTACCGGAATTTGATTTTTATTTTTCGACTTTAGACTAGATTGCAATTAAAAATATATAATGGTGTTTCCACTTGTAAGTAGGGTTGTCAAATATATTATCGATATATCGAAATATCGATATTTTTGCCCAAAATGACGAGTATCATTATCGCAAAATTTTCCGATTTTTTTGGCGATATTTTTCGGGGATATTTTTTAGCGCTCGGATTTAAAAGCTATTTTATTAAAGCTCATGCACAAAATTCGCAGTGAAAACGGTACAATAAAGTTTTAAGGACCAGGGGAATCTCAACAATGTGAATGCGCACTTAATCGCAAAGCATGGAGTTGCTCGGCTGATATGCAGCTCATTATATAAAATAGTAAATCTAAGGAAGCCTGCAGTTCTTATTGTATCATAGAGATTTTACGTATAAATGGCGTACTGAAAACGTAATTTTTGTAGGATCTCTTCTTGCTATCTCAACAATCATCAGAACAGGGGAATATATTAATGGAGCTGTATTTTAATTTACAGTTTATGTCCCAAATATTATTAAGTATGTCCCAAGTATGTCCATAATATGTCCCAAGTATGTCTTAAATATGTCCGAAGTATGTCCCAAATATCTCCCAAGTATGTCCCAAATATGTCCCAAGTATGTCCCAAGAATGTCCCAAGTTTGTCCCAAGTATGTCTCCAATATGTCCGAAGTATATCCCAAGTATGTCTCAAGTGTGGCCCAAATAATTCCCAAATATGTCCCATGTATGTCTCAAATATGTTCCAAGTATGTCCCAAATATGTCCCAAATATGTCACAAGTATGTCCCAAGTATGTCTCAAATATGTCCTAAGTATGTCCTAAATATGTCCCAAGTAGGTCCAAATATGTCCCATGTATGTCCTAAGAATGTCCCAAGTATGTCCCAAGTGTGTTCAAAGTAAGTCCCAATTATGTCCCAAATATGTTACAAGTATGTCTCAAGTGTGGCCCAAATAAGTCCCAAGTATGTCCCAAGTATGTCCCAAGAATGTCCCAAATTTACCCTAAAAAGTGAATAAAATCGAAAATATCGATAATAGCGATGTTTTTGTCATATTTATATCGAAACTTTACTATTTTAATATCGCCAAAAATATCAATATAGATATTTTTGAAATATTCGAAAGCCCTACTGGTAAGAGTTTACATAAACGAGAAAGGCAAGGCTAACTTCGTCCGTGCCGAAGTTTTTATACACTTGAAACCGCTTGTCTCAACGGTTAGCGACTTCGACCAAACTTCGCAGATCAGCTTAAAAACATTTAATATTACCCATGACCGTGATTGGGAGCGGTTTTATTGAGAAAAGCCCACATTCTCTTATTAAAACCCATTTTTCGACCGATCATTTGTATGGCAGCTACAAGAAGTAGCCATCCGATCCGGTCGGTTCCGACATATTAGCAGCGTGCAGACAAAAAAAGACTCTGTGCAAGATTTCAGCTCGCTAGCTTCAAAACTGAGGGACTAGTTCGCGTAGAAACAGACAGACGGACGGACAAAGCTTAATCGACTCAGCTCGTCACGCTGATCAAGAATATATATACTTTATGTGGTTGGAGATGATTCCTTCTACACTTTTCAAGTGTATAAAAATACAAAAAAAACTTAAATTTTTTGTGTATTTTCACATTTCTCAAATTTGCGTTGAGAGTACCCGAAAGTACCCCTCTCAATTTCATTATATAATGCACTATAGCTGTAGGTATGCGCTTTTGCGCGGTATTTCTTTGGTTTTCAGAAAATCGAGTCTTAAATGTTGTACCTTTTCATATTGTTAAGTTTAAAAGTATGCAATATTTTCAATGATTTTTCAGATTTTCCAGGAATAATAGAAAATATATCTAAAAAAAATGTACTCATTTTGTAAATGCTGCAAAGTCCGAATGTGTCGTTTGGGTTGAGCGCAGTATAAGCTCGTATACGGTCGGTGTGTCGAAGTCGCTGGTGCATAGCCGAACTCTGTTATACAAATAGTAAAAAATGAGTAATATTTCTTATTTATGAATCCCGAAAACTAGCTATATCGTAATGAGACTACCTGGAAATCATGCTGCTTTACTTTTAAATACAATTACAAGCAAATAAATATAATCTTATACCTGAAGCAACATTCGTCAACGAAACAAGCAAACATTCTCATTTTGAGAATGATAATGAATGTTTGCCAGTGGAACAAGGGTATAAGAGCTAAGATATTTAATAACAGCGATGGTTTCTGGTTCCACCCGGGGGCAAACACATTATTTACACGTACACGAAACGAATGCATGCCGAAGCAGTCAATTGCTCGCCAGAGTTCGAAGCGGTTAGGTCGACACTCACGGCTTGGCCTCTTTATCGTTGACAATCGCTGCTTTATATGATCGAAAATGTTATCTTTATACCGTTACAAGCATTTAAGCGAGTTCAGGATCCTCAATTTACCTATTTTAGCGGCTAAATTTGAATCGTTCCAGCGGAATCAAGTTAAATAAGAAAACGTAATTTGTATTACTCTCGCCATTTTGAAAAAATATTTATTATTGCGTTGGCCGTTAAATTCAGCTGCTAATTAAACATTATCAAAACTTCTTCCTCTTCTTCTGCTGCTGGTACCTTCTAGTCCCATCTAGTCCGGGGCAGAAACATCATATACAAAGTAATCCAAATGAACAACAAAACAATGCGCTGGAATATTGAGTCAAGCGAAGGAATGTTGAAAAGTTCAAACACATCTGGCCAGTTAATGTCAGGCTCCATTTGTGGTTGGACCTGTGGGGGATGCATAACGTTGTGCTGGTCTCCCACCAAAATCTGTGGGTTTGGGCGTATTGGTGCCTGGCAGATGGAACCCAGTGTGTTGGGTAACTGCTTGTTGATCCAATCCAGAACGCAGACGCCGCAAAAGTAAAAGCCACAGAAGTTCACGCCATGCAAACCAGCCGCGCGCCCGCATTTCAAACAGACAGGACGCTGTTGCTCACCGTCCCTGGGGGGTTCTTCTTGGGGGTGATCCATTATGTTTGGCATTGTGTGCCTATGGGGTTTTATATTTAATTTTGGAAGAACGAATGTAGCTTGATCTTACCTTTTTCCTCAACAAAATGAATGAATTAAAAACTATTTTCAATGATTTGTGAAAGGAAACGAAGCAAATAGTTGAATACTTTTTCTAAGAAAACTGATGCGTACAATGTTGGTACGATTGACGATTTCAAAACTACTTTGACTCACAAAAAATTAAACTATTTCCAGGACTAAAAAAATCTTGTTTAGAAATGCTCCAACCCACAAAATAAGTAATATATATCAATCCTTACCAATTCCAGTGCTTGTCTTCATGGCGGAGGGAGGTGCCGGCTGTAAAATGCATGTCTATGTTGATCCCGAGGACAAAAAGTTTATGGGCAAGGAGCATGGCTTGATGATTATGAATCATTCGTATGAAATTGATTGGCTGACCGCCTTGATAATTGTGGATAAATTTGGTGTGATTGGCAATACCAAAGCCTTTGCCAAGAAGGCCATTCGATATGTTCCCATTTGCGGCTGGGCCTGGTGGATGGCTGAATTTGTGTTCCTCAATCGTGACTTTGAGAAGGATAAGAAAATTATTGCCGAACAATTGAAGGTGATTTACTCATATCCGGATCCGGTTTGGGTTTTGCTAAATGCCGAGGGAACACGCTTTACGCCAGCCAAACACGAGCTGTCGGTGCAGTTTGCCAAGGAGCGGGGCATGACCGTATTGAAGCATCATTTGATACCACGCTCGAAAGGATTCACAGCCAGTTTGGACACACTGCGCGGTAGATGTCCTGTAATCTATGATATTAATGTGGTCTTCAAACGAAATGCCAAGGTTTGTATATATAGAAATTTAGGTTTTTGTGGTAACTTTTTAAGGTTTGGTGTCTTTTAATAGAATCCTCCCACCATGCTGTCCATTTTGAATGGAGTGGAAGTGGAACCACATATGTATATACGACGAATTCCATTGGATCAGGTGCCTGAGGGTGAGAAAGAGGCGGCTAATTGGTTGCAGAAATTGTTTGTGGAGAAGGATAAATTGATTGATAGCTTCCATGAGACGGGTAGTTTCTTTGAGAAATCTGGCTTTAAGAAAGTATCTGGAGAGGTGATGAAGCCACGCTTGAGAACCACTGTGAATTTTGTATTTTGGGCTAGTTTATCAATTTGCTGCATTTTGTATTATTTGATAACGTCTTTAATAGCCTGCAATTGGATGGCCTTCGGCTTGACTATGGCCACTTTGGGAGTTTGTAAGTTTTGTCTTTTCTTTTTTTTGAAAAATGTATTAAATGTTCTTCTTTTGTTTTACAGTTTATTTGCTGTTGGAAAAGGCGGTCAGAGTAACCCAAATCAGCAAGGGTTCCAGCTATGGAGCGGCCAAATGAATGTATTATGAAATGAATTTAAAAATATTTGAATTTTTAAAGTTTTGAGTAAAAGTAACGGTTAAATTAAATTTAAATCTGCCACCCACGATAGCTAACTATCGATAAATGCTTCAACGATAACTACCTATCGTTTGCATTAGCAGCTAGTGTGACCTTATAGAAGTAAAGCTTAAAATTCTGTCTGTCAGTTGTTTGCCAAGTAGCCAATCGGAGTGTCTCAGAAGATCTAAGGTATTTTTCAGCCACATCATTTGACTTATCACACCACTATAAATACAGCTTTATCAAAAGTATTTATTTCCATTTTTAGTATTTTTGTTATAAAGGCGACCACCTTCGATTTCTTTTGCCATTTTTTTTGTAAACAAACGGGTATGGTCTTCCCTGTCATAAAATCAAATGCAGTCACCCTTAAACCCAGAAACAGGGTCACACTGCTTGAGATTTCTTTAAGGTATAACTGCGCGACTGCGATATGACTGCTGTTAATTAAAAAATATTCGTACCTTTAATGCAATAAACATAATATGTGCATTTTGAAGGTGAGTCGGGCGTTTGTCAATTTCTCCCCCTCCCCTAGGGGGCTATAACCGTAAGGCAAGTGCCTGAGCCACAAAGAAAGTGAAAAGTGAAACGTAACAAAAAAAAAACTGCTTTTGCCTTTACCCCTACTTTACCCCTCCACACTGGTAGGCTCAAGGACTAAATGTTTTGGGGCTATATATCTACACACACATATATATGTGTCGGTGCACACACACCCACAGGAAAGTGTAGGGACCAAAAACTTTGTCTTTGTTCGGCTCAGGGGCAAAAGAAAGCAGCTGAGGTAGAGCTGATGACGTTGATTTCGAGTTACGTTACACTCCCAAGTTGTTTGGCCTCCAAAGTGAGTGTGTGTATAATACCTACACCTAAAGTTTCTCTGGCTATAAATCGTTCACGTTGGGATCTGTAAATGGTCCAGGAAGTTAATATATGTGGCTGTGTATGCAAATTCTATTTTGATATGTGTGTATATGTGGTGACTTGCATGCGTGTACAAATGGTGTGTGTGTGTGTGTGCAGCACACCAATGCAAAATGGCCTGAATGGCAGTGCGTATGTGTGTGTGAGGCGACAGCTGACGTTGGGGGCAATTGGTAAGACGAGTTGGAGCTTTAAACCGAGATGACACCATAAGTAGGAATATTTTTATTTCAACATATTGAAAAATACGAATCATTTTTCTTAGAAAGGAAGTGGAACTTCGTGGGGGTCAGCGGAAATATATCTTGAAAAATTTCTCAATATTTTGGTGAATCCAAGTGAAGGAGGACGACGGACTTCTTTTGGGGACACCGTTTTAAAAAACGCCTTTCTGAAGCTTACGTGGAATACGACTCCTGGGGAAACCACTTTACAAAAAACTTGACTTGAATTTTACCTTGGTAGGTGGCGTGAAAAAGAGTTCATGACAGTTCCAATAGGTGTAAAGTTTTCCTTACTTTGGTACTCAAATGCAAACAAACGTACGCCTTTCATAATTAATTAGTTTCCAATTAGTTTCTGCAGTCAGAATAAAAAATTAAATTGCGCGGCTATAATTATGCACCTCGCAGAAATCGAAGATGATCAAAACTGTTAAGTTTTGCATTGAAAGTGTTGATGAGCGTCATATATTTTCTCAAATTTTGACACTCTTTCAAACCGTACACTGAAAATACAGGGTGCGGCGAAACCCTGTTTTTCAAAATAGTGCCCACGTTTTCTCAAGTTCTACCGAACCGATTTTGATGATGTGGACACAGAATTAACGTGGCTATCGTCCCTATTTTATACTGGACTGCAAAAAAATGGTCAAAAATCGACTTTTTCGTTTTTAAAAAGATAAAGGCATTCATACTTACCAACTTCCCATCTTCCGTTCTTTTTTTGGAAGAGCCTACTACAGACCTCCCATTCACAAATTTTTAATTTTGTATTTTTATATTGAATTGTACAACTAAGTACAAAAACCAGAATTACAAAATCTCTTTCCGATTTCTTTCCAAGAGTTTTTAAAAAACATGTAAAATTTAGACCTCTAGACCAAAAACTTTCAGTGTGATAAAATTGTTTTATGCTGTTAGTTTTGTGTTGTGATGAAATTGTATATGTGTTAAATAGACGTCTCATCCTCTGCAAGGGCTTTATGAAGATCCGCTTGATGTTGGCCACATTTGGTTTCAGCACGACGGTGCTTCGGTACACATAGCGAGCGAAACAAGGTCTTTATTGAGAAATCACTTTGGTGAGAAGCTTATTTTACAGCACAGCAATATTCAATCCTGGTTATTTATCCAAATTTTCATTAAAATTTTCTTATCGAAAAATTTACCTGCGTGAACTTAGCCTTATACTTAATTCTCCATGTGCTGGTTCTAAGCTAATACCCGAAATGTTTATTTGTTATGATCTTAATGTTTATCGATCTTTACACCGCCAATAATAAAATAGTTCCAAAGGTTCAGGGAGTGAGCGGCTCCAGAATTTAAATTGAGATCGTCCTGCGTAAATAATGGACGAGAGTAAGAAGAGGGCTAAGAGTCATCGACACTGACTGGGCAGTTTTAATTGATTAACAAATATGTTTGCCGGATCGTGAGCATTATACTGTGTGGAGTCTTGAGCTCGGTAGGAAAAAGTTGACCACACAGAGTGGCCTCTAGAGGATCCAATTTTGGAGGAGAAATAATACCATAGCAAAAGGCCAAATAAATAACCCGGCATGGTAGTAGGGTGTAGTAGTATTTATTTAATTTTTTATCATAATTTTATTTTTAGCATTTATATGTATATCCATAATTTACCTTGTATTAGTCCCAGTGGTACCCTGGTTAGGAGAATTAATTAATTTGTCTTAAGGTGTTAGTGAATTGTTTGCAAATATATGTGTTTGAAAGAGGAAAGTGAAAGCAACATGTTAGTGTAAATTTGTTTAGGGGTTAAGATGGCGGTCTAAGGATCAGTGTCTGAGAGTTTAAGGTGGTTGTCCAAGTTAGTGAAAGTCAACCTATGGCAGGGCGGGTAATGTTCGGGCAAATGATTTCAGCTGTTTTGGCCGAGTATTTTGTGTTTTATGTGTGAGCCGTGACAGACATCTGAAAATAATATAATTTTTTTGTTGTTGTCCAGCTATCGAGTTCGTACTCATCCACGGAGTCAGCCGTAAGCTAACCGGCGACCGATAGTTGGACCCGAGAAAGAAGGTCGGATCATAACAGGGTTGATTCAAGCTCGAATATTATATTATCAAGCATTTAAACTTTTGTTTCAATTCATGTACATTTTTTCAAACCGAACCTCGGTTTAGCGACATTCTGAACCCCCTCCGTGAAGTATTGCCTGTTGGTCGGTGGAATGAAGAGTAATTGCTAAGTTACGCACTCGTACAAATGCTACATGTACATAAACGGGGGTGTCACAGAAATCTCTAGAGATTTTGGCCTCGGTTGGTTTGCAAATCGCTCGAAAAATGCGTCGGTGTCCCAGAACTTCAAGAGATTTAATTTTCTTATTTGAAAATCGAGTTGGAAGGTTTGTGTCCATGCTCATGGTATTTTTCTCTCAAATCTATAAACAGGGTTGTCCTTTCTTGCAAAAAAAAATTTCCCATTTTCTAGTTTTAAGTTAATTTGAAGTTTAAATGAAATTTTTTGATTGTGTTACATATTTTACGATGCAGTTTTAAATTATTATTCAAATTCTAGTCATATTCTTAAAAAAAAAAAATGAAAAATTTAAAATTAATTTTTATGCCAATCATTAAATGTACTTTGACAACCCTTAGCGCATGTTGGTACTCAGAGAGCGTCACCATGTGTAGAGAGCGTCTATTGATGTTGAGTAGCGAGTTGATTTGTCAACATTCGGTTGGTTTTGGAAACAATTATTGAAACGCAAATTTTAATATTAAAACAATTAAAAAATTTAATTCATTTGATGCAATCTATGCAGAAAAATAAAGTTGATTACATTTCCAATACCAATTTTACTTATCAAAATTGTTCTATTGAAATTCACGTCAAATCTCCCAACAAAACACGAGAGATTCGAAACCAACCAAAAGAGATTTCTGTGACACCGGGAATTGGTATTGGGTTGGAATTTGGTTGTAATTTAAATGTAATTTTCTAAATTCTGTGGACAAAATTGGAAATTATTTGTAAAGTTTGGCTTGCTTTTTTTTCGTTTTAATTTGTTTTTAGGCCGTTAATCGTTGTATAATTCTTGTGTAAATTGGGGTTGTTGTTCGACTGTCTTCCCATCCTGCAGTAAATAAACTTTGGCTCAGGGTTTCTCCTACGCATTTCGGCAAATATATTGGAAGTCGGATTTTTTCGTCTATTTTGTCTAAAATTTGTCGCTGCCAGCTAAATCGAAAAGTGAAACCTAACAGTCTGTTCAATTTTCGATCGTTTCGCCTTAACTTGTGACTCTCTTGTGTATCTAGTGCCTCTTGGACCGGTGGTTTGCAAAAAGTTAAAAGAGAGCAATTTCATTCTAAATTGAGAACACGAAAACAAAATTTAGTTAGGTTCGATTTACATTTGAAGAATTAGTGAAATTGAGAACATGGCTGAATGTCAGCTTATATGTTCTGATTTGAACCGAAAGCAGGAAAAAATTATATTCATAATGGATAAAATCAATCAATGAACGAATAATGGAACAGCCATTAGGGTATGCCTTTCTTTATTAAATATAATGGGCAACGTTGTTCTTTAACAATTCTCCGGATGAAATAAATAACACTAGTTTACAAAAATAAAAAAAAAAAATGACCCATTTCAGCTGAAATTTTTTCTTAGTATAATTTGGAATGGTGATCTAAAAAATCGATTTCAAAAATTTTTTCATGGCTCCGTTTTTGAAATATTAATTTTTTAAATTTTTTTGGTAGGTACTCTTACATTTTAAGCCATACCTCAGTTCATAATTGTCAGATAGAGTCAAGTAAGAAATAAATCGAAAGGTAATGGAGCTGCCAATAATTGCGTGGAGCATTGTTTTTAAATCGGTTCAGTAGTTTGAATTCAAAAACCAAGAATATTTCAAAAAAATCAGTTTTTTGCTCGAATATCCAAGAAATTTCATTTTTAAACGACTAGAAAAAATATAAAAAAATACAAAAAAATTATTTTTATTTTTTCTACTTAAGAATCGCACTTTTACGAAGAAAATACGGTATTTGTGAGGAAAATCGTGTAACACGTACCATAGATGGATCAAATTGAGTAGAGGAACTAACAGTCAAATTTGAGTATATTGTGTGTTTCCAAAAATGAACATTGTACTTTTCTTGGTTTTTTGGTCAAATTATGAAGTGAACGAAAAGCCAGAACAAAAATAAAAATTAAAAACGGAACAAAATCAGAAGCAAACGAAAATGTATTTTAAAATATTCAGGAAAATATCACATTTTTTTGCACTAAATTGCTTACAGCTCCTGTGTTTGTTCAAAGATTTTGATCATCGATATCTGTTTTTCTTCGTAGAAGTGCGGTTCTTATGTAGAAAAAATAAAAATATTTTTTTTGGATTTTTTTATATTTTTTTCCAGGCGACCAAAAATTAATTTTTGAGCAAAAAATCGATTTTTTCGAAATATTTTTGGATATTGTAGTCAAACTAATGAACCGATTTAAAAACAATGTTCTACTCGATTACCGGCAGCGAAATAACCTTTCGATTCTTATCTTGCTTGACTCTATCTGACAATTATAAAGTGAGATATGGCTTAAAATGTAAGTGCCCCTACCAAAAAATAAAAAAAAATTATATTTCAAAAACGGAGCCATGAAAAAATTTTTGAAATTGATTTTTGAGATCACCATTCCAAACTACACTAAAAAAAATGTTCACTAGAAATGGGTCTTTTTGGCTGTAAACTAGTGTAATCTATGGGATTTCTTAAATGTTTTTTCCAGCATGCCGATTCAGGCTCCCTCATGGACAGATTTTCTCAACTGTCCCATTTGCTGCAATGAGTTTGCGCCAAATCAGCGTGTGCCAATTAGCTTGGGATGTGGTCACACCATCTGCGAGCTATGCCTGACCACGCTCTACAATCGGCAATGTCCCTTCGATCAGGTGAGTAGATACCATCCTCCACTCACTTAATCCCCTAAAAACTCTTCCTTCACAGACATTAATTGTGACCGATTTCGTGACTTTGCCCATTAATTATGCCCTGCTCCAGCTGGTGTCCAAGGGCGGGCCACTGTCCGAACTGGACCAGAGGGCCCGCCCGCTTAGTGTAAAGCTATTGACGGCGGAGCAGCTGACATGCTATAAACTGGCCAAGAAGAGCATAGAAGAATTGGCCCTGCATTTAAAATCGTTTCCGAATTCGAGCAATGGCAGCCTCTTGACCCGTCCCATGCAAAGGAAATTGGTTACCCTGGTCAATTGTCAGCTAATGGAGGAGGAGGGCAGAGTGAGGGCTTTAAGAGCAGCCCGCTCACTGGGCGAAAGAACGGTCACAGAACTGATACTCCAACATCAGAATCCCCAGCAATTGAGTTCGAATCTATGGGCAGCGGTGAGAACGCGCGGATGTCAATTTCTGGGTCCGGCCATGCAGGAGGAGGTATTAAAGCTGGTTCTACTGGCCCTAGAGGAAGGCTCGGCATTGTCCCGCAAAGTGCTGGTCATGTTTGTGGTGCAACGCTTGGAGCCACACTTTCCACAGGCCTCCAAGACGAGCATAGGACATGTGGTGCAGTTGCTCTATCGAGCCAGTTGCTTTAAGGTGTCCAAGAGAGAGGCGGACTCATCGCTGATGCAACTGAAGGAAGAGTTTCGCACGTATGATGCCTTGAGGAGGGAGCATGATGCACAGATAGTGCAAATAGCCACCGAGGCGGGTTTGAGAATAGCCCCAGAGCAATGGTCCTCCCTGTTGTATGGTGATATATCGCACAAGAGCCACATGCAGAGCATCATAGACAAGCTACAGACGCCCTCCTCGTTTGCACAGTCTGTCCAAGAGCTGGTCATAGCTTTGCAGCGTACCAGTGATCCGGCCAAGCTGGCCAATCTGCATCAGGACTTGCAGTATTTGGCTAGCATAGATCCAGCCACCGAATTGTCGCCCTGGGCGGATGTGGCCAAAGCTTTGGATGCAGTACATCATGCGGTAGTGGGTTTGGTGTATTTTCTACAACATCATGGCATACGCAAGCCTCAGGAAGGACTAAGCAGTGGCAGCGGTGGGGCAGGCAATGGTAATCCCAAGTATAAGATTAGTTTGTGTCGAGACTTGAATGTGAGACGCGTGTGTCCCAGAGGAGCCAGTTGTACCTTTGCCCATTCCCAGGAGGAGGTGGAACGTTATAGAGCCAGAAATAGGGGCAAGCACATGAAAACCACGCCCCTACCAGGAGCTACAGCTCCACCTATACTAAATAAGAAGCCTGAAGAGGCTGCCAATCCTCCTCCTCCTCCCTTGATGCCCCTGTCACCTATGCGTTATATGCCCTCACCCAGAGGTTACCCCTTGGAGCCGCCACCCACACAATTGGCTTTACATTCTCACCAGGGACGTCCCCTAAATGGTCTCATGGTTCCCGGACGCTACGAGCCACGCTTCAACTTTGCTAATCCTTCTCCCCAATCACGCCACCCACCGAATTACAAGGGCAATTTTATGCCTCTTCCCACAGAAGTTTTTCATCCCACAATCGCTCCCTTTTACCCTAACGAATCCTGGGAACAGGCCTACCATCAGCAGCAGCAACATCAGCAGCCGTCCATTAAGACGCAGTCCAGCAGCCGCCCATTGTCCATAACAGCTGATACCTCATTTTATGAAAAGAAACCGCCGAATAATGTTAACTTAAATCTGGAGCTGGTCAAGCCCTTGCAGGCGTCTGCTGATGATTCGCTGCCTGTTGCCCTTTTCCCAGCGCGCAACCACAACAATAGCAACCATCACAACAACAACAACAACCAAAACAACAACAGTAGCAGCAGCACCAACTCCTCCCTTTTATTCTGGAACCATCCTCATAAAGATTCAGCCAACTTTGTACGCTCCGATTCCATATTGGATGACGATGCCTCTACATTTGATGTTCCCACGGGTTCCTCTACCCTACATAGTCGTTACGGTCCCATTTGCCCCAAGAGCTCGACGGTCAGCAGTTGGAATAATTGGATTCTGGAGCAGCATGATGTCCTCAATGAGAAGAGCGGAAGTAGTGAACTGAGCTATGCCACATTTCAGCCCAAATCCTCGGGCTTTAAAGTCGATGGCAATGAGCATGTTAATGCTAATAAGGTAAGGATTAAGATTAAGCAACCTGAAGTTGGCATCTAATGTAAAAGGACTTTTTTTTTAAGACTTTTTGGAATATAGGTACAAGTTTTTACTGCCAAAAAGTTAGCCAAATCCTTTTCTTGCACAAATTGGGGAAATTATGTTACTAAACCCAGCTATGGTAGGGTATACAGGGAGTTTGTTGTTGGAAATGTTGAAAGTATTTTCCAGGGCGGCTTTTGTGCTTGGATTGCCTTGTACACGAGAGACTTTACGTAGCCCCCGAACTAATAGTCTGGTCAATTCAAAAGACTGGTCCAAAGTCGCCCCTCAATTGGTCCCAGCTTTCTCGTGCCGTGCGACATGTGGCACGGTCTTGTTGCAACCAAGTCCAAGACCAATTCTTCCATTTTGAGTTTAAAAATGTCCACCTTTTTCACACCCTTAAGTTCTATCAACTAGAAGTCCCACATTCTTTCCCTCTAACCACAATTTTTCCACATCAGCCATACAGATCGCTATTTATTCTGGAATTCGTTCAAATAATCTGGCTATCAACGGATTGCTGGAACTTTTTTTCCGGCCATATATCGCTGGTAATAGAATTCCGAGCCGCTGCTTATGCCATCAGGATCAAGCCGAGACTGCCAACATTTCTCGATTCCCAAGTAATCTGAAGCAGATGGTAAACCTCGATATGGCGATGAACTCATCTGCGGACATTGACGACGCGAGCATACCCTTCCGCATCCACCGTAGTCCCACTCAGGCACTTTTAAAACCATTATGAGACGCAAGATAGCGCTTAGTCGCATTTGGATGGTTTCTAGCATCCTATTAAATAAGGATGACTACCAAGAACTGCAGTTTCTCTTAGAAAGCTTCTATTTGATATTAAGACTGAATACTTAGGGGAAAAATTATCGCAGGACCGAGGGTTCTCCCTTTGGAAATGCAGCCGACATGTCAAGAGACGGCACATACAGAGAATCCGAAGCAAAGACGAGTCATGGGCTAGGTCTGATCTAGAGATAGTCGAAGAGTTCGTCAACAATTTAGATGGGTGATTCACCCCCCTCAGTCTAGCTTTCTCGGAGGATGCCGCCATCACTTAAGACGGTCTCTTCACCGAAACTGACCCACTTTCTCCCGTCAGACCCATCTCGCTGGATGAACTGCGACTACAGATCCGACTACTAAAGTCCACTTAGGCCCCGGACATTGACGAGGTTGACGGCATTTTAGTCAAGTTCCTTCCTCAAGTGGGAGTTTTGTTCCTCGGACCGGTATTTTACTCGTTGTTCACATCGGATCTGACATATCTAGTAGCCCACCGCACCTTTATAGGCACATATGCTGACGACACCGCTTTTCATTGCATCTAATGCCAATTGGAAAAGCAAAAGCAACACGTTCAAAAAACATAGCAGAATTTTAGGCTGAATCTTGATCTCGTCCCATATCAAATTGGAGTCCCCAACTCGTTATTCAGCGATACCAAGATTTATAAGGAAGTCTGTGTGGTCGTTTGGATATGAATATGCAATACAAAAGTCCGCTGATGATAAGATGTGGTTATCTTTGAAATACTGATCGTTGTACGGACATAATAATTGCTATTCCAAATTGTTGTAATGAATCTCTGTTGATTTGTGTTGGTTACATTAAATTGTAACTCTCCACCGACCTCGAGCCAGCCAAATGCAAAAGTTTGAATTTGCTTTTGGGCGTTGTGGAACATATTATAAGTGGTGCAAGACAATGTAGAAGGTACTAAAATCTGCTGTTGGGAGTTTTCGATATTAAAGGGAGGTGGAACTAAAAAATGGTGCAGCATGATTAAGGTATTAAAACTGATGCCAGGCGGGTTTTGGTTTAAAAGGCGGTTACGATATTCAACATTTTGGAATCTGTTGTTGAAAATACTGAAAACAATGGTGAATGGTGTTGAATATACTAAAACATGGTTGTTGTTGTTGTAACGGTTGGGAAGTTTCTTGTTGAGTCTGTAAAAGATGACTGAGGTTGGCAATCCTTGGGCAATGTACTGGACACTGCGTCGGTTCCGGGACGAAGACCCGATTGCCGTGGGAAACGACTAAAACATGGTATAAGACGATGCTGAAGGTAGTAATAATATAACGGTTTTCGTGTTAAAAGCGGAATTTACGATATTGAAAATGGTGGTGTCTGATGAAGATACTTAATAATGCTGTAAACCGGTATCAAAGGTCTAAAACTAATAGTAGACGGTTTTCATAATAAAAAGCGGCGACTACGATATTCAAATTTTTGGGATCAGTTGAAGTTCTTAAAATGGCGCCTTCGTATTGAAAGGCGGCGCTTACGATACTGAAAAAGGTGGTATTCGTTGAAGAATATACAAAATATTTTCGTTAGACGATGTTAAAGGTACTAAAACTAGTACAGAGCTAGAAAGCGGGTTTCTTATTAAAAGGCGGTATTTACGATATTGATATTAAAAGTGGTGTATAAGGATATTTAAGGTACTAAATACGATTATTTGTTGGTTTAAATATTACAATATTGATGGTAATTTACAATACATTACAAAATAGAAAGCTGACTTTTAAGAGGTGTGAATGTTATGTAAATTAATAGTTGGCTGTATTAACAAACCTTAAAAGTGAAGGTTGTTGTCCCTCAAGGGCAATTTCAAATTAAAAAGGTAGGGTATACGATATTAGTAGAGTTAGTATTTTTTGAACCTATTCGAGTTAATATGAAAATAAGAGTAAATCAAGATAATCGGAGAGACTACACCGTGGATTGACCCCGAAATTTTAAATTCTAAAACGATCCTCTCTTTATTTTTAACCTTTTCAGAACTCAGGACCATGTGATAGTGTATTTATGTGGGACAGCGATGTGAATGCCAATGCCAATTCATCACCGACCATTGTCTGGAGCAATCACAACAACAACAACAGCAACAACAGCAGTGACAACAACAACGAAAGACTGAAGCATCAGCAACAGTTATTGGGCCGTAAGCCTCAGCTCATGTCCGAGGATAGCTTCGAGGGTGGCATCGATAGCTGCATGATGCGCCAGCTGGAAAAGAATCTAGTTGATATTGTGGATCCTGATGACAGCGGCATCAAGGTGGACTAACTAAATATCATTTCTCTCATCCAACGAACTCAGCGCGGGGATATATATACCTAGATATATATATATATATATGTATGTGTATGTATGAATAGAGAAAATATGTCTAATGCAATCATTTTACACACACTTTTGAGGTTTGTACCGGGCACACTTCAAACTTGGTAGAATTTCAACAAACAAACAAAAAAAAACTGTAGCTAAAACCGATCCGTTTATGGGATCAAAAAAAAAAAAAAACAAATTGGGCTGGGGAACTATATAGAATCTATTATGTAATTGTCTATTAGTTGATTGTTCAAATTCTTCGGCCTGCCGAACTAAATGTTCTAGATTCTAGTTAAATGTGTGCTTAGATTACTCGATGTCTAACCTAATGAAATATTTATCAAGCAAATTTCCAATCCATAGATCCTCCACCTAGAGCAAGAGCAAGACTAAAAAACAAAACTGAAATTTCAAATGATCACAAGAGACTAAATTTGTATCATTTTTGATTTTGTGATCAGATTTTCGTTTATTTTTTTTTCTAAACAAAAAGCTATTTTTATATGTAAAAAAGATGCGAGAAAAGGTAACAAACACACACAAACAATCACACACACACACACACACACATGATCGATAATTTATATTGTATGTGGATAAATGTTTATATTTCTTAAAGAAATTTTAATAACGCTATTGTGCGATGTTGTTAACTATATTGTACTATATATATTATTAAATTTATTGAAAATAAATTAAAATCATGTCCCCCACATTGTGAGTAAACGAGATGAAGATATACATAGAGAGAGAGAGAGAGAGAGAGAGGGAGAGAACGAACCTATAACTCTATACAGTGTGCTCGCTCTATTATTATTAATATTATATATTAATGTCAGTTTTGAGCTCATTTATGTTGCTTCAGGAAATTATTATTACGACAAAAAGCTTGATCATAGATGAATGTAAACTATATAAATGTGTATAAACTATGTTGTTAACAAATTTTTGAACCATGTGTGTGTAGTACAGAGCTAGAGGGAAGCAATTTATGAAAATAATGTTATATATATATGCATATGTGTATGTATTTTCCTATAACTCAATAAGCAGAAGCAAAACGAAAGCGAAAACGAAGAAGAAGCATATATGTGAAAACCGAATGAGATTTGTAAAATGTATTTGTAAAAACTATCCCCCACTCCCTTTTTTACCCCTCAAATTCCTCCTCCCACCCACTAAACTGCGTACTTAATAAGTCTCAACTTTTGGGTGGGGAGGGTCAGTCAGTCTCATTGTTTTTTAATTTGCTTTCTCAACAATTAATTATTTTACCCACATTTTTAAACCCAATGGGTTCATCATAATATCCTAGCCGATATTTATATATATATATTTTGTATTATGTTTTATTGATTTTTAAAAGCCAACCTTTTTATTTGATAGTAAACGGAAGTGTCCAAACCTAAGATTTAGTATGAGAGGCTTAGAGGAGCTAAATGACTCAAGTTTTGTGTAAACCTGAATGCTCTTTTCAGTTGCTCACTTTTGTAAGTTGTCATGTATCTCTATAGTAGTTCTTTTATCAAATAGAAACGTATCTATTTCATCAAAAAAGGTGAACTATTTTAAACATTTAGAGATTTTTGAATTTGCTAATACACAATAAGTGTCAGAGAGTCTAAGTCATAAAGTATGGATAAATGTCAATAGAAGAACACTTTGAAACGCCTCTAGTGTTTGAGTGATGTTAACTCCATCTTGTCAAAGAGAACATTCATTGCAACCAAGGTGTAATTAACAAGGTAGAGTCGTCAGGAATTCACCATGCGAGAGAGAGGTACCAAATGATATGAACATGTGAGAGCAAAAGGGATAGCATATTTGCTGTCATTTTTGATTTCACCTTAGGCATACTATTGTAAGAGAAAATGAGATAGCCTGATTTTATTGTGTTGTGGACAGGGACCGTAGCGGGTATTATTTTAAAAATCAAATTATCTCTAATTTTTCAATCGAAATAAAACCATTTAGAAAAAATAATTAAATTTAAATTTTTATTCGAGAATCATAATAGGTATTCACAACCCCCCAGTTGAGTTATGGAATTGTTGAGTTGAGAATTAGTTGACAGTTTTACAAAAACAAAACACACTAGCCAGAAATTCCACAATTAAGCAGCCCTGCCCCCTTACTAACAGAACTATTTCTCTGGTTGAAATGAAAACTCCTTTTGTGCTGGTCGGCAATGGCGTGAAGGTTAAGATCTATGATTGAAAGGCAGCAAGACCTAGGTTCAAGTCCCAGTTTGGGACATGTATATCTCTTTTTTTTTTCTTTAATCCGGAATTTTAAAACTATTGCAGTTAAAATTTGTTATCGCGACATGATCGGATGTCAAAAATGCGTTAACCAAAAATTAGTTACATGGTTTTTTGATGGCTTCCCCCGAAAGGTTTATCTGCAATGTACATATTCTGTGCCACATTGCCAAATTGGTATTGAACTCATTTTCTCGGCGGCCGTTGCAACAGATATCAAGGGTCATGTGTCGAACAGTGTGAAGGCAGCCTAACATAGAAACGCACTTTGCAGCGTCGTCAATATTTCACTTAATTATTGGTCAGCTGTTTGCTGTCATTTTGACTCTCTTAGAAATTTTTTGTCTATCTGTAAATAAAATGTCAGCTAAACTGCCGAAATGCGTAGGAGAACAGCTGAGATAAAAAAAGACGAACACAAACCCTGAAGATGTTAAAATAAGAAAATTTCCTTATTATTTATAAATAAGGCATACTCAGAAGGTCGTTTATCATAATATTTCCTACTGCGCATTCCAGAATGCACGAAAATCCATTTTTATGTTGAAACTCTCATGAACAGAAATACTTTTGAACTGATTTGAATAAAGAAATACATTTTTTATGTCATCTGGAATCATTAGCGATTATTAGAGTATGTTAGAAGCTCAGTTTTGTTCAGTTGTTTAGCTGTTTTCTCAAAGGCTTACTTGCTTTTTTGCTGACTGTACAAAAGCAAACCATCGAATTGAGCTGCCAGATCATCTAAATACGAAAAGCTAAATCAGTAGCTAAAAAACTGACAGAGTAAGTGAACAAAACGAGCAAGTGAGTTAGCAACTAAGCAATTGAACATAAAAGAAAACAAGTGAGTGCGCAACTGAACCATAAAGAGTAATTAAAGAAGAGCATGGTCACTTTCTCTGTTGTTTAGCTGTGATAGATCTCTAGGGTTAACTGTCTCCTTAACTTACAAATAATACAGGAAATGGTTAGTAGCTCACTTTGGTTCAGTTGTTCAGTAAGTCAGTGGTTGACTTTGCTTTGAGGGAACTATGTTAACATTAAAGAGCTGCTAGATTAGCAAAATCCTTAAGGCAAAGTCAAAGTGAAAGAGTAAATTGGACAGTAAAAAGCAAGTGAGTGAGAAACTGAACTCAAAATGAAAAAAAAAGTAAGCAACAAAAAAGTGATTGTAAATCTGAGCAATAAAGAGCAATTCTCAGTTGAGTTAATATCTCTTTTAAAGTATCTTAGCTTGAGGTTTGGACACAACTGTTATATACACACAGGCTTTAATCCATTTCCAACATGTTTCCACACCTTTTTAATTGGAATAATCCTTGATCCTGTTTAAACATAATACTAATTAATGATACATTTATATATTTTTTTTGGTATTATTACTAAATGTTTTATTTAAATTAAGCAATTACGCGTTTTGTTAATCCAATAAAATTCTTATTTATTTTATTTACCAATAAATCTTCCTACAAACTTTTCCAAGCTTTTTCTTTATTTCTCCCATAAACAAAAAACAAAAAAAAACATATCAACCACAAAGAAGCTTAAATGTTACCACCAGCAAATAAACAAACTAAACAAAACAAAAAAACACCACCACATTTACCACACAAAAACTAAACTATAGTTAACTTAACTAACAGTTATGGACAATCCACTTAAATGTATAAAATACTATTTGATAGGCTTTTCTGTTGTTACTCAAATGCAAACCAATTTTCTAGGGTTAGTGATGTGTTGTCTATTATGACCTGCCAGAAGAAACTCGTTTCGTCTCACTCTTCCAACAAAAAACGCATCAAATGTGTCATGGCCAGGACAATACCATATTTCGGCGCTCAAATGGAACTCGAAATCGAAACTCCTTCTCTATATAGAACAAAAGCTGCAAAATTTGTGTTTCTTGTGTAATTTATAAGTTGGACGATTCATAAATTGTGATGATGTGAAATTTACAGTTAACATAACAAAGGAAAAACAAAAACCAAACTACTCCCAGTTTAATGGGAAACGAACAAATGTCTTTACATATATAAATATAAAAATGATAATATATTTAAACAACTAATAATAATAATAATTGTATCTAAATACACGCTGCTATAACTAGAAAGATTTATGTATTTTACCCTGCTGTGCAGTTAGCAAGTACATACTCCTCGTACTGGACACGGGACACTGGTCACCACCACACACACAACTCACTCAATTAGGCATATTCCCCTTTTCTGTGGAGTGTGTGTGCCGAAAAACAAACTGAATGTGTTTTTATTTTCCTTTGAGTGTACAATACATGTGTTAGCGAAAGGAAAACAAATATTATACATAAATATGGTAAAATTCAATTCTTTGTGTGTGTGTATGAGAAAAACTCAATAAATCAGATATTTAATCGAATTTAAATGAACGTGGGTTAATCACTTTTTGGGGTAGAGAATTCGGACAACGAATTCTTACAATACTACACTCAGCACAGATCCGGTGGGGTGAGTTCTCATTCTGTGAGGAATGATTATTCCCCACAAGCAGCAGGGCATGGGGAGAGGGGAAAGACGGCGAGCGAGAGGGGAAATGCGGCGAATTCGCCTCAGCACAGGGGAGTCAAGGCGGATTCAGGGGAAAGGGGAAATGAATGGGAGGCCAGGGAAGCAGCAGCACGACGGATGGCAGACGGCGCAGTGGTAAATCAAAAGATCCGTTAAGTTGGAGCAAAAGATAGCTGTCGCAGTCGCACCAACGAGATGGAGCGGCAATAGCACTGGCTGAAGCCCAATACTATAATATACTATAATGTTTATCCCTATCTGAGGTATCCTTGCCAAACCGCAGGGTACGCCTCCTAACCGGCTAACCGCAGTTATCGCAGGATTTCGTTGGCTAAGGACACGCCGTGCACGCCTTAGCGATCGCTGGACTCGCAGGCTCGCCTGTTACGCTCAACTTCCCACGCACTGCCCTACTGGTGTCCGTCAAGGACTACAAAGGATGCGCTGGATAGTAATTTCGCCTTACACGTCGAATCACCGTTCGACTCGCAGGCTCTACTTGCTCTCAGCTTCCTTTTCGCTATTTGAGACCTGGTATATGCACCAGGACCTGCCTTATCCTGCCAATGTCCTTGCTCCAGGACGATTCCGTATCCTCTTTACGGATTCTGCACTTGGTTCCACTCCGTTAGTACTCTCGTGTACTATGATTTGCCGCACTTCAACTTTGACGATACGTTCCGCACTCGCTTAATTCTCGTTTTCCACTGACTGCCTTCTAAGCCGTCAGCGACGCCTTATATAGCCCTCCTGGGCTGTCTCCTGATGTCTCCTTGTCTGCTTCTAGAAGGTTCGAGACTCCAAAAGCTTCCATACGGCACTTTCCTCTGCCTAGCAACAGCGTATTGGGCTTCAGCCAGTGCTATTGCCGCTCCATCTCGTTGGTGCGACTGCGACAGCTATCTTTTGCTCCAACTTAACGGATCTTTTGATTTACCACTGCGCCGTCTGCCATCCGTCGTGCTGCTGCTTCCCTGGCCTCCCATTCATTTCCCCTTTCCCCTGAATCCGCCTTGACTCCCCTGTGCTGAGGCGAATTCGCCGCATTTCCCCTCTCGCTCGCCGTCTTTCCCCTCTCCCCATGCCCTGCTGCTTGTGGGGAATAATCATTCCTCACACTCCCCTCTTTCTTCGGGAAGCGGAAATGTCCCATTTCCGTTGACAATGTTCCCCCTTGAATTTCCCGCCCCAATTTTCCATTTTAATTTCCGATATATCGATTAATTGCCTATCGGCCCGACTCCCATCTCAATTGCGCCGATGACTAGTAACCATCGTTACTCGTCACCGTTCCTTCAATCTCGATAGTAATCGATTATCAGCCAATCGCTGATCTCCCATCTCCGCCTGCACATGGATGTTTTCTGTGTAGCCATGCCTATGTGCTGGCCAGCCTGCGTGCCCATGCCCTGCCTCAATTTTTACCCCGATGCCTGTTTCTATGTGCTATCAGTGTGTGTGTGATTTTTTTTTTTTTTTACAAAAACAAAATTTTCTTCTTGTCGGCTCATGTGTGTGCATACACCCCCCTATTCCTGTTGATACCGCTGTGTGTTCCGTGTTAGCGAGATCGTTTCGTTCGCCATGTCTCGCGTTTGTATGTGTGTGTTCGTTTACATTTCTTTTTTCCACCCTTAATATTGCGTGTGCCTCCCGTGCATGTTCGTGTATATGTGTCTGTCCCTGGTGTTTATGTGTTTCAATAAAACCTTACACGTCCATATTTATTTTGTTGTGTGAGTTTTATTTATTACTAGCAAATAACCCGTCGCGCTTCGCTGCGCCTTCAATAGTACAACAACGCACACTCACTTACCCCCCATTTCCCACCCACATCCCACCCACTTCCCGCCCACATACCACCCACTTCCCGCCCTTTCCCGCCCACATCCCACCCACATACCACGAACATCCCACCTACATACCACGCACTCCCCCCCTCTTTCCGCCGTCCACTTCCCGCCCACATACCACCCACTTCCCGCCAATTTCCCGCCCACTTACCGCCCTCAACCCGCCCACATCCCACCCACATCTCACCCACTTCCCGCCAATTTCCCGCCCACTTACCGCCCACATCCCGCTCACATTCCACTCACATCCCACCCTCTTCCCCCCACTTCACGCCAATTGCCCGCCCTCATACCACCCACATCCCACCCACTTCCCGCCCATTTACCGCCCACATCCCACCCACATACCACCCACATCCCACCCATATACCACCCACATCCCACCCTCTTTCCGCCGTCCACTTCCTGCCCACATCCCACCCACTTCCCGCCAATTTCCCGCCCACTTAACGCCCACATCACACACACTTCCCGCCAATTTCAGGCCCACTTACCGCCCACATCCCGCTCACATTCCACTCACATCCCACCCTCATCCCCCCACTTCCCGCCAATTTACCGCCCACATCCCACCCACTTCCCGCCCACATACCACCCGCTTCCCGCCCATTTCCCGCCCACATCCCTCCCACATCCCACCTACATCGCTCCCAATTCCCGCTACATTCCACACACTTTACATCCACTTACCACCCACTTTCCACCCACATCCCAGTGGGCTTCCCGGCGGTATTTCCAACATACTACGTTTTAGTTACAAATCATTTGTATGGGAAAAAGAAAAGGGCTATTTTTAGGGTTTTTCCAGCAATAATTCTAATTTTTCTCGCCGTTAAAACCATCCTTGAACTTCAACGAACATTTTAAAAAAAGATTTGGCCAAATTGGTCCAGGCGTTGTTGAGTTATGCGCTTACCAACACATTTTGCGATTCATTTTTATATTATAGATTTTATATATATTTTTTTTCTTTTTTTACTGAGGCTCTGCCTCGACTCACACCTTCCCTGTGCCTCCTCGCACCTTGAGCCGATACCTTGTGGCCCCTATCCACAGGATGTGGGACCACCTCTTCTGTGGCTCGTTCTTCCGGGCCAATAGCATTCGTAGCGCCTCGCGCGGCCACTCCTCGAACTCCAACGACCGCCACCTCTGCCACGTCTTAGCAGTCGGCTCCTTTGGCGTGCTTCCATGCTCCTTTGGCGTGCTTTCAGGCTCCTTGACTTCTCCCGGCCATTTTGACTTCTAACTGCTCCTCTTTGAAAGGGGTTTTGGAGCAGGCTCTGGTGAGTCTTTTGACTTCTAACTGCTCCTCTTTGAAAGGGGTTTTGGAGCAGGCTCTGGTGACTCTTTTGACTTCTAACTGCTCCTCTTTGAAAGGGGTTTTGGAGCGGGCTCTGGTGACTCTTTTTCTCCCGGCCAGGAAGTCTGCCTGGTGAATTTGGGCCGCGAGTGCTCGACCTGTGGCCCAGGGCATGATGTTTGCCGCTTATACACCGGCCTTTTTGGCTGCTCCTCCGTCACCTCCTCTCCCTGCTTTGCCGCTGTGCACTCACCAGTCTCCAATACCTCCTGAACTTCCGTTTTGGCCTCCGGTGGTGGTTGTTTTGCTGTCGGTTCAGCCGGCTGGGCGTGTTTCCCTCTCGGGTCCCGAGCGTTCGCCCCTGCCTTCTCTTCCTGCACCCGCTCGGACGTCGCAGTCGCACCAACGAGATGGAGCGGCAATAGCACTGGCTGAAGCCCAATACGCTGTTGCTAGGCAGAGGAAAGTGCCGTATGGAAGCTTTTGGAGTCTCGAACCTTCTAGAAGCAGACAAGGAGACATCAGGAGACAGCCCAGGAGGGCTATATAAGGCGTCGCTGACGGCTTAGAAGGCAGTCAGTGGAAAACGAGAATTAAGCGAGTGCGGAACGTATCGTCAAAGTTGAAGTGCGGCAAATCATAGTACACGAGAGTACTAACGGAGTGGAACCAAGTGCAGAATCCGTAAAGAGGATACGGAATCGTCCTGGAGCAAGGACATTGGCAGGATAAGGCAGGTCCTGGTGCATATACCAGGTCTCAAATAGCGAAAAGGAAGCTGAGAGCAAGTAGAGCCTGCGAGTCGAACGGTGATTCGACGTGTAAGGCGAAATTACTATCCAGCGCATCCTTTGTAGTCCTTGACGGACACCAGTAGGGCAGTGCGTGGGAAGTTGAGCGTAACAGGCGAGCCTGCGAGTCAAGCGATTGCTAAGGCGTGCACGGCGTGTCCTTAGCCAACGAAATCCTGCGATAACGGCGCATAGCCGGTTAGGAGGCGTACCCTGCGGTTTGGCAAGGATACCTCAGATAGGGATAAACATTATACACATTTGTTAATTAAGCTAAGTGAAGTACAAGAAGAAAGTGAACAATAAAGTGAACCGCGTCGCTGGTGCATAATAGAATAAAGAATCACAATTGTCTTATTATTGCAAGTCCAATATAAATTTGTTGGAGCGATCCTCGGCAACCCTGAGCATAGCCTGCATTGGTTCTCGGGTCAGAAGGGCTCGTTACAATTCTGTCGGGGAACAAGGGTTTTTTGGTTGCCAGTAAGCCCACACTACAATGATCCATCCATTAAGATCCAGATCCACACACCACAAAGAAGGCTTGTCGACTGTACAGCTGTTTCATGAACCTAGCAGTATTTCATCAGCAGTCTTTGTCTATACTATAGGCTAGGATACATAGACTAAACGAATACGTAGTCGACACCGCTTCTAAAAGAAATAAAACAGCTTGTCGCATTTGGGTTAGTTGTTTGCGCTCACTTGCGCTCTCTAGATACTTTTGGGAATATGTCCGGATCGCTCTAATCATTGTGATTTCCTACTGGCACTATAAAGTATCTTTTCGGTATCTCGTTGGGCACCACACAGCACATCAGCATGTATGGGACTAAATTATGTTTGGCTATATTGCAGCCCATCACTCTGGACAGTGTTCCGCCCTTTCAGCTAGAATCCTTTTACATTAGGACTAGACGTGCCTGGCGTCCTCCTCAGGGTCTTCTTCGCAGCATGTGCACAGCTCGCTATCATCACGGTCGGCTCTACCCACTAAGAAGCTAAGTTAGGTGAAAGTTCACCTCATCATGTTTTCTAGACAGCCATGGCAATAGCTTCAGGATTAGGCTATGGTCCCAACGGTATTGCTCCGCTGCCTCACTACCTTCTGATGAACCTCATTATGCCGCCCGAGCAGAGACTTCTTGAAAAGCTTCTTGGAGTTCATCTTTTATTTACCCAGAGACATTACTAAGCTGGAGCTCATCTTTAGTTCACCAAGAGGTTTGGTAGATCAGCGATTGCGGCTGCTAGGTTGAATTGCGCCACTCAGCCGTTAAGCCCTATACCTCTTATTTACTTCTGTGGCCAGCTCGCTAAGAGGAATCATACCTGCAATGAGGTGAGCAGCATCTTCTGACACCGTACGGTACGCAGACGAGATCCTGAGCACAGTTAGACGGTACGCCCCCACATACGCATTTTATTCAGCTAGAGAATAGAATGGATCGATGCCAGATTGACGCCGCATATAGAATAGTGGCCTTAGTGACACTCGCCAAAAGTCGTCTTCGCCCCTGTTTTCGTCCGCGTGTGTTAAGCATGATTCAAGCTTAGGCGCTGCTTGATTTTGCTGCCTTCTCTTCGACGTACGCCGGGATGTTCACGGAAACATTACCTTGTGTCCAGCATTACTCCTAGGTATTTAAGGGCAATTTTGGATTTGATTGCTGTGACATTCTAATTCTAACCCTAGCTGATTCCACCTTTTTACGGCTGGTGGATACTCTCAGACCCATTATAGCACGCCCCTTCGGTCCTTCGAAGCACTTTGCCTACAGCAACAAAAGCCACAACGTCCGCAAAGCTCACTAAGCTCACTAAACATTTTCAATGAAGACACTCACGCACACACATAGGAGGCTGCTAGTCTGCACAGCTGTTTCAAGAACCTCGTAGTATGGTCATCAACATATACCATAGACTAGGATACATAAACTGAAAGATTGGGCAGTCTACACCGCTTCTATCAGAAATAAGTCAGCTGTTGGCTATTACGAACGGTCTTTGGAAGCATTTGGGTTTGCTGTTTGCACTCATTTAGGCTCTTTGGATACATTTGGAAAGGCACTAAAAGGTTCTCGTTAGGCGCTTTCGCTTACTTTTAGACCACATATTACTAGGATCAGTGAATGCATCAAGACTAGAGCAAATGAGCGTGGGTGGATATAAATTCAGTTGAACTTAAAAAACAAGGTCAGGATTTGTAAGTATTTTTTGGCCCCAATATGTAAATAAGGAGTACAAGTTTATGGTACAGCGGATGCATCCCATTTGAATAAAGTAAGAGCTGTCCAGATGCGAATCCTTAGCAGTTTGCCCACCCATGTCATAGAAAATAACCTGTACAATTGCACGAAGATACTGGGACAAATAATTTGGCCATACCCATAAATTGGCCATTGAAATGTTGCTGCTTGGTTGAGGACCCTTATAGGTTTTGTTTGACGTTTTGATATCACATTACTTCTTCAATTCACCTTCTTGAGTTTAAAGATTTCGTTAATTTTTTTTTTTATCTATTCTAGTTTTATTATTATTTGTTTAAAATTTTCTCGCTTTCCATTATGTTAGTTTCAAAAGTTCCTTCCATTCCTTCTTAAACCTTTTTCTAAAAAAGTTAGAGCTAATCTTGTTTTCAATATTCTCGATTTTTTTTCCTCTGTGAAGATCTAGAGCTAAATGACTTTGATTCAGTCGGGCATTGCGATATCTAATCAACTCATCTGAAATATACCAAACCAAATACTTTTGGTTTCTGATTAATTTTTGTTAAACAACACACAAAACAATTAACAAATAATCTTTTTATTCTTATTAATAACACAAATCAGTTATTAGAAGATCAATCTAAGAGATCTATTCCTCCAATTGGGGCGTCCAAACATCAGGTATATTCATCTCATGTGTCTCACCTACAACTAACATTAGGACGGCACCATTTTTGGCCTCTTCCACGGCTTTAACCAAATTTTTGGCACAATCCTCAGCCGTTTGACGTTTAGCCTTGGCAAATATTTCAGTTATGGGCGTGTCGAAGGTAAAGGTAAACTTATTGGGCATATCGTCCAACATTGAAGTATCCGTGAAGCCAGGACAAATGGTAATAAAGCCCACACCCGTGCGGGCATAGTAAAAGGGATTCTAAAAAGTAATTTAATATATAGTTTTTTTTAAAAATCCTTTTCAGTTAAAACTTACGGCCATGGCTCGTGTGAAGTTGGTAACGCCTGTTTTGGTAGCCGAATAGATGGCCATGGTGGGTGCGGGCTGTAGACCAGCAATTGAGGAAATATTCACAATTAAACCACCTTTTCCACCTTTTGATTTATCCATATAATCCAAAGCAATCAAAGTGCTGTGGATGACACCCAACTGAGAACATACAGAATTTTAGATTATATATTTTTGTGGCTTTTTCTACTTACCAAATTAATTTGTATGGTCAGCTCGATTTGACGTTCGTTCATTATACCACTCCCATTGACCACCACATCAAAGTGACCCAAACGCTCAGCTGTGGCCTTGTAGGCAGCCTCTATTTGGGATTTTTGTGTTATGTCCACTTTGTGGTAGAAGATTTCCGTATGGGGATAACTCTTTTGCCAATCAGACAAAATGCTAACATTTTCCATTAAGTCAAACACCGCCAATGCCTTTAAATTAGTTTGTTAGTCTTTAACTAGTTCATTAGACCAAGCGACACTCTCACCTTCAGCTGTTTTCCTAACAACTCTTGCACACATTTCTGGCCTATGCCACCAAATCCACCAAAGTAAACCACATTCTTGCCTGCCAAATCCATGACCAAATTAATTTGCTTGCTTTGCACTCGAAGACAGATTTTAGACTGTTCAAATCCCCGAATTTTGGACTCTAAGCTTTTTTGATACGAAATGGATTGCTTTCTTTTTCGCTTATCTATGTGGTTTAAGGCATAGGTACACTTGCTTAGTTCGTCCACCTCCCGCAACAAAAGCAACAGTCTGCAGTCGTATAATGATAACCTAATCATTAAAAGTTCTAAATTTTGGTATACATGTATAAACAAGGACAAACATATGGGTAAGCTATTAAATTTAATATATGTATCAGTGAAGCCAACTTCGTTTCACGGAATTATAACAGATCGACAAAAAATACTCTAATAATACCAAATTTCGCGATACTATTTGAACAAACCTCGTGTTAATTGAATTTAAATGGACAAAATCAAACCGTCAATATCATTATGCTGGCTCCACTCAAAAAGCATGAACACAGCACACCATAAGGGAGGTTTCATTTCAAATCATCAGCAATCTTTACCCATTTACTGACACCAACAGATCATAATTGTTTGGGAATTCCTAAACGACTTGACTGCAAAAGACGGCACACATGAGCACAGCGCTGGTCATCACTAAATTTTGCATGTTTGTGTAACCCCAATTTGGCCCTGCTAGGGAAACTCGAAAAATTATCATATTTCATTAGAACAAATCACATATTTCATAGAAAACATCTAATTACATTGCTCACAGAATGCTCTGAAATGGCTCTTAGAGTTTATTCTTAGAGAGCGTACTCAGAAATCGATAATTCGGTATAAGAATGGGCACAGATGATAAATTGTTGCTAAGGGAAGCTTTCCATGAAACCAGAAAGCCATGATGATAGTCTTGTATTCAATTTGGAGCGAAACGGAGACTACCTTTAGGTTGAAATATCCAATCGAGCTCCTTGAGCTCCAGTAATTCCTGCCCCGATTAAAATTTTTAGTTAGTTGATTTGTCATTTAAAATTTTAGTTGATTGAATTTAACTTTAACTCAACTTGAATAAAATCAACTTGATTGAATTTAACTGTTAACTTTAGTTGATTGAATTCAACCAAGTTGACTCTATTGTTTTATTTACAAATGAATGTACATTTTGATTTAAGAAGTAATTATAAAAACCAACAATTAAAAAAAAACTCTGTGCAATATTTGATGGGAAAAATATGAGTCATTGTCGACGGACGCAGTCTCGCAGTTGCATTATGTACTGTGCCGCCCTTCACAGAAAAAAAAAGAGTGGTTGTCTTAGGACGTCCGGTACGAGAGAAGCTATATTTCATTCCTCCCCAACCCATCCACTCACACCATTCCATTTCACACAGCCTGAAACATACTCATACAGAACCCACCGGCTGCTACGGAAACTGGCAAAAGCGGCTGACTTTGCAAATACCAAAGCGTTGCCGAAAAAAAATGTCGCAAAGACATCGAATAAGCGGAATATTAATCATTTTCAGCTCAAAAGACATCAAAATTATCAAATGGACATAATAAAATATTCTCCAAGGCGAAGCACTAGATGTCTTGTTCATCATTCCTGTAATATGGTCAGAGGACATAGTTGATAAATGCTGATTTTTTGTACAGCCATTTTAAAAAAATGGAAATCAGAACAACCATCAATGAATCAAAAATAAAACTCTCAACAATACAAATTTTAACCGAGTTGTCTGTATACCAACCCATTATTATAAAGAGTTGAATTTGTTTGGCTGAACACTAAGCTTAAATTTATTAACACGATCGAAAACTTGTAGAATTACGAAAATGCTTGATTCAAGTATAAAATGCTTTTTATAAAAAAGGGTATGTTACGTCGATGAATCCGATTGAAGTGATGGCATTTAAAATTCTGTATAAATAAATGTTAAGTTATTAAAAATTAGGTCACTGTCAAGTCACTGTTGGGTTACTGTTGGGTCCCTGTAAGTTCACTGTTGAGTCACTGTTAAGTCACTGCTAAGTCTCTGTTAAGTCACTGATAACTCACTGTTCAGACAATGTTAAGTCACAGTTAAGTCACTGTAAAGCCACTGTTAAGGCACTGTCAAACAAAAAACATTTTAGTTTTCAGCACAGAATTCACGACTTGACCTTAATGCAGGCACAATTTTCACCCCCGCTCCCCATATACCCACCATATCCACACCCGACCAACCACAGATTCGCACCAGATCCCCACATGATCCCCAGTAGATCCCCTTCATATCCCAACTAGAGCCCACCAGATCTCCACCAGCTTCCCAGTAGCTCCCCTCCAACTCCCTAACAGATCCCCACTTGATCTCCCCCAGAACTCCACCATATTCCCACCAGATCTCCACCAAAGCCCAACCTGATCCCCACCAGATCTTCACCAGATCACAACCCAATCCCCACCATATCCCTCCCTGATCCACACCAGATCCCCACACGATCCCTTTGCATTACGTCAAATAAGGCTGGGAAAAAGCGAAATGAATGAACCAAAGACCATGATAGTATTACTGTAGGTCTGAATACTCTTCGGCAACGACGTCGACACAGCTCTCTTTTGCAACAAATGATACGCTCTCGCGAGGCTAAACACACACACCCAACGCCAAAATAAGCATGTGTGTTTTACCGGCCCCTGTTCTAGAGCTAAGTGACTTGACTGTAATAGTTACACATATTTGATTAATTCATCAGACTCTGCTATGCGATATTCAATCAACACATTTCAAATTTAATAAAATTTGTGGTTTCTGAGGGATTTTTGTTATTCAAGTAAGTAAGACAAATCGAACACACACAATTAATACAATTAACACGTTTAATTTTTAATAACCTAAACCAAATGAAAAGCGATCAAATATCTATTACGCTTTGACAAAACAAAAGTCTATTCCTCCAATTGGGGCTTCCACACATCGGGTATTTTGATCTCATGTGTCTCGCCCAGTTCCAGCATGAGGACGGCTCCATTCTTGGCCTCTTCCACGGCCTTAACCAAATTTCTGGCACAAACTTCAGCCGATTGACGTTTCACCTTGGCAAATATTTGAGACATGGGTGTGGCGTAAGTAAAGGTGGACTTATTGGGTATATCATCCAATAGTGTGGTATCCGTGAAGCCGGGACAAATGGTGATAAAACCCACACCCGAGTGGGCAAAGTAAAAGGGATTCTGGAAAGCAATTCATTCGATAGGTAAAAGAAGGAAGGATTGATTTTTCTTTTTACTTACGGCCATGGCTCGTGTGAAGGTGGTAACACCTGTTTTGGCCGCCGAATAGATGGCTAGCAGGGGTGTGGGTTGTAGACCAGCAATTGAGGATATGTTTACAATTAAACCACCTTGTCCACCTTTTGACTTATCCATATACTCCAAAGCAATCAAAGTGCTGTGGATGACACCCAACTGAGAATAGACAGAATTGTGAATTATGTTTTTCTGCTTTGGTGTAGAAACTCACCAAATTAATTTCTATGGTCAGCTCTATGAGACGATCATTCATCAGGCCACTGCCATTGATCACCACATCAAAGTGACCCAAACGCTCGACTGTGGCCTTGTAGGCAGCCTCTATTTGGGATTTCTGTGTAATGTCCACTTTATGGTAGAAGATTTCCGTATGGGGATAACTCTTTTGCCAATCGTTTAAAATGTTAACATTCTCCATTAAGTCAAACAACGCCAATGCCTTTAAATTAGTTTGTTAGTCTTTAACTAGTTCATTAGACCACGCTCTCGCTCTTACCCTCAGTTGTTTTCCTAACAACTCTTGCACACATTTCTGGCCTATGCCACCAAATGCACCGAGGTAAACCACATTTTTGCCTGCCAAATCCATGACCAAATAATTAAATTTGTTTCCAACTTTGCTTGCTTTGCACTCGAAGACAGATTCTTGACTGTTCAACTCGAGCCGGCCTCAGAACGATAACAACCCCGTTTTAATGGACTTTAAGCTTTTTGTGATAGGAGAGAGATACGACTGGTGTGTGATAGATGAAGAGAGTGAGAGAGAGATCGTTTTCTTGTTGCTTATCTATACGGTATAAGTCATAAGCACACTTGCTGAAATCGTCCACCTCCCGCAACGAAATTGACAAAAACAACACAATTTTGCAGTCGTATAATGATAACCTAATCATTTGATGTTCTAATTTTGTGCCTAACACGAATAAACCAGGACAAAAATATGTGTGAACTGTGGCTTTTCATATATGTATTGCACTTTTGATCACCATATCCAATCAAAATGGAAATATTTAGAACATTTTTCAATTGCATTTTTTTTGTATTGTTGTTAAATTTTAAATATATTTCACAAATCAAAGCTAGAAATGGATACAAGAGATCTTCTATCATTTAATCGGTTTTCTTTGATTTTGATAATTTTTAAATATCTTCTTTTTGACTACGAGCAAAAGCAGAATCTAAAGTTCCTTGTACCTAATTTTGTAAAGCATTATATTGAGAAATGCACAGCATTTCTTTAGATAAAATCAAATTGGTTTTCCAATATATCTATCAAATTATATCTTTAGGTATATATAAAAATCTCGAGCCACAAATTTTCTTTAACACGGCTTGACCGATTTTAATGAATTTTTTTTTGTATATATTTGGCAGGTGTAGAATAGGTTTATAACTTTCTTTCGTAACGCTAGATGATTTGGGTGTCCTTCAGAATTGAATTGACTCTGCTGGCTGCTTATCTATTTCACTCTGTGATTTTTTTATTGTGACAATCTGGTAAATTACTAAAAAATCGGAATATCGTTTTTCATAAATCGTTTCAATTTGGCCTATCTGTGTGTATCGCAGTATAAGAGTAAACCAGCAACACGTAGGGGTGGCTATTTGGGCCGCTGAATTTGGTGTAAAAATGTTTAACTTTAAAACTGGAATAAAAATTTTTTTACAGAAATAGGTCACATAAACTAGCAATCAACAGAGTAAACTGTAATTTTAGAAATCTGCCCACTTATAATCAGAGAGAAATAATTTAGAATTTTACTCTTGGATCAAGAGTGTTCGTTCCCAAAACTACGGTAAGAGTTAAAATTCTTGATTCAAGACCAAATATTCTCAAAATAATTTACTTAAAATAAGTGTTGGAAGGTAGGAAGATTAGTTCAAGAAATTACTTTTGATTATAATTAATTTTTATTTGTTTATGTTATGAAAAGGCATAGAAAACTTACACTGTAAAACATATTTCAACAGTATAAAACCCCTGTCTGGGTTTAGTCTGATAGGCTGAGGTTTTCTTAGAATAGACTCCTTTTACTCAATAGACTCCTTTTACTCAGTTTTTGTACTCTGTACCAAAGGTACATAGAGTATAATAAGTTTGTGCAACAGTATGTAACAGGGAGAAGGAATTATTTCCGACTGTATAAAGTATATGTATTCTTGATCAGCATCAACAGCCCAGTCGATATAGCCGTGTCCGTCTGTCTCTCCGTCTGTCGGTCCGTCCGTATGAACAAACAGATCTCAGAGATGGTAAGTAATAGAGGTTTGACATGTATGGGACAAATGATTCTTATACTTGCAGGCAGATCAAGGTAATTTTAAATTTTTGCCACGCGCCCTCCTGCCCCCGCAATTTAGCAATAACGTTTTATCTCCTACAGTTTTGAAGATAAACGTTTTGTACCTTTCAGAGATAGTTAGTAATTAGCAAAATGTTTCGATTTGCTGAAGAAATGATAAAGATCGGATGAACGGTTCTCAAGTTATGAGCAAAAAAGTAAACTACCCTCCCCCCACCTCCTCCCACCCTTTCATAACTAACACCGTACAGTCTTGAGAGAGAGAAAGAGAGAGAGAGAAAAAGATGAGCTCAGCACCAGCATTGCATTCAGCTTCTACTCCAGGTACAGAGTATGTTATAGTCGGGCTTGACAGACTTTCTCACTTGTTATAATTTGAAGTTTATGGCGGCTCGAAGTCTCGTTTTACTTGCACATAACTTTAAAAACACCACACCAAAAGGGAGGCCTGCGACTGTACAGCACTTGTTTCATGGGCAACTCTGCCCAATCATCAGCGGTCTTTGTCTGTTTTACTGGCAGCAAGCAGCTGAAGGTCTTAAATTTGAATTTTTATTAATTCTGCATTCACAGTTTTTGTGTTCCTTATATTTCATTTCCAAAATTTCTTTTTTCCAATTATGATTTTTTTTGTTTTGCTTTTAAATCCCTTAATAACTAAATCCTCCTTAGCCCACTTTAACTTCCCTGAAAGTGATTTGTCAAAGGAAATGGGTTGTGGCAACCACATCGGAAGCCATTCTTCTTCCATCATCGTCAACACCGGCAAACAACAAGATCGATTGCATCGCAAGTGCGTGGTCTGGTCTGTGGGTTAGCAGTTGTGCAATCATCGGGCATTGGTATCCGTATCAATATTAAGTTCACTATTACGACATTCCAAGACATCGGATGGCGCTTTCGAGGTCACTTCTTATGTTACCGGTGGGTGGCTGGTATAAATACTCACCCAGAGAGCAGCTGCATCAACAGTTCCGACTTAAAGTCAACAAAGCAAACAAGATGCACTTCCACATCTGGACAATTGCCACAACTCTGTTGACGGTGACGGCGGCGGCCAATCTAAGAACTCCCGAGCGACGTGGCTATCAGGAACAGGACACGGCCAGGGCATTCTACTCGTATGGTTATAGTGATGCTAATGCAGCTCGAGCGGAATACACGTCAGGTGATGGTTCCTCCCGTGGTTTCTATTCCTATGTAGACGCCAATGGGGATTTGCAGACGGTCAAATACGAGGCTGGTGGAGCACAAGGCTTCAAGGCGGAGGCTAGCAATCTACCCCAGGCCCCAATTGATGATAAAAAACCGCCTGAACCGGTGGCAGATACCCAGGAGGTGCAACAAGCGCGTGCTTCGCATATGAATGCTCTGAGAGAAGCTCAGGAGAAGGCTTTGGCACAAAGTTTACGTGAGGAGGAGCAGAAGCTGGAGCAGGAGCGGAAGCAGGAGCAAAGGCAGGAGCAACAAAGACTTAGTGCAGAAGATGCTGAAGTTCTGGAAAGAGTACGAGCTCAGCTGACGGCCATGCTGGAGGAACGTCAGCGTAATGAACAGGAGCAGGCAGCCAAAAGTGAAGAAAGTGGGGAAACAAGCGGCGAAGACAAGAAGAAGAAGCAGCAGAATGTCGGTGATAGTTCGGAGCAGAAGCAGGAGCAGGAGCAGCAAGAGCAACAGCAGCCCCAGCCGCAGGCTAGCAACGAAGATGAAGAAAACTTAAGCCTGCGCACCGTCTACACCCTCTCCGATCTCAGCTCAAGTAGCTATCTAAAGCTAGGTGAGCTTGAGGATCGCTTGGATCGTCTGAATCAACGCGAATTGCGAGTGCCCATTAGTGCTTACTACACCCTGGTCTCACCCAACACCAAGTACAGTGTGACCACACCCACCGAACTGAGAACTCTACGCCCCATTGCACTCAGCCGCAGTTTGATGGTGAGCAAAAGGAACTGATCCAGCGAAATCTGCGGAATACATCTAAATGAGTTAAAACAAACACGAATACTAAACATTTAAGAATGTCTGAAAAATAAATGCAAGAATAGTGCACTTTGGTGCCAAAAGATATGTGAGTTGCCTTCGACATTAGAAAGTATGTCGTTCGATTCCAAAGGTTTTGGTCCGAACCAAGGTCTTAGAGTCTTAGATCGTTAAAAAAATTTGTATTTGTAATGTATTTTCCTTCTTGCACTCAAAATGCTGCACCAGCGTCAGATGGGCGCACAAGCAAACGTCTGCGCCTTGCTTATTGGGGTTGTATTTTCTATTGTTGTTCTTTCAAACATTGTAACATAAGATTTACTTCTTACCAGCTGCTATTTAACACTCTTAAACTATCATCCCTAATGTGACTTGGCTTAAAACTTGTCTAATCAATCGTTTTACAATCAAAGTACCGTTTTAAAATTAGTTCAATGATAGCGAAGTAGACGTTAAAGTGAAAGTTTAAAAAATTCTGGAGTGCGATAAAATTGAAGGATTTCGCAGAAGTATTTCCTGCTGCCGTTTTACGGTTCCATTTTCTGAATCTATTTATGAGATATTCCATAAAAAAAAGGTGTGAGTGTAGCTAGCACTCACGCGTCTTTGATGTGAAACATGATGCTTAGTCTAAGAGCTAGAGTCACCAGCTCTCTCCATGGTATATAAAAATTAGCAAGGACACTCTTTCGAAAGAAGAAAATTAACGGGGAGAAGAAATCCAGAAAATCCAGAAATCCAGATCCCACCCAGATCCAACCAAGCTAGATCCCATTTATATTCCGACTAGTTCCCACTCAGATTCGACGCTGATCCCACGTAGATACCGCCTAGATCCTACCCAGATTCCACCCATTTCTCGCTCAGATCGCTTCCAAAAGAAAGGGCAAAACTTTTGGGGTATTTTCATTAATAATTTTTTGGAAATACAAAAAAAAAATTAGGTGGCCGAGTTGATATGGAATATCTCATATGTAAAATACTCGTGTCACGTTTTTGTAAGCAATTTCCGAAACGGCTTGACCGATTTTTCTGAAATTTGTTGTATATATTGGGCAGGTGTACTGCTGGTTTTTAACTATATTTCGTAACGCCAGGTGATTTGGGTGTCCCTCTGCAGAACATTCCTTTTGAATTGACGACTAAGCAGGCTGCTCATTTGTGTATTTCATTGTGAAAATCGTTATCGGAATATCGTCTTTCATTAATCGTTTCAATTTGACCTATTGTGTATGTGGGTGTGTGTTTTAGTAAACAATCCCAACAACACGTAGGGGTAGATATTTGAGCCGTCGAACGATTGCAGGAACACACCTGAGAAATGTTAGAGCAGCAAAAACAGATCAACAATTACATTCAATAAATTTCTAAAGCCAACAAAAACAACAGGAGCTGAGATAACTGCGCCGGACAAATGTTAACACACGCAGAACAATTGACCGACAACGACAACAAGTTATATCTGCATCGTTCCTGCGTCACATTCGAGTATTAGCCATCCGAAATTTCTGATTGGAGCTATGGACAAAGAATGTCCCCATTCTGAAGAGCTCAAATTCCAAAATGAGTCCACCGAGATGTGCTGCTTATCAGGATCCAGACCAGATTCAAACCTGTTTCTGAAGTCCATTCGTAGAATTAATTCATGCTTTTAAATGACTTTGTTTTGGAGCTACAGAAATAATGCACAATACAACGGCAAATGGTCAGCTATTAAATTTAACCTTCAAAGTACCATAAAGTAGGCTCAGAGCTGCCAATGCCAAAGGAACCACATACATTTTTACAAATCTACTTTACGGGCGGTGAGGATGCACGTTGCGGCTACTCAACTCAGCTAACGCCAAGCGTTTTGTCGGCGAGCTGGGTTCCCTTTTGAATGAGCACAATGTATTATTGAAATTCATTATATCACATAATCACAAGTTGCAAAGTGACAATCACGCTATTGTTATCTATCCTGCGCTTACTTTTGAAGACGTTGCAAAAACGACGACCGCACAGGTACGAGGGAAATTGTGTTTCGAGGAAGAAACAATAATCTGAAGTACATCGCCGACACACACCGTTTATAAAGGACCAGATGAATATTGCAGCACAACCCACATACAAAAGCCATGTTATTACTGAATCAAAAATTTGGAACATTTATTAAACAACAAAAAAAAACACACACAAATCTCTTTAAAACGCAGGCAAATAGTCACGAGCAGGAGCCGTGGCCTTCCTGTATATATACCCTGCAGGCTGATACACATACAAAGGCTGGGAGTAGATGGTATGACCATTAATGGGTAGCTTGACTTGCTTCTCACTTAGCAATTGATTGCGCAGCTTCTCGGCCTCAAAACGCTTGAAAAAGGCCACCTTGGCCGCAGCCACTTCGGGGGTATCCTGTACCGGCTGGGGTCCTTGGGTGAGATCACCCGCTAGACGCAGTTTCGCCTCAGCATGGGCGGCCAAATGTTGTGCTCGTAGGGCTGCCACCTCGGGTGTTTCCTCATTGGCTTTTGGCTGCTCTAGACTGCTGGAGGTCACATGAAATCCCTGCGCATCGGCTGTATAGTCCACCGTTTGGGTTTGTCCTCGTGCATCCACATAGGAAAAGGTGCCATGTACCACACCATCCGCTGAGCGTGTCTCGTGCTTGGAATAAAGTGGAGCCGTATAGCCATAGGCATACTGACCACGTTCATCCTGCGTGTGATACTGACTGATGCCGAGGGCATTCTCAGCCGGCGGGGCTCCATATTCCCGAAATGGTGTACCGACTGCTAAGGCCACGCTGGTGGTTAAAAGTGCGCACAAGTGGAGTAACTGCATCTTTTTGTAGGGTCTTTGTTTCGGGCGCTGCTAGTGTCCTGAACTAGTACTCGCTCTAGAGAACTCTGTGCTGTTGCCGCTGGAGGATTCTCCCTTTTATAGAGCGCCGCCTGCTTTTGCCGAAATACAAAACAAATTTGCAATTTCGTGCATTCTCAGTAAGGTCGTCCGGTTTACTTTCATATTCCCTCAGAGCTCACTCGATTTCAACAAGTTCAGCATAAATTTGTGCACAAAAGCCGCAATTTGTTTTCATCTGTCAGTGGCAGGAGGCCCGGGCCAAGCGGGCCATGTACCATGCGAGACCAAAGAACTTAATCAGACTTGTTTCTGTTTCTTTTTATTTTTTGGGTGGAGAGGTCAAGGAACCAAGCCAGAGCCGGGACATATGTTGGCTACCTTTTGCAGTTATTGTTGGTCGCTTGTTTATGTTGCTATTAAATTTAATTGAAATCAAAATTCGAATTATGAAAAGTTGTGGTATGCACAAATGGGACTGGGCTGGAGGATTATGATTGAGGTAGGACCAGTTGGAGGGGGGGATGAGGGACTAAGGTATGATTTGAGCAGCTCAAGGGTAGACTTAAACGATGATGGTTAAGGTAAGGAAACTGTTCTAATAAAGGGAATGCTGGGTTTATCTGCAGCGCTTAATTATTACTTATTCAGATTAGGATCCCCGCGAAACTTAATTTTCGAAACTTTCAGCCCTCCACTTGCAGGGAAGTTATGAAGAAGGAAAGTGACATCTTTCAATCAAACATTACAAAGATTGACAGGGCTTCCAAACAGAACTTTCTACCTACAAGAAGATAGCCTCAAAACCCTAACAACCCGAATTGTGGTGGACTCTGTGATTCTATGATACCTAAAAATCTCGCACCTAGGCATGCTTCGGCACTTTAAAACTGGCCGAAAGCTTGCCGAGGCTTGTCCCAAGACTAAGGGAAAAACTCTCTGAAATGTTAATATTTACCAAGATCAGGAATCCCATTCCACCCACGAAGCACTTCATATGGGCTATATACTAGACGTATAAGAACTGTGTTTTCAGATACGCCAAGGAAGCTTTGCTTTACGGATTATAGGCAATTTTGTACCAGCAATTGCCTTTGAACTACATTGACCATCTGGGTATTATAAGCTTCCGAGAAATTATGCAATTAGCTTATGAGTAAAATTTGTCGGCCACCAAGATAAAGTAAAACTTTAATAAAAATTGTCTTTGGTGGGCAACCCGTGGTACACCAAGATGCGCTGAACCAAAGTATTTAAATGAAATGATCTGCTTTCCTTCTGGTAATAAAGCACTTTACTCATCAAATTTATTACATGATGTTATTGAAGCTGTTTTTACCCTAAACGGTCAATGTTGTTCTAAGGCAATTGCTAGTACAAAGAAGCCTATAAACCGCGAACCAAGGCTATGTTGGCAAAACTGAAAACGCAGATCTTTCTTTTAAAAATGGTACTTCATGTCGCGATATTTTGGCTGTAGAGTACCATCTTTTGGGGACATGTAATAGCACATTATATCATCATAAAAAAACAACTTTAATAAAAAACTACCGGGCGCTTTTAAAGATATTCAAGAATAAAGGTTTATTTCCATCTGGAGGTACCTTAACCGATTGCACGATTGAAGTGAATTTTTTATATTGCGTTCCCTATGACCCTGTTCAGATTTGCTGAATTTTTGATAATTTTATCTTAAGCCTTTAAAAACTAAGTTGAAATTGTTGTCGTTAAGTGTCGCAAGTACAAAAGTAACCATAAAAAGCAAACCGAGGCTTCATTGAAAAATTGAAGGTGGTGATGTCTACGGGGCCTTCTTTTTTATCATTATTTAATTGTCTTATGCTGGGATTTTTATACCCTGTTCCCATTGAAAATGAGTAAAAGGGGATCATGAAGTTGTGCAAATGTATGTAACAGGAAGAAGGAAGCATTTCCGACCCTATAAAGTATATATATTTTGGATCAGCATCAACAGACGAGTCAACAACGATTCAATCGATTTAAAAGCTCTAATCAAACTTAAAAAGAACAAATTGGGCCCAACGTTTTATTCTCGGAAAAAAATGAGCAAGGGTGTGTGTTTTTTATGCTATGGGCTTAAATGTAACGCATCGGACATATACAGGGGTGTCACAGAAATCTCTTGAGATTTTGGCCTCGCTCGAAAAATCCGTCGGTGTCCCAGAACTTCAATAGATTTAATTTTCTTATTTGAAAATCAAATTGGTAGGTTTGTGTCCATGCTTATGGTATTTTTCTCTCAAATCTAAAAACAGGGTTGTCCTTTCTTGCAAAAAACATTTCCCATCTTCTAGTTCAAGTCATATTCTTCAAAAATAATATGCAAAATTTAAAAAAAAATTTTGCGCCAATCATTAAATGTAGCTTGGCAACCCTTAGCGCATGTTGGTACTCAGAGATCGTCACTATGATGTGTAGAGGGCGCCAACTGACGTTGAGTAGCGAGTTCATTTGTCAAAATTCGGTTGGTTTTGCAAACAATTATTGAAAGGCAAATTTTAATATTAAAGCAATTAAAAAACTTAATTCATTTGATGCAATCTATGCAGAAACATAATGTTGATTACATTTTTAATACCAATTTTACTTTTCAAAATTATTTTAGTGGTGATAATAAGTGAATAAATGTGCTTATGTTGTATTAATGTGCGGTCAAAAATCTAGTCGCCTACTGGAGGCGCAACATCTTCAGATACCGTTTTGACTGGTTTTTTCTGACTTAAAGTTACTGTTAAGCTCAGGTGTAGAATAGTTCTAATATATCAATTTTTTTTATTAATCAAGTTTCACTTTGACACTCGGATAAGAGCATGAAAATAATCAATAAAGCGCCAGTTGTCTTGCAACCTGTGCTTAATTGACATAATTTCCTGGTGAATCCTTTCTGCTTGCTCAACGCTTTCGACACCCAATTTTTTATAGAATACGTTAAGGTGCGAGTTCAGAAAGTGAATTTTCGTAGACTTGTGAAAACTTTTGATAAGCGACAACTTTAAACTAATCTGTAGAAAGGACAATTATGAATGTTTGGTTATTCGTTGGCCGTATTACCTGAAAACTATCCAGAAATCCTGGAGATTCCGTATCAATTTTTCCGATCGTCCTCTGCATCTCTTATGGTACCCTTCAAATCTTTAGACTATCAAATGAAAAACAATTGTTTTCTTCTGAAGCTCACTTTTGCAAAATTCTACGGCAATTCAAGCATTATAGGTGTGGAACCCAATTATCATCTTCATTTTTTATTTATTTTTAATTAAAATAATTTAATTTAATCGTTACTTTAACTTACTTTAAGCTTTTTGCTGTCAAGTCGATTAGGAATTTCCAAACGATTATGGCAGCGCTGGCATGGAGTGGGAGATGTTGGGGCCAGTACAAGCAAGCGAAGGTCGCTGATGATATGGTGGAGGTACCATTGAAAAAACTGTACGACCAACTAGCTTCACTAGTGGTGTGTTGTGTTCCTCCATTTTGGAGTTATGCGCAAGCATAACGAGACCTTGAGCCAGCTTAATATTGATGGTTTGCGACTCCGTTATAATATCTCGTCCGGTAGTTCCAACATGCAACCCGTAAACATTGCAAAATAAGTTAACTCTCTATTTGCATTTAAATTTGGGCATTTTCTGGACTTTATTTACCAAACCTTCTAAGAAATTAAACTAATTAAACTATTCGTTAGAAGTATGACCAAAAGAAGCGCTGATCTTGCAGGTTTAGAGAACATTACAATTGGGCTTGACCGACTTTCTTACTTGTTTCCAATCGGACAGTTAACACAACGCGCAAATTTTGAAAGCAGGTTTGATTAGTAGAAGATCGGTGGATCATTTAGCAAATATCCTCAACGAAAATTAATAAGAGAAGTTGGACATGGTTCTGACATGGTGCTCCGCGATTTACCTAAAAGTTACCCCATTCGAACTTTTTCAAAATTTCCAAAAAATTTCAAATATCAAACTTTACACGTTTTCACTTTCTTTATTAACTGCAAGTCATATCCTTACACTTCTCAGTAATAATAACGTGGTATATACCAACGTGGAATGGTATAATGAACAGTTGGAACCAAAACATCCGACTTGCGGGCCAGCAGCTCATTGCGCTGTTTCTCCGCCTGGACACGCTTCAAGTGCACCAATTTGGCGGCGGCCACTTCATCAGTGTCGACATTGGGTTGATTCAGCACAGTTGGCTCATGGACGGAACTCCGGGGACTAGCAGCAGCAGGAGCAGCGGCTTGTGGTTGCACCACACGTGGTAGATTAGTGGCCGCCACATGGAATCCCTCCGCATCGGCTGTATAGTCCACCGTTTGAAGTTTGCCCGTGGCATCACGATAGCTGTAGGTGCCACGCGTTACGCCATCCAAAGTGCGTGTCTCCTGTTTGCTGGACAAGGGTTCGGCATAACCATAGGCATACTGACCCAAGTCATCCTGGGAGATGTACTGCTGTTGGGTGGGAGTGACCAGTGAGGAGCCCTGGGCCGAGTACACATACGGATAGGTGGCGTAGATGGCTAGACCTTGGACCAGGCTGAAGGTGCACAGTAGAAGAGTGAACAGAGGGCTGAACATGTTGCTGACTCTCTCGTGGGGTTCTGGGGTTCTGACGCAACTGTAACGAAGGCCAGGTCCTTTTATACCCAGCGATTGGTTCTTAAGCTGGTTCTGGTGTCGCTCTTTGAGTGCTATTCCTGTTAACGACTGCATCTGATGGCATCTTTCTGCATCAAGGCCAGAAACCAAATTCCCTTTGCGCTGGCTCTGGCTCCTCCAGGTAATTGATATGCAACTTGAACTGCAACGAGCTCCAGCTCCAGCTTCGCTTTGTGGCGCGCTCACAACGGCATTTCAAGGTGAGTGAAGGCCAAGGGCCACATCTTGTACCTTGGTGGGTTTTATTTTTAGTTTCTTTTGCTGTGATCTGCGCAACGCGGCGTGCCTGATTAGGAAGTGGCCTTGGTTACACTCGGGGGACCACTTGATAAGTGCATTTTAATGTTAGCCCGGGTGCTTAATTTCAATCAAAGCCCAATTCTGTTTGCCACCATCATTTTTCCTTAACGATCTTGTTAGTTTCGAGTGTCGGAATGGACGACACTTAAGATTCCGCAGGAGTTGCACTGATTTGTGGTTCATTAGGTCTGCAAACGAAAGCCAATTAGAGTCTTGGACAGACAGGGGGCATAAATCATTGTCAAAGTGCGGGTTCAGAGAACTCATTTACCAATTCCTTTAATCGTCATAATCTAACACTAAAACCCATTTACATACATTGAGTTTGACCCCCACTATGAGCTCATTTACCCTCCTCCTCCTCCCCCTCCTTCGTGGCATTCACTTGTTGTGCGTGTTTTGTTTGTTGTCAAATTTCACGCATTGTTTTCTAGCACAAAATCCAAAAGCTTTCCTTAGCTTTCACTCATTTTTCTCACTCAAAACAAACAAAGTTTGGTTTGAGTGAAATTTTGTTGCTGGGTTTTGGGCTGATAAGACGACGCGTTGTTGTCGTGGCTAGCGTCACTTTGTTTTTGCCTTTTGATAAATGGTTTTTGTTTTATTTTTTTTAGTTTCGTTTGTATACATATTTGAGGTTTAGTGAAATGAAGTCATCGAGGCAAAAATATACAAAAAAAGTCTGGGGAATTAGTTATGAGAATTTGGGTGGGACAAAGTAGTTGATAAATGGAAGTTCAGCTGGATGATCCGACAGATTACACCTTTATACATAAAATCCCATTCACTAGTCTGAGTACCTATAGTTTTTTACCCAAAGCTCAGGGCATATGACTTGGCTTTTATACCCTTTCCAAGTGGGATTAATCTTATAGTCAAAAGGTGCGAATTTAAATGCTTACTAAAGCGAAAAAGTGAAAAATTTTTTTGAACTTCACATTTTTTATGGAATTTCTTATAGAAGCTCATCTTAAAAGCTCCGGTCTTCACGGGTACCGATAGATAGTCTACTCTATAAAAAGAACAAGCAGACGGCGCAGCAAGTGCAAATCCCTCGACTCGAATTGAGTGAAATCAACATAATTCTTACGTACCGGCGCCAATAGGCAGCGTAGCAAGTGAAGTGTGTGCAACCGAGACTCGCTGATTACTGTGTTTTCAGTTGTTGTTGTTGTTGGACTGCTTCCAAACTTAAATTTCAAATTTTAAAAGTCTTTGGGTAAAGCGTTTCGGATGGTTTTTTAAATGCATAAATTAAACGAAAAGGCCAAGCTAACTTCGTCTTTGCCGAAGTTCTTATACCCTTGCAAATGTTTTAATAAATCAGAGTTTGCGAACGTGAGCATAGTTCCTATAGATAGTTCCTATGGCAGCTATAAGATATAGTCATCCGATTTTGACAACAACTTCCAAATCAGTGTAAAAGCGTACAAAACTAATAATAGCTGAAGCGGGAGGAGTTTAGATTAAAAACAAAAAAGTTTTCCTCACAAAGACCCACTTTTCGACCGATAGTTCCTATGGCAGCTATAAGATATGGTCATCCGATCCGGTCGGTTCCGACATATTATCAGTGTGTAGTAAAAAGAAGACTCTGTGCAAAGTTTCAGCTCGATAGCTTTAAAACTGAGAGACTAGTTTGCGTAGAAACAGACAGACAGACGGACAGACAGACGGACGGACAAAGCTCAATCGACTCAGCTCGTCGCCCTGATCAAGAATATATATAGTTAATAGGGTCGGAAATGTATATTTCTATGCGTTGCAAACTTCTGGGCAAAATTATAATACCCTTTGCAAGGGTATAACAAGGAAAACAGATTTCATGTAAAAATCTCCAAGACTTTTTAGGAATTTCGCATCAAACCTTTTCAGAAAAAAATTTTATTTTACTGCCCGAACCTAAACTAGAGCACAAAAACTCAACCTTGTAGTTTTTGAAAGTTATCTTTAAAGTACTTTAAGAAGAGTTCGCGAGTTCAAAATGCAATTCCAATGCTAACATCTGTATTTTAGGATCCACGAAAAGTATAATTTCTGTATGTATCTGAGAAGTTTAGAAAATATTAAACATCAGAGAGCAGCTTTAACCAGGCATGCAAAAATCTTAGGAACTGAGAAAATTTCAGTTAATTGTTTTACAGAGATTTTGTTTTTTCCCGGTTTGGTTCTCCACAGGAGCTATTTTGCTATCTGTACCAGGGTTTCGGTATTTAATTGCAATTAATTTAGAATTAAAGGTACTCAAACGCTGGAAATATTGTTGGAGCCCATGGCTCGAGAAATCCGCTCTTGTCAGAGCTCACTGTCAGAGCAAGTACTAAGCAAACGAAAATACGCTACAACAGCCTGACCTGCCAACAGCCTTTTTTCAAGAACAGCTGATAAAATGTCGAAGAGTGTCGGGAAATTATGAATTGGAATTATGTTTAATCACTGTCAGAGGTGTCTTTGAGAATTGAGCACACAATGGAAAACAAAGAAGACTAAAAAACCAAACCTCAATTATTTGGAGAACGTGTGGGCGAGTAGCAACCGTCCAAACTTGCAAACGTCCAAAAACCATTTTTAATTTATATTTATTATATAATATATTATAATTTTTACTTTATTCATCGATAGCAACAAGTATTACCCGTAATAACGTAAGCATAATAAAAACTTAAGTTGAAAATTCACACTTTAGGGGCCGTTTTAGAGCAGCAGATTGTAAATCCTATTTCAGTAGAGTTGTTTGGTATCTGAAAAGCTTCATTTTTTTCAAAAAGACTAAGCGGAATATGCTGATTTTTTAAAAGTTATTCTCAAATAAGTAAAAAAAATACGTATATGAAAAAAAGTTTCTTAAAAAATACTCCCGGACAACATGAATTTTTTTAGAAACCTGTTTGTAAAAAAAAAATTATTCTGCGGTCTATCAGCTACAACTTTGCCGAAAACAGTTTGCTGCTTTCATCAAAACTGATGCCCAAAACACACCCAATTTCAATAGCTTTGAGGGTCCCAGTCATGTGTATCATGTGTCTGAGGCACATTATATCATTTGTCACCAACGCTAAGAACCACTCATACATATTTGTTGTTGTGATTGATTTTACAAGCATTTTAGAGGGTCCGCCAAGAAGAGAGGTAATTGAGACCGCCTGTCTCTCTCTCTCTCTCTCTGAGCCTTAGAGATGTATGACTTCGGCAAGCATTCGGTGTAAGCTACCAAAAGTGTTCGGCCCCCAGGGGCTATGATTGGGGAACAAAACAGTACAACAGGCTTGTAATTTGTATACAATTTCAATGAAAATACTTTGTGGCACCAACAAAATATTAATTTTTTTTTTGAGAAAAAGTATAAAACTACTAAAAATGTTATATATTCAATGAAAAATCGTAGAAACGTTCGGGATAGTTAATTTCAAAGTTATGAAGTAGAAATTTTCGGAAAAAAGGTGTCTAAAATTGGCATTTGTGGCCACTTTAAAATTCAAATTTCTAAAAACAGATTCGTGTTTAGACCACGAAAATAATCTCGAATCATTCCTTTTATATGCTGGAAAAATTCTAATCCTGTTGCCTTTTGTTTTTGATTGAAGTGTTAAACAAAATCCATATACTCTTTGGGAAAGTGTACAACAAAAAAGCTCACTCAAATAATGCTGGCGCTTTGCTGGCTGCGCATTTGACCAAACAGTTGAGTCTTGGCATCCACAGCAAACGCGCGTATTTTGTGAAGGAATTTTGGAAATAGACGACAAATATTTTGTTTTGAAAATTCACACAAATTTGAAAGTAAAAAATTATAATGTAAGTTTTACAGAAAAGTGTCACCTTAAGCATTTTCTTTATCAAAATTGTGGTAAATCCAAAAAGTGGCCTTTGGCAGCATCTTGGGGTGATAATGTGTACACACAGAATGCAAAATATTGAAAGGGTATTGGAATTTCAAGTGCATTGTGACCTAATTTCTTTTCACTGTTGTTAGCCTTCAATAACTGTTGAGAGTTTCAAACAATGGTTAGCATCATTATGGGCGCTTTATACACTTCCGCTTTTATGTATGCCTAAAGGTTTTTAATCATCATCATGGAGTACCCTTCCCTTCCCCACGTTCATCTTGGCGCTTGCGCCGTTTGTTGGGTTTCTGATGTCATCTGAAGAGGGGGGTGACAGCTAATGCATATTTGGATATGTGTGTATACATATGAGTGTAACTGACCCCTGCGTGTTCATCTCGACTCAATTAATGGGATATATTTCATTTCCTGTTTCGCACCCAGAAACTTAATTTATGCATTATAATAAGCCTAACAACATGACCTAAATTTCCTATATAGAAGGGACAGTCCCTTGAGGTAGGTTTCCATTCCCGGAAGCTTTGTATCAAAAATCTTTTTAAATTGACTTTTCCCATATTGGGTTGAAAGCTAATTAAAAATTGGTCATGCTCGCCACGCGCTTCGCCTGCGTAGGAAATTTGTTCGACAGATGAAAATTAAAAATACAAAATACTTGTATCAAAAAAAAAAGAAGAAACTCTGACCAAATTATTTATGGTCTGACAGTCAAAGCGGATTATTTTTTATATTTTTTTTTTTTGTGATTTAGACTAGCCACGCTTCTTCATCATGTTTTATGGCTTCCAATTACATGTAGACAACATTCGGTTGAAAGGAACAAGTCAAGAGATAACTCCAACTGGCCGGGTAATTAGCCAAGTATGCGGGGACTGGAGTGTGTGTGTTGGCTACTTAGGAGAGGTCAATAACTTCAAGGGGGATGTTAATGATGGATGTTATTATATATTTATGAATACGAGGGCAGTTGTTGCCTTTAGTTCCGAAAATTTGGGCTTTTAATATTAAGAGTTTTCTTATAATTCTCACAATAGACGCTTGAATTACACTCAAAAAATAAAAACTTTAGAGTAAGAGTAAGTAAGAGTGTTGCGGTCGAGTGCCCCGACAGCAAAATTCACTGTCCCAAGTAATGCGGTTCCTATTGCTTTGAATTCCATTTATTTTAATATTTATTTTAATAAATGGGCAGGCGCACTTGTATATCTTCGATGTTTTTGCTAGGATCTCATTGTGGTACACAGAATTGATAGATGTTGGGCCTAACTGAAAATATATTAAGTCACTAGGTTCAAACTTAAAGATTGTATCTGACAGTTTTTCGCGGTTAGAAAAAGATGGAAGAGGAATTTGCAAACTTAAGAACTAAGAGTACGGTGTACACCTGCATTCACGCAAAAATTTGTGGCTCCATCAATTACAGTCTCTGAGATCGAAGCGTTCATACAGACATACAGACGGACGGTTAAATCGACTCGGCTGTTGATGCTGATCAAGAATATATATACTTTATGGGGTCGGAGGTGCTTCCTTCTCCCTGCTACATACATTTGCACAACTTCATGATCCCCTTATTACCATTTTTAATGGGAACAGGATATAATTATATGTATATGGGTGATTCCATAACTCTGGAACTGTGCGATTTTCCACTTCCAGCTTAATACAGTAAACTCCTGGTTACAAGACCAAATTTTGAGAAAAAAAAATGAAGAAAAAACAGGTCCCTTTCGCGGCAATAAATTATGTTTACTTATTTTCGCGATTTGGAAACCAAAGAAAAATTTTAAAATTTTTAGGTGGAAGTAATTTGAAAGTTTGGGCTCAGATGACGATTTTTCATGGAATCACCCATATATATAAATCGCTCACTTACTTCAAGACTGGCATAGCTCAAAATTATTTCTTCGGCCATCCTTTTTTTGTGGACCACCAATACAAATGAAGCAAAAACAACCCCAAGAAATAGAAAGAGTAACCCTACTATTATTTGATGTACACGCAGCTAACAATAAAGCCCTTCCTCAGAGAGAACGAAAAGAGAGAATACATTTAAAGTTGTTATTGCTCTACGAAGCCAGATGCTTTGGCAACAACGAGGAGAGTACTCAAATGAATTTGTTGTTGTTCTATTTAGTATAATGGCATGCGTGGCCCATGTACCAGCTATTTCTTTGTGTAAAACAACAACGAATGCGCGGCTTGCGGAATGGGCCTTGGGCAGACCTGTTCAAGTGCTATCTCAAGATCAATCACAGCTTAGAAACAAGTGGGTGATGGTGGTGTGGGTCGGTCGCTCGTGTTTTCGCTCTTTCCTTCCGAACATTTGTTGAGAACCCAGTTGCACCCAGTCGTTTTTGGTTTGAAACATTCCGTGATCCACCCATCTTAAGTAAGGGGTTCTTGGCTTAACTGTTTTTTCAGTGTACGTAGTAGAGGGCGTATGACAATTCCAATATTTATTGACGTTTTTAATAGCATAGTAAACTGGACTTTTCAATCTCCATCTTTACTAAATAATGAGTCAAGAATGTATGACTTTATATTCGATAAGAAAGTAAGATTTCCAACCGACCGAACCGTCTACAGTATTTGAAACGATGCAATTTCTTAATGCAATGCAGCACTGAAATATAGCCATGTTTTCAACTGCATTTAAAACTTTTGTGATTAAGATCTTTTTGTTGTTAAACTTTGACGATTGTTAATCATAATTTTAAGTTCATAAGAATAAACTTAAACAATATTGAAAGTACTGTAACAGAAACCATTTTATTATTAAGTTTAAGAATTTTTTAATCCAAAATCTCACTTGAAAGAGAATTTGTATAGTCGGGCTGGAGAAAAATTTCAAATCTGTAAACAAAATTTTCTTATAAGGGGTTGCCACAGAAACCTCTTCCAGCCAAATTCCAACCGAATTTCAAGTTTTAGGTGCAACAGAAATCATATCATATATGTACGATATACTTATGAAGCGATATTAAATCTTTTCGAATCTCTTCATCATCTCTTCTCATTGCAAAATTTCTAGACATACTGAATATCTGTTAATTTCAATTGGTATTTTGGGAGATTGACGAGTCGTATACTTCAGCATCCTGTTAATTGAATACCTTCTTCGTCTTGCCGTATAAATCTTTTTGATATTTCACCTATTAAATTGCTTGTAACATAAATTGTCGTCATGTTTACAGGCGACTAAACAACAACACCAACTCAAGAGTTCCGCTTTTCTGCAGACGGTACCCAAATCTCCCATAAACAGTAAATAAAACGTGAGCATTTATGCATTGGGTCATTAATTACGCGCCAGTTAACGTTCCACAGGGAGTCGTCCCCCCAGGTAGCCCAAAAACTGTGGAAGCTGCTTGAGCATAATTTAGTGACGGCGCGAAAGATGCAACCAGTTTGGGAATCGGCAAACGAAATCGAAATCGGTACGCGTACATCGTGAGATATGAATTGCATCGTGTTGTTGTTTGTGTTGTGACAGTTGTTTACAAAATGAACCTTTAAAGGATTGAAGGTCAGGTCACGGTGGGCCACCCACCCAACCAGCCAAGCAAATGCATTGACCTTCAACTTGAATGCAGGCTGCGAAGCATATCAAACGGATGGGTGGGTAAACGGTTGTTAGATTTTTAATCTTTCGACAAATTTGTGTCTGCTTATGTCATCGCCTCATTACGCCCGACAACGCAACCGGCTAATGGGTGGGATTTGGGAGAGGCATTTGGAAATATAATCAACTAAATCGAGGGCAGTTTTTTAAGTCAGAAACTTTTTGAGTTTCCCGCGTAGTAACTTGAAATGCCCCATAGCACTGCCACTGAGGTAGCAGTGCTAAGTCTTCTAACAAAACACGAGTGGTTTAAAACCAACCAAAAGAAAATTCTGTAACACCTAACAATTGGAATTCGGTTGGAATTTGGTTGGGAGAGGTTTCTGTGGCACCCCCGTATAAGTTAGCTCTACTGAGAAAAGTCAACTGAAAACCAAAACCAAAGTGCGAACTTTGATATTAAGTAACCTAGTTTAAACTTAAATAACTTCAACCCTTTTCCAATCCAATTTCCCGAACCAAGTATTCCCTTGGTAATCTTTGGAATTATTTGAAAATGACCGCCATGATGGGTATATGTACAGATATATCGATATTTATAGGTATTTTTAAGACGATGATCACACTGCATATAGAAAAGGTAGGAAGGAAGATATAGAGTGAACCCGTATAGACAAACCGTGAAAAGAACAACCCGTACACTAAAAAAAACAGAGAGAATTTATACAGTTTTTATACAGTTTTGTATTTGAAATTTCAACTATGTGTTGTTCTTTGATGTACTTAACGAAACATTCTAGAATTGAAAAACGACTGTTAAAGTTATTTAAATGATAACAAACGTTCTTCAATCAATAACATTTCGTACTCACAGTTAGCCTAAAATTTTAAGAAAAGATCGTACTTAGTTCAAGTACAAAGTTGCTTGGATTAAGTACTAAATAGACTTACAATGCAAGCTCCAAAAAGTGTGCTACGAATAATGCGAGTTATTTTAAGTTGAATCTGTTGTAAGAATTCCCTACTAGTTCTAACACTTTGGTTATAAAGTGAGGGTGGATTTCTGACCTATAGTATAAACATCTTGGTCTTTGGTTAATTCATTTCCTTTGAATTTTGATATTATGCAGCAGTTGGGCCTAACACGAAGTAAACATCATGACGTGAGCAACAAGCAAACGAACAAGAAATAGACAAAAGCACGCGTCGTGACAGAGCAAGCCGCTTAGTGTGCTATTTATAATTGAATTATGAGAATTATGAGTTCCCTATCCCATGGGATAGGCTTTGGGCATTTTGGGCACCACTATTATACAGAGACCTTGTTTCAAGGACAAATTAACCAAGAACATTTTGTTTTTATTTTCTTAAGTATTATTTTGCTTCAAAAATGGTTTGGGGTTGACTGTAGAGTTTGTTAGACTTCGATGAAGAACCTTTTTAAACTTATTTTAAGATTATAATGGGCTGTACTTAAGAGTAATTTAGAGTATGACCAACAAGATGTTCGAAATTTACTTAAAATATCCCGAAACAGTCTACACCTTGATAAGCCAATAACTAATAACAAAGAAAGTTCGAAGTTGAAGTCAATTGTCTTCTCGAATTCGAGCAGTTTTTGTCTTAAAAAATTAAGAACACAAAAATCTAAATTAAAGCCGATTTCAGTCTCCGATTTTGTGCTCGATTTGTCTGGGTAGAATGAAATGAAATTTGTTAATAGAATTAGTGTAATATTGTTCAGTTGCGAACTAAATAAATAAATATTGTTCGATCACGACCAATCTTTTTCTTATAACTGTAATATTTGTTCCAAAGTGAAACCATTTTCAAACGGTATTTGAAAATCTGTTTTTACAGGTACTTGAGGCCAAACTTTTTAGTGTCTTCATCATTTACATTTCTGCTTTAAAAGTTTCATAACTGTTTATACTCCAAACTTAACAATTGATTATCATAAAAGCCAAATTATAGCTTCAACTTAAGTTAAGAGGCGAACCGCTTGAGGCTATAGCCTCAGTTGTTTGTTTGTTTGAGAGCTTCTATAGAGGCGCTAACTGTCTAGCGAATCGCTGGATATTTACAGAGAGCCACTTGATGGTGTCATACTCAATAGTATCTACATCTGTACAAATGTGTAGTTCCAATCTCCCAATTTAATTAGCTTCAAAAGCTGTGAAAGCTCAGCAGTGACCAGTTCTTTAGTTCAGGGTTTGTTTGTTATTGGCTATGATATCATCCGACACACGGGCAAGAGAACTGAAAGTAGCTGTAAAGATAGGCTTATCTAGGGGAACGTCATGTTATTGAGCGTGGTAAGCCACAGGTGGGACCCTTTAAAGATTTCTTCTACTTCTTAAGATTAATTTATTAATTTCTGTTTCCACTCAGAGCCAATATGTCAGAGGCCGCAGCAAATGGTAGCTCACCCGCTCCGGAGGCACCCGCCGTGGAGTTGGCCTCACTGGCTTTAGAGGATGAAGCACCCAAAGTCAGTTTTTCGGATCAATTCAAGGCTTTCTCCAAATTTGGTGACACCAAATCGGATGGCAAATTGATCACACTCTCGCAGAGCGATAAATGGATGAAACAGGCCAAGGTCATTGACAAGAAGATCACCACCACGGATACGGGCATCCACTTTAAGAAATTCAAGGCCATGAAAATCTCTTTAACGGACTATAATAAATTCCTGGATGATTTGGCCAAAACGAAAAAGTTGGAATTGTCGGAGATTAAGCAAAAGTTGGCTGGTTGTGGTGCTCCGGGAGTGGCTCAGGTGTCGGTAAGTATCACAAGACTGAAAGAATACTCAGGTAAACTAAACCAATTGCTTCTCCTCTTAAGGCTGGCAAGGCGGCCGCTGCTGTGGATCGTTTGACGGACACCAGCAAGTATACGGGCTCCCACAAGGAACGCTTCGATGCCACTGGCAAGGGCAAGGGCATTGCCGGACGACGCAATCTGGTCGATGGTTCTGGCTATGTCAGTGGCTATCAGCACAAGGACACCTACGATGGCACCCACTAAATCTGACATCCCCCCACCCATATCTCTACGTTTGTCTAGTGTTTTAGCCTCTAACCTCAATTTAATTTATTAAATTTTAATTTTTGTATATAATCTAAGTTGTGATAATTTAAGTGCTTAAAAGTTAATAAATTTTCATGTCTCTGAAACGGTTTTTGGTTCTATTATTTAATTTATTTTGTTTTTACATAAAACTAGAATAAAGGCCCAAAAGTTCAAAATCAAATTCAAGTCCAATTTTTAAAATCAACTTTATTCCCAAGTGTTCTACCCAAATCTTATGAAAATTTGGTCGGAATAACATGGGATTATCTTTTTCTAGCACTTAAGATTAATGAACATATATAAATTATAAAAATAAACACACACAGCCCAATGTGAAGTAAGAAAGTTTGAAATATATACCAAAGATATATACATATTTGAGCTACATGTGCTACGATTTCTTAAGCATTCAATAAAATGAAATATAAGCTTGGAAAGATTCTTTTTATTAATAACAGAAATGGATACAAACCACCAACTAAACAAAAAGCTTGTAAAAAATATCGCTATCAACGTGTAGGACTATCGAGAAAACATTCGCAAACGATCCGCAAATTAATCACCGTTTGCTCAGTTTATGGCAGAGAAAAATTCGTTCTCAATAGCTCGCCAAAGAATCGTTTTTCGATCGTTTTTGCGAGCCTTTTTGAATATCTTTTGCGACTCTCGCTTAAAAGCGCAGAGAACGAATGAAACGGCGAGCAAACAAACACACATGCTCGTTTTGGCATTGCATGTGTGTGTCTAAACACGGGAGAGCGCTCTCATTTAACACTTGTTTGATGTTGCAAACAAAAAACAGTGTAAGCTCGTATAGTGTTGATGTATCGACGACGCTGCTACAGAGGATAGACGTCACTGCTTGTATACACAGAAAATTGAAACGTGCCGTACTCTGATTCAAACCAATAACGTTTACTATTGTGCAAAGTGTTCAAATAAGTTCACTCATCTATTCTCATTTGTAGCCTTTGTGGAAAGATAAGAAAACATTGCTATTGCTGTTAATATCTCGTTAAAATCGCATCTAATCTCCTTTGTAAAAGAGACAGGAAAGCGGTTTTTCTAAGAGGTAAATAAAAACATTTTTCAGAGAATAAATTAAAAATGTTGTCCTTAGAAAAAATCGCATTAGCGTCTCCTTGGCGTTACACGCTTTCCAGTTCTTCCCCAGATACCAGATCGTTCAGCTATGCGTTTTGGGTTTGCGAATTAGTGCTAGCATGTTTACAAATGTTATAAATAACTAACATATTACATACAAAATCACATAACTCTGTAGCTTTGACCACTCCGCGCCGTTTAGGATGTTAACTATTTCGTGCGGAAAAAGGGTACGTTTTCCGAAAACTGAGAGCCGGAGTTCCGCAGAATAGGGTAACCTCCTATGAAATGGATGACATTTTCTTGCTTCCTCCAGTTGGACAGTTCAATATTTCACCTCTGGCCCTAAAAACAGTTCTTATTCCTTCAATGGGAAACTCATCGTAGAAGTAGTTATTCTCTCCCAGATCGTAGTGCAGTTGCCTATAGTGCTTTTCTGGGGTTCTTAAACAAATTGCATTCTATATGGTGCGTCCATTTTAACAGTGATCTTCCTAGCCCAAGTTTTCCACGTTGCGTTATCTTCGTAATCCGTGGCTAGATTGTTCCACTTTCTAAAACATTGTAGTCGCTCTTTTAAAAGGTGCTTTGCCAAAATCCTACACTAACAAAAAAACAGTCCAAATCGCCCTAAAATTTAGAAATTCGCCATAAAAAAGGGGTCAAAGGCGATTCGCCTTATTTTTAAGAAAATGCTTTTTTAAAAAAGAAAAAATTGTGTTCTAGATTTCAGGGCAACTTTTCTAAAAAACACTTTGACAATTTTAGCTGTTAGGTCGATTTAAAATTCCCAAGCGGTTATGGCTGCGCTGGCATAAGGTGGAAGCAGTTGACAGTAAACAATTTAAAAAAAAGTTTTAGGGGGAGGTAGGGTAGAACCGGCCACAGACCAACCCGTGTGTGGTTGTGTTTTTGGATCCACCCCGCCCCAACCCTTCGGTTTTTAGGGTTTGAGGAAGGAGCGTTCGTTTTTTTTATTTTTCGTGTCCTCTCCTGTTTTCACGTCTCTCTTTTTTACTTTTTTTTCCAAATTTTAGGGCGAATTTCTAGATAATTCTTTCTTCTAAATTTAAGAAACTTGATTTTCTGAAAATAAGGGCGTTTTACTAACTTTAATGGCGGTCGCTCTATTTTGCTATGTATTTCTTTTCTTAATTCAAGGGCAAATCTGCCCTAAATTAAAGAAAGATTTTAGAAAAATATCTAGAAAAATTACCCTAAATTTAAGGAAAAAAAAATAGTTTCTAAATTTAAGAAATTATTTTCTTGAAAATCTCATCTAAGGGTTATGCTTTCTAAATTTAAGAAAAAAATGACAATAAACAAGAAATTTTTCTACAATTTAAAAAAAAAAAATATTTTATGGCGAATTTCTAAAATGTAGAAAATATATTTTTTTGAGTGTAGGCACCCTTTTTTCCTCCATGGATAAAGCTTTTTGCATGTAGTCGAAGTGCAGGTTAGCTGAATATGCAGAAGCGATTATCCGGTCTCCAGATGTAGCATCCTGTTCGGTGTGTATTGAGGTAGACGAAAAATATTCTTAAGAAAGTATCTTTGAAGACTTTCTTATGTTCTTTATGTTCATTTTTTAATTTCGCGCTTTTTAGTTGTTGGTCAACTTTTCGAGTTTATGGTTATTCTTTAAAAAGTAGTCTGAGCTCGTACAGGGAAGCTTTATGACTCTTTTATATAATATCGGGGTAGTTTTGCTTTTACAGTCTCAGGTAAACTAAGTTTTTCCATTTCTTAAAGCTTAAGCATCGCTTATTGTTTCTTAAAGATAAAGTGGGATACCTGGGGAGACCAGAGGTAGAAGTACAAGTCTGTTTCCCATTATGTCATTGCCATTGGATCTTCAAAATGGCAATGCAAAACCCAGAGCAGTGTGAAGAAGCAGATTAAATGCTACAACGATCAGGTGGGAAATTGATCTACCTGTCTGATTGCTTTTGCATAATGCCGGGCCGGCGGCCTATCGATTGCATTGGGCCGAATCCAGCAGCAACAACCATGAGCTATAAAAGTGGCTTCTGGTGGTGGCCAACTAGACAGTGTGGCAACACAGCTCGTTCAACTTGGAGCTCTATCTTTATTAACTCAAATTCCTAGAGAAGGATGACCTTTCGTGGAAAAAATGCTGTGGTTACGGGTGGAGCTGGTGGAATAGGACTTCAGGTCTCCCGTCAGCTGCTATCAGCTGGGGCAGCGGTGGGTAGAGCAAGACTTCTTAGGACTCACTTATGCTTAGCCTCACATTGTTTCCTCTAGAAGTTGGCCATCATAGATCTGCAGGACAATCTGGAAGAGTTTGTCAAATTGCGTGCCGCTCATCCCACCCAAAGTGTAATGATCATCAAAATGGATGTGGCCAATCGCAAGGGTGTGGAGGCCACCTATGAGGAGATTATGAAGACCTTTGGCAGTATTGATATTGTGGTGAATGTGGCGGGTATATTCAATGATAAGGATGTGCAACGCACCTTGCTGGTGAATTTGGGTGGCATCATAAATTCCACCTTGAGTGCCCTGCAGTACATGAGCAAGGAGAACGGTGGCAATGGTGGAATCATAGTGAATATGAGTTCGGTGGTGGGTTTGGATCCCATGTTCATTATACCCGTTTATGGAGCCACTAAGGCGGGTATTATTAACTTTACCCGATGCCTGGGAGTGAGTATTAAGTAGTTTACTCTTTATTGTTCAGTTGAATATGCTTAACCATATTTTCTATCCATTAGAATGAGAATTTCTATAAACGTTCGGGCATTAAGTTTATTACGGTTTGTCCTGGAGCCACCATGACGGATATGTTTACAAATTTCACCGAGAAAATCATATTCCCGGAGACAAGTGATGAGACCTATAAAATTCTGGATAGACTCAATAAGCAAAGTGCCACGGATGTGTCCAGATGCATAATGAGTGTCATGGAGAAGGAGAAGAATGGAGCTGTCTATGTCATTGAGGGTAAACGTGTGTTTCCACTCGATATGAAGCCCCAATGGACGGGCAAAGAGCAGGTCTGAAAACTGTCAATTGCGAGTGTGGAGCGAAATGCTGTTGCTGTTTTTTGTAAATTGTAACTAAACCAAGTATTCAAATGTGAATAAAGAACCAAAGTTAAAATTCTTAGCCTACTTTAAACACGAAACCGTAACCTTTAACCGCTAAAAACACAGAGATATACGCACTATAGGAGGTACAGAGTATATTATAATAGGGCTTGACTATCTTATCTGTATTAATGATTTTATAGGTTAGTCCCAACTTCATTTGTAGTGGAAGCATACTTCTAGCACCAGCTAAAAAGGTCCTGCAACTTTTGATTCCGGAAATTTTAAAGTTCTCTTCTGGCGTAACTTTCTCAAGATTCCTCGCGATCCAAGCATACTGTGCCTGGGCTGTGTCACGGATGGGTGATCAATACAGGCGATGACGATTGGTCTGTTGGGTTGGTAAGGGTTGATTGAAAGAAAGATAACATAATTCTTTAAAATATAACTAATATCAATAAGCTTGCAGTTCTTATTTCAAGACTTGAATTAATTTACTCAGTACCTCTTTCTTCATTTTGATTAAGGCATTCGGTTTCGCGATTCTGTTATTCTTTTAATGTTACAAAGCACTACTTGGAAATGACTATGTTATTGCTTACTAACAATACGGATTACTTTGCTTTAGTAGGTCGATATTTTCGATTAAAAGGTTCAGGGTATAATAACGGGTTCTATAAACCCAGATGGTAAAATGGCGCCCGAGCAGGCACTCTTGAATTTTAAACTTATAAATCTTTCATGTCGCACAAGCAACTCATATATATTTTTTTCATGTATTTTTTCTTCCGAAATCCGTCGAAAAACTTACTTGTCTTACCTCCATCTTCCGACCGATTACGTTACTAAGAGCCCTTTGGAAAGTTACGGGGGCCGAGTGTAGCCCAAAAAGGTATTACGTTTTACTGCAAGTGCCCTTGTCCACGCATTGTGAACGATGTATGTTCTGGCTGGTTAATGCGACCGGAATCTGCTAGTACCCACTCTTTAAAACCAAGATTGAAATGAGTTTAGCGTACCACAGGCGATTTAACATTTTAGTTTAGTGTTAGGAAAAAACCAAGTATGAGGAAATGCTATACTCGACCTGCCCAACAATATGTACTGGGTCTCGTAAAAAGTATGTGCAGATTTTAATACCCTTGCAAAGGGTATTATAATTTTGCCCAGAAGTTTGCAACGCATAGAAATATTCATTTCCGATCCTATAAACTATATATATTCTTGATCAGGGCGACGAGCTGAGTCGATTGAGCTTTGTCTGTCCGTCTGTCCGTCCGTCCGTCCGTCCGTTTGAACAAACAGATCTCGGAGATGGTAAGAGATAGAGGTTTGACATGTATGGGACAAATGTTTCTTATAGCTGTAGGCAGATCAAGTTTATTTTCAATTTTTGCCACGCCCCCTCCCGCCCCCCCAATTCGGAAAAAACGTTATATCGTCTACATTATTGAAGATAGACGTTTCGTAGCTTCTAGAGATAGTTAGTAATTAACACAATGTATCGATTTGCCGAAGAAATGATAAAGATCGGATCAGCGGTTCTCAAGTTATGAGCAAAAAAGTACATCTCCCTCGCCCCACCCCCTTCCACCCATTCACAACTAACACCACACCAAATTAGAGAGAGAGTGAGAGAGAGAGAGAGAGAGAGAAAAAGAGAGATAGACTTTGAGATGAGCGCAGCACCAGCATTGCATTCAGCTTCTACTCCAGGTACAGAGTATGTTATAGTCGGGCTTGACCGACTTTCTCACTTGTTTCCTTTTTTTCAGTTTCATTTATGGTTATCGGTAATAGTTATGGCGGCCATTAAAAAATTAAAAATCGTTTTTTGGCCTTTTTGTTTTTTTTTTTTTTTAAATAGTAAAAAATTTTTTTTTTGAAATTATGATTGAGGTTCAGAACAGAATGGTGACAATTCTGCGTCGATTTCAGTTTTGATCATCAAAATCGGTTCGTTTTTTGGGGGAAAAAAAAATTCAAAAATGCAGTTCTTGAATGGTGACAATTCTGCGTCGATTGCATATAACTTTATCAAAATCGGTTTAGTAGAACTGGAGATAATTATCGATTAAAAGCCGATTAGTAATCGATATCGATCTGGGCGACACTATCTAACCATACAATTTCAAGAACCAGATGTTATATCACAGTTTTATTGACTGGAAATTTATTTACTCAAAAATTTCTCGCATTTTTGCACATGAGGAATACCCACTTAAGTCAGTACAAAATTGTAACTTTTATTATTTATTTGACAAAATCAAATCTGAATTTTTCAGATTCCATTTAAAAAGAAACCATTTATGTACCAACATGTACCTTGATCATCTTAATTAAAGTTTAAATCGGTTCTTTTCCGTATACGGTTTGGGTTCTGTAATTATGTTTTATTAAATTTCTCACACCATTTACGTAACAAACAATATGGGAATTCATAATCATAAGTATCAGGATATTCAATAAATCGTTCATAGCGCAGAATTGGCAAATCCTTATGTGATGGAGAAACTACTCCAAAAATCGAAGCGAGCTCAAAATTATCATTTATTGTGGAGAAAAATTCTTCCTTCTGGTCATCTGGTGGTATAATGCTTAGTCCAGGTGCCTTTTTAGTTCTCATCCTCTTCAAGTTGAATAAACATGCTCGGCAGAGGCTTTCATTCCTTTCCCATAGCACCTCAGGGTGTGATGTTACGTTTGCAAAGATCGTCAATGAGTTATTGAGCTGAAGAGGTGGAAATCCATTTTTAACCGTCATTTTATGGCCCATGTAATACATCAAAAATCCATTGACCATATCCTCTATCTCACCCGAAAAGCATATTCGTCCGGAAAGGTCATCCTCAGTGGAAAACTGAATGTTTTGCAATTTATTCTTAACACGGGCATCCAACTGTGTGCATCGCTGATATCCCAAACAATTTCGGGTAAACGTTGAACCAGCTGGAAACATCCAATCAGGTAAGGGATTCCAATCCTTTGGGTCACCGTTCTCAAACTGTTTTAATTGTAGAACCAGAGCCTTGGATATGTAGGGTGAGGCATAGCATTCGTAGAGATTGTGTGTGTTGGCATCTATAATGCCAAATGTGCCTGGATCCACCTTATGATCTCCATTAGTCAAGGATGGCTTAGGTAAGGCATCTTTGGGTATGTTAATCTTGACATCTCCCAGCTCTGTACGGCAATTCCCAATGGCTTGCAGATATTCATACACGGCAGGATGAAACGATGCCTGAAGACGAAAGAATCGATAGGGATGACCTTCGTTCCAGTCGCTACTATCAGGATACTCATGCTGTACATAATGAATTAGATAAGCATTCAATCGACTGAAGCAACTGTGTTGGTATACACAGAACGGCATTATGTTCTCGATAGTGAAATTAACATCGTCATCATCAGATGATGAACAATCTGTGTACATTTTTTGCTTCATATGTTTGTACGAGGCCTCGATGACGGCGGCAAATCCAGAAAAGTCCAGATTATGTACGTAGACATTGGCCAACGGCCTGGAAGTGTAGAATTGTGAGTAGTGTTCTGATTGCTGGGCAAGTTGTGTGAATCTATTTTCATAGATTGGTAGGGACTGCCATAGTTTTGGTTCACTGCGTGGATGAGAATAACCTTCATTTTTATAAATGGACTTGCTCTCAAAATTGTGATTTATGGTAGCCAAAAATGCCTCCCGTTGGTCCTTGTCCCGCGGTATAATGCATAATCCAGCTGCTTCGGCAGTTCTCTGTCGTCTTAGGCTATACAAACTGGCTTTCCAATTGTGCTCTGGATGATTTTTATAACAACTGTTCAGTTCGGAGACCAAATCGCCTATACGGGTGGAATCCGGTTGGGGTTTGGTGTATGTTGTTATTATGTTTAGTGCATTATTGCACTTGAATGGTGGAAAGCCTTCTTTGATTTGAATTTTATGGCTATTGATTCGTAAATAATTATTTACCATATCCTCAACTTCAAGGGATATACATAAGCGACTGCGTTCGTCCGTGCTGAACCGAATATTCCTGAGCTCATCTGAGTTTGCCTTTAAAATCCAAAGATCTTCCTGATAACCCAAACAATTCCGGGTAAATTTCGCTCCAGCTGGATACATCCAATCAGGTAGGGGGCTCCATTCCTGCGGGTCTCCGTCCTTAAATTCTATAACTTTAAGTATCAAAGCCTTGGATATGTAGGGTGAAGCATAACATTCATAGAGATTGTGTGTTTGAGCATCTATTACACCAAATGTGCCTGGTTCCACCTGTTGATCTCCATTATTCAGGGCTGGCTTAGGTATGGCATTCTCGGGCAGGTTCATCTTGACATCAAAACCTTGATCTGTACAATTCCCAATTGCTTGAAGGTACTCATAAATATACGGATGGAAATATTGTCCTGGATACATACGCAAACCATCCAGATCGGATCGAAAATGTTCTGCCCTTAGATAATTAATGAGGTGGGCATTCAAGCGGCAGAAGCAGCTGTGCTGGTAAACACAGAAGGGTAAGTCCGCTTCGATTGTGTAATTCAAATGCCACATCTGTTTGTAAGAGGCCTCGATTAGGGCAGGAAATCCAGAAAAATCTAAATTATGCTCAAACATTTTGAAATGTTTTGTTGTATCCTTGAATCCTTCCATGTCCCACAAATCTTGAGAATTGGACAATTTTGGCTTTTGCTCCTGGCCATCCTTGCCACGACGACGAAATCTGTTTCTTTTCATATTAAATAAAACGAGAGAAATACGTAGTTTTCCTTTGTTGCGGTCTTTGTAAATGATCTGTAGCAATGTCAGCCTTATTGATGGTTCAGCCGTAAAACGGCTAAAAACGTATTTGGTGTAGTATTCTCTTAGCGTCGAAACGGAACGATAAGATGTGGAACTTACAAAATTTTTTAGTTTTGACCAGAGATCTGCAAGAGTGCCTGTTTTTTTGACTGCATCATTATAGCCTAATCACACTACAGTCCATCTTGGTGGAACGTTGAGAAGACGGTGGAAAAATGAAATTCGTGTTCACATGGCCAACATCTACCGTCTACCGTCCACCATCATTGGCTTTTTCTTGCCACATGATGTAAACATGCCAGTTATAAAAGAAAAATAATTGGAATTCTGTAAATTTAGAAATAGTGTTGGCCTCTGCTTATCAGCAGCATTACATAATACCTTGATGCATAGCCGGGGTGTAAAAAAACAACCGACAAATGTGCGATATGGGCAATATGGGCTTATACGAAACTGCCCAATGCATCGAAGCATTTAGATGCAATTGAGTCGAAGCAGATAATTTAATGTCATTACGTAAATAATACATTGCATTTTATAAAAGGAATTAACAGTTTTTGAAATATTTTAAAATTTCATCTGTTTTCTGTTGCGCGGCATTTGTATTTTGACATTCAAATTACGTTGAGTGCATATATTTTAGTTGTGAAGGGCAATTATTTAGTGGTGGACCAAAAAAATATCGCTTGGAACAGCATGAGATAGGAACATCCCCAGCTGACGGTGGAATATTTTAAGAAAATTTGGCACGGCAAGTTCTTACCTACCATCTTTGACGGTAGACGGTAAACGGTAGATGGACTGTAGTGTGAATAGGCTATTAATATTGTTACTTGCAAATGCAGCACTTAGCACTGTTAAAGCCATCCGTGCATTTGCTTCACGCGTTCATCTTTAGTCCTACTCAACTTTTGGCTGGCTCATCTCTAACTCACTGAACTGGTCACACTGTTCAGAATTTGTGTGAAATTAACAATATGTGATAAATATATTTAAAGAAACGCACAACACAAAAATTAGGGCCTTAACTAAGAGCAGCAAACGGTAAAGAAGTTCGTGGTAAGGCAGTAGATCTGCCAGTTGAGCCTTGCCCCTAAGACGAGAGCGAAGCCACAGCAAGTCTAGAGCAGCAGCAACAGCAACAACAACTCTCGCCCAGGACAACAATCAAAAATAATTATAGCACAAAGTAAACGCATTCACTTTCACGTCTCCCCCTTCCGCCCATTAATTTTCTTTTTTCTTTGCCAGCTAACGACACGTCATCAGAATAGATTCAAATCAAATATGTATTGCCTGCAATGTCTCCTGCCGGTGCTCCTCATCCCAAAGCCCACAAATCCGGCTTTGATGGAGACGCATGTAATGTTCATAGTATTGTATTTGGTGGGCTTTTTCCTGGAGCGAAAGCCCTGTACCATTTGCAGTCTGGTTTTTCTAACGGCCGTCTCTTTAATATGCTACAGCGGCGTGGGGAATTGCATCTTCTGGGGCAACTGTGAGGGGCATCAGTGTGAGAATGGTTAAGGGCGGCAATGCAAGCTAGCCACCCACCCTCCTTAGAGATTAAATAGTCAACGAATGATGTGTGTGTGAGAGAGGAAAGCAGAAGTGCTAACCAATTAAAAAACATGATTGCAAAAATTTATTAAAAAAAAAAAAGTGATAAAAGTGAGTGAAACAACCAGCTGAAGCTGAAGGATGTAAACGATTTTCATTTGCCACAACCAATACCATCACCACACCACCACCACCACCGCCTGCTCCACCTGCGCCAGCTGTCTTTATTTGTAAATTAGAGAATTTCCTCGATTTGTTTAGCTTAATTTTTAGGCTTAGATAAATTTTTAATTTAATGGTCCCGCCCCGTCAATGCAACTTTCGATTTAGTCAACATTATGTAATATATTTATATATATATGCTAAAACATAATTGTAAAACAAATTTCAAACTCCGACCTCGGTTGTACCCGGTCCTTTCTATGCGCACACGTGCAAATTGTATATAAATAACTGATAACTGATTGATGTACTCGTAATTAAATGTAAACAAATTGTGTGTGTATAAAAAAAGAATACAACAAATTATTAAGATGTTCGATTTGATGAATTTTGTGTACAATTTAAATGATTCAGATTCATATGACTACGAAATGAAACGAAACAAACCAAAATACATACAGTAAAAACATTAAATAAAACAAAATTTGAAACGATATAAATTATTAGAAACGGATTCTGAACTAAAGGCCCGGGTTCTGTCAAAACTCGAAAATGGTATCAAAAGATTAAGCAAAGGTCTTAAGCCCAGAGTCACACAAGGCAAATACGAACAGGGGAATCTGGTCACGGATCCGCAAGTGGCGCTTGACAAATGCAGAAGTTACTTCTCTAAGCTACTGGGAGGCGATGATGAACATGATGGTGGTGCCACCAATCGACCCGCCAACCCAACAGGAAGTCTGTTTAGCCATACAAAGGCTAAAGAACAAGAAATCGCCAGGCGCTGATGAGCTGCCCGCTGAATTGTTCAAGGCTGGAGGCGAAAAATTGGTTAGGTGCATGCACCAACTTCTGTGGCGTATATGGGTTGACGAAAGCATGCCCGACGATTGGAATCTCCAATCTCTCTCCAACTACCACGGGATCATTCTCCTCCCCATCGCATATAAGGCTCTGTCCCGCATTATTTGTGAACGTCTAAAGCCGCTTATTGATACACTGATTGGACCTTATGAGTGTGTCTTTAGACCTGGTAAATCCACCACAGACCAGATATTCACAATACGACAAATCATGGAGAAGTCCTATGAAAGAGGCATCCAACCCTACCACCTTTTTGTTGATTATCAGCCTTCGACATACCAATAAGATCAAGGTTTTTTGAAGCCCTGTCTACTTTTGGTATACCAGCAAAGTACCTTCGACTTTGCATGATGACGTTGAGAAGCACTCAAAGCTCCGACAAAAACGAAAAGATCCTTTACGAACCATTTGCTACCAAAAGAGGTTTTAGGCAGGGCGATACCTTATCGTGTGCCTTTTTATACCCGTTACTCGTAGAGTGAAAAGGGTATACTAAAGTCGTGCAAATGTATGAAGCAGGCAGATGGAATCATTTCCGACCATATAAAGTATATATATTCTTGATCAGCATCAACAGCCGAGTCAATATAGACATGTCCGTCCGTCCGGCCGTCCATCTGTATGAACACCTAGATCTCTGAGATGGTAAGAGATAGAGGTTTGACATGAATGGGACAAATGCTTCTTCTCAATTTTAATTCAAATTTTGGCCACGCCCTCTCCCGCCCCCGCAATTTGGAAAAAACGTTAGGAGACTCCAGTTTTGAAGTTAGACGATTTGTACCTTCTAAAAATAGTTAGTAATTAGCAAAATGAATCGATTCGCCGAAGGAATGATAAAAATCGGATAAGCGGTTCTTAAGTTATAAGCAAAAAACCAAGCCCCCCGCTACACCCCCCTCCCACCCTAAAAAAAAATGTTGCATACTTTTCGGATGGTCACCCTAAGGAACGCAGGAACACTATTAAACATGTTTTTCCAAGAGTAACGGGTATATCGAAGTCGGTTAGAGTCGACTTTAGCTTAAGCAGGCCATCCACACACTAATCAGGCGAACATTTTTCACGAACATCATTTGCTTCAAAACTGCAGCGAAAACTAACAGAATCATGGCCTAGATGGCAATACAAATTAGCTTATAGCATTATTGGATCAATTTGGGGGCATTCAATAAATTCTAGCAACAATTCATTGCTCATTTGGCCACTTGTTCACTCCACAAATATTTTTGAAAAATGATGTTCGTTAAAATGTTCCCATCCATTCACGAACATGTTCGCACAATACAAAAACCCAGTCGGACTTGGATGCATAACAGAAGCCCATATTTCATGCCAACTTGTCACGTCAGAAGGCATGAGAAAACCTGAAGGTTCCGTTTCGTTTGTCTTGAAACTCAGGGGTTGTTGTTGTAACCGTTATCCGTTTGGGTGACGTCACGCGGCAGCCTTCGGGTTCCGCGTTTCTTCTTACGAACTCAGTACTTTAGATGCACTGACTTTGTATATCGTAGGGAGGAAGACCTGACCGTAAGCTTACAAATCCATGTTTTTTGCATGACTTTGAGTAAAATGTCACCTCCATAAAGAACTTTACTACATTTGAGTTTATTGGCAATTTGTATTAACAATTAATGTACATAAAAATTTGATACTCATCAACAATATATTGCGCATTTATAATTAAAAAATTATTATAAATATTCTCTGGGAACACGTCTTTTTTCAGCAAAAGCCGAAATCTCACTGGCTTAAAGCTCAGTACTCAGACAAACTAAATCGTTCGCTAGCTAAATTGACAACTTTTTCCGATGGGTTACCCAGCGGACGATGCAGTGTGACTGTACAACGCCAAAATACCACCCCTCATCAAAATACCACGCAATGTGAAACGGTTACACTGCGCTGATTTGCTTTCATTTGAATTTAGTTAATTGTTTTTGCTAATATTTAGATATTTTTGAATGATATATGGAATGTAGAAGTCATGGGCAATGCAAAATGTTACCGTTGGTTTCAAAATATGCTCAATCAATGATTTTCGTCGAACTTTTGCTGCTGACATTCCGACGGGTAGGTGTCGGAAAAATTACAAGCTATTTTTTCTTCTCGCACCCCATGAGAATTGTATCAGCTGTTTGTGTTTGTCAAGTTAGCGGCACTACGAGCTTTCCGACTCTGAGGCACGGAAATTTTAGTTTGTCTGAGTTCCACCGAGCGTAAGAGGCCTGTCGGAATTTTTCGAAAGCTTTCCGACAGCCTTTTTTTTATATGGAGTTGACACCCAGTTAAAAAATTCCTTAAAACTATTTTACACTGTTAATATATCTGATAAATTTAAGTTAGAAGAAACACTAAAGGGCAAAGAAACCAATAAGTGTGCTAAGGAGGGCTGAAGGGTATCAATTTGAAATCCTCCAAATACCATTTTGATACTTTCAAAAAATATCAGCTTGATACTTGGAGTATTACATATAATTTGATACTCAATAGTTTAATGACTAAATAGTGACATTTTAATGATAAATTTTTTTGTGGGAGCTAGAAATAAAGACCCTGGGTGGCCCCCCACAAAACAAGTCCATGGGGAACACATAACCCTCGAGATAAATAAAGCAGAGTTCCCCAGCCATATATTGATATTGACTTGAAATTTGAAATGGAAGAGTTTTTAGGCCATACGAAAGTATGTTTTAAAGATGAACAACATCGGACATAAACTACTTCTACCTCCCATATAATATCGCATTTTTCACTTTTAGCCAGAACCCGTTTTTTATATGCTATACAATAGAAACACCCGATTTTGATGAAACTTTGCAGAATTGTATAAAAGCATATTAAATTACTAAACAAAAAAGTTTTTCTCTAGAAAACTAGTTTTTAAAACGATTGATCAAGTTTGTTTTTACTGACGGAGGAGATAACGTGAAAACAGAAAGACAGACAAAAGGATGGACGGACAGCCGGACAGACATACTCAGCTAGAATTTAATCTGAATCGGAATTATCTTCAAAAGTTTGATGGCCTCCCGCTTTGTTTTTCGGGATCTACGCAAACTTCCTATGAATGGGTCGGATGAAATAAGTAGACTGTGCAATAAATCCGCATTTGTGTCAACTCGAGATGTTTTTCTCGTAAAGAATTCGCGGTAATTTCTTGCATCTTTATTTTTTGACTCCTGAGCTTCTTCCTACCTATGGGAAAGATGCAAGAAGAAATTAAATCATGTCCATGGTATAAAATTTTGTGCAAAGTTAGTTCTGATAAATACAGTTCGGTAGTTTCTTTTGTGAAGCGTTCAAAAAATGTATATTTATCGGGTATCCACTTCCCATGCTAGTTACCTTTTTACCAGATCGATATTAAAGCCTGCTATTTCCGATGTTGTTTCGGCGTCATTGAAAAATCTTCTTGCTGTATTACCATCATAAAACTGTTTTAAATTTCTTTTTTCCTTTCTGCTACTTTAGCCTTATTAACCTCACCTTCTTTATTTCAATCCTGTTCGATATGTGTCCAGTGTGACCGTTAAACGGCAAAATACCACCAAATAGTATACTGTTTTTCCAGCAGTGTCTCGTGAATTTGATTGCAGGTTTAATTACAATAAAATGAAAAACTCAAAATGGCGGAAACATGCGGACGGTTTTTTTTATTGAATTATGTTCTGGAAATCCACCCGCTTGTTGTCCATGTGGTGGCATCGCCGAACTCGATGGAACTTAGAAGTTGTAGTCCATAAAAGCAACCTGTTTTTTTTTGCAACTTGCCTAGTTTTTAGGTGTTTATAAAAAATAATTATATAAAATGTTCCAGTAAAGGTATTAAGACTTGGTTTTGAAATTTTTGCAGTTTAACTATTCGAGAATAAGAAAAAAATAGCTCGTCTTGGAAACAAGACAGTGACGGCTAAATTTTAATCACTTTAATTTTGTTTTGAATTGAATTTTTCAAGCGTTGCAATCAGGGCTCAATACCGGAACCGAAACCGGAACCGTTAACCGAAATAAACCGTTTCAAATCGCGTACCGGAACCGGAACCTGAACCGATACAAAATTTTTTTTGATTACCGAATACCGTTTACCGTTATTATTTGAACCGATAAAACCGGAACGAAACCGAAACTTTGGTACCGGTACGGTTTCGGTTTTTTTTTTTTATACGCTGTACATAATTATATTAAGAGTGTGCAAATGTATGTAACTAAGAGGAATCATTTACAACCTTATAAAGTGATCGGCATCAACAGCCGTGTCAATATAGCCAGTGCATATATACAGCAAAAGCTAGTGCAACTGTTGATTTGTTTTTATACTTTGCACGAAAGTACACAGGGAATATAGTAAATTTGTGCACTTGCACTGCAAATATAAACACATTCGCCCTTTCTAGCAAAATCGCTCTTAAACGTATTTAAAAACATTAAAACGTACTTAACTGGTGGTCAGATTCCTCCAATAGGAGTTGTAGATCAAACGGTCAAACTAATCGTCAAAATTCTAAAATTTTCATATGACCTAAGATTATTATCTATGTAGACAAAAAAAAAACGAGAGCGTAAGTTAAAAAACATGTTTCACAGTGTTCCTGCGTTCGTTAGGGTGACCATCCGAAAAGTATGAAACATGTTTTTTAGGGTGGGCTTGGTTCACTTGTTTGCTCAAAACTTGAGAACTTGATTCATTGCTAATTACTCATTGCTAATTACTAAGTATCTCTAGAAGGTACGAATCGTCTATCTTCAAAACTGTGGGAGATATAACGTTTTTCCAAATTACGGGTGCGGGAGGGGCGTGGCCAAAATTTGAAATAAACATGATCTGCGTGCAGATGAAACAAGCATTTGTCCCATACATGTCAAACCTCTATCTCTTACCATCTCTGAGATCAATGTGTTCATACAGACGGACGGACAGACGGACGTGTCTATATCGACTCGGCTGTTGATGCTGATCAAGAATATATATACTTTATATGGTCGGAAATGATTCCGTCTGCCTGTTACATACATTTGCACGACTTTAGCATACCATTTTTACTCTACGAGTAACGGGTATAAAAATACGACATATTAAGGCCATATAATTTTGAAATGTGAAACCATTCATTTTGTGTTGATTTTTGATTCGTTTTATTAAACAGGAATAAAATGATCTAGATTTATCTCAGAATTTTGTTTTTTTTTCAGTATTAAAAATAAGTAGTACTTATATCGGTGAGTACCGGTTCGTACCGGTATACCGAAATAAAAATCCGGGTACCGGAACCGAAACCGAAAACCGAAATTAATTGAAAACCAAAATAGAACCTTTAACCGAAACATTCATTTCGGGACGTACCGGTACTGGAACCGGAACCGAAATTCGTTTCGGGATTAAGCCCTGGTTGCAATGTGGCATGTTTAATGACTATTTTATTGCTGTTAATGATAATTTAATTCTGATTTTTGTTTACTTTCATAATAACTGGATATTTTACTAACATTTAAAAAAAAAAAATATTTAATTTGAAGCACTTTTTTTTTTATTTAAGTCCCCCTATATTGGCAAAATCTTACACTTACTTGCCGAATGCTTGCCGAAGTCATACTTCATTGTGTTTTAGAGAGATACACAGTCACGTTTAAGCGCTCTCTGCATGGGTAACCCTGAAATAAAGAAACCAAATGTCCCATAATCAAATAATATCTGTGACAGATCCTGGCGACCGCGAGCTACATCCGTGCCACGAAATAAGGGCGTTACAGTGGCGCCCGAGCAGGGACACATATTTTTTTTCTCCTCTCAGCTAAAATTTGTAGTTGTTGCTGCGCCCTTCTGTTTGATATCCCAACTGTAAGGCCCGGTTTCTAACCCATTTCGCTTTGAATAAAGTTCATCTTCCAATTTGATTTCCAATTATCCACAATTTTATTGGCTTTCAAAATGTGTGTGTTTTTTCTTGTTTTATATATGTAAAAAATGTACAATTTTGTTTGGAAAGTTGTTTGTAATTAATTCACTAATCACTCTAATCACACGCCAAGAAGAATTACAATTAAAAACAAAATACATTAATAATTTATGTACACAGATTTATTTTTCAAAGGACGACGAGTGAACCGAAACGGATTGAAGTAAGAAAATGGGAGCGATTGGTATGTTATACACACAGAATATATTGTACAATAATTTGTTGTTGTTTTTTTATGAGAAATATACAAATACATAGAGAGATATACATATACATATATATATAGAGAGAGAGAGAGGGGGGGAGGGATTGGGTTGAGGATGGGGGCCAAAACTCAAGCATATTTCATTTTTTTTTTTTTGGCGTTTTGGGGGGCTGCTACAAGAACAAAAACAAATCGAGACACATAAAATTTGATATCCTTCCTCGTTGAGATTCGATTCAGATTCGCAGAGCAGCAATCACAGGCGTGGTGTTTGTGTTACCTAAACGGAACGAGGCTGGACAACTGCGGGGAAAAAGGATTGTAAGTGGATTTCTCCAAGCAAGAGGAATACTCTACTCACAGTGAGGTCGCTGCGACTCCTCGGGCTGTGCAGCGGGACCCTCAACGGGCTGCATCATGGGCACAGGAATGCGCACGGGCTGGGCCAAGCTGCGTCCATAGACCATACGACCGAACTGCAGCTGCTGCGGTTGATCGGGCATGGGTGGGGTCATGGTATCACGGGGCTGCTCGGGCAGAGGCTGCAGAATCAAACGCTGAATGTGCAATTGAGGTGGCTGCTCGGGCTGCTCCTGTTGCTCACTGGAATCATGTGACTCCGACGGGGCCACGGGCGTGCTGGTGGTCTGTTCAGCCGAAGAGGACGAGCTGGCTGGCTGTGGCTGTTCCTCCTCCTCGCTGGAGCTAGAGCTGTTGCCCTCACCCGAGTCGGCACCTTCCTCAGCGGCCAAACGACGCAGTTCATCGGTGATGCGATCCTCGGCCATGCGTTGGATGTTGCGCAAATCATCAGCGGTGATGCCCACACGCTGTAGGGCCAAACCCAAGGGCATGTGCTGGATTTGGATCTGAGGCTGCTGGGATTGCTGCTGCTGTTGCTGCTGCTGTGGCTGATCGGGCATTCTCTGTACGGGCATATCATCGGCCACATGAATCTCACGGAAGGGCAACTGCTGCATGTGAATGCGCACGGTTTGGATTTTGGGTTGCTGCTGCTCCTCGGAGGATTCCATGCGTGGTGCCTGCATTACCTGCTGTGGCGGCATGGGTGGACGCATGGGCAGATGCTGGAATGGGGGCGGCAATTGACGTATAATAATGGGACCCTGCTGGGGCAACTGTTGCTGCTGCAGCTGATGCATCTGCATGGCTGGAGGCATCATGCGCTGGGGCATGTGGGTCAAAGGCATCTGATCGGGCATACGACCAAATGGTATGGGCACACGCTGGAATGGTATGAACATGGGACGCAGTGGTTCAGCATCTTCATCCGAATCCTCCTCCTCTTCACGCTGACGTTTCGCCTGCTCCTTCTCCTCCCGACTGTCATCGCCGCCATCGCAGAAAATGGAAATACGCTCACCGGTGATGCGTGCCTTCTTGGGATCTGTGGTCAGATTGACACCAAATGGCAATGCCACGGTCTTTGAGGGTGAGTCGACAATCTCCTCGGCATGCTTGCGCTCCACCACACAGTTCATGCGGGATCTGCAACAGGAATACAAAAGTGAGATTAGTGCTCAGAAAAAAAAGAAAGAAATATCCGTTTTAAGATCCATTTTCAGCTTCATTGGATGAAGAATTCAGATCAATTAAATATCCTTTTTGCTGTCATAAACTTTTTACATGAAAGTGCTCCCAAGAAATGCGAAATAGTGTCTAAATGATCTTATTTTTGTTCAAGTTCAAGCATATTTAGAATTGGATACTTCACAAAGATCAAATGAATATGAAAAACAGTTAAAATGGATGGTTATTAAATATCCTACAGACATTTTAATTAGGGCTGCAACCCCGGATCAGAAAAAAAGCAATCATTATGCTTCACTCAGAAAAGAAACTAAGAACTTTGTGCTTGAATCAAGTACGAACGGTGTCAATGGTACGGTAAGTACCAAAATACTTGATTTAAGAACAAAATCCCCTTATTAATTGCGATTTTTTCAATCCTAAAATACTTGTTTTAAGACTTATTCGAGACATTTTAAGTAAATTATGTCCTATTATAATATCTTTTTGGTCATACTATTAATTTGTTATGGTCTTAACTACAACCCGATTTACTCTCAAAACAAGTGCAAAAACGTTCAAAATAATTCTTCAAAAAATAAGTACTAAATGCTTTTGGGTTCCCGATTTGTTTTTGAAACTAGGTCTCTGTATAAAATGTAAATCTAAAGGACCCAAATGTTTATACTGTAAGTCAGAAATCTACCATCACTCCATAACCTAAGTGTTAGAACCAGACGGCAATTTTCAGAACAGTATCAAATAAAAATAAGTCCCATTTTTAGTACCACACTTTTCGGAGCATGCATTGTAAGTCTATTCTTAATTCAAGAAATTTTGTACTTAAACTAAGGACGATTTTTCTTAAATTTTTAGCCTACACTCATAGAAATCTAGAACGAATAATTTGAGTACGAACGCTCTTGAAAAAAAAATCTAGTCGCACTTGAATTTTCAAGAATTTCGCTCTTGGAATCGAGACAAATTCATTCTCAATGTGGTTCTATAGGCAAGGGGAGTGAGGAAACGCAAACTTTGAGAGAATAACGTTGGCCGCGCTCTTTCAAAGAGAGACAGCGCATGCGCAGTTTGTCATTGTCATTTAACCGTGCCGCGCCGATAATTATGTTAAAGTTGAACATTAAGATTGGGCAAAAGTAAGTGATTAAACGTCTGTATAATATAATAAAAATGTTTAAAACATCACAAAAAAAAAATAAAATGAAATAAAAATAAAAAAAAAAGGAAAAAATAAAAAAAAATAATTGCTGCTACGGGGACTTGATCCACGGTCGAGCTGTTGCGGCTGGCCAAATACCAACCGCGCTGCCTCATAAATATGCTTTCGCCGCTGCTTGTAGTTTATCGACAATAGTCGAGTCGGTTAAGCTGCTCGTCCAACTGTGTGTGTTTCAGTCTTCGAGGTACCGAGTTCAAGTCCCAGTAAAGTAAGTAAAATAAAAAATTTTTATCTGGTATGTGACTAACTCAAAATCAATCACATCTTAGAAAAAAGTGGGTGGGGTGGCTGATGGTGAGTGGCGAGCAGCGCGGAGCAAACAAACACTACGTCGGTCTGACGGGTTGTCCCGTGGTCTCGGTCGTGTCTGTCACACCCAAACCCCCACCCCCTTCAATTATTATTTTTAGTCTTTTATATTGAGAATTATTCGTACTTGGATCAAGTACTGAAACTCTTGACTCAAGAATGTCGGGATCAAAAATTCACTCTTGGATCAAGAATATTGCTCCTGGATCAAGAATTTTCACTCTTACCCTACTTTTGAGAACGAATGCTCTTGATTCAAGAGTGAAATTCTCTATTTTTTCTCTGAGTGTAATTGTAAGTTCGAAATGTTATTGATTCAAGAATGTTTGTTATTATTTCAATAATTTTAAGTCGTTTTTCTATTCTATAATGTATTAAGTACATCCAAGAACAACAAATTCTTGAAATTTCAAGTACAAAACGGTATAAATTCTATCGTGAACGATCTAGAATTCTGCCGGACGTTTTTATCTCAAGGTATACGGGGGTGCCACAGAAATCTCTAGAGATTTTGCCGACGGTTGGTTTGTAAATCTCTCGAAAAAACCGACGGTGCCACAGAACTTCGAGAGATTTCATTTTCATATTAGAAAATGTAGTTAGAGCACCAGCTGTTCCAATTGAAGTTCCATCTCTAAAAACAGGGCTGAATTTCTGGCCAAAAAATTTTTCTTCTTGTAATTAAGGGTTAAATTGATGTTTAAATTATATTTTTTGATTGTGTTATATGTTTTATGATGCATTTTTAAATTATAATTTAAATTAAAGTCAAATTCTCCACAAATAAAATGCAAAATTTAAAAATTTGTTGGCGCAAAACATGAAGAATATCTTGCCAGCCCTTAATCCGCTGGCTGCTAACCAGATGGCGACACAAACTCGCGACAAACGATAGGAGGAGCCACAGTAGTGGTTGGTTTTGATTAATATGAAAGACTTTGGTTGTTTTTCCCAATAATTATTGAAACGTTAATTTCAATGTTTAAACTAATTAAATAATTTATTCGTTTGATGCAATCTATCCTAGAAAATAATGTTGTTTACATTTCCAAAATTTATTTTGCTTGTTAAAATTGTTTGGATGGTGAATTTTGCCAAATCTCCCTACAAAACACGGGAGGTTTGAAACCAACCAAACGGAATTTCTGTGGCACCTAAGAATTGGAATTGGGTTGGAATTTGGTTGGAAGAGGTTTCTGTGGCACCCCCGATAAAGTTTTACAAAAACAATCTATGTAAACAAATTAAAACAACATATGTTGCATTAGCTGTTCCTGCAACAACAGTATCAGTCTAGCGCTATTATTCTACTCATATATAGATAGAGTCAGTAATTATGAAAGATTAATGGGAGACACACTATTGATTAATTTATAGAGTGCTTAAACTGAAGGGAAAGAATTTGACCCACTAATATAGACAGTCCGAATTGGGTGCACACACATATATAACGTCTTTTGTCCGAGGCATGAGATTGCCTCTGACAACTTGCAGAAGATAAGGAAAGCCCGTGCTGATGATAAAACCGCGAGGTTCTTAAAATAGCTGTACAGTCGATGAACAGTTGTACATCCTCCTTTGTGGTTTAAAAGTTATGACAAACAAGGGAGGAAAACCGACTAGTACTTCGGTTCTGGTACGCACCTAAACTTATGTTTCATTGAAAGATTCTGCTTTGGTTATAATACTATTTCGGTATTCGATCCTCTACCGGTATCTGGTATATATGAAAGAAGAAGCTGTTATTGGTTACGCGTCCATTCAATTTCTTAGCAAAGACATAATGAAATACAAGTTCAACGCTTACTTGCTCTTCTTAAAGGCCAATCAATTGTGTGAACTTTGTCGAAATTTCTGTCCACCAATGAACTACATTCTTATTATTTTATAAACTGGGGTTTCCAGCTCTTTATTTACACACTATTTACACACGGTTTTCTATAAACTATGTCTTTATACGGGTTGGTCTCTTCACGGTTTGTCGACTACTGTTATTTTCTCTCGGTTTTGAGATCGTCAGTGTAACGACCCGTACCCGCCCAGTAAATATACACAATACTTTCGGATTATAGGTAATTCTCGGAATGTATTTAGTTAGTTCTCGCTCGAAGTCTACAAGTCAACTGAAATCTAACTTATACACAATCGACAGCCTTGTCGATTGGTATGACATCCAAGGCACAGCTCCTACATGGCCATCGGACAACTTTACGGTGTTTCCATTTTCTCCGTGACCTATTCCTTTGCGTCAAAGTTCGGAGTAAGTTTGTAGGGGCACTCTGTCCCTCTATGTCCCTCTCCTTTTGTCCGCGATCAGCTTCCTTCTTTGTTTGTGGATCAAATCTCGATCTCTTTCTGCTGAGTCCGAGTATTCCCCCACCACATCCTGAATTCCGAGGATCTTAACATTAAAATAACGATACATTTATACAAATTGGCGGTCATTTTCAAATAATTCTAAAGAATCAAATGTGTATGCGGTTTTTGCTGTCACGTCAATTATGAATTCCCAAACGATTATGGCAGCTCTGGCATGGAGTAAAAGCCGTTGGTTTCAGTAAAAGTGGTCGGAGATCGTTGATGATTTCATAGAGAAACCAATAAAACAGCTTTACGATCAATTAGCCTCTTTTTGAAGTTATGTGCATAACGAGACCTCGAGCCAGTTTAAGGAATCTAATTTTGAAAATGTTGATCATGTTTGATGCCGTTAAAAAGTTTTTTGAAAATACTTAACTAGCTTGACATTATAATGAGGGTTTAAGAATAAAGGTTGGAATATTTTATAATACAAAAGTTTTCAAAGGCCAGACTCTTTTTTGTTGGAAATTGCTTAAAAGTCTTCCAAAACTAAGTGACAGCTTTGCAGTCAAGTTATTGAACTCATAACCAAAACTGTACCGGTATAATGTTTAGGTTCTTTTCGGTCTTTTAGGTTCCAAAAATATCGGTACACAATATATAAAAAATATCGGTTCTTGCATTGGTTCTTTAAGGTATACGGTTCTGGTTCCGGTTTGATACCCTGTGACAAACATAAAGTATTTACTGAATAGAATATACAACTAAACGGTGGCGCAGTCAACTCTCTGTTAGAAATAAGTTGGCTGTTCGCTCTCACTTAAGCTCTCCGAGTGTATTTGTGAATATGTCTGTCTCGCTCTAACCATTGTGGATTCCTATGCGAAATCTTCCTATGGAAGAATCTTAGAACCTAGTTTCAGTAACCTTCTGAACCCGCTCCCACTCCAAAAAGGGTCGAACCCCAGAGTGAACCCCTGTTAATTTAATGAGGTTTGATCTTAATATCCTTTTTTCGAAACTAAATCGACTTTGATTCACTTTATCTAGGAAGGTGACAGTTACTTACTTCTTATTGTTGCGCAGAATGGCGGCAGCCAGATCGCTCAAGTCCAGCTCAAGCGGCATCTTGCCTGGATACTTTTGCAACTCTTCAGTCTCATCTGAGTCTGAATAGGTGTTATCCTTATCATGAGCCGGCTCATCTGCAGCAGAATCAAATTTCTTGCCTTGATCCTGATCTAAACTTTGCAGTTCCGACTCATCACCAGTACCAGCAGCACCAATCAAGGGTTCAGCACGGGGCAGTTCCTGAAAGAATCAATAAGGAAAAATGTTTATGATTTCGGGGTTTGTGGATAGATTTTAAAAAGCAAAGGCTTGCAGGAAGCCTTTTTCCTAATACTATCAGCATACAATTTCTTTTGAATTAAACTGAATTCATTTACAGGGTATCTAAATGATTCGTATGTGGGTTTCGGTACTAGAATGAATAACAGCTTATTTAAAAGTGAAAGAACTTATTGTCCCCTCCCGTTTAGCCATCAGTATAGCTTTCATCAGTATAGCTGATAAGCCTTATTATCAGTTTGAAGTCAATGAAGAAAGACAAATATAAGTTGACCCGCCCTCCATTTTTCAACGTTGCCAATTGGTTTTCCAAAATTGGAGCTACGACTTACCAACGGCTTTTCAATCAAATCGGCACCCCCCTCTAACATTGGGGGAGATGGAGAATTATTTCCTCATAGAGCCCCCCCCCCAACCAATCCCATTTTCTACCGTTTGGCGACACTTTTCCAATATCAAGTTATCACATTACAAATTATTTCTCATGCTATACTCACAAGCCGAGTTTACACAGAGTTTTCCAGGATTTTCCCAGATCAAAAAATGAAGTCACAAATTATTTTTCATACTGTCCTTACAAACCGGCCCCTTAGGCTGCGCGCACACACGCTTTTGAAAGATGAACCGACTGCTGATAATGAAAGAATCAAACATGCTTAATTGATTCCACAAAGCTGAGCTTACGACTGAATATTGAAGATCAAACCGGTGCTGGTTGTGTACACTAGCACGCCGGGAGCGTGATAAAGATCAGTCTTAAGTTCTGCCGTCAGTTCATCTTATAGACGTATGTGTGCGCGCGCCCTTAGGATTAAAATCCCCGTTTTAGCGATCCTTTTCACCACATATGGAAATTACTGTTCAAATTTCAGCCTTCTATCACTTACCGTTCAGGCTGTGCGTAGATGGCCCTTGAATGAATCAGTAAATTGTCGTTCCTGGTAGTGAATTTTCAATGGGGTCCGTATCAACATAAAAGATTGTTGTCAGTCACATTTTTTGTTTCTTTTTTTTCGAGCTCTGCCAATGTCAACTTGATTTTTGAGCACATAATGACCCAGAACTTAGCCATCAACTACCGGATATCGTATAAGCCATTAGTTGAATCACATGATGATGATGATTCTCTTCTACCGCCTACCACCTACCCCCATCATCATTATCATTAATGAGAGAGCTTCACATATTATTTAAATTTTATGTTGATTTTTTTTCTGTTTTTCTGTTTTTAAGCCATTGTGTCTGGGCGTGAAGTATGCTTAGAGTGTGTGTGTGTGTGTGATTATGTAATTTCGTACAACAACAAGTTTATTTTGCTGCCAATTTGACTTTTGGTTTCAATCGCACTCGACTCTGACGTCGATTTTTGTATGTAGGTTGGGGTCAACTGACGATCAACGTCTCTCACACTATTTTTGTGTGGAGGAAACGAAACAAAAACCTGAGAATAGCGAGAAACTAAACCATTTTCAAATGGAAAACTGTAAAGAGAATTTTGGGAAACCTTTTTTCGATGAACTTGTAAGGTTTAATGTGGGTCTAGAGGGAAGGATTCATGGCTTTTCTGCTTTATGTATGTTTAAGTTTGAACACTTTCCCTGGAATTTTTTGTGCCCCTAAGAGACCTGGAACTTTTACCTACTATTCAAGATGAAATCTTTAGGCATTTGTTTACCACAAAAATGTGGCTGTTAATCAGAAGAGATCTCATGTGACTCATGTGTCCAAATAAATGACGCATATGCAAAATTTCACTTGAAAACTCGAGCAAGAAAATAACAGCCAACCGCTGTGACCAGTTTGACCAGTGGCAAACTGTGTCTGTCTGTCTGTCTCACAGTCGATTTAATTGTACTGATTTCAAGGCCAAGTCGGAGATAACATCAATTATAGCACAAAGAGAACATTTGTACGTAATTTCTGTAGACACTTGGAACATTAAGATGACAATTAAATGATTACAAATTGAACGTTTTGTGCAATTAAAGCGACAGACAGCATTGACGCAATTTTACAAATTGAAATTCTACAGACGCAAAAATTTCTTTTAGGAAAATCAATTTGCATAGACAGCATAATAATAATAATATTAAGTGGAAGTCGGCTCTCTTTGTATGCAAAAGGCGTTGTTGAGACGCCAGCAAATTTGCACAATAAATTATATTTACTCGAACGCATGTGTATGTGTGTGTATTTGTGTGTGTTTGTGTGTGTCTTCACAATTACATAATCTTCAACTCTGTTGTGGCTTTTGTTGCTGTCCCCAAAAAAATAAATAAAAAACGAAAGACTTAAGCGCGCAACTTGCCGTAAATGGCAAACAGTCAACGGGCCAACAACCACAAAAATGAAGTTTCGTGGTGGCTTTTCATAGTTGAGGCTGCTGCCAGATGATGGTGCCAAGCACCGTCAAATGTCTGAGAAAATTTTTGTGTTTTTCTTTTTCCCAAGGAAAAATTATAAATTTTTGGTAAACTTTTTCACTTGAAGTTTTCCTTTTCCATTTTATTTTAAGAAATAAAATCTGTCAAAACTCGAATCAAATCAAATCTCTTTGTTGTCGAACGACGTACTTTAATGGTCGCTGAACTATTACAGTCATACTCTTCAATCGACTAAAACTCAAATACAACTGGTATAAGACATTTTTTCTTTTGGAATTCTTCGTCTCCCCCCCTCCAAAACATAGTTTCCAGAACATCCGATTCGAAGGACCAATGTAAAATATAACTCAAAATATAGATTATATTATGGTTAAGATATTCTTTGCTGATAAGCACTGTTTTCTAGGTTCTAAACTGCATTTTTAGCATTTGTTCCACATTTTTCATAAAGAATCACCAAAATTTCTGAACCAAACCGTAGCGAACTACTAACTTTCTTATGCAAATCCGTATCAATATCCGCAAAGACAAACAAGAAAATACCGGTGCCTCATTTATCATCAGTGCAGAAGCAATTTCTTCTATTAAGCTGACCGTCGTTTCTTATGTCTACCGTCTTTTCAGGATCGTTGGATCAAAAAAAATCAATTCCAAGAGTTAATGAAAACAACTTAGTCCCGGATATGCTTGAACCGATGTGAAAACAGATTGAGTTGATCCGACTTTTTTAATCCTAAGAAGAATTACATATATCCCGGGGTAATCCTATAAAAGATTGAATTGTGCAAAAAATTCGAGCACAATTTAATCCCAAAGCTAGATAATTTTGTCTATTCTAGATTAACTTAAGCTCGATATGTAATATTGATTTGATCTCAGGATAGATAACTATTGTTCCTTTCCTTTGCCATTCCATTTGCCATAAGACATCCTCATACACTTCACCACCCACAGCAGCTCCGATTAATTTAAGACTGAAAAACAAAGAATTAAATATACAAATGTTTGGCTCCACTGTCCACTGGGACTCGAACACACGACCATTCGCACTGAACAGGAATGGAACGGCATTTCATCGCACACCACCATACCCATCGGTTGTAGCAGCGTGTCTGAAAGGCTACTTATATTTCTTCGATCTCGCTCTTTAACTTATGGACATGTGATCACGAAAGGGATTGTAGTAAGCACATTTGGAATGATACAAGTTCGAAAGGCATGTACCAATCCCTAAAAGATTGAATTGAAAAGATTGAAGATATCTCGACTTTTTTTTTTCTGTGTATGTTTCTTCAAAAGCTTATTTTACTTTGAGCCAATTACAATTTTAGATTCGATACGAAAGTTGTATTGTCTGGAACTGTCGTATAGAACTACACAGAGAGGAAAAACCAACAACATTGGACTCAAAACGAGAACAAAAGTTACCAAAAACTATGCATGAACGTGTTTCTTAATTCTCACTTTAAGAAAAATTTGTTGAGAACGCAAAAACTCAAATTGAGCTAATATTGTTACATTTTTGAGAACATGATAATGAATATTGTTCCGTTGTCAAGAACATTTTAAATACACCTAGCAAAAAAATTTGACTCCTCACATTTAGATGGAATTGAAAACGGGAAAGGGAGGCAAGACTCCTGGATATGCGCTCTGCTGCTTCTCTCTCCACCCATATATTTCATAGGAATCAGAATTATAGCTACAACGTCCCCACAACTACAACTCCAACTGACTCGTTTCATTTAACTTTTTCAGAAAAACACATAAAAAGGGTTCGAGCCCGTTACTCAACGTATGGAATGACGCGCTAGCCAATTCAGCCGTTGAATAGTTTGGCAGATGCACGTCTAGAGGACTACTTTTGCTTTATTGAGCTGAGAAGGAAGAGAGAGATCAAAAAGAGAGCCAACTCGCTCTTTCTCTTGTATATCTCTCTGTTGAAAACCGTTATTGTTGTTTAAATCAAATTTTATCCAATTGAGAACAACTTTACTCTTTCCAAGAATATTTGGAACATTTGTTCTCCAGAATTTTGACAACATCTTGTTCTTATTTTAAGTTGAGGGCAACTTATTTTCTGAACAGGTTTTTTCCCTCTGTGTAGGGGAGGTAAATTGTATTTTATAGTACAATAGCTGACATTGTTTCTAGTAATTATTTTGCAGAATATTTTTGTTGTTTAATAAGAAACACGGTTGACATCCTCACCGCCCATAAAGTACATATGTAAAAATGTATGTGGTTCGTTTGACATAGGCTGCAATGAGCCTACTATATGGTACACTTGAATTAAATTCTGACCATTTGCATTATTTCTGTTGTTCCGAACGAAGCGATTTGAAAGCATAAATTAGGTCCACGAATGGACTTCAGAGACAGGGTTGAATCTATATCCGTGCAAATAAGCAAGCCATTCAATGGTTCTGAAGGCGTCTCAATTTCCGGAGGTTGCATTTTTTCTGATGCGCAACACATTCTGGTAGACTCATTTTTGATTTTAAGCGCATGACCAAATCACCAATCAGGACTTTCGGATGAACAGAATATTCAACATCTGACTCTTACTCGCGTGCGAGACGAAGGAACATAGCAGTTGCAAGTTTTCGATGTACTTGTTGGCGTAGTTGGTCAATTGTTCTCCGTGTGTTAGCATCTGTCCAGCGCGCTTTTCTCTGCTCCAATTGTTGTTGTTGACTTCGCAAAGGTCGTGCTTTTTGTGATTGACAAAAACGCAGTTGCGACATTCATGACACGCGTAATTTCATAATTTTTAATGTGATTGTTGATCTGTTCTAGCATTTCGCATGTGCGTTGCAACACTTGTCCGATGGCCCAAATAGCCACCGCTTCGTGTTGCTGGCATTGTAAACTGTAACAGGAACATATCAAAATATTGTTTAAAACCTATTCTACACCTGTCAAATATATATAAAAATTAGTTTTATTAAAATCGGTCAAGCAGTTTAGAAGGAGATTGGAAGCAAAAACGTGACGCTATATTTTTCGTACAGAATCGAATCCTTTTCTAAGCAGAGATAGTTGGACTCAGGTAAAGGCTGGTGGTCGATTTCTGGTACGTTTCAGTATATTCAGTAAAAAAAACCCTTGTAAGACTTTCAGTTGGCGAATAAAAGCGCAGAATTTAGTCCATCTGAGATCTCATATGATGTGAAATAACAACTTTCAGGAAAAGCGCTTAAAAATTCTTAGAATTTGGTCCACAATTTTTAAAAAATATAAAATAGGAAGGCAAAAATATAATTTTGTAAAATGAAATTAAATTTCATGACTTGAAATTAAGATCCATCTTCAGTTTCCCACAAAAACTACACTGCCAACTCCATAACCAGCTGCTGCTGCCACTGATGATCTCTGGCATTTTGGTAGCCGCACCCGCACCCACCCACCTACCCACCCACCCATCGTACTCCACTGGCAGCCTCGCTTGAGTGGTTTACTGTGCGGCTCTTGCAACATGTTTGGTTTGGTTTGAATTGGTTTGTAGTTGTTGGCTTTTGTTCCGTTTGCTGCTTTCACTTTGTCTGGCATTTGATTCGCAATTGTTTGCTACTGCTCCGGCTGCTCCGGCTGCTGTGATTATGTCGCAAGCTGGCCCCAGCTCCCAACTCCACCAACTCCACCAACTTTGGTGTCCACTTAAGCGTCAAATTATGGGAATTTCGCTTGATTGAATTTTTTCAGTTTGTGGCGCTGCCTTTACATAAGCCAACAGCTCTGCTAGGTTGAATAACCCCACGGCTCATCTTCTGGCGGGTCCCATCATAACAATCGTAGTTTATACTATATACGATTCGATGTGATTGAATTGAGGCTTTCCATTGGACGCTAATTGAATATTGATGATCGGGCAAATACTTTGGCACATTAAATTTGAATTATGCGCCTTGCCCAGTCATCAAATGTCTGTCCATAGTTTGATGCGGTTTTTAATGTGAATAATGGCCCATTTGGTTACATGGGTGAAATTTCTCAAGGAAGGAGCCAGCGCTAGCACGCCAACTTATACAATTGCATATGAATTGTTATTGAATAACGCTTGGCTGGAGCTGGCTAATGCGGGAAAGCACACAACAGCCAAATTGCAAGCTCTTATTTAGCTTATGTTACCATAGCCAATTAAGCTAGCTGGATACTTAAACGCTTTTAACTGTTTTGAATAATCAATTGATCGTCTCAAGCTGGGAAATTAATTATACTCTGTACCAATATCGAAAAATCAAATCAAAATAGACCAAAGAGCCAAGCCGAGCTTAACTCAATAAGCATTCCCCAAAAATATTTCAAAAATTCATTAAACTTAACAATTCCTTTAAGCATTTGTAAAAAAAAAAGGCTTTTAGAGTTTAGGGGAACGAATTAGCAGTTTGTTTCAGAACAGGTAAACAAATCTGTTAGTCATAGTTCACCCTTCTTGTATGGTTAGCTAGTATAACATAAAGCCACCGTCTTAAGAACGGGTTCTCCCCAACGGTTTGCCAAATGAACCCAACAAACCTTACCCATTGAATAATGGAACACGTACTGTTTCAGAGGGTTTTTCGTTGTGTCATTTATGTTTTCTAGAAAAAGTGTGACCGCATCTTTTGGTGCGATAATGTAAATGAAAAAATTCTGACTGTTTCGAACAGGGGTGCCCATGCCCATTCCGCAAGCCGCGTATTTGTTGTTTGACGCAAAGGAATAGCGGGCGCATGTACGACTTACGAGAACCATAAATTTTCATAAAGCAACAAAAAATTAATTCATATGCATTCTCTCCTCTCTTTCTTTTCTATAAAACTGTACGCCCGACTAATAGACTGACATATTATCAACCCACAGCCCAAACGGCTTTTCCTACAAATCAATGATTTGGCATAGACCAGACCTTTCTTTAGTTATGCAAGCGCGCACTAAGAAAAAAAATTTTGAAAATTTTTCCGCGAAGTGGGTGAGAAAGGCCAAAGCCAAGTTTGTTTGGGCCAATGTCAATGCTGTATGGTTAAGAAAGTTGGCTCTGAGTATGAGGCAGGTGATACCATGGTGTAATAATATAAGGTGAAACCGAGACAGAGAAAAGTCTCGCTGTTTTTAGGGCCAGTGGGCCAGTTTGTTGTGAATGCTTGAAGCGAAAGGTTGGGTCTGTATTATTATATGTATGTGTAACTGTTTTGTTTTTTTTGCTGGTTTTAGTGTCAAATGTCAAGTTACTGTGTAATTTGCCTCAAAATCGTTTTCGCGAAGCAAGGTTAACCTTATACGTGTTCCAAAAGGAGTGGACAGAAACCCCATTTGGGAAGAGTCTTAGGGCATTTGTTTTAACGAGTAGAGTTTGCAAAAATCATTTTGTACCTGACGACTGGAAAATGACTACGTCTGTAGATGTCTTTATAAAGCCAAAGCTCCTAAACGCCGACAATTGATGCCAAATATGGGAAAAATGCAAATTGAGCATAGAGTTGCTTTTAAAATGGTTTACCTATACTTATAAATCTTTGGGCCTGACTGACTGATTAGCAACCCACAGCCAATACCGCGCCTAGAAATCTATGATTTGGCATAGACCTTCGTTTAGTTATGTAGAAAGAAAATTTGAAAAATTGTAAAGCAAAGTGTGTGAAAACACGATATGTATGGGGCACATAATGTGCTATGGCGCTTAGGCAATATTGTGGACAAGCTCTTAGCAAACGAAGAGCGCGAGAAAGAGTGGCCGTGAGAGTGAACGACACACACTCATACTAATTAGGTATGCGTGCAACAGAGTTCCCCTTCAATAGCCACTGTGGCACGAACATACTCGGCAATTCACACCGAATTAAGCCGAAATCTTGCTACACTGTGTGTTAGAGAGAGACACAGTCACATTTAAGCGCTCTTGTGTATTGCCGTTTGCTTCTAGCATTTACAAATAGAAAGAGCGCTTTCTCTATAGGCTTCACCTTATTAATTCCTCCATGCCCAGCAGTAGAGCAAATAAGTCGAAGTTTTATCAAAAAATATTGTCTCTTTAAATTTCTGAAATGCCTTAGGATGCTATACGCTCCTAATTAGAGACAAGCTGTGCTGATGCTGCTGAAATTACGATCACAATTTTCATACATATGTTTACTAGAAATGGGCGGGACAGAAATGTCGCTAAACCTGAAGTTCACAATGTAGTCGTGCGGGAGAGGTATAATTCACAATCCACATGACAGTAAGGGATCAATATATAATTGCGGAGAACCAAGCGCCTAGAAAATTAATTATGTATATGTATGGATAACGCAAATAATGCAATTGTTGCCACAACTGAAAAATAATTAAATTTTTTTTAAAGTACTCCGTAGATGAGATTATTGATCTGGGCAAAAGTTCAACCATACTTAAATTTGTTAGATTTATTCCTTGAAGAAGTAATTTTTTATATTTTGGTGAGTCTTGAAATCCTTTTTATTTTAAAATAAGTATTCATTGATTTAAAATACTGAAAAAGAAAGCTTCTTAAGTTTTTGTTTCGATTAGAAGAAAATACAACTTTTTCTGGCAACTTTTCTTAGCAACTTTTTTTCTAGCAACTTTACTTAGCGACTTTTTTAAGCAACTTTTTCAGCCACTTTTATAGCAACTTTTTTTAGCAACTTTAATTTTGTAAGTTTTTTTTGCAATTTTGGCAATCCTGATAATATATTGTCTACTTTTTTATTTAATTTCGTATACGTGCTAGGTCATAAATTAGCAATTCTCGATATTTTTCCCCATCAATGTTCTAAGTTCTGTATTTCCACCTTTTTTTCAGCTTTGTTTTTTCAGACCTACACGCGTGCAGTTAACAACATTTCACATGAAATCAGGCAACAGATTTTACATTTTTATTTCCCCTCCCCTTTCCATTCCCTCTCCTAATTTTAGTAAGTTCCAACATTTTCCGGTAATTATCAGTAATTTGGCTTAATAATCGAACGAATGTGTTTTTTTTTTGGTTGGGCTCTAATCTCAAAAAATTGTGGCGTGTGCAACGAACGTAGCGAGGCAATTACCTAACCAACCAGGCACCGGCTGATACGGTGGCCTGACTCCAACTGACGTTTAGTCAGGCCTAACGATTGAGACTTTGGAACTTACCTTGTTCACCTGCTGCAAAGTCTCCAGCATGAGCTCTTTCTCCAATACTGAATCCAAGGCCTGAACCTGATCACATGAGGCCTTGGCCTGCAGATATGAGGAGGCCAAAATGAAGGCTCCCAGTATAAAGGAGGAAACTATGATGGTAAAGGCGGTGATTTTGGCGATTTTCACCGAATTAGCCTGTCGCTTGTAGGCCTGTAAAAAAGAAGATGGGAAATGAAATTAGTTTTTTCTTCGAGTTAAATAATAATGAACTACGTGCTGTTACCAAATGACCTTAAAGTGGGTTAAAGTAAAAGCTGTGGTGACCTTCGGCTTTAGCTCACGTTTTGTCGACTCAACTTTAAGCCAAGACTTTCTGTTGCACTTGAAAATCAAAGAGCTGTTATGTAAACTGGGTATTAAAAATGGCTTAGATCATCAAATGGTCAAAATATTTGTCTAATTTGGAGTTAAGTGCAAAAATTGGCAAGTTTATGTTAAAAATCGTATAAAGCTTTTATCGTTGCATAAATACTGAAATTAAGGAAATGAAAACAGCCCATCAAAAAAATCCCCCAAAAGAGAAAACGAAGTTTGGGTGTGGGTGCAGTCAGCTATATCTATATATCTGTCTATATGTATGTGTGCTTAGCGAAATGTGCAATAGTTTTACACCTTTTGTGCTGCGTGCATTGCAATTGCGAAAGTGAGTCGACTTGCTGATGATGATGAAGTGAAGTGAAGTGGAAGTGAATGTTCAAAAATCAAAAAAAAAAACAACAACTCTTAATGAGTTTTTGTTGTTGTTTTGTAGTGCAAGAGTGAGAGACAAAAGACTTGAGCGACAAACCTGATGATTAAAGTTAAAAAATCCCAGCTGAGTTGGTGAATTTGGGTTTGTTGTTGGGGAGAAAATGTTCATTATTTGTCAATCACGGGTTCGGTTTATGGCAAGAAAAACATTTTTTTGTGGTTTGTTTTTTGTTTTTTTGTGGGATGAGACACACATATGCAGACACACACACACACACACAGAGAAGACAAACAAAAGAGATTAATGAGGTTGCCTGCATAATATGCACTTAACGTTTTTCTTATATATTGCATTGTACAGTGTGTGGGGAAAGTAAAGTGACGACGTGGTAGGTGTGAATCTATGGGGTACACATTTGTTTCAGCTGTCAGCTGAGATTTTGGAGAGATAAGGCTCAGATGGTGCAATCTTTTGGAAAGTGTTAGAAGTACACCTGAAACTGAAATTACAAAATGGTGGGACTAAAAAACTTATTTCGAAAACGATTTTATTAACACTTCTCAAGGGCTAGGAAACTTTATAAACTCTACTTAAGAGCTCCCGGCACTTAGGCAAAGGCTTAAACACTTGGACTAACCAATACGAAATTCACAAACATTTTCGTCATTTCTTTCCCTTTGCCCATAACAAAATCCAAAAGAACCACAATTTTGTATGCGTTTCCCCCAGAAGCCCTGAAAAAGATTTTTTATGAGCTTTTTCAAAGGATCTACATTTATAATTAAAGCCCAAACATTTTTATGCCAAACAGTCAACAATTAATTTGAAGAAAATCATTTGTCAAACAACAACAAACACTCATTAAGGATGCAAAACGGCCGACTAGTGCAATACGACTTATCGTATTGTAGAGAACCTGGGTCCACAAACGATTCTAAGTGCTAAGTAGGTCTGTCGGAATATGGATATAAAATATTTTTTTGGTGGAGATTTTTGTAAGGATATTCTCTTAGATATTACTTAAATTACTGTTATTACTAATATCCAAGAGAATATGTTCAGGAAACGTCCGCTTTTGAGCCGAAACCAAAAAAGTATTCACAAAATTATCAACAGTTATTCGTTACCGATATTCTGGCATCCCTAGTACCAAGTGTCATATATCGGATTCATCGATACTCGGATAGCAATCGATGTCTACTCAGTGTCCCGCCTGTGCAATCGATACATCGACTACAGTCGATGACTTATTTTGTGTAACTTAAACCTCGGTCTAGTTCTTTTTGCTAATGAACAAATACACTAATAAAAGACTCTCTGAATTCTGAACTAAACAATTGCTTTCCTTTATTTCGTTTCGTCTCGGCGTACCTGCCTAAGCGCGGGGTGACATTGCCCCCATCAACAACAAAACTCAGTAACTGATCGTATTATGGTTTTATATTTCTACAAAAATAGACCATTATACACTAAAACAGGATTTTTCGATTTTCCAAGTTTTTTTTATAAGCTCGTTTAAAAACTGGCAAAAGAAAAAATTATTAAACCCGAAAGGTATGTATCCCTCACTTTATAAGTAAAATGTTATATACAGCCATGCTCTCATCTTAACCACCGCAAAAAATTTGGGAATTTGTCAGCAAATCTGGTTCAAATCCCGGTTTCATTGAAGAATTTCGAGAATATGATGTTTTAACATAGAACCGAAAAATTTTCACTCAATATTGTCTGCAACACAACTCAGATATGTTTCTCTTTTTGGAACTTAAAAATGAAACTAGAACACAAGTCTGCAGTGCTGTAAAATTCGGCAAAGGAGTTGATCCGAAAGTTCTAACTAGTTGGGATAATCGATTCTTGGACCACTTCCTTTACTTATCGCATCTAAAGATTTGGTTAAAAGCTTTGTTAATGGATTCTAAGATTGTTAAAAAGGAAGCTTTTAAAAACGTTAATCAATACCCGATTGTACCTCAATCTTTATAGTTACCATTCATATGTTCTCTAAACAAAAGTCCCTGGAGTTTAAAATAGAAGGCGAGCCTCTTCAAAAGGAAAATATACGGATTTGTTTTGCCATTTGGCATGTTGACTTATGCCCTTTTTCTTTCTCAAAGTTTAAAATGATGTTTCAAAATTACCCAGCACTCTAAAACAATTTTAATCCCGTTTGAGTATTGTGATAGCTTTATAAGTTCTAAAAAACTGACTAAAGGGTCCCCTTGGCTTGTCTGCTTTGATGTTGTATAGCTAATATTACATTAACAATTGAGACTGAAAGACGCCAATAGCCGAAAAACGATTTCGAGCAATGAGAGTAAGGGCGTGCCCACCTCTGATTAGGGTGTTCGATTCTGGTCCACATTCAATGCACCCAAACTCTCGCACTGAACTGGATCTCCGTTATCTCACATCTCTTTTGGAGAGTAGAAAAGACATGTATCATAACTCATAGATCCCAGAGTTGGTAAAGCTCCATTTACACTATCTGATTACTCAGATGAGTTTTCGTTACACCTAAACTCATCTGATCAATTCAGTTTCGCTTTTAAGCATGCTTAATAAGCCCAGAAGAGCCAGTTACAGAACCATTGGTTCAGCGGAATCATCAGGTTCATATGAACATTCTGACATTACTTTGTATACATACAAGAAGAAGGCAAGAAAAATTAAAAGCAATATAAATAAAGAAGCATTAAAAATTGAAGTTGTCATTCCATGTAGCAACTAAAATTGGAGCAAATTGGAGCCGTGATTGGCTTCGAAGCCGAGTAGAAGACCGAGACATGGCTCAGCTTGGCACAATGCAATTAGGTCACACTGTAATTCGATAGATGCCACTCAGATGAGTGCTCATGCCAAATAGAAAAGGTATTATTTCGTCCGATCGCTCATCTGAGTAGCTTTATGTCTACTCAGACGCATTTTTACATGATCTGACAGCAAATCAAACATAAACTCAGCTGAGGGATCAGGTCGTGTGAATAGAGCTTTCGGGATAGAGGTGTGACTAAAATTCTTATATTTGCAGACAGAAAAATAAGTATCGGATAAACTATACTCAAGTTATGACCAAAAAAAAAAGATCGCTGGAGCAGCGCTGTTTTGCTAGGTCAAAATAGTGGCGCCATCTATTGGTCAGTTTTGAAAATCCCTTAAAAAGCATTGTTCAAAGGAAAAATAAAATTTTATGAGCAATATTCAACTTATGACCGAAAGAAAGTTCGCTGCCGGTACACTGCAGGTATAGAGTATATTATAGTCGTGTTTGACAGACTTTCATACTGGTTTGTGTATAGAAGCGTTTAATAAGAGTTAGAGCTAGTAGTTTTGGCATACCTAGCAGGGGTATATAAGACAAATTGATTTTAGAATTGAAAAACGGGGGATCTAAAATGTTTAACAAAACCCACTTCGGAACAAAAGTTGGAACATAAAAATTATGCACTATGAACAAACTCATAGTCGTATCAAGGCAGCAAACTCATGAAATTCTAAAAAGAGCATTAAACACATGGTATTGGTTTGAAGCTTAGTTCACAATTAATGGGATCTTTTTGGGAACAATTTCGACTACATTTTGCAGTGAATTTGGGATATGTTCGATTATGAATAAAATTTGAAATGACAATCATTTAATACTTTATATTCAATACTTATATTTATTTTGACAGACAAATTTTTTGAACCGAATCTTCCTTTAGCTTGTAAGATACGGTTCAAGTATATGGTCGTGTTTAAACGACCCACAAAATTTGAAAGACGACTTTGTGCAGTCGGCTCACACAAAATGAGTACAAGGTCTTCCATAGTCCATGCAGTTAAATAAAGCTTAAATTAAAGTGACAAGAACCCTTAAGTTGTCATAGACTGTTGAAATGATTAACGTTGATTATCTCGAAAGTGGAAAAAATACTTAAACTTGTTGTTCATACAGACAGAATGTGACAGTTCCCTCTGGAATCCTACATGAAATGAAGCGTCAAATAGCGTCTTCAACCTAACTATATTTCCTTCCCAAACTTGAACCAAAGTCTTTACTTCGAGGTCAGTTGCGAGAACAAATGCATGCAAAACCGGCGCCAGCTTGGCGCACAAGCAGATGGTATAAGCCCTTGCTAGTTAGGAATGTTTTTACTGTTGTTGTGGTTGGACAGCTCTCAAACTTAAAAACCATGTCCACCGCTATTCTAAATCATTGTTGGAAATATTGATTCAACAAAATTTGGAAATAAAAATAGATTTCCGAAATTTGTTTAGATTTTTCAAGCTAATGAAAGAAGTTGGAAAAATAGAGTTTGGGAACAGTTTACCCAATAGTTTTAGCTTCTAGTAAGCAGGCATTTGTGTTTGTGTGTTGAAAATAGTGATTCAAGGAGGACTTGGAATGGAAAAAGTTTGGAAAAAGAGTTTTTCCAAAATTTGTTGAGTGTTTTTTTTTCAAGCTAAAGAGAGAATTTGAAAAAACGAGTTTTGGAAAAGAATTTAACAAAATTTTTAGGCCGCTGGGCTTTCCTTAAGTGATCTTTTTAGTCTCATAAGACATTTATACTGTTTACCAGTTATTACGTATTAATGGTTTCCAAACTTGAAATAATTCATTAAAATACATCCGCGGGGTATTAAATTGAATAGTCATTCAACTGTCAGCTCAATCTGCCCCTTCACCTTCAAAAGTGCCACCTCAATCAAGTAGAAGGAGGTCTGTATGGATGGTTAGATAACTTTTCGCTTTCACTGTACCTGGACCCCAGAGCGGCACTTTACACAAATCATTTCTGGTTGAAGCGGATGCTGACGTTGAATGTCAAATGCAAAAAATGCAAAATGCATTTTATGCAAATTTTCTACCCACAAACAATGGTTGATTAAAGCAGGGCGCAAAACAAGTTTTGGGTCGTGACTTTTGCATTAGATCTCTCTGGTGTTCCGAAATGAGTACAAATCTGTTCACACCTTTTGCGTTTCATATTTGTGGAAATGTCAGAGGCAAATTAACCAGGCTGATCACGTTGCAGGCCCCCATAGATCACCACCACCAGCCACCAGTCAGGGCCCAGGCGGATGTGCCAGCCTCAAAAGAAAAGGGTGACCCTGGCATTTTCCCCTCCACTTAAATGTCAATTTATCTCTTGGGTTATGGTTGGATGATGTACTCACCGGTGGAGGTTCGCTGGCCGTACTGTAGACCTCGCTAGCCGCATACTCGGGCTTCATTTGTACGGTGGCCATGGAGACGTTATCCTTCTCGGTCATCTAAATCACTATAAAGGAGTAAGGGGGGAGGTGGGGGAAACTTTAATCCGTTGTTTGACACAGTTCTCTTTGGATTCACTTCACTTTCTTCTTTTGGCACTAGATTTCTTCCTCTTTTTTTTGCACTTACATCGAAGTAAAAATATATCCAAAAATTCCAAAAAGTAAAAGGAGTTTTTCGTTAATTTTTGTTGTGGTTGTTGTTGTTTATTTTGCAGCTTTAAAAAGTTGTCTGTACAACTTTTCAGACTGAGAGAGGGATCCGTGTTTTAACGTGTTGTAGACTACGTCTTGCTGGTACGACTGCCACTTGCCGTCTGAGGCCACAAACGCGTTTCGTTTCAGATTTTTCTACCAGATTTAAAACTTTTTTTGTGCCGCCGACAGAGACACACACACACACACACAGCAAGTAAGCCACCGCACGATCGTTTAACGAATGAAAAATGAAAAATAAAAGTAAAAATAACAAAAAAACACCATTGTACTCGTGAGTGTGTGTGTATCTGTATCTGTGTGTGTGAATCGGCCAAAGCTTTTGGCTCTTACTAACTTGGGCAAGCTTCTACGCAGTCGGTTAATTAGCCCAGCTCGAATTAAACTAATTTTAGAATTTTTTAGCTTTAACGCTTTAATAGTTTTGCTAAATTACATGTTTTTTTTTTTATTGTTTTTAATCATTCCCTTTTGTTATTTGTTATTCTGATGATGTTTACCGATTAGTTGCAGTTACTTAAAGAATTTACTAGAATTTGTCAAGCTCGAGAATGGAATTTTTTTGAAATTAAATTAAATAACCATTCAAGGTTGTCTCAAAGAACATTTTCGTTACGTGGCCAAGAAACTAGAATTGAGTCAATTATTTTGTGTAAATTTTATAAAAAGGAATAAATTCTATTTCATGTGTTTCCAAAAACGACCCGATTTCCACACGACTTGGGCCGTTATAAGGACGAAAGAGGTTTCTAAAACTCATAGATATATATATCAGGGCTGCAAACCTCCTTTTAATCAGAAATGGTTCAATCCGGGGTTCAATCCTCCTAAAATGTTTGGGTTGGGGTTCACGGAGCGGGTTCAGGAGGTTCAGGTTCGAACCGGGGTCCGGAAATAATTTTGTCAAATGGCTAATTCGGACAACAATAAATTGGAAATTACGCGCGCACACGTGTGCCTCAATGATGAACTGATGGCAAAACTAAAGACTGACCTTGACAAATAACCATGCCCTACTTAAATATCATGGACAGCCACCAGCTTATCTTTCATTTGCAAGTGTGCGCGCGTCCTTATGAAATTTTAGTCTTGATATTTTCCTTATAATATTAGCGTATTCCAGTAAACTTTTATTTATTCTTGCTCTTTGTGCCTCAGAAAGAGTGTATACAAGAAATGAGAAATTTTAAGTTCTTTACAATGATAGTTCTTCCAAATCTTTAATAATCTTTAAATTCCGAGAAAAGAAAGAAGATGATGAAGAAGAAGATCATTAATGCTTTTATTTATCAGTTCCTTTTGACGATTATACAATTTAGCAACCCTTACACCCCTTATATCTCAAGAATGGCTGGAGGAATATGTATGATTTTTGATATGTTGGTTTTGTTTCCGCCCTGAATATCAGAATAGAAATTAAAAACTCGTAAAAACACAATGGGTCACAAAAATACGGAAAATTTGCAAAATGTTACAATAAGTTTCGATTTCCCTCAAGATGTACTACTTGGCAATCGTCGACGGGTAAATTAGATGCTGAAGCCAAATATTATAAGTTTAGACTTTTATGTAGATTTAATAGTTGGCAACTATAACGAAATAATCTTTACAAGGTGTACATCGAATGGTATCAAAAAAATCTAGCATTTTTCAAAATGTATTTATGAGCTTAGATTGACGGGTAATTGGATGGGTAAACAGAAGGGTAAATAGGCTGGTAAACGGACAATTGATTAAGTGATCCAAAAAATCGCAAAATTTTCAAAAATTTATTATGAGTGAAGCCTAAATAGTTGGAAATCGTTCACGGGAAAATAGGAGGTGTAGACTAATCGGTCAAAATAATCGCATAACTTGCCAAACTATTACTATGAGATTAATATGAAGACGAGTAAATAGGGGGTAGCTAAAGATTTGTTGTTGGCGAGTGCAATGACAGCATCATATATGTCTCTCTTCTCTCCCTCTCCTTTATGTCTCTCGCAAACTCAAGTGCAACAACAAAGTTGATCAGCGAAAATTTAAAAAACAACTTTTTATATTCAGGTATGCCCTGGAAATCTTTAGATTTCGTATAAATGATTGCACTTCGAACTAAACCTGGACGCCGGCTTTTATATTATGTGGAAGAAAACCCGTACGCTACTAATCTACTCTAATTAACAGCTTTAATGTTAAATGCTAATGCTTATGTGAAAACCTCTGAAGATTTTGGAACTCAACTGAATGAGCTTTCGCAAAATTCGCATGTTTTTTAAGGAAGTTTAGATTATCATGAAGACGGGTAAGTATTCGGTAAAAAGAAGGTGTAGATTGAACGGTCAAAAAATCTAAAGATTCAAATATGAGTTTAGATTGTCATAAAAACGGTACGGTTAAATAGTCGGGTAAATAGGAGGTGTGGATTAGATGAACCAAAAAATCGATCAATTTGACGAATTTTATTATGAGTCTAATTAATTGCTAAGATTTAATTGACAATTGTCTCGCGAAAGTTTTAAAATTTATAACGAGTCTAGATTGTCATGAAGACAAGAAGAAAAATCTCGTAATGGCAAAATGAAGACAGTTAAACAATTTCTACCTTGCTACTTTTTGGACAGATCGGTTTATTAAGTTTTAAATAAAGTCTTAATCAATTGAAAAATTAATTAATTCAACTAAATAAGTACTGATATTTGAATTGCAATTAATATTTAAAAAGCAATTAATTTTAATTGATTAAAATTATTAGATGATTAAACAATTAAATGAAAATTTAATTGATTGATGCCCAGCACAGTCCCAAGCTTAAGGGACATTAGATTTTGGTTTGAATCTTTATACATAACTTTTTGGATCGTAAGAATTTGTTTTCACTATTTAAGCATTTTACAGCTTTATTTTTCTTCTCGAACCCGTAGTAAGTATTTTCTAAAAAGATGGGTTTTGGTTCCAGATCGGGTTCGCCAGGTTCAACAAATGCTTTGTTCTGACTGTTACATAACTTGGCACCCACTTTCTACTCCAAACCCATATGACCCGCTTACCCGTTTCTTCGCCTGTAGGGTATGTCCACAAAAAGCTCACCACAAACGAAAAAATTAAAGGTACTCCACCAACACATTCACACACATAAATTAAAACGCAGATCTCGTAAAACTTGCTTCAAGCCCGAACCCCAGACGTCGCAGTCGACGTCGCCGTCGCTGTCGACGTTGACGGCACGGTTCAGCTTCAGCCAAACGGGGGACTTTTGAGATACCTTTTGTTGTTGCACCACTCAAACTTGTTGCTTACGAAAAAAAAAAACATTAACTTTTTCGCTTTTGCTTTAGTATTTTTTTTTTTTCTTTTTCTAATTTTTCTGAAATAATTGTAGTTGGCCAAAGCATTGCACTTGCATATACCCGCATATTTATGTACATTTGTGTGTTTGTAAGCAAATACTATATATCTTCATCTTGATTGCTTTAACAGCTGCCGCCTGCTGTTTGGTTTTTTGCCTGACCAAGACTTGAGCTAAACACTCATACCACTTAAGTGGGGGACAAACAGATCTCTCAGCTGGATTGTGCAGATGCATTTTTCTAAAGAGGTCAGACGTTTTCTGCTGAACAGACCCCCCCGAGCTGTCATAATCTACGACTAATTCTGAATAAATAAGCCAAAGCTTATCAAAGCAAATTTTCCTGATTCACTGAAAATTACTCTCGCAATTTTCAAGGTCGTGTGATTAAGAGCATTTTATTGAGCTTATGTAAATGAATTAGCTCTAGGGAGCATTTTTATTGCCTCAACTAATGGTAATATCGAAATATATGGAAATACAAATACTTATAAAAAACCAGGTTACATTATATTGCAAACAAACTCTTGTATAACGAGAAAACAACATGTAGAATGCAGGAAACTACACGTGACGTGCAGAAATTCTGTGATTTTCGCATGTAGAAATATTAAATGCTGAAAATTGTCATTTAACTATAATTATTTTCAATTTTGTTTTACCTATTTTTTAACTAGTCTCGTAAACTAAAGGTTCTCATTTGTAACTCTTCAAATTTGGAGAAGTAAACTTTTAAAAAAGTTGATTTACTGCAGCAAAATGCTACAAGTTACGTTACCTACTTTATCTTTGTGCCAAAAACTACTTGCTAGAACTTTTCGATTAATAATCTCATTTTAAACCCATTTTTATTGTACTTAGGGAGTAATAAGAAACTGTAAAGACTTATAGCCTATTTCCACTGAACAAATGAAGCTTCATTTTATGAAATGACAAGAAATGAAGTAAATTTCTTCCATACGAATTGTCACTTCATTTTGCCTCTCATTTCTGAAAAATGATGACATTCCCCACGAAGGAATCTGGTATTTTTTTAAAAAATACTAGCTACTCTCTGGCATTACTCGCTACTCTCTGGAAACGGAAAGTGCCATCACCAATAATTTGTTAATTTGAATTTAAATAGTAGGCGCAATTTTGATTAAAATATAAATTAGTCAATAAAAGTTGTGTATTTAGCTTTCTGTTGATAATTCAGGACGATAACAATGCGTTTGCCCCTGAAAATTGCTGTCATGACGGGTATGTTTTTTTTTGCTAAATATTCCCCGTGAGTTTGAACGAGGCGCCTGTTATTTAAATCAAACTTTTCAGCTGTTATTCACAACGTATCGTTGTGAATGTTAAACAAATGACAATTTGTCAATGGAAACAGCAAAATTTTTAGAAATGAAAATGACAAGAAATGAAGCCAGTGGAAATAGGCTATTAGTCGTTATTTGAAGCAAACCTAATGAAGATTTCATAGTAAACTTGAAAATCAAGAGAATTCTTCCAAATTTAATGAATAAATTGTATATGTATTTAGAACAGTGGCCGGCAAGCATTCATCAGCGAATCTGCCTTAGTGTGAATTGAACAACTCGTTGCTCGTTGCAACGAGTCAATCAATAGCGATCTCTTCCCAAATTTAAGCATATTCGATGAAGGACAATTTGAGCAATGGTTTTGAACTTTCAAAGTTCTAGGAGTTCGGAGTTCAATTCGATTTCTTCACCAATTGAATGATTTTATTTACGTGGTTTGTGCACTTAAGAAGGTCCAATCTCTGTGATTGTAGGACATTATCCACTGGCTCAAGGTACGCAGAATATTTGCCTATAATGAAGAGGCATGTTATAAAAGTTGACTGGTTAGTGGTAGAATGCAGCTAAAAAGCAGATGATCCGGTACCAGAGTTTCCTTCTATTGAGAGTTTTTCGAGACCGTCGACGAACATTTTGAAGTGATTTTTAAAGCCAATGCTTTTGTCCTTTTCGGACCATAGAGTTTCGCATAGAGCAGGAATGTTTGGAATATACCTTCTCCTGGTAAATGATTCACGGAAAAAATTAATAATATCTTTGATTGTTGATATCGAATTACGTAACTCCGGAACTTTATTTAGATCACTCACTTCTAAATTTAGCCTGTGACTTGCGCAGTGGAACTAAAATGCGTGAGGTTTTTTTCGACATGAATTTATCTGTAATGAATTTATCTAATTCAAAAGCTATAGTCTTTGCACCCATGGCTTCCAACTGCACGAAACCTATAAATTTTTAACGAATAGATTGTTTCTTTTGATCATAGAATCTAATACCAATCGAAAGTTGTTTTTCCCTGAAATATCGCACAATCATCACCCATTAAAATTTAGGCAATGCCATCTTTTACTTCTTTGAAGATATCATCTTTTAGTACACGTCAATATAGCCCAATGATTTCATTTTAAATTCTTGGAGAAAATTAAGTAGCATTCTTACATCTCTTTTCAATATGTACCCTCAGAGTGCTAACTTGGAGTTGAAGCAAGACTAGAAATACACAAGGAAAAAGTATGTATAGCACAAAGAAGGCCACTATCTTATTCTTATTTGAAGTGTTTTTAAACTCATTGTCTTCACATTCATTTAATTCAATAATTAAATTTGTTTATATCTTTTCGCAACTGTTATTTGAAATTGCAAGAAAAGATAAAAAAGGCAGGCAATTTCTACCGTTAATCCGTGGTACCTTAAAGCAAGTGATACCGGCATTAACAATTGATGAAAATTATACTAACTTCAATGGAAATGCAGTATAACTGCACATCAGCCTGTAACAAGCTTTACAACACGACCTTAGTTAAACCGTTACCTCTATGAACAACGGATAAAAAATTATCAAAGTTCGGATTTAGAAGGGGCAGCCGTGTTCCTTTTGGGGAAGAGGATGGTCACACTCTGTTTTCAAATTCTTTCTTACCTCAGCAGCTCGGTCGGGACCCCGTAATGTGCTCTCTAACGAGGCCTGAATGCTCCCGGTCCATCTGCCTTTTCTCAAACAGTATCGCGACAGCGGTTGCAAGGATATCCTCTTTATATTTAAATGCATTACTTTTCTGTATGCTTTAAGGCCTTTATCTTCAGATGGTTGATGAGATGGAGTGGCAAGGCTACTTAGAACAGGCGGTCGCCTCCTGCCTGAGCCCAGCGTTTGAGAGTGCACTATTTGTTAGCCTCGCCTCAAAACAGTCCGAATGACACCTTGGTTCGGCCCGGGAGTAAGATGTGTGGGATGGGAAAGGGGTAGGAACTGGGTGTGTATGAGGCTACTTATAGCCTCACTTCGTCGCTGCACTGCGGCGTGACACCCGCTGGGAATCAGGGACTGCTTATTTGTGGGGTAATAAGAAGAATCCATAGAAAGGCCGTTCGCTACTCGCCACCTGGGACCCGTCCGATGGCCCCTAAAACTCATCTCACAATTTCTTTGGGATGCTGATAGATTTAAGAAAACAAGTTCTAAAAGTTTACAAAATTTCTAGTTTTTGAGATTTTTTGTCATAAATTAAAAAAGTTTTGCATAATATTTTGAAATGTTTTTAAATAATCCAAATTGTTTAGCAAAAGATACTGTTACCCTAAAGTTTATTAACCTCATATGCGATGCCATAACAAGTTTACACATTTTGAAACCATAAAAAATCATAAAATTTTGAATGCATTTTTTGAGGCACCCTTTTAGAGTCTTTAATTTGCAGCCATTATCATTTGGCTGGCATAAAAGACGTCGACTCTTTAATCATCTTTCATGTGTGTTTGTGTTTTTTTATGGCATTTGAATTGTTTATTTTTTGGCACTTTTGTTTTGATTTGATTTTCTGTGGCGGCGATTGGTGCCGCCATCGCCGTGTCTTGGTAATCGGGGGATCGGTTATTTAATCAAACTACTTCATATCAGGCGGATCGGGGGATTCGTTTTGGCGTGTTTGCCTGGCTAATGCTTTATATCATGCTAGATGCTCGTTTATTATCTATTTGGTGACCCAACCATGTTTGACCACCCTTTTTTCTTTTTTTTTTTTTGACCCATTATGCAATCGCGAGACTCTGGCCAGCCTCCGCCCCTTATTTTTATGATTTTCAGTTTTTCAGTTTTTATGTTCGTCTTGCGGCTTTGGCTCTTTGTCTAATTACATAATTTCCGTTTGTACGATTAAAATGTCACAAGCCAACGAACGGAGACATAGAGGAGAGTTAGAGTTGGTCAAATTGAGTTATTATTATTAGTTATGAAAAGTTTATTGTAAAATTTCCATTTGTATTTTATGCAAGAGAAGCGAAACCCACCTCCCGTTGAGATTGGAGACTGGGTTCACAGACCAAGGTGGTTGTTGGACAACCCAACCAACAATTAGCATTTGTTTATTAATTCTACTTAATGGGTAGAAAGAGAAGGCCTTCAATTTTTTGAAATTGCAAAAGGGAGTTGAACTGGATTTGTATTTATAGGGAATTTTTAATCTTTCTCGCCTAACTCGACAGCTTTTGTAGGTACCATTCATTTAGCTGGCACCATCTGAGGCTTGGGAAACAAAAAAACAAAAGCACATTCAATGCATGTTTCCAGCTAGTGAAAGATACATGCAAGTATCTGTGAGATACAATATTTGTAGTGTAGATGCATGCCTAATAACTGCTCACAGATGTGTGTAAGAAAAAATTGTTATTTTTTTTAAGTCCACAACAAAAAGCTTATAAATAATAGCCACAAAACAACAGCCACAAAAAGTTATAGTCGTTAGCTCAGCTTCGAGCTGTCGCCATTTTGACTTGGCTAAAATTAGCTAATAAGAAAACAAAACAAAACAACAAAAAAAAGGTAAACAAGCCAAGTATCCACAAAAAAATAAATAAAGTTTTGCGATAGAGACGAGACGAACGGAGTGAATCATGAAGCTTGGATTTGAACTTTTCGCATCTTCAAATATTTTTGACATATTTTTTCACACAATTTGTATTTTTCCAAAAACTACTCAAGCGAAGCATGAAAATACAGCTATATTGCGTTTTTAAATGATTTCAAAAGGCTTTTAGAGTTGGATGGGGTTAAGCCCAAGGCAATATATTTCGTTTTTTATCAGAGTGAAAGAATCAGATGATATAAGAAGGAAAAAATTTCCAGAACTAATACATTTGGGTAGCAATTGGTTTAGTCTGTACAGTACGGTTTCAAAGGCCTTCCGTGCTGTCACATTTTAGCACGACTTGCAAGTTCCTTAGATTGGGTATTACAAGGAACACTGGACTCCGCTTTCAGGAAAGTTGTGCAATGTTATTAAAGGTCAACCAAATGTAAATAATTTTTGTGTTGTTTTGTATACCGAAAAAAAATTCGTCATCAAAGTGATACAATTTAGACATCAATTTGAAACTAATGAATATCAAATTCTCTTTAATACTTCAAGTATCAAATTGATATGTTCGAAAGTATTAACACCAATCCAATTGATACCAAGGTGTATCAGATTGACACTTTATTGTATTAATTTGTTGTTTATGGTCTTTTTCATTTTAGATTTCAACTATCAAACTTTCTGTACCATTTTGCTATTAACCTTTATTCATTTAATATTATTTCTTATTAAATTTATAGAATAAATTCAGTTCATTATAAACTCAAAATTAAAGCATAACATTTTATATACATTTTTTTCATTTCAAACTCTTTCTAAATGTAATTTAATTACACTAATAGATTCAGTTCTTCAAGCGTGGACATTTCATGTAATCATTGGTCTCTCTCTGCATGCCTCGTTTCCACGCGAATGTTCTTTAATCCGAAGTCGCAATATTGGTGTGCCTTTTGCTGGAATCCGTAAATCAGAGTTCCCCAGCCATAGCCCCTGGGGTACGAACATACTCCCCAATTTACACCGAATGCTTTCCGAAGTCATGCATTACTGTGAGTTAGAGAGAGGCACAGTCACATTTTTGCGTTCTCTTCTTAAGGAAGGGCCTTGAGTAAAAACCGTGAAAAACGCCTGTTCTGCACCAATCTTGGTTTCGAACCTCTCGCATTGTACGTTATCTTGCAAAGCGCTGAAACAGCCACAGCAGCGTTGTAGCTTGTTATGTGTCCTGTCTAATGAGTTACATTTGTTATTAACGATCATATCATATCTCCACCCACTGCCACTGCAGTGGACAAAAATTGTCAACACCCAATTCAACGTCATCGTGGATGGACCAACAATTGCCACATGGGGGTGACGTTCGACAATCTCTTTTTCTTCGCAGGATTAGAGAGAAGACCGGGCGCTCAAAGCTGTCTCTAGGAGTTTGTGAAAGAAGTATAAGAAGACGCTTTTTACTATTTACAAATCCATAAGTAGGACACTCAATGGCTACGCCACATGTCAATGCAGCAGTAATACACAGTGGGATAACTTGTAACGAGTGCAGAATGATGCTTTAAGAACGGTCACTAGATGCCACTGAGCGCAAACCACACCTCGCTCAAGGTCGCCTCCCACCACTCTCAAGCAGGCAAGACGTTAGGATTTTCCTGCGAGAGGTTTGCCAAATGACAAGCAATGCCAAAAACTTGTCCGCCCTTGAAGCACAGCAGCTGCGGTAGGAAAGCCACCAGAGGAAAGTTTAACAAATCATAAATGGACTAAAGGGAAACGTTGATCTTTTGGGTCGACCACCATCTTGCTCAGCTTAGTTTGGGCTATTCCTGCTCCCTTAACAGTTAACTCTCGAGGATCAACCCAGAGATCGCAGACGAATGCTCGAACTACAAAGGATGCCCTCACGATACTCGACACCAAGAGAGGTTTTCAAATGCTCCTACAACACTCACACCAGCACACCTATGGACTCATCCAAATGAATGCGCAACCTTCCTGGGACTGGACCTTTGGGATTCAACACCCCCCTATTACCCATTACGATATCTTCCCAAGCTTTCTCATGTTCCAACCACAGTTATTCTGAAAACGTACTTTTCTTTTTGAGCCATTTCTGATAAGACGTTCCAGAAAAAATCCTGAACCGTTCGAGCATCTTCTTTTGCCCTACTTTGATGTGCTCTACAAGAAAATTTAAATTCATTTTTTGTCTATTCGATATAAGGAGACCTTTTGCCAATATCAATTATAGTTTTTGTATGAATTAGTTTCTAGCGAGGCATTAAAAACTGGATTCCGAAGATAGAAACTACCCTCAAGAACCTCTTCAAAAATAATAAAAAAAATAGAGGCAAGCTAACTTCGGCTCGGCCGAAGTTTATATACCCTTGGAGCTTGATATGTGTCTGACAGTTTGTATGGCAGCTATACTATATAGTGGTCCGATTTCGAAAAATTTTGGTGAAATTATGTAAAATCATTGAAAACTTATAAATACGAGCGTTGGGAGCGATAACATTGAAAACAAAAAAGTTTTTCTCACTAAAACTTGTTTTTCGACCGATCGTTCCTATGGCAGCTATATGCTATAGTCATACGATCCGGCCGGTTCCGACAAATGTGCAGCGTATTTATACCAAAAGACTTCGTGCAAAGTTTGGTTACGGTAGCTTTAAAACTGACGGAGGAGATAGCATAGAAACAGACGGACGGACAGACGGACGGACAGACGGACGGACGGACATGGCTATATCAACTCAGCTCGTCATGCTGATCAAGAATATATATACTTTATGTGGTCGGAGATGCTTCCTTCTGTGCGTTACAAACATCCGGACAATTTTAATATACCCTCTCCAAGGGTATAAAAATTGATCTTAATTCGGGTAAAATTTACAAAGATGGACTTTGACAACCCCGGAAGACTTGACTTGATATTTTACGGCTGGGATGAACACAAGTTTCTCTTCTCTTTTTCTGCTATGATTCTTCCTTCAAGCAAGATATAGTGAGCCGGCCTTAACGACCTAAAGGACTATACCAAGATATACCTAACAAGGTAGCCGCATTCACTCTTTCACAACTCCTTATATTTGAGTCAAAGAGAGCGAGAGAAAGAAAAGGAGATGCGACTGAATTTTAACAAGTTCTCAAGAGAGCGTGTGCGACTACCATGTTAGGTATATCTTGGACTTTATTTAGTTGTGAAGTGATGTAAGAGTTTCATACAACAAATTTTATGTTTGCCTACATTACCAAATTATTTTTATAAAACTTTTACTTCTCATTACTTCATAACTCCGTATGGGGCACAGAAAAATCAAAACTATTTTTCTATTGTTAGGAATCAAAATTTTTACTTTTACGTTTTGTCATAGTCGAAAACGAATAAAAAGAGGATAAATATCAATCTTAAAGAACATTTGTATGAAATTTATTGTAAATCAAAAACAAGGCGCGATTTTTGAAATTTTCCCAAGAAGCCCTAGTCTAATGAATGTTAATGCCATTGAAGAACAAACCGCACACAGAGACTACGCTTGCTTGGGATCCTTGTACCGCATCCTCCTCTCAATTCTTTCACCGTTTCCTGCTCTTCTGATCCTTCCATAACAAGTTCCTCTCCCTCTTTCTGTTTACTTTCCGCATTTTTGTTTGGTGTCTTCGTCTGACGTGCAACTATTTACTAAATTACTAGTATTTTGCTTGAGCGGGCTATAAAGATATAGTTAAGCCTTCGGTAAAGCTATTGTGATATTATTCCACTCCGTTCTTGCCTCTAATTTGGATCTAAAAAAAAAAGATCATCAAAATATACGCCCTTTTTTTGTTCAAAGATGCATTCAAATCGAATTGCATTTATATACTTCGATACGATACAATGAACAAAGCCGCGACGTAGTAATTATTATAATTTAATTTGCATTGCCGGGGGATTTCACATTTTTGTTTTATTTTCTGTTCAATTTCTTTCGCTTCTCTCTCTCTCTCTCTCTTTCCTCCATCGTGTAGATATTGCGTTCTTAGAATTTCAAATATCAAATGTGTGTATTTTCCCTGGGTTAATCTCTGCTCTGCCCCCCTTTTTGGGCGAACGTGCGGCTGGCGATTAACACCTCTAGAGTCTAGAATCTCCTCCTGCCTTCAGTTGCTCATCCAGTTACCATTTAGCATGTGATGAAAGCATGCGCAAATAAACTCAACCAATTTGTCCAGGAACAAAAGAAGTTTTTTGTCTGCCCAACCGTCCACAACAGCAAATTAGCGACGCTTCTTTTTTTTTCTGTATTTTGTATTTTGTGAGCAAAACAAAACCCATACTTAGATATTATTTAGCAGGTACACAAAGTGAAAATCAAATAAATACTTTTATAGTTTTTTTTTTCAGTTTTTAATTTTTTTTTACGGCAATTATCACCGTTCCAATGCGGATGAGGAGTTGGCGTTAGCTCTGGCAAGCCCATTCGGATATTTTCTAGTTCAAGCTGAATGTCAATGACTCGTCGCTGTGCAGCTTGGAGCTCGGAGCTTGGAGGTGGAACTGGCATTTACTGTTCCCATTTGTCAGCTACAACAATGCCGCCCTCAATGTCCCACAGAGCGTTGAGCGTTTTTAACGCTTCTCTGTGGTATTAATTGCCAGAGGAGATCATAGAAAAAAATTAGACACTCAACTTATTTGGCCTAAAGTGGCATTTACTAATGCCAATTGAAAAGAGGAAATGGAAAAGTGTAATGAAAAGGTTATTAAATTATGCCAACCAAGAGTTAAGAGTGAACTGCTTCTGGGGAATTGACTCAAAGAAAGCCAAAGTATCAAACCCAGAGTCACATTTATGACAGTTATCAATAAAAGTTACTCGCTGTACTAGAAAATCGGAATGATAGAATTCAACGGTAAGAACGGTAAGTAAAATTTAACTTTAACACCTACATCCCTCCCATTTCCTACCCAATTCCAAAACAAACATCCTACCCACATACCACTCACATCCCACTAACATCCCACCAACTTTCCGCCTACATCGCACTTACATCCCACCCATCTTCCAGTGGGAAATGAAATCATAAATGAATTCTTATTTTGACTCTACAAACCGAGTTTCAAGGCAATCGAATGAAATATAGTTATTTTGCACGTTAAATTTTCCGGGCATTTTCACTCACAGGGCGCGTTTTTTGCGACTTTGGAAAATCACCTTTCATATTATTTTCCATTCTATCCTTACAAACCTAGCTTAAAGCCAACCGGATAAAAAATTGTTTATTTGCATGCAGAATTTTCCGGTCATTTTTCCCGTGGCCGGATTTTCCAAAATCTGTACAAACGAAGTTTCAAGTCAATCGAATGAAAATTAAAATATTCCAATACAAACTTTTCTGACGCCTTTCCGACTTTTCCAAAACACCGTCTTAGTACGTCTGTACAAATTACAGCCCTCTATCTCTTACCGTTTAGGCTGTGGGATGATTGCCCATTAGTCAGTCAATCAGGACACTCTCTTTTATAGATATAGAGATTAAATTTTGTTACTATTACATTTGTGTATAAAGCACGGTACGGTGTACTCAAAAAAGCGCTCGCTAACGTAAAACTCCAAACCACACGCAAAAGGTTCGACGTCAAACGTTTAACGGTGTGTACGCAGAGAAACGAAAACTCGATCCACACGAACATCGAACTCGAACGTCGCACTCTTAATTTGTGGATGGTATTAGTAGCGTTTCGAGCATTTTTTGGGCGCCCAAAGTAATTAAATTTATTTATTTTGACGGTCAGAAGCAAAAACATTTCCGAAAAGCGTAAAAATCATTTTGAAGAGCTTTCATGAGGAAGAATAAATACCGTAGAGGCGAATATAGGTACTTGAGACTTCATCAATAAAAATAATTTTGTTGCAGTTCACATGGAGAGCCTCCAGCAGCAGTCTAGAAAGATCAGCAACAAGCATGTCCGGCCCAAAAGCAACAACAGTAATACTAAGTTTTTCGAAATGAAAAACAAATAAATAATATTATTTTTATAAAAAAATTAATTACATTTTTGATGGATCGTGCAAGATTCGCCAGATTCGTATTGCGTCTGGAGAGGGTGTTGCGTTTTGGTTCCCACAATTCAAAGAGGCAAATAAAACTGTTGGCGCTCATATGGAAGTTTGAAAAATTTAACGGGGCTGACAATTATGCGGATCCCCTAAGCTTGGGGCCATGATACAACTATATAAGGTAAGGTGCTCTCTGAGAGAGCTCTCATTTCGGGACTCCAAACTTTCAAAGGTTGTGTGCCAACGAATTTTTTTTTTGATTTGCCGACGGGATTTCTATTTTATTTGGAGTTTGTAAAAATGTCCAGCCAATGCTGTTGCGTATTTCGTTGTAATGCAGTGCCGGCCCATAGCTGCCAAGAATTGAAGTCAGTTCTGGATTAATAGAAACGCGAGAAGAACTCTTGATTGTGTGAATCCGTGAACACAGAATTGCAAGTAAGACGCCTGTGGTCTGGAGCAAGGCATACTAAACAAGGTAGGCTCACTCGCTCTCTCACAACTCATTATATTTGTGTCAAAGAGAGCAAGAGCGAGAGAGTAATATATTTCAATACAAAGCCTACTAAGCTACTAAGTAAAAAACAAAAAATTCGTCCGCGGAGATGCTTTGCTTACAACAGTTGCTAAGGCTGGAATGACACTGTCAATTTTTAGAGACAATTATTGTCGCAATTTTTTGTTAATAAGTCAAATTTGCTGTTGTGTATCATTACAGCCTCTTCTAAGGCATTCTGCGGAGAATTCAAGCATACTCTGACTCGCTTACACCAACGACTTTTGCCCATAGATGAAAAATTGTGACTAAAATTGTTCCTAAAAATTGAAAGTGTCATTCTAGCCTAACTGACTGAAATTTAACAAGTTGTCAAGAGAGCGAGAGAGCGAGTGAGCCTACCTTGTTTAGTATGCCTTGGTCTGGAGTAGAGGCGGCCAAATGGAGAGGACAGAAAAGTGCGCTTGTGTTGGTGAACAAGAGCATCTCCCTGCAGACTACAGTAGTTTAACTTGCAATGAAATCTTCATCGATTCACACAACCACAAGTTCGGCTCGCGTTTGCTTAAAAACACGACGAACTTGGGCTCGTGTGAGCTGTGGATCGCCGCCTCTGGTCTGAAGAGAGCTCTCATGGCCGGCAATGACGTAAAACAGGGTTCCCCATGAAGAGAGCGTGAATTCGTGACTATTTGCGACCATATTGTTACGGTACTGCATTTTGGGCTGTCACCGGCTAGCAAGTCATTTCATGTATATAATAAGTGTTTGTAATTCTAAGGGCCGTTTTCTCATGTTGCTGTTTTTGCAAATCTAGGTGGATTTGCTGCATTTCGTTTGCTCATGTTCATGGCTGACCATCTAGATGAATTTCGTAGCAATGTACTTCATCCTCATTGATTTGAAAACAATGTACATGACAATTCATATTAGGTATTTTTATGTGTGCACGCATATGGTCACACTGAAAAATATTTGAAAACTTTGAACAACTGCTCCTAGAAACAGTTAAATTTGAATTGTTAATAAATAAACCAAAAATTGAAAATATTGTATGTGCCTTTGGTATACAAGACACCTGCAGACATTGCTGAAGAGACAGATGCGCTTACTAATTCCCCTAGATCATTGCTTAAGCCGAGTTCACACAGTCACCTGTGTGGCCAAATTGGCCAAATTGTGATTAAAATAGCCTTGATTAATAATTTTACTGTATTTAAAACATTAACTATGGTTTCACACGCAATAAATTTGATCAAGAAAGGCTGAAAAGTTCCTTTATTTGGCCGATATAGCCAAATTTATAACAAAATTTGTCCAAATTTATATCAAAATTTGTCCAAATTTATATCAAAATTTGGCCAAATTATTTGGTTGTGTCAACTTAGCTATAGTCCTCTTACTTAATCTCCAATCACAGTAACAACTTTTCCGAACAAAAAAAATTGCTTTCATTTTCAAAATTGGCGCGCAATAGACGTATCAACAAATTAGCGATGGCACAGGGGCTGCTAACTTACACTTAGTGCCGTGGCAGCCCAGCCGGTGTGACCGTGACGCAAATGCCCAAATTCATAATCAATCTACATGAGACAACCGATTGCTCAAAATCCACCTAGTTGCGAAATCTAGGTGGATTTCGATTTGAGCAAAAACAGGAACATGAGAAAACGGCCCTAAGAGTGCTTTGCATTTTGTTTTATTCTCTCTCTCTCTCTCTCTCTCGATATTAGCAAAAGCTGTCAGTACTCGATAAACTCTGAATGCCATACCTTATATAGTTGTATCATGCTTGGGGCTTTGCTGAGTCTTAAATTGATTCTCGTAGTGGAGTTTTGGATCAACCGGGTGAGATCAGCAGAGGTTTTAGTTGGACGTTGCAACTCGCCGTTAGAGAACTGTCACGTTTGACAATTTACTTTTCAAATGGGTTTTTGGGAGACTCCGGTCTTCTGGGGGCGCTAGTCGGGAGCCACCAGCCAGGTTTATTGTATAGTATGCACTTTCCAGTGCGTACAGGGTTGAATTTAACGTAAGTGTGAAAGTACTGGAACACTGATGGTTGCTTTTGGCATCCTCATCTTTCTTATCTTCCGCCTCTTTTAACGCAATTTGTGTGGCAGTGGCTACACCCTTAAGAATCCGTATTGCATTTTTTTTACTGATAATTTTATATTCTAATCAATTTTTGTAAACAAATCGCATCTGAATCCGTGTTAGATTAATTTAAAAATCCCAAATTTGACATTTTTCGGCTATCTCAGCGTACTAATATGTATTTGGGATCCACACGCGCGCAATATTGAATAATTTGCTGGTAATACATATTATTTCCCCATTTATTCCATCTACCAAACTCAACTGGGTTTGGCCTTCGACACGTATGTTTACCTGGATTATGCAGTCAGCCACATGGCCCAAGGTTTTCACACCAAGGTGCCAAAATTTAAAAAACTTAAAAATACAATGAAATAATATAGTTTTGGCACAGGCAAAGTCAGGCGTTTCACAGCAACAAAGACGATTTTCCAAATAAGATAACAAGTCACAATTTGGAGGGGAAAATTGGTGAAAAATTTTGTGAAGCGACACAAAACCAAAAACACAAACACAAGTGTGAGGAAGGTTATTGTGGGGCAGCACAAATTAATTTGCACCTTTCGCCTCAAACAGCTGGCGTGGCAGCCACAGACCGGGTGAAAGTTGGATGCAAATAAGAAAGAAATAAAAAGAAAAACTGTGGCGGCTGACGAAAGTGCAGCAAGTAAGACATCAACTGGAGATTCGGTTCGCTCTCTTTGTTTGGGGGCCAGCCCTATGTCATAATCCCTCTGCTTCGTGTTGGTTTTTCCTCATTGCACTTTTTTGCACATTAAGCTTTGAGGTAATGGTAATTTGTCATTTATTTGCACTTCGTAGTCGACTGAGCAGAGGAGAAGGAAGCGGAAATAAGTGGCATTTGTTTAAAAATGTGTTTAAAACGTATTTGAAGCATGACCAGCAATTTGGCTAATAATTACTTGGTTTAAAAAAGCGTTGGGTGTAAGTGTTATCGATAAGTACTCGATAACATTAGCAGCTGTAATAAAGGCGGTTTTTTTTAAGCTTATGTTTATTCAAAATCAAATCTTAACTTTAATCTCAGTGGGACCCTAAAGCCCCTCAGCCACTTGACACAGACGTGCCAATAGCCCCGTAAGCTGCAACAAGGAATTGGTTCCATCCACTATCTTCATATGGGTAATGCCAATCTCTCGTATAAAATTCAATTTCATTTGCTCATCAATATTCAATCTTTTGCACACACGGAATATGTTGCCTATAATATCCTCCGGGGCATAGCCCAATTTCCATAGTTTAGCCAATATTTTGTAAGCATGATGTATATCATTCGCTGCACAATGCTTCAGCATGTCCTGTATTAGCATGGGATGTGGCTCATCGCATACCTTAAACACATTCACCCCGGTGATATCACCAAATCCCTGGGCCGTGGACTGCAAATTATTCAAGGCCTGACGCATATCACCCTGGGCAGTAAATACTATGGCCTCCAGGCCATCCGGCTCATACTTTAACTTCTCCCATTGGCTTACTTCAATCAGTTTGGCCATTACCTGCGAGTCGGACAGCTTGGTGAATCTTAACATGGCACAACGCGACTGTATGGGCTCTATGATTTTCTCGCTGGTATTACAGGCCAGAGCAAAGCGTGTGGTATTACTATAAATCTCCATGGTGCGACGCAGAGCCTGCTGGGCCCCCTCCGTCATGCTGTCCGCTTCGTCTAGGATAACAATCTTATGCCTTCCCTTGGGCAAAGTAACCTTTTGTTGGGCAAACATTTTAATTTTGTTGCGTACCACATCTATGCCACGCTCATTGGAGGCATTCAACTCCAGCACCGCCTCCTTGTAGCTATCGCCTAGCAATATGCGTGCCAAGCATTGTATGGTGGTGGTCTTGCCCACACCAGGAGGGCCCTAAAAGAGTTTATAATTAAAAAGGATTAGGATAAATTTCGGCCTACTTACCGCTATGATTATATTGGGAGCATTGCCCTGTGTGGCAAACACGGAGAGACGTGCCACTGTGTCTTCATTTCCCACTATTTCATTGAATTTGACAGGACGATACTTCTCAATCCAGGGTAGATTGTTGTTCTGACGCTTGTCGGGTTCTTCGGGCATTTTAATTGATTGAAATTAAACAAAATTTAAAATGTTTTCAACTTTGGCGTGTTCTAGAGATGGAAAGCGGGAAAATTTAAATAGAGATGTGACTTAAGTGATAGTTGAAGTAAATGTACTCGATACTGTTGTAAGCAAGGTTGGCAATTTAGCTATTTTACCGCCAAGGAGTTTTTTGAAATAAAGCAGCTGGCGGGAATGATAGCTTTATTCCCAGAAATCTGTAGAGATTTAATATTTGGCCCGCTGTGACCTTGAGAAAACGAAAGCTAAGTGTATTAAAACCAATTCACTGTGAGGTATCGGGCCCCAAATGAGTGGATTATTAAAAAAAGTTTCATTCGGTGTCTCTGGAGGTACTTATTAGCAGCTCATATAAGATAGGCCAAGACCGCTGATGAATGAATTGGAAAACTCATGAAATCACGTTACACAGCCAACCAGCCTTCTTTGTGCTCTAGTGCGTGTCTCGATTTAGAAAAGTTATAAACAAAATTATAACTTTTTGACCTGGAGCCCATTAAAAGCTACAAAAAAATCTTTGATCCTGCCATTGACCGTTTCTATAGAAGGATTGCAAAGAAAGGAGGCCAACCCAATCAAAGACTTGAAGTACCTTTCTGGAGGCTTAACAGGAGATACATGGGGCAGGGGCAAACTAATATTTCCAGCAAAGAATCTTTATGGATCTTGGGCTAAGCATCTACAGTACCGAGCTGAAGCTTTTTCCTGTAACCGGGAGGATAGATCCTCCAACCGCACCGAACCGAAACCGCGGTTCAGTAAGCCCCAAAAACCATCCAATGAATCGAACCGGCAGTTCGAAAACTGTGTGAACCACTGAATATTTTAAGAAAATTTGGCACGGCAAGTTCTTACGTATCATCTTTGACGGTAGACGTAGACGATAAACGGTAGATGGAATGTAGTGTGAATAGGCTATTAAGAGGTTGGAACATTTCCGTAAACCCAGAGGAAAGTTACTTCCACACACGACGGGCAACATTTTTCAGCTTTTTCTAGCCAATTTAAAATGTTGATATAGCTTATTTGGTTCCTGCCTAGTTGGCAACACTGTTCGTGAGTCGTAACTTTGCAGTAGATGGTCACACCTGTCAGCTGCAAAACGCCGACAGTAGAGAAAAGTTTTTCCCTTAAAATCTTTAAAAATGGATAAATTTAATAAAGCTCAAGCCAAAAATATGGCTGCTGCTCAAAAGCTGGTAGAAGCCTATGCCTCCAGCTCTGAGGATGAGGGAGAACTGGATGAAAAACACATTTTGGGTAAGACTACATGACGTGGTCAATTATGGGTCTTATCACCAATTTTTCTTACAGATTTGCTCTACAAGCACTATCAACCCAATACGGATAGTTCCTCCTATGCAGGACGCACTGCCACCTTTCTGGAAAACACTTTACACTCGGGAGCTGCAACTTGTCTCATATGCATAGGCAGCATACGACGCGTAGAGTCCATTTGGTCATGTCAGTCATGCTATTGTTTCTTCCATTTGAACTGCATACAACGTTGGGCCAATGACAGTCTCATGCAGATGAAGGTGAAGGCAGAACAGCAGCAAAATGGTGGTCATCAGGGACATTATAATCATTTGGGTGAATTTGTGCCAGCAAAACGGCCCAAATCTTTACACTGGTGCTGCCCGCAGTGCCGTAAGGATTATAAGCCCGAAGAGCGTCCCACTAAATACGAATGCTTTTGTGGCAAAGAAGTGAATCCCGAAGCGCAGCCCTTTCTGGTGCCGCATTCATGTGGAGAGATTTGTGGAAAGCTGCTGCAACCAAAATGTGGACATGACTGCAAACTTTTGTGTCATCCGGGACCCTGTCCACCCTGTGCGCAGCAGAAACAAATCTCTTGCCTGTGTGAGAAGTCACCAAAACGTCCCATGCGCTGCATAGACAAGCAATGGCAGTGTCAGGTCAAGTGTAATCAGCTATTGGCCTGTGGGATACACAAATGCAATCAGAAATGTCATCGACCAGGACAGTGTCCACCCTGCAACAGCCAGAGTAGTCAGTTCTGTGAGTGCAAAAGGGAAAAGAAGCTGGTCAATTGCTCTGAGGGCAAATGGAAGTGTCAAAATGTGAGTAAACTGAGGAAAAGAAAGGGGTAACTTAATTATAAATGAAAATTTTCAGATTTGCGGTGGATTATTTGCCTGTGGTCTACACTCATGCGAACAGGTGTGCCATAAGCAAGGACCCTGTGACGGCAAAGAGTGTCCCTTGGTGGAACGCAGCTGTCCCTGTGGCAAGAATGTACGCTTTACCTTACTAAAGACTGGAATTTGTTGACTAATTTTCAATAAAACTTTACAGATACAGTCCAAGGCCTGCACTGAAGCGGTGGAAACCTGTGGTGATACCTGCCAGAAGTTGCTGTCTTGCGGCCAACACAGCTGCGCCCAACGCTGTCATCGAGGACCTTGCAATTTGGTATGTTTTAAAGCCAATCTCTGTCAGCTCTAAGCCTATGTTTCCTCTCCCTCATCCCACAGTGCCTGGTCCGAACGAAAAAGAAATGTCGCTGTGGTCTGCATGAAAAGGAGCTGCCCTGCAGCAAGGAATTCACCTGTGAGACCAAGTGCAAACAAATGCGTGACTGTGGCAAACATGGCTGCAATCGCAAGTGCTGTGGGGATCAGTGTCCGCCCTGTGAAAAGATTTGTGGCAAGCAATTGAGTTGCAACAAGCATAAATGTCAATCGGTGTGTCATCATGGTCCCTGCTATCCCTGCAAAATGGAGTCCCAAATCAATTGTCGTTGCGGCAAAACCAAACGAAGTGTTCCCTGTGGAAGGGAGAGAAGTGCACGCATAGTTTGCCTGGAGCTGTGTAGGATTACTTCGAAATGTCATCATGATATCAAACATCGTTGCCACAAGAACGAGTGTCCGCCCTGTAATCAGGTGTGTGGTTTGCCCAATCTAACCAGTGGATGTGGACATCTGTGTAAGGCGCGCTGTCATGAGGCCATAAGATTAAGCCAACCTTTAAATAAAAAGGTAAGTCTATGAAGTTTTCCCCTTACAAGCCTTTTAATTTTTGTCTTCTTATTTCAAAGTATGAATACAAATCTTTGCCACATCCACGCTGTGAGGAGGGAGTCAGTGTCACCTGCATAGGTGGTCATGAGGTGGCCACTTGGCCCTGCTGGAACTCCAAACCCTCTTCCTGTCAGCGTAAATGTAATCGAAAATTGAAATGTGGCAATCATTTATGTTCCTTAGTTTGTCATGCTGTGCCCGATTTAAAGGACATGCTACAGCAACCAGGCTGCTTTAACTGCCCAGAAGGTTGTGCCATACCCAGACCCACGGGCTGTACACATGCCTGTCCCAAGGCCTGTCATCCTCCTCCCTGTCAACCCTGCCATTTTGTATTCAAAACCAAATGCCATTGCGAACTCAATCAAATGGTCTACAAATGCAGCGATTACTTTGATGAAACTGGCTCAGTGCAGGAAATTCTGGAGCGTAGGGAGAAACTACGCAGCTGTGGCAATCGTTGTTTGAAAAATGTAAGTGTGTCCCTCCCCCTTTTTCTCCTAAACTCTTAGATTAATTCCTTTTCCCTTCTTAGTTCCCTTGCGGTCATCGCTGCCTCACCATTTGCCATCCCGGTAAATGCCCCAATCCCCAATTATGCCGCAAAAAGGTGCGCATCTTTTGCTCTTGCAAAAGAATCAAACAGGACATTGCCTGTGACAAGCATAGATCAGGACAAACTCATCTCAATTGCGATTCCCTTTGTGACTTGGAGCGTTCCAAGGCTGCTGCTATGGCCCAGGCACAGCTAGAGCAAAAGCAACGCCTGGAGGAAGAAAAGAATCGTCTGGAGTTGGAGAAATTCCAACAAAAGTTTGCCAAACGCAAACCTAAAGAACGCAAAACTTTGGATGTGGAACGCACTCAAAGGAAAATCAATTGGCAAAAAGTGGCCATTTATGCTGTGTCTCTAGGGGCCATCTTTGGAGCCCTGGCTGTGGCCTACTATGCAGAGAGTTAGATAAGTCGGAATTTAAGCAGTTTTCAAACTGAAAAGATTCAATTATTTCAGATTATTTGTGAATCACTAAAAAATTGGATATTTTTCAAGTTTTTTTTTTTATTATTTTTGAAAGATTTGAGTTCCTTAGCAAAAATCGCATCTAATCGGCCACTTAAATGTTCCATTTAGTTTGACTGGATTAGATCGAGTCAAATGTGAGCCATAGTGTGTAAGCAAAGTAACCTAGAGAGCCATTATAATCTGTCCATTGATTTGTATATCAAGCACCTGCTTGACTTCTTTAGTCCAGGTGATTAGAAGACTATCTGAAGATTTGTTAGCTGAAAGTATTAAAAGGCATTTGTTAAGTCTTATTTCTAAGGCTTTGATGTCTCTGCCTGTTAAGTCTTGGAGTGTGGCGTGGTTAACCATTGTTCAAATAGGACCAGCACAACCACTCCTGTCCTTTTATGGAGACGTTCGCTGTTGAGTCCAGCTGTGATTGTGGTGCTGTGACCTGCCCTGAAACCGAGTTATTGTTCCACTGGGGTTAGGTGTTCTTTCAAGGTAGAAAGAAGTAGACTTCTCAGAATTTTCACTACTGGTGACAACTATTTTACCAGTTCTCCATATATTTGGAATGTCCTGCGATCTCACACAGAGATTAAAAGGGTACACTTTGACCTTTTCTCTTTATCAGCTATTTCCTTTCAGTCGAGAAGGGATTAACAAAATTTGTATAGTGATTTACTGATTGATGTCTCAATTCCTCTTCCTCCAGGCAATTATACGAATTTCAATAATCCGACATAATAGTTTTTCCCTCGGCAATGCGTTCCATTATTATTGCCCTAAGTGTCTCTTTGCTGCGATCTTCAACTGGTACAATACAAAATTCTCCAGACTTCCGTTCAATTCACCCGAAGACCCACTGTTTTTCGACTTTGCGGCCACAGTCAAATTTGCGCTTTCCAATCTATTTCCACTGTTTTTCTATGACCTCTAATAACGACTGCAGTTCCTAATGGACCATTCTCTCAGTCTACTATAGTTGGTCTGAACCATCCAAACTCCTTCTCCAATAATTCTTCTTCTCTACAAACACCTACAGTATCCTAGACTACCAACTTTGATATTTGCGGAATATGGAGATTTTCATAAATCTCATCTAGAACTTATGTAGTATATGTGGTTAAAAGGATTTTTCTATATCCGCGCTAAGAAACTACCTCTACACATATAAACACGCATATCAAGAGGAACTTTTAAACTCGTTTTTATGGAAAACACTTTTTTTCAACTGGTCAACATTATTTCTCATAAACGACTTGACCGATCGTCTTGAAACTTTAATTGTATGTTCAATGAACATATGTACACCCAAAAAGTAATCGTTTAAGATGGTATCAGTTAACTGTTTTATCGGCGTCCACCCTAATGTTCATCATATGTGGAGCTATGAGCGGTATAAGGGTATTTTAAATATGTACCGTCGACTTTTTTTAACACAACAAAAAACGCTGAAAAAGGGAATTTTTTCGAAAAAAATCTAAGTCGCGTGAAATTTATATTTTACAATTATCCTACTTCAGCTCATAGCTACAGTCCAACAGATTAAAACGTTAGTTTTCTTTTCACATCACTTACTCCCCCGTGGCTGACAGGCTGACAGGTTTCCAAAACATATCCACGGAAAGTTCTCATAATATTGACTTTAAAAAATCATTACATTAAAATAATTTTTACTATTGAACCGAGGAAGACCCAATACACCATAATTCTTGTAATTTCGCGGCCCACGAAGGGTTTTTTTCAAATTTTTTTGGGGTGGGGTAACTCTACTAAACAATTACCTTAGTTTTATAAAGCAGACCAATATCAATATACAAGTGAGCGAAGTGTGGATAGATACTCTTAAACTCTTTTCCACACCAACTCGAGGTAGAGTTTTAAATGCATGGATAACTTTTGGAAACCGCCCGTCAGCCACGTTATTTTTTATAATTTTCAGAAGGTTGCCTTTGGAGAGGTCTTCGACAGGAATCATCGTCGATCGACTGTGCGCTGTGTGGCACGTAGCGCCGTCTTGGTTTCAACAAGATATCGTCGAAGAACCAATCACTTAACTTGCGCGGTAGCGCTCACCATTCGCAGTTGATGCGAATTACGCAAATTTTCAGTAACCGCAGCAATGATTTGGGTCGAGTGCACCATACGAGCACTTACACGGGTTGCTTTATCCACCAACATTCCGCTTTACGAATTGATCCAAAAATTGAGTTTTCGGAACATTTTCTTTAAAATGTTAAATGCTTTTTTTTTAGGTTTCGCACAGTTTGAATATATGTCTTTGATATTTCCCAACTTTCTTGAAGCGAATAGCGGCCCATTTCGTAAATGTCAAACTTTTTACTAAATATTAGTCGCTTTCCGATTCGGAAACTCCGAATGACATTGGACGATTTTAAAGTTATGAATAGTTCAAATTCCAGACAATAGATGGACCACCCTGTATATGAAATCTGTGTGATCTGAGTTAATTGCGGCTTACTTTCAGAATCTTTGCGCAGTTAATAGAAATAAGTTTGCTTAACGAGCAAGATTGTTCTATCACACTGCTGTCTCCAAGTGTACATTTGTCACTAGCATTGGCTTACCTTATCCTTCACAGCAAGCATTTTATGATAATGGTTAATTTTTAGTGATATTATTGCAGTTTTTATTATAAAGTTATCTGGTTAACTATCAGGAACTGTGCTGCAATATGAGTTAAGCATGATATGAACATTTTTTGTCGTATATTACCCTAAAACAGTGGTGCCCAAAATGCCAAAAGCCTATCCCATGGGATAGGAACTCATAATTCTGCGAAAAGAGAGAAAATACGTCGCTTGGCGTCTTGCTCTCTTATGACGCGGGCTTTTGGCTATTTCTTTACTCACAAGGTATTTGTTTGTTTGCTTGTTGCTCATGTTTAACGTCATGACGTTTACTTCGTATTTCACTGCTACGCAGACAAGCGCAGAGCTTGATAGTGTGTGCTCTAAAATAATACTTTTTTCCATTTGGTTCGTCATATAACCGAAATTTACTGTTCTGTTTTCTTCTAACCATATATGTATGTATGTGTCACTTTACAGTTGAAGGCAAACAATTTCAATACATAATTCAAGCGTTTATACCTCCTGTGTTCTAGAAAATGCTTTCTGTCAGCTAGATTTGTCGCCCCTATTTTGAACTATTTATATAGTATTAGAAAATAAAAACCAAAGAAGTTGTTGGATTTACCAGGATAAATTGAAAGATGCACTGCCACAAACTAAAGCAGGGGTCGGCAATGTGAATCAGTCGATAGCGGCCGATCAAAAAAACCAGAAGCTTTCGAAAGCTCTTTCTCTCTATGCTCTCTATTCAATTGCCAGTGCCGACCTCTAGAGTAGTCTCCAAATAGTACACTTTTACACCAAAGTACACCAAAGTAATCCATTTTGATACAAACATAAATCACAAAAATATGCTTAAATTGATTTAATAAATGACTTGATAATAAATTTCCTAATTTTCGAGTATTTTATTTAATTAGCTTTTAAGCCTTCTTGACCTTCTTCTTGTAGAAACAGGCGGCCGCAAATACGGAAGCACTTAGGAACGTGGATATAAGGAAGTTGGATAGAAGCATCCAGTCATGGGACTGCACATACACCGTATAGATGCGGGCTAAATCATACAAAACAGAAATGAGATCAAATTGAGACTTTAAACTTAAAAACTTACTCATGTTGGTAAAGGCGGACAGGGCCCAGGTGGTGCGACTGACAGAGCTGGCATCTTTCGAGCGCAGAATGGCAAATAGTTGGAGAACCTTGCTCGTGGCTCCAATGGGTGTGCAAAAAGGCTAAAAGTTGACAAACAATAAAAATATAAATAGACCAGACAAATATTACACAACAAATAGATTTGACCTTGGACAGCAGCAGCAGAAGCAAAAGAGATGAGCTGCTGCTGCCCCCGCCCATTCTTAAAACAAACCCGTTTGCCCCCCTCCTCTTACCCCGCCGCTTCACAAAGCAAGATAACATAATTAATTAGAAATGGAAACAAGTTCCATTTGCGTTGCTTATCTTGACCTGCCAAAGCCTCTTCTAATCAGTGACAAATGATAGCAATTGACTCACCACCAGGAACGTCAGGATGATTATGGGAAACAGTCTCAAGTAAATGAGCGAGGCTATCAAGGCATAGAACACGGCAAATATTTGTGTACGCTTGCCCAGCATATCCTGATACTTGAAGGCATAGTAGATGAGGGCATATTCCTGGAGCAATAACACAGGATATTCCATGTACGAGAGAAAGTCATAGCCACTGGTATAGTTGTAGCTAATCATCACCGTATAGCTAAACAGCTCCAGGCATAGACCCAACACGCTGATGCCTTTAAGGGGGGAAAGGGAAAAGTCAGACCTGTTCCTAGTTTGGTGGGTGGGCGGCTTACCTTTCGAGGATTTGTTGGCCCTGATGGTATTGATCTGCGGCACTTTGATGACCAAGCATGATGACACCGTTATCAGGCTCAGCAAGTCGGCTATGACCAATACCAGACCCTTGTCCAGATAGTTGGACACCACCTCAGCCATGGCTAAACAATTTTGAGTGATTTGTTTAAACGGTTTTACTCGATACTTGCTTTAGAATCGATAGTTTTAAGAATTCCCTAATGCCTAGCCTTAACAAACGGTCATACTTATACCAGAGTAGTCGAATTAGTGTTGCCACTTTTTGCTCTGGTCATTTAAGCTATCTTTCCCCGTCTGTCCAAATCATAAAAATAAAAAGAAAATTGTTTTAATGTTATTAACCATATAATATTTAATCACGGTGTAGGTGTTATACCCTTACATCAACAATAACAGTGTTTGCCTTTACTCTGGCGAAGCAACGGTTTAACAACGTATGTGAAAAGTTCGATCTAAACGTGTGTGCGCTCTCAGCGAGTGTGTGTATGTGTGCAAACGCAAAAAGTGTAAAACGCCTTAAAAACTTTATACATTTCTCTAATGACCACTGCAAAAATTCTTAATTGTTTAACCAAAAACCTTAAGAAAACATTTTTTTCTTAATTTTTCTCTGGGATGTCGTGACATTTGCTCGGTTTTGCTGTGTGTGTGTGTATGCGTGAGTGTCTGTGTGAGTGTGTGTACAACAATGTTCACATTTTTCTTTTGTTGTTTGCTCCACGAATTATGGGGCTGACTGTGTCGCTGGCTCTCCTCCATCATCAAGAGTATATTGTGCAGTGCAGGTGCAGAAAAGTGGGGTTAGGGCCAAGATTTGTAATAAAATTGCAATGAAAATGTTTTTTGGAAATTGCATAAACATCTCTATGTCTGCGAGTGTATGTGTGTGTGACAGTCTCCGCCCCAATTTCTTGAAAAAATGTTATCCTGTGGTCTTTGCACAGGTAAATCACAGCCAGACCCTAAAGAAAAAAACATTTTTATTGAAGGGAGGTCAACAGCCAAAACGTAAAAGCAGAGAAGGAGGAGGGTGGAAAGAGGGAACGTATGAGAATGCCTGCACATCTGATCTGTTTTTACGGTGATGCAACAGCAGGACCTTAATTTGTGTCTGTGTCTGTGTGTGCGTGTGTGAGTTGAAAATTCCTTTGTGATCTCTCGCCCCTTTTGTTGGCACTGGGATGCTCTGCTCTGTGTGTTCCCTTGCAGCGATCCCTTTTCTTTTCTGCATGCGTGTGACAGACAAGACACGACGTCCCGTCCAGTGTGAAGCTGTAGCCAGCCGCTGACAAGCCATTAGAGATGACTGATCCTGTCATCAAAGTGACTGTGACTTGGCCACTAGAGTGTGACTTGGTTGGTATTTGGAGAGAGAAAGAATTGAAAGAGAACAAAAGATTGAAGACACTAGACTAGAAAATTTCAGAATTTTCAGAAAATTTTTAACTTATGGTTCATGTCGATCAAAAGACTGAAAATCAGTTCAAAAACAAAAAAAATCATATATTGTTTATAAATGGTAAAATTTTGTGCTTATTCTGATTCTATATAATTTTTAAAATCAAGGCTGACGAATCGGTCCGACACTGAACCCCTAAGAATCGGTTTTTCAGTTCCGACGAACCGGATCCTAACTATTTAGACTTTTCGAACCCAAATCATTCGCTCAAAATAAATTTTAAATGGCACGTGAACGAAGTTTCCTTAAAAGAGCTTCACATAAAAACATCTGAATGGGACGTAGTTCCAAATAAAGCTCAGTACTCAGACAAACTAAACCTTCCGCTACCAGATTGGACAACTAATTAGTTGAAGTAGCGTACGGTTCAGTGTGACCACCCTTCATCAAAAGACAACCAAGTGTGAAACGGCCACACTGCGCTGAAGGATATATGAAATGCACAAGCTATGGGCAGTGTTGCCATTTTAACTATTAAGTTGCCAGATCTAGCAATTTAGAAAATGTAAATGCTATTAAATTTTTGGAAATGCTATTAGCTACAAATCTGGAAATTTGGATATAATTTTTAGCTATTTCGTTAATATTTCATAATACCTTTTGAAAGTCGATCATCTATGCTATTAAACTTTTCCTTGGTACAACGCCGTAGATGTATATAAAGCCGTAATGAATAAGGGCAAAATCATTAGAAATTGGTCCAGTTTATGAGTGATTTCAGTAATTTTTCATGCCTAATAAAGAAATATATGTTTCAGTACCACCTTTTTAAAAGCAGGTCTGATTTCCATACTGAGTCCACCTAACGGGTTCTGACTTAACAGTGGTCCATTTAAAATGTTGTAGTGAAGACTTTAAATGAGATTTTAAGAACTCAGAGAACATAAAAATCAGAGATTAAAACCCAAAGAATTTCGGTTTCGGTCAAGGCATTTGCCCTAAAGCTTATTTTAACTGCAAGGAAAATAGGGTTGTCGATACTTCTCAAAATTTCAATATCAATAATATCAAAAATCAAAATTTTCAATATCGATATTTTATATATCGGGTCCAAAAACATCGATATATCGTTATTTTTTATACTAAATAGTTTTTAAGAAACTTCCTTGCTGCCAAATGACCATTTTTAGCGGCCGTTATATTTCTAATGGGATAACTTTAAGATGTTAATGATTTAATTTTCGGAATCTAGATTACAATTGTAGGGCTTCCGATTTGTATGGACAAAAGCTACGGAAAATTTCAAGTAAACGTTACCAAAGACCCATGGGCTAGCTAGCTGGGTTGCCAAAAAATGATCACAGTAGTGACGCCATCTATTGGGCGGTTTAGAAAATCCCTAGCTGATGTAACTTTTGTTTTTTAAAAGTGTACAAAGGCTTACACTATTTCGTAGCAGAGCGGGCAAACAAACGAAACGTTTAACGAACCGTTCGCGAAAGCCAAGGAACGATTCATTTGTTTTGTAGCTGTTACCTCTAGTGAGGGAAAACGAAACCACTAACTTTATATTGCCGAAGAACGCAAACGAAACGATTGGAATATTGTTCTTCCGAAAGCTGCACTGCCTTGAAACGTTTCGGAACGACAACAACAAAGCTGAGAGAAACAAAGAATTAAGCAACAGAAAAAAACAACAACAATACAAATACAAATACAAATTCAAATACAAATTCAAATACAAATACAAAATGGAGCAGCAAACGTTTCCGAACTATTCGCGCTCGTTGCATATCGTTCCGATTCCCTTTGTCCGCAAATCAAGATGAGAGCATTTCGCTTTACGTTTAGTTTGCGTTCACGAACGCAAACTGAACAGAACTCATTTTGTGTTACAGTTACTTTTCTTGGGTTTTGTTTGTGTTTCGCTCTGTGCAAAGACCGAAACGAAACGATTCAGAAACGTCTCGTTTCGTTTGTTTGCCCGCTCTGTTTCGTAGTCATAACTTGACCAACAGATGGCGCCACTACTTGCATTAAAAAATTCTGGTTGAGCGATTTTCTATCTATCTGCCAAACTGTTCTTCGGCTTTCAAAATGTTTGCGATTTTAACAAATTCGTACGAATTTAAATTTAGGTGCTCAGAAATTCGCAAAGTTTCGATTATCGATTCTGTTTCATTCTGAATTCGTTATGCAACATTTCACGTGGAAGAAGCAGACTGAATCGATAAAGTTATCGGCTATCGCCCCAGCCAAATCGAAATTTTTTGTTCTCGAAAGGAATTTTACGGTTTGTGGCAATTTAAGAGGGTATATAAAAAAATTGTTTAGTATAAAAGCTTAATTCAAATTGTATAAAAGAGTCTACAAAAACAATCTAAAATAGTCAAAGAATATTACAACAACTTGCTTCATAGGTAGACAGCTCTTATCTATAGCTTTCCATTTCCCATTTACTTTTCATTTTCTATCAAAAATGCTTATGTACCCAGCGGCGCAAATGCCCATTACAAGTTCGATGTTCTCTTAAACACTTTGAAGGCTGGCAGCCTTCAAGTATCGGTTACTACTCTGTATACATTTACGTAAGCTTGGCCGTTTTCGTTGGCATACTGTATACAAAGCAGAATACTATGTAATCGGAAAAGTGGGCGTATAACAGAAATCACTTCGGCTTTAGATTACAACTCAATATACAATTTGAGAAAATGTTGGCGACGAAGTATACGTTCAGTTCACAAAACGATACACCATTATGAAACTTGTGTGTGGACTTGTGGACTAGCTGTGCGCGCGTCCACACACTAGGTGTATCGGATTGTAATGGGGATCAAAATTAAAAAAACTTAAAACAAAAAAAATGTTGTATGAGAATAGGAAGGAATTGAACTCTGGACCCATAACACAGAAACGCATGGACGACGGTACGTTAGCTCACTGGACTATTAAGCATATGGGAAAACTGGCGACAAAATCATAATTAAGAATGTAAGCAGTTGGCCCTTTGGCGACCGAGGTGCCTTTTTTTTTAAAGTCGATTGACACAAAAATAACACAACTGTTATATATACACGAGTAACAACACCCGAAGTTAAACTTCTCTACACACAACTGTGTATTCGAAACGTAGCGGGAAATTACCATTACGTGGGCACCTACTGCGATGCATATTGTGGACCAGCCTCGTTCACCTCTGCGCCGCTGGGTAGTTCTTAAGTTAGTCCTTCGAGTCAGTCACAGTGACTCCGTGTGAAATAACTGACTCATCTCTGATTGCCAGTCCCAAGTGTGGAGGGAAAAGATAGCGGCTTGAATTGCAAGGTGTACGTGATGATGTTGTTTTTGTAGCTGCGGCTGCTGTGTATCTTTGCTGCTGCTGCTTCTTCTTACGTCCGTTACTTCTTGTCATCTCTTCTTTGCCCGCTGTCTCTCTCAGTGTGTGTGTGTGTGTGTGTGTTATTGTGTTGTTGTAATACCCGTTTCGTCTTCTTTTCCCCATTCTACTTCGCGCCGTTTTAGCCTCTTCCGCCGATCTTGTTGCTGGATGCACTTTTGTGATTTCCTTTTTTGAGTTTCAACAACAACGACGACGACGAGGACGGGGCAGACGCTGCAGACGGACAACTGGCTTACAAAATAATTTTTCCCACTGCTTTTCATTTCTTTTGGATTTTTTTTTATTCGCAATTTGGCTGGGCGAGAATCACCACCATCATCATCATCGTCATCGTCGTCGTCTTCAGTTTGTGCTTGTTGCGTGGGAATTTTTCTAGTTTTACTGCATACTCCAGGTACAAAGGATTGGTTTAAGATCCCATTTGGAAGGCTAAGGTTGTATTTTGGTATTGAAAGTTTTTTATTTGGATGTTTCTACTAAAGATTATTGCTAAGAAATACCAACAAAGGAGATCTAAAGCTTAAAGGATACAGAAACGTTTTATTTAAACAAGTCCCCCTACAAAAGCAAACTTAAAATGTGACCTAAGGTCTCTAGGTGAATTTGATACATATGTGACATGGAAAGTGTTAATGGATACCTCTTTATTTATTTGATCTCTTTGAATTTCTGCCGAAGGTTCGGTTCTTAAGGTACAGGTCTTAGTTCCCGCACTCATTACTTAACCAACCAAAATTTTTGTACCCTGAAGCAATGATCCAATGGCAATTAATCGAGCTTCAATAAAATGTTCGATAAATGTTTACAAACTTTCAATCTTTCAGAGTGCGAACGAACTAACGTTAACCTAATTATTGATTGTTTTTCGATATGTTTCGTGTTTTTTTCCAATACGGTCAAGAGGGACCTGATTAAAACTGTCTTTACACAGGCAAATTTTGTAGAAAATTTTATTAAATATCCATGAACTCTATGTTGTCGACTGGTGGCATCTATACTACTCTACAGGCGGCATTGTGTTTGTCATCGCGGACCGGGCTTAAGGGGTTATATACAGTTAGGATTTTCAAAAAATCGATTTTTTTTTTTTACATTTTCTTAATATATATATATCTGAGTATACACACACAAAATTTCAAGTCGATCCGACGAATATTTTCGAAGTTATAGACACATTAGTGAAAAAAAATTAACTACATGTAAATTGCTTTCAAAACTTTAATCGCGTTTTTCTCGAAACAGTGTTTTCAAAGTCGGTGAGCAAGATTTCTCAGAAACGGCTGAACCGATCGGTCTGCGATTTTTACACAAGCTTCCTAACTATATTTTTTAGTAATTAATCGAAGGATTTCCCGATCCGATGAAAATTTCTAATTTTTCTAAACAATTAAAGAGCCGAATTTTGGTCGAAAATCGAACCTTTTGCTTTGAGTAGCCCCCATTTTGTCAAAAAATTTTTTTTTGCTAATTCCTTCGATTAATCACTAGATTATTCATTATATTAATGAAATTTATTTGGTTTTCGCATTTTAGTTGAGCCAGTCCAGAGATATCGTGCTCACCGCAAGGGGCCTTTTTTTTGCGGACCTCTGCAAAATTGGCAATATCAACGTTCCCGATGATTATTTTTGGAAATAAAAAAAATGTGAATATAGTTTAAGGTTGTCATAATATACCTGCCAAGTTTCAAATCAATAAACCAAATAGTTTGCTTAGAAGAAATTCTTGAAAAATGCCTTTTTTTCGACCTCCTAACTGTATATAACCCCTTAAAATTTTCCGTCAATTGCTCAACCTTTTGATCAAATTTTCAAGTCTCCTCTTCCTCCTTCACTCTCCATATTTCGTGGTATCACTGCTTAACAGAACGCGTTGCTCCCGACTGCAGATTTCTCCTGAATGCATCGTCTTTCTCTGCAGTAGCTCGGCGATACTTCTTATCGTACTAAGACTGCTTTCGAGGGTAATCGTCGTATACCAGTATCTCCTTGGCATCTGTACTCATTCAGTGTGAAGGGTATAGCAAGTTTTTCCTGAGCAGTTGGTTGAGTTCTGATTCAGAGGTCCCTTCTCGACGGTTGCAACAAGGCCTTGAACCGAGTCTATATTGGAGCTCGAATGGCACATTCTTGTCTGTACATTCGATGAATGTCCTCCGTCCATCGCAACGTTATCAATCTGTTTTCGTTTAAATTGATAAGGCGAATTCCAGGTCGCCTTATGAATGTCGCGATGTTCAAATCTGGTTCTTCCTGTCCGCAGCTAATTCTATTAGACTGAAGCTGATGAAAGAGCTATGAAGTCTTTCACTGACTACAAAGCCGCACCCAAACTTGTGTTCGGAAGCATTTTAACCTGTACTTCTCAACTTGCGCCCATGCATAATCCATCGCATTTTCTGAAGTGCGGTAACGTCCGATGTATATCTCTCAAGACGTAAAGCGCTTAACCTATGACGATGATACTTATCATTTTAGAAATTTTAATCCATTCTCCTTTGGGAATCTTAAAAAGTCTTATCCTTCTCGTACTCTCTTCAAGAGCGACCACTCACTCATAGACCGAATTCGTTCCATATAGGATTGATGTATTCTTTAAGAATTATTTGCCATCCAGTTTTAACCATGTAATCCCGTACCAACCGGCTTCTTAATATTCCTGTCACTAGACTGTATATCTCACTAATTGGTTGAATACCCCATTTCTTTATCAGTACAATATTTTCTATATTACTACTAATTTGCGTTGGAGGCCATAAAATGTGCTGCCCATCGCTGTTGCGGCCAGTGATACTCATCATAATTGTTTGTTTTCCTTATAACTCCACTATCGTTTATCCAATCTTCAGCATTCTTTTGGAGGATCGATAAATAATCTTGATTATTAAATATCTCTAAACGGTACAAACAATCTACAAAACTGTGTCAGGTATGACTTTTTTTTCCCAATTGCGGGGTCTTCTTAGTCCGCATTCGTGTAAAATAGTTTCCTTTATTAAGTTTGGGTTTGTTGGGAGGAGGTGTGTAGTAAATGCAGGGAAAGCTTCCTAGCTGGATGGAAATATTGCGGGGTCGTGTTTTTTAGAAAAAAAAAAAAACGATCCCCCTAGAGGCGAAAAACCGCGATAGTTGGTACCACATTTGACAGCACCCATTATCGAGACTATATCGACCCCTGTGCGCGAAAAAATCGTATGTGCCAAAAACCAAATTTTACAGGAGAGCGTTTTTTCTACTTTTCGATGCGATGGCTGGCAACGTCGCTACCAATCTTTATATGTGCAACATTTCTATTTTTCAACCAGACTGTTGAATATCAGTATTGTGGCCCACAATTTGTGGGGCACATACGATCATTTCGCCCACAAGAAATAAACTCATTAATGTCACATACGATTAAATTTATTTTGTTGTATCTCCGTAACCGTTATGGTTATCGCTATATAATTTTACCAGATGATGAGTTAGTGGATTTAGAACTAAATTGCATAAAAATGTCAATTTCGCAAAAAATGGCACATACGATGTTTTCGCGCACAGGGGGGTCCATATAGGTCATAAATTAGAGATCAAAATAGACCAAATCGCGTTTTCTGTTTTACCAACGAAGCCTTGGTTCGCGGTTCTTAGGCATTTATATACTAGCAATTGCCTTTGAACAACATTGATTGTACAAAGATACCCAATCTCTTAAGTACACATTTAATTAGTCCATATCTCAATATAGTTAAAAATTCTATCGATTGGTTTTCCATTTATTCCATTTTCTAAGTTAGTCCTCTATGGGCAGGATACTGACCGCTTATCCAAGGTCTTCCTCGTATCTGTGTGTAAGCTTACAGCCTAGGCCCGAATAACAATGTGAATGCAACCTTTTAAACTAACATTTTTACAGTTTTCTCTTCGAGAAGCACACATTTTATGACCGATTGACTAACTTGGGCTTGGTATGGATTTGCTCTACGATCGATGATTGTAGCACATATTTGGTTGAGGAAGCGTTTTGTTTTTGAGCAGGTGGAGAGTTATTTACAAGCTATACTGGTAAGGTGTAATGAAGCTAGTTGCATCCATGATAAGGTTAGGTCGTAAGTCTATGAGAGTGAGTCACAAAAACCAAATAGATCCTCGACTGATTTCTTGTGTTTGCACCTAGATTATCGTTCTACTTTATTCGTTAAGGAATTTGTGCCAGCTGAGGTAAATTTGCTCCAATTGCCCCTGTGGATAAAGAGAATGATGTTCCTCATGGGGAATCGCGTTTTCTACTGAAGTTTTAAGAGAGACAAGGTTTTAATTGTTTGCTATTTAAGCATATTTTGACTGGAGAAGTACGTTTCATGGTTTTGTTTATTCCACAATACTTCCTTTTTCACTTTCTTTTTAAGTCAGTCCCCCAGCTGCTGCTCACAAAATATCACTAAATTCGTTCTTTCTATTTGAATTCCAGGAGAGCAACCACCTCAAACGCCTGGTAAGAGAGTGTGGTCCCCATTTTTGGATGCATTATAAGTATTATGGAAAAAGGATGTTCAGTTGCTAACAGTAATTTCGTGGCAAGTGCAGAGGAGAGCACCGCAACCAACACATCTTCCGACACATCCACCATCAGCCATCATCATCTTGAGCCAACCACTAGCCAGGGACGTACAGGTGGAACGGTCGCAATTGTTTCTATGTCAAAGCTGAGGGAAGATGTGGAGGATGTGTGTGTGTCATCAAACTCACAGCATGGCTTTGCCGTAGTGCTCGATGATGAGTCCAGCACGTCTGGTGTGCTGGAGACCTTTGAGATTAGCTCTTCCAACTCACTGCCCACCAGCACAGGAGCCGCCTCGGCCGTTGGCGTTGTGGTGGCTGTCGATGATAGCTCCTCCACAGACACCCTAAATGATGGCGGCCAGCGTAGTCAGGTGTACTTTGATGAGGATCAAGAGGAGCCAGTTGTCTGCCTTATCAACGACGATGATGAAGACGAAGACGACGACGACGAGGCCGAAGAAGACGAGGAGGAGCTGATCGAAGAAGAGGAGGATGAGGTTGATTGTCCAAATACATCACAAATTGCTTTGCCCGATGGCATCATTATGACTGCCGATGGTTCCAAAATCTTCTTGGAGACTCCCATTGTGGAGGAAGTGCAGCAGCCGCACGTCAATCACAATGGTCAAGTGGTCAACCAGTCCGAGAAGGCCAAGCCCAAACGTATCAGCGATGAGTTTATGTTTGGGGAGGAACCAAATGATGAACAGGCAATGGCTGCATCCACCAGAGTAGTTAAGTCTGAATCAGCAAGTGCTGAGGTAGGTGAGGCCGAGGAGCCGGTGATGACGGTGCGTCTTAAACAAATGAGCCTCACAGCCAATGCGGCAGCTCAGGAAGAGGCCTCCACATCCAGCTCGAGTTCCAGCTCAAATGCCCAGCCGCTGTCCCAAGCTGATATCGAGTCCATGGACTTGATCGAGCGTCGTGACTTTGAGACGGAACAACGTCTCACGGGCGGCATTGTCCTGCGCACCAGCTCCATGATGAGCAAGAACAAGCTGAATCTAAGTCTGATCAAGTCCCATGCAGGCGGCGGAGGGGCAGGGGGAGTCACCAGCAGCAGCGACGATTGGCCCAGCAGCAGCCATGGACGAGCCGTCTCCTCGGATAGCAAGGTGAGTAAGATTTTAGGGTTAATTGTATATTCCAGAGCTATACAAATTTTTAATTTCGCTTTTCACACATTGATCGACAAAAAACGCTCTATCATCTAAAGGATTTCGAATTTCAAAAAATCCTTTTTGGAGGATATTCTCAAATATCCAAGCTATAACCAAAATGCCAAAATAAAATGCAAACAAAAATTTGGCACATGGAGAATACCCCCTTAAGAAATACGCAATTAATTGAACTGACTTTATTAAACCCGAGTTGACAAGGCGCGAAGAGTAAACGGCATTGAATCTGCAGTTTTTCAAAAAGTTTTGGGATAGCACCGATTGTTTTCGATGTTCGACTTATTGCTCTTTTTGTGCAGCGGGATTAAAACAGACACCTTCCAAATAGATGAAAAATAGCTTTGGTCAATTGACCTTCGATAAAGAACACAACTGGGAATCATGTCAGGGCCAGGAGAAAACAAATAATTTACCGTTAAAAGACACCTTAAAACGTTCGAATCATGAATTATAGTTTTTTTTTTTATGGAATCTGTGTTAGGATGATGTATAGGGATAGAGTCACTGAAATGAAATTCAGCTAATAAGTTGGTTATGCCCAAGTTATCAGATGCTGTACTGTTATTAAAAAAAAAAAGATGTGAGTGTCGATATCACTCACTAGTCTTTGATGTGAAACATGAAGCTTAGTTTAAGAGCTTATTTTCAAATCACAAGCTCATACCACCAAGGAGAGATCCAAGATCTTACTGATATCCCTCCCATATCCCACCTTGATCGTTCCCGTATACTACCCAGATATCACACAAATCCCAACTAGATCCCACACTGATTCCACCCAGATCCCTTCCAGAACCCAACTAGATCACACAAGGGTCATACCAGATTCAACAAAGATACCGCCCAGAACCCACTCAGATCCCACCCACATTCCTTTCAGGTCCCACCCAGATTCCACCCAGATTCCGCCAAAATCCCACCCAGATCCCACCTAGATCCCGCTGAGATCCCACCTACTTTCCGCCGAGATCCCATCCAGATCCCATCCAAATCCCTCCCAGATCCCGCACCCAGATCCCGCCCAGATCCCTTCCAGATTCCACCCAGATCCCATCTAGATCCCAACCAGATCTCGCCCATATCCCTTCCAGATCCCACCCAGATCCCTTCCAGATCCCACCCAGATCTCCTCCAGATACCTTTCAGATCCCTTCCAGATTCCACCCAGATCCCAATCAGATCCCACCCAGATCTTTCCCAGAAGCCACCCAGTTGCCCCATTTCAGCATCTTTCCTACCTCTTCACTTCCCCCATCTGCCCATCCTCTTATATCTGTGGGTGTTAGCCGGAAACTCCACAAAACAACAACACAAAATATGAATGTCGTCAGCGTCACGTGACGCTGAAATCAAACTTTACCCCTACTAAAATCGTCCGTATCGAAATTAAAGATGTTTCACATCAAAAAGCGGATGAGCTAACTTTTTAAGTTGGCAAAAAATCGACTTTGCTATAGAGTATTAAGTCTTCCGCTTAAATCGCTTATATCGTCTATTTTTGAATTTCTTTAGTTATGTCAATCTACGAGGAAATCATGGAGGGCTATTAAAAGAGTTAACAATAGATACGGGAACATGTTAATCGCGGAAATTGTACAGTGTGTTGTAAAATAGTTCTAAGCCATCATTAAGATTTAGGTCATCGAGACAGGATTAATCAACAAGCGATAAAGACTCCATTTGTAAACAACGCCTTTGGCGAGAAGAAGCAGGGACCTTTGGAGAACCTAGTCCATTGATAAAAAGTTGGATTGTTGGGTGATGAAGATCTTATAGAACTGATGAGGAAGAAGTTCGGGCAATAGTTAAATCGCAAATGTCACATACAAATATCAAGTCTAGAAATCGGCCGTTATGATTATAGATATAATTAACTTGCTAGTCACAAACATAGTCATTCCAGGTTCACAAAACTAAAGCAGCTAAATCATCGCAAGCTGACCAAGGAAGAGCAGGAACAATAAAATCTCCTGTCGCGTCTGTGAACAACATAGTTATTGGAAGAAATTTCATTATCAGAGACCGAATCATTGAGCCAAGTTTCAGTAAAAGCAATGATGGGCGTATGCAGCTGATAATTTCGATTTAGGATTTGTGATTGAATACAGTGATTGCCGATTGGGATAAGAAAATTTGACAATCATGTTTTCTGAATAGAAATCGAACAAAACGTATGATTGGTTAACATTTGCGGGGTCAGCCTACCTTTGTTCAGATATTCATATTGGAGATTTCGTGTGAGTGTTTTCCATCGATAAAAAGTACTAAAGCCAACGAATATCTTAAAGTCTGCAATCAAATCTATTCAACAGAGACTCATCAGCAATCGCAAATCATAAATCAGTAATCTCTAATCGGAATTATCTGCTGAATACGCCCAATGTGCAGAACTAAATTTGTATCTCAACTGAGCATATGCCTTTAATGTGAAACTAGGTTCAACACATAATCATTTGTTATAATTAGCAATCTGTTTTGGATGTATTTCAGTCTTGGGTCAAGATAATCTACCAAACCTTAACAACAGTTTTAAGTGTAATTTTATGACATTTTAGAGTAGTCACTTTACTGCTTGATAATGTGTCATTAGAGTGCTTAAATGATACCGCCCATAAAGTAAAATATCTAGAAATAATTCTTGATCATCATTTAATTGATATTGTTTTTATTAATTTGTTGTTTGTAAAATAGCGGACCGCAATCTATCCTGGTCTATGGTTCCGCCACCCTGAGTTTACTTCTCTCCTAGCAGCCTCATTTTCGGTACAAAGGTCAGGATTTTCGGGGGTTCTAGGTTACTTTGGGTGTGAAATGTGGGCACCCCTGCTCTACAGAATTGTGATCTTGGTGCTTCTCTTCCTATTTGAGAAACCACTGTTTTCACTTATTTGGACCGTTGTTTAGATTACTTTATGTTTTTAATTCACGATTTCCTGTCAACCGTTTCTTGGTCAGTTGGCTATCATAATAGCTTTAAGCCTGGAATGGGGGAAATTTGGGAACTCAATCATACTTGAAAACCAAGAGGGTATACCATTAAATAGTGAGCATAGGGGCGTGTTCTCTCCCATTGTAGATTAAAAATTGTCGTTCCACCTTTCTGACCACTGCAATGTGTACCATGATGCGACAAAGAAGGTGAGGCGCTCAGCGAACATCTGAAACTAAACGCTTTTGCTTAGAGCGCCAGAGAGATTGGGAGACCGAGCGCGAGAGCAAAGAACTCACATACTCACAAATCTGTCTCGCTAAGGATCGATGGAATGAGCTTTCCTTCTGTGCTGTAGCGAGACTTACGTGGCCTAATACACTTTTACGTTACAGGAGGGCACCCACACGGGTCACACAGCACGCCTAGCCGTCAATTAGGAACCGAATCTAAGAAGGGAAGTAGAATTTCAAAGGTTTGCTGCCTTGGAATTTAGTGGAGTTCATGCCAGCTGACCAAACTTTCAAGAATAAATTGGGATTAATTCTAATATTCCGGCACAAAGTTTCAATTGTTGTTCACCAAACAAAATCCATTTAAAATTAGTTTTAACTATACTTAAGTCCCTGCTCGGGCGCCATGTTTTGCTTTTATACAATAGGTTTTTATAAAATTTAACTTTTACTGTGTAAAAAAAGGGGAGAAATCGGTACGACACCTTCTTAGCCATTGCCCCGCTTTAAGTTGAAGGAGACTTAAGACTTTTGGTCAACGGATATATCCGATCTAAAGATCCTAGCTCTACTAAAATTCTTTTTGTCCACACAATAGTTCAGTACCGGAGACCCACAGTGGCCTAAGTGGTGGAGCGACTTGTCGCACTCCTGTTTGACGAAACTTCTGTACACTTCTCTTGTCCGTCTCGAGTATATATTCGAGCCATCAAGTTAGAATTGAATCTATGCAAAAGCAATTCTTTTTGTTTGCTCTTCGTGGTTTAAAGTGGAATTCTGAGGACTATGTCAGGAATATGTCAATAATATGTCTTAAAAGAACTGAAGGTAAATGGTCCACTTGAACGTAGCACAGGAGAATAGATTCGGTCTGGGTTGTGGGTTGATAATCAGTCAATCAGTTGGTATAACAATATTTTTATGATTTTGTGAACCCTTCAGTAATCATCCGTTTGGTACCGCTTCCATCTCTTGTTTAATAAGTCCTTTTATCCTATCCAAAACTTAGAATGCTCCTCATTCTAATAAATTTCTCTAATCTACAGTGTACCTATAAGGATCTATCGACGACGCCCACGAGCAGCCGCAGGTACACCAATAGTCGGTTGAGCAAGTCCACTGCCAAACTCAATTTGGGAAGCACACTGGGAACTTCTACATCCTCATCGTTAGGAACAGGAACAGCAGCATCAGTAGCAACAGTAGGTGCCTCCTGCAGTCAGCACAGCAGCTCCTCCAAGTCAACGGAGGCAGCCACCAACTGCACTGGAGCCGCACGTACGGATGTGTATACGAATACCAACTCGAATGATAACCCGGCCTCCACTTCAAGCTGCCAGCAGCAACAGCCGCAGCAGCAGCAGGAGGAACAGCCTACCTCCATATCCTACAGTTCGGTGGGTTCACAGACCACACAAGAAGGTGGTTGCAGTCGCACCAGCGTAATACAGGACGATGCCCAGCCCTCAACATCATCCACCTCCCGCTGTCATTATGCGGCAGCCAATGCGAAGACAACTACACGCCAGGTGAATGCCAGTGCACAGACTCAGGAACGCTTTCTCACGGGACGCAGTAATCCCTCAGCGAATGCGGCGGCGGTTAATAATGTGGGAGCAGCAAGACGTAGACGCCAGGGTTCCAATAATGTCATTGTCCTGGAGGTTCTAGTGGATGAGGGAGCCGCTGGCAATGAGGGGGGACATGTAGAACCGGGCGAGTTTAGTGGGGCCGAGGAGCCCTGGGCCAATTGTGATGAGGAGAACAATTGCTCCGATTTGGAGGAAATTTGCACTTGCCAAAATGGCAACGGAAGCAGAAGTAGTTTGAGTGGAAGCAATGCCAGCCTCAGTGAGGCTCTGGAACTGGAGGCCATGGAGGAGGCAGCCGTGGTCGCCCCCGATTCTGCCGACTGTTCCTTGTCCAATGCCAGCTCTTTAATCTCGCAGCAACGTAAGCGGAAATACAACGAAGGACGACTACTCGATGGAGCGGATTACTCCTTGGGCGGCTTGTCCTGCGGCAGCCAATCGTCGGCGGCGGGTTTGGGTGACAATTGCCGCAAAAGGATTGCCTATGATTTTGCCTCTACACCACGTTCCGCACCCTCTAACACTAGCAGCACCACAGGGATGTTGTCGCTCACCCCCTCATCCCAACTAATGGCCAACTCCTCCTCGCCCTTGGGCCGACGCACTCCACGCTCCACACGTGACAATCCTCCACCCGAACTGCAGCATTGGTTGGCCCAATTCCAACGTTGGTCACACACCGAACGCCTGTTGGCCGTGGATCGCCTGATCGATCATTGTGATCCCTCGCAGGTGCGTCACATGATGAAGGTCATAGAGCCACAATTCCAGCGGGATTTTATCTCTCTGCTGCCCCGGGAACTGGCCTTATTTGTTTTGTCCTACTTGGAGCCCAAGGACTTGCTGCGTGCGGCCCAAACCTGTCGCAGTTGGCGTTTCCTGTGCGACGACAATCTGTTGTGGAAGGAGAAATGTCGCAAGGCACAAATTCTCACCGAGACGCGCAGTGATCGTCCGAAGCGAGGACGTGATGGCATTATGCCGCCCATTTCATCCCCCTGGAAGGCTGCGTATATGCGGCAGCATATCATTGAGATGAACTGGCGTTCAAGACCCGTGCGCAAGCCCAAGGTCTTAAAGGGTCATGATGATCATGTCATCACCTGCCTGCAGTTCTCTGGCAATCGCATTGTTTCCGGTTCGGATGATAATACGCTTAAAGTTTGGTCTGCGGTCAATGGCAAGGTAAGTGGGTGTTGCTTCTTCCTTGCTCCAGCCTTTTAATCTCTATGTTTTAATTCAGTGTCTGCGCACTTTGGTGGGTCATACGGGCGGTGTGTGGTCCTCACAGATGTCGGGTAGCATCATCATTTCGGGCAGCACAGATCGCACACTCAAAGTGTGGGACATGGATAGCGGTGCCTGCGTCCATACTCTTCAAGGTCATACGTCCACGGTGCGCTGCATGCATTTGCATGGCAACAAGTGAGTAATCCCTTACCCTTCCCATCCCCCAATCAAAACTTATTCCTTGTTTTTCCTTACAGAGTGGTCAGCGGTTCCCGGGATGCCACTCTACGCGTCTGGGACATTGAACTGGGCTCGTGTCTGCATGTGTTGGTGGGCCATTTGGCTGCCGTACGCTGTGTGCAATATGATGGCAAACTAATAGTGTCCGGTGCTTACGATTATATGGTCAAAATCTGGCATCCAGAGCGTCAGGAGTGTCTGCACACTTTACAGGGACACACGAATCGTGTGTACTCTTTGCAGGTGGGTCACTAAACTCCAAGGAAAAGAAATAAATGATATGCTAACTTCCTTTTATTTGCAGTTTGATGGCCTACATGTGGTCTCCGGTTCACTGGACACTTCCATACGCGTGTGGGATGTGGAAACGGGCAATTGCAAGCACACTCTAATGGGTCATCAGAGTCTCACCTCGGGCATGGAGCTGCGACAAAATATTCTAGTGTCGGGCAATGCCGATTCCACAGTCAAAGTGTGGGACATCACCACTGGACAGTGCCTGCAGACGCTATCGGGTAAGTGGACCCATTTACACTCATTTACAGAAAAATAGATGTGGACAATTTTACTTTCTTAGTGTAAGGGGTGCCCAAAGTACCAAAAGATTAACCCATGGGACAGGAACTTATAATTCTGCCGGCTTTTCCTTTTCTCACGATGCATTTTTTCGTTTACTTGTTGCTCATTTTTGACTTGATGACATTTACTTTGTGTTTGGCTGCTACACACACAAGCGCGCAAAGCTTGATTGTGTGAGTTTGGGCACCACTGGGCTAAAGTTACAGCACTCACTAAGCAATCCATCTCCTCCCGATTCTCGGCGGGACTAGTGTTACTTTGGCGAAACTCTCGAGGCCCACCTAGGATTCTCTCTCATGAAATAGAACTTCGCTGTTTTTGAAAAATGGTTGTGGCCATGTCCCAAACGTCTGACCAATTTAGTTCTAAAGCCACTCTTCTAGCTCTCAGGCAGTTTCTCCTAATACTTGCGATTTCTTCGGACCACCAAGAGACTGCAATTTTTGTTTCCGTACCCGGGCTTTCTTCTTTGCATTAACGCATAAGCTGTGGTCGCCTGGCGTAGCTTAGTTCCTCCAGAAAGAGTGAGCACAATTACTGGTCCAACGTTTCCTGTTTGTATCCGCCCCTGGTGCAGAAAGTTTCCCAATTGATTTCATCAAGTTTGTCCGTGCTGTCTACCCACCCACGCCCTTATGTCCGCAATTATTCTTTTTGTCCAGCTACCGTTGGTGGTAGTACTCCACCTCGTCATCGTGCTCTCTCTGCGCTTATCATCTGCCTCTCTGTCCTCCAACGACACTGTAGGGAAGCTGCAGGTAACTCGAAGAGCACACCTCCTGTACGTCGTGCGTATGACGGTACGCCTATGACCGAGCCTTGGGGCACGCCGCCTGTGTAAAAACGTAAAATTTCCGTCCCTCTGATGTGTCGTAGAGCAGACTACGACTCTTGAAATAACTGGCCACTAGTTTCACGGGATACGTAGATATACCAAGGCTTGTGAGAGCTTAGAGTATCTTTTCCCAGCGAGCGGAGTTGAATGCGTTCTTTATTTCTAGTGTGGTGACCAGGCAATACTCTTTGCTTCCGCCCCTCCATCTTCTTCTTTCTAAGGCTATGCGGGCAGTGTGCACCACCACTGAAATGACATCCATAAGAGGGCAGTCGAAAATGCGATCAATGGGCTCAGGAACAACGTAGTGCTTGGTGGTCGCCCACCACCCATCAGCGACACGGAGAAACAGCTTCCCAGAACCACGCGCACGACCCTTGCACAACTAAGGTCAGGATACTCATGTTTCCTAAACAACTACCTCTCCAGGATCAAAAGGAAGTCCACACGACACCAAACACCTTTTCGACTGCCCAAACGCACCCACTAACCTGACTGCCGAAGATCTCTGGACGCACCCCACCGAGTGTGCAGCCTTCCTAGGGCTAGCCCTAGCTGATTCGACATCCAATCTATCCACTACATAATTCCACTCTTTATCCACCTCTAACTTACTCTCTTCTTTCTTATCCCCTTTTGTACAACCCGAAAAACGAAGCCGCTACAACAACAACAACAATCACTGAAACGACCTTGTAAGCTTGGCCAAAATGTTGTCCCTCCGCTTCCTCGGACAAAAGATTCTAGCACTTTTCCTTGCTCTGCATTATAGCCTTCTAAAGACCGCCTCGTTGCGCTTGGCCCGCTTGGCGTCGTGCCTGCAGGTCTAGTGGTTATAAATGATTTATATTTCGTTATTCCACCAATGATCCGGCTTACTTTTGACTGGGCCCCTCTTCCTTCCAGGCCCTCTAGCAATGCCATCAAGCATTCTGCATCAAGAGTCTTCTCGTTCAATCCCAATTTTATAGGTAGGCTTCTCCGTTGCCGTTGTTGTTCTCCAATTTATGCCACTATGACTTGATGGTCGGGTTTTCCGGAGTCGGGACACTCGACTGCAACGCTCTTACTTGTTGTTATAGTTCTCCTTTTCCATTGCTATAATCACGTTACCCTTGACAGAATTAAAATTAAATACTTTTCTAATTTCTACTGTATCCATTATCGCACGATCCATTGCGCTTTCTCTGGCTTTTGTATTGTTCTTGATTATCAGTGATATTTTTATCCTCGCTGTCTCCTGTTCTTGTTTTATGTTCTGATCAACTGCTCTCTTTGCTTGCAATGAGAAAGTTTAATACCCAGCGAGCACCTCTTATAAAACTTCGAAGGCTGTGTGTTGCATAGTATCGATTACAACCCAGTATACATATACATTAGCAAGGCCGCTTTGTGGACTGCTAGCTTTCGAATCCTCATTACTTTGTAATCGACAAGAGGACGATAGTCGAACGCTTTTCGGAGCTCCATTAAAACTGCACATAACAATCTAAGAAATGTAATGAACGGTGTGGATGGGCCGCCCACTAAACGATACACATAGTATGCGCTGTTGTAATGCAGCTACTTTACGGCGTAATGTACTTTGAACTAAAATGTATGTGGAGTGGTAATGCTATTGAAGTACAGCTCCATGTGCCATATCGCTCTTGAAATTTTCAACAAACGTAGCTTTGAAGATCTGACAAACTCCGTATGACAACTCAGTATTCAAAGGGAACGAGAGTGTTTTATTCTTTGTGGGCTGTTGTAATGCATAATGTGGGCTTGCCTCATTTAGCTGTGCGCCGCTGGGTAGCTTTGAGCGGGATACTTCAGTATGTCTAAGAATTGTTTTAGGTCTGTCCATGCCAGATTCAAAGTCTTATATCTTCTATAATCTATGTGCAATGTAACTTTCGGATCGTAAAGACTACAATTTGTTTAAATTTGACTTAAACCATCTAATTTTTTATTTGTTAATCTCTTCCAAAGGTCCAAACAAGCATCAGTCTGCGGTCACCTGTCTACAGTTTAATTCCCGGTTCGTGGTGACCAGCTCAGATGATGGCACCGTCAAGTTGTGGGATGTTAAAACGGGTGATTTTATACGCAATTTGGTGGCCTTGGATTCGGGCGGTTCCGGTGGCGTGGTGTGGCGCATTAGGTAAGTAGAACTACTCGAGACACAGAGAGAGAGTGACTAATTTTTGATTTCTTCTCAGGGCGAATGATACCAAACTCATTTGTGCGGTGGGTTCACGCAATGGGACGGAGGAAACCAAGCTAATGGTTTTGGACTTTGATGTGGAGGGCGCTTGTGTCAAATGTTCATAGGAGCAGGCTAAATACCATCGACCTGGAAGGATGGAGAAGTGCTTCAAGCGAGATTTCATGCGCATACGGATATGTTGCTTGCCTTGCCAACAAATTGCAGCTGCTCACACAAAACACACACACAGAGACACAGACACCAAGACACACGGGTACGGGGTGTGGCTGTGGCTTTGGCTGTTGCTGTGAGTGTGTTATGTTAATATTTTCTTTGATTTACGTTTGCTTCATAGCCAAAATTTGTTTTCCACCGTAGAATAATTTTTGCTTCTTCTTAGTTTTTAATGATAAATTGAATAATCTTGGAAAAAAGAAACCCCCCTACTATTATGGAGAACTATATATCATCATCATATTACGGATATATATGTTCGGTTGAGAAAAGGAACAGAAAAACAGAAACAGAAGAAGAACAGCTTTATATTGATTAAATTGTGTAATTTGTTTAATTGTGCGATTAACGCTGCAGATAATTATGTTGGTTTATTTCTTGTTTCTCTTATGAGTTGCCGTCGTTTACGTTTTGTTTATTACGTTTTTACACTTTGTCTTTGGCTTCCAAATTCCAAAAATCTTGAGAGAAGAAATTCAAAATTCCTCCATTTGCCAGGAACCTGCCACAATTGCCGTATATAAAAAACGATTAAAATACTAAAATAGTGTTAAGAGTGAAGAAGGGGAGGGGCAGCTCACACCCACCCAAACACACACACACACAAACACACACCTACACTACACCACACACACACACACACAAACACACACAAGCATTAAGCGAACATATATTTTATATTATAGACTGATTTATTAGTAATTGAAATTAATCTACAAATATATATGTGTAATGAATGGTACCGTATGTATTTCAATAAAAAACAAACAAACTCTATCAATTTAAGCCCTAAAATCTGAATAAAAACGCAGGAATAATAAAGTTAGTTAAAAACCAGAAAGAGAAAAAAGAAAGAGAATTAATAAAGGAAACAAAATGCATGTGCATGTGAATTTTGTTTAAATGTCTGCCTCTAATTTTTTGGTTTTTCATTTTTTGTGGTCCCATGAAATACCCTTAAATCCATGGAATGACTTCAATAAAAGAATAAAATTCCATGTGAAGTCAGCCACCTGCGCTATTAAGGCTCTAAACATCCAGAATGTAAAACTATCTGCTTGAAATTCTCGCGAGATAAACAACGAAGAACATAAATCTTAAAACAATTATAACACTGTAATGGTGCATCCGATTAAAACGAATCAAATTGTAATATAACTACATTCATGTCCTTTGTCCAAGGAAAATTAAAAAAAATTAACGAAATCATTCTTAAGCAGGGATTTAGCGAAATTTAATGTTTTTTCAGCTATTTTTCAACGAGGGCACATCGATTTTTTAGATACATAGCTGAGGAAATCCGCTCTTGAAAACCAGCAATTCGCTACGAAAATGTTCATGGACCTGCGACTCTTTTTTTTTTTTCGTAAACAGCAATAAACGGCTTTAAACGTTCACAAATAATGCGGGACAGAACCTTAAATGCGATGGGGAGGAGACTGATCCCGCGGTAGTTGGCGCAAACTGCAGGGTCTTCTTTTTTAAAGATTGGACAGAGAACACTTAGATTCCAAGCGTCGGGGATGCTTTCGACAACCTATATAAGTAACTTCTCCATTTGTTAAGCGCCACTTGTGGATCTGTGACCAGATTCCCCTGCTCGTCTTTGCATTGTGCGACTCTGGGCTTGCAACCTTCTGTTAATTGCTTAATCATTTGGTACTCATGCCGACTAACATCTCGACTTCCTCGCGCAAGCACCTTTCCTGCTTATTCTTTTTTCTTCTAAATAGGCGCTTCTTCTCTTTCCTTTTCTTCTGGTAAACAATTTTATCAGTATCCGCTTTCGTCTGAAAAAATGTCTTGTAGACCTCGTTTTACTCTGCAGTAGCGCGTCGGCACTCCTCATCGTACCAAGACCGCCTTTGAGGGGACTCGGAGTACCCGATTATCCCTCGGCAGCCGCTCTCATGGAGATATTCGATTCCATTGTTCACCTATATGGGAAGGGAATGGGGAGAATTCCATGAGCAGTTGGGCGAGTTTAGCTTTGTAGGCTTCGGAGGTCCCTTGTGATTGCAGCATCTCGACGTTTAGCTTTCGACGTGTGCCAGTGCGTGCGGCATGCGCCACACTGAGCCGTGTGCGAACCTTGGCTGCAACAAGGCAATGATCCGAGTCAATATTGGCTCCTCGAATCGTGCGCACATCTAGTACACTTGATGAATGCATTCCGTCGATCACAACGTGATCAATCTGGTTTCGAGTATGTTGATCAGGGGACTTCCAGATCGCCTTATGGATGTCTGTATGTTCAAATCTGGTACTACTTACGACCGTGTTCCGGCCCGCAGCGAAGTCTAGCCTCTCTCCGTTACCAGAGGTTGTTTCATGAAGGCTAAAGCGTCCGACTGTCGAACCAAAAACTCCTTCTCTCCCGATTTTTGCGTTAAAATCGCCTAGCACGATCTTTATGTCGTGGTCGGGGCAGCGCTCATATAGTTGTTCCAGGCGCTCATAGAATTCGTCTTTTATCGGGTCTTTCTTGTCTTCTGTTGGCGCGTGAGCACAGATAAGACTAATATTAAAATAGTCAGGGATGTGAGGTGTACAAACAAGTAGAGCTAATCAAAGTGGACGAGTCGCAACCATTTTAATAGAATCTGATCTATAAAAAAGCATTTCGATATCGGCAGCTGCTTCACTTGTGGCGGAGTATCCTTTTTTTTGGTTGACATGTGCCATTTGCCCAATGTGCCCACGGTCAAACAGACCTAAGCCCTTTCAGTCTCCACAGCCCTTTATAGTAGTGTCTCCTCCGGCCTACTGAGGTCGCTTCCGCCGCTACCGATCTGAGTATGATCCGTCTTCAGTCCTTGGAACTGTTTTTGGCTTTGAATATTACTTCTGGCTTATTGTGCTAATTCTAATCTTCAGATTCGTTTTGGGTTGTCGTTATGGCAGTACAATAAAGGACACAGCCTTTACATCCAGCCCCCCACAAAATGCATCCAGGAAAATTACCTCTGAATTTCCGAATTTTCCCTAGGGACTTTCATAATAAATTTGATAAGCTTTTATACAATTTTGTAAGTTTAGCGATTTTTGGGACAGTTCGCTCTGCTATTGTAGTCTATCATATCTTCATACTAATTTTACGAATAAGAAAATTTTGCAATTTTCGCATTTATTTTTATTCTATCTTCTTCTATATCTATTCAACAGAGACTCGTCAGCAATCGCCAATCGTAATTCGGTAATCTCTAATCAAAATTATCTGCTGAGTTTGCCCATTATTTAAAAGCGATTGAATGTTTGAAATGATTAAATTAATCATCAAGAAATTTGTACAGTTTGTCAGGTAAATCATGCCAGCGTCGAAGGCTGTGTTCCCAAATTTGTGAACCGCTTTGTGAGGGGAGTGCTGTGGTATGTAAGTTGGTTCAGTTCGACACCATCCAATTTAGAACCGGGCTCATTTCTTCTTCTCAGCATGGCTTTGTTAAACGTTGATCGACAACGACAAATCTTGAGTTTTCGTCACTAATAAATCGCAGTTTTCAGTGCCGGTCGCAAACTGAAGTCGTCTTTACTGACTTTAGTAAGGCCTTTGATTCAGTTAATCATGATGGAGAAGAACTCCACAAAATGTTTCCTGTCAGCTTTCTAACAAACTTATTAAACTGGATCTCGTCTTACATATCAAATCCTACACACTTCCTCAACTAGACCTTAATGTATTGAAAAAGCTGTGTGCAAACAATCTTCCATTCTCAAACAATAAATGCCATATGGTTAAATTTTTGGATTGAAACATCTTTAATTTCGGTACGGAAGATTTTAGTAGGAGTAAAATTTGATTTCAGCGTCACGTGACGTTGCAGCACTGCGCTGAGGTCGTGCATATGTATTTTATGTTATTGTTTTCGCGGAGTGTCTTACAGGGAAAGGGGTGAAAGAGTGTGGAAAGAGGAGGGGAAGTGGGTAGAAAGTGGTGTAATCACTGACTGAACAGACACTTAACAGTGACTATATAGTGATTTAACAGTGACTTGAAAGTGCCTCGTGTCTGTTCGACTAAACAGTGACTTTTCAGTGCCCAAACAGTGACTAAACCGTGACTTGACAGCGACTAAACAGTGACTTAACCGTGAATAGTGTCTGTAATACAGACTGTATGACTAATGTGATTTTGAATTAAGCCCTTCAATTTGGCATCATGTTTCACATCAAAGCCTCGTGAGTGTTAATGACACTGACTCCCTTTTTATTTTGTCTCCTATTTTATAGGAAATCATGTCCTGGTCCGTATTTCACATGTAAATGATGAAATCGCAGCTACGTTTGTTTAAAGTTTGTCACCTTTACCAACTATTGGCGCTAGTTGTGAAGTAACAAGCCATGAAAAAGTAAATTCTCAAACTTTGCCGTTCGGATCCGGCGTTAAAACTGTAGGTCCCTTTCTCTTGTCGGAAAAATTTAAAGCACACACGCCAAGAGATTGAGAGAAGCTTGGCTTGGCCCGGTTCGAGGAGCTGTATAGCCAATTTTAAATTTTACATTTACCGATCGAGGTTAAAATTAATCGATCTGCGATGCATCACTGCGGAATATGCAATGGTGTCCTATTCGTACACAAACCTCTTTTCGAAATGGTAGATTTTCAATCGCTTCTCACTTCTATAGACTTTACAGTACCCTCAAGGTTCACCCGTACACTCCGGCCACTATGCTTGTTATTCTACAGATGGCACACATCATGTCTATCTCGTACTTAAAAGAAGGAGACAGTTTTGAACCAATCCAATCCTGATAAATTCTACTTTCCATTATTGTCCATCCACGAGGTTTGTTGACGACCTACTCTGTTTGTGGTAAGTTTGAAAAATGGACACTTGTTCGATTAACATTTATTTTTCCATATTGTCTTAAGCTAACTTAATACTTTTCCATAAATTGGCAGATCACATGCCTAGAACACTGCTCTGGCAGGACATACTGGAGGCCTGCTTGGTTCGGGGGCATATGCTTGCGAGGTTATACGAATTCACTTGTAGTCTTGGTTCTAGGGTTTATACAAATATATATATAAGTACATTCTGTTGTTTAAATTAAAATAAAAATATTCAGCAAACATGAAAGCTAATTTCAAAGCTTCAAAGAGAGTTAAACTTAAATACTAAGGTTAACCAGGGGAATGGGGAAAATAAACAAAAACTCTACAACTTGGTCTTCTTGCTGCTGTGACCCTCGATGCCCAGATTACAGCGCGAGGCCACATCCTGGGCTGAGGTCACAACGGTGCTGGGCATGGCCGATAAGTTGCCATTGCTGGGTCGTTTACGCGTGGGCGAATGGACGGGTGATTTCTGTTTGAGGCATTCAACATCGTTGAATACCACCTGAGCTCCACCTCCGCAGGTGGGTATGACATTGCCCTTGTACAGTTTGGTCTCCACATCGCCATCGGTGTCGGCTTCTTGGGAGACCAGACAATATTTGGTGGTGCCATGGCCAGTGAGTTCTTTCATGTCCGTTAACTTGGTCACAGATTTGCGATTCTTGAGATAGGGCTGCATGATGGTGCCCAAGGGAACAGGATTGGCGGCACGATGTTCTAGCCATTTGTCGCCGGCTGAACGCGAACGGCGATGTCGGTTGTTGGCGGCAGCTACGCCCTATAAAAATAGGGATTAAGTTTATAGAGTCAATTTTACCATTTAAGGCCAGCAGCCAACTTACATGTCGTGGAGTGCCATAAATATCCGTACGCGTGGCTGGCACAGATGACTCAGTGCGTGCGGTAAACACTTCGTTACGATTCTTTTCATTGAGTAAATCCTCGCTACTTTGCGAACGCGGCAAACTGGGCACATCCTCCGATTGTAGAATATTTGAGACCAGACGCAGCTTCTCATCTCTAACGCGCATGCGCTCCTGCATTTTGGCCCGTTGCTCCCTCAACTTCAGCTCAAACTCTCGCTTATGTTTATCCGATTCTACGGCCAACTTGGAGCTAAACTTCTTCTTTTGCTTCTCCTTCTCCTGTTCTTTTTGGTTGAGCAAACTCTCCTTTTCATTTAAACGTTGGGTTAGCTCGGCAATTTGGCGCTCCCGCTTGCTTAAGGTATTATTCAGAACGTCAATGGAGCTCTCATGTATGCGCACTTTGTTCTCCAAAGCGGAGCTACGCTCACGTTCCTGCTTGTAAACAGCTTTTAGGGAGCCCAGCTCCGTGCGTAAATGCAAGTTGTCACGATCCAGATTCATCAACATTTGACGGAAGTGATCACCTAAAGGAAAGAGTTATGTCAAGGGCAAGGATTAGTTACCAGAGCTGTAATGTGTTCATTACTTTATTCAGATAATGAAAAAACAATTCCTGATGACGATTTTTTAATAACTGAAAATAACGATTATTCAGGTAATATGCCAAAATTTAACTACTTTTGCAATTACATAGATAATTGGCACTGCAAAGGGTAATTATATTATGTAATTGTGCTTGAAATGTTGAATTATTATGTATTTGTAGGTGAAAACAACAAACTCCGTTCAATATTTATGATAATCTAAACTTATTAAAACACCATCTACCCGTCGATTTACCCGTCTACATATCAACTCTCATATATGTAAGAGTATTGCAATTGTTAAAATGTCCTTAAGCCGAATGAACGACACCTTCTGTTTACCAGTTTTTAACTGCCAACTATTATATCTTCTTGATAACCTTCAACTAATCATAAAATGTGCATTTCCGGGCTTTTTGGAACGCTTGACCCTAAACAAACCAAATAAATATTCTGAAAATTTCGAGTCTTCTTGAACCGTTTGATCTATCCACTCAAGCGTCTACAATTGACTTGTATTAAATCTTAATTTTTTTCCAATTGTTGTAAATTTCGCGAGAAAATTTAAGCTCAAATCACAATTTTGGACTGTTATATATATACCTTTCCTATCTAGCCTCGTCTTCATAACAATCTTTGGTCAAATTCGATTCTTTTAAAAGTTCGATCAACACCTTGTATCCGTCTACTTTGCCATCCATCAAATCATCTTCATAAAAGCTTAGGTCATACGAAAAATTGGCCAATTTCGCAATGTTTTGGATTGTTTAATCTACAACTCTTATATATTTACCTACAACGAATGCGCTTTTGTAAATATTTAAATGAAAATTTAACAATTTTCGCAGTTTTTGGTCAACATCTTTTATATATGTGTCTTCTGTTGGCATTCATCCAATTATTCATAATAATCTTGATTGAATGGAATGAATGAATCAAATTTTTGTTAAATAATAAAGTGAATAATGATATTAGCTCAACAAATGTCTTAATACTACAAATCAACAGGTATTAGATTAACAAACAAATTATTTTCCAAAAATTTATTTTTATACATCGAAATTCAATTAAAGGCATGAATGATGCAAAAATGATGATTAATAGAGAGTCCAGCTTCCAAATTTTAAAATCACTTCAAAAATTCGTTTTGGCATTGAATCTATGACCTTTTGAAGTAGGAATTTTGACCCCTTCATTGACTACCACAATTCTGAGCTCCTCCATCGAATTGAATTTGCGATGACCAGCATATACACGTCGTGCCAAGTTACCCCACATGTTCTCTATAGGATTTAGATCTGAAGAACGAACTGGCCACTTCATAACATCGATCTGCTTCTTCTGAAACATGGCAGCGTTATCCTGCTGTAAAATGGTGTCTGAAGTAGGTTGTTGATCCAAAAAGTTTATTAATACTTCATCCAGCATGGTTAGATACTTTTCCGAGTTCATACGCCCATTCACTTTACATATGGGGATCCTTCCATAGTAACTAAGAGCCCATATCATTAAGGAACCTCCTCCAAAGTACCGCTTAGTAGAAAAGGATTCGGGCTTCTTTAAATCTTGCCAGTAATAATTAAATCCATCTGGACCGTCAAGGTTGAATGTTTTCTCGTCTGAACATGTTACCTTTTTCCATTGATCGGTGTGATTTTCGGCAAACTCCAATCTTGCAACTTTATGCGATTCCTTTAAAGATGGTTTAGACTTCATTTTCTTCCAAATTATCCGATTACTTCCAAATAAAATTTGTTGTACACGACGGGGAATTGTAAGTCAGACCTTATTTACGATGCAGTTGCATTTTTTTGTAAGCCAGCCCGAATTATAGCGGATTTTACACGAGAAGTACAGAGAAGTGCGAAAATATGTATTAGCGGCGCTCTTCGAACCACACCAACGGAAGCGCTTAACACTATTTTTCACCTTCTACCACTAGAGCTTGTCGCAAAACAACTGGCTATAACAACAGCCTTAAGACTAAGGGAATCCGATGCCTGGAATGGGGGCAATTCGGGACACTCGATTATACTCGAGGACAAACTACAGACTACTGTATACCACAAACGACGTTCGACAAATCATTCGACGTTTATATTCCAAGACGACATGAATGGGAAAACCTCCCCCACAGTAGAGCAAACGCCAACAACATTTACACTGATGGATCAAAGCTCGAAGAAAAAGTAGGAGGGGGCGTGTTCTCCCCCAACCTAGACTTAACGTTCCGCCTTCCTGACCACTGTAGTGTGTACCAAGCAGAAGTGGTAGCCATCCAGGAAGCTGCCACCTACCTTAATACACTCACGGTCAAAGAAGGCAACGTATTTATATACTCAGACAGTCAAGCCGGCCTCAAAGTACTTGACTCTCATACAAACAATGCTAAAACACTTACTAAATGTCGTTCATCTCTCAATGAGATCGCACGACATTTTAGTATACACCTCATATGGATACCTAGACACCGCAACATAGAAGGTAACAAGTCTGCGGACAAACTGGCCAGAATAGGAACCACCATCGAGCTCCTTTCAGAGAGGAGCACAATAGGTATGCCTATGGCAACATGTAAACTTCACACAAAAGCAGAAACACTTCGTCTCGCTACGGACTGGTGGAAAAACCTTTCTTCATGCGCCGTAGCAAGACTTACGTGGCCTACATTCAATCAAAAACGCACTAGTCACAGAAGGGATGGGGTAACGACATAGCTCCGACGTCATATCTCCGCCGCGTTTCAAACGACATATCTCCGCGCGGAGATATGACGCTTTAAAACGACATAACTCCGCGCGGAGATATGACGCTTCAAAACGACATAGCTCCGCGCGGAGATATGTCGTTTGCGACATGGCGGAGATTTGTCGTTTTAAAACGACATAACTCCGCGCGGAGATATGTCGTTTGAAATGCGGCGGAGATATGTCGTTTTGAAGCGTCATATCTCCGCGCGGAGATATGTCGTTTGTAACTCGGCGGAGATATGACGTTTTAAAACGACATAACTCCCGCGCGGAGATATGTCGTTTTGTAGCGTCATATCTCCGCGCGGAGTTATGTCGTTTAAAAGCGTCATTTCTCCGCGCGGAGGTATGTCGTTTGAAACGAGGCGCACAGTGGGGCGAAAAGGCCTAAATCGCGCCACAATTCAGCGGAGTGCTGTAGCAATGTTGATGCCATCTTTTTAAGAGGATTAAAGTATTTAAAAACAGTTAAAAGTTCGAAATATTTAGTGGAAAACTTTTTTTGAGCAATTAAAAAAAAAATTTAAAGTGGTTTTTACGAATTAAATTTTTTTTCGAAACGGCCAATACGATTCTTTGCTAATATTACTAACTTGAAATTATTTTTTCGCAGTCCTATAGTTTTCGTTTGAATAATCGGGTTAAATTTTCTAAACTTTTTAGATTTTAGAGAAAATTATAAAAAAAACAACATAACCAATTTTGTATTACATTCAACAATTTTCGTTATTCCTTATAGCTACATTCACTTGAATTAGAGTACTCCTCTTCAACATTAGGTATAGTTTCTAAAAGATCTAATGCTGATTTTGGCATTTAATGTATTTTTTTTTCCTGTCTCTTGAAATGCCTCGATACTAGAGGATCCGAGTTAATGAACATTTTATTCAGAACATCGAGGTTGCACTTTTCCCGACTGCATTTTTTCGAAAAATGTTCTCTGTAAAGCTTGAAATCTTTGTTTTGTTCTTCCTGGGCCTCCTCGTTTAATTGGGAGCAATGCATAATTAATTATTTCCGTGCCATGAATAAAAAATTTATGCAAAAAGTACCAAGGGTACAAATTTACAAAATGCCTAAAAGTCTCCAAGACTATATTAATATCATAGTTGCATAAAACAACTATTAATATAGGGTGCATTCTTTTAAGCAAATCGATGTCTATCTTAGTTATCTCTGCAGTCAATTCTGCGTTTTGAAAAATACCCTAGCAGTGTTAGTAGTTGTAGTTTTTCGGACCTTTTTCAAAAATTAAAAAAAAATATTTTGTATGAAAATTTTATTTATACTAATGAACTAAGAATAGTCAAAACTAATACTTGCAATCGCCACATAAAAGTTTCATATTCATGAAAAACGATTGCGAACATACATTAAAATGCCAATTTTATGAATTCCTTAAAATCGAGTTCGAAAGGTGAACTTTAAATGCGTGTTGTGGGAGAACCAAATATGCTAAACTAATTTTTTTTTTGAAAAAATTGAATCATCTTTTAAGTTGCATTTAAACTTTCTTCAATATATAAAAAAAAAATAAATTTTGGCGCGGAATTTGCTCTAGTCGCCCCAATGTGCGGCGGAGATATGTCGTTTGTAACTCGGCGGAGATATGTCGTTTTGAGGCGTCATATCTCCGCGCGGAGTTATGTCGTTTTAAAGCGTCATATCTCCGCGCGGAGTTATGTCGTTTTAAAGCGTCATATCTCCGCGCGGAGATATGTCGTTTGTAACGCGGCGGAGTTATGTCGTTTCAAAACGACATACCTCCGAGCGGAGATATGTCGTTTTTAACATGGCGGAGATATGACGTTTTAAAACGACATACCTCCGCGCGGAGATATGTCGTTTGAAACACGGCGGAGATATGACGTTCTAAAACGTCATATCTCCGCCATTGATCACGGCGGAGTTATGTCGTTTTAAAACGACATATCTCCGCCAGAAAAAAAGCGACATATCTCCGCCGGCAAAATGTACTGGGCGGAGATATGTCGTCGGAGATATGTCGCTATGCCGAAGGGATCACATATCACTTCTGGAGGGAACCCTCACGGGTCACTGTCTTATTGGCAGACTCGCTGCACGCCTAGGTGTAACTCACCATTACTTCTGCCGGAGTTGCAGATATGAAGAAGAAGAGGAATCGATACAACACTTTCTCTGCCATTGCCCCGCTCTGAGCAGAAGGAGACTAAGGACACAAGTAATATAAAGCATTTGTATCCTCATTTCATTTCATTTGACATCCAAAAATTCATGAATAATTCAACATTTCAAGCACAATTACTCAGTAATCACCCTTCACAGCTACAAATATCTAAGTAATTGTAAAAGTAATTAAATTTTGTAAACTTTATCATTTCAATTATGTGATAAATGGTTATGTGAATTAAAGTTACGTGTCAACTTACATTTAATATCCAAATTAATACGCAGTTTTCTACGTTTCTCAATGCGCTGCTCCAAATATTCCATTAGTTCTTGTATTTTCAAAGCCGCCTCGGGACTATCCATTTGGTAGGAGGGGAAATCCGGTCCCAGGCTATAAACCAAACCCACATCCACTTCCAATTGCTTGGCTTCGGGTATGCCCAGCTCATTTAGATTGTTGACGGCAATCTTGAACAGTTTGTTGGCCTTGCGGCGTCCGGGGGTCAGACCCAAATCGGTTTTCATGGGTGTAGCTCTTGCTATTTGCACCTCTTGGGTCATTTCGGCGAATTTCATGACTTGCTGTGGAGGTAACAAGTAGTTTAAGCGAGTTAACTCAAGCCTCAACTTACCATATTCTCATCATAATCTTCTATGCGAGGATTAATGCACACAATCATGCACACCTGACCCTCGCCATCAAAGTAGTTCTTAAACATGTGGGTGATTTTGGAGTCACGGTAGGGTATCTTCTTGGGGGCTGAGCCATTAGAGGCCATTTGATTCTCACGCAGGTATTCCAAGCAGGTGCGCAAAGTCATTAAAGAATTGTTGATGTTGCCGGCCTCTCGGAGGCGTACTCCAGTGTTCTTGGTGCGCGAAGAGCGCTCACTGCCAGCCAAATCCACCAAAGAGAGTTGACTGACGGTAATGTTTTGCTTATCCTGTACCACATTTTCACCTTGGCTGTCGGTGGGAGCTTGGACTAGACGTATATTGAATACGGAGTGACTGCGACTGGATTCGGCATTGAGCACGGTGTGACCCATGCGTTTACGTTTTTGACCCATTTGGAAGACTTCTAGAGCCTCTTCCACGGTTTTGACCTCCACCTCGGTGACGCCATGCACAAACATATGACGATTGGCATCCTCACGTATGATTTTGCTTTGCAAAGTTCTGAAAAGGATTCAAAATTTTTCATTTAAACCATTTACTGAGGTGTCACCACTTACTTTTGGATGCCCGAATCCTCTAGAAGATCGTACACACTGTTATTGTAAATCTCTATGTAGGTGACAAACACCGAGTACATATTATCCTCATCTAGACCTGCTATGGGCGTGGGCTCTACCGAAGCCTGTGAGGCTATTTCGGGATCCGAATCCTTGCGACGAAAAGCAAAACGTCCCGCACCTGCAAACCTTTGATTCATTTCCTGCTGTCGCTCCAACAAAGCATCTTCCTCGCTGAGAATCTCAAAGCCATTCAATTTATCCGGTTTGAATACAAACTTTTTGGCCTGAAAATCCGAAATGGTGCGAAATAAAACATCCAGGCAACGCGGCATTATGCCCCGATGTCTTAGATTCCCCGTCATGGTGTAGGTTTTGCCACTGCCCGTGACTCCATAGGTGAATAACAAACTGTTACGCCCACGCACCAGATTCTCCACCAAAGGCTGAGCCACTGAACCAAACACATCCTGCTGCGTGGCCTCGGGTTGAAAGACATGCTTGAATATATATTGTATTTCACGCTGGGCGCCATTTTGAGGCTTATGGAGCAGATCTTGCGGATTGAGGGCGATGGTGGTGGAGCTCTTGACGCGCAATGAAGTGGGATCAGCTTCTGATGGAAGGGGTCTTACACGACAGAACACATTGACCGGATCCTGTGGCTTTTCGTTGGTATCGCGACGCCTCTCTGTGGTAGGTTGTGGGCGTGGAGTTTTGGGAACGCGCAAGGGCGTACGTGGTCTGGGGAGAAATTAATCAAATTCAATATGAAGGATTGATATAAATACAAGACTACTTACATGGCTTTCATTTTGAAGTGTTTGTCGTCTGGTTTAGTTTCTTTTTCACATAAAATGTTAATCCAGTCGATCGTTACCTTTAAATATCCAGCGCCAAGCGACGCCACGCTCTCTAATTAGTGTGACCAAATTGATACGGTAACGAGTCACAGTGTCTGGCAAAATAATCAGCCACCCTAATTTAAACAGCGGTTATTTAAATTTAATTTCATTCTTCAGTGTTTGTTAGTTCAGTATAAAATAGCTTCTTTTCTTCTTAAAATGAAATTTGAATCTAATTAAGTTTACTTCTTTTTGAGCTGAAAAATGTGCAAGCATTTTCCGCATTAGAGTCACAGTGTCAGGCAAAATAATTAGTCACCCTTATTTAAAATGCGGTTATTTTCCAATTTAATTTTATTTCTCAGTGTTGTTAGTTCAGTGTAAAATTACTTCTTTTCTTCTTTAAATGAAATTTGAATCTAATTCTTTCTGATCGTAAAAATGGCAATCATTTTTCGCATTAGAGTCACACTGTCCGGCAAAATAATTAGTCACACTTATTTAAACAGCGGTTATTTTCCAATTTTATTTCTCAGTGTTGTTAGATCAGCATAAAATAACTTCTTTTCTTCTTAAACAATTACTATTATACAATTATACATCTATGTAATTAAGCTTACTTCTTTTGGAGCTTAAAAATGGCAAGCATTTTTTGCATAAGAGTCACACTGCTTGGCAAAATAATTAGTCACCCTCATAAAAAGTCCGTTATTTTCAAATTCAATTTTATTTCTCAGTTTTGTTAGTTCAGTATAAAATAACTTCTTTTCTTCTTAAAATGAAATTTGAACAATTACTATTATACATCTATCTAAGTTTACTTCTTTTTGAGCTTAAAAATGGAAAGCATTTTGCGTATTAGAGCCGGACCATTCCAATAGCCTGGCAACATCAATTGCCAGTACAAAATGGGCATGAAAACCTTCTTCAATATAAACATCGAATACCTTTCCTTGTTCTGCTCAAAGGGGAATGTCTCCAGGGGGGTTAGACTATAATCAAATTCTGCCAGCATGCAGCGACTATAGCCCGTGATCAGGGGACAAGAGGCATAGCCATCGTAGATATCCGTCAATGGTTTTCCCTCCATTAAGGCACGCATATTCCTAAACACCACCGGCGACTGAGCAGCTGTAAAATTTAATATATGTAACCTGAGACACTGTATAATCTGGGAATTAACATACCCGCAGCAGCCATAGTCTTGGAGTTGGGTGTAGAAGCTGCATCGCCAATGGAAAACACATTGGGATATTTCACATGCTGCAACGTTCCCTTGTCCACATCAACAAATCCAGCCTCGTTGACCAATTCTTTGCATTTGGTTAGCTCATCGGGTGCACTCATATAAGGTACGGCATGAAGCAGGGAGTACTGAACGGAGATAAGAAATTTATTCGAAATAGTTCAAATATAGTTTGTAACTCTACAGAATCATCAAACGCTTCAAATTTCAAGGTAAGAGCCTAATCAACTTTAAACCAAATATTCCAGAACTAAAATAACTATTTTGAACTAGTTCCAAATAGTCTAGAGCCATTTTACCATCCAGAATTGAGCATAAACTAGTTCTAAGATACGTCTCTGAAATTCCAAGTTCTAAAATATAGAGTCTAGTGGAGTTTAGAGTCGAACCGCTCCGAAGTCGGAGTCTCCGGGATATTTGTGAATTCCGCATAAAACCTGAACCGAAGCAGAAAAATTTTGTACGCCCTGAACCGGAGAAAAACAAGTTGAAAAGAATTCTTCTAGTATTTCTAACTGCTATAAATGTTTAATTTGTTTTTGTATTGTATAATCCTCAAAAGAAAATTATTAAAAGCTTCAATAATTCTTTATCAGGGTTATATTCTGATGAAGATGATTTAAAATCTTTACTGAAGCTGTATGTCTGATATCTCATAAAAAAAGCTAAAAAAATGTTCTAATTATATGTGAAGAAGCCAATATACATGGTACAGTAACTTCAAGGTAGCGCAATGCGCAGCTTCGATATTCTCAGTTGGTCTTGGTTCAATGACTCAAAGTTGTAGTCTGGCTTATCGAACCAACACGGTCGACTTCGATTTCTGGATATAGTGCTAAACTTATATCAAAAACTGTCCATAAATGAAATTTGCGAACTTCTGAACCCGCTTCGTGATCCCGAACACAAAAAGTTTTGCGGCTTCGTCTACGGAGTAAGTATTCGACCTTAGAATTGTTTGCAGCCGTGGTTCTAAATCAGTGGTGCCCAAACACACACTATCAAGCTTTGTGATTGTGTGTGTAGCAACGGAACACAAAGTAAACGTCATTATGTCAAATATGGGCTACAATCAAACACACAAATGTGTGTGCGTGCTGTTTATAGAGCACACGTATCTCTCTCTCTATGTGTGTGTCGGCTATGACTTCATATCACACGGGATAGGGCAATTGACATTTGGGCACCACTGTTCTAAAATATAATTTGAACTAGTGCGAACTGGTTCCGCAACAGTTTGGATCTTGTAAAATTTCTAACTCCATTTGATCTACCTTCCCAAAAAATTTATGATTTTAGTCTAAACAAAACAAACGACTCCATTTTGAACCCTTTTTTAACCTGTTTCAACTGGTTTCGCACCCATATCCCAAACAATTTCTTATATATGGCTCTAAACCGTATTATGAATAAGTTCCAAGTCGTTCGGCGAGTGTTCGGAACTTGTAAAATTTGTAACTCCATGCTATAAACCTTTTTTAAAATTTACGCAACTTCTGAGTTTAGGCTTTGAACTATTAGATAGGTATTTCCGATTGGCCTCCACGTAGGAGGCCACACATAAACCTTACGACCCTTAGTGAGGCCGTGAGCCATATGTTAAGTTAGTTCCTGGTGGTTCCGCTCTCTCTTGGAACCAGCCTAATTAACAAATTTCAAGGAATTTCTAAGGTATAACTCTGAATCCTTCTAGAAACTAGTTCCAACAGATTCCGCTCCTTTTTGGAACCTGAAAAAATGTCTAACTCTTTATTTCAGTTCAAAATGGTTCCGCAATCATTTGGAACCAATGTTGAACCAGTTCGCACTGACTTCGAAATCTGTTGGAACTTGAAAAATATCTAACTCCATGTTTCTACTCATCAAATTGAAAAATCAGAGCTTAAAACGTTTCTAAGATATAGCTTTGAAACTTATTTTGAACCAGTTCCAAGTGGAAGATGGAAAAATTTAGCTTTATTTTACTAGCCAGGTTATAGCTTACACCAGTTCTACGATAAAATGTTGAATCCTATTTTGAACTAGTTCTAACTGGTTTGGAAATTGTTTGGTACCCACACAATAAATTCCAAGTTTTAAAAAATGGCTCTGATGAGTTTTTGTCAGACCTAAACTCATCTGAGCAAGTCAGATAAGCTAGATACAGAACTAATGGTTCACCGGAATCATCTGGTTCGTACTTAAATTCTGACATTGATAAGTTTACATACAAGACGAAGACAAGAAGAGTAAAATGTTTTTGTTTATTAAATTTGATACACAAAAGAAAAACTTAGCTTATAGCCAAAATTCGATAACAAATGTATATCGTCAGCCAGAAAGTGGCAACGCCAGCACTACACAATTAGGTCACACTGTAATACGAAAGCTACCAATCAGCTGAACCTGTTCTATTTTGCCTGATTGCTCATCTGAGAAGCTTTATATCTACTCAGACGACATCTGACAACGACTCAGACGAAAAATCATCCCAGTGATCAGGTCAGGGAAATAGAGCTTTACACAACTCCGAAGACATGGCTCTGTACCCTATTTTGAACTAGTTACAACTGGCTCAGTACCAGCTCCAACATTTTCCGCAAGCTTTTTACTGCATATTACTAAACCTTAAATCCAAATTCAACCGGTTCCAACTGATTCCGTACAACTGCACGTAAATAGCTTTAAATATGTCTAAAACTTACCTTCTCCTCAAATCTTTCACTGGGATTATCCAAATTCTCAAATACCGCTATATCCTGGTCAGGCTTAACCTCAATCAGATTTCTACGCAAATTGACCGTTATATTACGCTTCTTGACAATGGGCCACAGGGCATCTGAATAGTGTTGAACTCCAAAAAGCACAGGCAGTGCTGTATTATACACAATATTCACGTTGTGACGTTTACCCACCTGAAGAAGAAGATGATTTGTTAACCAATCCTAGGTTATAGTTGGTTTATACCTTACCTTACGGAAATAATGCTCTGCTATATAGGTAATCTTCTGTGGTGCTCCAGCACATTTCACAGCAGAGTTGGGATAGGTGAAGATGACATTACCCTCATTTGTATTGCGCAGACAATCGTAGACACGATCCACATATTGGGGTGAGTATATGGAACAGACCTTGGAATTTGGTATGCTCAGAGCCTCAACCAAACCGGGTATCTTTAGGAATCAGAAGGAAATGTGTCAGTATTTGAGTGCTATCTTAGATCTCATTAGACCTTTGCCTTTGTGTCCTTATCTTAAGTATGAGAGTTCGTACCTCTAGAGATTTACCTTATCATAGTTCAACTGCAAGCCAGGTGCAATAAGCAGCATATCATACACAATTGTATTCCCACCAGAAGTTTCAACGCAATTCCTTTCTGGATTAAATTCCACAGCCTTTTCCTTTAACCATTTGGCCTTCTTGGGCAGAACATCGGCCATACACTTATAGGAATGCTCTAGACATTTCATGCCACCTCCAATCAAGGTGAACATCGGCTGATAATAATGAAACTAAGGGCAAGAAGATATAAATGGAAGAAGTATATCATTTACAGTAAAGAGAATGTAAAGTGTGGCATACCTCGGCTGGATCTAGGATGATAACCTGGTTTTTGCCCAGATACGCTGTTAGTTTGGCAGCCATGGCACAGCCACCAGAGCCACCGCCCACAACCAAAACGCGACAACTGCAAAATGATGATAATGTATACAAATGAATTAATTAAATAATAAATAATGAAGATAGAAAATTATTGCATGCAGGCCCGGACCATTATTAAGAGCAAAAAGCTACTATAAAAAGTATTTACCGGTTCCCGTAAAAATACTAAACTAACTAATTTGTTTGCGCCCCGTTAAAGATGCAATAAAAATAAAATTACTCCAAGCTGGCCTTAAAAGCAGGAAATAAAATTAAAGGCATTCTCAACACATGCTTTATACACGTGTTCTCTACTATTATTGTTAATTCTGTCCCATACCAACCTGGTCCTGTTAGAAATTCTCTAATTAATTTCGGAGTTTGTTTGGAATCTAAAGTCTAAAATATACTTTATGATCTTACTTCTGATTCTAAAATTCAAATTAAAACTTTTAATTTAAAAATTGGTTTAGCTTGGTTTCATCATGGAATAATGTTCTAAGTCTAAATCAAACTTTATCTGCTTATTAAGGTATTAAGGTAGCGCAACCGGAAGAAATTTATCGAACCACAGGGCTAAAACAAACACAAAATCCAAGGCCCCTCAGTTGTTACATACAGTTTTTGAGTTTTGAATTACATTAGGAACCCTTGGAGCATGATATATGCCTGCAAGTTTGTGGTATGGCAGCTATTTCATATATTCATCCGATTTTGATCAAACTCTCCAAAATTGTGTTGAGACCGATAAAATTCATAAATGGAAAGTATAAAGGCGTTACCATTGAAAGCAAAAAAGTTTTTCCCACTAAAACTAGTTTTTCGACCTATCGCTCCTATGGCAGCTTTATGCTAGAGTCCTTTGATCCGGCCGGTTCCGACAAATGTGCAGCGTATTTGTATTAAAAAGCTTTCTGCAAAGTAAGGTTGAGATAGTCACAAAACTGAAGGAGGAGAATAGAAACAGACGGACTTGGGTATATCAACTCGGCTCAAGAATATATAGGTATACCTTATGTTTTCGGTTACGTTACAAAAATCCGGACAAGGTTAAAATTAAATAGCAACCGCTAAAAATTTTTCAGTCAGTCTGGCAAGCTATGCCCCTACTCACAGCCAGAAGTGGTCAGTGAGTCCTCCGGAGAGAGATCTGCTGAGATCAGGTAATAGAGATCATTGTAAATTTCACTTAAGGCCTGAAAACGATTGTTCTGGGCAGGATTAAAGGTAAATAGTTTTTAGTTGGCCTAGAAGGAACGGAGAAATTGAGGCGACCTAAAAGCTCAGAGGAGTTTACATCACCGTTAATTAGCTTATAAAAAAGTATCGCCTAGGAATTTTCTACGATTAGCTAACGAAAGAAGGTCAACAAGCAAGAATCTGCTGGAGTACGATTCAAGTCAATAAGCCCAAGTCAATCCCAGGCAATCCCAGCAATTCCTATTCGCATTGAATATAGTATTATATCGAGCTCAATTCTTGCAACAAGCAGACTTTGAGATCAAACGAAGTAAGAAAGTCGAATAGGATTACGAATAATCGAAATCAAATAGATGTCGGACCATCTCGAGATGAAATCAATAACCCTAGATCGAGCTCTCGTTTTTGGTTTGATAATATTTATTGATAATGGATTGATAGCCCGGATATCAGAAATGCTTATACTCTATGCCGAAGGTACAGGAAGAAGGAATTAATTCCGATCCTATAAAGTGTATAACAGATCTTAGTGATGGTAAGAGATACAGATTTGAAATGAATTGGAATTTTTGTCACAGCCCCTCCCGCTTCTGCAATTTATTAATATTCTCCGTACGCCTTTTTCATATTGTTTAGGAAAGGGACAAGCAACTCCCAGCTTTCGCACAAGAAAGATACCCTGACCCATACATCCTGTGTTCACAGACCTTTGAACAGTGCAACCTTTCCGCTTGAACACAACACAAGCGATCATTAAAATGTTATAATCTACTGGCGTTCGACCACAAGAATGTCGGAGGAAGGTCAGATTTGTTAGCACTAAGCAAGATGACCCAAAATGTAAGATTGTGTGAACCATTGCACGGGGTTAAGACAAAAAAATTACATATAAGAAGAGAATCAATGTCCAAAAATAAAACATTCAGCTTCTGGAAGAGTAGCTAGTCACTCGCACTATATATGGGTTTTGCTCATCCTCCTTTTTTAGGGATCGAAAATGTTTTTTACATTTGCAAATGTGTTAAAAGTCTCTAGTTAAATTTTTTAGGGAACAGAATCTTCATAAAGTTAATGCCTAGCAGGCGATTGCGCCTTTTGTTTAATGTTCTATTGGAAATACAAAAAATTGTATTAAAAACTTTAATAAAATTCGAAACTGTGAAAATGTTTCAAAAGATCCCGCAGTTATTTTCCGTATTTCCGTACCGTGTCCATTTCAAGAAAGTACTTAAAAACGAGTTAGAAAGACTGAACCTGACAAAGTACTTTTTTTCTAAGAGAAGTGCTGCCAATTGAAGTTGTGTTTTCAGATGCAAACTATCTGTCATGCTTATAACTCGACTAACGTTCACTTAAACGTTTCCAAATTTGGTAGATCGATAAAGACTGTTGACTACTATATAAATACAACTAAGGTCTAAACAATCTAACCAAAAATTGGTAAGAAATGTAGCTGTTGCCAACCCGAAGTTCAGTGCGTTATAAAGTATACAAAGTTCTTTATTTTGTTTGACCCACGCAGCCTAAATTCAAACTAACTTCGCCCATTTCCCCCTTCAAGTGTATGCAAATGTGTTCCTAAGCTCCGACCTATGTACAATACGTGTCAAATGGCTTAATTTCTGTTGCTCTAATCATACTAATTAATTGATTTTTATAGATATGCAATCATATCACATATTTGGCTTCTACTGTCTTCTATCTGATCGCAACTTGTTGACTCTAGTATCAACTCCACGCAAGCTTTCATGATGACAAAATAGAAAGTTTTGATACTCACTCATGTCTCTCCAGTCGCCTGGCGGTTGTGGACAAATGTCTTCCTGAGCTGCATGTGACCAGGAGTTGGCTGCTTCGCCTTAGGGCGCTACCAAGTCGAAAGTTCATCGCGTATCACGGAGCAGATTTGTTTGAACGGCCGCAAGTGGCAACTGTTTGGCAACTAAACAAATTCAAAAACAAAACAAATTAAGCCTCAAAAAGCTTTCGATATTTGGTTATCAAATCCGGCTACACCCAAAGAAAAATGTGTTGCATTTTAAGCTTTTGGAAACATCATCACAATTAATTTTGTAGACAAATTTTGTGTGTGTGTGTTCTATTGTTTTGGGCCGAGACAAGTAAACTGTGGAAATATTTCAATGTTTTTTCATTGAAATGAAAATGCTGTCGTCTTGATCAAAATTGAAAATATTTAATGAATTCAATTTAAATATTTCTGGCTTTTAAAGAGACAGTAAACAGCGTTTACCAGCGAGTCCTGGTCGCACAAACTAAACTTGTTGAGCAGTCTGCGTCGGTATGTCTAAATGCAGAACTTTCACATAAACACAAAATTTGTAATTTTGAACATCAATGGTCTCTGGTTCCTCCCCGGGGGCAAAGACATTTCGCTATTTACACGTACACCAGCCGAACGCATGCCGAAGCTAGTTCAAAGCATATTCACGCTGCTTTAATTTCGCACACCAATTCAGTCTCACTTTTTGGCCTGGCTCTCATTAACAATCGCTAATTTAGAAGACCTCATTTTTGTTAAAAGACGCTTTTCTAACATTTACACTTGAGTGTTGAAAAGTACATATAACCTTGAAATTGAACTACGTTCTCTGAGCTTTCAAAGCTAAATAGCTTTTAAGCTAAATAGCTTATAAAAAGCTTCAACTTATGTGTAATAAGCTGCCAAAAGCTCTCACGTAAGCTTAGACTGCTTAAACTTATTATAGTAAATTTACAGTGAAGCTCACAAAAATATGGCACCAAACTACTTGATACACCAATGACTTTCTCAGGTAATCCATTTGAGAACTTACCTCTACACGCATAGACCAGGTGAGTGAGGAAGCAAAAAAAAGTCATAGGGATGCATTGAATGTTAAATTAGTGATCAAATTTTCTTTCTCAAACACATCTGTACCCTATAACCTTTATTAACATAACCGGTTTTAAGTACCGAAGCAGAAACAAATAAATGGGTTAATTTCGGTTTTCCTTTACCAATAAAAATATCGATAAAAGTTTTATCTATTATGCGATGCTCTGTTGCTGATGTGCACAAAGGAAAGAAAGCGAACGAGAAAAAAGAACAACGCAGCTAACAAAAATCTTTACCTTCCACATCATTCCTTATGTTTGTTATTACACAGCCTATGTTTATACCCTTTACTCGTAGAGTAAAAAGGGGTATACTAAAGTCGTGCAAATGTATGCAACAGGCAGAAGGAATCAATTTCGACCCTATGAAGTATATGTATTCTTGATCAGCATCAACAGCCGAGTCGTCTGACCGTCTGTCCGTCCGTCTGTATGAACACCTAGATCTCAGAGATGGTAAAAGATAGAGTTTTGACATGTATGGGACAAATGCTTCTTATAGTTGCAGGCAGATCAAGTTTGTTTCAAATTTCAAATCCCGCCCCCGCAATTTGGAAACAGCGTTATATCTCCTACAGTTTTGAAGATAGATGATTCGTACTTTCTAGAGATAGTTAGTAATTAGCAAAATTAATCGATTTGCCGAAATAATGATAAGATCGGATGAACGGTTCTCAAGTTATGAGCAAAAAAGTGAACCAAGCACCCAACCCCCTCCCACCCTAAAACATGTTGCATACTTTTTGGATGGTCACCCTAGGGAACGCAGGAACACTGTTAAGCATGTTTTCTCATGAGTAACGGGTATATCGAAGTCGTTTAGAGCCGATTTTAACTTACGCTCTCGTTTCAAAATGTAAGCTTGAGCATTCTTGCCCGGGACAGTTTTTTCCATCATTATATTTATGTGGTTATATAACTTATAAACTTACAGTTAGTTTCTCATGGTCTGATGCATTCAATTAAAGCCCTTTGAAACAACAGAAAGATTTCAGATAGCAATAGCACATATAATCTAAAGATACGTTTTTCCAAAAAATTAAGCAAATTCAATATCATAATGAGAAAAATTGCGCTAGCCCGGCCGTGAAACCGAATATATCCAATTGGGTTATTAGAAAATGTAAGATAAGCTTACATAAGTTTTATTTAGCTGTTGCCCTATACAAATTCTATAAAAATATATTGTTTTTAACCACTTTTAATTTTTTGGCCCAGGTTGAGCTTTTGTTGGAATAAATGTTACCGCCACTCCGTCATCTTGACTGCTGGGCGCCGGTAGTTTGACAAGTTGCGTTGTTATCTTGACTGTCGCTGGAAGTGAGTAATAAACAATTTTGAATCTCGTTTTGACTCTTGATAAGTTTGCGTGTGAACACTTCTGTTATTCTAACATTCTTAAAGTGCGCGATGCCTTGATCAAGAACAAGCAATTCCCGGGAATGTTTGTTTACACGTTGAAGCAAACTTCATGATGTTTTTGAAAAAGATTTCGTTCGTAGGAAAGATGCTTACCCCTATACACTACGAATAGGCGAAAACTTCAGTTGCCCGTATATAAATTGGGAAAGCGAACTTGAGAATTACAAGCAATCAAATTTTGTTTGTGCTTTAAGGCAGATTTAATATAAGTAGTGTCTTTTACACCTTGCCTTGGCGGAACTGTCTACAACATCATTTCAATTCTCTTTCAGTCCAAAGGCCACGAGCTTAAATCCCCCCAGAGTAAGTAAAAATTAAATATACAGAACCAAGTTTGGTGGGTCAGGGGGTGGCTGGGTCTTCTTTTGCTCTGAGACAGGAATCTGACAGGAATTTTTAACCAATTACTTTTGTGTTTCTTTTCTACATGCTGCGCTTACTCTTCTCATTTCAACACGTGGCATGTAGAAAAGTTTCACAAAGGCAATGAAAATCCGGGTCAAAAGGTGTAAAAAAACTAAATTTTCAGGTAGATTTTGCATGTAGATAACGCATAGATGATAGCTTAGACTCTAAATTGACCTGATAAGAGCCGTTAGACGATCACTGCCTTCCAGTCGAATAAACCTGGCTTCCCGGCTCTTCCCCAGATACCAAGTCGTTCAACTGCATAGTAGGTAGAGTAATTCTGTTTTAAAAGTCCCTTTCTAATATTTGTTTTTCTTTCTTTTATTGGTTTTTTGTTGAAAAAATAGAATGCAGTCTTCCTGAAGAAGACGTTACAAATGTCAAAACGCGTAGGAGACAAAATGGGAATTAAATAATGTTTTTATTCTCATGAACCACAGGTCAAATCAACCCACACAAGGTAACTCAACGAAATGGATATAGTTTTTCTGCTTGTTCCAAATGGAAAAGGGAATACGCTGTGTTAGTGCTTCCTATGTTTGGGACACATGTTAGGGTTCAAGTTTGGGATGTCAAATATTTGAAAAAGTTCCTTTGGGTTCGGATCTTGGATAGTTTGCAGATATTTTAAAACAGAGACGATGGTCACACTGTACCTACATATATACAGAATGATCGAGAAGAGTCGTAAGAGTAGACGAGAGATCGAGACGAAAGAATGCTGACGCTGTAAATAAATGGACTGAAAAACCGTATAAACATTGTAAATCGAAAACCGAGTGTCTATGTTAAAAAAAACTAGTCCTGAAAATAGAAAATTCTTCTAAGGCGATTTTAGAAAATTACTTTCCAAAAAAATTTATTTTTATACATAAGTTTTTTCGAAATAGGTCGATTTTCTTATATATGGGAAAATAATTTTCGAGTATATAGAAACCCGTGTAAATAAATTCTCTCCTCACATTTGGAAGACTTAATTTATTAAAATTTTTTTTTTTTTTGCTGCTGCTGATCCAAAAAACAATTAAAAATTTAGTAAAAAATAATAACTATAATTAGGTCTCCAGTCGCTGCTCCCTTCTGATACCATCTAGAAACGTTTTGACAGATCAAATATCACAAGCGTAATGAAAACCCAAAAAATGTGCAGAAGCATCGATTCAAAGGAACTGTAACGAATGGTGATAGGTGGAGGCATCACTGCCCCACGCTGTTGTCCGTTGCATCGCACCGCAATCAATCTTTTCGGTTCAATCCATGACGAGCAGGCGGGACATTTGGTTTTTAATCCCTCCTTGTATAACTTATCCCAAATGCAAATGCCGCAAAAAAGATGTCCACATAAGCTCACGAGAGGCTGTCCAACCCTGCGACGGCAAATGAAACAGCAATATGGCTGATAAAGTCGTGCGCGATCCAATACGTTGGGCATGTTGCAAGTTCGGTTGCTGTTGGGATTTTATATTAAATTTCGGAGACTTGAAATGTAACTTTATCTTACCTTTTTATCAACAAAATAAATGAGCCACAAGTATAGTTTTCAATGATCGGGGATTGGGATACTAAGTAAATACTAGGAATTGAATACTTTTTCTTAGAAAACTGATGTATACAATTTTGTTACACTTCACAATTTCAAGGCTACTTTTACTTTGGCTTCTCCGATCTGTTTTTATAAAGAGTCCAACTTTAATTTGTAATCCAATCCAGCAGAATATTTTGAGAATATTTCCAGTGGTTAGGATGACTTTCGCATATTTGTATATTAAACTTGTTTCCTAAAGTGTCTAGAAGTAGCTGCTAAGATTCTCGGCAAACTGTTAAAAACTTTTCTGATGTAACCAAAGGGCTAACGGAGAAAGGCGATATACATTGGTGGTAAAACGGTTTCTACTTGGATTATCCACATCAGAATAGATTTCAAAATATCTGGCGAAAAAAGTTTCGTTTTGGGACCAATAGATATTGGTAAAATTCTGGCTGCGATCGAAATCGAACTTAAAAATCAAAAATTTCAAAAACATGGGCAATATATGGGATAAGTTTCGGATTTAATCTTGAACACTTTAAAAAACAAATTTTTAAGTGTTATTTGTTCTTTACATCCTTTAAGGGGAATACCATAGCAACATTTTTAATATTAATGTTTGATATTTTAAGCATTAAACTTGGTTAGAATTGTATTAATACAGTAAATTTTTATAATTTATCGTCCCTGTTCCCAATTCGGAGTAAACGTTTGCAAGTGAATTCCAATTCAACAATGTAACATGGAAGTTGACAATCATTTCTATGGTTACTAGATCCGATTACTAGATAGAAATTTGCCGAAGAAATAATAAGGATCGGATAAGTGGTTCTCTAGTTATGAGCAAAAATGTGAAAAATAGCCGAGTTGAAATAGTGTTGCATACTTTTCAGATGTTCACCCTAAGGAACGCAGGAACACAGTTAAACAAGTTTTTTCATGAGTAACGGGTATATCGAAGTCGGTAAGAGCCGACTTTAACTTGCGCGCTCGTTTATGATATTTTTGGTACAGATTCCATCATAAATTAAAGGCTTTTGGGACTATCTGCAAGGAGTGCAATGTAGTCGGCTTGGAGCAGGGCTTAAATTTTTTGGTTGCAAACAGATATACCCCCCGGAAATTGCGATGAAACGTCATTGATGTGTAGTGAGAAGGGAATCTTGTTTAACGCCGGTATTATTCTCGAAGCCTTTCGATCAGGGTTGCAAACCGGTGCGGAGTTGAACCGCTCCGGAGTCGGAGACTCCGAAATTTTTGGAAAGTCCGAACCGAACCCGAACCGGAGCAGAACAATCTTTTCTCCCCGAACCCGAGCCTGAACCGGAGCAAAAAATAGTTGAAAAGGGTTCGGTTCAAAAAAGATATTTTATTATATATTTTTCATGCTGCTATAAATGTCAAGTTTGTTATTTCCTACAATTTTTAAGCCTTGGAATAAAAACAGCTTGGAAAAAAACATTTTATAATATAACTAATTAGTAAAAGCTTTAAGAATGGTAAATAAGACAATTAATGATTCTTTACCATGTTTATCTTCTGATGAAGATGAAAAGCAATCTTAATGCATTAAAGTTTTGATAAACCATCATTGTAAGGAAATTAACAATGACGCATTTGTTGTTTTAGTAGTTTCTGCAAATACAATTAATAGCCTTGCGCACTTTTTCCACTCAGCTATTTGTTTTATACAACGATAGAGTCAGCCATTTAGAAATATTGCCGGAAGACACACTAAGGCCCCACTAACGCTGAAAGGCCGAAATAGGGCACACACACAACGCCTTCTGTCGATTTGGAGCTGTCTGTTTTGTACTTGTGCTGCCTTTGGAATTCCCAAACAGTCAGCTCAATGCTGGCATGAGATGGCCTCTGTCAACTTGCAAAAGATATGCAATGCCTGCTGATGATAAAACCGCGAGGTTCTTGAAACAGCTGTACAGTCGAACATCCTTCTGTTTGGTTTCTTGTCTGAAAAGTTTTAAACAAACATAAAATTATAATAAAAATTCTCTTAAAAATTATTCACCTGTATGCTCTCACTTACACTCTCAGAGTGCATTTGGGAATACGTCTGGCTCGCTTTTACCACTGTAATCCACTGTGATTTCCCATGCGGAATTTTTCTAAGCAGAAATCCTTATGCGGACTATTTCTTAACACCGCTAAATATTGAGCAGCGTAAATTTGACCCTTAATACTCATTGCTTCATGACTTATCGACCTGGAGTCTTTTGTTTATTTTAAGTTACGTATATGTTTCTAAACAAAATTATTCCTGAACCCCGGTTCGAACCTGAACCTATTTTCAACGACCTTCTGAACCCGCTCCGTGAACCCGAATCCAAAAAGACCCCGAGGGGTTCGAACCCGGGAGTGAACCCTTGTCGATTTGTATAAGGTTTGCAGCCCTGCTTTCGATAGCTGACTTCCATTCCAAATTGCAGTCATGTTATCTCCGTAAAGATTTTTGATTATATTAATATATTTTGTTGAAACGTTTAGATTTAGGAGTTTGTACAGCAACTTTTAGCTCGGAAGTCCACAAAACATTTATATAGTTTTTTCTTTTCAGCTAGGAACAGCTTCGCTATTAAGATCAGCACAAAAATCGCATCGACTGTTAAGTATCCGCTCCGAAACCCGAACTGAAATTTGCTGAGCGTTTTATTTGTAGAGTATCAGTAAGCCTCTTATTTAAAATTGATGTAAAGATTTTGCTTAATACTTCTATAGTTTTTCGCTTTCCCAGGGTTGCCTTTTTTAAATAGAGGAAATACTACATTCTGCTTTAAGCAGGATGGAATTTTTGCTGTGGCTGCTATTCTGAATATCATATTTTGAGATTTAATTGGTGTAACTTACGACTGGAAATCTCTTGAGATTTTCAACACGGTTGGTTTGCAAAACACTCGAAAAGTCCGTCGGTGTCACAAAAACATCAAAATATTTCATTTTCTTAATTGAAAATCTAATTAGGAGGTTTTGTGTCTAAGATAAGGAAGGGTTCAACTCTTCAAACAGGGTTTAAGACTGTGTGTTGCCGGTAAGAATGAGTGTATCACAAATGGCAGAAAGTTGTAAGATATATATATAAAAAGGCGGGACTATCGAGCATCAATAGTTGTTAGTGATGTGTAAACTAGTTAGATGAATTGGATTTGTAATTGGAGCTGGATGAACTGGGCTGAATTGGGACCGCCACCTTAGAGCTGCAATGATGAACTACAAATTTTGTAAAAAGCCTAAAGAAAGTTCCATTTTCCAGGGTTACACAACTTCTGCATGAACTAAATCGAATGTCCTTATGATTGTCAGTTCTTAAGCACAGTTTTCTGTGCAGTTTATTATACCCGGCTTACTGAAATCTGTAATTCCTTGTACAATACCTGCTCGAGGATGCCAATGCTCGGCGCCCCCGTAAGTATGCAATTGTTTTTGTTGCTTTCGCTGTGTTAATCTACCCGAGATATTTGTAAATAAACTACATAATTAAATGAACATATTTGTGGTTAATAACTGCGCCCCTCCATGGGGCCAACCAACTGTGACAACCGAATGTCTAATTACGCCATGCTGCTGACTGATTGACTGATTGTTGTTGGCTGGCAGCTTGAGCTTGTCTCGCCTGACGTGGGCTTTCGCTGACGGCTCATGGCGTTCATCATCAATTGGAGACAAGCTGGCAATTCAAATGAAGCCCTATTGACTGATGGTAAAATTGGCTGCGCGGCTGCGTGGGCGACTGGAGGACCCGGACTCGGACCCAGGATAAGGATATGTGGGTGGCACAGCGGCGGGCGCAAAACAGTTGTTGCCAAGGGCAGCCTGGTTAACCAACAGCGTTGATGATATATTAATTGACAATGGATGATTTTGATAATAATAATGGCGAATATTATATAATTAGTCTTTAGATTCACGAGGCAGCAATTTGAATATAACGGTTTGTGGCTTGGTTCAAAATTCGCATCTCCATCCTGTTCACGACTCTGAAGTGCATTTCAATTGAAGCCACAAAATAAAAAATCAATTGAGCTCTTTGAGCTCAGTTTGCATAGCCCGTCCCGTTCAGCTGTTACTGTTGCTCCGTCTGTGACGCACAGTGGGACGTAAAACCCTTTTTTTTTCTAAAAATTAACAAAATGTTACCCTTGCTACGGAATGCGCGTGAAAATACTGATGGTCCTTGAACAACTTGGGATTTTACCCAGTATGTTTCCTATTGATTTGCCACTGAAACTTGGCTTTGATTCCACTCCCACACTCCTGCCTTTAAAGTGGAATTTCTAAAAAAAATATCACTAAAAAGTTCATTGAGGCAAGTTCTAAAAGTTCTAAAAGATCATGATGGTAGTAAAAAATACTTCGGTGGGTTGTTTGTACAATGAAACAATAAAAATCAAGTAAGCAAATCGGTCAAGCCCGACTGTAATATACTCTGTACCTGCAGTATCATCGCTGTTGCTGCGCTGCGGCAGCGAACTTTATAATTGTCATAAATTGACCTACAATGCTTGTTGAGCGATTTTCAAAATCGACCAAAAGATGGCGCCACTCATTTTCATTTTTTTTAGTGAGTCTTATTTAGTTTTTCTTATACACTCTTTTTTGCTCTGAGTTGCTCTGTGTGTTGTTCTGTGGGCTGTACGCTGCTGTACGTTCAGTATCTGAGTCAGTGAACTGTTTAGTGTGACCAGACGGTTCTCTTGTTTGATTGTTTGTGGTCAATTTATTGCGGCAGCAGGGGAACCCCTTTGTTCAACAGAACATCACGACGACAACTGTGTCCTTGAGGAAAATGTCGATCAATTCGGACTTATAAACAAACAAAGCCAAAAAATACACACACATACACTTGTAACCAAGATATACAAAACAAGGTAGGCGCACTCGTTCTCTCACTCTCTTGATAACTTGTTAAATATCAGTCAGAAAGCAACTGTTGTAAGCATCTCCGCGGACGACTTTTTTTTGTATTTTACTTAGTAGCTTAGTAGGCTTTGTATTAAAATTTATTACTCTCTCGCTCTCGCTCTCTTTGACACAAATATATGAGAAGTTGTGAGAGAGCAAGTGCGCCTACCTTGTTTAGTATACCTTGCTTTTAACTATCTGTTTTCTTTCTCGCTGAGAGCACGAGAACAACTAAACAAAAACAAGTAAGAACAGTGAGCGATTTATAAGAGAAATATAAGAACTAGTGAACATGTTCAGTGAAATGAAAAATATTTACCCAACACTAACTCACACACACACTCATCTCTTTGCCATTGTGTTATAGTCATTCTTACCGGCAGCACGCCGTTGCAATAAACCGAACTAAATCCTAACCTAAATAGTTAACGTGGCTTAAATAGCCCACAACCATTTGGCAAGCTTTTTTTGTAGTCATAATTTGAGTATAGTTTATCCTATATTTAATAATCTTGATAAATAAATCAAAGTGACGTTATCACTCAACAGAAACACCTTTCCCCAGATATCCCTTAACGCGCCCGTGATACTTCAATCGACGGTTGTTGTACATACGGCTCACTTCAAAGAAAGCTAAAGGCCAAAAGCCTTCACTGGCTAATTAACTCCCGTTCCCCTGTAAAACTAGAATATAAAGTATTACTGTACAAAAGCATCATAAAGCCTGGACTGATGGCTCGCCGCTATGGAAAAATGCCTGTGCGAGTAGTTTGGACATTCTTCAAATATCACAAATATCACTGCATCGCATTTTCGCCTCCGAAGAAAAGACCTACCAACCCTGCGAGTGAGTTAAATAGTCGCGGAACTTAAACTACCTCCAAAAGGGGATAAAAGTTAGTAGATTAAGATAGTTTCTAGATTAAGAGTTGAAAACCTATTGTTAGTCTCATTAGGAAAAAATACAATAGATTCAGAAAAAAAGCCAAAAAAATCCTTCTTGAAGTCGTTATATGTAGTTTAGATATAATTCCGATTTCAGCACTATAAAAATTTTTTAAGCGGTCAAAATATTGGGACAATCTTAGATGCTCTGAGAAAACTGACTAAAGATATTTTTTTTGAACCGAACCATTTTCAAGCAGAAGAAGTCCGGCTTGGACCCAGGTTCGATAAAAATTTAAAATGTTCGTCTAAACCGAAATTCGGTTTGATTCCCTGGTTTTGGTAAAAAAACCTTTTTGGTTTTCAATTGTAGAGTTCTTAAACTCGGTCATGGTTATGATATGATTTTTAAGCTGATCTGCGAAGTTTGATCGAAACTGCTAACCGTTGAAGCTAGCTTTTTCAACGGGTATTTTTTTTCTCGTTTTAATATGCATAGTTGAAATTAGCACCAGAACATTTGAAATCAATTTTGGGCATTTTAAATAGGAGATTTAAGTGGAACACACTTTATATTTAATAAAACACACTGAGGTTCAGTTTTATTGGCAAACATATTTAAATTTAAGTGTAAATATTTGGATTTAAGTTAATTGTTTTCTCTGGGTGTTATTTATAAACAAAATTTCATATAGATCGGCTCTGAAATAGCATTTGACTTTGATCCAGCCCCCCCCCCCCCCCTCTCTTTATAGTCCAAACTTGGGAAACCTTTTTTCAAAAATTTCAGGGAAACTGTTATGCATTCTACGAAAATGAATTTATACCAGGTCGGATGAAATCCAAATGTGGCTAACGAACTTGGGTTAAAGTAGATTGGATACGAAAACGTGTTCCTTTAACAAACTATCGAGCGATCGAATTTTTCAAAATAATAATATCAATCGGCAAGTAGCAAACAATAGACATAATTTAAAACCCTCTCTTCACCCAGTGTTACCTGCCTTGATCAACTATCTTTAACCCACTATTAAGTGACTGTGTAATCATTGTTTAGTCCCTGTTAAGTCACTGATACTATTCAGTCACTGCTTATACTCTTTTTAGTTACTGTTTAGTCACTGTTATGTCAGGGTTAAGTCACTCTTTTACTTCTTCTCCTTCTTCTCTGTTCAGTTACTGTCAGCCACAGCCAAGTCACTGTCAAGTCATTGTTCAGTCACTGTTCAGTCACTGTTTAGTCACAGCTAAGTCACTATGTAGTTACTGTTAAGTGTGTTAGTTACTGTTTAGTCACTCTTAAGTCATTGTTTAGTCACTGTCAAATCACTGTTTAGTCACTTTTCAGCTACTGTTCAGTCACTGAATAGGCACTGTTTATTCGCTGCTTAGTCACTGTTCAGTCACTGTTTTTTATTTACTGTTAAGTCACTGTTATGTCAGGGTTGTCACTCTTTTACTTCTTCCCCCCTTCATCACTGAACAGTTACTGTCAGCCACAGCCAATTCACTGTCAAGTCACTGTTCAGTCACTTTTTTACTCCTTCTTTCATTATCTCGTCACGTGACGCTGCCATCAAATTTTACTCCGATTAAAATCTTCCGTACCGATATGAAAGATGTTTCACCTCAAAAGTATTGAAACTTTTTGGCCAAATTCCGGTTCGCTGTCCCATTGTGCGTCGGCGGATTCTTTTGTGCAATTGCACTTAGTTTGGAATGCAAATGCTAGTGGCTCAAATGCAGCGAATGCAATTGCTCTGGATGGTGGAGGCAACAGGTCTGGCACAGCCAGAATGAATGACGTCAGCTGTCTGGGATTTATGATGCATTTGGTCAAATTGAATTCCGATTTCTACTTTAAAGCAGTGCAAACCGGCCAAGCTAACAGGGTTGACCCCTCCGGACACCATCTTGTGATACACTTGATCCTCCCTCCAATGCGCCTGCACTGTTCCATATGGTAATTGATCGGTCTTTGCCACAGACTGCATAAGCTGGACAACTGTACAGAGTCATTCTATGGTATGCAATTGGAGCACGCATTTCATTTCCAATCTGTAAAAATTAATGTGATATACACAAAATTATTCAAATAAATTTGCATCAATCAATCAAAGGAGAGCAACAAGTAACAGTCTCTCGACACCCTCAGCCTCGTCACCCTCCTTGTAGCCGAAGTGGAAACCGAAGACCCACACACACACACACACACACTCGCGACGCCATAACAGTTATTAAAGCGCCAGTGGAGTCCAATTCCAATTCCGAGCAGCAACCCACTTGTTGATTTCGGGGCATGCCCGATATAAAAGCGTGAACGCACAATTTCGCCACACAGTAACATCCAGCAGTCCCAGTCGGCACAGAATCGCCCAGAGCGTACGGAACAGTTCTTTCCCCCAAAGTGAAATAGATAAGTCTCTCGAGAGGAAAGTTCTGGAAATTGTGAAAGTGAAAGCGTAAAAGAAAAACCCCGAAAAACAAAGTGAATTCAGTGCAACAAAATTGAAATGCAGGTAGGTCATGACAAGATCTGATGAGGAGAGAAGTGAAGGGCTCTGACTCACCAGAGAATTTGCACTTTTTTTCATTATGTGTTTGTGCTTTTGATTAAATATATAACATTTAAGATGAGAGTGCTAATAAAAATTAGGGTTCAAGTGAGTCCATGTGATGAGAATTATGAAAGTGCCAATCACTTAACACTTCTATCTGTACTATCACCTGTACTATTCCTAAAAGTAATTACTTTAAGCCGAAAGTTGGATTTTCATGCAGAAAATACTTCGCCTTGTGACCTATAGAATCTTAATTGGGAAAAATATTTAAAATAAGATTTTGACATCTTGTGCCTTTATTATTATAAGTCAGCTGGTAGTAGATTGACTGGTATCTTGGTATCCTCAAATAAAATTGGAAATATTTCATATCAGCTCAAAAAATGTTCCGATTATTAAAGAAATAGACTGTCTGATTTCCAAATTTAGTTTTTAATCCGCTCTCCAGAACAAAAGTCTTATTTAAAGGTAGTATTGCGTTGAACTAAATTCTTATCTCATCTGAAAACATTTTAGTAAAATTTTATGAAAAAATGACTGAGCCTGAACCTGTAGACACCCAATGACTGTTTTTCTATCGGGTCAACAAAGACCTGGGAGATTTATTAAATATTCTAAAAATACGTTTAAAAGACTTTATAAATGTACGAAATGTACTAAAAATATCCAGAAACGGTCATGAAACCAGTATTTTGGTATTGAATTAAAGTATGGGTAGGCGTAAAACATACTCCCGACATACTTTGTGGAAATTTTTATAGCAACCATTTCTTTTTACAACTATTACTCTAAGAAACTTTTTTAAAAAAGGAAAATTTTATATTAAGGATAGATTAGATTAGGAGGGGATTAAGGTGATCAATTTTCCCTTATTGAGTGCAAAAATCATATTAAAGGACACAAATAAACAGAAATTTCTCTGAATTCGAATCGAATAAACTTGAATATATAAATCAAGGCTGCAAACCGGTTCGGAGTTGAACCGCTCCGGAGCCGGAGACTTCGAAATTTTTGGAAAGTCCGAACCGAACCTGAACCGGAGCAGAAAAATTTTTTTCTTCTCGAACCCGAACCTGAACCGGAGCCAAAAATAGTTGAAAAGGGTTTGGTTCAAAAACGATGTTCTATTACATTTTTTCAAGCTGCTTATTGTCATTTCCAACCATTTTAAAGCATTGAATAAAAAACTGACAAAGAAAAATTTTATAATATTAAAAATGAACTAATAAGTAAAAGCTTAAAAAATGGTAAATAAAACAATTAATGATTCTAATTTCTTTAAGGTATTGGAAAAATTTTCATTGTTACAATATTTCACATAACAGCACATGACCATCAAAGCAAAGCCAAGGTGTTTCTAATTGTATGAAATACTGTGACGAAAGGAATTTTTTGTCGTTCTGCGTACGAGGCTTAAAGAATTTTACAATGTCGCATTTGTAGTACTAGCAATTCCTGCCACATATTTTCTAATCATATATTTTTGTTTTATCGAGCGATCAGTAATAATGAAAGATTGCTGGAAGACACACTAATGAAAAATTTATACAGTGCGTTAACTGAGGGGAGCCCAATAGTTCAGAAAGGACGAAAGGGGGCATACCCAACGCCTTCTGTCAATTTGGAGCTGTTTGTTTTGCACTTGTATTGCCTTTAGAATTCCCAAACATGAGATGGCCCCTGATAACTTGCAAAAGATGGGCAAGGCCTGCTGATGATAAAACCGCAAAGTTATTAAAACAGCTGTACAGTGGATCATTCCCCTTTATGGCGTCTTGTTTTAAAAGTTATGAAGAAACATACATTTAGAATATATAGAGTGAGCGGTTCCTCAGTCTACTCCGTTTCTGTTAGAAATAAGTCAGATGTTTGATCTCACTTACGCTCTCAGAGTGCATTTGGGAATATGTTCGGCTCGCTCTAACCACTGTATTTTTCTATGCGGAAACTTCCTAACACCGTTTAAAGTTAAGCAGAGTAAATTTGTTGACCTGGAACCTGGAATTTACATGCATGTTTTCTTAAAAAAAAATTATTCCCGAACCTAGGTTCAACGACCTTGTTAACCCGCTCCGTGAACCCGAACCCAAAAAGTTTCGAGGGTTCGAGCCCCGGAGCGAACCTCTGTCGATTTTTATGAGGTTTGCAGCCCTGGTTATTATATTAGGTATGAACTATTGCAAGGTTTTCCATTGGTTTCATTTAAAGTTATAGTCTCATTTGAAATCGTGAAACATTCCAGTGGTGTACGGATTTGGGGGTTAAAGCCCCCCGCCGAAACTTGAAATTTGCACTACACATCCCGACAAATTTTTTCAGTGATTATCGTTTAAGCGGTTTGTTAATACTTACTCATAAACTCTTTTTAATTGTACAGAAATCGGACAAGCAACCTATGCCCGATTCCCCATATTGTATAACCATAATCGCAATCGGCCGAGTTGAAACATTTTTATGCAAAAAAAAGCTTTAGAAATCAGAATTTCAATAATTATTCGAAATTTTGCCATTCCTTGTTTTGTGCGTGGAAATGAGTTTGTGAAATAGAGTTCGCGTTGTTCCTTGACTTTCCACCTGAGAAACACTAAAATAATTTTATGAATCAACCATTTTGTACTATCGATTTAGCTTCATGTTAAAAATTAAGGGCGAAACTGAATATTTTTCAGTGATAAAGAAATCATTTGAAATCAAATAAACGTTATGCCAGACACTTCCTAGAAATAATAATGCACTTGAATTCTAGAGGTAACTAGAGGTAATTAAGAGATCTAGAATAATATTGACCATTGTTTTCGCCTTTGAAATGAACCAATCCAAGGACCAAGACAGAGTTTTGACCAAAAAAATTAGATTTCTGGCCCACAGTGTAATGATAACAATAATTCGGAATGGGGATGGGGGGGCTCTATATTGTAAATATTGTGCTTTTGGCGGGGTTTTTTATATCCAGGACTATTTTGTCTAGTTTGTTTTTTTATCCGTTTCGAGAATATTCACATTACGATATTTCATTTTCGCGTATGACATTGTTTTCAGGGCTGATCCCCGTTTGCCAAGATTATGTTGGAACTTATAAAGGGCAACTGAAATGATTTTTAGAAATTTCATTTTCAATATAGCTACTAGAATTTAAAATAAATGAATCACTCAACTGAATCAGTGCTAATTATGTATAATTTGCACAAATTGTGATGAACATTTTGCTAAAAAGGCCAAGTGGGGAAACTTTTCAGCTACATTTGATCAAATTTTGCAGGTTTGGAATCATAATTTTTGTTTTAAGTCCTCCAAATGGTCCAATCCTGGCTTGGATAAGGTTTTTTGCCTATTGGACCTTTGCTTTAGTAACTTTTGATTTGATCACAGCACTTTTTTTGACAAATGATATTTGCTGCCATTGTTCTCAGTGTTAATATCAATATTAAAATTCTCCTTGACAATTTCAATGTCAATTTGCAAGTTGATAATTAAATATGCATGCCTAACATATTATAATTGTAATCTAAATATATAGATTTTTGTTTCCAATCTAAATTGAAATTATCACCAACTCAACGGACAACCAAACATTTCATTTCGAATATATTTATAGAAAAGCTAAAGATCATATTGGGGAGAAGCGTCAGAATGTCTCCTAAAGTGGGGAAAATGGTTTTATTGTTGTTATTGTTTATGTTTGGCTTAAGAATAACAAATAAGTATCTGCTATACCGCATCTTGATGCAGTTAAGCAGAAATGTTCTTTTATGTACCGAAAAAGTAAACAAAGTCCTCAAGAATGCGACGATCGTGAGAAGAAAGATCAGAGAATGAAAATATTAATATCAATATGGTCCCTGGGAATGGAATATTTGTGGGTTTTTTTTGGCGAAAAAGCTGAGAATTAAAGTCGCACTTGGGTGGTTTGAACCAGTTGGGAAAATACTCGTATTTGTATCTTGGTCAACTGCATTTGGTAATGTTGACTCAGTTTGACATTTAAGTGCCATGTCAGCCTCAACTGGATCGTTGGCTACGTGCGCCGGGTGACATGTTCCGGCCAGACGTTACGCTGGTCACGCAGTCCAGTCCCCGTCCCAGATCAGTTGAGAGCGAGAGAGATGCAAACGAGTTGACAGCCAATTAATAAGCACTTCGATATGTAATAAATTGCAATTTATTTAAACGCGCGCGCAAAAAAAGGAAGAAAACTAAGCAAAAATCACAAGTAAAAGTTGAACAAGTCGACTACAAAATACTCCTTGGTTCAAACAGGTTTTACAGGGTATCAAAATGCAATCAAATTTTTTGATAAAACTGCACGTTTCAATTTCAATTTGCCTGACGATCAACAACAACAACATAAAACCAAAGAGCGTCAGCAAGAGAGCCGTATCAAAATGAAAGAGCATAAATAGAGGGAGGCACTCAAGTGTGTGCGTGTGTGTGTTTGTGTGAGAGACGAGCCCCCAAGTGGCCAAATGGGAAGAGGGCAAAGCTGATGCTGTTTTGTCCATTCCGCGTGACGTTGTTTGCCCCACACATACACACACACATACAAACATTTATATTTATGAATATTGGATGATGACAATTAGGAGGAACTCTTAATTGGCGGCCCTGTCCTCGATGTCTCGACGTCTGTTGGGTGTGTGTGTGGGCAACGAGCCCCCTTTTATATATATTTTTTTGCGTTCATAATTGTTTTTCAAGCTCTATTGAACTTGATGATAATAACAATAACTCAAGTTGAAAACATCTTCACACACGTCATCAGCAGCATCAGCAACGGCATCTGATCTGCTTTTGTTATTGTAGAATTTGTATTTTTATTTTTGGCTGATTCAGTATAACGGAATGATTTTAATTGAAACGAAATACCAAATGAGATTACTTGCTTCGCTGTGGCCTAAATAATAGCCTAATAAAAAAGGTGCTGATAAAATAGTTGAAATATGAGCACGTTTCCAAGTTGTATAAAATGGGATCAGCTACCTTGAGTATTACTAGAAATATGCAAGTGAATGACTTTTACATTGATAATTGATGAACAAACATACGAGGTTAGAAGCAAGGGAATACTTCATTCAGTGGTTCACACAGTTTTTGAACCTCAAATTTGGCTCAGCTAACTGATCCCCGGTTTCGGTTGTGACTTTTCGCCCATTTTTGAATTTTACTTCCTAGAAAACATTTGAAAAACTTGTAAACCTTTATATATATGTCCCAAATGTTCGACTTCAAGGACATAATAACGATTTAAATAAAAAAATGGAGGCAAGCTAACTTCGGCTCGACCGAAGTTTATATACCCTTGGAGCATGATAAATATATGCCTGCCAGTTTGTTATATGGCAACTATACGATATATTCATCCAATTTTGAGACATTTTCGAAAACAACAAAGTTTTTCTCACTCTTCGACCGATCGTTCCTATGGCAGCTATGTGCTATAGTCGTCATATAGCATCATCAGCGTCATGTAGCATATAATATTGATCAGTGACAGGTTTGGGAGCGATAGCATTAAAAACAAAAAAGTTTTTCTTACTAAAACTACTTCCGAACTGAGTACTTTAACTTGACATTAACAAATTTTAAAAAAGAGTCGGTTTCTAGGCCATAGGATCCAGGCAAAAAGGGCAAATAAGCCATTTTTTTGCCATTTTAAGTCCATTTTTCAGTTAAACCATTAGAGATATGGAATTTCTAAGGTCAGATTTTGGTTCAGCGTGAAAAACTTTTCTAGAAGCAATCATTCTTTTAGCATTTTAGGCTCTGTGCTGTTCTGTGCGGTTCTTGTCAAAATACTTGTGCCAAGCAGCATTTCCACATTTGATTTATATTTTCTAACCTAAGCAGCTTATTGTGTACTACTTATGTATTATTGAAAGCTTACTTGTATACCAGTGTTCGATATAAATTTCAAAATTTTGGGATGGTTTATTTAAGGTTTTTTTTTGGTCAAAATTCTTATGCCCATTAGTGTAGTCAGAGATGCTTCCTTCTACACTCAGAGAAAAAATAGAAAATTTCACTCTTGAGTCAAGAGAATTCGTTCTCAAAAATACGGTAAGAATGAAAATTCTTGATCCAAGAGCAAAGTTCTGAGTTCAAGAGTAAATTTTTGATCCCGACATTTTTGATTGTAAAGTTTTAGTACTTGATCCAAGTACGAATAACTCTTAAAATAAACGACTTAAAAAAATATTTAAAGGGGATGGGTGACTGGGGTCTGACAAGACGACCGACGTGGTGTCTTTATTTTATACAACTTACTTACTGACTGCGCAAGCGCTTTCCCTGTGGGAGCGCGCCCAACGCTGTTTTCTCAAAGTTATCTCCCCTTACTCCCCCTGTCTTTAAGAACCAAATTGAGAACGAATTCAGATCGATCCGAAGAGCAAAATTTTTGAAAATTCAAGAACGAATACATTTTTGATGTGAAACATCTTTAATTTCGGTACGGACGATTTTAGTAGAAGAAAAATTTGAGTTCAGCGTCACGTGACGCTGAGGTCAGCAAATTTTGTGTTGTTGTTTCAGCAATGTGTCCCAGGGGAAGAGGAGTAAAAATGGGCAATGGGCGGAAATAGGAGGGAAAGTGGATGAACTTGACAGAGTCCTGACAGTGACTTAACAGTTACTTGCCAATGACTCGACAGTGACTAAGCAGTGTCACACAGTGACTAAACAATAAATACACAGTGACTAAAGTGTGATTTAGAAGTGACTAGACAGTGACTGAACACTTACTCAACAGTGGCTGAACAGTGACTAACCATAAACTATGCAGTGACTAAAGAGAAAGTTTACAGTGACTAAACAATGACTTCTCGGGGACTAGAGAGTGACTAAACACTGAATGAATAGTGATTAAAGTGAGACTTATGAGGGACTAAAGAGTGAGTAAACAGTAACCGAACAGTTACTTAAATGTGACTAAACGGTGACTAGATAGTAACTATACAGTGACTTGCCAATGACTCGACAGTGACTAAGCCTTGACTTAACAGTGACTTGGCAATGTCTAAACAGTGACTAAGCAGTAACTAAATAATGACTTGACAGTGACTTAGCAGTGACTCAAAAGTGATTTGACAGTGACTAAAAATTGATATAACAGTGACTTGACAATGACTAAACAGTGACTTGAGAGTGACTTTACAGTGACTAAGCAGTGACTAAACAGTGACTTGATAGTAACTTAACAGTGACTTGACAGTGACTAGTGACTAGAAAGTGGCAAAAACAAAAAATAGCTATTAAACTTAGCATCACTCACACATATTTTTTTTTTCACAGCAGAATTCAGATCCTTTATTATAGTCAAAGTATTTGTGGCTCGTGCGCTGTCAATTAATTGCTTTTGATTGCCTTTTAAGTTTCATTTCTGTTAGTAGATCGACACTTCTATTGCACCATTTCGTTTGATTTACTTCTTCATTAGGCAGTTAGAAGCATGATCGTTGTACCAATACTTTTTCTCTCTTTTGATTTGGTTGGGTTCGTATTCAACTAGATTTTTCGTTATATATCTAAGGTGCAAATTATATGTATAGTGGAACACCTCTTCTACTTTGTAGAGTTTCAAAGTTCAGCACATATTTCGGGTTATTCGCAGGTTACCTCAGTATTTTCTTTATATCTACATCATCAAATAAGGAGTTGTCCCATAGCTGAGCGCCATAAGCTTGCACGGGTAGGATTATGGCAGCCAACCTTGCTTGATGACGAAAAACCATAATCTCCGAACTAAGCCTATTTACTTCCATTCCATAAGCCTCTATAACTTTCAAGATGATTGTCCATACGTTGCAATGTGATGGAAGTGTCAACTAGCAGGACGATATTGTCGGCATATAAAGGGAGTCTGATAATTAATTCGTCTATGTTAAGGCCACCACCAAAGCTTTCATGGGGATCCCTAATACATAATGCGAATAGTAAAGAGGATAACAAGCATCCTTGCCTAACTCCAAAACTTTTCGACAACTGGCTTCCAATCCATACTGCGCCGTTGAATACTGCTGTCTTGGAACCCTTTCAAATGCTGCCTTAAAATCAACAAAGTGGGCTTACGATTTTTATATTCTGAGAGCCTGATTGAACCTGAAGTGGTGCAAGATTGTAAATATTGTCGTTTCTAGAGATTTTCCTGTGGAATTCTGCCTAATATTCGTTTAGTGTACCATAGTATTGTCAACCATTTCGATAGCCGATCATTGAGTACTCCCATCATTATTTTTGCTCCACAGTTCACAAGCACGAGACCTTTATGTAATTCTTACTTTGTATTTCGCCTAAAATCGCGATCGTTTTAATTCGGAGTACTAAGTTCAAAATGATTTAATTCCCTTTTGTTATTGCAATTGTTGGAATCATTTCATCATTGTAATGTTTAACGGTTATGGGGGATCTTCTTGTATGTTTCGAGCAGATTGTATCATAGAAAAAATTCCCTACTTTACTTGGTTTTTTCCTCTTCCGTTGAATCTGCTCTAGTCTAATTATTAAGATTACGATGTTTAGTGACTCATTGAAAACGTCTCGTTTGCCTCACACACAGACACACTCACACACACATGACCGTGTACAATGCGTTCAGGGTTATGCTCAGAGCTCTAGCTCGGCTCTCGGCTTTACCTTTTAACTCACTCAACTTCAAATGCAGCGGATGGCGGATGAGCAGCAATAAATTCCGAGGTTGGGAGAGAACCGAAATGGCTGATGCAATCGAAGCCTCAAATTGGGCGAGAGTCGGAAATGTGCCGACACGGTGGTGGTCGAAGATGGGTTTTTGGTTTTTGGGTGCTCAGCTTGTTGCACAACAACAAAGCGGAAAGGTAATCGGAGTCGCACATTCATTCACATCGAGGCGAGAATTCATAAGAAAATTACGGTGTCTCGCACGCTTCACGGGTTAATTGATAAATTACAATATGTGCATACTGGATCTGGATGCACTCGCTCTACAAAATATTGTACATGAGGAAGTCCGATTCCGATTCCGACTCCGACGATGCAAGTGCTGCCACCAGCTGCTGCTGGTATGTCAGCTCCAGCGTCACGACGCTTAACAATTAGCGATAATTGCATTTGATTTCAATTTCTCGAAAAAAAAAAAATGATAAAATTTTCCACTTTTATGAACAAAAAAAAAATGAAATACAGGAAATCCAAGTTCAGCTCGACCGAAGTTTAGATACCCTTGCAGCTGGTATAGTTTATATAAATAAAGGTTTTAGATTATTTACATTCCAAAATTTCAATTGAGATATTTCCCAAACTCAACAATAGATGGCGCCACTATTTTGGTCAGTTTGTTATATGGCAGCTTAAAAATATATTCATACGATTCGGATCAAACTCGCCAAAATTGTATTGAAACAGTTAAAAATCACAACTGGAAAGCATTAAGACTTGAACGACTTTTTCAACCGATTTTTCCTATGACAGCTACATGCTTTAGTCATTCGATTTCTATAAAAATTGACAGAATTGTGTGACGGTAAGTATGTATAATCAAAAACAAGTTTGGGAGAATTAGCATTGAAAACAAAAATTTGTTCTTACTAAGACTTTTGGCAGCTATAATATATAGTTGTACGATTTTCATCAAACTTGGGGGAACTGTAAAAAAGCACAGGAAACCTATATATACGAGGTTTTGAGACGTTTGCTTAGAAAGCAAAATAGTGTTTCTTACTACAACTAGATTTTTGAACTATGGTTCCCACGGCAGCTTTGGGATATAGTCATCCGATCCGGCCGTTTCCGAAACATGTACAGCGTATTTGTACCTAAAGACTTTGTGCAAAGTTTGGTTAAAAAAGCTTTAAAACTTATGGGAGGAGATAGCATAAAAACAGACAGACATGTCTATATCAACTCAGCTCTTCATACTGATCATGAATTTATATATATACTTTAGGTAGTCGGATATGCTTCCTTTTCTGCGTTACAAACATCTGGATAGTTTTAATAAACCCTATGCAAGGGTATAATAAATTAAACGTCAAAAAATGTGGTCTCAAAAATTTTCCATTCCCATTTGCTTGTTACACTCCGCACATTACACACTTGTGTGTAATTTGTTGTATATACATATATGTATGTATAATGTGCGTTGTACATACACATTTGTCAGAGTTCTATTATGAACGGGATGTAATTTATACCGTTTTGTTTTGGGTGTGCTTACATAAAGAATGAAACAATCTTAAAATCCAAATCAACCGTTAAAATTAGTTTAAGAAGAACCAAATTGATTATGGCAAGAATTTTTCATACGTAGGAAAGATTGTCTCACACGAATTTGATTTTAAAATACCTAACTATGGCCAAAAATGAAAATACGATTGTTAATATTTAGTCATCCATTAGCTGCACTGAAGGCCTCTTCAAGTTTTTGACTTAAGAGCTTTACCAAGAGACAGATAGGTCTAAAGGACGGTGCATCACGAATTTTCACTATCACAAATGATTCACGAACTAAAAATCTCTGTACGCTCGATTTACGCACGTAATATGTTGAGCGTTTCGCTTTACTCACGATTCACGCACGATTTAAGAAGGCGTCATGAATGATGAGTACAAAAACACTTAAATAATCAAGTGTTAAAATTATCTTTCATATATGCATTGATTTCAGAATATAAGCTTATCAATATTATCGCCTAATAGCCCTGTTTGCCTTTCTTCTAAAATATGGAAAGCACGATAAATTTCTGAAACAGCTTCTACAGGAAACATTTGGATTTTGGATTCTTATCGTTTTGCACAATACTGTTAATCACAAGATTACTACACATTTCTTTTACCCTAAGCAAAATTTCGAAAATCTTTCTCAGATCTTTATTGGCATAGAGTCTTTTAACGACTATTTTATGTGCCTGCCCGCAAGGGTCATGGTCAGCGAAGTCACACAGTTGAAGGAAGGACTCCCGCTTACTCGATATGGTCTCCGCCTTTCTAAACGAAAAGCTCGGCCTTCCACGTGAGCGTGGGGGCACACACGTCGAGCATCGGCAATACGCTCGTTCACGCCGTCAATAAGGCTTCCGTCTAGCCCTGCTAGCGTCACAGACCCTGTAAGCCGGTCTGTAGCGCTCTTTCTTCTGCTGTTCCGCTAGAGGTAAAAGATACGAGAACATCTGAGAATACTTGGGGGTTGAATTTTTCGATCCGGTACTTCTTTTCACTTTCTGACAGCCAATGGAACATAAAATATATAGTGCCGATTCTCCACTGGGTTCTATTATACAATGAGGCGCTCGTTGGTAATTACTTTTTTACTTTTGTGCTTTATTGACGAAAGAATCGATTTAGGGATTGTATAAACTATAGACAACCATAAAAAAAAGGTATGGGTGTTGTTAACACACACGAGGCCTTGCTGAGAAGCACAAAGTTGAGGGCTAAATTTATAAATCACATGCGCCCTCAATGGTACATAAATCGGCAACAGCTATCTTTCAAAAGAAGAAAAGAGGGAGGAACTTCTTTTCGTAATTCTGTTCAGACACTGTTAAGTCACTGTTTGGTCATAGTCAATTCACTGTCAAGTCACTGTTTGGTAACTGTCAAATCACCGTTTAGTCATATTCAAGACACTGATAAGTTACTGTCAAATCACCGTTTAGTCACTGTCAAGACACTGTCACGTCACTGTTTAGTCACTCCCCAGTCGCTATTACATCAAGTCAGTGCTAAGTCACTGCTAAGTCACTGTCAAGTCCCTGTCAAGTCCCTGTCAAGTCACTGTTTAATCACTATTTAGTTACTGATTTGACACTGTTTAATCAACTGTCAAGACACCGGTTAGTCACTTTCGAGTCAGTGTATAGTCACTATCAAGTCACTTTCAAGTCACTGTCAAGTCATTGTTGAGGTAGCCACACTTTCCCGAACATTTCCTCCTCTTTCCCCCTTCTTTCCATTATCTTGCACCCCTCTCCCTCTGTGACATGATGTCAGCGCAGCGCTGTAGCGTCACGTGACGCTGAAATCATACTTTACTCTTACTAAAATCTTTCGTACCAAAATTAAAGACGTTTCACATCAAAAACTATGCTCCTAAGTGAACTTGATTCCAGGACCACAACGTTTTCCAAACGAAAGTCTTTGTCCACTCGACCACGGCTCTTGTTGCTCGCTGAGCGGTAAAGTGCCAACTGCTTAAGTATGATTTTGACGCCAAGACTTGGTTATGCCTGATTGTGGGGTGAGCTCGATATCAAGCACGATTTGCTTGGCCTTTTCTCTGAGTTTAGGTAGAACCAATATAAAAAGGTAACTCGTGAAGATCAAAAGTTTCAACTTTAAAGTCAGAATTCAGTTCAAGTTCAACCTGTTTTTTCTCTTTGCCATTTTCCCAAAAAAAAAACAAGAGGGTTTCCCTGAATTGACCTCTAACATTTGACACATTTCAAGGCGACACGAGCTCTACCTCCACCTCCAGTTGTAGCTCTTTTTTCCCTTTGTTCTGGGCCAAGCCAAGCCAAGCCAACGCGAGTTGAGATCTTGTTGCCAAGCCAAGATCGACTCTAGCATTTGGACGGACGACAGCAGGTGGCGGGGAAAGAGAGACAACACGAAAAAAAAAACCATGAAAACGGCACAGAATTTGTGGCATGAACATGAATTTTCTCACGTCGTCACCAGAGTTCCACTCACACACCCAGACAACCTGCACGAACGGTGTGTCTGTGTGTCTGTGTGTCTGTGTGTGTGTGTGTGTGTGAGAGACGGACTGGTCTTGGTAGTGGTTGCATGTTGCACTATCTTTTCCCCGAACTCGCTGCCTGTCTGTCGGCCTAACTGACTTTGAATGAGCCGTTTCCCCCCACTCCCGATCCCCGTCCCGTCTCTGTCGTGTGGTTCCGGAGGAGGAGGCGTTGCTATCGTTTGCACGACGTTAATTAGCAGAAAAGTGCAAACGATGCCGGGGATGGAGGCCCATTACCAATTAGCGGAAGCGAACTATGCATACCGTTTGGACATACGTTTCCATCTGCACGTCATGATGCAATAATTTGTGCCATCAAATCACTGAACTGATCAGGTGATCACATCTCTCGCTCTCACAATGGACAGTTTCTAGGAAAGACACAACCTAATTGACAATGGCGGCCATCTCACCCAAGAGATCAATGATAATCGCTACCTAGCTAGGTGTACAGTGGATGCTGCTTTTCCTGGAAAGAATTGATATCATCATCGAGAGGCCATTTCAATTTAGTGCCCCTTACGTCAGCATTACGTTTGAGGTGTGCCGTCCCAGGCCCAGACCCCGACCCAGGCACGAGACACAATTTCAAGCACCTGCAATTGAAATTGCCGCCAAAAGATTTGTCGGGGAAGGGGGAAAGGTCTGTGGTCGGACGATTTGTGTAACGTGCAATAAATAAATTACTTGTAGAATTGAATCTGGTTGTCGCTCGTCGATAAAATATATAAGAAAAAAAACTAGTCAAACCGTGAGCCCCACCTCACCTCACCTCATCTCACCTCAATCCCAAGCTGACACCAGCTGCCGCCCGGCAACAGCCACAGCGGAAAGAGAACACGCGATAAGTTGAATTGGCTGCCCCCAACCGCTGCCAGTCTGTCTGCCAGTGCACCGCCTGTCCGGCCGGCACCATCACCACCGCCACCTCCATTACAATCTCAGTCAAGTTTGTGCTTCCACCTCCTTCCCCACGGTCTCCTCCTCCTCCCGCCTTGTTACACAGTCTGTGGTTTCTGCCCTCAACCGACCGATCGCAGCAGACAAACTGGCACTCACTTGATTGCATTGAACGACAGACGCGATTCGGACTCGGAATCGGTCTCGGCTAATGAAACCTTGCACTACACGAGGGTCGTCTGTGGAGTAAATGGTTCGTGCAGACAAAATGATCAATTTTTGGAAACAGATTTTCACTTGGCTATCGGAATGGAGACTTTAAAATATTGCTTTAGTACTTATCGAGGAATACATATCTGGTCTCTACCACAGAACTGGGGTTCATTTGGGATAATATCCGTCTCGCTCTTAGCACCAAGTTTTAACATAACAACTTAAAATTGGGGACTATGCTACATACTTCCCCAATACTCCCGGATTCTGATAATAGTAGACTTTTTGCAGTTGGTAATTGCAGAGTTATGACAGCAGTATGGCCTAAGCCTAAGCCAGAGGTAGGCAAAACACGAACGCTCATTTTGGCGTTGCGTGTGTGTGTTTAGCCACGCGAAAGAGCACTCATTTAGCTATTCTTCGTTATTGCAAAAGAGACCAGTATAAGCTCGTATACCGTCGTTGTGTCGATGTAACTGCCGCAGAGCAAAAGACTCGAACGTGCCGGACTCTGGCCTAGATTCGGTCTTAAGAAACGATTCGGTCTTAAAAACGCTCTTGATTTTTCTGTTTCGGTCTAGAATGTGGTTGAAAATTTCTACTTTGAGTCCGAATCAATTTTTTGTAGATACGTGGTTAGTACCTTCCAAAGGTCGTTTATGTAGAAATCAAGATTATTTATTGATTTTCCAATGTTGGACTTTAATCAATTAAATACTCACTCAATCAATTGAGTAATCAACTAATAATTTCAATCAATTAATTCAATTGCAATTAAATTTATTTGCAATTCAACTATTAGATGCAGCTTGCAGTTAGTTTCGTTGAATTAATTTAAATTAATTGTAACTAACAACTAAATCAATTGCAATTAAATTTTTCAATTGTTCTAGACCACAGTTAAAGCTAATAATTGGGAAAGCTGGGTGTACTTAGTGGGTCTTAGTTTGAACCTTAAATAAACTCAGATGAGATCACATCACTTAAAAACCATAAATATACTAGGAGTGGAGCATACTGGAATATATTGAAGTTGTTGTTGCCCTACGTATAGCCATAAGCTATGCGTGAGACCTAAATCTTCGTGTCTTCCTTTGCGCAAAACAGCAACGAATGCGCTGCGTAAGCAATGGGCTAGGGCACCCCTGTTCTAGACTAATATTAAAATGGGTACATAGAAGGAGTGGACTCAAATCGCAACTCAGGAAAATCACGAAGTTAGCAAAATTTGAAAAATTTTAAAAAGAACTAATATGATTTTGTAGATTACATAGATCGAAATTTAAGACGTGTATACAAGAGATGTAGACCTAAAACCGCGAAACTTGCCAAAATTTCAATTGAGTATTTACTAAAGCTTACGAATTTAAGCTTTAGATTGCTTAAAATGCCTATGTGGGGAATCCGAATCGTTTATGAAATCATTGTGTAGCACCATTTCTTACATTAATAATAAACTTTCCATACAACTCTAGGATTTTTTTAATCGAATTTTGAATACATGTGCTGGAAAGAACAAAAATGTGAACTACACAATTTATTTAATATTTTAAAATCGCACAAGAAGTATTGCGGTCTAGGTCATAGATATCGTTAGGCTAAATTTGGAAAATGAGTGCATAAAAGCACTTCATTACAAAAAAAATTTTTTTCTTCGTTTAAGTCTAATAAATGGTAAAAATTCCATGTAGTGAAACCATTGCCTACTTATGGGCAGAACAATATAATGCCATTTCTAGCACTTAAAATCAAAATGGCATATCACCGCTGAAAAAAATCGTAAAATTATTTGGGCTAGTTTATTTTAAAGCTAAGAAATAAAACTTCACGAGAATATCAAAGAGAGTCAAAAGAAAGAGTGTAGCTTCTCCAAAAATCATTGAAAAAGGTCACAATATTATTTAAAGAAGCTGTTGATTGGCGGCCTTTCTAATTTTTAAAAGTTTATTTTAGCTGGCTCTAGGACGAAAATAAAAACACAATGGTTTTTCAGGGATTAGTTTCCAATATATTTCGGAAGCGCATCGGCCTCCGTCTTCAGGGGCACTACAAAAACAATATGCCAATTATCACAATACATTAAAAACATTATTTTACATACAAATTTATGACACGTCTGTTCCGCTGGACGTGGAGTTCAATACGAAATTATTGTTAAGAGAGTAAATGTTTGTATAGGTGCGCGCAGTTGTCAGTATCAGTCTTGTAATTCAATCTCCTCTCAGCTGCTGTGGAACTGATGTGCAACATTTCCAGAGTAAACCGTCTCCTATAGTTGCTCTCCTGTTGTAAGATTGTTGTTCCTTCAAAGTTCGGTGAATGTCCGCTCTCCATACAGTGTGTCGCTAGTGTCGTTTTTTGTATTGTCGAAGCTTGAAATCAGATTTTTGTTGTGAAATCCTTGTTTTGAGTTTAAACTTTGTTGTTCCAACGTATAGTTTACTGCACTTGTTCTCCAAATCTCCATTGCATGGTATTCTGTATATCATATTGCTTTTGTCGTCTTTGTCTATTTTGGATTTCGTCTTGTGTTTGTGGGTTTGTGGGCTATTTGTATGTTAAGTTTGTTGAAACACTCAGATTTCGCGAACCGCTCTGAGAGTTGTGGAACGTAGGTAAGGCTCCTTAATGATTTGGGTTGTTTTTCGACTTTTGGTTTTTTAATCCTATATTTACTAATTAACGATTTTATAACCTTCATTAGGAAGTCATTATTTTTCAATGTCAGTTTGATTTCGGAAATTATATCATTATGGTAGAACTCGTCGCTAATTCTAAGCATCCGTTGAATACAGCAGGCAGCCGTATTAATTATCATATTTTTGGGGTGTTTTGAATAAAATTTGATGATTCGTCCTGATGCTGTCGGTTTCTTGTACCATTTTATTTTAAGGGTGTTTCCATGTCTGTTAATTGTAGAATCTAAATAGGGAAGTTTTCCATCTGTTTCTATCTCCGTGGTGAATTTTAGATTTCTGTGAAAGGAGTTTAGTACATCAACTGTGTCCTGAATATCGGCTTCCTTAATAATGGCGAACAGATCGTCCACATATTTTGTTAGCAGTCTTGGTGGGTGTTTGAGTTTTTTCATTGTGTTGTCCACTTTTAATATTATTTAAAGTTATAGTAACTGTGAGTAAAATCGAGGCACCTAGAGTCGGTGATCTGCGTCACTCTGAAAAATATATAAAATGTATTACTTAGGCTCAGGCTCAATGTCAAGCGGCTTCAATTAGCATAGATTTAAATTTGACCATTTCCGGTTTGCTGACCTCTTTTGAATCATGTTTATTGATAGTCATAAAATTGGTTTATTAATACTAATCAAATTGGGTTATCAAATATTTAAAAACTAATCATCCAGCCCTCTCTCTTATGCCACTTGAATGAGTTTCCCCTCTCAGGCTAACCAGTTGAAGGATAAAGCAAAATTGAAAAGAAGTGCCAGATATTTGAATTCTTGACGTTGTCAAACCTGGATATTTCCATTGAAAACCAATTATAACCGAAAACCAAAACCTTTGCCCCCAGAATCCACCAATTTCCTCCGTTGGTTATTAATGGGGATAATTGCATTATTCCACCTCTCCCCGTCTCTTTCACTCTCCGATCAAAAACGAAAGCCAGAGACGGCCATATAGAAAGGCCGGTAAAATCCGTTTGGTTCCGGTCAGATCAGCGATCAGCGGCTATGCTGCAAGAATATTGCTTCTGCTGCCAACAACTCGTCACACGAACGGACCGACACAGAGCACGAGGGCGAGAGAGATTAGGTCGGATCGGTGGTGTGAGCGAGCGTCAGCGTCGGGTATAAATTCAAGACCGTCGCCGTGTCGAGTCAGTTCTGTTACAGTTTTCAGCTGTGGAACACAACCAGAGTGCCAGTGCCAGCAGTCGTATCCTCTCGGTCTTTCCCAATCGTTGCCAATAACGCGTCCGAAGCCGAAGCCGCAGTCTCAGTTTGACACACCTTGACTCTTGTGTAATGTCGATGAACCGTGCGTATGCAAACGAGTGTCGCGCCAATCTAACCCAGAGCCAGCCAATCGCAGTCCAGTTGCAAACCGATCACCACTGAGATCCCGCCTAGAAATCGAGTCGAGTTTTGAGTCCATCGAATTACCTCTCCAAGCTACTGCACCACCGCCACCATCACCAGCTCCAGGCTCAGATCCCTTGCAATTGGGCGTCCTCGAAAAGCACTCAAGATTCCGAAAACACTGAGCTGCAAGGCCAACAAAACGGCATCCCTCGCCGGACCTATGTCAGTGTTAAGCCAATTGCTCTTGAATTTCAATCAGAAGGCCCAAACCCGAAGCCATCATAATCTAGAGCTGATAAACTCCTTCATAACATAACAAAAAGCGAGTCGTTGTCCCGCCCCAACAACAACAAAGTGACCGAGCGAAACGACTGTTCTATATTGAAAACGTTAGATAGAAATTTGCAAACATTTTTTACCGGAAGAAAAAAAAGAAATCAAATCAAAAGGTGAGTTCAAAACAGAAAAAAAAAAACCCCATCGAAATTCAAAATGTTGTCTGATGCAACAATCGACACATAACCCATCATGTGTCTAGACAGTCCCATGACCCTCTTAACACTAGACATTGGCCCTTGATCTACTGCGTGGGTGTTCCACAGGAACTGACGTCACATTGTACCAAAATTAACACTTCTCTTCTCACTCTCCCCCCTCGTCTCTTTCTCGAATCTCGAGTGATTCGTTTTTTCTATTTCTGTGTCAACCGCGTGGCGTTGTGAAATAGAAAAATAAAGAATCTTTTAAAGAGCTCTTAGCTCTCTGGCCTCAAAGGATGCCCCCACGTCTGAAGCTATTTCACAAGTAAACGCAAACCATTTATGCTGACTTTATCAGTTTGGATTTTTTTGTTGGTGCAAAAATAATTTATTATAAATTATGTAAAATACAAAAAAAAAAGCAAAGTGCTGAATAAGCAAACGAATCGAACGATCAAACTCAGAAATGAAAATAAAAATTTTAACAATTTTCAAATTAACTTCTTGGGGTATTCAACAAAGAGTTTTATGTGCAACAAAGTGTGGTACATCTTTCCTTTTCTAATAACCCACAAAGGTAATCAGAATTAGGTCTTAAGATTTTACTTCTATTTTGATCTACAGAATGAATGTTCAACGTTGTAATTCAAACTACTTATTTGCATTTGGTAAAATTTCTTTTATCACATTAGAGTCTTTATCGAGTCAGAGAATGTGATTCAGAAAATGTTTGCTCTAATACATAATATTAATATGCTTCTTTCTATGCGTTACAAACATCTGGACAATTTTAATATACCCTCTGCAAGGGTATAAAAATCGATCTAATTCGATACTTCCAAAGCAGAAAATTTATTACTCAATTTTTTTTAATTTTTTATAGAATTTTGTTAAAATTTTTTTTTTTTAAGAACAAAAAATAAAATTAAAAAAAAAATTTTTTTTTTTAAGTTTAAAAATTTTTTGGAAAATTTTTTTTAAAAATTTTTTTTAAAAATTTGTTTGAAAAAATTTTTTTTTAATTTTATTTTTTGTTCTTAGAAAACTTAGTTTAATACTATATTTAAACCAAAACTTAAAACGAAACGATTAAAATTTATTTCATTTAGTTCAAAATACGTTTAAAATCCCATTAAAATATTTTAGATTTCGAAATTACATTTTGGGCCCTGTTCCCGATATCCGAGTCGATTTTCGTGTAAGCGTTTGTATTTCGAAAGCAAGTTGAATAAACGTAAATGTATGTGAGAAGCCAATCTGTGGTTACTAGATTCCGTCGTCTTGCTTTCTCGAATTGAATTCACTTGGGATTGAGTAGTAGGTTTCACCTGCTCAACCAATTCCAAGTTTTGTTATTCCTTATTTAGTAACCGTAGGTTTAATTGTCACCTTCTATACAAAATATTCTATAAATTCGACTTCAAAATGTTACCGTCAAAACAAAAATCGACTCAAAATTCGGATCAGGCTCGTTTATCCCGTTCGCTCGATCGGAATTAGTACAAGATCTAATTAATGGTTAAAAATTCGACAAAAACATTTTCTTATTCAAAAGGTTAAATGAACATTAATGAAAATTTTAAGTAAAAGGAACATTAATTTCTAATCTGCATAATTTAATCAAATAATTGAATAATATTTGCAAAACTGTTTCAAAACATTCGTCCGAACTTACAAACTTTATTAGAAATCAAAACTTATAAATTCCAATCAAGTGAATTCAGAAACGAGAACAGGCCTAAATATGATTTATAAAGGCTACGCTGAAACGGTTTGGTATACGATTTTTGGGATCCTGGAACCGCACTATATACCGAACACTCCAAATGTATGACCTCCAAAACCCAAACTCTAACATGAGCACTTCTTTTTGAAAATTCATAAAATTATTTCACACAATTGGTTGTTTTTTAAATATTCGTCAAAATAAATGATGAAATCTTTCAAGAGAGAATTGAAGCTCTATGAGTCTAATATCTTGGGAAAATTTTTCCTCCTTAAAAGAAATATGTTAACTACTTTGTGTAATTTGACTAAAAATGGACGCCCAAATATTTCATTACTTTATGAAGCAAGACTCGAATCCAAAATTTTGATTCCGCGATTTTCCAACCAGTTTGAAACTAATTTTTATCGTACTTCGCAAATATATGCCTAAAAGCTGAGCTTAAGAACACTTACATTGAAATCCCAAAGCTTTTCTCATGAAAACTACATTTTTGACTCTTCGGTCATATGACTACCATAAGATATTGGTATCAGATTCCAAAAAAAAATTGAAGAGATGCCAAAAGTTGACCAGTTTAAGAACTATAAAATTTAAGATAAAAAGTTTTCCTTACTAAGACCCATTTTCCGACCGATCAAGTTCTAAACCAGCCATAAGATATAGTCATCCGACTTTGTCCAAAATTTCCAAATATGTTAAAAATCATTTAATATTAATAATGAACTGAACGAAAAAGTTTTTGCTCATTAAGACCCATTTTCCGACAGAACTGTTTTATGATATCCATTAGATATAGTCGCCCGACTTGGACCAATGTTTGCAAATCTGTGTTAAAGCATATAATATTGATATTGGCCGATTTTGGGGACGCTGATATTAAAAAAACATAAAAGTTTTCTCACTAAGACCGATGGTTTCTATAGTAGCTATAAGATATAATCATCCGATTTTTACCGAACTGTGTGAAAGCCCATTATATTAATAATGACTGAGTTTTGGGATGTTAACATTGAAATAAAAAGTTTTTCCCTCTAACACCCATTTTTTGACCGAAGGTTCCTACGGCAGCTATAAGATAGAGTCATCTGATCCAACCGGTTCCAACAGATTACGAAAGTTTGGCAAAAAAACCATTCTATACAAAATTTCAGCTCGATAGTTTGCTGACCAAGATTTTATTTAGTTTATGGGGTCGCAAAAGAATATTTCTAAGCATTCCAAACATTTTGATCAATAATATTTTACTTTTCCATTACCATTACAACTATTTCAGTAATTGTACCACAAGTTTAATTATTGGTAATTAAAGTAGGCTTCGATAATTTTGCATTCTATGAAAGTAATTGTAATGTTATTTAACTTAGATTAAAGTTGGCAATACCCTAAAAATTGAAGTGAACATTTTGATTTACAGCTTTAATTTTTTCACTTTCACTTAACGTTTTCTTTTTTTATTTTTTTTCATTTTAGTAATTTTTTAAAAATTTTATTAGATTTTAGAAATTTATTTTTATTTTTCTTAGAAAATTTTGTTTTTATTTTTTAGATGCAAATAAAATAAAAAAATTTTTTTTGCTTTCTCTTAAAAATTTTTTTTTTTTTAAATTTTTGTTAAAAAATGTTATTTTTTATATTATTTTGTTTCGGCTTTTAACATTCTTAGAAAACTTTAAACTAACTTTTTCTAAGACTAATAACAAATTTTTTGAAGCTACTGATTTAGGGGTTTGCCGAAACAGAAGGGGCATAGACACTCACAAGGCTTCTGTGATTTGGCGATGCTGTGTCTGATTTTGCTACAAGTTTGCCTTTAAGATTCCCAAGCAATTCTGACATAAGGTATTTCTGCCAGCTTACAGAAGACAGGCAAAGATCGCTGATGAATAAGTTGAGGAAATTTATGAAATAGCTGTAGGATAAACCAGACTCCTTCGTGGTGTCTTGTATTAAAACTTAGCCAGAAAATTGACTCAAAATTTCATGTTGGTTAGATTTTCGGCTTGGTTTAGCCTCCCTGCCAGATGTGTTAATGGATGTGTGACCACATAGGCGAGCAATTTGTGTAGAAAAAGACCTTGGTCCGCCTTGATCGTACGTTATCACAGACAGGCAGTGAGGCCGGGAGGAGGAGGTTTTTGTGGTGATTTATGGCTGTCATGTTGATAATCCCCAGCATGACTAGCTGAACTCAAGTGGCTTGCAAGTCATCGGGAGAGTTTATTAACCCACATTAATATTATTATAAAATGCAAGTCGAATGGGCGAATGGACGAATAACCTTGTGTCTTCTTTGCTCTTCTCTTGCAGAAAATGAATTTACATCTGTGCGCCATAGCGCTGCTGCTGTTCGGTAGCCTGTCGGGCGTCCACAGTCGTGCCGTGGACATTGTGGATGAGAGCTATGACAGCGAGAATGATGTAGACAACTCCATTGAGGCGGAGGAGAAGCCTTCGCCGGTGCGTCCCTTCGAGGAGGATTGGTTGAAATTCGTGAATGCCCCGCCCACTAAGCTGCAGCAGACGGCTGGTTCTATAGTGGAGATTGTGTGTGACCTGATGGGTTCTCAAGTGCCCAGCATACAGTGGATAGTGGGTCATTTGCCACTCTCAGAGGTAAGTCCCCCTTCGACTAATTCTCCCTGAGAATCCCAGCTCATTGTGTTTCCCCTCTCAGATTGATAACCTCGAATCGAATCGTGTGTCGGAGAATGCTCCGAGTGCCATTGCACGTGTAAGATCGGTACACATCATTGATCATACATTGAGTGAGCCCCGCATCTATACCTGCATAGGACGCACTGGCTCCAAAACCATCTATGCCAGCACTGTGGTGCATCCTCCACACTCGAGTGTGGGTGTGCGCGAGAAACCCTATCCCGGACCACAAAAACCTCGTATTATCTACTCCGAAAAGACCCACATGGAATTGGTTGGCTCCAATGTGTTGCTGCCCTGCAAGGTGCATGCACGTCCTCGGGCCGAGCTCACCTGGGAGAATCAGGACAATAAAGTCATCAAGCAAAGTCATCGCTTCAAGGTTTTGCCCACGGGAGATCTGTTGATCTCCGACCTCAAATGGGAGGACATGGGCACCTACAAGTGTGTGGCGCGCAATGCCGCTGGCCGAGATTCCATCGACACCTTCGTTTATCCCGTACAAGTAAGTTTCCTTTTCTTGCTTCCTTTAAAAGGACCCCACTAATTTCTCTCACCTGACAGAAGGAGCACAACTAAAGATTCCACCTAAAAAGGCTATTGGATTGACAGAGAAATTCATCTAGTTAGTTAGATAGATCAAATGCCTTCGAAGATGCGTGAAAACAAAAAATATCTTAAGAAAAAAAACTAAAAAAAACAAACAAAAAAAAAAAATCCACTTTAGTCTAAGCTAATCATATTCCGTATCTAATGCCGGCTTAGACTTTAAACTACTTTAATCCTTTATCGAATTCAATTTTTAGTTAAGTGTCAATTGATTGTTCCTAACTCTAGTTAACGTATTTAACGTAATTGGCCCGTTTACTTAATGGGTGGACCCGATCCACCGACCACCAACCGCAACCACCAACCACATTCACCCAGCTCGTATTCTCGTATTTATCGTGCACCGAATCATTTCCACAATTAATTTATTACAGCATCGTCCATTTGCCCATCAAATCAAAATAGTATTCACCGATTGAATGAACAGTCTTTAGTTTACTTGGATCTAGCTTCTACATTATATATATACATATATATCATTCTATTATTATTATGTTCTTAATTTCTAAGCCAATTGAACTGAAGTGTGTTTTTCCCAACTTCCAAATAAATTCAACATGAAAATACAAAACAAACAGAAACGTGAAATTATTGGAGGAGTTTCAGCTAAAAGGTCTAAATCTATGGGTTTCCGAATTGGAATGAAAAGTGGTAAGTATTTGGCCAACTGCTAAGCTTAGAAGAATATCCACATCCAGAAGATTGATTTAGAGAAGAAAATCATTGAAACGTGATAAGCCTTGAGGTCTGATGACCAAGATCAAGAGTGTATGTTCGGATACTTCACATATGAGTAAACATACACGGAATGTCGCATGCCTTCGTTTACGCCAGCTGTGACAGAAGCAGCACAATCAATCAGGTTTTGTCCCGAAAGTAAAAGGACTGATTTTCCTCCGCCGCGACTGTACTTCGGAGCGTGTGCGCACCTAGTGGATTCGGTAGAGGGCATTCCTAGCTAACGAACGAGCGGCTGGTTAGTTGTCTCCGAGCACCTGGTGAGTCAGGACAGGCATTTTCGCGCGACGTGTTTCTGTGAGTGGTGCAAGGCGAAAATGCAACGCGGTTAAGTTCTGTGTGAGACTCGGTAGTCTGCGACAGAAACGTTTGAAAACCGTGATGGCAGACCGTCGACTATGTATTTGTTTAATTGCCCAGATGTTAAATTTACCAAAATCGTGACGAAGCATTTGGACCTGCGCAAGGTGGTCCTAAAAGTGCTTACAGACGACCAGAAATCCAACGCTCAACGCTTCCGCAGCCGCCCCGTACTTATTTTTTTTCCTCGCCTGAAAAGGCCGATGAAAGGCAAGCCTTTTAAGACTACAAAGGGGATTCTAGCAGCATGCACTGCGGCTTTCAAGGCTTTTCCCGAAAATGCCCTCCGTGACGCCTTCAATGCTTGGAAATCGCGCTGGCAGCGCTGCATCGACGAAGAAGGAGGCTTAATAATTGGCTTAGTGTTTGATTTCACATTAAACTTTCTATTGGTGTAGGTAAATATTGAAGTTAATTTGTCCCGGGAAATGATTTATGATAAAAAGTACTAAAGCCACCGACTATCTGCTATCAAAGCTATTCAGCAGAGACTTATCGACAATCGTAAGTGAGAAATAAGTAATCTCAAATTTATCTTTTGAATGTGCCCAATGTTTATTGTAAGTCTCGGTACTCAGTTCTAAAGTAATTACTGTAACTTACTTAACTACTTTTTGCTTATACTTTTTTTTTATTTCATATAACACACTTAACTACTCAGTAGTGTAGTAGTTAAGAACTTCGACTGATGTCTTGTCAAATATAATTTCTAAACTATAACGTTTCGTTTCAACTGTAAATAAAATTATTTTGACCAATGATATTAGAAACGAGAGCATAAGTTAAAGTCGGCTCTAACCGACTTCGATATACCCGTTACTCATGAAAAACATGTTTAACAGTGTTCCTGCGTTCCTTAGGGTAACCATCAGAAAAGTATGCAACATTTTTTTAGGGTGGGTAGCGGGGGGGCTCGGTTCACTTTTTTGCTTATAACTTGAGAACCGTTCATCCGATCTTCATCATTTCTTTGGCAAATCGATTCATTTTGCTAATTACTAACTATCTCTAGAAGAAACAAATCGTCTATCTTTAAAAATGTAGGAGTTATAACGTTTTTTCCAAATTGCGGGGGCAGGAGGGGGCGTGGCCAAAATTTGAAACAAACTTGATCTGCGTGCAGAAAAAAGAAGCATTTGTCCCATACATGTCAAACCTCTATCTCTTACCATCTCTGAGATCTAGGTGTTCATACAGACAGACGGACAGACGGACAGACGGACGGACGGACAGACGGACATAGCTATATCGACTCGGCTGTTGATCCTGATCAAGAATATATATACTTTATATGGTCGGAAATGATTCCTTCTGCCTGTTACATACATTTGCACGACTTTAGTATACCCTTTTTACTCTACGAGTAACGGGTATAAAGATTAAAAAGAAATTTTTACATTTTCGAAACTCTCACAAGAAGAATCCCCTTCTTTTTCTATAGTAGGGATGTTGAAATATCGATATCGAAAACTTGTTGAATATATTTTTGGTGTTTATTTTTGTCAGTTTCGGCCACAAAAAGAAAGGTTTTCTGAGAGCATTCCCTGGGGTATTAGTATTACTGATATTACTTATATATATTTAAAGATTTTCAGAGCGGCTTTTTATAGATATGAAAAAATATAGTATTAATGCAGCACGGGGCATACTGCTATAAAATGGAAAGTGTCTTCCCTTTCATGTAGGTAACAGATGCTCCACTCGGTATTTACTACCGTACTGTATGGCCTAGGCCTATAGTTATGCAACATCTCTGTTCTAGCTTTGAATATCAAGGATATTGCCTGTGAGCCGAGAGTGTCAGAGAAATAGTTGTGAGCTCCCATGTAATATTTCAAGCTTCGGTAGTACGGTCGGGTTTCAATGCTTTTTGCCTGCTTGTCGTTCCCAGAGTGTGGGTTGTAAGCCGACTTGATGCGCTAGGCTGTCTCACTTATCAAAGAATTGCGATCTTCTTTGCAAGAGATGCATTGCTATAATGTTTAAAAGTCGATGAGGGCTGAAGTTATAAAACAGAAATGCAATTCCAACCTCCCTATCGTAAAGGCAGATCGATTAATAATGCTGACGTCTTTTCGAAATACAACTGACTGGACGGAAGTTTAACCCTCCTTGTGGGCAAAGGCAGGTGACATTCCATAAAACCTCAATGGGATGCAGGTGTGAACTATTCAATGGTTATTCAATAATACTGACTCAACATATTTCCCCACAATGGTTAGTAAGGCGCCAACGTATGCTTGGGGTCGTTATCTAGCTGATAAGTCCAAAAATGACCTGCAGATTTCACGCAAAATATTGAAGTATTTCTGCTACATAGCTGAGAGTTTCCTCGAATTCACACATTCTCAGACGTTGACGCAGACCATTGGCACATATCAGGGATCACGTTCTATTTACAGCTTGAATTGAAATAGACACAAAGGCAGACGAAGTGATCAATAATATTTATAATAATAGAAATAGAAAGAAGAGGGCTTGTTTTTGGACGAAATAATTATCAAAAGGTTTGCTTATCAAGTTTTGCTGATTTATTAAGACATGATTTATGAAAAGTAGGTATATATTTTTTTTTTTAGAAATTTCACGTGCTTATAATGTAACACTGTGAAGCGAATTTGATAGTTTACCATTTAATAGGCTAGAGCAGCAAAAGTTATTTTTCGGCAACTGGAGCCTCTCAGTCGCCTTAGCAAGTGCAGTGTGTGCGACCGACATTATGCAAATAAGGAACGAAGCCTTCTTTAGTTCCTTTCTCATAGCTTTATTTGTAATTAGCAATTAGCCTTTTGTCAGAACGATCATAATTAGTACTTTTTTTTTTGTTTTCTCCCGCGTTGATCTGTTTTATTCTTAAGTCCTTGTTATTTCTTTAAAAATACTAAGAGTATGAAAATGCTGCAAAAGAAATCATTTTGTTATGCCATTATTTTGTATTTATTATATCTTTGGAGAATGCAATTTACCGTTGATAGAATTTACAAAGCTTTCCAGTTTCTTGGATTTAGTAGGGGAGAATGGGGGGTTCTGAGCCGGTGGGGGTTGTAAGACACTCGAATATTGGCCACAAAAAAAAATAAATTTAAACTTTATGTTTATGTCAAGTGTCTCCCAACCGATCAGTCAACACGTTCTTTAAGTTTGTGAACCAAAACTCGACTTTTTTTTCCAAAAAAAAAAATTTTTTTTTCATTTTTGACTTGTGAATATTATAAAATTTTTTTTTTCGTAATGCCAAAAGTAAGTATAAGGGAAATATCTTTGGTCTTTGGCCTTTTTATAGAAATATATTTTTTTTTTAAATAATTTTTTTTTGGTTATGTGACGTCACCAAAAAAAAGTGAGATATGGGGGGTTGAGAGCCACTTTGAAAAATATTGCAATGAACGCAATAATACAGAGGAAAAACTCTCCAAAGAACTAAAAAAAACTTTAAAAAAGTAAGAGTGTTGCGGTCGAGTGCCGCGACTGAAAAATACCTTGTCCCAAGTAATGTGGTTCTTATAGCTTTGAATTAAATTTATTTTAAAATTAATTTTAATAAATGGGTAGGCGCACTTATGTACATATCTTCGGTGTTTTTGCTCGGATCTCATTGTGGTACACAAAATAGATAGATGTTGGGCCTCACTGAATATATATTAAGTCTCTAGGTTAAAACTTAAAAATAGAAGCTCTGACAGTTTATCGCGGTTAGAAGAAGATGGAGGAGGAATTTGACAAACCTGGAGCAAACTTTATCTGGGTACGGTGTACACCAACATAGATGCAAGAATTTGTGGCTCTACTTCTTATAGGCTGTGAGATCAACGCGTTTATACAGAGAAAAAGACAGTTTTTCGCTGATTAAAGATGGAGGAGGAGGAGTTTACCAAATCTGAAACTCGATGTGGGTACAGTATACACTTACATACATGCCAAAACTTTCGGCTCTATTTATTACAGTCTCTGAGATCGACGCGTTCATACAGACAGACAGACGGACAGACGGACGGACAGACGGATGCCGATCAAGAATATATATACTTTATGGGGTCGGAGATGCTTCCTTCTCCCTGTTACATCATTTGCACAACTTCATGATCCCCTTTTTCCCATTTTTAATGGGAACAGGGTATAAAAAGGCAAACTAAAGAACAGCCACCAGCAAAAAGAGCAGGTATAAAAAGAAAACAAGCCTGATGCCGTCAATCAATTTTCACTCTTAATTAACATTTCTTAATTCAGAATATAAGAAAAATGTTTATTTTTTTCATTTAAGCCTAGTACGGAGGGCGTTCGAATTTTCCTTCCAGAAATTTGCCTGATATTCCTTTTTGTGGAATGTAAAAGGCAGTGTGACCAGATAACATTAAAAATATACCGAAAACGGAAAATAAATAAATTGGCCAGCTGATAAGTGTTTTGACCTAACTATAAGATTTAAATAAAATGAGGCACTTTGCACAACATGGATGAAGTTGCAATTGCAGTGGCAGCTGTTAAGCTGAAGAATGTGAACAAGACTTCAAAATTGGATTCGCCTGTTGCCAAGAATCTAATGGTCTGCACGAGGCCGGATAAGTCCAATTATAATTGTTTTATTTCCATTTGGAACATCATTCCGGGCGAGGACCCCACTCAGGTGCACATATCGCTACAACGAAAAATGGCTCAATTGGCCCTCCAACATGACAAGATTCCAACATGGCGCAACTGCTTCCCAAACACTTCTTGTAAGTGCGGTGTCCAGTTGCTTGTGATTCGTGATGTCCCACAATCATGCATTGTTTTTTACTGCATCTATTAATGCATTTTTGTCGTCATAACTAAAATTTTGTACTTTTGCCTAGCCTTTTGAAAATTGACACTAGGAATAAATGACTGCACAATATCTCTTGAAGGAATATCAGCTGATTGATACAGTCCACACGCTTCATCGATGTGGCAACTCTTAAAATTCCTTGTGTGTATTCCTTGGCTTTCTGCGTACCAAAGAACAGAATGAGGCAAGGAAAAATTCCTTAAGCAATTTTTTTTATATGGAGTTTGACAGCTGAAGGAAAATTCGAACGCCCTCCGTACTAGGCTTTAAAAACACGAATTTTGAACTTTTAGATGGGTGGCTCACAACCCCCCACAAATTTTTTAAATTTCAAAAAATCCCTTTTTTTTCAAAATGAAATTTTTTAGAACCAGTGATGAGTAAAGTTTCGTGCATCTTTTACCTAAAATACAAAATTTACAGAACGAAAAAATATTGATTTTTGGCGAAGTTATGTTCGAAAAACAAAACTATGATCACAACCCCCCACTCTCCCCTATTTATACAATTGTTGTTTTTGAGATTCCTAGTTTTGGAACACTGATACGTTTCTTTTTGTAAATTTTTCTAGTTTCTAGCTTCATTGTTGGTTTTTCTTAGATATTTCTCGTTCTTACAAAATCGGGACTTGCACGATGAACCGAAAAAAGAAAACCAATTGATAAGGCTTCGAAATGAAGTTGGTTGCAATATTGTCCGATTACGCCATCTCTTAAAAATACTTTAAAACTTTTTTCTACAGCTAATATATAATATATACTTTAGACCTATGGCTACTTAAGCAAGTTTTGTAACCTATGTAGATAGTTTAGGTCCCGGCTGTTAACCTACTTTAATATTTAAAGCTTACTCACATAACATAATTTCTTTTAAAGAAACACATTAACCGCTTCGTCGAGTTCTATTAGACAATTTCAAATTGATTGGCGATAATTAAAAAAAAAAATTATGATTAAGTGATAAGTGACGACGATTAACTCATTAAAATTATAATTTAAAGTGCTCGGAATAGCTGATTGTGGCGGCCTTTGTGTGAGAGCTAGTCTTTAAGCGAAGGACGCTGGCGATTAAATTTTAAGTACCACCGATTTACGATCGGCTAATCTTTATTTGAATAAAATTTCCCACATCGGTGCACAGTCGTTGAGGTATATTCCATTGAAATTTGAAACAAATATGTATATATTATATATAAATCCATAAATTTCGGGCCTTCTGTGTTAGTTTTACCTTTTTTTCGGGTTTTCTTAGGCCGTTGCGAATTTTGCTCCTACGCATTTCGGCAGTCATTGTGGAAAGGCAATTGGTGAACAAACCCTAGTACCTTGATAGGAATTAGTCTTTAAAGAATGAAACTCTCAGACACATCATCATTTCAGTGATTTTCAATACTTTATTGACAGATCTATAATCTATACACATACAACACAATTATCTACATCAACTTGTACAATTACGTACATTGAACTGCAAATATTGATAATTTCTTTGCTAACGCATCACGAACTTGAACAGATCTGTTATTACGTACATTTATTTATATATATATATAATTTTTCTTTAAGTATATTGTTAGTTGTTAGTTTTTTAGTTTTTGGAGCAGAAGACCCAAACTGCAAGTTTTGTGCGCTTAACCACCCGCTAGATAGATAGAATACCAAAAGGAAGATCAAAGACAAGAAGCGAAGCATGAAATGTTATACTATTTTCTGGTATTGTCTGTGGACGGACTTCTAATTGTTTAATGATAATACTTTCAATTGGCAACGAAAGTGTTTCACTCGTGACACCACAAAGCAGCTGGACCCCCTCGGTCTGTGCGATCTGTGCGATCTCTGCCTTGCCTTCTTCTTGTTGCCGGGCAGAAATTTTTGGGCCAATTTGAAAGTCTCTTGTGAGTCAGTCAGTGAGTTGCTAGCCAAGTACGCCCGCTGTCCGCTGTCCGCTGTCGCGTTTGCCGGCAACCAGTTTTTTGTCTCTGTCGTTGCCTTTTGCCTTTTGTATGCTGGGGCCGCAAGCGGCATGCAAGCGATAAATTATACACGTCAGCAGAAATGTTGAATGAGCAATGATTTATTCGAATTTGTCCAAGCTAATTGAAAGGCACGCGCTCGCTTAGGAGGCGAATAGATAAGAGAAGTAGAAGTACAGACTCATACTCATCGTCGTTCAAGGAAATCGAACAAAAATCAATTGGAATTTTTCCAAGGAATCTCATATCATATCTAAGGTTCCTGTCTTTCACACAAAATACAAAAATGAAAACACACAATCTAAAATTAGTATTAAAACTCAAAAATTGGTCAGAGCAATTCCCAGAACTGCTTTCTAGGGGATTCGGCGACAAAATTAGCAACAAACAAAGAAAATTAATAAAAATAATAATTCTGCTAAAAAACACAAAAACTAATGTTGTCCTTGTGGCCGCTCTACACATTGAGCACGGAATGCTTTTTATTGCCACCCGTGGGCAGCTGTACGGCCACCACAGCCAGGCGGCCATCACGCAGTGGGGCCAGAATGTGTGTGTTGCCTGGAGTGACCACCACCGTCTGTATGGGCACATGCAGGGGAATGTCAAAGATGGGCTTCAACCTGTAAATAGGAAATGAGTTTAGAGTCTGAGCCAAAGAAAAGATAACATTCAAACCTACCCATGTAAACGACTCATGGTTATGTCGCCCGCATCATCTGCCACCACCAGAAAATCAGAAGCACAAGCCAATCCTGTCACACGTCCGGATACATACTTTGAGCCCAGGCTAGATCCATTGATGCTATACACATGCACCGAATGCGAGGTATCATCCAGGGCGCTAAAGGCAATGTGACCTAAGGAGGAAAGAATTACAAATTGATTTAGTTAGCAATTAGCAGTACAAGTAAGCCAGTTTGAATTCCCGTCTAAAGTTACACTCTGAAACTAGATAAGCTTACATAGAACTAAAAGAATATAAAAACTTTAACAGGCCTTTAGTTTGTGCTCAACTTTAAAGATCTTTGATTACAGCGATCACATTTTAATTTTCTTCTCTTGTATAAGTGGTCTGCGAAAACGTGAGTATCCACATATATGGTTTTTGTTTGCGCGATCGCCTTTTTCAAGTTACTCTCTTCCTTTATATGTGAATGAAAAAGAAAGCCTTGAATATGCTTAAAAATCATCAATATTATGCTGGCTCAAGGTCTCGTTATGCTTGCGCATAACTCCAAAAAGGAGGAACACATCACACCACAAGTGAAGCTAGTTGGTCATACAGCCTGTTTCAATGGTATCTCTACCATATCATCAGTGACCTTCGCTTGCTTGTACTGGCCCCATCGCTTGTACTGGCTTAAAAATGTTTCTGGCACGCCGTAATCTTGACAGCTTATCAACTTGGCTCTGTTAGCTTGACAAGTTGCGCTGTGATCTTGACGGAGGATGGAAGACTGCTACCAATACTGATCTATTGTGTTCCTCTACTGAATTTACAAGTCTCATTACAGCCCTATTTCCTGTAAGAATGTGAGGATTTTCATGGGTTGCAGATTACTTATCTTCTTAGATTAAACTGATCTGCGTCTTGCTAGAGCATCGAAGTGGGCTAGTTTATGTACTAAGGACTTCTCCTTTTCTTCACAATATCTACATATATTATTCCCAGCTTAAACAGATGACCCCCGCAGCCTGTAGTGGCCTATGTAGAGCCCTGTCAGTATTCTGAGGGCATACTTTAGTTTTTGTTTCAATTTCTGGAACATTTTCAGTTCGTCGGTCATTTTGTTTCCGGGGATATTGTTGATCCAGCGATCAAGGAAGAAGGTCTTCCAGACCCATCAACTAGACATAGTTTTATTGAAAACTATACAAAAGACGGTAAACACAAAATCCGGTGATAAGAAACCTAAGGAACTCTAGAGGATGGAGAAGGAAATCCCTATTATCTTTCAATCAAGAGATGAAATGGTGGCACAGTTTCTTTTCGACAAGAATTTCTATATAAAAGTTGTTGACTAAATCTTTCCAATCTTGGCCATTGATCATACTTAAGACTAATTAGTCGATAAATATTCCTTGCCTAGTATTGAGCATTTTCCGAAGAAGGGAATAATATTTTCTTCTTCTTGCCAATTCCTTAGAGTACAGGTTGTATGTATTAGCCATGAAGAGTAGTCCCAAAAGCCTCGTAAGCGGATCTGTCTTGTGGTAAATGCCTCGATAAAAAAAGGTATGTCTTTCCAAGTTCGTTGTTAAGTACTTTATAAATTTAACTTTCTGCGCTTCCATGTGATTCTTGGATAAGGCGTGCATCCATTTTTCATCCATCCGAATATTCCTCGAGACCGGATAGAGTGCTGGTCTTTAGTAAATAGATGGAGCGGTGTTAATTCCGTCTCTATGCACAACATTCTATTTGAGGAAGAGTTTCTTTATAAAATATCAGAGCAGATATTCGATTCCTCATATTGATACACGTTCAACCGTAATATAACCTTAACCGATAAAGAGCGATGGGTCAAAACAGTAACCGTAACCCGAACCGATATTCGTTTCGGTTTTAATCTCTGTTTCTAAGACATTTTCGTTCTAAAAATAATAATAAAGGACGATGGAGGAACTTATAAGCCTTTACCCCTGGGATACAAGCCCACCCTCTCTTCCTACTGAAGAGTAAGTTCGACTAAGACAGTTCTTCTTTCGACAAACTCAGTCACAGAAAAAAATACCTAAGTTGTATAACAGGGGTGCCTAGAAGAGTCTCACAGCCGCGTGATATATATATATCTCAAGCAAGAACAACCACAAAGAATAGAAAGTAAAACCCCTATGTTGTTTGTTCATGTGCTGATTAGGCATATATAGGAGAGTGAGAGACAAAACCTTAGCTCGCGTGCTTGGCCCCCTGGAATGGTCTTGGGCACCCCTGCTGCATAGAATACGTTTGCTACCTTCAAAGTCGTCAACACATCTGCTATCCTTGGAACACTGAATAATCTCGGTACTGTCCGCGCTGGGATTGCGGACACCCACCTGGTTCCTAAGAAAAGGTGGAGTATCCCCCCGCTTCCAAGGAATGTAGCTCCTACAAACTAAAGGAGATGGTGTTGGTCGCTTTATTAGAAGAGTTTTCTCAAACATTCTGCGAAAAATCTGACCAACTTGTATATAAAGATTACCCTCCCATTAGCAGTTCAAAACTCATAACAATTACTCTAGAAAAACCGACATATATCTTGGCCAAATACTCAACAAGAACGCCAATTGAAACCAAAAATAAAAGAACTTGTATGAAGTCTCAGTGTGAAAGTCGGCTCTAAAAAGTAATACTCCAGCACACTGGGGCACGGCTTTTCACATACTTTTCATTGAACATATGGGGCTGACCACACCGACTTAATCTGCTTAAGACGCGACAATGGACAATGGTGGACTACCAATTTCGGACCTTATTATTCACACCCTTTCATCCATCTACGAGCTCTCCTGCTCCCTTTTTCATCAACAATGAAGTTCATAATGAGCGCGCTCTCGCTTGGCTAAGCACACACACGCAACCCTAAAATGAGCATGTGTGTTTATTCGGCCTCTAGTCTATTTTACCGAGAGAAATAATTTAAGAAATCTATAAAAATGTGCATTGATAGACGTGCCCAACCGCCTCTAAGAGCTTCAGTTCAGAGCCGGGTTGAAGCATTGGTTGTAAGCATATTAAATTCGTTTCTTTAACTCTAACGGCAGTCGGCAGCTTAGAAGAAAAGCGACAGAGAGTGGTAGGATATTCAAAGAATGTTTAGAGTCCTCTGTTGAATCTTATCAATAGGACAGGTTCAGGGTATATAACAGTAGAGTTGGTTTTTTCTGGTCTTAAGAACTACTTAGGCTTGGCTCGATTTAAGTTTATAAGCTAGAAGCAGGTGCATGCAAAACACACCTGCTCAATTTGGCGTTGTGTGTGTGTGTTTAGCCACGCAAGTGCGCGCGCATTTGGCTCTTTTTTGTTGTTGCAATAGAGAGTAGTAAAAGCTCGTATGAAGTGAGACTCCAACACTTCTTATACCTAAGCTGACGTCAGTGTCTAAAGATAAGACAAGAGATGAGCCTGAAGGTGGGTGGGTGTGTATGGCACATCTCTCCACATCTTATCTCAGCCAAATTGCGGAAAGTGGGGCAGGGCGTGCGATCTACGCAGTGGAAAAACCAATACATTACTCGATTCGCTCCGACTCGGTCCGGCCCACTTGCTTTGCCGAGAGATAACCTGCCCTCGCGCAAAGAGATTATGGAACATGGCGACATACTGCTCCATACTCAGACAATGCGTAGTTGCGCTTATCTGGCCACCAATGCCAAATGCCACCGCTGGAACTCGTTCGCCTGCAGCTGAATTAACTCTGAATGAACTTCCTAATTAGTTGAGACTTCCTTGGATTGGAAGAACTAGAAATAACCGTGTCGGTGTGGTTTATTTGGATACTCAATTTCCACATTCATTCAAAAGTTCCCGAAGCATTCACACAGACACACTGAGGCTGTGTGTGTGTATGGGTGGGTTTATTGGGGGCCCCTTGTCAAGATTTTTTTTACTACAACTATTTAATAACATTTTTTTTTTTTTCATAAAAAATGCCATGAATGAGCTGTCGCTCGTTCTGACTACGCACCAGGCGACACATAGATGGGAGGGAGCTGAGGAGGAGAGGGAGAGGAAAGACTCGACGACGATGGTCGTTGGGTCGTGGGATTGGGTGACTGTGTGACGCGCTTCGTTCGCGGGGCTCGTTCGTTTTTGATTTGATTCCATTAATGATGTTAGTGTTAATAATGCCTGAACCGCAGCCGATGTGTGTGTGTGTGAGTGAGTATATATGAATATTGATAGTCAATCAATGGATGAGGTGGGGCGGGGGGCGGAGAGAGGGCCTTGTAATTGACTGGAGCTCAACAAGAACGCAATTAAAACCCTCACCATATTCCACTTTCTGGCAAATCATCGGGAATGACGTTTCACTTGAGTTTTGATTTAAATAATTCTGAACTTTCTGCCGGATGTTGCGAATTTAAATAAATATCAATTCTTTCGATAAGAGAGGGGCCTGCACTTGGATTTTAACACATTGGTCGAACTGTAGGAACATTCTGTATAATCAGCAATAAACTGATTCTGATTGCACATCGAGTGAATTTATAAAGCGCTTTTGTGTGTGGCGCCACCTTTTCAAATTTCAATTATTTTCGACCTCTTGAGTTTTCCAAGTGATTTCTATGGCGTCGTTTGAAAAGTCTTTTTGTACTGAGACTAAACTTCTTTAATCGGTAAATTCAAAGGGTTATGGGCTATTCACACTGAGCTGAACTAGCATTTAACATAAATATTCACAGAGAAAAACATATTTCTGTTAGAAATCCGACCCACTTTAATATTTTGTCCTCTGCTGTGCTCTGTGTGAATAGCCACGGCTATCAGGTGGTAGAATGCCAAGGTCTGTCACGGGCGGTGTACCAGAGCAGACTTTTCCACTTCCAGTAGGATTGACTTTAGGCCAGGGTTCTTTTTTTTTTTGACTGCATTTCAAAATTTTGCAGTCGAGTCGAATACACACTCCTACTTTTTTGATATTTTTGCGATTGAGTGTTTGGGTATCTCGTCAGTCAATGTGTTTGTTTCTAAATTGAGCGGCAAACACATAAGTAAAACATGCGTATTCATAACTTTTATTGCTATCGCTCTTTTCTCTCTTCGTCGAAAAAGCAACTGCAAACGCCTTTAAGTTGTTGTTCTTATCTTAAAACAGAGAGACAAATGAGAGAGAGAGATATATATATATACAACCCAGCGGCGCAAAGGTGAATGAGATTGGTTCACAACAGGGTTCCCCAAGAAGAGAGCGCTAAAACGTGACACAATGAAGTATAACTTCGGCAAGCATTCGGCAAGTAAGTTCGTGCCCCCGGGTATATCGCTAAGGAACTCTGGTCCACAATATTTATCGCAATAGGTGCCAACGTCTTTGTCCTAAAGTGAAATGCTGAGTCTTACTTCCAGACCAAAAATAAGTTATAAATGTTTTTTATTGACTTTATGGCAGAATTTGATAAAGTAAACAGCGAGAAAAAACCTGATTTCATCGGGTCAATGAGAAAACAAGTGAGAAAGTCGGTCAAGCCCGAATATCGGGGGTGCCACAGAAACCTCTTCCAACCAAATTCCAACCCAATTCCAATTCTTAGGTGCCACAGAAATTTCATTTGGTTGGTTTCAAACCTCCCGTGTGTTATTAGGCGATTTGTGAAATCGCTTTTTAAGTGGCTCCACCTACACAATGTTATCAATGTTAAGCGCCATCTACTTGACAAACAGCGCACAAATTTTTAAATTTTGCTTCATATTAATGAAGAATAGAGATTAAATTTGAATTATATTTTAAAAATGCAACATAAAACATATTACACAATCAAATAATTTCAGTTAAACATCAAATTAGACCATAACTAAAACAAGGGAAATTTTTTGGCGAGAGATTCAGCCCTGTTTTTAGAGATGGAACTTCAATTGGGCACCGACGAATTTTTTGAGAGATTTACAAACCAACCGTCGGCAAAATCTCTACAGATTTCTGTGGCACCCCCGTATAACATACTCTGTACCTGGAGTAGAAGCTGAATGCAATGCTGGTGCTGCGCTCATCTCTAAGTCTCTCTCTCTTTTTCTCTCTCTCTCTTTCTAAGTTTGTGCGGTGTTAGTTGTAAGATGGTGGGAGGGGGTGGGGGGGAGGGTGATTTACATTTTTGCTCATAACTTGAGAACCGCTCATCCAATCCTTATCATTTCTTCCGCAAATCAATACATTTTGCTAATTACTAACTATCTCTAGAAGGTACGAATCGTCTATCTTCAAAACTGTAGGAGATATAACGATTTTTCCAAATTGCGGGGGCTGGTGGGGGCGTGGCAAAAATTGAAAATAAACTTGATCTGCCTGCATGTATAAGAAGCATTTGTCCCATTCATGTCAAACCTCTATCTCCTACCATCTCTGAGATCTGTTTGTTCATACGGACGGACGGACAGACAGACGGACATGGCTTTATCGACTCGACTGTTGATGCTGATCAAGAATATATATACTTTATATGGTCGGAAATTATTCCTTCTCTCTGTTACATACTTTTGCACAAACTTAATATACTCTATGTACCTTTGGTACAAAGTATAAAAAAAAAACAGCATTTTTCGACAAAAGAACTTAAAAAAGCGCATGGTATTTATATTCTATTATGTAATATATCAAGGCTTCAAACCTCAAAAGTTTTGCAGAAGGTACGGTCCGGAAGCACTTTTTTCAGGTTTTCATTTTTTGATTATTTCAAAATTTAAAAACATTTGTCGATTCATAATATGTTCTCTTAGATAATTTTCAAAGGAATCTGTAACATCTTTAAAAATTTTTTTATTTGTTTGTTACTTTCATACACTTCTCTTCTTCGCAATAAAAAGTCATACAAGCTTAGTTAAAAACGCAATTTTTTATTTCCAAAATCTCTAGATAATTTAAATATTTCCCTGTGTGTTTCGTTGGAAAAACTACTTAATTTTGTGAACTGAACCGAAATAGAAAAAATAGTCCAGGAAAGGACATCATCTGAATCGCAAACGAGGCCAACTTTAAAATCTTTGATTACCTCCAGAGTCATTGAATGCGCTTACTTTACTCAAAAACTTTATGGTTTGTTCATTCCTCACCCATTTCACTAAATATTTAGATTATTGAGATTTATAATATTACTACGGAAAATTTTTTCAAAATATGAATAAGATGGTTTTTTTTTTATCGTAAAATGTAGTGAACCGAAAATATGTAATTTTGTTGAAGAATGCTCAGATTTTTAGGTAATCAGAAATCAATTAAAAGTGAGCAATAAACTCGGGAGGTATCAGATTCATACTCTTGAAGCCTTAGCTTACACTTCCAAGACATCTGCCAGACATCACGAAATTTTTGTTTGAAAACTTTCAGCAATATTGATTAATGGCAAGTCGCTTTATTAGGGGTGGTAATAATTGTCGATAAATGACTGACAGAGGTGAAAAACGATCGTTTTTTAAAGAACCAGAATTCTTTTACTGATTTTCTTCCGCCGCGACTGTAGTTTGGAGCGTGCGTAGAAGGAATTGTAACGATTGGCTTAATAAAATTTTTAAAATCTACTCCGTCTTATTATTTTCCGGACAAACCCTGTGTGTCGTCGACGAAGGAGATAGGCAACAGATTCCAGCCATAGCCCCTGGGGGCCGAACGCATTCTGTAATTTACACGTATACGAGCCGAATGCTTGCCAAAGTTATTTCTCACGGAATGTCTGAAAGTCAGTCGCTGTCAGCGTTACGAGACAATCTCTTTCGCACTAGTAAAATGCCGAGCAACACATTTTCTGTCAATTTTTTTTTGGACCCCGAAGAGTTATTCAGTGATTACAGAAAGCGAGTAAATCGGCTGAAGACTTTCGTGTTTACCACCACAAGCACACTTTTCTGTCCTCTCCTTTTGGTCCGCCCTGCGGTAGAGTCCGAATGAACGGGAGCGAATATTCTGGAAAACAACCCAGTTGGCTGTGGTTAGATAGCGAAAAATGCCATCTTGAATGTTCGAGAAGGCGACAAGTAAAGCTCAGAAAGGCGTCATTTCTAGTCATTCTCTTAATTACTGACTGTAACTATACGATGGTATCAAAAGCCCCCTCATAATTTAGCAGATACCAAAAGCTCTGCTACTCAAATGCAATAAATTCCTAAATTATGTGCTAATTATCAAGTCAAACCATTGGATAAACCCCTTTATCAATTTCTCCAACTAACAATATTCATAACCTTGCTTTCAGCTACTTACGAACTGTGCAAATGTTATAATTCCTCATCGTATAGATTAAAACATGCTTAAATTAGGATTAATCGCTGCCCCTAAAAATGCAAGGCGATAAGATATACTGGAGCAATGCAGGGGACAAAAGTCGGACAGCGGAATGAAGACACATGGTCATGGTATGCATGCACACACACACACACTCACACATACACATACAGACAAACGGGGAGACTTGTGTGAAGAATATCACGTGATTGTCGACGCGTCGCTCTATGTGGCAATTGCTGATAAGAGAGGGAACTGATTAAATTGTTTGATTGTTTGCTCTCCAAACATAATTGGACATTGGCTGAGCTGCCTCTGGTATGGCTATGGCACGTGAGTTTTTGTCGGACAACCGTGAGGCTTTTGATTAAGGCGACCAAGTGGGTGAGTAAGTGAAGGGGAAGGTGAAGAGGGGATGGGTGATGAAGTGAAACTGTCAGACGAGCGGAAGTGAGATAATTGATTGACTGAGATGACCTAATTGACTTTGACTGCACCAAAAAATGGGCAATCAGTGATAATTATAACAAATTTAGTTTAAAAACTTTGATAAAATTATCAAAAAATTGCCGTTGACAAAACTCAGCCTAAAAGTAGGCTACAGTTTTAAGCGGGTTGCACAATTAATTAAAGTATAGTGGCGCCACCTTATTTGGCGGCAATTTGGCGAACTAAGCTTAAAGTCCGCTCAGGCTAAGAACCAAGGCCTAGTTTTAGGGTGAAGTACTTAACGAAGAATCACAGCTAGTCAAGTCGGAACGAGCTGCAGTTTTGTATTGAAATTAGGTTTGTGTCTTGGCTTAATTGGTTGTACTTTTTACTAGGGAAATTTAAGTTGAGAGAAATTACAGTTGGGGTTCAAACGTTAGGAATTTGTGCTTAAGGGACACGGTAAGCAAAATCGAATATTTAATTAAACGAAATGTTTAGTTTGCTCTGCTCACGTCACTGACCGATAAAAACAATAACAAAACTCTCTTGGGCTTTCCTCAACCGAATGTGTGCTGCAATCGCGCTTACTGTTCAGTGTCTGTGGTTGAAGTCCGAGATAGACTTGAGAGGAAAAAATCAAAACAAAAATGTGTTTCTCTCCTCTCACAACCAAAGAGAGGGAGAGAGCGTAGTTAAAGGTTGTTTCGATACCTTTACCGGTATCGTATAGGCAAAGAGGGGACCAATTTTTGCGACCTACCCTGAAGACTAAAGCTTAGCACTACATTTTGAGAAATTTATTAACAACAGCAAACAAAGCCTCTTTTTTTTAATCAAATTTAAATGTTATCTTTGCGGGTAACAAGGTTTTCTTTATAACCCCACATGTATTAAAATTTGGCAAGGCTAAGAGTGATTAGAGACTGATTTCTGACGCATCTTCTTTGAAACGGCAAACTGTTCGGATTAAAAAAAGAAGCTCTTTACGAAGAAAAATCTGATTTAAAAATTCAATACTTGCATTACGCATGTAATAGGAAATATATATTAATTTTGGGTACTTTATGCCCGATTCTCGATTTTTTTTTATGTTTGATACGCGGTTATCAAAACTCTATTCTCAATACTTAAGGCATAATTCTCGATATTCAGAAATCGATTTTTGATACTAGACTTTCGGGACTCGATTCAATGAAAGAAAAAGGTTCAGAGTAATCAAGAAAGTGCTAGAAAACGAAAAACTCCATTAGCCCGCTTAAAAGCGTAATTGTGCAAGTTCACACGATGCAGCTAAAAGATATTTGTTATTTTTGGCGTAAATCATCTATTTTTTACAGGCTGTAAAATTTGTCATTTGTGAGTTTTATAGAAAAAATAGAGAAAGTGTACAAGAAGCACTAATTAAGCGAAAAGTAAACTTATAGCTTCGTGGAATCAAATGACTTGTTGTGTAGAAATCAAGCTTAATACGAGCCTAAAGAAATATGAATACATAAATAGTTTTTACGTATGGACCATGATTCTGTCAATAAAATAATGAACGAGCTTAATTGCATGCTGCCGGCAAGGAACCAAGTTCTGTAAGCCCAAATCAGTCAACTGGTCGCTTTCTCAAAATGCTCCGCGTTAGGAAGATTCAGTTCGCTTCGATTGTCGAATTGATCCTTGCGGACCCATGCCGAAATAGCTTTATACCAAAGACATTAGAATATGAAGATGAGCAACGCATTAAGATTTTTTTGCACACGATTTTTTGGCGCTGGCTCTAAAGCTGGCTTTAGGCTCTCTTCAAATTTTGTTCAAAAGCCAGAGAGAGAGAGCGCTCTAGAGACAGCCGCTCTCTTGTACGCATGCAGCGACTGTATGTGTGCTTCACGTGTTCGTTGTGTTTCCTCACACAAGCAAGTGTATTCTATTTTTAGATTTTTACGATCTGGGGTTTGAATAGGTAACCCTAGGATGCTCGCATGGGTACATGTGGGGAGATTGCGCTTGTTGTGCCTTGATATCTACATCACGGATAAAGCTTTAATTTGAGTCTCGATATGGAGTTTTGACCCAAAGATCAGCTGAGGCTTTGGATAGAAGTCGCACCTCACCATGGTGGAATTTTCAGGCCCGACAGTGTGCGTATTAAATGGGTACGGCTTACAGGCTGACATTTAACAAGTAATCAAAGAGAGCGAGAGAGCGAATGCTGCTAGCTTGTTAAGTATATCTTGCTCCGTACTGTGCTATAATCGGTACTCAGTGATGAGGACTTTGCAAAGACAAAGGCGTTACTAGATTTATTCCCCCAGTTAATCGTCCGCCACCAATTCTGAGCCAATTCTCTAAACCTATTTTCACTAAAAAAAAGAAAGTAAAATGTGAAGCGACATACCATGATACGACACTGTAACGTAGGAAATTTGCACGCACGACTCTGTGCATCCAATTGGTTTGAGGGTTCTCACAAACTGTCCTTCCTGCAGTGTATACACATTGACTGTGCCATCCTGTGAACAAAAGAATTTAGCAGTTGTGCCACAATAACCCCAAACAAAAAGTTCACCTACCAGCGAACCCGACACCACCAAATCCAGTTCCGTATAGATGGCCACACTTGAAATGGCCTTATCATGGCCATAGAGCACTGTTCTTGGTTTGGGTGAGTAACTGTTTTGGGTATTCAGTTGAGTGATGGCTTGCAAATGGGATTGCCCTGTGAGAGCATGCACCGGAATGTTACTGGATTGTCCACCGCCTTGTTGATTCGCCTGAATACTCCACACAATACAGGTGCAGTCCCTAGAGCCGGTAACCAAATAGGAGCCACAGTTATCCAAAGCTAGACAGGTGATAATGTCCAGATGACGTGTAACCGAGGCCATGGCCTTGCCTTTGTTTAGATTGTACACACGTAAGGAGTTATCCCAAATGCCGCCGGCATAGAGTAGCTTGCCATCGGTGCTGACGGCAAACAGTTGGGAATGAGCCGGCTGGGAGGAATGAAAGGGGCCAAAGATGCGCTTGCGGTTTCTAAACAAACAAGAAAATTTGACAACTAAATCTTACTATAGAAATGTAACTTACTTAAGATTCGCTGTGGTGGCATCAATTTCTAGCAGAAATCCCTGTTCCTTGTCAAACGACAACCAGGAATTGCAGCCAAGTATGGCGGACTTGGACACACTAACCAACACATCGGGACTTAGTTGAAGAAAGGAGCGTGGAGGACTTCTGGGCGGACTTAGATATACAATGGGATCTTTGGGCGTGGACAGCTCACAATAGTATTGCACAACTTTGTCCAGGAACTGTGTAAGATCGGGTCGCCTTAGCTCGGCGCGCACCAGTTTTAAGGCCGTCTCGTCCTGGGTAAGGCGACGCGGATGGGGCTCCCTTAGCAGCTGTGATGGAACCTGCCCAAAGTTGTTGATCATGCCTGAAATTGAAACGAAATGGTTAAGACTTTGATAGGAGTCCAGGTACTTGAATGGAACCTACCTTCAACAGCTTCTCGTTCCACCAAATTGGTTATCTTATCCAAATCCACGGCACCCTCATAGGAGCAATAATAAAACACATTCAAGGCCTCCGCCGCCTTGGGTCCCTTTTGTTTGTAACCGAATATCAAATCAATCCAATGATGCAAATGCTGACTAACATACTCCGATTCCAAAGCACGTCGGTGTATGGCAATAAACTCCTCGGGAGTGTTTGCCCAAGCCGGTAAAATCACATCATCCACTTTTTCCTTAGTTATTTGCAAATGTCCCAAATCAAATCTAAAAAAAAAAAAAAGAAAGACAATCAAACTAAGCTTTAACTCAGAATCGGGTTAACCCACTTGTTCATGTTTTTCAAAAACTCCGGAAAATAGAAAAACTCGGGTATTAGCTCTTTCACATCATTGGGATTGTCCATGAGTAGTTTCCAGGTTTGTGGTATGGAATGGAATTGCCTATCGGCCACATCGAAGCGTCCGCTCTGTAGCTCAACATGCAGTGAGGTAAATGGTTCAACTCTTAAAAGATAATGAAGTACCCCAGCCGAGTTGGAGTAGTGTGTACCATAATGGAACTTTGGTATGGCACCGGAAGGATCTTCAAAAGAATCATATTTGCCACGCACTTCCGCTTCATTTTTGGGATTTATCTAGAGAAGGACAAATATTTTTTATAACAGGAATTGTTTAAGTTACCACAACTTACACATCCAATGGGTTTGCTTAGATCACGAAATGATTTGGGATCCGTTAGATCTAGAACATCACTGCTATAATCGGCTAAAATCCAGGGGAAGACAGGATATTGGCTCAGATCGTTATACGAGCGACCTAGAAAGCGGAATGTGAGTCAAGGAACAGTTAGATCAGAGTAAAAGACTTGCCCGCAATGGTATTAAGGTACATAAGGTACTCAAAATTAGAAATCTCTCGATTCATCCAGCGTAATGTAAGACCCGAGGTTCTTAGAAGTTCGGCAGGAGAACGACCCGATCCGTAGAGTATGTTTGGCAGCGGTAGACCCACAATTTTGGTAAAGACTTTGTTACGAGTCTGCAAAAAGAAAGGGAAATTATAAACGTGACACGAACATGCACGAAATAAGGGGTTTCTGTTGATCCCCAGGGAGAAAAGCTATAAAATTTAGGAAATTTTCCTTCCTCCTTTTTCTCCTCCTGTCTTTATCCTTTCTTCATCATTCCTTCCTTCCTTCCACCCTGCTTCCTCTATGCTTCCCCTTTCCTTTCTTTCTTCTTCTATCCTCCCTTCCATACTTTTTCCCTTCCTCCATCCTTCTGACCTCCTTCTTCTCTTCTTGCTTTCTCCATTTTTCCACTTTCCTTTCTTCCTTTCTCTTTTCTTCCTCTTTCCTTCCTTTCTCCTTCTTCCTCCTTCCTTTCTAATTGCTTCCTCCTTTCTTCATCCTTTTTTCCTCCTCCCTTCCTCTTTTCTACCTCCTTTCTTCCTCCTTCATTCCTACCTTCTTCTATCCTCCTTCCTTCTTTCTTTCCTTTTTCCGTCCTTTCTCCTTGCTTCCTCTTTTTTTCCTTCCTCCTTTCTATCTTCTTTTGACCTCCTGCCTTCCCTCCTGCTTCTTTCGTTCCACCTTCCTACCTTCTTATATCCTCCTTCCTTCCTTTGTTTCATTCCAAGCTTCCTTTCTTTCCTTCCTCCTTTCTATCTTCTTCTTTCCTCGTGCCTTCCTTCCTCCTTGCCTTCTTCTATCCTCCTTCCTTCCTTCCTCCTTTTTTCGTTCCCCTTTCCTGTTCCTTTCTATCTTCTTCTTTCTCCTTCCTACCTCCTTTCCTTTTACTTTCATTCTTTTTCCTTTCTCATTCTTTCCTTTTTCCTTCCTTCCTCTTTGCTTCCTCTTTCCTTCCTTTCATCTTCTATCCTTCTTCCTCCTTTCTTTCTCCTTCCATAATTCTTTCTATCTCCATTCTTCCCCCCTGTTTTCCTGCTCTTTCTTTCCTCCTTTCTTCTTCCTTTCTCCTTCCTTTAAAATTTAAAAAATGTTCAGCCTGGGTAATCTCTCTGTTCATCTTATTCCCCCCCACTTACCTTCGTGGTAAAGTTAAGAAAATAACTGGTCTGATCGATTAGAAAGATTTCCAGTGCACTTCTTCTTAGATTATACTTTCTCAAATGAACTTCACGTATTTTGTTTATGGAAAATCCAAAATCATGCTTGGAACCATCTTCTGATGGTGGACTTAGATCCACAAAGGTAAACACACTTTGGTTTACTTCTATGCGACCCTTGACCTTGGTCATTAGTGTTATAAGTTCGCATTCCTGCGACATGACTAGCTTCTCTAATGCCACATCCTGTTGTGATTGTGTATCAATCATTAGCACTCGAAGTTCCTCCTCCAGCTGTGAGCTTTCATCGTCGGCTAGAAAGTCACGTACCACTGCATTCTTAATGGTTGAGTCAAACTCTGATATTTCTCTGTAATAAGTTGGGGAGTGAAAACGATATCTTTTGAAGAATTGATTTAGCTTACTTCGTATCGTACGCACTGGTGGCATTGTCCCGCAAATTGGCTGCATTTTCATGTTTATTGGGATACAACTGGGGCTCTAGCTTGAGACGCATACGTGCCACATTCTCATGAGGTGAGAGCTTCCAAAACTCCTCGGCTTGTTCGCTGAAAGAAATTTTACGAATACTTTTAATATTAGTTTCGACAACTTATATATAGGTAAGAAATTTCTGCTAAAAGTAGCAGTTTTTATCATATCTAAAGAAGCCTGACTATATCTAATTTTAAGACCTCTACAGACTTGCAAAGTAAGTGATTTAGCTTACTTCGTCACAAATTTCTTAGTTTAGTGTGACCAAATAAAAAAACAAATTATGTCGAAAATGTAAAGATCATGGTATTTTTATATTAAAGGAGATCAGCAGTGTTTAGTTTCGAAAAACTCAATGCTATCAACGGAATTGAAAACTGTTTGGATATAATAGTCAATAGATACCTAACTATTGACTTCCACTTCACATTCATGCAAATACAATTTTTTCTTGTATTGTTGCTTTTTTTTTACTAAGGGTTTCCAGTCCTGGTTAAAGCGAGCAAGTGCAAATGCATTTAAGCTTCGCCCCAAACGAGGTTAGATTCACCTTTTCGCTGATGGTTTTAAAGTACAAGAAAACCCAAGTGAAGTTGAGAGGCGTCAATGTTAGTTCAACTGTTCAAAGAAATATGCCTCTTAGCATAAAATACAAATTGGGTAAAGTAATATAAAATGGTAGGAGGTAAAGGAAGCAGGGCAAGTAACTTAAATCTTTCGAGAGAAGAGAAGAAACCAGCTGATACAATTTTATGGACTGAGGATTCGTCGACAACTAGATTCTTTCGAAGAAATGCGAAAAACAATTTGGCCCACTTTCTTTCATAAATCTTCGAGCGATGAAAATCTACAGCATCAAAATTGTCCATGAGAGCAGAACTATCTAAAAGTGAATTGCTACACAGCTGATTGGGATCTAAAACGCAAAACCCCAATAAATCTTTGAACTCATTGATTTGGATCTTTGCGCCGAAACACTTCCATTCAGGGACCAAAATCGTGGAGATTGCAACAGTCATTAAGATCATGATTGTAATGGGCTGTTCAATTGGAAATGAATCTCACAATAACATCCAACGATTCAATGAAGAACACGTCGCTCGCTTCGTTCCTTAGGCCAGGATTAACGATTTCTGTCATGTATGGTCCACGCATTGCAAGTTCATTTAAATATGCTTCGAACTTGAACTTTTAAACGCGTTTTTCTTGAAACCAGTGTGGCATTCGCAACTAACAATAAAACCTTCGCTCAGAGATGAAGAGAACACAGAACACATATGCACTACGTTTAGCCAAATGCTTTGCGGAATTCATTCGCTGTCAACAACAAAACCCTTGCTCGGAGAAAAAGAGTGGAGATAGCATATATTTGTTTATTTGTTTATTAGAGGTAAGTTTAACAATGTTCAGTCAAACAATAAGTATTATTGTAGTATATATATTTGTCCGGTGGGACAAATTTATTGGCAATTGCCAGCTATGGTCCAACTCACAGCATAAGTGGTCAGAGTACGTTCTAGCCCTTGCATGAGGGTATTAGTTGAGAAGTGACATCAAGGAGTTCTTTACTTCTAATAGAGAGCTATCTATAGAAAATAGGTGATAGTACCCATTGTAAACAAGGCACAGGCAACGGAAGGTGTCTCGATGAGCATAGTTCGTTAGGCGGGCGGTAGATAGATAGGTATATAGCAGTGGTGCCCAAACACACACTATCAAGCTTTGCGATAGCAGCGAAACACGATCTAAACGTCATTATGTCAAAAATAGGACTCAAACAAACACACAAATGTGTGTGCCGGCGGCGACGCTAGCAGAATTATGACTTCCTATCACACGGGATAGGGCAATTGACATTTGGGCACGACTGGTATATAGTGTCGAGTTGCTCTAAGTGGCACTGACAAATTAATTATTAATTATATTAATTAATTAGGCTTAGGAGAGCAATGGAGTCAATCTCAACGGCCATTAGCTTCTGTATGAAAACTACAGCATGGATTTAAGTGATGGGAGATCTATTAGGCGTAATCTCTGTTTATAAGGAGGTAGGTGGATGCTACTGAAACTGATTCGATTTGATCCTGGTAAATTTGGTAATACGGGGACCAGAGGCAAAAGCAATATTCCAGGTTTGGTCTCAACAGTGAGATGTAGGGGTTATTGAATTCTTTGGACCATCTCTTAATTAATCCTAGGACGCTTTTAGCCTTGTTGCAAATCACAGAGATGTGACTGTCAAAGCTCAAATTGGGCTCAAATAATATACCCAAATCATCGACTTTATATAGGCGATCTAATGGTTCTCCATGAATGGTGTACTCGAAGAAATACGGCTTAGTTCTGTGAAAAGTCATAATATTGCACTTAGCAATATAAAGGGGAAGACGATTCAAGCGGCACCAAGCACTCAGAGCGTTTAATTCACTTTGTAATAGAAGTGGAGAAACTGGATCGAAGTTGGGTGGGAGACCAACTAAGCATAATTTATATAGAAGTAAATTATGATTAACCGAATCAAAAGCTTTACTAAAGTCCGTGTAGACGACATCAATTTGCTTACGATGTAGGAATCCTATATTTACTATTGAAGAAAATTCGTGTAGGTTAGTGGAAACCGAGCGTCGACGAATAAAACCAATGCTGGGATGGACTAAGAATGGGTTGGCAAAAATGTTGTAATTGATATAATATAATAGTTTTGGTATGGCAGACAGCTTACAGATTCCTCTATAATTGCCTATATCAGACCTAGAACCTTTTTTATGGATAGGTATAGGAGTATATAGGAGTATATAAATACGAATCCCGAAAAACTTGTGAGATGGTTTAAGGAGGCCCAGCTGCTGGGCCATTGGACAGGTCGCAAATTGTGGATAGTGAAAGGCCTTCCTATGTCCTATGAAGGTTAGCTGCGAATAAGTGGGTTTATCTCACAAATAAGCAGTCCCGGACAGCAGCTGAAGTGCATAGACGATGCAGCCTCACACATACAAAACTTCTAAATAATACCTTCCCCTTTTTCAACGCCAACATCTTACCCACGGTCGGACTAAGGTGAAGCTGGAGTCTTATGAGCCTCGGCTGGAGGTCGAACATCTGGAAGCCCCAAGATAAGAACCTTCAAGCATTAAAATAAAAGCAAGAAAAACGTTCCAAGGAGGACTTTTTTGCATCCAAGAGGACAAGCAATGTCAGTAACTTAGAACCAACGAAAATCCTGACTTTTGCACAGAAAAGACGGCTACTAGAAGAGTGGTAAAGAAGATAAAGGAGCCTGCTCGGGGCGAATGGAGACATATTTCAGATATTCGATATTCGAAGAATTAGACGAAATTATTTGGTTAAATATTTTAAGAACCAAAATTTCGATTTCAAAAGTTTTATAATCTATAGATTTTTCGAGAGTTAAGTTGAACTTGAACTCCTGGGGCCAACATTTTCCAAAACGAAACAATTTTCTAATAGTGGTGGACGCAGCCGTTAGCGATGTGAGTGTGACATTAGCAATAGTCACGACTATCAGCCTTACTTAAAAAGAAAAATCAAGCTTAATTTTTGAATCACAAATTGTTGAGGTTTCTTTAATTTTTACAGTTTTTTTTTTTTTAATTAATTTTTTGATGAAAGTTATTTTGGGTCACGACGACAATGATAAATCGAATATGTACAAATGGAAATCCTTGGTCGAATTGTAAACTCTCCTTCCTTTAGACAACGATGGGAGCAGACAGGGTTTTGGCAAACAATGGTGCGGGGGCGGCGGCAACCACAGGGGCAACTGGAGCGGCAACGGTCTTGGCCAAAACGGGAGCAACCGGAGCAACGGCAGCCACTGGCACATCCTTCTGGACGACGGCATTGAAACCATTAATGGAATCGGCATAATAGCTGACAATGCGACGAGAACCATCGGGTTCAATCAGAGAGTAAGAGCCACGTACGATATCACCATCGCGGGTCTCCTCCTGTGTCTTAGAGTCACCGGTTAGAGTATCCTGAACATCGTAAGCGAATTTGTATTGAGGATGGGCATCAACAATTTCGGTGGCAATTGGGGCAGCAACGGGGGCGGCAAGGGGAGCGGCCACGGGAGCGGCAAGGGGGGCGGCCACGGGGGCAGCAAGTGGGGCGGCCACTGGAGCAGCAGCCAAAGGAGCAGCCACTGGAGCCGCAAATGGAGCAGCAGCATATCTAGCAGGTCCGGCCACCAATGGCGCGGAGTAGCCCAAAGGAGCCGAGTATGCAGCTGGGGCAAAGTATGGCGCTGCTCCAAAGTGTGCAGCATAAGCCAGCGGCGCTGGTGCCGCCGCCAATGGGGCAGCAAATGGAGCCAAACCAGCCTGAGCTGACAAAGCCATCGAGGAAAGGACTGCAACAACCTGCAACACAAAACAGAACCACTTAGCCACCTCTTTAAAGTAGGCTCCACCTCCTCAAACTTACCGTCAGAGGATTCATTGTGCGGCTTGGGGGGTTTCTTTTAGTGATTGTCACCGTCGGTTATCAAAAATGAACTGACATGCCATTACCAAAAAACTGGCCACTTTTATACCTCCCAGCGGCAGATTCATTCGCGAAATTTGCATTTGGTAATTCGGCTGATGGAACTGCGTACCAATTGCGTATGGGTTACCCATTGTCCACCCTGCTCTGTCTCTGTCTCTGCGTCTGCTCGGATGATCCAAATTCGGCGCACGTAGACCAATTTTCTGTGCTCCAAAGTTTTCACATTGATGTTGAAAGTGAATGCGATTTGGATTTGGTCATTGTCATGCAGGAGGTTCCATTCAATGGCAATAGTTTTTAATTTTCTTTCACAAACTAAAATTTTGAGAATCTGACTAAAGGTAAACTTAGGCAGACTTGGGTTACAATCGTACGAGATTTATCATTTAATCAATTTGGTCTCTTACTAGAGTTTTGGAAAGTTAAAATCAAATAATAGTATTAATAATATTAATTTCACTTTAGGAATTTCACTCAACTAGGCTAGAACCGCTTTGAACCGGTTCACATATAAGCCTTGACGGGTTCTTGAACCGGACCAGAAAAAATATCGGTTCAGAAAATTCCTTTAAATCATCTTATTTAATACGTCAAAATTTCAACGTTCAAATAATCGCATGGTATTGGACTAACTCTGCAGATTTATATAGAATGCTTGAGTTAAAAGTCCCGATTCGATACCCAGGCACTTCCTTAATTTATTTTCTACCTGAGTGTCACCGATTGTGGTACGTACCAGTAAAATGTTGTGCTAAGGTTGTACTATAACTCGGATTTAAATATTTTTCTGCACTAAACAACTATCTGTAATAGTTTCTGATAATTTGAGCTTATAGTTGCTAAATAAAAACCCCAATTTTGTGATATACCTGCATTTGTTGTAGGAAAAAATGAAAGTTCGCTGGCGCAGCGCAGCAGTAGAGCTGCTTTCCGCTTCTACTGCAGGTCAAGAGTATAATAAAGTCGGGCTTGACCGTGTGATCTAAAGAATTTTAATAGTTCATTGTGCTCATTCAAAACGGAGTCCAGCTCGCCGACGATGCGCCTGGCCTTAAGTGAATTGAGGTTATTGTAGTCGCAGCGTGCATCCGCACGATTGATTTCCTCACCGCCCATAAAGCAGATTTGTTAAAATGTATGGTACACTCGGTTGAATTAAATTTGCTGACCATATGCCGCTCTATTGTAAATTGTTTCTGTTGCTCCCAATAAGCATTAAAAGCATTAAATCTACGAATGGACTTCGGAAACAGGTTTAAATATGAGATGATGAGCAAGCCGTTCAATGGTTCTGGTGGCGTCTCAATTTTTGGTAGTTGCCCTGAAGCGGACTAATTTTTGAATTCGAGCGCATGACAATTGGGACATGCTTTGTCCATCGGACCGAATGAGCGGAATATTCGATATTTGGCTCGCACTCGATTGCCAGTCGAAGAAACGAAGCAGATTTAAATGCTCGATGTACTTGTAGGCGTTGTCGGTCAATTCGTATACGTGTGTTGAAATTTGTCTGGCGTGCTTGGCTCTGCGCCAATTGTTCTTAATGACTTCGGAAAGGTGGAGCATCTTGCGCGTAATTTCATTTATTTCATGTAATTGTTGATCTGTTCTTGCAGTTCGACGACCCAAATAACCACCCCTACGTGGTGCTGGCATTGATAAAAAACCATATTCCGATTTTTTAGAAATTTACAAAATTTTCACAATAATAAAACACAGAGTGACACAAATGTTAATTCAAAACACTGTTTTGCAGAGGGACACCCAAACTACCCAGCCTTACAAAATTTAGTTAAAACCCGATTTTACACCTGCCAAATATGCATTTCCTATAATACCTGTCGAAAATGGTCAACATTGACATTCAGCTTAAATTTCCGAAAATCCCGACGTGATGACAAACAAACACAAGTCGAATAGATTTTGTGAATTTAAATCAAGGCAAAAAAGTTTTTCTCGCTAAGACCCATTTTTCTACCGATAGTTCCTATGGGGACCGTTCTAGAGAGTAGAGAGTAGGAGGGGTAGGTGCCTAGGACAAAAATGTCGGGAAAGGAAAATCAATGGAGATCACTGGTACATATGACCCCTCTAGAGGCAACCCCTGGGCAGAAATGACCTTATATATCATTTTTCGACCATTTTTCGAGAACTTAGACCTTGATGCGGGGTCACTTCTCCCCAACCACCACCACCGCCACCACATTTTGGCTCACGCATTTTTTTACCCAATCTCACAAATTGAGAGGCTGGAGCAAGTCGAAATAGCACGAGAGCGCAAGTTAAAGTCGGCTCTAACCGACTTCGATATACCCGTTTCTCATGAAAAAACATGTTTAACAGTGTTCCTGTGTTTATTATGGTGAACATCTGAAAAGTATGCAACACTTTTTAAACTCGGCTATTTTTCACATTTTTGCTCTTAACTTGAGCACCGCTCATAAAATTTTTATTATTTTTTCGGCGAATCGATTCATTTTGCTAATTACTAACTTAGTGCGCGCCTATATAGCTAAACAAAGGTCTACGCCAAATCTTAGATCTCTAGGATAAGCAGTTCTTTCAGCTCCAATCGCGTATGGGTCAGTTGGCATCAACCGATCCTCTCTATCAACGAACTCTATTGTTAGTTGTCGCTTTGTGTTTTCCCAAACTTTTCCCTATGTTTTCCGCTTTTCTACCTACAGTCCTCCAGCAAATTTGATTGGGTCCACCTAGTGTTCGAGCTACACCGTCCAATGGGTGCCATTTCAAAGGCATTTCATTGATGTTGTTCTAACTTTTTACAGGCGGTTCATAAGTCAGACCAAAAAAAGTATGGAAAAGATCCTAACTAAATAAGAGTATCCAAATCGTATCAAATTCCCCTGCTACTGTTTAAAGATTCGCCATCATTTCAATGCTGTAACTGCTGGATTGGCCCCAAGTGCGTGACTCTTTTTCGTAAATGCAACTAACGACCTTGCGACTTGTTGGCAGCGGCTTCAATTCAGAGAGTGAGCGAGAGAAGATACCATTCGAGTGACTCAATGGAAGACGATTTTTAAAAACGGTTTAACGTTTAACGGTTGTCAGCGTAGATCACCGGAAGCCGTTTAGGTAAACGCATCCATAAATGACGATTGAGTTGTTGTTCCTTGCTCAATCGTTCAAATGTTTTAATTAAAAGTAGATGGAAAACTTAAAGAGAACTCAAGGTTAGTTTAAGCCAAGAATGCATTAGGCAGGCAATTAAGCTGGTGGTGGCTGAGGCTGTTGTGGCATGTGGGCGCGAGTGCGTAATTGCTTTGTCTACCCCTGGCCAGTCTCTCCTTAGATCAAATGCTTCCATTTTGGTTTTCTAATTAAATGAACGGTCTCCACGCAGATATTGCATCAGCCAAAGTTCGTTGTGGCCTGAGAATTTGGCAAAAGAAAAACCAGATTTTGGGCAGCGGAAAACAAGTCTCTCTGATTGAGCGGACATTATGGTTATGGTTTTTTGCTTTGGCGAGTTTATTCCATTGAGAAAATTTTTTAAAGCAAAGAATGATGAAATCTGCACAGATTGGGGTGCAAGATCGAGATCGAAATGAGACGCAATTGTCACTTGGCCATTAGTTTTTGGTGGCGAGTTGGGTGTAGGGGGGGACAGTGTGTGGACGTAAATGGGAGACTTGCCGGCGAGTCGAATATAAAACTGAAAAGATCGCGGAAAATGCATCTCACATTGAAGTTGAGTTCTTGCAGTGCGGACACGATAACCACGGTGACGACGACCACGACGAGCTCTTAGTCACAGCGCAGAAGTTGTATTCCACAAAAATCCTTTCGAAATGATTGCCCAGGTAAGTTGTTAAGGATCTCAACTAAGATCGTTGGCTACACAGAAAAATAAGGGATATTTATGGGACTATCAAATTGCACTGAATAATGGACAAAATATGGTTAAAAGGATATTAATTATATCCATTTATAGTTAAATTGATCCAATGGAGCTGAAAATCATCCAAAGGATATGAAACATTCAAAAGGATCTAAATGGATCTTTATTTTTCTGTGTAGCTATTTTACTGCTAAGTCAAATCACTAGACATCAAAATGAAGTAGTTTTACGCACTGGCGAATTCATTAACTACCAAGAGTTAAAGAATTCCCCACACAAAACAAAAAGGATATTTGTTGATGATCCGCTCGATCATTTTGATATCCATTTGTACTGGAGAGTTTTAATATAGTTTATTCATTTAATGTTAAATAGATCTTGGATTTTTATCTAAAGTGATATGAGAAGTGCAAATAATTAATCTATCCATTATAAATGGCTTCATTTTGTTCTGTGTAGCTATTTTACTGCCCACTAGTGGTTAGTCAAATTTCTAGACACAAAATTTAAGTACTGGCGAATTTACTTACTACCAATCGTTAGAGCATTCGCCACACAGAACAAAAAAGGATATATGATGATATGGCTGATGGGGTTTCGAGTTACCCTTTCCCCTTGCTAGTAAAAATGTAAATGTTGGCTATACAGCTCCTAAAACCGGGCCAAGCCAAGCTTCTCACGATCTCTTGGCGTGTGTGCTTTAAATTTTTCGCACAAGAGAAAGGGACCTACAGTTTAACGCCGGATCCGAACGGCAAAGTTTGAGAATTTGCTTTTTCATGGCTAGTTACTTCACAGCTGGCGCCAATAGCTGGTGAAGGTGACCGTATGTGTAAAAGCTATTTTCTAAAGAAAGAAAAAAACTTTTATTATTAGATGTTCCGAGGCGGGATCGAACACACGACCTCCCGCCCAGCAGTCCAGCACACTAACCACTGGGCCACATACGGCCACCCCTTGCTAGTCCCTAAGCCTAATCGCTGTACCTTCCAAGGCTCGGGGAATGTTCCTGTACAAATGCACGCATTATACATATCCAGAAGCCTTTGTAGTCGTTTTTCTGCAAAACGACTTTGAATGGGGAAAAGTAATTTCCCAATATTGTCAATTTTCTCAGCTTCTAAATGTGAATGTCCGCTGTTGGACAGGACTAGACTCCTGGGGTTGGTGTTGACATCGTCCATTTCGGTACCTTACACCTGTAAATGGCAATGAACAGCTTCTTAGCCTTTCTGTTGTCTGCATACTTTTCTTCGAAGTCTCATCGACGTCTCGACACTCTCGGAATACTTATTTCTTCTGTTCACCAGTAAATCTCTGGATCATCTGTTTGGTCAAGACGCTTTCGCCTGTACTTTCGGTGTTTTTAGTAGTTCGGGCTACGTCGGCCCTTCTGTCGAGTTCTTTGATCAGTGCTGATTTGAAATTGGCGGTGCTTCTATTTCTTCTGTTATCTTCCAATTCAAATTAAATATACTGAAGATTTATACCAGTATAGATAGTAAAATCCTTTCAACCTTTCTGGGCTTGGTTTTCTGAAACCAGAGTTATGTCTGGAATCGTACCTTCGCATTCAATTTGACTATAACTTGGGGTTGCTCATATGTTCGCTACTGTGAGCCCAATTCTGACAGCCATATTAGCGACTTTTCCTCCTCAGAAGTTGGTAGTTGGCATAGCCCAATCCTCTGCCCTTGAATTGAAGTCGCCCGCTACGATGCATTTTGCTTCTACAGGGTATTTTTCAAATTTTGAACATTTATTGGAAAAATTCGCTTATATCATTTATTTTTGAAAAACAATTTCGGTCAAATGACCACCATGACTGACTTGGCAACGTTTTCGGTCGAGCGCACCGGACGAGTACGTGCAAGGGTTGGTTTGTCCACCTTCAGTTTCAGTTTCACGAACTCCCTTTACGTTGTTAAATTTGTTTTCAAATTTTGCACAGTTTAAGTCGAGGACTCACCACTTTGGAAAAATGTTTTTAATATTTCCCAACTTTTTTTCAAGCGAATAGCGACCCACTTCAAAAATGTCAAAGTTTTTACTAAATATTAGTCGCTTTCCGAATCACATTTGACATTTTTAAAGTCAAACTACGAATAGTTCAAATTCCAAACACTAAATGGACCACCATGTATTTGGGACAGTAAAGCATCCGCTATTCGGCTTCTGTGTAGAATTGCTTGAATTACTTTCATGTTGAGGCTTTTTGGAACTGTCTGAGCAGTAATTTGATCCTGATATCCAATTAATGTAAAATTGATCTTCGATTTTTATCCAATCGAGCTGAAAGTCATCCAATGGATAAGAAACTATCCATTCCAAAGAATTCTTAATCCTAAGTATCCCCTAGTTTTATCCATTCAACCAACTTACAATCTCGCTTTACGAAAGGGCAGGCATGTTGACGTCCAAACAACGTAGCTCTCCCAAGATTGAGCAAACTCCGAACAACACATTCACGCAATATTCTTAGTTACACGCAGCCAGTATTGATGGAGTTTACGTGCGGCCTGTAGTGGAGATCGTTTGAATGCCGAGGTGGTCTTGAAAGTAATTCAGTGTTCGAAGGTTGTGGCTCAAGCTTTTGTAAATGGTTTTTGAGTCACTTACAGACGCCAGATATTGGAAGTGTTCTCTTTTCCGTAACTCATCTTATGTGAGGCTTACCAAGACTCAGGACCAGAAAGTTTGATATCAAGATTGCAAGTAGAAGACTTGTGACTTGACTAGTTAACATCATTTCTGCTACAATTCTGAGCAGTCTTTCGCTGGGAATATCAAAGATCTTACGGATGTATTTAAAGTGAGTTTGAACAAACATCCTTTGAAGTCGGTCTCAACTTGATCATACTAGCTACATCCCCACAGACCTCACCGCATCTTCAAACAGGCGAAATTGTGTGCTTAAGCGGTTTTCCCAAAAAGTTTTTCCATGAGCAGTTTATAGCTTTCTTCAAGTCCAGTACTTTCTTTTTGAGGTGAGCCCTAAAGTTTATGCAGTTATTTCATTTAAAATCCATTTATCGGCTCTAGGCGTTCGACCAGAGCTGTCTTTTATATCCAGTACCTTGGTCTTCTACACTTTTATCTAGACTCAAGCCATATCATCGGAGTACATTAAGCTGCAACCATTTATATTAACAGGTACGATGATATGTCAGCAATGTGATGTGTTTTGGGAACCAGTCCGACACACCCAAATGACTTGGCTTTAGATCAGTGGTACTTAATCTTACACCAGCAAGCTTTGCGCTTGTGTGCGTACCAGCGACACGTGAACAAATGCCTCGAGAGAGAAGAAAAAGACGAAAGCAGGCACTGAGTGTGCTTTAAATAGAACAGACGTATTCTCCCTCTATATGCGTGTGTCAGAATTATGATTTGTTATCCCATGGGATAGGCTTTTGGCATTTTGGGCATCACTGCTTTAGATATAAGCTATGACCGTTTAGGCAAAATAGAGTTGAAAAGTTTCATTGCTGCATTTAGACGCGATATTTCTCTATAGTGCTCAGCTAGTGTTAGGTCACTTTCTTTATGATGCTTTCCTTAAAACAGCTGGGAATGCTGCTAGACAATAGAATTTTTCTGTGTAGCTATTTTCAAAATTTTAAGTATATTAAGTATTAAGTTTTAGTATTCGCCACTTCTTGGCTTTGCTTCGATTCTCATTACTCGATTCTCTCTCCCTTTACAAATCTTCCACAGAGTGTGCTTATGCTTGGACTGGCCCTGTCCCTGACTGCTGCCATACCCATCGATCCCTATGGTCCCACTTTGCTGTCTAGTCCCGGCATTTCGTATGCGGCTCCCAAACTGTTGGCTGCCCCGGCTATATCGTATGCAGCTCCCAAGCTCTTAGCAGCCCCGGCTATATCGTATGCAGCTCCGGCTATTTCATATGCGGCTCCCAAATTGTTAGCTGCCCCGGCTATTTCATATGCAGCTCCCAAATTGTTGGCTGCCCCTGCCTTGGCCGTGGCCAAGGTGGCTGTAGCCGAACCCTATGATCCTAATCCCCAATATAGCTTCTCGTATGGTGTAACCGATCAAAAGACTGGTGATTCGAAGCAACAGGAGGAGACTCTGGTTAATGGTGTCGTACATGGCAGTTACTCTCTGGCGGAACCCGATGGCACCATACGTAAGGTCACCTACACAGCGGACAAAGTAAACGGATTTAATGCTGTGGTGGAGAAGAAGGGTGTGGCTGCTCATGCTGTGGCCTTGGCCAAGCCTGCTTTGGCTGTGGCCGCTGTTCCCGCCATTACGAAGATAGCCTACGCCTCTGCCCCAGCTTATGCTCCGTCTCTCAGTCTGGGTGGACACTACTAAGTAAAGTTGGAGCATTGACTATGGACTTCTAAAGCCTAAGACCGTTGTTAAATATTTCTCTATACTTTTTTCTTTATTGTTGATTCCGAAACTAAATGACGTGCATGCTGTTGTCCTCTTATGTTTAAACCCCACAGAAAGTAGCTTAGTTTAAGGATACCGTTCTGGGGATCGGTCAACAATCTAGTGACTTAATTATTGCATTTACTGAATAAAAAGTTTCGGTACAAAAAAAAAGGCTTTTTGGTTCAATGTTGAGGTAGGTTCGACGAGACAAAACGGGAAGCATTTAATGCTGAGCACGTCGCTTCGGTTATATTTACAGTTATCATTCATATTGAAGCATTGTGCAAGTTGGGTGTCATTTCTTGGCACGTGTATTGAGGAAATTTTTACATCAGTTTTGGCAGCGGTTGCCAAATGTTACCTGACAACGGCATCAACTGGCCAGCCCTTTAAAACCTACGTCCCCAGCAGTCCAGTGGCAGTCAAGCTAGTCTCTCCACCAACCCAACATATACCGCCATGGCCCTTTTCAAGGTAAGCCGTGTCCCCAGTCATAACTAATCCAACTAATCCTCTGGCTTCTTTAGCTCATCTTCTTCAGCTGCTTCTTGTTCGCTGTCATGGAGTGTGCCTTAGTCCCAGTTGTAAACACAGAAGTGGATCCCCATCCTCAGTATGCCTTTGCCTACAATGTTCAGGATGCCCTAACGGGTGACAGCAAAAGCCAGCAGGAGGTACGCGACGGCGATGTGGTCAAGGGTTCCTATTCAGTGGTTGATGCTGATGGCTCTTTGCGTACTGTCTTTTACACTGCCGATCCTATCAATGGATTCAATGCGGTCGTGCAGCGTGGACCTGTACCAGTTCCAGTTGCCGCTGCCCCACGTCCATTGCTGGGTTAAGCCATTCATTAATTGTTTCTAGATTGTAGATAAGTTATTGTCTGTTCTGTAGTTCCATATGAAGTCATAAATCAATTAACAATAAATATCGCGAAGTAAGCCAAACAACAATTTTGGAGACAAATTGGTGGAACACCTGGCTGAGTGAATCATTCGATTTTGCTATTTATCATTCTAGAAAGAACTCAAATTTTAGTTGACTGCTACCATGTGGAGGAATTTATAAGGTGAAGCTGAGCGAAACTAACCTCTTTGGGCGCGTTATGAAAGCTAGAAGCGAAAGACAATACACAAGCAGAGATAAACAAATGTTCTGCCGTCTCTTTCTATCTCACAGCCATACATCAAGTGTTTTTTAGCAGAGGCTGACGGCTTCACCTTGTTAATTCCACCAAGCGACGATTTAGCTCTCAATTTCGTTTACTAACTTTTATGATACAAGACTTTAACACATAGTTTGATGTTCGTGACTTGAGCACTTGTGTTTTGTTTTGCCACTCCATTCAAGTAAACGATAAGTTGAAGTACAAGTTACTTAAATCGTTTAAACGATTCACCCATCCTATCTTTTTCCTTAGCAGCATTTTTTAGAATTGCTTTGGTATCCTTTTAAATTCGAATTCAAATATCGTTAGGTGCAGATCAAACGTGAAAATGTGAGTTGGAGTAAATCCGGTTTTCAGTTGAATGCAATTTTGCAAGATTTGACTGAGTTGGTTCTGCCTTGGATGTGCTATATAAAGGAAAGTTTAGGCTTAAGAACAATTCCCAAGTACTTAAGTTCGTTCACCACTTTTATAGCTTCACCCCTATATTTCCATTGCTCACATCTTGATAACCATGATGGCGGACTTGCTAAGATTGACAATCATGTTCCATTTGTTACAGTACGTTTCCAGGTTGTTGATCATTTTCTGCAGAATCAGCACCCTAAAGATGATATTCTCGAGTTGCATGCCACGACTTAGTTCCTCGTGTAGATCGTTCAAATATAAATCGAAAAGTAGAGGTGAAAGCAGTCATCCATGTCTGATTCCTTTCAAAATATATGCTAAAATCTGATGGCTCAATGTATCTTCCATTACAAGAAACAGTAGATTGACATCGCAGTTCCTTCACAATACTCCACCAGTCTTTGGAGTCGCTAAAATCGCTTATTTTTCTCTCAAGTTCCCAATAGTATCTTGGTTTGGCTTGGTATCGACTTTCGAACTGTTCACGTAGTGCTTCGAATGATGCCTGAATGCCTGAATGATCCTGGCCTTGTTGCATATCCAGTCGTACCATTTATTCTTCTTTTGCCTTTCAGATATATGTGGAAGCATAAAACAAAAATAGAGGCCAGCTAACTTCGGCTCGACCGAAGTTTATATACCCTTAGAGCTTGATATATGCCTGACAGTTTGTATGGCAGCTATACTATATAGTGGTCCGATTTCGACAAGGCTTAATGAAATTATGTAAAATTTTTAAAAATTTATAAATACGAGCGTTGGGAGCGATAACATTGAAAACAAAAAAATTTTTCCCACTAAGACTTTTTTCAGACCTAACATTTGTATGGCAGCTATACTATATAGTTGTCCGATTTTGACACGGCTTGGTGAAATTATGTGAAATCATTACAAACTTATAAATACGAGCGTTGGGAGCGATAGCATTGAAAACAAAAAAGTTTTTCTCACTAAAACTAGTTTTTCAACCGATCGTTCCTATGGGAGCTATATGCTATAGTCATCCGATCCGGCCGGTTCCGACAAATGTGCAGCGTATTTGTACCAAAAGACTTCGTGCAAAGTTTGGTTAAGATAGCTTTAAAACTGACGGAGGAGATAGCATAGAAACAGACGGACAGACGGACAGACGGACGGACAGACGGACAGACGGACAGACGGACATGGCTATATCAACTCAGCTCGTCATGCTGATCAAGAATATATATACTTTATGTGGTCGGAGATGCTTCCTTCTATGCGTTACAAACATCCGGACAATTTTAATATACCCTCTCCAAGGGTATAATAACAAGTTTGGGAGCGATAGCATTAAAAACAAAAAGGTTTTTCTTACTAAGACTTTTTTTAAACCTTGTTCTTCTGCCTTTTCTATGGCACCTAATTTTACATAGTTGTCCAAATCTTATCCATCTTAATGGAATCATGTTAAAGCATAGAAATTATATAAATACAAGGTTTGTGGATTTTTGAGTTGAAAGCAAAAAATGGGTAGAGCGCTGTTCCTATTTCAGGCAGCTGGAGCATATGAGTCAGTGTGCGCTCGAGCATGTCTGTATTTGTGTTTCAATTGTACAGGGTATTTCGGACTTGGGCCACTAGGACTGCAACGCTCTAGTTTTCCTTGTGTCGGTTGTCAAATTGACATGTAAGGCAAAAAATAAAATCCAGCTTAAAATTAAAGTTTTTAATTGATGCTGTAAAAAGCAAAGAATGCCAGGGCACGCTTAAACATGGAATGGAGGTGGAACCCGAGAGAATGAATTGAATAAATTATGTTTAAATTGAAGACGAAACAATGATGATTGGAATAATCTGACAAGGTGCAAACCATAACATTGCTAAGACTGCCTTCACAGCACTGTTTCATACATGAGACAAGATTATCTATCAGACCTGCATTTCATCATGATTCTTCTTTAAATTTGACAAGCTATTTAATGTAACAAAAAGCAGGACTACTAGAACATCATGTGTGAGTGCAGCTTTACATTTACAAAGAACTGAGTTCATCCAAAAACTCTTTAAGAGATAATCCACGTATATAGATGTAAAAAAAACTCCAACAAATCTTTGTCTTGAAATTTCTTTCAATTCACCTTTTTAACTTACTGTAAGTAACACAAATAGCGTTAGTACGTCAAAACTCTGTGAGAACGTTTATGCTCAAAAATGTTAAACCTTATTTTGGTATTACCAGATTTGAACTATTTGCAATAATGTTACCAGTTATATGAATTGTACCGTTTTATTTTCAAAGAAGATGATAGGTGATCTTCTCTCACCTACTTTTGCTAGACTAATCAATCTATCTTTTCAGGGAATCAACATGAAGGTGAAGGTGCTAAGGGAAAAAATTGACCATTGGAAATCGGTCTGAAGATGGATCAGATTTGTAAATGTCACAATTTTATTCTGTCTTTTGGGGACTGCGAATGAGACTTGCTACAATAAGAATTATTGGTGGTTATTGAAATTACCAAAACCTCAGGCTAAAATGTGGACTTGAACCACCTGCCACTAGCACTTACACTTGGCTCTACTTTGGTTAGAACGTGGTCCATGCTCCTCCTCACTGTTTAAAACACTAATCTCTTCCAGTCATTGCCTCCAAAACTCCAGAACCCCGTCCATTTAAAGTACATTCACTCGCTTGACACGCACTCAAATTATTCAATAGCTTAATTGAAAGTAAAAAAAAAAATCGGCACGAGATACAATTTGGGATTACGCAAACTAAGCATGTCTCCCTCCAAACAGAGAAGTCGGCGTCTGCGTCGCCGTCAACTGCAACTGCGACGCCCCTAACAAGCCTCGGAACGCGTTGAAAATTTAGTGATAATGGGCAATATTGTCCCATTGGCAAAAACATTGTTGCCTATTGCCAGCCTAGGAGTCTGGGCAGTCTGGCGGTGGGGATTTGGTAGGCGCGGCGGCGCAACTTTGTGCCAGATTCAGAAGGCTGTGCGAGCGCGAGCGCACACACCTTTCAACAATCGACGGCGTCAGCAGCCACAGCGACAGCGACGATGCTGGCAACTGGGTGCGTGCACTCCAATCTGGTGGCCAAACAGTCACACACCTGATGCCGCCCGGCCACCCGGTTGCCACCAAAAAATCGCTTTCGAATTGAACTTTTTTGTCACGACGAGAGCGGTGGACCAGTTTCTTGGGCTCTGTCCACCAGTTGCACCACCACCACCAGCACCACCCAGACATGCGTGTACGCGCCCGTTCGTTCTCGGAGTCTGGCACCCTCCGCCTGTCCGCCCTCCTGATTGCCAGGGGCGACGGCGACGCAACGAAAAATGAATTATTTTTATGTCGTTTATTGTAGTTGCTGCTGCTGTTGTTGTTGAGATCGATGCAAGTGCGAGGGGAGTAAAAAAAAGTTTGATTAAATCATTAAGACGAAACTGTTTCGAAATCTAACAAAGTTTAATTCGAACTTTGAAATTAAGCAAAATTTACGCTGATACTTTTATATCTCACACATCAAACTTTTTGGTAAAAAAGGCCAAAATTTCACCCGGTCACACTTAAAGTTAGAATTAAATTGAAATATTTGGAAAATTTTAACTGAACTTTTTGAAGAAAAGTATTTCTTAACAATACAACAAAAAGCCTTAACTGTTCTGCCAGAAACTGTTCTGGGTTTGATTATGATAAAACACATCAAACATTTGAATAAAAACTTTAAAATGTCACCTGGTCACACTTAAAGTTGAAAAAAGTAAGGAAAAATTATTGAAACATTTTAAATGATTTTTAAAGAATACAAGCAACTGTTTCGAGTGTAATTATGCTAAAATATATCAAACTTTATAATAAAAGTGTCATTGTTACTCTGGTCACACTTAAAATTAAAATTAAAGTGAATGTAAAATTATTGGAAAACTTGAACTTAAATTTTTAATAGAAAACCAATATGTTCTGTAAAAGATTGTGGCAAAAATATCCACCCTTTTAATAAAATTTCATAAAATTTCAACTGGTAGCACTTAAAATTAAATTGAGGGTTAAATTATTGTAAAACCTAAACTAAACTTTTTCGGGGAAAAGGATTTGTAAAGAATATATCAAAATATTCTGAGAAGGTTTGTTCAGTTGGAAATGTTCTTTGCATTGGGTACCGAATGTAAACTAAAAGGCGAAGAAGATTGAAAGGAACTAACAGGGAGCAAAACAGCACTATTCAATACTAGGAATAGTTCGGAAAATCAATTCCGGATCCTTTTTCCAAAACGAAACATCAAAAAGTACTTGCTACTTTTAAGTTATACGGAATAGTAAACCATCTTTGCTGAACCGTGACGCAGCCTAAAGATCTAAAACTTGGTATAGATGTCGGTAGAGTTGAAAAGAATGTATCTTTTCCTAAAGGCGAGACGTGCCAGTTAAATAGTCTATAAAAACGTCAGTGAGACCAGTTCAGCAATCTTTAAGGACAATTTCAATAGGATTGGAGGAAAAGAAAAGCGACAATCTTAATGAACTGTTAAAGCAAGAGATGATTGAACCGGTTCGAGGCCCGAATGCATGGATATTATCAATGGCGACAACAGACTATGTTTCATTCTAAGGGAAAATTATCCTATGCCATTTGATTTGGAAATACTTTTCACGTCTCGATCTGAAAAATGCATATCAATAATTGGTCGTTCATCACACATCGCGGAGTAATCTCTGATTACTAATCAGATATAACTGGCTGATGTTCGGAGTGAGTTCGGTCTTTCAGAGATTAATGGAAGATATATTTTCACCATGTTCGAATATGATGAACTAAATAGGGAAGGGTGTTGGAAAGGATCTAAAAAAAGAACGATGTTACGCTGGAGAAGGTATAAGGAATTTTTAAGGAAAGGAATGTGTTGTTGAATGAAAACAAGTGCGTAGTAAGAGCACAGAAATTTACATTCCTTAGTCATATTTTAGCGGACAAGGGGATTGAGTTAGACAAAAATAACAAAGAAGACGAAAATAATACTTTAATTCGGAAACAAGGAGGAACGAGACAAGGACTTATTGGGAAAGAGTTAAGGAAAGTCGTATGAAGGTAGGACTGGGAACTAAATGGAGTAGATATTGAAGTGGGCGTTAAAGAATTGAACTGTGCTCAACTGTGTATGAAGTCATCAGTCTAGAAACGTAACATTTCCTGAAGCAGCATCGATGACAAACCAATCGAAGTGTACAGTGGACACAACAGTTGAATCTTCTGCAGTTAATCATCTCGAAAACAACAGAGAGGTGTAGGAACTGAGTAGGCTGTGGGCTATGCTAAAACATCAAAATTTTTAATAAATGTGTCCAAATTTCATCTGGTTTCACTTAAATTTAAAAATAAATTGGAATTATTAAAACATTTTAGGTGTTTTTTAAACAATACAGGAAACAGTTTCTAATAATATTGTGGTAAAACCTATCAAACAATTTAATAAAAGTGTTAAAATCTCACCTGGTCACATTTGAAACTTAATAAGATTGAAGGTAAAATTGTTGAAGCTTTATAAATAATTTTTAAACAGTACAAGACACTGTTTTGAGTGTGATTATGCTAAAACATATCAAACTATTTAATAAAAGTGTCAAAAATTTCAAGTGGTCACATTTGAAGTTAAAGTTAATGTTAGGGTAAAATTTTTGAAAAATTTGAACCAAACTTTTTTTGCTGAAATACAAAATGTTCTTTAAAAGATTGTGGTAAATATCACCCTTTATAATAAAAGTATTAAAATTTCAACTGGTCACACTTAAAGCTAAAATTAGATTGAAGGGAAAATTATATATATATAAATTTAACTTGGTCACACTTAAACTTAAAATAAGATGAAATTGTAAGAAAATTCGAACAGAATTTTTTCTGACAACGCAACGGATCTGTTCGCTGATACTTTTAAAGACACCCATTCTAAGCAGCCTTAACTTTTGTTCGACCCCTCGGAAAATGTTTAACTACTCCACACGCATGCGTACTTTTTAGTTGTCGCTGTTGTTGTTTTTGCATAAATATTTGTTGCAGGCGGCGGCTGCGTTGTGGCAGATTTGTTTGCGGATTTTTGGGCTTGGGTTATATTTTCGAGGCCTATAAAAAGCAATTGTCGATGGAGCACAGAACCACAGAGTGAGTTCATTTGTCAGCCAAGCAAGCAAGCAGCAGTTGCAGTTCTCCAAATCTTCACCACAATCAAAAGAATGGCCCAAAAGTTGATCCTGGTATTCAGCGCCCTGGTGGCCGTTGCAACAGCTGTGGTTGTGCCTGGTCCTGGATTGGCCTATCCATCGTATCCCTCATATCCTTCGTTGGCAGCGCCTGCTTTGCTGCCCAAATTGGCAGCGCCAGTGTATCCTGCTTTGGCTAAGGTGGCCGTGGCCAAGGTGGCTGCCCCCGAGCCATACGATCCAAATCCGCAGTACAGCTTCAGCTATGATGTTCATGTGAGTGTACACTGATCACATTTCCCGCCCATTTTTAGTTTATTCAATATGTTTCTCCACAGGATCATTCCACTGGCGATGTGAAGAGCCAACAGGAGAGCCGCCAGGGCGATGTGGTTCAGGGTGCCTACTCCCTGATTGAAGCCGACGGCACACGCCGCATTGTTGAATACACCGCTGATCCTGTACATGGATTCAATGCTGTGGTTCATCGCGAGGGCGCTGTGGTCAAGGCTGTGGCTCCAGTGGCCAAGGTTCTGGCACCAGCTCCTCTGCTGCACGCTCCCCTGGTGGCCAAGGTGCCCGCCTATGCTCCAGCTTTGGCTCCCGCCTATGCACCTGCTCTGGCTCATGGCTATGGTCCAGCTCTGGGTCATGGATATGGTCCAGCTCCTGCTTACTCGCCTCTGGCCTATCACTAAGTCAACCCCAAAACCCAAGGATTAAACGACCTCTTGCCGAACTACGTACCATGGACACATCGCGACGACAAACTTATAGTTTCTAGTATTAGTTGAAATGAAAGCGATAAAAACGAGATTTGTACATACGAATTCACCGAAGGACATGTTGTCCTCTCATCTACACTCACATCCACAGACGAGACGTTTTCATTTTAAAAAATTTCTTGTCTTTTTAATCTTAAGGCTGTTTGACCGCGATAAAAACTCTTTAAATCCTAACTTCATCTATTTGTTATTCTTATTTAATTTGAGAATGAAGACGAGAGATTGCAAATAAACGAATCGAAAGAATGCAAAACGAATATTAAATGTTTGAAGAAATAGAAAGAAAATTTGAAAACTTATTTGTCAAATAACAACAACCTGCAGAACCTGAACGAGTGATTGGAAACAGGATTCCAAACTATAGAAATTAAAACGAAGCAAAACGGTGCCAAAATTTAAGAAAAAAAAATAATGACAAAGTTTTTAATTATTTGATCCATCTGTGGATCTATCTTTATTAACACCTAAACCTCAAGGACTAAAACAGCTAAGTGTATCTCTTTGGTAAAAACTCGGTACAACTAAGGTCAACGGTCGGTAGCTATTGCCAGTTTTGGTCTACGAAACGACAGTTTCATTTTGTTCCTTCGGCACGAATAGCAGGCAGAGATAATGCAGAGAGCGGGGCTCTCAAAAACATTCCTAGTAAGAATACACAATAATTATACTAACGTAGCAGATGGACTGTCCTGAAAACGGCGCCCATTAACCACTAAATGCTTGTTAGAGAGTAACGTCTAGTCCCGAAGTGTTTACTCCGCCGACAATAAGTACAAATACCAAGAGCTTGGGTAGGAGTTTTTTGGGTTTTGGATCGATTGAAACCCTTATTTTAAGAAGACTTTCCCATATAGCCCTTAATACGGTCTTATGATTCTTTTTGGATAACTTAAAGAGGAATAGCAGCATCTGAAACGCTCCTAAACTATCGCAAACCTAAAATCTATCCCTGAGCAGGGAAAAATACACGCCTGCTTAACAGTTATCCCTAAGCTAGGGGATCTAAAAGTAGTATAACAGGCTGTTGTTATTAACAGCACGATTAAGAAAAAATTCTAAGAAATGGTTGTTGCCAGGCTCAAGATCGAGTTTATTTTATGTGCTTTATATTAATTAAAAACACAGTTTGTTTTTGTCTCCAATATATTTCGAGATGTCGTTGGCATTCGTCATCAGGGCTGTATAACAATAACACAAGAAAAACACAAATTTTTTTAACTTGATAATAAACAAAGGGTTTACAAAATGTTTACATACAGAAAGCAACAGCGTCCAAACAGTGCGGAGTTGGAAACTGAGTCTATTTTCTTATTACTAAGGTCGAGGAGGTTTCTGTATATGTGAGATGTCAAGTAGGTCTGTATATGTGAGCGCAATTTTCTGTGTCTGCTTTAAAATTCATCCTAGTGGAAGTGTTCATTATGTACAACATTTTTAACGTAAACCGTTTATTGTTTTGTGGTTCCTGGTGCAATCTGCTTACATTTAAGAAATCAGCTGTATGCCTGATTCACTATTGCAAATAAGTCATCAACATATTTGGTAAGAAGTCTTACGTTTGATACTTTGTTTAAAACCTCTTCCATCACAATATGGGTAGTCCTTTAAGTTGAGTATAAATCTTCTCGTCAAACTTAAAATACTTGTTTTCGGTGCTGCAGAAGGTCAAGTATCCATGAACAACTTTTTGCCATACTGGTTTGTTCGGAAATTTCATCCCATCTCTTTTGTATTACCTTAAGTGCCAAATCCGTCGGGACGATAACATCCTTTCGTCGTCTAATATGTTGCTTCTTTAAATTCGACCTTGAGCCTGCCAACAACCTTTTCTTAATAAACTAAGAATAGGTAGCTAATCCCAACAACGAAAAAATTTTACCTAAAATCTGTCGTAGTTCCGCCCAAAATTAGAGCTACGATAGAAAAAACAAGAATTTATGTACTTAAAACGAGAATTTTCAGTTTCAAAACTTCAATGAGCCATCAAATTCCTGATTAAAGTACAAAATTTCTTGATTCGAGAGCGTTTTGAATATTCCATAAATTCTTGATTTCAAGAACGTTTTGATTCGGGATTATTTGAAGAACTTTTAAAGCTCACTCTTGATCAAGATCATTCGTCCTCAAAAGCACGGTAGGAGTGTTGGTTTAAGACACGACCGAGCTCCGAGTGGTGTTGGTCTAAGTTGAATAACATTTTTTTAAATTTACTTTACTAGGACTTGAGCTCGAGATCTAAAAGACTGAACACACGGACGACGGCGCGTTAGCTCACCCGGCTATTTGGCATTAGCGAAACCTTTCGTCCAAACTATACTAAAGAATATACGCTGTTTATAATTGTACGCATCTAACAACGACAAACTGCGCTCTGAGAGAGGGAGAGAGAGAACGCGTACAATGATATTCTCTCTTAGTTTGCTTCCACTCTCTAGCCTTGCCTCTTAGTACAAAATTGAGAACGAATTTATCTCGATTCCAAGAGCAAAATTCTTGAAATTCAATTTTTTGAGTTATTAACGGTCAATTTTGAATTTAAGAACGATTCGTACTTAAGGTATAAATTTCCAAGAGCGAAACGCTCTTATAAAATTCTGCACCGAAACGTTTTTTAAAGACCATATCGTATTGCTTTTTTTTTGAGTGTACAGGCTTTATAGTTGTCTGGTTTTTTTTTTTGGACAGGATTTGTGCCCCGTTCTGCCTGTTCGTCAGAATGTCTGCATATTTGAGGAGTGTCCCTGGATATGGCATGGTCGAGTGTATTTTGATACCTACTAACACAGGATTTTGTTTGTGTAGAAACTATCAGCATTGTTCTCAATTCCACTTTCACAAAAGCTTTTCGAAAGTGGAATTGATTGATTTGTGTTCTTGTAAACGTAAAACGAAAGAAGTTGGCGGATACCAAAGTTCTGAATTCCACATTTCGAAAGTTACGAATAGCTCGACTAACATTTTGGATATCGATAGTCGTCTATAGTTGGTTTAAGGGTAGCCGACAGACAGAAAACATGATATATTGTACAAAAATCGAGTATTTTCTCTTGTGACCAATAATTTGGAAGCGTTGTCAACGCAGGGGTTGCAATTTGGCCGACGATCACCTGTTTGCGGAAAGTCAAATTTGTTAATAGCGGAATGAAGGTTGAATTCAAATTATTAGACTTTTCAATATAATTATTGGCTTTTCTAATACACAGGGGAAGCATCGAAGCTTGGATGGCAACTTTAATGGCCAACACGTCGCGCGAAAATGCCTGTCCTTACTTTCCAGGAGCTCTAAGACAACTGACCAGCGGCTCTTTCGAAAGCTAGGAACGCCTTCTACGGAATCCAGTCGGAGCGCGCTCCGTAGTGAAGTCGTGGCAGAAGAAAATCAGTCCTATCCCTGTAATTGGAAGCCTTTATCGTTTAAACCTTAAGGACTAGCTATGTTCTGCATTTTAAAGTCTGAGAACAAAATTCACAGCTCAAGTTTGACTTTGTTTTATAAATTCCTTAAACTTGATCAAAAAAATGTTGCTGGCATAAGATGGCCTCTACCGACTGCTGAGATAAAACCGGGGGGTTCTTGAAACAGTTATACAGTCTAACATCCTCCTTTGTGGTGTGCTTCTAACTTGCGTTAAAAGTTATGAACATACATTAATTTAATATTATCCTAAAAGATGGCACCTTTAAACCACTCCGATGTCAATCTGTCGCTCTTATTACATACATCTCTGTCAATTTGGTTGGCAGCCAGTTTAACGAATGGAGTTTCAATCTCTAGCCTACACTGACTGCATCTGGTTTTTGCTTCGACCTTAGAACTTACATGCACACAACTTAAGCCTATTTACTGCTGCTGACCAGCGCCAGCTCTCCGTCAGTGGCCGTCAATGGAGCGTAACTTAATCGTTCAAGGTCCCAACACCACGCACCAGGCCTAAGCTGCGTAATTCAGCGCCAATGCAAAGTGAATTGGCTGTCGATCGAGTAATTGGCAATTGGCCACAATGGAAAACTGGAAATTCTGTTTAATTGAGTGGATAAGTTGTTACAGCTGCCGATCGGCAGACCACTTAAAGGAGGGTTTAACCCATAGATATTATTTTGGCTCAACTTTAACCCATCGCAACATCAAACACACATAAGACTTACACTGGTACCGCCTCATAAATTTGTTACATTTGCTGTTAATGTTGCATAATTTCGGCTTTCGTTGCATTCGACATTAAACGTTTTGATGATTTAATAAAATTAAATTGAAATGTTAATCGTGGCACGAATGGGCGAACGCGCAGACGGGTGGGGGACGGGTGGGGCTAAGATATGTAAGCGAAAGCGTATAACAATAGGAGGTGCTACACTCTGAAGAGGCTCGATACAATGGGCCACAGAATGAGACAAACTAAGCAAAACAAGAAAGCAAGAAATATAGAAAACGACATGAACTGATTAAAATAATGTTTGTTTACGTGGGAAGCAAAGAGAACTTTTAATGTGACCACTGGTCATTGGCCAACTATAATTTTTCAGCATGAAGGCAAAAAAGTGTGTGGCCTAGAATAGTAAAATATTTTATATTTAAAATGCTTATTAAAGAAATTACAAGGGGGGAGATATGGCTTTTAGCGATGAAATTGATCCTATAAAATTATATAGAGACCAGAGAACGTCTTTGTTCTTTCATATGCGAAAGGCTTATACATTAACCAACTCCCGAATAAACTGCAAACTTTGCGCTCTACGTATCAAACTTGCATGCACTACATGTCCGTCCTTGAGTTTTATTCAATCCTATAGTTGGCACTCTGAATATAATCATGCTCATCTTCATTCCAATCTGTTCGGGTGTTTTGTTTGTTTGAGCAATAATCACCCCGTATGAATAAACTCTTGTGGGCGCTGCTGACAGATATGGAAGAAAGAGAGAGAGAGAGAGAGGGCATAATCAACGCTGAGTTTTGTTCGATTGAACTCAAAATGAGTTTATATTCGAAGCTGAGTTTTGTTCGATGCATAAATATGAACGAACATTGGATCAAAATTCACTGCCTCACTATTCAACGCTGAGTTTTGTTGATTGATTAAATGTGAGTAAGAATTTGTGTGTATGAGGCAAACAAGAAAAAAGAGATTTTTGCAACACATCTCATATGTAGAGTTGAGAAGACATCAATATGAAAACAGAGGTCGCAACATTTGCTCAACCGTTTCGTATTGTCTGCTGTATTGTAATAACAGTTGTGAACAAATGAAGATAAAAACACTTCAATTGCAGACTCTGCTCTTTGCTGGTCGTTAGAGAATATAGACAGCAAATTAGATGAGTCAACGACTCTCTCCGTTCACGCTAAAGCAGAGACAGTTAAACAGTTTCGCCAACTATCAAAGCCAAAATGTAATACAAAATACCTACAGATGAAATTCGATTTAAGGACTGCCTCCTTATTTGACGTTCTCTGTAGCTACAGCTAAAAGTTAGTAATTAAACTTTAGTATGTCCCTTTTTTTTTTGCAATTAGAATTTACAACTGTTCATAAATATTGCTATTTCTGTTTTTGAAAAACTCGCAAAGCTCTTGGCTCTATCATAGTTTGGCAACACTTTTATCGCACAGAAAAATAAGATCCAATTCATGCCGAAATTTATTTGATTAAAATGAGATTTAAAACTTCAGTCCAAGCCCTACGCTCAATCATGACATAGCCGTATATCGAAAATTTGTCGCCTACGAGCACCAAATTTCCCCTATGAAGAGCACATGCAAGCATAAAGCCACCTGCTAAGGGAAGATGGACGAAGAAGAGGCAAATGTTTTTCAGCCGAACCCATGTAATCAGAGAACTTAATCCTATAAGAGCACCTGGACATGATCTTATTACGCCTAAAATGATCATGGGACTTCCGAGTCCTGCCATTACATATATCTTAAGAGTCTTCAATGCTGTACTGCGATGTGGATACTTTCCAACTCAGTTGAAGAAAAAATACAATCATAATTAGGGTGTTCAACAGCCCGCGTAAAAGTGTAAAGCAAAAAGCGTAAACTCCAAAAGTTTACGCCACAACAACAAAACACATGAGAAAAAGTTTACGCTCTTTTTGCTGCCCTGGGATATGTTTACGCGTAAAAGTGTAAAGAGAGTAAAGTGTTGAAGTGTTGTAAAATCATTCAAAGTAACAACAAAAAGTACTCGGGTACTCTTCAAAATATGCGGTCACCCCTAGAATAATTAAATTTTTTTTGTCAGTTTAACTGCATCTGGCCAGCAAGTCAATTGAGACATCTTCCCCAAAATAGCTGTCTGTAGCTACACCTCAAGAGCCGTCATCACCTACTGTAAACATTGTTGTAGTTTCACTTATTGATGCAGCTTCCCCAAACTACCCCAAACAACCCCAAACAGAAAAGTGCTCCCTGTAACTCAAGTTCCACTTGGGGTCGAAATGCATTCGACAAAAAGCATGGGGCCGCACAGACCCATTGGTCATTGAAAAATGGTAGCTCATTGGTTCGCCAGTTGACTCATTTGGGCACACAGAACTTGGATCCTCGCCGCCAGCATGCAACTGCTGTAAGAACCTCCATAACGTCGTCTACCACTTCATCGACAGTATCATGGTTGTATCTCAAGATTTTTTGTATATTCATATTTCTTTATTTAGCTTGATTTATACACCAACAATCAATGCTTTAAAAATACGAATTTAACTTTGACACACACAAGCAACAGAAAAACTCACAGCTTGTCAAAAACAGCTGATTTACGCCAAAAATTACGAGGGCAAACCCTTTAGGGGCGCTCAATAGCTGCGTCGCGTAAATTTACACATTTACTTTTTTACGCGGGCTGTTGAACACCCTACATGATTCAGAAACCAGGAAAGAATAAAACACAAGCGTCATCATACAGACCCATAAGTCTTCTACCTTGATTATCAAAAGTATTTGAGATCTTACTTCGCAAAATTGATTCACGATTAACTTCAGATATTCGGACGGCGTATGAGCACCACGAATACTGCTCTGCAATTTTCCTAGATGTTGCCCAAGCATTTGACCGCGTTTGGTTGGACGGTCTTATATTCAAAATTAAGACACTGCTTCCCTCAAATACTCAACAACTCTTAGAATGTTATGTCAGCAACAGAGTATGCTTTGTCCGACAAAAAGAGTATACAACGGAAGAGTTCACCATTGGAGCCGGAGTGCCACAGGGTAGCGTTCTAGGTACCTTTCTGTATGTATTGTAAACTGCAATCATCCCAACTGACCCCTGACTAACAATATCCACTTTTGCGGATGACACGGCAAATCTTAGCAGATCACGATGTCCAATTATGGCATCAAGACTTTTGGCAAGCCACCTAGCTTATGTGGAGGAGTGGCTGGCCAACTGGCGAATAAAGATTAACGAGCAAAAGTGCAAACACGTGACGTTTACACTGAACAGAAATACCTGTCCCCAGATATCCCTAAACGCGACATTGATACCCCAATCAAACGATGTTGTATACCTTGGAGATGGCTCACTTGGCGCAAACACATAGATTCGAAAAAACTTCAAATAAAGCTGAAGGCCAACAGCCTGTCCTGACTAATTAACTCCCGTTCTCCTCTAAAACTGGAATATAAAGTATTACTGTACAAAAGCATTTTAAAGCCTGTCTGGACTTATGGGTCGCAGCTATGGGGAAATGCCTGTGCAAGCAGTGTGGATATTCTTCAAAGATCTCAATCAAGTATTCTCAGAACACTCGCTGATACATTCGCAACGAGTGTATTCACAACGACCTCAGGATCCCATTGGTCGAAACTGAAATACAGCACCTCAAACGCAAAAACTCCGAAAAGCTTCTTGTACTCCCTAATGAACTTGCACAATCTCTCACCCTGCAATCAACGCATTCTCGACTCAGACCCTGCGACTGAATTAAAGGGCCGCGGAAAATAAACTACCTCCAATAGGGGATAGTTTCATAATAGTTTCTTGATTAAGATTTGAAAACTTATTGTTAGTCTCATTAAGAGAAGATTCAATAAATTCAAAAAAGCTAAAAATAAACAAGTGAGAAAGTCGGTCAAGCCCGACTATAACATACTGTGTACCTGGAGTAGAAGCTGAATGCCATACTGGTTCTGCGCTCATCTCTTATTCTCTCTCCCTTTTTCTGTCTCTATCTCTTTCTCTCTTCCTCTCTCTCTCTCTCTCTCTCCCTCTCTCCCTTTCTCTCTCTTAAAAGGTTGGAGTGGGTGGGGGGGAGGGTTGTTTACTTATTTGCTCATAACTTGAGAACCGCTCATCCGATCTTTATCATTTCTTCGGCAAATCGATACATTTTGCTAATTACTAACTATCTCTAGAAGAAACAAATCGTCTATCTTCAAAACTGTGGAAGATATAACGTTTTTTCCAAATTGCGGGGGCGGGAGGGGGCGTGGCAAAAATTGAAAATAAACTTGATCTGCCTGCAAGTATAAGAAGCATTTGTCCCATACATGTCAAACCTCTATCTTTTACCATCTCTGAGATCTGTTTGTTCATACGGACGGACGGACAGACGGACAGACAGACGGACATGGCTTTATCGACTCGGCTGTTGATGCTGATCAAGAATATATATACTTTATATGGTCGGAAATGATTCCTTCTCCCTGTTACATACTTTTGCACAAACTTAATATACTCTATGTACCTTCGGTACAGAGTATAAAAAGTAAAAATTCGTGTGCTTAAAATTATTACGATGGGGCGGACATCTCTTCTAGAATGAACTAAACAATTTTAATAGGAAATTATCTATATATATAAAAGAAAGTCGTGTTAGTTACACCACTTATAACTCAAGAACGGCAGAACAGATTTGGCTGAAAATTGGTAGGGAGGTAGCTTAGAGCCAGGAGACGGACATAGGATACTTTTTATCCCGTTCGACAGCGTTCCCATGTGGAACATTCGCGGTTTTTTGTTTTTCATTCGATCAAGCTCAAACTCATTTTCAAAGATCTATATGAAAATTCAACAACAACTGCATACCAATCTTCCGGAAAATTCACCCCCATTGGGTGGAAAGTGGGTGGTCAAGGTTGTATGGGCGAAACTTAAGTTGCCAGCGACTAGCTCCAAACTCATTTTCAAATTTACATATAACAAAACATAAAAAGTGACTTTCAAATTTTGGAAAATTTATCCCCAAAGTCGGAAAATCCGCGGAAAACTGTTGTATGAAACTTTTTTGCTTATTATCCGATAAAGTTCAAACTCATTTTCAAAGATCTATATGAAAATTCGACCACAACTGCATACCAATCTTCCGGAAAATTGGGTGGAAAGTGGGTGGTCAAGGTTGTATGGGCGAAACTATAGTTGCCAGCGATTAGCGTCAAACTCATTTTCAAAATTACACATAACAAAACATAAGTTGTAAGCATAGTACGCGAAGTGGTCTGTGGGCAAGTGGGTGGAGTGTGGGTGGAATGTGGCGGTATGTGGGATGGATGTGGGTGGGATGTGGGTGGCAAGTGGGTGGAATGTGGGTGGGATGTAGGTGGGAAGTGGGCGGAAAGTGGGTGGGATGTGGGTGGGAAGTGGGAGGGATGTGGGTGGGATGTGGGAGGGATGTGGGTGGAATGTAAAAGGGAAGAGGGTGGTTTTTGGGCGGGAAGTGGACGGGAAGAGGGTGGGAAGTGTGTGGAATGTGGGTGGCATGTAAGTGCGAAGTGGGCGGAAAGTGGGTGTGATGTGGCGGTAAGTGGGAGGGATGTGGGTGGGATGTGGGCCTGAAGTGGGTGTGCGTTGGTTCTATACTGTTGAAGGCGCAGCGAAGCGTGACGGGCTATTTGCTAATGAAACAAAAGTATTCTTCCATGGTTGTCTATTAAAACTGACACGCGGACGAAGTCGCGGCGGGTTTTGCTAGTTTGGAAATAAAAATACAAGTTAGGACTCCAAACAGTGCCAATCCTGGTCTTTTGTGCCCCCCTACTGAGTTTACAACTCCCCTAGAAGCCCTTTTCCCGTACGCGAGATAGTAAGTAGAGTCATGGTTCTCATCTCATCTAGTTATTGGTATCATCTCTTTAAGGCAAATTTCATTCCTACCAAAAATTTCATTGTATTGTTTTTCAATTTCGTCCCATTGTTTTTCAACTGTGCCGGCAGCACAACCCACTTCTGTTTGGACACCACCACCACCTGCTGAGAGTGTTGATGATGGCGCTGCTGCCTCTGTTGCCAGTAAACTTTTAATGACTTAGAGGGATTTGTTTGCATTTCAAAATTAAATTAACACAAAAGCGTGGCAGCTACCACAGCCATGTATGGGTTAGCCAGGTGATTAAGTGATCACACACTGAGGCACACACACACACTCGGGCACGCTCGATTACAATTGTCGCCGTGGGTAATTAAATTTCATAACCGCAAATGGGGGATAAATTTTTAATTTTGTTGATGGACTCACCCGGTAAACCAGGGACCCCTTGGGCCATACAAGAAACGCTTGGCGGTCTTCCATTTCTTCCGTATGTGACTATCGTTGGTTTTGTGCTGCATGGCGGCTGTTTGTAGTCGCTGCATCTCCTCCACCTGCCTCACCTTCCAGGGCATGTAGATTTTTTGCTGAAAGACACGTCGATTGGTGGCCTGGAAGGAGGCGCGCTGTTTGGAGGCAGCCTTGCAGGCCTCATAACACTCGGCCCAAAAGCGATTGATGGGCTCCCACAGATGCAGCTCAATGTCGCGTTGGTATCTATCGTAAAGCGGTTTAACCTGAAAGTGTCAAAAATATGAATGCTTCATCAATGGACTTGGATATGACAGTTATGGACAGTTGGGAGTTAGTCAAGCGGAGATTTGTTTTCGCTTTCATTCGCATTTTGTTTTTTTTTTTGTGGCTTTTTCTCGCCTGTTCCAGTCAAAGTCACGTCCGGTCAGGTTCAAGTTCAACATGCATACGCAGTGTGGTACACAGGAAACATGTTTTACTTGATATGGTAAACTACACTTGGGAAAATTCCCCCTTTTTTCTCACTGTATCTAATCTAGGTGTTAGCCACATCCGCCTTCAGTTGACGCAGATTCTTTACATAATCCGCCCGCCCCCCAACTGACTCGCCGTTCCAAGGTGTTGGGCACCAAACACCAAAAAAGACTTCTGGTAAAATCTTTACCCGGTGGGTGCATCGTCAGTGGCCTCGTCTTCATCTTCGTCGTCGTCGCTTTGCTTTGTCATTCGACTGGTTCCAAATGCGCCTCTTCAAGCCACAAAACAAGACCACTTTCTTGGAGCTCAGCTCAGTTGCCGAAAGAAAGTCCAACGAGTCGTGACTGAACCACACCGGGTGCTGGTGCTGCCACAGTGAAATATCGTTCAAACGCCAGGAAAAAACACACAAACAATTCAGCCGACCAGTCGGCGGCTTAGCGCGTCCAATGAAAGTTTTTGTTTGAATTTTGTTTTTGCTTGATGCGTTAAAAAGTTTAATTGTTATTTTGCGTTTTGTTTTATTGCTGAAAATGTGCAATTTGTTTTGGTTTTGTGGCTGTTTTGTAAGTGATTAAATAATAAGTGGCATGCACTTGGGACAATGGTTATTTTGTGAATTACAAAAATACAGTCAAGAATTGCTAGATTTAAGTGTCAAGCTTAACTGAGACTTGATTTCGAAAAGTGCGCTAAGCCTGCAAATCTAAGCTCGCATCAAAATCATTGTGGGTATAACCAGCCGGGCTGCAAGGTACAATGTACAGAGTTTTCAAGTTAGGGAACGTTATCATAAAACTATTTCATAATTGAGGCTTAAGTATGCTCAATGGCGAAGATTGGATACATTATGTAAACTACTTAAACTATGCCCTACTCTACAGAAATAGAATTATAAATGGTTCGTTTTAAAAAATGAAAAGGATGACCTGTAAAGCCACAACGCAATGTCGATGATGCTTAACCGAACGATCTAGTATCTGGGGAAGACCCTAAAAGCCAGGTGTAGTAGATTTGGCAGCTAAGGCTGAGCGTGCGGCGATTGACTGACGGTTTCAAACCAAGTCGATTAAAGTTGAATATGTAGTATGTACTTCTACTTTTGTTATTTTGCTTACATGGATCTTTTATTTTATCATAATTAAAATCAAGGCTGGAAACCTCTAAAACTTGGCAGAAGGTTCGGTCTGGGGGTTCAAACCCGATGTACAGTCTAAGGCTTGGCTCGCGGACCGGTTCCTGGAACCTCTGAACCCAATATTTTGGGTTGTACCTCGGTTCGCTTGAACACAGAAGCATAGTTTCATAGTTTTGGTAAAATTTTTTATCAGCATCTGCTTCCGTCTGCAAAAATGTCTTGTAGACCTCGTTTTTCTCTGCAGTAGCGCGTCGGCACTCCTCATCGTACCAAGACCGCCTTTGAGGAGATTCGGAGTAACCAAGTATCTCCTCGGCAGCCGCTCTCAAGGAGTATGATATACGATTCCACTGTTCGCCTATATCGGAAGGGTCCTTGAGCAGTTGGGCGAGTTTAGCTGTGCAGGCTTTGGAGGTCCCTTGTGATTGCAGCTTCTCGACGTTTAGCTTTCAACGTGTGCCAGTGCGTGAGGCATGCACCACACTGAGGCTGCGACAAGGCAATAATTCGAGTCAATATTGGCTCCTCGAATCGCGCGCACATCTAGTACACTTGATGAATGCCTTCCGTCGATCACAACGTGATCAATCTGGTTTCGAGTTCGTTGATCAGGGGACTTCCAGGTCGCCTTATGTTCAAATCTGGTACTACTTATGACCATGTTCCGGCCCGCAGCGAAGTCTATTAGCCTCTCTCCGTTATCGGAGGTTGTTTCATGAAGGCTAAAGCGTCCGACTGTCGAACCAAAAACTCCTTCTCTCCCGATTTTCGCGTTAAAATCGCCTAGAACGATCTTTATGTCGTGGTCGGGACAGCGCTCATATAGTTGTTCCAGGCGCTCATAGAATTCGTCTTTTATCGGGTCTTTCTTGTCTTCTGTTGGCGCGTGAGCACAGATAAGACTAATATTAAAATAATTTGCCTTAAGTCTAAGCGCGGCAAGCCGCTCGTCAACTGGTGTAAAGCTGACGACAGAGTGGCGCAGTTTATCACTCACTGCAAAGCCGCACCCAAACTCCTGCTTGGAAGCATGACCGCTTTAGTATCCATATCCGCTTCCATATCCAATCCATCGCATTTCCTGGAGTGCGGTAACGTCCGATGAATATTTCTTGAGGACATTCACCAAGGCGATATCATCACCATCTCTGTTGAGGGTGCGGACATTCCAGGTGCATATTCTCAAATCGTGATCCTTAAGAGAGACGCCGCTCACGTTAGTCAGCAGCAAATGCGGGTGCATTGCCACTGCTTCCAGTGGTCACCACGAGTAGGTGTGAGTCGACTTGAGACGTAGTAAGCCAGGATCACTCTGGGTTCGCCAAGTCGAACCTATTAGGAGCTTTCCCCGACCACATACGCCCCCATTAAGTCCAAAAGATCTATGACTAGAAGCTCTGCACAACCATCTGAACTGAATCTAAGATTTCGAAAAAGTAGTGCAGTTTGGGTTGAAGCGAAAATGCCTGTACTGACTTTTCAGTTGCTTGGAGACAACTGACCAACAGCTCTACAGAATTTTGTCGGTGCGCGCACACTCCGAAGTACAGTCGCGGTGGAAAAATATCAGTCCTATTACCTTTAGAACAAACCCGGTAGTTTATAGGATCGGAAATGTATATTTCAATGCGTTGTAAACTTCTGGGCAAAATTATAATAATTAAATAAAAACTAGAGTTATTCGGGTTAAAATCAATACCAAACGTGTCAGAGATCGGTCAAGCCCGGATTTTCTAAAACCAAGTACGCGAAGGACTGAGCACGGATTTTCAATCCCGGATTCCTCCTTTTGATCATCGATATTCATCTGGAAGTCGGATCAGAGATATTAGATTGATCTCCAAACTCGTACTACATTCAGCTCGAAAACGAATTGCATTAAAGATGACTGAGATTGACTTTAGCTTGGAAAAAAAAGCACAGAATCTCCATGCTATTTTTAACGACATTTTTTCGTTATCAAATCAGCAAGTTTTCGATGACTCGAGGTCATAAGTTTACAAACAACAGTAAAAACTGAACACAAACAAAAATTACAATGGAGTCTGGTCGCTACAACTACATCTAATATCTAGATAGCATGTTTGTTAGGTCAAAGCAAGTTTAGTGTTAGACTGCAACCGTCTTCGTCTCGAACTCGAACCGTTCGAACCCAGTTTCACTCCCACCCATCAGCCCAGCTAAGGCGCAAACAAAATGCAACTGCGACAAAGCAAGAGAGGGCGAGGATTGAACCTGAGCGCCGTAGCAGCGCAGCTCACAGCGACGACGGACTGAGCAAAGGTGCTGTCTAGATATTAAATGGTCTTTGGTCGCTATTGAAGTCTCTTCATAGACTTGACCAATTCTCATGCTAGAGGTGCTGTAACTGGTAGGGAATTCCAAGGCAACGGTTGGTGCAAAAATCCCACATAATCAATAACTTTTAAACATTCAAAAAATTTTGTGTATGTATGTGTACCCATTTAGCCTGAGAGTTTTTCTATCTCAGTTTCAAACTTTTTTTTGGTTTTCTCTTTTACAGTACTTACTTTAATCGAGTCAGGCTCTGATTTGATTTTCAAGTAGAATTCTTACTTGAAATAAGCATTTTTGGATTGATTAAATTTTTTGTAACTGATTAAATCCGAAGGTCGATATAAAATCAACTTCTTGAGCTTGATATCAGCTCGCCTTATTTTTTTATGTACTCCTTGAACTAACAGATTTTGGATATGATAAGAGCTAGAAATTCGAAGTGTATTGAAATAATACTTCTTATAGAAAACTTTTAAGGTAGATCAACTGATTATTACTTTTGGAAAGAAAGCTCACATCTCGCAAAGTTTTGTAGGAAAAGGGTTCAACTCTTTTTGAGATATTTAGTAAGCAATATTTTTAATAGATTCAACCAAGAATTGAATAAGGAAAGCAAACAAATACGCGGAGTAGCACCGGGTGCAACGGCGATGGACAGCACTTTAAGCAAACATAGAGCGGTCGGCTGAGGTTTGAGAGGACGGGCCTTAAGCCACAAAGTATTACATGCACAGTCGTAAATCTCAAGAAGTCAAAACAAAGCGTTGCAAAATGAATTCCCACACATTGAACCTGAATTGGCGACGATGCGCTGACTTTCAGGTTCAATGCTTTGCGCCTTGGCGTTCCCACCCCTCTTATATCTTCTCATCTTTTGTGTCATACTCCTTTGGCGATTGCGTGCGATCATTGATGCATGCCAGGTGGTAGCCAGCCAGCCGGCGATCGATGCAACCAATTGCGGTAAGCCTCGTGACTGCAACTGCATACGTTACGTGTGCCGGCAGAGACGGAAGAAGACAGCACATAAGCAATAGTTAAACAACCAAGGTGGAAAGTCAAAGGTTCAGCAAAATGTTTGGCAAACTCAACGCTGCATGACAAATATTTCATTTTGGGGGAAAGTTTAGGTGGACTGACGACACTTTTAGGCGGAAGATTAACCCGTTTCCCCCCCTTTTGTTCCATTACAGTTGGCATTTTGTTGGTTGCCCTTGGCTCTAAGTGAAACTAACCAAACGATTTCCACACAAGTGACTGAACAGAAGGAAGTGAATCCATTGCCCAAGGCGGAGAAACTAGTATCTAGATACAGACGTCAGCCACCGTATGTGATCAAACGTTCCAAGCTACGACGAAGGATCAAATCTTCACCGCCTACGAAAATCAAGTATGGACCGCCGCCTCCTCGTCATTACAAACCCACGTGGCCTGCGTTTCCAACGCATATAGAAGAGCCCAGCTTTAGTTTGGATGATTTTCAAAATTTGAAATTTGATGGAACCGACTTTAAGATACCCTCCTCCAGCTATGAGGCACAGTCGATGGATTTAAATTTTTATAATCATGAGCAGGAAACAGATTTCTATGGAGCTCACAAGTTTCCCAGTCTGGATTATAGTATAGATCATGTGCCTCATACAAAATACGGGGTACCTCCTCCTGTACAGCAAAGCAACTATGAAACACCGGAATCCTTTGTATCTCAACATTATGAACCACCACCACCAGTGAATCCACCATCCAAACATTATGGGGTGCCCACGGCTCCCAGTTATGATCCTCCAAGTCCAGACTCCTACTCCATCTATGAGCAAAAGATACCCAATACAAAATACCATCAACATTTTGCAGAGCCACCCAAACAGTTACCCACACATCATCCTAATTTTGATATAGTCTACTCTCCGCCAGCCTTTGAGTTGAACACTTCCTATCAGCCCCAGAGTCCAGCCTATGAGCCACCACCACATCAGCCCCAGAGTTCAAATTATGAGCCACCGCCACATCAGCCCCAGAGTCCAAATTATGACCCACCACCCCAAGAAGAGGAAACCTATGACGAGCCTCCACCACCCCCAGTGCCCGAATCATCCCCTCCACAACATCCCCCCATTAGCTATTCCCAACCCGAACCTCCACACAAGCAGTATCCCCAAGAGGACTATGCTCCTCCCTCGCAGGAACTACCCTTAAATCTCAATCCCAAATTTCCTAGTTTTGATTTTCCAAAATCCAGTTATGAGGTACCCATTTATGATCCCATACCCTTCGAGTCCTCCAACAGAGAAGAGCAAGAATCGTATCCACCCAACAGCGAAGTGTCATCAGATGCTCAAGCGTCGGGTAGCTCTAAAAAGCGTAGAAAACGCAAGCGTAGACCAACTACCTCCCTGGTGTCCAAGAAGCACACTTTAGATGTCCCCGAACTACAAGAGGCCTATGATTCAGATTTACAACTAAGGGATACCGATGCTCATGGTTCCCATTATATAGAACACAAGCGTAAATACGTAACCACCACCACCACCACCAGCACAACCACCCCAGCTCCCTGGAGTCCCATGCGCCTTAGAACCACCTCCAGCAGTTCCGCCTTTTACCCCACCATCTTGACCAGCACTCCAGCCACACGTACTCGTAGCCGACATCGTGGCTCTTCACGTTATCACTCCACACAGCCTCCCTCCACCAGCGTTACCATTGAGCAATCTCGTTCACAGAGCTATTACGATGGCACTTTAGCCCCGCCCACCTATCAACAGTTCTCTTCTACTCTAAATGGTCGCGGCACACGACCCACTAGACCCTCCTTTGGACGTGGTCAGGCCGCTTCGTTGGCTCTTATTCCAGGAGTCCAGCTGAGAGATGACTTATCCCACAAACGGACCACCAAAGGTGTCTTCGATACGACACATTTTAAGAGTCCACACAGCGACCGAGAGATTGAAAGAAAACTTAATGTGCTGCATCAAAACTTGCCAAAAAATCATAAACTATATTAAATATTTAGTTAAAAGTAGGATTAAGGATTTGGTTTAAGTTTGTAGAAATATAAGAAAAAGTAAAATAAACTTTTGAGTAAAAATGTTTGATGAAGGTAAGCCACATCAGTTAGGAAGCATGCTAAATCCATGGTGGAATTCATAAGGTGAAGCCCCACTGGCCCTTTGGACCTATAATCAGAGTGAGAGCTCTGTCTCGCTCGGCTACACCCTACTAGGTCCACCATGGCTATTTTAAAGTGAACTCAGCAGGTGAAAAAGTTTCGATATATGTATTTTACTTTACCCCAAGAGAACTGGAAGCAGCCAAAAGATCGCAGCTCTTAGGACGCGCGAACACATGCTACTGAAAGATGAACTTACATCTGAGCATGATATTTTAATACGTCAGTAAGCCGAAATAAGTACACATGATTAGTTCATTCCTCAAAGCTGAGCTTACCACTGAATATTAAGGATCAAACCAAAACATGCAGGCTCGGAGCGTGGTTATTTGTCAAGATCAACCCTCACCAGACAGCGGAGCTGAGCGCAGCATAGAGCACAAAGCGAGACTGCACACTAACCGCTTAGCTGAGTGCTTTGCTTAGCTCCGCTTTCTGTGTGCGAGGGGCCTAAGTTCTGCTCTCAGTTCATCTTTCAGCCGCATGTGTGTGCGCGACCTTAGCTCTGAATTGCAACCCATCAAAGCGCAATTCACATCCCGAGATTATGAAGCAAGTAAACAACTATCGGCTTGTAGGCCACAGCTCAGGGCTCTGATCTGAATTCTTCTGCTTAGAGTCAAGAGCTGTTACCCTCGAGCGGCATTTGAGATGTGTCTCGGAGCTTACCCGTTGCTGCTTTTGGCTCTAAAGATCTGATTCTAATGGCTTACGAACTGAATGCTGGGAGCACCGATCGGGAGATATGGGCTAAGCCTCGGCCTTAAGCAAAAGCTGAAAAGAGCTACAGCATCAAAGGGATAAACGATAAACTGTTAGAGCCTAGACTCTATAACTTATTTATCGAAAAATCTCTATAATAGATCGGACAAATAATAGTCAGCTCAGTGACATATTTTCATTATACTTTGATTAAGTGACTATTTTTTCAAACAATTGAGGAATCACAAGAACTTTGGCTGACCCCAGCCGATTATTGCACAAGAACGAGTATTAGTTTGATGATTTTCAAGCGGTATAAATAAGGGAAAGGTTATATACATTGCTTCATAGTCCACTAAAAAATTACGTCGATACTGCAGGCATTCTCTAAGATAGGAAGTGAACGGACTGCAGTAGTTTTGTCTGTCAAAGGTTCCATGTGCTGTAGACTTCTGTGTTGCATCTAATTACGACGAACAGTGATTTTTCTTCTAATAGGTGTTCTACAAGTCTAACAACTCTTAAAAGACGCGTCTATGGCATTTCAATGGTTTTGTTAATATAATCGAAGGGAAGTTGCAATGTGGGAGACCCGCTTTGAGCGATGAGTGAGGATAGAGGCAAGTGGAACACCTTCTTTATATTAAAACGGAACAGTTGTTTTACTTCTTCGTATTGACCAAAGCGCCATACTTGGCCAGCATAGCACATAATTGCTCTGACTGTGGATAAGTTTCGATAAGTTAAGACGTTTGTTCCACGCGGTATTGATATCAAAATTTACTCCGTTGACAGCTCATTCATCTGTACTTGCTTTGTTTTTCGACTCCTTGAATCGCGTATTAAAAATATCTTCGATTGTGCGCAGTTAATTTGAAGGCTCCACGCTTCGATCGTCAATCATTTGCTACAAATCGTGGGCGTCATCGACCGAAGGCACCATGTCATCGGCATACATTAGGACTTGAACCGTTCTGATCCCAGTTGAACACCCCCTGGCAGAATGGATGAGCATGAAAGCATCCTTGTTCCTTCCTTCCTTGGTCTAAAAGAATATTCCTCTGAAGTTCGCTGGACGATGCACTTTCTAAACCGAGCATGTATTTTAATTATAAAATTCAATAATCTGCAAGCCTTGTTCACTTGTAAGTCGATTCAGTGTTAAATTATAGACCAAACTGAACATGTTTGACAATAGCATGTGACACGAAAGCTGCTGATCTGCCAAAATCAGTGTTGCCGAAAAGAAAGTTGCTAAAAATCACCGGTTACGTAAGTCTGATTGGCTGAACTACTTTAGATTAGAAATTTTGCTTTTGTGATACTTCGCCCATTCACTTAACTTTTGGAAGGACCTTAAAGAAGGTTACAATGCGGAACTGTATGTTTCTTATTATCTTTTAGAAACATTTTTTTTCATTATCAAAGCGATTCCATGAATAGCTTTAAAAGAAAATTTTCAAATCAAAAATTTTACTGTCTTTTTATACACTTAAGACAGGCCCAACACTTACCATTCGTTATTAGCGTCGCCGGAACTTATCTTAAATTAAAAGTATTCACTTACCATACGTTCGATAAAGTTGCGCCATTTTTTGCTAGTGCTGTACATTTGAAAGTCGTTAAAGAACACAGGACCAGATAAAGTGGACGGCAAATCGGGTAAAGTAGCATCCAAATTAAAGGCCGAGCGACATTTTTCCAACAAAGCCTTCATCACAGGCATAAGAAAAGAATATTCTTCAGGGTTCCCCACTAAAAAATTAAACCAAAGAAATTAGTTTCTGTGTTAGAGTTAAACCCAACTAAATACTCACCTTCTATGGCATTGTCCAAAGCACGATTAATGCTAAACAATAAATACGAAAGCTCTGCCGGATCTTCGGTGGAACGACTTTGTAGTATGGCATGCAATTTGGCCGTAGCCATGGCCACAATACCAGGATTGGGATGATGCGAACATTTGAGTAAAAGTCCCAAACATAAACGTATCATATCTGACCAATCATCCGATGAGCCCTGCTGGAAAATCATCAAAGCATCGAGCAAGGCCAGAACGCCATCTAAAAGCTTGGTGGAGCACTTTTTGGATTCATCTTCGTTGGAGCCTAGGACTACCAGTTCATAGACCATGCGTAATATATGCGAGGCATTTTCCTGATTAATAAGCGTTTGACTGCCATGTTCGGAGAGGTCAAAGAGTGAAGCCTGAACAGCCATTTCCAAAATGCGCAAGCGGAGCGATAAGTGTGAGGTAATCAGCTCATTGTTAAGAGCCAGCAAATTAATGCAACCCAGAACCTGACCACGTTCTAGCCAGCACTGTGGATGATCGTTGGCTATGCCACGCCAGAAAATGTTGAATAGAGTGTTGGACACCAAATAAACTAGTTGTTCCTCGGTATCCACATCTCCATCGGGTATAAAATCAAAGGCGGAAGTGCTTTCCATAGAGTCACTCTTTTTGGTAGGTCCTTGCGGTGAGGGTGTGGAGCTCTCCGAGCTGAGAGAGTCTGCACGCTGCAGGGCAGGACTTTGAGGTTCGGTGTTCAACTCTGGGGAGCTGCCCTGCGTCAAAGACTCAAAAGTGTCCTGAAGGTCATGTGTGGTTTGACGTAACACGGAGAAAACACTGTTGACATTCTCCACCACAGCCCCAGACACGGTTTCAGCCAGTTCTAAGTATACAAAAAATTATTAAATGAAATTCTTTTCTTCTCCAAAACTCACCCTTGATTTCACTCTCAATTACAGTGGCCGCTTCGGAAACGCTGGCCTGAATCTCATTGAGTATTAAACCACTGTCACTTTGCTGTTCCTCCTGCTGCTGTTGCTGCAGCTGTGCCAAACCAATCTCTTGATCTGAGAATGTTATAAGATCGGCCTGAGCCAAAAAGCTAGAGTTATCCTCCAGCAAGACATCCAAATTAATGCCAAAACTTCGACGTTTCTCCTCATCTGGGGATGAGCTGGTTATGGGTTTACGTATCAGCAGGCGAGCAATGGACTCCTGCCAACCCGTTTGCTTGGCAATGGCCGCCGTGGACTGTTGCTTCACGAATGTGGTCTGGAGCAAACGTTTGGCTATCTCCAGTTTTATTTGCAGATCACAACTGCTCACATGATAGACCAGAAATATGACACCAGCATAGTCTGGCTGCAGGCCCAACATTTCATCAATCAAATGAAAGAGTATGGTGGAGCTGAGTGAGTTGGGTGTGATAAAGGAGAAGAAGCCGGGAAACATGCTTTGTTCACTTTGCTGGTCATAGAGGCGTAGGACTTGCTTGTATTTCTGATGAACCCGGGAGGTGGCCAACAGGCCGCTGATAAACTGAAGAGAGAGAGAGAGAATGACAAATTATTAACTTAAGCTATAAGAAGTCGCAATGCTCCATGGATAAGGATAAAACGAATTACAAGGTCAAAGATAGCAAACAATTCGGGAAAGGAGGAGGTCGCCGTTCCTCTCTGTGGTTGGTTCCACCCTTTCAGTTCGAATAGGTTTCGCCCAGGGCCTTCTTCGCAGCATGTACACCTCTCGCTATCATGGCCCACTCTTTTCAGCTAGCTTTTAATACAGTTGTGCCCTCTAAGGAGCTGAGTTAGGTAAAAGTTCACCTAACCATGTTTTCTAGATAGCCATGACAATAGCTTCGGGATTAGGCTACGGGTCCAGTGAAACTAAGTAGATAGGTCTCAAGCTGAGACTTTTAACTGTGCCACTTCTCAATAGGAGTTTGGCTGAATCATAGTGGCGCCCGAGCAGGGACTTCTTGAAAAAGGTTCTATATTATCCGACTGAAACTTATTTTGAGTTCACCTCAAACTCCCCAGAAGACTGCTGGGTTGGAGAGCTCAATACTGGATTTCTTCTTTAATTTACCCAGAGACTTTGCTTGACCAGTTCACCCAGAAGATTGGCAGATCAGCGATTGCGGCTGTTAGGTTGGATTGCGACACTTAATCGTGCAGCCCTGTACCTCTTATTTTCTTCTGTGGAATCATTCCGGCAATGACCAAAATAGCACCGTATGTGCTTATAAGTACTAAGTACTAAATGCCAGCATTGCACGCTTCTTCGGTCTTTCGAAGCACTTGCCTACAGCAAAAAGTGTCACATTTTTCGTAAAGCCCACTTAGTGCACTATATGACAGTACCCAGCACGGAGCATTGTGGGAAACCCGCAGAGTTAATAGCACTGCGTGCAACTGTAACCACTTTGTCAATCGCGTCCACCGTTGACTTTGCCCATCTAAAATTGAACTGGTTAATAACCTTCATCCCTGCGGTACCCATTCAACGTCTACACCCTATGTTACCAACAGAAGCAGCACAGCTAGCGGAAAGAAGAGATATTCGATCAAAATGCTGATGCGGCTAACCTCGAGATCCAGATCCTAAACGATGAAATACACAGGAAAAGCCAAGTGCTCCAAAAACTCGACGAGGGGCTCTAGAACAAATGGGGGGCACAATCAAACAGTTAATCAACCCGAGAGTAAACGACGTGGGCACTGTTAATCTTGAAGGCATCATTGAAACAAACCAAAGACAAAATGCGCCTCAGCCTTCAAAAGGAAGTTTGTCGCTCATCCAAAGCGAGCAGACAAACAAAAACGTAGAATAATAAGGAAAATCCGAAACCTACCCACCACAAACAACCAAGTCTCTTGCAGCAAAGAAGAGGTAGAACGTGCTATAAAGAATGCTAAGCTCTCAAGAGCCATTGGACCAGCTTCTAACATGACGACCATGAAGACCTGTCAAACTGCAACCCGCCAAACACCTTTGAAGAGATGGTTAGCAATCAACCTGTCTAGTCGACAAGCATAGGTAGAATTTAAAGGAGGTAAGTCAAGCACTATTATATAAATCATTAAATGAGGGGTCCCACAAGGCGGAGTTCTACCACCTCTCCTTTTAAATTTGTACGTTGCAAAAATACCTTCAAAAGGCCAGTTTCAGTACGCCTAGACCTCTAGCTTAACTACGCTCTGGAAAAAGCAGGATTCTAAACAGCTAATTAGCCAGCATAACCCCTGAGATAGTTGATGATTGCCATACCAAATACCTTTTCGACTGTCCCTTAGACGACACTGACTTAACACCAATACATCTTTGGACCCCTCCAGTCGAAGTCTCAACATCCCCTTATAAATATTACCCTATATAGTCATATATAAATACATGTACCGTATAACTATTAAACAGTACAACACTAAAAAAAAGCCCGGCATAAGACCAATAAAATATGATAAAAGGCACCTTTGTAAGCATCACCTCATACCCAGTTTTTCAAATCCACCCTCGGTTCGCGTTTAATGGGTACAACAATTTTAACTAAGTTTTTACTGGCTTAATATAAAATTCTCCAAAATTCAGCATATGTGGACAGGGTCATTGGAAACGACATATGAAAAATTCACTTAATTCGCGTAAACGGTTAAGGTACCTCCAGAAGGAGTTCTTCAATATCTTTAAAAGCGCACGGTAGATTTTTCTTAAAATCGTTGTGTATGATGGTAGAATGGGCTGTTGCACTTCCCTAAGAGATGGTACTCGACAGCCAAAAAACCGCGAATTGGAGTACCAATTTTATGTTCACCCACGGAGCACTCCATATGAACTATATACCCGACGTACAAATAGACTGAACTGTGTTTTCAGTTTCACCAAGGAAGCTTTGGTTCGCGTTTTAAAAGCAATTTTGTACCAGCAATTGCCTTTAAACAACATTTACCATCTGGGTATCACAGCCTCCCCCAAAAATTATGCAATTTCCACCAAGAAAAAGTAAATCTTTAATAAAAATTGTCTTTGGTGGGCCATCCGTGGTACACCAAGATGCGTTGAACTAAAGTATTTAAATGATATGATCTGTTTTCCTGCTTGCAATGAAGCAATTTTATTATAAATTTAATTTCATAATTTTGGTAAAGCTGGTCTTACCTAAATGGTCAATGTTGTTCTAAGGCAGTTGCTGGTACAAAAATGCCTATAAACCGCGAACCAAGGCTTCGTTGGCAAAACTGAAAACGCAGATCTGTCTATTTTTAGACCTTGTTTATGGCCTATATGATGTGGGTGACTCTAAACAGAGTACTCCATATCGCGATTTTTTGGCTGTCGAGTACCATCTCTTAGGGAAGTGCAATAGCCGATTATACCATCATAAGCAACGATTTTAAGTGTTATATATACAATTTTTTTTTAAAGCTCACCGAAAGCTCCTTAGTCTAAGCACACTATGTCTAGCGAATAAGCTGAGTTTAGTTTGAGACGTGCAACGAAGCACACGCAATAAAAACCGATGAAACTAACAACGAAGTTGGTCATCATCTATTCACTTTGTGGCTACTATCGATCATAGCTGACTCCCACGACCTGGCAAGGGCCTCTATGAACACAGGCACCTACCATCTGGCACCTCTACGAATATAGGTTGCTACCTAACTGAGGCTAACTCTGCCTCCTACGGAAGTGGGCCGCTGCGAATACGGCTCCTACCTAACTATATCTTTCTCCTTCTTTTCGTATTTCCATGTAAGCAGTTACAACCAAAACCTTTACAAAAAAGTTTTTAATGGATTTATTCAAGATTAGTTACAAATTCATTTATCAAAGTATAGTCCATTGCAAGCCAGTATCTTTTCTAATCTTTCTGGCAATTTTCTATGCGTCTTTTGATGCGAACCACGAAGCAACCCAATTGTAGAGTTTTTTTTCGGAGGTTAAGGCGGGCTGATCCTCAAGGGTTCTTTTTAATGAAACTAAAGGGAAGCTATGGATCGGTGATATCAGCCACCGAGTACTTTTGTACGCAGACCATACAGTGGAACGAAAGATCTACCAGCTCGAACAAAGTTGAATATGGAGGTAAGGAACTCAGACCGGAACTAGAACAGTAACCGTATACCGAAATATACCGATTAAGATATAAGATCAGAACAAAAATTGCAAGAGATTGTAAACGACGGCTTTCTTAGGATTTAATTACACACGGTTTACTATTTACAATGGCGCTATATTGGATTGTTTCTTCACTGTTTAGCGATACGGGTTTTTCTTTCAGTCTATTTAATTACAGTCTCTTACTAATGTCTAATAAGTTCTCCTTCTCGGTCTCGTCGTCGTCAATCTTATATACAGTGTGTAATGTAAATGTACCTCTTCTTTATAGATTTTAAGCTGCTTTCGATACGATAGATAGGAGAAGCCTGTTTCTAAAACTCAGTAACATGGGAATAAGCACAAAAATGCTGAAAATAATTCAAAGCCTGTATACAGATAACCGAACAACAGTATGGAATGGGGAGTGCCTGTCGGAGGAGTTTGAGACCAACCGAGGAGTAAAACAGGGATGCCTTCTTAGCCCTCTCCTATTCGCTCTTTTTGTCGACGACATAGCATGTGACCTGGAAGGTGGAGTCAAGCTTGGAGACCAAAAATTTAAGATCCTCATGTACGCAGACGACATGGTAATCATGGCAGAGACCCCAGCAATGCTGCAAAGAATGATAAACGCAACATATAAATACTGCCAACTGTGGAACCTCAGCATCAACGCTGAAAAGTCAAAGGTAATGATTGTGCGGCAAGGGGGCGGGCGACATGCTTCAAATGAAAGGTGGAAATTAGCTGGGGATCCGTTAGAAGTGGTAAAGACGTTCAAATACTTGGGAATAATCCTAACGCCAAATATGAAGTTTGACACCCACCTCCAAGAAAAGCTTAAAGACACGCGAGTAGCTATTAACAGCACATGGTCGAACTTAATGCAAGGAAAGAACGTAAGCACGAGCGTGAAATACAGGATGTATCAGGCTACGGCGAGGGCCATAACTTGCTATGCAGCACAAATCTGGGGAGGCCAGCAATACGAGGATGTAGAACGAAGCCTGATATTCTTTATCAAGAAAATTTTTGTCCTGCCCTTGAACACACCTAACTACGCCATCTATCTAGAAACTGGACTGCCGCCACTCTTTCTGTATACCCTGCGCCTTCACTTTGATTACATCAAAAAAGCACTCAGAATGCCAGATAGTCGGTACCCAAAAGTGGTCGCAGCCTACTTATTGCAACATAAGGCACAATTATTTCAGAATTGGGCAGAGCTTGCGTCACGATACAACATGCAGATATCCTTAGATAATCAAAGTAAATGGACTATTGAGCATGAAAATATACTGACCAGCATCGAAGCTCTTTCAAGGCAATCCTATGTAAACGCAGCCCGACAAAGCCTCACAAGGATCACTTACAGCAGACTGGCATACGACCTAGGAGCAAACAACTATTTCCAGGATAGCATAGCGATTGCGAAAATATCGCTTATTTTTAAAGCGAGAGCAGAAATGCTGCATTTGAACTACCGTCCACACATTGAAAACGAAAACGAGCAGTGTCCGCTTTGCAACACCACAGAAAGAGAAGACACCAAACACATCGTAGCCAGGTGTCCAATTCAACGGGAGTACAGATTATTACACTTCGGGAAACAAGATCTGCAAGAGGAAGAGTTCCTTAACATTTTAAACGGAGCAAATTGGGAGAAACTAGGCAGTTTCCTCACGGATGTTCTAAAATATAGATCTAAAATATTAACAGAATCTTTTTAGTAATTTGTAAATCATGTGTCAGGTCCAACCAAAATTCATTGTCAAATAGCTGTTCACAATTTAATGTATTAATGTAATGTAAATCTAAATCTTAATGTAAAATCTAAAATAATCACTTATGTTCAATGTATGAAACTGCTTAGGCTGACGGCGTTACGCCATGCCCACGATAGCAAATAATAAACTACTACTACTACTACTACTATACAGTGTGACTATCTTTCGATTTCTAAACACTAAAATATTAATGGTGGAATTGACAAGGTGAAGCCGTCAGCATCTGCTAAGGGACAGTCGATGTATGCCTGTGAGCTAAAATCAGACGGCAGAAACTTTGTGTGTCTCTGCTTGTGTATTGCCGCTCGCTTTTAGCATTCGCAAAGAGAGAAAGAAAACGCTGTCTCTATCGGCTTCACCTTTTTAACTCCACCATTAAAATATTTATATTTTCATACATATTCACATCATGGCTATCATTTTCACATAATTCTACAGACTACAATATAAAACACGCAAAAACTCACCCTAATGGCCGCCTCCTGAATCTCCACGGTATAACTTTTGTCCACAAAGAAATTGTAAATAAGATTTGCCGCTTGTGGCTCATGCAGTAGCAATACCATCTGATCCTTGCAATTTTTACCACGCACATAGAAAGTCATCATTTCCAGAAACTCCACCAAAACCACATCTTGTCTTACAGAGGCCAGAAAGGCCACCATGGCGTTCACCTCCTTAATGTTCACATCCTTTTGCAAATAGAAACGCACAATGCCAAAGAGCGTGGCCCTTATGGTCTGCGCATCATCGTGACTAATGTTATCCGGCGTGGTATAATATTGTCTGACCACATCCAACATAAACTGTACTCCATAACGTCGGCGGAAAAATTTACGATCATTTTTAATCATGGCGCTGAGATACTGGGCATGTCCCAAAGTAATCTGAAACTGCAAACGTGACCAAATGGCAAAATCAAACACAATGTAAGTATAGAGAGCTTCCAGCAGCTGTCCACCTGAGTCCGCCTTGTGACCTTGCAAAGATTCCATTAACAAGTGAGTGGCCATCAGGGCATTGACATCAAACAGGGAAGGAGGACAACGTTGAAGCATGGTGCCTATAATGGCCAAACATTCGCTGCTTAGGAGCTGCTCTTGGTTATTCTCATGCTCGTGGGTTAGATAACGCAACAGGCACAGAAAACTGGCCAAGGGATGTTGTATCATTTTCCATTCGGTGTAGGAATTAGATGAAAGCATTTCCCAGTCGTTGAACTCCTCGGCGGTGGGTGTGGCCGAGGACAAGGACTCTTCACTAACACCGCCGGCACTGCCTATGGAAATGTCTGCAGAGGGTTCGGATTGCACCAAGCGATGTAGGATGGGTAAAATGGCATTTATACCACCAATACTATTGATGGTCTCCTGAATCTTTACAATCTTGCAGTGTTGGGCACTTATTTTTGCGGGATAACGACCTCCGGGTATAAGATCCTGACAACTGCCATGCCAGACCGCTCCGGGAGCATAACAAAAGACAAAGCGGGAGTTTAACTCTAGCAAATCATTGTCTTGCGAGAAGATGGAACTAAAGTTGAGGCCAGCATCGAAAATGGTTTTTAAGCTGGTGGTGGGCTCGGCTAGTAAAACACCACCTAGATGACCCTGAAGACAGGTAGGTTCACCAAACACTGTATCCTGCATGCCAATGGGAAAGTTTTTAACATTCGGATCAAAGGCAGTTTGGGAGCGCAGAGGCAAGGTAAAATAGTTGGAGACCTGTGGAAGATTTGAAAGAGTATTGAATGAAATTTAAAGTAGGGTTAATTATAACTTACATTTGCCGACAGCGTGCGTTCCAAGAGACTGGGTAACATGCCCTTATAGCTGCTACCCGTCTCCTGTGAGGAAGATCTGGGCATTACACCACCTTTGGCTAACTCATTTGGTGGCGGTGTGGCCAACACTGCTCCCACAGAGCAAGAGGTGAATGGCTCATTCATGGCCTGGACCTTTAGGGTGGCACTCAGCTTTTGCACAAAATCCACAAATATATTTATTTGGCTATAGGAGAAGGGTCTTTTGGGTGGTGTTATGGCCACTGTCAAATAATGCCATTGACCATCCATTAAAGTCTTGGTGGAGGTGCAGCTGGTAAGATATTCCCTTCGGGTTAAAGCAGCCACCACCACGGTTCCATTGGGCTGTACAAACACCTCAAAGCCTCCCCCACTGGCCGTTTGTAGGGTAAGTAGCATACGCCTTTTGCTAGACTGCGTCATTGACGAATCCTTCTCTGGTTGAAAGCGCACCAGTATATGAAAAATAAAGCCATACGATCCGGAAATGGTCCAGTTCTTAATATCTGGCACTAGAATACCATCTGAAGGCTGTTCAATGGCCAAGTACTCCGAGCAGGTGTTATTACCCCGTAAACTTTGGAGGGCAATCAAGACGAGAGTCTATAAGAAATAAGTATGAGACTTAAGGTATTCCATCAGACTTAAAAACTCACCTGTTGCATCTGCTTAATTTGTGGAAACTGTGGGCCCTGCCTTAACACAGCAAAGATTTTTTTCAGCTCAGCTGGCTCTATGCTTAGCTTGCTCAGCTCCTCTATAAGCTTGATCAAATTTTGCACACAGTTGTCGGCCAAGGTTTCTCCCTGTAGTAGACATTCACATACAGCTTTGATCACCTGACTGCCACAGGCCACCGATTTTCTGCCCATTATCAAAGAGAAGTTAGTTGATCATTTCATACTAGTTTAATCCACTCACGTTCCGTAGTTATCCGTGCAGCCCTTGAGCACCAAACTGCTAACTTCCAGTTGTTCCTGCTCCTGTAGTTTGGGCAACCAGTTGAGCAATTGCAACATCACCTCTGGCATTAATAATATCTGCTCTTGTTCATTGTAACCCAGCTGAAAGCAGGCCTTCAGCAATTCCACGGAGGGAGGCTCAAATTCTTGTAAACTGCTAAAGATGCGCTCAATGCGATCACCCTGACGCAATTGTTCAGTGGCTCTGGTAGATTTGCGTGTCAGCGTGGCCAAGGCCTCCATACAGCAGCACAAGGAATTGGTGTGGCTTACATTCCAGGGCTTAAAAGAGAACGCAGTTTGAATTATATTAAATTTCTAATCAAGGCTGCAAACCTCTAAAATTTTGCAGAAGGTTCGGTTCAGGGGTTCGAACCTGTTGTAAAGTCTAAGGTTCGGTTCGCGGACCGGTTCTCGGAACCGCTGAACCCAAGGTTTTGGTTCGAACCTCGGTTCGCTAAAACATTTATGAATAGTTTCGATTTATAAATACTTACATTTTAAAATAATATTCTATATTTAAATAATCTAATTTTTGTAATAAAATTCATTAGCTGACACTTTCAACTTTTGAGAACTGCTTTGTTGAAGGAAAGTCTGCCTTCACACTGTTTGACACATCACCCATGACATCTAGTAGGCTCCGTTTTAGGCTGAATTGGCCGTTTTACTTTTACAAATTTATGCGGAAGGTGGCAAAGAAATCTGTGGTTACTAGATCAAAGCTTTCTTTTTCTACGAATTGAATCCACTTGGCATTGAACTATCTGTTTCAACTGCTTAAGAAATTCCGAATTTACTTAAGCCGGATCTACTTACTGTTGATATGAGTATCAACTTCCGTAAACCTTGTTGACCCAGAGCTCAACGTTAATACGTAAACTGAAGTGGAGTTGAGAACTAAACTTCTCTTCTTCGTAATCAGACGTTGAGTCGTTTAAAGTTAAATTTGGATAACTCTCATTAAGAATGTCTTGCTGTCAGTCAGCATTCTGTAATGTGTTGCTTTACAACTTATTTGTTTGATCAGAAGATACCTAAGTTGGAAATCTTGGGTCTAGGAGCATTGCAGCAAAAATTGGTACTGAGCTCATAATATAAGAAAGATTATCGAGGCATTAAGATCTTTATAAACAATGTGTTGCTAAGGAATTTAAAACAATTCTTCTTTTTCTAAAAATCACTTGGTAGTAATTGTGAATCCTGCAGCTTTACAAAAGTTTTATTATTGGCCCTAGCATTAAACAGATATTTTGAAATACGTTCCATTTAAATGTTTTTAGCTAAAGCGGTTTTAAGAGTTAGTAAACGTTTGTACATTTTGTAGACTGAGTTCCATCGCGTCCAACAGTCTAGTACTGGTCTTTACAAAGTGTTTAAACGATTAAAACAATCGAACTGTAATTATTGAGTCCTCCAGCTAATCTATTCAGGTCATCGTTCAAATCAAGAAATCCTTTTGATTCACATGAGCAATAGACTGGCCCTTAAAAATAGATTTCAAAATACCGGGCGGAAAAGGGTTTGTTTTGGTCCCAATAGATATGAAAAAAAAGTTTGGCAGCGATCGGACTTCTTTTAGTGGACACGCGCTCGCCCTCAAAATCGAAAATTAGAAATGTATGGGAAATGAGGGGGATGAGATTCGAATTTAAATTCTAAAAATTCCAAAAAAATTTTTTGTGTTAATTCTTTTTACATCCTTTTAGGGGAATATCATAGCAACATTTAAAATATAAATGTGTCTTATTTTGAGAGTCAGCCTGGCCAGAATCATATCAAAAGTGATAATTTTTCAAATTTTTTTTTTGTATTTTTTTCGAAGAATTTTTAATACATATGAGATTTTGATTTTTGCTTTTGCCCGGGCGAGAAAACTATCGTTTTGGTCCCAATAGATATAATAAAAAGTTTTTTTTTTCAAATTTTGCAGATTTAATCCGTATCTTATCCCATATATTGGTAGCATATTTAAAATTTTTGGTTTTTAGGGCGAGAGCGCGTCCACCAAATGTAGTCCGATCGCAGCCAAACTTTTTATTATATCTATTGGGACCAAAACGAATCTCTTTCCGCCCGGTATTTTGAAATCAAAAAAAAAAGTTAATATAAGAGCCAGTCTAATGAGCAACCTTCATCAACTTTTCATTCTTCATACATAGTTGCATTCCTTTTCTGCTCTGCAGTTATCATTTAAATGTGCTCCAGCTCGAACCATATTCGCTCCATTATTGACGTCGATAGCATAAATCTGAACTAGAGAAATGTCGTAGGATTGAAGAACTTTTTGAATGATACAAGTCGGATTACCTGTAATTTCTTTATTTCCCTGGAATAACTACTTAATTTTGCGAACCGAACCTAATTTTTCGAAAAAGTGGTCCGGTTCGGGTTCAGGTTCGAGCTTTCAAAAATATTAGGGGTTCGGTTCACGGTCCGGTTCGTCGGGCCCAAAAAACCCGAACCGAACCGGTTCTTAGGGATTCGGTTCAGGACCGGTTTGCAGCCTTGTTTCTAATATATATCTGTCTTCCATTGCCAACCATCCTGTCTACCAAATTTCATTACAATTGGATGAACGGTATAATTTTACAATTTTCGCGGTTTTTATGAACATGTTTGCCCTAGTTTTTTAAATTAGAACCACATACATAAGTGGTTAGTACTGCTAGCACAACTTTTGATAATTCTAAAAGATTTGGAAATATTATTGAACTTTTTTTTACCACTATTTAAATACACACGAGTGATTACACGATCACAGAATCTTGAGAAAAAATATCCATTTTGACGATTTTAATTTTTTTTTTTTGGGTGGTCGTTTCCATGATTAGTAGTATTCGGGATCCTGGAATCGTACAAATATAGTACTCAAAATCTATCTTCAAGTTACATAACCCGCGAATTCTTTGGCTTAGGACGATCTACTAAGACGTTTGTTGGGCTTTGTTTACATTTGTTTCAAAGGACAAAACCGAATTTGTAAGGGAAGCGGCCGCTATCTTCATACATCATCAACTGAAAGTAATATCAATATCAATATCGATAATTTTAAAAAATAGAAATTATCAATATCGTATCCATATATTAATTTGATAAATCAAATCCAAAAAACATCGATATATCCGTTGTTCCAAAGCTTAAGAAAACTAAAAAGTTTTTAAGGAAAGTCTTTATTAAGGCTATTAACGACCATCTTTAGCGGCCGTTATCTTCCAAAAAGGATAACTTCTAGATTTAAATGACTTCGTTTTCTGAAAGTAGATTACAAACTAAAATCTACGGAAAAATTCTTTTACCGTTTCTTAGAAATCACAACACTTACCAATTCCGATTAATCGGAAACGGGAACAGTCCAGATCCTTCAAAAGTATAGAACCACCGCACACACTAATCCCACCCACATACCACCCACTTCCCGCCCTCTTCCCGTCCACTTCCCGCCCACATCCCACCCAGTTCCCGCCTAATTCCCACCCACTTCCCACCTACATCCGACCCAAAATCCACCCACTTCCCGCCATATTTCATACACTTTACATCCACTTACCACCCACTTCCGAAACAACTTATCACCCACATCCCACCCATATCCCATTCACTTCCCAACCACTTCCCAGTGGGCATCACGGCGGTATTTCCAACATCGAAAAATAGAAACAAAAATGAATTCTCATTTCGACCGTAAAAACCGAGTTTCAAGACAATCGGATGAAAATTAGTTTATTTACATGCAAAATTTTCCGGGAATTTTCCGACCGTCAGGTCAAATTTTCCAACTTCGGAAAATCACATTTTAAGTTATTTTGTATTCCGTCCTTACAAACCAAGTTTCAAGCAATTCGGATGAAAAATAGTTTTTTGAATGCAGAATTTTACGGCCATTTTCCTCAGGGGTGGATTTTCCGACATTAAAAAACCACATATCAAATTATTTCGTATTCCGTCCTTACAAACCGGATAAAAAGTTTTTTATTTTCATTCAGTATTTTCCGGGAATTTTCCGACCGTCAGGTCAAATTTTTCAACATCGAAAAATCACATTTCAAACTATTTCGTATTCCATACTTACAAACCAAGTTTAAAGCCAATTGGATGAAAAATAGTCTTTTGCATGCAGAATTTTCCGGCCATTTTCCGACATTGAAAAACCACGTTTCTAATTATTTCGTATTTTGTCCTCACAAAGCGAGTTTCCAGCCAATCTGATGAGAAATAGTTTTTTTCGTGCAGAATTTTCCGGGAATTTTCCGATCGTTGGGTCAAATTTTCCAACATCGGAAAATCGCATTTCAAACTTTTTCGTATTCTATGCTTCCTATTGGATGAAAAATAGATTTTTGCCTTCAGAATTTTCCAGCCATTTTCCTCGTGGGCGAATTTTCCAAAATCGGGAAAACACGTGTCGAATTATTTCGCGTATTAAGGCCTGTTCTGAGAAGCGTGAAAAATTTAGCACGCTAAATTGCACTTTATTTATTTAGCATCCACAATAAATTTTAGTGTGCCCATATACAAGCCAATGAGGACAAATACAGAAACGGCCACACAGGTGGTCAGCTGTTCTGTTTACAAAATTAATTTTAATGGTGTCTTTTGCCAAAATAACAGGAACACATATATGTTGATGCCGGTAGCGTTGCGCCAAACTCCGTTTTAAGGCGGTGAGCGAGGATCAAATTATTGACCGTATGAGACACATTTGTGACTTCGAGCAGGTGTATATTCAGGAGGAGGCCTACAATTGTACAGATATTGGGCGGTGATCCACTTTGCAGTCCTGCTATCGTCTCAAGGGGGCCGAGCTTGTCATCAACAAGGTCAATATATTTGAGATTTCGGACATAGTCCCGGACAACCAATTGGAGGCTTCTTTGGATGTTTGCCGTTTGGGCAACTATAATCGCTTGCAAAAGTTTGTACAAGAGATTGGTTAATCGGTCTACAGTGTGGGTCAGATGGAGCAGTTTCTGGAGTACATAGTGCATCATGCGGCCCTGACGGATGCCCAGATATGCGACAAGATGGGGGTGGGTGGTAGCATTTTTAAGGCTTGATTCCAAGTTGGTTGACTGTTCATTCTTGGCAGGAATGCTGCCATCGTGTGCCGGATGGTTACTTGGAGTATCTGCAAATCATGGACTTGTGCTGTGAAGCCGTTTTCCTCTCAACAGAACGCTACGCTAGAGATTGGCAAATATACTTTAGTTTTCATCAAACATTTTTGTTTGATTTGTCGTTAATTCAAAATCCTCCTCCTCGGTAGTCGCTGGAGCTGAAACTTCTGCCCAAAGCAGTCGCATCGCTATCCAACTCCATTTTCAGCTGCTCCGCATTGGGTTTATTTTTGACCACCAACAAGGAGAAGCCGGCCGTGGTCGACACAGTTTTCGCTGTGGTGGTGGTAAAAATGATGACCGGGTTGGGTATGGTTATCGCCTGCTGATTTCCTCCAATTTCGGACGCAACCGTCCGTGCCAACCGACCGAGGCGTCTCCAAGCGTCGACTGTATTCAGTACTTCCCTTCAGTGCAGATTTCGTCATTTTGTTGGGCTGATTTGTGGCCCTTAGCTTAGGGCTTCCTCTCGTCTGAAACTTTCAATCCGTTTTCTTTTGCGCTCAGGTGATTTTTCCATAATCAATTTATCTTGTCAAAATAAAGAGCTACAGCTATTTCCACAAATCAAATCAGCTGTTCTTTCAATCCACTCACGACCCACACCGCTATCGATTCGTCAACTATCGATAGGCTAACTGGGCATTTATTTAGCGTGTCTCAGAACACAGAAAATAAATTCAGCCGCGGAAACTTTCCGCGACTGTTTTTTTTATATGGAGTGCGTCATAAAAATTTATTTTCCGCGCTTCTGAGAACAGGCCTTTACAAACAAAGTTTCAAGTCAATCGAATGAAAAATAACATTTTTCCCATACACACTTTTCCCACGCTTTTCCGACTTTTCCGGAAGGAATTTCCCAAAAACCCCGCCTTAGTACGCACTTTCACCATTAACAGAAACTCCTGTCCAATTTACAGTCTCCGATCTCTTACCGTTTAGGCTGTGCGACAATTGCCAATCAGTCAGTGAATCAGCACACTCTTTTTTATATATAGAGAGACAGGCCTGCTCCCGTTTTCGATTTTGATCAAATCATATGGAATCGGAATTGATAGATGTTTCCGTTTCCGAAAAGCGTTAAAATTATTCGTTTTTAAAAGTTTTGCCTTTGAGTTAGTGAAATAAAAAAAAATAATTGACAAATTTTCATGTCAACGGTTATATATTTTGCCTATTAAATATCTTTATGTTAATAAAGTCATATATTGAAAAGATTTTAAAGTAACCAAAGAAATATTGGGAATTCAACTTGATTTAAAATTAATTTTTTCAAAGTTGTACCGAAAGTTGAAACCGATCTGTTCACATTTCCGCATCAGCGCATGCGCAGTTTTGATGGATATTGTTCAGCAGAATTATAGTTCGAAAACGATTCGAAATGAAAATCGATTTCTATTCCACTCAGAAATGGCAACAGAACTGATTGAGATAACAATAACAATATCGCCTATATCGGCAGAAAAAACCTCATATCGGAATAATCCTTATCGCCCAACAAATATATCTATGAAATATTGACAATTCTTGTACCAGCACAAAATTTTTAGCAGCGATTTTTATCATCCACCAGACTTTTTCGGTTTCCATCTAAACAAAAGCCGGCAAAGCATCCACGGAGGACACCCAGAAGCAACGCAGGAGAGCGCCTCCCAACGTCGACAACAATTTTAAATTTTCCAAATCCAAGATTTCAAATTTCTCTCCACTTTCGCACTTTTAAAATATTGAGACTTACCCTTATAAGCTTGGGCAGACTGGTGAGTAGTTCTAATAGATTGGTCTCCGCAATGGCCTCACTCACAGCTGTCGACTCTCCCTCTAGAAATAGTTTAACTGCCGCTACCGTAGACGACAGGGCGGACATATCAATGGCCACATCCTCATCGTTCTCATCGCTGGCTATATCAAAATTGGGTTGATCACGTTCAAAGTGTTTGGTGGCCATAAGCTGTTGCAAAGCATCACAATAGAGTTGGATTTGAGTAACTAGATCAATTTGGCGCTAGAAAAGAGACGGAAAAAGTTAAACTAAATCCAAGCAAATCTCTATTAAAATACTTACTTCTTCCGGACTAGATTTTTGTAGAACAATAACCATCAAGGCATAACAATTAAGGGCCACACAACGCAGCCTGTGGGCGCTCTCCCAGCGCTGGAGAATATTCATTATAATGGAAACCGTGGCTGGACAAATGGCACGCATGCCATTGCGCTTCACAAGAGAAAATCACAAAAATTAAAGACAAAAAATAAATGAGATGAGGAAGGACACAAGCTTAACATGAACATGACTGATTCACTGCAGGGAAAGGTAGTAAGGACAACATTTACACAGGGACTAAACCACTCACCAGGTTATCACAGTTTAGAAGCAGACCATCACCCAAGCGGGGGGCAATTGAAGATGTTAGAGCAGAGTTAGTATTTCTATTCAAGGAGGACGAGTTGGTGTTTAGAGATTTCTGCAAGGTAAGGACACTTGTTCAGCTAGTACACGAAATGAAATGAAGAGATTGTGGTGCATAAAGAAAGGAAGAAGGGAGAAGGACAATAACAGCAATAAAACAAACTACACTAAGGGATACCTGTGAACCGCAAATCACAGCCCCTAAAATATTTAAAAGGCTTTCGCCTATGTCAAAAAATTGAAACAGCTTCGGCTCCTGGAAACAGTCTGGAAACAAAAAGGAAAAAATTAATCAAATTCCATTAAAAAGGTATTAAAACTAACCATAGATAAAGGGAACAATTTCCACATGAACTGCATGAGGTTTATAGGAGAGTCGACTGTAATCAGCCAATTGTCCACGCACAAAACTGCGCCAGGTAAGATAAGGATCGTACATGACCTCTAGAAAGGTGGAAAAACTGCGAAATAAATGACTCAGGGCGGGTGTGGAATGATGCTGATCCAATTGCTGTTAAAAAACAAAGAGTTAAAGGTTGACTTAAAGTCATAATTAAATCCCAACTCACCTGCTTGAATACCTTGCTTAAAATGGCTATTAAATTTGGCTTGTATTCATATTTGATAATGGCCAAAATATTATCAAAATGCCTACAAACAATCACCAGACACTCAATGAGTATGGCCACCTGTTCAATGGCCTGCTCTTCCAGTCCATTTTCCTTAGTATCGCATTCATCGCGTGCCACTATAATAAATTTCCCTATAGCCGGCAACAGTTCATCCGGCAAACGTCCCAAGTGTGGTCCACTGTCCGTTTTTACCTCATGCCAAAGAGGACAGTTTTCATTCTGGAAATCCAATTGGAGTTGACTACGCCAAATGGCCACAAAGCGAGCCACAAATTCACGAAAATATGTCTCATCGTTCTGGGGGGAGAGTAGAAGCATAAAATATAATCAGAGAGAGCGAGAAAGAGAGCCTGAGCCTGCTTTGACAGGAAAGGGAGGCTTTAGCCAAGTTATATAATCTTTCACTTGGCTTATCCAGTTTATTGTTTATACATACAAAAGTGTATATATCGTAGCTTGATGATTAATACTTGAAACATGTTACCGCCTCTCACCGCCCGCCCGCCTACTTTGTCTTATCAGTGGGGTCCCCCCTCCCACACCACACCAGGTCTAGGCGCAGAGCGACATCTACGTAGTAGTCTTACCTTTGTGGTGTACTGCACCCACAGATTGTAGATATCCTTTTTGTTGTCCATTTTATGGTGGGCTTAGGCCTCAGCTTGTTAATAATAACATTTGCTTAAATTGCATTTGTTTACTTTCTTTCACCCCCTTCCCATCCCTGCTTCTTCTTCTTCAGAATCAGCTGTAGTATGACCGTTGCAGCAGGCGTTAGATGATTAATTTCGATACAAATTATCGATAGATATTTTATCGAAGAATGCCTTGTGCTTAACCGTTTTCTAAATAAATAGTTCCAGAGGATTTACCGGAATAAATTATCACTAAATAAAAATGAAAACATGTAGGGATACATGCAATGCATACGCACTACATATGAAGGCGAAACACTAAAATAAGAACAATTTAAGATGCCAAAGAAGCTTATATATCGAATTTACACTGCGATCGTAGACTTTTTTATGGGGATGAGCGGTTCTCAAGTTATGAGCAAAAAGTAAATCACCCTCCCCCACCCCCTCCCACCATTTTACAACTTAACACCGCACAATCTTAGGGAGAGAGAAAAAGAGATAGCGCAGCACCAGCATTGCGTTCAGCTTCTACTCCAGGTACAGAGTATGTTATAATCGGGCTTGACCGACTTTTTCTCTTGTTTTATATGGAGTGCGTCATACAAATTTATTTTCCGCGCTTCTCAGAACATGCCTTCAATGGAGAACTAACAGTTAACTTTCAAACTGGTAACGGACATTATTTTCAAATAAGGCGCCTAACGCCAAGTATCGATAATTATCGTGAATGTATCGAGCAAACGGAACAAAGGCGTTAGGACATTGCCTCACCATTGCGTGAGCTGGAAACTGAGCGATCACTATATTAGGCCGGGTTTACATTGGGGCACAGCGCGGCACGTTTCAGTGTCACAGTGTCACAGCGCAATGTGAACGGCAAATGGCTTGTCACAGAAATCGCGTGTCACAGGAATGAGTACTTTTCAATGTGAACACCAGTACTCATTTGGCGTCACAGTGGTTCTGTGCCGGAGGGTGGCACGTTTGTGCCAAGAATATATTGAACAGCTGATTGCAATGAGTTAGCTCAAAACTAGCTCATTAGAACTATTTTTCCTGTGACAAGCATATCGATCAAGTTCGTTTTTAAGGCACACTGTGGCCATCTTGTTTTGGTTTTTGCGAATTAAAAATTTTGGTAAAGGTGAATATGGGTCATTTATTGGTGATATTTATGTAAAATTATATTTTTTATCTGCAAGAAATGAATGCGCGAAAGGCGAAAGGGCTAGTGGCCCGAGCTGTTGTGGCATTGTGGGTGCAGAACGCAGGTACGAAGATGACAATGATGATGAACCAAGCCAAAGCGCTCTTGCTGGATCGACAAAATTAATTTGACTCAAAGGGAAGAAGGCATGTTTGCCAAGTTCAACAGAGAGTTGCGAAGTATTCCGCACAAATTTAAAAATTATGTGCGCATGGATGCAGTCACCTTGGATCAGCTCGTATGCTGGATAACGCCACTTATCAGAAAGCAGACAACGTGTTGCGCTATTCGGTTTCAGGATCCAGAGTTGGCATCCTCATACGAGTTTAGAATGTCAAAGGCAACAATTAGGCAATCCATTGCATTGGAGCTGTTGTCTGCAAAATGTGAATAAAAATACAATTTCATGCCGGGTAGCTAATGTATTGAATTGTACACATACTCGATATGTGTTTCGCAAACTGTTCCATTTGTCGGCAACGTCTTTCTGGGTGACGGCAAGCTGATCGGCAATGCTGCTCCAGGCAGACTCCTTGGCATCGCGATGTTTATAATTGGCAGTGGTCAAATTCCAGAGGCATTCCGACTCCTCTACGGATGCAATAAAAGATCGAATGGGCTTTCCACTGCATGGCCACACGGCGATCGCGATTAATAGTTTTTGACTTCTCTATTCTTTTTTTTTAATTGTTGCCGGTATTGTTTACTTTATTTATGCGGATCTGGCTCACAGCTCACAAACAGTTCAATGTTCACTTTTGTGAGCGAGGTGGCGCTCTGTGACAACGACAAGAAGCGTTCACATCAAAAGTACTCATTTGGATAGTCACAGTGCATGGCACAGCGCTGTGACATGCAATTTCTGTGACGCCAATGTAAACACTTTGGACTTCTGAGTACTTTGGTCACAGTGCGTCACAGACAACACGGTCACAGTGTGCCCCAATGTAAACCCGGCCTAAGACGATGAAAACATGAAATGAAACCTAGAAAGGGACATATCACAATTTGGCTAAAATCAAAATGGCCATACAGCTTGAAGAATCCCCATGTCAGAAAGCATAATTTATCCCCGACACCATTTTGGGCAGACACTTCGACTGAAGCTCACGAATGGAGGGCAGCCATTGACGCTGCTGCAGATAAAAAATTATCAATGTGGTCAGACCGTAGCTGGTCAAATTCCAGGGACGATTGAATATCTTCAAGGAAAAGCTTAACTTCTTGAGCCGAATATCTCGAAGCATAAGATCGCGCACAAAGCTATCTTTTGAACGCGACGAAGTTAATGAAGCGAATTTAACACCATGCCCTTCTGCCCTCCATTGTTGTAATTGTTCGAAGAAATTCCCACTCCTAGTTCTGAGCTTTTGTATATCTCTATATATATAAAAGAGAGTGTCCTGACTGACTGACTGACTGATTCACTGATTGGCAATCATCGCACAGCCCAAACGGTAAGAGATAGAGGGCTGTAATTTTCACAGGAGTTTCTGTTGGTGGTGAAAGTGCGTACTAAGACGGGGTTTTGGAAAATTCCATCCGGAAAAGTCGGAAAAGCGTCGGAAAAGTTTGTATGGGAAAAATGTTATTTTTCATCCGATTGACTTGAAACTTGATTTGTAAGCTTAGTAAGCGAAATAATTCGACACGTGTTTTCCCGATTTTGGAAAATCCGCCCACGAGGAAAATTCCCGGAAAATTCTGCATGAAAACAACTATTTTTCATCCTATTGGCTTGAAATTCGGTTTGAAAGGAAAGTAGGTGAAATGAATTGAAATGTGATTTTCCGAAGTTGGAAAATTTGACCCAACGGTCGGAAAATTCCCGGAAAATTCTGCATGAAAAAAACTATTTTTCATCCGATTGGATTGAAACTCCGTTTGTATGGACAAAATACGAAATAATTTGAAATGTGATTTTTCAATGTCGGAAAATTCGCCCACGAGGAAAATGGTCGGAAAATTCTGCATGCAAAAAACTATTTTTCATCCGATTGGCTTGAAATTCGGTTTGAAAGAACAGAATACGAAATAGTTTGAAATGTGATATTCCGAAGTAGGAAAATTTGACCCAACGGTCGGAAAATGTTGCATGAAAAACTATTTTTCATCCGATTGGCTTGAAACTCGGTTTGTAAGGACAAAATACGAAATAATTTGAAATGTGATTTTTCAATGTCGGAAAATCCGCCCACGAGGAAAATGGCTGGAAAACTCTGCATGAAAAAATCTATTTTTCATCCGATTGGCTTGAAACTCGGTTTGAAAGGACAGAACACGAAATAGTTTGAAATGTTATATTCCGAAGTTGGAAAATTTTACCAAACGGTCGGAAAATTCCCGGAAAATTTTGCATAAAAAAAACACTATTTTCATCCGATTGGCTTGAAACTCGGTTTGTAAGGACAAAATACGAAATAATTTGAAATGTGATTTTTCAATGTCAGAAAATTCGCCCACGAGGAAAATGGCCGGAAAATTCTGCATGCAAAACACTATTTTTCATCCGATTGGCTTGAAATTCGGTTTGAAAGGGCAAAATACGAAATAGTTTGAAATGTGATATTCCGAAGTTGGAAAATTTGACCCAACGGTCGGAAAATTCCCGGAAAATTCTGCATGAAAAAAACTATTTTTCATCCGATTGGATTGAAACTCCGTTTGTATGGACAAAATACGAAATAATTTGAAATGTGATTTTTCAATGTCGGAAAATTCGCCCACGAGGAAAATGGTCGGAAAATTCTGCATGCAAAAAACTATTTTTCATCCGATTGGCTTGAAATTCGGTTTGAAAGAACAGAATACGAAATAGTTTGAAATGTGATATTCCGAAGTAGGAAAATTTGACCCAACGGTCGGAAAATTCCCGGAAAATGTTGCATGAAAAACTATTTTTCATCCGATTGGCTTGAAACTCGGTTTGTAAGGACAAAATACGAAATAATTTGAAATGTGATTTTTCAATGTCGGAAAATCCGCCCACGAGGAAAATGGCTGGAAAACTCTGCATGAAAAAATCTATTTTTCATCCGATTGGCTTGAAACTCGGTTTGAAAGGACAGAACACGAAATAGTTTGAAATGTTATATTCCGAAGTTGGAAAATTTTACCAAACGGTCGGAAAATTCCCGGAAAATTTTGCATGAAAAAACTATTTTTCATCCGATTGGCTTGAAACTCGGTTTGTAAGAACAAAATACTAATTAATTTTTGTTTTTATTTTCCGATGTTGGAAATACCGCCGGGATGCCCACTGGGAAGTGGTTGGGGAGTGAATGGGTTGTGGGTGGTAAGTTGTTTTGAAAGTGGGTGGAAAGTGGGTGGTAAGTGAATGTAAAGTGTGTGGAATGTGGCGGGAAGTTGGAGGGATGTGGGTGGGATGTAGATGGGAAGTGGGTGGGATGTGGGCGGGAAGTGGGTGGTATGTGGGTGGGATGTTGGACGGATGTGGGTGGAAAATTGGTGGGATTACGCTGTGCATTGGTTCTATACTGTTGAAGGCGCAGCGAAGCGCGACGGGATATTTGCTAGTATGTATATATTTGAGCATTAATGCCTGCTGCAATAGCTCCAGTTTTAGGTGGTGTTTCGAAATTTGCTTTTACTTTTGCAGTTTTTGATCAACAGGGACAGTGGCACTCAGCGTTTTTTTTTATTGCGTTCTAGTTTGTGTATGTTTCTAGCAAATTTTGCAAAGTTATCTAGATCGTGAGAACATGAAATGAAACCTAGAATGGGACATATCACAATTTGTCTAAAATCCAAATGGCCATACAGCTTGAAGAATCCCGCGAGAAGCTGAAAAGTCACCATGTCAGAAAGCATAATTTATCCCCGACACCATTTTGAGCAGACACTTGGACTGAAGCTCACGAATGGAGGGCAGCCATTGACGCTGCTGCAGATAAAAAATGATCAATGTGGTCAGACCGTAGCTGGTCAAATTCCAGGGACGATTGAATATCTTCTAGGAAAGGCTTAACTTCTTGAGCCGAATATCTCGAAGCACAGGATCGCGCTCAAAGCTATCTTTTGAACGCGATGAAGTAAATGAAGCGAATTTAACACCATGCCCTCCTGCCCTCCATTGTTGTCATTGTTCGAAGAAATTCCCACTCCTAGTTCTGAGCTTTTGTATATATATATTTGAGTATTAATGCCTGCTGGAATAGCTCCATTTTTAGGTGGTGTTTCGAAATTTGCTTTTACTTTTGCATTTTTTGATCAACAGGGACAGAGGCATTCAGCGTTTTTTTTAATGCGTTCTAGTTTGTGTATGTTTCTAGCAAATTTAGCAAAGTTATCTAGATCGTGAGAACATGAAATGAAACCTAGAAAGGGACATATCACAATTTGGCTAAAATCCAAATGGCCATACAGCTTGAAGAATCCCGCGAGAAGCTGAAAAGTCCCCATGTTAGAAAGCATAATTTATCCCCGACACCATTTTGGGCAGACACTTGGACTGAAGCTCACGAATGAAGGGCAGCCATTAACGCCGCTGCAGAAAATAAATTATCAATGTGGTCAGACCGCAGCTGGTCAAATTCCAGGGACGATTGAATATCTTTAACAAAAGGCTCAGCTTCTTGAGTGGAAGATCTCGAAGCATAATAGGATTGCGCTCAAAGCTATCTTTTGAACGCGACGACGTTAATGAAGCGAATTTAACACCATACCTTCCTGCCCTCCATTCGTGAGCTCTATCCAGACCTTCTGCCCAAAATGGTGTCGGGGATTAATTATGCTTTCAGTCTGTACTCCATGCCGTCCAATCCCAGTGATATTGGATTTGGAAAATGTGTCCGACCAAGATTTGTTACGATGGCCGACTATATGCCGCCGGCATTACAAGTGGTGTTGGGTCTTCAATATTTTGCAGGTGCGCTACATATTGTGTTTTTGAAGGAATAGTTCAAGTAGTCTGAGTGAACCTTTTGATGCTTTTGGAAAAAGAGATATCGATGTTTAGGTTGATGTCTGCAATAAAATGTTGTCGAAAGACTTCGAGGTTTTGTTGAAGCTATTTTTGGGCATGCGTTTTTAAATTAATGACGGCCAAATCAATTATTGAAATGAAATCCCCTCGCTGCTTACCTCAAGGACCAATTGGGCTTCTGGTTCCGATTTCCTCAAAAATACATTTCTTGTTCGAAGAAATTACCACTCCTATTTCAATTCGCTTTACTTTTTTACAATGAAAGCAATGGTCTTCAATTATTATTAGTTGATTTGCTTTTACTTTTGTATTTTTTGATCAACAGGGACAGAGGCATCCAGCGTTTTTTTTATAAATGCGTTCTAGCTTGTGTATGTTTCTTGCAAATTTTGCAAAGGTATCTAGATCGGTATCTTTTTTTAAACTTGTTTTTTTCTTTTGCATGCCTGGGTTTTTTGGTCAGCAGGTTTACCCACTTGCAAGACTTACGAAATACCTTTATTTAACTTAGCAAATTTAATTAAATCTTCTTTAACATCACGAAAGCCACGGTCGACAATGAATACATTGTTAGGTTTTAAAAGCATCTCTAGTCCACTAGGATCTTCGAGAACTTTTTTTTAGTTTACTGGCATCATTTGGGTTCGCTGAAAAAGGACCTAATGTGTTAAGTATGAATCTATTTGTATCTTAGCTGGTACTCGTTGTTTGAACTCTTTTCATGATGGACATAAGATCCATCAAATATCAAAGCCAGCCTGTCAGTTAGACCAAAATATTTGCTAGCCATTTATCCAGTATGATGTTCAATCAACCCGAAATATTTGGAAAGAACATCCTTTTCAATCGACTTAATTATAAAATCGACTATTTCTGATATTTTCTGCTCTCTGTCTAGGCCAAGTATGGATGCAAGTACTTTATTAGGATTTCCTGTACGGATCTTAAATAGGAATATGTCAATCGCTTGGACTGGACCATGCGTCGAAGATGTGTGAAGGGACTTCAACAAATCTTGCAGCTCTAGAATATTTTCCCAATTCAATCCAGTAAATACTCCCATCTTTTTTGCCGACAGACCACATTCTCCAATTTTGTGAAGTCTCCTTCTCGTTTTGAATGGACATACAGTTTAAAAGATGACACAAGTCTTCGATCCAAATGTGACTCGATAAAGATGGCACTCTGAGGCGGTCCATTTTTATCTTTAATCAATCGTTTTCTAATAAGGTGCTCCAAACCGCAACGGTTTCCGCTTGGTTTTGTTGCAAAACGCATTTCGTCGTGCTCTAAATGGTATAACTGTTAACTTATCCGTAGAACCACACAAAAAGCATTACTTATGTTTTATCGATATCATTATCTATATCCTCTTTCTTTTTTAACTGCAATAAGCCATAATTTCTTGCAAATGTTATAGCAGACTTCCAGATTCAGTCCTGTTAATCAATTACTATTAAAGTGTCATCACTAACACGTAGAGGACCGCGACGCTTTCAACGAAAAGGCCATTTTTATTTTGCTGACACTTGCGTTTGTCCGTGAATCTGGAGAAGCAACTAGACGAAGAATCCTTGGACCAGGGCAAACCAGATCAGGTAAGCATTGAAAAATAAATAATTTAATAAGCAGAGCTCGCAGAATATGGTGCACCAGTTTTTTTTTCAAGGATATAGAAATACGAATTGCAATTTTGTAGGTAACGGGTTTCAGTCTAAAAATCTGAAAAACTATTTCGAGGGAGTGTAGATTTCAGCTTTGACCAGAAAAAAAATTTGGAATATTTTAATAGATAGATGGCTTGAAAAAGGCTTGTTTTTTGAAATGATACAAGTCGCTGCTAAAAATTCAGGGTTGGTACAAGAAGTTTAAAAAAAAATCACTAAATTACATTCGGTTGATGTAATTTAAAACTGCATACTCAAAAAATTAAAAGCATTGAAGGCCGATTCCCCTACAAATCCGGATATGCCCTTTAAAAATCAACCTAATAACTTTTCAATTAATGTAGTAAATTTGGCAGAGGTAGCAAAGTTTGTGCAGAAGGGAAAATCAACAAAATGCCGTCAACCATTGTACATTACTGAAGGTGAAGATGTTGAAGAGCTTCCAACGCTTTTAAAGAAGTTAAAAGATCTAACACCGAGTGAAAAAAATAGCAAATTAAACTAAAGAGATCGGTGCTATTAAAGACAGCCTTCTGGGGAGTAGTTCGCAAACTAAAAGATACAGATTCAAGCCGCTACAGCTTCTGATGATACAGCTGAACAAAGATTGGGAAATCTGCTAAATTCAGTGGACTATGATTTATGTGATGATTGAAAATTCTTTTGAAAATGATTCAAATCAAAAATAATGATCACACGACTGAACTGCGTAGTCGTAAACGATCTCTGTATGTGCCCAAGCGCGGAATCTAGTGATGCCGAAAATTTGTCATCTCTTACGTCCCACTAATGTACCTGTTCGTGGGTGACCCTGCTGACCAAAACCAACCCAGGCACGCGAAAAAAAAATTTTTTTTTCTAATAGACTCTGATCTAAATATCTTTCGCAAATTTTGTAAGAAACATGTGCAAGCTAGAGCGCTTTTTGAAAAACGCTGAATGCCACTCTCCATGTTGGTCAAAAAATGCAAAAGTTAAAGAAAACTTCGAAACATCACCTAAAAAAGGAGACATATATATACATATACAAAAGCTCAGAACTAATCAACTAATAATAATTGAAGACTAGTACTGTCATTGAAGAAATGCCTGTTGAGAAAGTAAAACGAATTGGAATAACCCTTCTCCTGCGGCTCCTTCGATATTAGAACTAGGAGTGGGAATTTCTCCGAACAAGAACAAAAATATATTTTTTTTGAGGAAATCGGAACCAGAAGCCCAATTGGTCCTTGAGATAAGCAGGGGGAGATTTCATTTCAATATCCTTAACTCAGCTCAACCCACGCATATAATTGCTAACTTTGACATTCCTTCAGTCATTGATTTGGCCGTCTTTAATGGTATACCGTCTCAAAGCTTAAAAATAAGACGCACTTTCGATTTATCCAGTGTCCACGTATCACTGTGGAGTTGTCTGTCCAATCTCCAAAAACGAATTGGAAAAAACAGCTTCAACAAAACCTCAAAGTCTTTCGACAACATTTAAATGCAGACATCGACCTAAACATCGATATCTCTTTCACTGAAGACATTTTATCTCCAAAAGCATCAAAAGGTTCACTCAGACTACTTGAAATATTCCTTCAAAAACACAATATGTGGCGCACCTGCAAAATATTGAAGATGCCGGCGGCATATAGTCGGCCATCGTAACAAATCTTGGTCGGACACATTTTCCAAATCCAATATCACTGGGATTGGACGGCATGGAGTACAGACTTAAAGCATAATTAATCCCCGACACCATTTTGGGCAGAAGGTCTGGATAGAGCTTACGAATGGAGGGCAGGAAGGCATGGTGTTAAATTCGCTTCATTAACTTTGTCGCGTTCAAAAGATAGCTTTGAGCGCGATCCTATTATGCTTCGAGATATTCGGCTCAAGAAGTTAAGCCTTTTCTTGAAGATATTCAATCGTCCCTGGAATTTGACCAGCTACGGTCTGACAACATTGATAATTTTTTTTCTGCAGCAGCGTCAATGGCTGCCCTCCATTCGTGAGCTTCAGTCCAAGTGTCTGCCCAGAATGGTCTGGGGACTTTTCAGCTTCTAGCGGAATTCTTCAAGCTGTATGGCCATTTGGATTTTAGCCAAATTGTGATATGTCCCTTTCCAGGTTTCATTTCATGTTCTCATCGTGATATACAGTGATCGCTCAGTTTCCAGCTCACGCAATGGTGAGCCAATGTCTTAACGCCATTGTTCCATTTGCTCAAATGGTCATTGAGTTTTTGTATTGAGAAGAGTGCGGACGTCAAAGTATTAACAGACAAGCAAAGTGAGAAACTTTTAAAGTGAAATAAATAAAATTGAATATTGAAAAACAATAAAAGTGAGAAAAACTTAAAGTGAAAAATATTAAATGGAAAAAATTTAATATTTAAAAACAATTCAAATTATTTTGTGATAGAGAGCACAAAGTAATCGATTCGTTGCCCATCGTTTCTTGTTGCTCGCTGCCACCTAACATTGCTTTGTTAGCCGGAAAAATGCCTAGACTTTTCAGCGACATGATAGCCGCGAATAAAAGGAAAAAAGGTCCAGGAAAAGGGAAAGAAAGCGGAGGAGAAGGAAAAAGTTTTCTTGTCCATGCAAACTGCAAAGAGCCCCTCAGACCATTTTTTTTTTGGAATAAATATTTGTGTGGATGGCGTGGTTAGAAAAGCAATAGATTTTAGAGGGTATTACATACCTCTATTCATATCTAAAACGGAGGAGGAAAGAAAAACCATCACAAATAAGTTTTGGGAATTGTCCAAATACATAAAAGTAAAAGAACCACAATTTGCCACGTTTGATCAAGGCATACTAAACTAGGTAGGCTCACTCACTCTCTAGCTCTCTTGACAACTTGTTAAATTTCAGTCAGTAAGCAACTGTTGTAGGCAAAGCATCTCCGCGGACGAATTTTTTGTGTTTTACTTAGTAGCTTAGTAGGCTTTGTATTGAAATATATCACTCTTTCGCTCTCGCTCTCTTTGACACAAATATACGGAGTTCTGAGAGAGCGAGTCAGCCTACCTTGATTAGTATGCCTTGCGTTTGATAACCTAAATTATAACATCGATAATATGAAATCAAATGCATTCTACAAAATACTACTAGATGAAGTAGTTTACTGTAATAGTAACAAACCAATTTATCTTTTGGTAGAATGCATTTGCAAGATTCCAACCACCAATAGTTGTCCACAAATTTCCTATGCTGCAATGTTTGAAAGAAATTCCACTAACTTCAAGAATCACATGCAGCACGTAATTGACACTCTGATGAAGAAGGCCCTTGAGCATGAAGAATCCGAGGACGTGTTTGAAGTCCGTCAAAATGTGGGACGAAGAAGATTTGAAAAAAAAAAAAAAATGTTGACAAATAATACACTGAACCACGAGAATTCATGCGAATCGCACCACCAAGCTTACCGGGAAGCTTCGAGTTCTGAACAAGAAGCGAGCTTGCTTGAGAGCACGGCCTTCTTATATAGTGATCGCTCAGCTTTCAGCTCACGCAATGGTGAGGCAATGTCCTAACGCGTTTGCTCGATAAGTGCTCGATAATTATCGATATTTGGTGTTAGGCGCATTATTTGAAAGAAATGTCCGTTACCAGTTTGAATCTTAACTGCTGGTTCTTTAATAATTCTATGTACGTTGTGCGCGTCACACGGTACATGTACTGTCAAAATATAATCTGGGTTGTAGGGCGGTTGCGGAGGCGTTGGGATGCCCCACTTTTGGTCATCAGTGAGCACTTTTGGGACCAACTTCGAGCACATCTTGCGCATTCTGAAATGCACCGTCACAATGTTTGGTTAATTTAACATCTGGGCAATTAAATGAATACACTTAGACGTGATTTACACGATGAAGCAAAGTTCATGAAGTTATCTCAGTAGGCGAAACATATACGTGTGGTTCTATTCATTTTGATTAACAAGTCTAGTAGAATTCCTTTGTTTGTCGAAGTCGAAGGTCTTTATCGGCGACCTCTTCACGGCCTTCTACAAAGGCCTAATGCCTCCGAAACACATCCATTTTGTCGATCCGAAATCGGGAGATAATATGGCTGTGAATAAAGGGAAGAAGAGCGGTCGAAAATGCCTTGAAAATGTGATGTGGGTGGGATGTGGATGGTAAGTAAGTGGAATGTGGATGGTAAGTGGGGGGATGTGGATGATAAATGGGTGGTAATTGTATCGAACACAATAATTATTATGCATATTTGTATAAAAATGTATCTTTGTGTTTATAAACACAGGCTCCCTGAAGAAGGCAAGCTGCCGAAATGCGTAGGAGCAAATGAAATTCAACGGCCATTGCAACCCACACATTAAACACATAAATAATTACTTTGTTTTGTTTTTTGTTAGGCTGCTAAATGCGTATTTATTTTGAGATTTTCTTGTATTTTGTTTCGCTTGTTTTTTTTGTTGTTGTTTTTTTTTATCAATTCTAGTAGCATTTGTTTTGGTGTGTGTTTTATTTTCTTTATGATATTAGCTAATAGTTGCTTTTGCTTTGCATTTGTTTTTGCTTCATATACTTATGTAAGGTGTTCTCTATGTGTGTGTGTGTGTGTGTGAGTGAGTCTGGTTGTAGCTTTTGCCGCTTAGATCATTGATAAGAGTTAATACGATGCGAATGCGGTTGCGGGATGCCGAGATTATGTTTTTGTTTGTTTTTAATATAAAAAGGAAACTGCTTTCTCTTCTCAATTACATTTTTTAAAATGTAATTCCTAAATTATTTTATTTTTGTGTTAATTGAATAGCTTTAACCATTTGGTAGGACCTATAAATATATTTTCTGTATTATATTTAATAATCTTAATAAAAATTAATATGTATAGAAGAAAAATCTTATGCCTCCGTTTCTGTTAAAGCTGTGAGTGGTTTATCCGCATTAATTAGAAGGATAACAATTATTTATTAATATTATAATTAGTTTATATTTAGATTTAATGTATTTTCGATATAGGCATTTGACTTGCTTTCGGTTTATCATTAAGTTCAAAATGAAATACAAGTTCTCGAGCACTTGAATGCGGCATTATAATATTTAAAAATCCTCGATTTTTGTAAATAAGTTGCGCGTTTTCCATTTGGTTTTTGTTGTGGGCTTTATTCTGCGAGACGACGATTGTTGCGAATAGAAAAATAATTCAAGTAAATATTTGTATATATTTTGATGTACGTTGTGGTGTATAAGTATTATAATTTGCTTAATCATGTTTTTATTGTATTTTGTACCAATCAAAGTGAAGCGACTCCCTATCTAGTATCTTCGGCTTAAAGTGAGTATTGCAATTTTGAATTGGATGTGTGTGTGAGTGATCCTTAGCATTGCGTGAGTGTGTGTGTGTCTGTGTGTTAGTTCATAAGGTAAATATATTATCTATCATAGCTTTAAGTGTCTCTAACAGCTCTGAAGGTATTCAGGTTCGGTCGCATAGGCCATGCGTTGTTGTCGATTGTTTTTTTTTTTTGTTGAAGTAAAAATACTGGGGAAAACTGCTCCTGTCATTTGCTGCTAAGTGGACGAACCGCCTGAGTGAGTGAGTGAGTGTGTGTGAGACAATCTCTATGTACTCTTTTAGGACTCCAGCAGCGGTTCATTTTCCGAATCGGAATCGAACATTCTCCAGACCATGCGCCTGACGTTTCAGACTGCCGCCGTCGGCCCAGGAGGAGTTGAGATACTCGTCGTCATCGTCTTGCTCAAGTTTCTGCAAAGATTCCCGAAGAAGGGTAAGTTAATTAAAAGATCAATATAAAGTGGAATAATCAAAAGTTAAATACATATATACATCTATTTAGAAAATAAGAACAGATCCAATTGGAATATAACCTTTTTTTATTTAATAAAATAATTTCCTATCTCATTTAAAATATTTTGCTATTTTCAGCAATACCAAATCTTGTAAGTCTAGCGAAATAGACAATAACGTGCAATTTATTCTTTAAGATAATTTAGGGACAAATTCGTATCTTCTAACGTCAGATATAGATGCAGTTTTGTCAGATGTTTGTACGTTAATCTGAAAAAATAGAAAACCGAATTTCGAAAAAGTAATTTTCCTTCTTTTAATTGGATCACTTATAAAACAGGACCCACATTCAATTATAACAATAGAAGTTCGGCAATTAAATACAATCTATCCTGTTTCTGTATAAAATTTTGTATGAACGATTCGCTCTTGGAAATTCTTACTTTCAGTACGAATCGTTCTTAAATTCGAAATTGACCATTAAAAATTCAAAAATAGAATTTTAAGAATTTTGCTTTTGGAATCGAGATAAATTCGTTCTGAATTTAATTCTTCGAGGCAAGGCAAATGATTCAATTGACAATTAAGATTCTATGGACGTTTCTCCATACAAATTAACTGAAAAGCAAGAGTGATTCAGTGCAAAACTTTCTAAGACGAAAACCGTGCTTTTAAAAGGTGTATAATTTCATACATTTTTTGGTCTTTCAAGCCGGATATTCGATTATCCATATGGGATCAAATCAATCCCAAACGGTAATGAATAACGTAGTACCGGATATGCTTGACTCGATGAGAAAAATATTAAGTTGATCCGACTGTTTTAATCTTAAGAAAGATTACATTTATCCCTGGGTAATCTTATAAAAGATTGAATTGAGCAACAAATTCGAGCACAATTAAATTCCAGAGCTGGATCATTTTATGTCAGTTCTAGATTAACTTAAGCTCGATTTGTCATATAGAATTGATCCCAGGATAGATAACTATTCTTCCTTTCCTCCGCCATTCCAAATGACATATGGAAAACAAAGTAATATATAAGAAGGGAATCGAAGACAGGACCATTAGCACTAAACACGAATGGAATGGCATCTCATCGCACATTACCATACCCGTTGGTTATAGCAGCATGTTTAAAAGTCTACTTCGCTCTCGTTCTCTCGTTCTAAATTGGGCAGAATATACTAAAAGTCGAAATTAAACTTTCAAGCTCGTACCGGGCTTACTACAAGATAAAAAAGATTGAAAAAATTTCGACGTTATTTTTTCTGTGTAAGCTCTAAAGGTTTTTTGGTATACTCGAAATCCCTATTCGATAAAACATGGCGCAAATCAAGATTGAAGTTTATCCATTTTAAAAGTTCGCGATGTATGAATTAGACGGGTCATCAAAAATTATATGCAGCGTACACAACGTCTGGCTCTGAAACTAAATATAATATAAGATCATATTACAGGTGAAACTTAAGCAGTCTATTGATGAAGCTACACAAATTCAAAGCTACAACCATGCTCATTAAAGGTGTATAGTCCTTCACAAGACCGAACCTTTTTAAAGCCAGGTTTCGATAAGGTCATGGAATTTTATCCACCATCGTATTTATATTCTGACAGTGAATATGTTTGACTGTATTTAATAATGTATAATCACCGTAGGTGATTTTGAATAAGTCTGATATTATGGTATTCGGGAAAGGAGGCAGAATATCGGCTTCTAAAAGATGCACCTGCCAGAGAGAGGTAGTAAAAATATAAACTGAACTTATATATTTAGAAGTCTTTTTCAAGCCCACCGCGTCATTTTAAAAGCACGTGCTTAGAAGAAGTATTGAGGCCAAAACTAGAATCAAAATGACCAAGAATAATTTCCTGGGGAAATGCGAAATGGAAACTGTTCAATGCAGTAAGCCACATCAGTGTGAAAGTAAGTAAAAACTGACTACAGAAATGATCCTGTCTAGTATAGTAAGCCATATATTAAATCCAAAGATATGGAGCAGAAATCTGGAGGACATTTTACAGAAGTCGACTTGCATCCGAGCTATTAAGGAAAAACGATCCACTTATATAATGAGAATCGCCTCCCAGCCTGCTAATGGAAAAGAAAGAAGTCATTTAGAAATAAAAAGGTTTGGTGAGAATCCATAAGATCAGCACTGGAATGGAGTTCTTTCTGGATAGCCATTCATGAAACCCTCAAAGCAAAAACCTTGCTGTACAACTATCAGCGACAGGTCACTAGCGCCACTCGAATTTACCAACACTTGGACAACTCAGTGGCCAATAAGCTTCCAATCTCTGTCAATCGTCACTGCTTTCTGGGTACTTAGCGCCCTATTTGATCTTATAAAACCTGTTATCCTATGAAAACAATATACAACAGTTTCAGAAAAAATAGAGAGTTATATCGCATGCACATTTTTTTTTTGGCATTTTCACCCACTTCGCGGTCAAATTTACCAAATTTTCTTTCATATTACGCGCCTACGTAACTAAACGAAGGCCTTTGTTCTTTCGGTAATGGAAATTTCTCAACCTAGAATCAAGTTCAGAGCGGGCCACAGAAATACTAAAACAGATGGATGATTCATATGGATCATCTTTTATGATTGAATCAGAGAGAAGCTTATCCATACAGATTAGAACTACGACCGAGGAGAACAGAATTATTTTCAGGTAGCAACGTGCTTTCTGAAGAGCAAACTCTCACAATTAACTTTGTCCAACACAGCGAGGAAAACACCATCCATTTTATTGGAAACTGCCCAATGTTGAAGAAATACAGAAATTTACATTTTGGTAAGGCAAGTCTACATCGACTAAATCTATCAAATTGGTTGATCCTATATAACTTTATATCGGGAACAAATTTTATAAGGTTACTTTTGAAACAAAGTAACACTGCCAACCGGATCTCTATGCAGTTTAACGATATGGTATCTGGGGAAGATCCGGGAAACCAGGTGTATCATACTGAATAACGAAGAATTTGGAAGGCTGTGATCGACTAACGGTTCTTACCAGGGCGACTTATTTATCTTCGTATTTCATAGACGAAGAAAAACTTCTTGTTTAGATAAACATTAAGAATCTAAGCTATCATCTATGTATTGTATATAAAGTATGTATACAAATGTTAGTTCTCTGGGATAAAATCGAATTTGTCTTTTCGCTCTCTCCACTCGTTGTGTCAGTACCAAAACTGTTTTGTGTTGATACGCTGAAGGTGTTGACAGTTTTCTGCGAGCTCTGTTTCGGTTAGCAGCTTATTTCGGGTTAAGGACTGGCCGCCTAGATAATGTAATATCACATAATGGGACTATTTTCTTTGGGGTTATGCGAAATCAAAAGTCTACGAATCAAGACCTCGAATCCAACACAACTCGAGCAATTCGCGAGATGCTCGCAATGCTGAAAAGAGTGATCCAAAATTCTACCATCCGAGAAGACCACTTAAAATATATTCATTAAGTATTCGATATCGATATTTTTGACTTTTCACCCAGACTACATTCGTACAAAATGGGTTGAAAATAATTTCGGTTACATACCAAAATAAACCTTTAACAATGGTAGACACCTTATTAAAGTAATAACAAGTGAGGGAATATGTTTGTATACTTTGCACAAGAGTAAACGATAGTGAAATGTTTGTTTTTATATTTCAGAAAATCGCCCTAAAATTTAGAAAAATGTCTGATCTGAAAAAAAAATTTTTTCTTTTATTATATTTACCGCAATCAGAGGACGGATTTTTTAGGAGAGATTCTAATTTTCCTAGGCGAATTCGGGGCTTTTTAGGGTGAGCTTTTTTTGAGTGTGAAGTATCATACCTGCGCTAAAGCAGGGTTTGTCAAGAAGAGCAAACCTAAAAAGTGAGAAGTAAGCAAAAACTAGCTCTGACTTGATGCTCTCTTGGCCCAAGTCTCGTTATGCATTCGCCTTATGTCCGTGTTTATATCGAAATGTGTTCCCTTTAGATAATCTGTAGCGAATCTCTAGCCAAAGAGGGAACTCTTGATCTACTCATCCTTACCCTTGCACTGAGTTTGAGGTGGACAGCACACCATTCTCCAGGGAATCTCTGGACAACTCGTCGGCCATTTGTACTTTAAGTTGATGACCAAACGAGTTCATCTCCGAATTGGGCGTCATCATTTGTGATCCCGCCGGCGATTGTGCTATGTTGTATGGACCTGGGGTGGTCACAGAACCACCCTGCGATATGGATGTGGTCATGCCGGGTCCACCATTGGGCAGAACACCATCCAAGCAGCTATCATTGGTGGTGGAGTCCATATTGATGATTTGACTGCCGGCCACATTGTCGGCCAGAACGGCCCCATCGCTATCGTCCACCGCATCGATATCGTCTATGTCCATGTCCTCGGCATTCTTATCCAACGGGGCCGTCTCCTCATCCTCATTGTAGATCTTAAAGTAGGCATACGTCAAATAGATCACCGAGATGATGAACGAGGGTATGGGTATGGCCATGGAATACACCAGATTCAATGTATTCTGCCAGTAGTCCAGATTGCTGATGACCAGACTGGGGTCCACCTTCGAGTAGAAGCAGGGGAACTTGATGCCAATCTTGGTGTAACGCTTCAGCCAAATGGTGCAGTTCAGCATGGGCGGATAGCCACATCCCTTGACATTGGGAAAGAGGCGGGCGCCCACATAATAGTAAATGGATCTGTTGCCCATGAGTCCCTCGTTCAGTTCGGAAATCTCATCGAAGGGACGTCGCTCGTCGCTGATGAGGGTGCCCGAGGGACTCAGACCTCGTGCATCGTCTGAATCTTCAATGAGAAAGCCATTGGAGCCATCGGCATCGCCAAAATTGAGCTGCTCCAGCCGACCACTGTTCATATCTACATCCAAGTCACTGGGGTCAACACCTACTCCACCTGCCCCACCGCCACCACCGAGATTATCATACTCGTAGTCCCTTAAGGCTCGCTCATAGCGATCTGTGCGCTTCACGGGCGGGATGACCCGCTCCGCCTCCTTCAGATTAATGTGATATTCCGTAAAGTTAAACTCATCCGTGTAGTTGTACAGGTTGAGGCGATAGTTGACCCGTATTTGGGTGCAGGTGTAAATGTCCTTGGTGCAACCCTCACGGCAGGAGGCCCACGAGCAGTTCTTGGCTCCATAGTAGATCTCCGTGTCGTAGGTCTCGCACAGGGCGGGCACCTCCTCGAACTGCATGAAGATGGTGGTGAAGGCGGGCTCAATGACAAACGGGACCAGGAACAGAAAGGCAAACAGGCTGAAGGTGCCCAGGAGAATGAAGAAGGCAGTCGTATAGAAGAGCAACTTCTCCTTTCCGCTGCGTTTGTCCTGCTCATCTCCCATGCTGTGTCAGGGGTTGGGGTTGGTCTCACTTCAAGCGGCAGATTGGCAGAATTGGGGAGCAGCTTCTTAGTTTAGATTAAGGATAAGAATTTGTTGTTTTTGTTGTATATCACAGGGAGGAGTCCTTCGTTTGACGTTGCTTGCGTTCTTTATGGAGGCTTCTTCGTTTGTCCGTCAACTGCATTCAGGCAGTTGGAGGAGCACCGCCAGGTCCTGCATTTCTCCAGCGTGTTGGCATTCTCACACGATTAGGCTAAATGTTCCTTTGACGCACGCATCCTGCTGGCCTGGGTGACTGCGGGTGGGGGGGCAGTGTGTGGGTGTGGATGTGAGTGAGGATGTGTGCTTCAACCTTTGCTAATTGCTTTATGTGTCCCAATGGAGATGTTTCGTCAACATCAGCAAGCTGCTGCTGCTCCTGATGATGATGATTCTGTTGTTGTTGTTGTTTTTGTTTGCAGCAGCGAATCCTTTGCCTTTTGCTTGATTATTTTATGACTGCGGCAAAAGCCTTTTGCCTGTATTTAGCAGTGTGCGTGTGTGTGTAAGTGTGTGTGTGTATCTGTGTGTGTGTGTGAGTGTACAGGCCTGCCAATGGCCCACAATATTTGAAGCTCTCACTCTTCGGTTCGGCAAGCTCTGCGAAATAAGTAAGGATACAACACATTTCTCATTTTGAATTTTTGAACAAAACCTTCAGCAAATAACCATTTCATGGACCACATTAAATATTTTATTAACAATGTTATAAATAAATTGAAATTTCTTCAGAGCGGAAAGCATGATCTCTCAACGAATCCGAATTCAATCCGCTTTTCAATTTCTGCTTACTTGCTACACTGAGAAAAGAAATCAATCTAAAATCTAGATTGAAAATCTCTTTTTCGAGAATCTTGCAATCTTATAAAAACAAGATTGAAAAACCTTGATATAAGATTGTAAAGTAAAACTGGCTATACAGCTCCTTCAACGGGGCCAAGCCAAGCTTCTCTCAATCTCTTGGCGTGTGTGCTTTAAATTTTTCGCACAAGAGAAAGGGACCTACAGCTTAACGCCGGATCCGAACGGCAAAGTTTGAGAAATTCTTAAAATAAGATTAAAAATCTTAAAAACAAGATTATCATCTTGCAACTTATCAACCATCTACAGTTTTCTTTAAAGCTTCAGTAAAAAAAAAACTTTATGATATACATAAAAAGATCAAACCGCCCCTCTTGGGACTCGAACCACAACTTTTTCGCTCCAATGAAGCTTTTGCCATCCACTTAACTAACACGGCTGTTAGATGTAAATTTTTTTGCGCAGCCAGTTGCAGTATAAGAACTCAGCTAGCAGAAATCATTGTCGTGCTCAGTTCTTATACTACGTCAAATCAAAAAACAAAGGCCAAAAGTCGAAAAACGTTTTTGAATTGGCTTAAAGTTTGTACTCGGGGGTTTTCGGGGTCGCTGATCACAAAAAAACAAAATGGCGGATCCAATGTGGCGGACAATTTCTTCGGAAACGTACTTGACTTGGCTGAAACATCGAAAAACCTGTTTATCGATAATAAATCGAACTGTTTGACAGATTTTTTTTCATGTCGATTTTCGTGCTCAGCGGTCCAAAATACTTTAGAAAAAGTTGGTTTAGTGAACTGGGGAAGAGTGTTTTCGAACAGTGTATATTTGTAATGTCGCGACAATTGTCGCACAAAAATCATCACCGGGACTGAATCTGCAGCTATCTGCAGCTAATTTTTGGCTATGTTCTGAAGAATTGTCTAAACAACAATTACTATTTTATTTAAGAGTGGGATCTGATGGGAGTTTTGACTTATTGCATTTTCTTATTCGACTTTTCAGAATGTGACCAAAAAAAAAACTTCTACCTTTATTAACGATTCCCTATTTCATGCATTGTTAATAAAAACTTTGAGCTATACGTACTTTCAAGGATAGAATCCATTTTGCAGAATGCAAATCGGTTAAGGTTTTGATATTCTATACGCTTCTGAACGTTGTGTTATTTTTGACGCATGACGAGTAAGGGTACGAGTATGAGGTACGCTCGATGCTCACGAATGCAGTTCCTAACGGTCAGAATACAAACTAGATGTACCACTGCTACTTTTCCAATCATTTAAAGTCAATAAAAAATATTTTGTTTTTCGACTTTTGGCCAGCTTTTTGGTAGAAATCTGTTATGTTTCTCTCACAATAATAAAAAAAATTTGATTTCGGCTAACCACAATTAAAAACTGATTTGGATCCAATCTTGAAACTAAATATGTTATGCTTGTTAAGTACATAGCTTCAATAATTTCTGAGATCAGGCTCTAAGTCTCTTTGAAACCGGATAAATCGGCTCTCAGCTTGAAATCAGCTTGGTTCACGAGCAAAAACGTAAAACCTTCTAATCAGATAATACCGACATAGTGAAAACCATTTTGCTAAAAGAGATATGTAGAACCCGATACAAAGAATACACCGAAACAAGACTTTAAAGCATGATTTTTAAAAGTGTAATTTATTCAGGGGAAACTGATTTGATGTAAGTGTAATGAATTTACAAGAATAAATAAAGATTTTTTTTATAACCAAATTCCCCGAATTTTTTTCCTCGAGTAGTATAGTAAGTGAATGCCAAGAGTTCCCCTAAACAACTATTGGCATTTGAGAAAAAGGTCAAAGATTCTTCAAGATTTCTAGAGCAAATTAAACCCAAAAAAGCACCCGGCCTCAGTAAGGACAGTAAGGTCTATGTGTGGCCCCCTACATGGTTCCAGCCGGAAATATCTACCTAGTATAGTAATCCGCATTATTAAAGTTTTGCATTTGACTGGCTGGATTCAAAGTAATTAAACAAAACAACGAGATTAATTACAACAATTTGGAATAGCAATTGGTATGTCCGTACAACGATCGCTGTTTCAAAGATAACCACATCTTATCATCAGCGGACTCTGTATTGCAGATTCACATTCAAACAATCACACAGTTTCCTTTATAAACCTTGATTTCGCCAAATAACGCATTCGGGACTCAAATGTGCTAAGCGACAAAACCACTTTTCAGCCTGGAATTTTTTTATGTTTTTGAACGTGTTGCAGAAATTAATTTCTTTCTTGGTTTACATTAATTTGGGATTTTTGCAATTGGCGATACTCTATTTATAAGCAGTATTAATAGACTATGGGCAGGAACGGCCGCAACTGTGATGCGCAGCACTTTAGTTCAGTTCGAGTGGGACCTCACTTCAAAAAAATCCTAATATCCTCTTAGAGAACGGTCAAAACTAGCTTTCTTTTAGAAGTAAACAAAATATTGTTCGTTGTCATCGAAATGGTTATTTGCTCAAGTTTAAGCAGTAAAAACAAAGATTTAAGTTATCCAGGACAATTCACTTACTTATTTCGCAGAGCTTTAGTTGATGCTTAATGTGTTTTGGATTTTCTTTTTTAGTTCATTTTACACAATACGAATAAAAAAAAAGAAAAACAATTGCTGGACGGACAAGTTTTTTGTTTTCTTTTTTTTTCTGTTCACTTGGCTCTTTTACTCAATTCGTGCCACGTGCAGTTCCACACTAGAGAGAGAGAGAGAGGGAGAGAGAGAATGTATGTGTGTGTGAGAGAGTGTGGCTGAGATAAAGGGGGCCAAGTTGGTTTTAAAAATACCGTTAGGCCGCGTTTACCGTTAATCATTTGTATTTTTAAGCCCGTTGGGGTGTTAATTAGGAAACCGTAAGGTCAAAAGCAGCCGCATTTATTTTTATGTAACCTCGATTAGTTGCCCCGGGGCAGCTGCTGCCGCTGTTGCCCATTTGGAGGCGGGCTGTGATTCTCGTGCTCGTGTGGAGTATTACGAAACGGAAACAAGCGTTGGTTTAGGGGGGAGCGGGAGGGGGAGAGCGGCATGTTTAAATAATAAAACTCCTTCAATGCAGTAGCCAAAGAGCGGAGGGGGGAGGGGAGGGGAAGGGAGACAAAGTGGAGCCGCTTGTAATTTTCAATTCATTTGGCACGCTTACACACATGCACATGCAAACACACACACACACACACACGGAGAAGGCACAGTTTTTTTTTTTTTTTGGAGTGTGAGCAACTTGGCAACTCCTCGTGCTTTGCACGAAACGATTTTTCATTTACTTTTTGAGTAAAAATATTACTAGTTTTCGCTTTGTATGTGTGTGTGTGTGTGTGACGTAGTGTGCGTGTGTGTTTACTCAAGGTTCAGGTTACGCATTTTCAATCAAACACACAAAAAAAAGAAGAAAATCTCTCTCTCCCACACACTCACACACACACCACACTCTGTGTTTCAGTTTACCAAAAGTCAACAATTATTGCCACTTTCATGGCTCATTCCTGTGTTGTTAACAATTTTTATGGGTCAAAAGTTCACAACACACAAAATAACATTCACATTTCCACATTTTTCTTTTTCATTTCTTGTCATTTACGCAGGGAACCCTCGCTGAAGCACGGACAAGGAGGCGACGGCGACAAATGACAATAGTGCCAGTGCCAGCACCACGACGACAGCGACTACAGCGACGACACAACCAGGACAACAACGATGACGATGACAACAACGGCTGAACTCTTCACCGAAAGGACTGCCTGCCACTAACTATGCAGCAGCTGAACCTAGGGCCCAAATCGCACACACAGCGTTTGTGCTTGAGAGCTGAGCTTGAGCTTTTGCTGAGCGACCAGCAGAGTGGCCTACACTCCAGCAAGACCCTCCCCTCCCCGCACTTTCACTGACTCCAGAGCTAACCAGGTCTACACTTGAAGAAATTAATTAATTGAATTGTTTAATTTTTAGCTTAAAATTAGATAATAAATTTTTGAATTATCATAATTTGCACTCAAAAAATTTTTTTTTTTTTTTTAAGTTCTTTAACAAATTATAACATTTAAAGCTATAATAGTCACATTCCAAACAATATTACTCATACGACAGGAACCCCAGAGGCAAAAATGGAAATTTAAGGGGGCGCCCCCTTAAAGTATTCTATTTGTATCACAGATTATACAATTTAAAAAAAATTCAGTGTAAAAGGACGCGGTGAGGCCACAAAGTTTGAAATAAAAATTATCAATGCGCCCCGTAGGCTACCACAAAATTTGAACAATGAATGACTGAGCTATTTTGGTTTTGTTAAAATTTGTCACGGTGTGTCACAACGTAATTGTGAGCAAAGACAGATTCGTAAGTGGGCCAAAGTCGATCAAGAGCAATCATAAAAATTTTTAAATTTATTTTACCGTTAGAAAATGCTTCTGGAATTCCAGAATTTTTGTACATTTTATCTTTCTTTCCATATCATTAATAATGAAATCCATTAAAAAAGTGACTCGAAAATAAGTTAATAATTGGTTAGAGACATATTCAAAGCACTGTATTGGGCGTTTTCACCAGCATACACCAATCATCTAACAAAAATCATCAATTAAAAAAAGTGTTAGTTTGCTGGTGAACGAACTTGATACAATTTTCAGGCAACAATGTAATCGATATATCGATAATTTTTGAAAACAAACATCTTAATACAATTAAGAACTGACTGCTAAATATTTATGACCGTCGTCACCAGCACCAACTGCTTCTAGAATTCCCCTTGAAGTTTACTTAAAACTTTGTTGGCCATTTAATGTTGATTGTAACGAAATCATGACCTTGTGTTGACGATAGTTTGCTAAGCACGCTTTTTCGATATTCCTGAACATTCGTTCACATTATGCCATGAACATTTTGTTCTCACACATGAACGCTCATTTGTGACGCTCATTTCAAAAACATTTTGTTCTCGATTTGCCGGCGACTAAGATCCTAAAAAAAAATATTAACCATTGTTAAAGATATTGTTAAAGATAAGTAGGTGAATATGGAGGAACCTCCTCCTCCTCCTGGTGGTTGTTTTCTCGGTAAGGGCGGCGAAGAAAAGAAGGCAGCGACTACTATCACCCCACAATCTTTTCTAAGCTGTAGCTGAAAATTATAAAAATTATTAATTTGAAAAATTATATTACGTTACCTAGTCTGGGGCTTGAACAGAGTACCACAAAGACTAAAGCACACGGCTATTAAGCTCACGCGAAAGACAATAGAATGTTGCTCTGTGTGCTGTACTCTAACATCTGTTTAGTATCTAGTTCAGTAAACTGTTTAGTAGGGTTGTTGAATATTTAAAAAATATCTATATCGATATTGTGGGCGATATTGAAAAAGGATCATTTCGATATAATCAATCAAAAACATCGATATTATCGATATTTTCGATATTTTTCCTTAAAAACCCCGATCGTAGCTATGAACAGTTCTTTCGAGGTAATTGAGGCGTCATTCGACGCGTAACAAGAACTACAATCCGACTGCGCTTAAAATATATAGATTTAATATATTTTTATTAAAATAACAAGAGATATTTATTTTTCATTTAATAATGAGCTGTTACCGTCAGATAGGCCCTGTTAGAGTTGGTAATGGTATGCAAAACTATAGACTTGCTGAAACGCCTGAAAAACGCCTGTTTCACTTTATCCTTACAAATTTCATACTTGTTGGAGGAGAACAATAATTTATATAATTAATATATACTAGTTAAACATTAAAATTAAATTATAACTGAAATCACATAATAGAACTTATCATAGTAAGTAATCGCCCCTTAAACAATATAAACTGATTAGCAGGGTCAATTCTCTCTCCTTCTTCATTGCTTTGTGATCTCGTTCTAACATAAATTTTAATGTTTTTACGTATCCAAATAAAATACCACTTGTTGGCAAGTGTAGGTTGGGATGGATGTGGTGTTCATAAGGTGACCTAAACCTTCCACACAGCGGACAGGAAGATTGTCCTCAAGCATCTCCATTCTTTCTTTTAAGTTTTCATATTAGTTGAATTTCCGATAGTGCTTAAAGTTTTATTGCACAGTTTGTACTGCGATTTCTGTGCAGCAACTTTAATAAAATAATTTTTAAGCATGTCCAGAGCACAAGAACCAGTTATTCGCAACAGTGTGACCGAACGCTAGAACAAAAATATCACCGATATCACATACGATAATGATATTCGTCTTATCGATATATCGATAATATTTTCGACAACCCTACTGTTCAGTGTGACCTGACTGTTGAATTAGTTGACTGTTTGTTGTCAATTGATGGCAACTCCGTATTAACCAACATTTAAGTGTGGCAATCAAGTCCGCTTTTTTTTAGTCAGAATGTCTTTAATCAGTAAGCAAAGCGATATTTAAAAGTGGAACCAGCTGTCCGGCAGAGCACCAACGATAATTCTGCACTTGTTGAAAATAAGCTAACATGACGAGCAAACTGAGCTTGGCATCTGCATGACGATCAGGAGCCAAACATAAATACACACACATACACTTGTAATCATCTCTTTTCTCTCTCTTGCTGAGAACACAAGAACAACAGAACAAGAGCAAGTGAGCAAGAACAATTGAACAATAGAACAAGTGAGCGATTTGAGTGAGTTGATTTACTTAGAAAAAAAGAACAAGTGAACATGTTCAGCGAAAAGAACAACCTTTACCCAACACTGGTGTGAATCGTGAGAGACGCGATACGGTCAAAACATTAGGTGCGTGAATCGTGCGTACAGAGATTTTGATTTCGTAAATCTTTTCTGGAAATGATTCCTTCTCCCTATTACATACTTTTGCACAAACTTCATATACTCTGTGTATCTTTGGTACAGAGTACAAAGAGTAGAAGACTACTATAAATGTCAAGTGCAAAAGATCCTGAACAAGAAACTTTTAATCGAAACAATATCAACTTAGATCAAGTATTTGCATACTTAAAAATTGTTCTTAAAGTCTTACTTTTGTACTAAAAATGACCATTGTGTTCATCTAATTAGTATGCCTATTCTGTCACATTTAAATTGATCTTAACTCTCCTGATCTAAAACATCTATTGTATATAACCCTTAAAAGTAGGCAATATTATGCCTATAACTTAGTAATGCTTAAATAATTTTTTTTAATTTAAGATATATTTTTCATTGCCAAAAATCTAGGGCTATCCTCCCAATTTTCTGCTAGTGTAGTTCACCCAAGTAGACCTAAGGGTGCCTGGCCAAAAGCTTTCGCTCGCACTCAATGGATGACGTAAAGCCGCATAACGCCTGCGCCAGCTCCCTCTTTCACTCTTGGGTCCACAACAGCCAAGAGCCAACAGCCAGAGCCAGGCAACCCAGAGAAATGTCAGAATTCTGAATTGGCGTAAACAGCAGGAAAACGTGAGCCGTGAGCCGTGCACGACGTCACTTCAGTTGTAGTTGCGCCTGTTTGGAATTTTCTCGGCTCGCTAGGCAAATGGGTGGAAAATTAAGGAAAAATCACAATCAAATCATTTCTGCCTTATGAACCACACACGACGGAGTCAGTTGAGCGACGAAAACTAATCAAAAACGGCACAAAAAAAAGTGAAAAATATAAATAAATGGAAATGCTTTTGTGGCTACCAATATTATGAAACGATGCGATGTGTGTGTGAGTGCGTGACTGCGTGCGTGCGTGCGAGAGTGTGTGAGTGAGTGAGTGAGTGTGTGCGTGAACGTAAATAAACCTCAACAATTTGTGGTGGAACATTTATAATTTACAAGTGAGTATAAAAAAAAGCAAGAAAAGTTTTAGGAAAAAAGTCTTGCCTAGTTATGAGCGCACGCCCTCGCAAATGTATTTGGTGAGCTCAATAACATTCGCCTTGGCCATTGATTATTCCCTTGGGTGTATGTGTTGTGTGTGTGTGTGTGTGGTTGAGATAAACAGACAAAAATGTGCTATTATTGTTGCTATTGCTATTGAAAAAACTTTGGTCATATTTTAGATAGAGCAAAGTAATTTAGTGTGCAGCTCAATTTGAGGGTGTCACAAAAAGAGCGGTAGGGGGAAAAAGTTTTTTATTTTAGGCCCAAACATCTAATGAAAATAAATTTAAATTTGCATAAATAAATGTATTTAGCTTGAAAATGGCTAAAAAGTCTTTAAGCTAAAAAATCTCCAAAATAATCACATATGGTCGCCCTAATGTCAAAAATTGTCACATTTGGTCACACTAAAATAATTGGTGCAATTGTTTACAAAGAATTCATCCAAATAGTCACTATGGGCGCCGCTGTATTACCAATTTTAACCTTTACTGGACTGTGGGCCATTGTGGGCATAGCCGGACCCATTATGACACCCAAGGGACCCCATCAGAGTCTCATACGTTGCATTCTGATGTTGACGGCATTTTGTTGTTGGCTCTTCTGGCTCTGCTGTTATTTAGCCCAAATGAATCCTTTGCTGGGACCCAAACTAGACAGGAATGTCATTGCTATGATTGCATCTTCCTGGCAAGGACACGAAATCAAATAGGACTGGTGCAGAAGACAATATGTATATGTATTAATGATTTGTTAATCTCCTATGATAATTCAGTTTTGCAACTAATACTTAACCGAATAAACTATTATGTCGCCTTATAAATGTATACTCAATTGTTTTTCAAGATGATGTCAGTGTTCCAGTTCCCCTGCCTTCCACTAAAGAGGAGAGTAGAGTTTGGCTGCCGGCCAAGGACGAACTGCTGCTCTAACCACATCACTGTGATATGTGTGACACGTACCAAAAATTAGGGGGAGTTGCTTTCCAAGACTGCAGTTATGGGTACGGAGCGGGGACAACTTGTCCAACTGTTTTCAACAGAAAATCTATGAATCATACAAAAAGAGATAAAGGCGACACGCTGTCTGCACTCATCGTCATTTCTGAGTCATCGACATCCAAAAATCTTTAAGGCTTATCTAAGCAGCTATCTGGATTTAAGTCAATCAATATGAGACTTCGTAAATAAGGATTCTACTTTAAAAACTTACAGCCAAAAAATGAATTCATTTGATTTCTCTTATCCAACTAGCATTTGGAAGATCATTGATAAGTCTTTTCATGTGCGAAAATGACTTGTGATTTATTGAAATAGAACTTAAAAAAGACTCGAACATGATTGGGAACAGGACTCGAAAATGAGTCGAAACTGATCAAAAAACGGGTTTTAAATGCTCCTACAGGAGAGTCGTTGCTAGGGTATCATTTATGAGCTTATTTATGACTATTTTAATCAGAAAGAAGACTGGAAGAAGGCTCGAACGTGATCAGACATTTCATAGAATGTTGACTGAGAAGTTATAGTTAGCTAATTAAGTAAGCTAATTAATATAATCTATTAAGAGACTTAAGTTTTAATTCCATTCCAAACTGCGGTCAACCGAAGGTCTAAGTTTTTAAAGCTTATTCCACGACTAACTGCAAACCCTTTAGAACCGGTTTGATTCGTGGTCTTTGGGTCACCAAACCCGAAACGGACCACTTTTTCGAGAAATTAGGTTCGGTTCACCAAATTATGTAAGTTTTCCAAAGTCACATACAGGGGAAATATAAAAAATTCCTTATTATCTGACTTCTATAACTCAAGAAGTTCTCCAATCCCAAGACTTTTCATTAGGTCAGAATTATACTATCACCGACAATAAAGAAACGAATATGGTCCGAGCAGGAGATTTTTTAAATGACAACTGCAGAGCAACTATTAAGAATGAAATGTTAATAAAGCTTGCTTCAAATTACCTTAATTGCATTCCTGGAGGACTCTACAGTTACAGTTTGTGGTGTTGCACACGCTCTAAATTTAGTTGTTAAGGATGCTGAAGCTCCAAAAATAAATTCTTAAAGAAAGTTTTACATATTTATCTTTAAATGACGTCGATTTGCCAAGAAGAGAAGTTTAGGAAAGAAATAGAAAACCAATAAATTTTAGATTGAAAATCTGTAAATGATGTTATAGACGCTTTCGAAAATTGTCCCAGAAAACATACATCGAAAAGTGAAAAAAACCGGGATTTTAAAAATATTTCCTTGACTATACTTGCTGTTCCAGCAACTCAGGTCTTTTCAACACTTAAATTTGTCATTTGTTTTCGATCATCGTCGTGGAATTAGAAAAATTACGGGACGGGTTGCGCGGGTAAGAAGGGCTATGGCAGCTGATCTAAAGTCTTCATTCAGTTTCTGCAAATTTCGCTTGAATTAAAACCCTTATTTACCCGTCAGTTTACTCTTCCAATCAATCCATATGAATTTTGGAATTTTTGCGATTTTTTGAACCGTTCGATTTACACCTTCTAAATACAGAATATTTATCCGTCTTCTTTTTTAAAATTTTTCGTAATTTTTTGAGTTGACTGATCTTTATTTCATTTACTCGTCTAAAATTGCCATCTATCAAATCTTTTTAATAATATAAACTTATATGACAAATTTGCAAATTTCGCGGTCTTATGGACCATTTAAATATATTTTAATAGCTAGGACGAATCCAACAAATCAGAGATCATTAAAATCATACCTGTCGTTCTTGAGTTATAAATAACATAACTAACTTGACTTTGTTTTATTAATGTAAGGGCCGATTTCTGTTCTCTGAGATAGCTGCTATATGTCAGATAGTCAGCGATTTTGCACTGTTATTTGTTAGTTTATGTGACAAATAGCTCTATGTAGAAGATGTGAAACCACAGGAAATGCACTCATGCCTTGGTCATGTCATATAATTTAGTATGCTCTAAGTACGTCCCAGCGAAAGTCGTTGATAAGAAATGTAATTCATGGTAATAGCAATGACATCCCAGGCACGAAACCAAGTCACCGTGGAATGCATTTAATTTTCATTTCGCATGGAAATTTTGTAATTTCTAAATCTCCAATCAGTTCCATGTAATCCTAATGCAGATCCTTTTCCACCGAGATTTTACTATTTTAATCATTTATTGAACCTAATTACTTTAATTCAGAATTAAAAGATGACTTTTTTGCAGCTTTCGGATTTAATAAAAAAAATAGAGGCAGGCTAACTTCGGCTCGACCGAAGTTTATATACCCTTGGAGCTTGATATGTGCCTGACAGTTTGTATGGCAGCTATACTATATAGTTGTCCGATTTTGACAAGCCTTAGTGAAATTATGTGAAATCATTAAAAACTTATAAATACGAGCGTTGGGAGCGATAACATTAAAAACAAAAAAGTTTTTCTCACAAAAACTAGTTTTTTGACCGATCGTTCCTATGGCAGCTATATGCTATAGTCATCCGATCCGGCCGGTTCCGACAAATGTGCAGCGTATTTGTACTAAAAGACTTCGTGCAAAGTTTGGTTACGATAGCTTTAAAACTGACGGAGGAGATAGCATAGAAACAGACGGACAGACGGACGGACAGACGGACGGACAGACGGACGGACGGACAGACGGACATGGCTATATCAACTCAGCTCGTCATGCTGATCAGGAATATATATATGGGAGCGATAACATCGAAAACAAAAAAGTTTTTCTCACTAAAACTAGTTTTTCAACCGATTGTTCCTATGTCAGCTATATGCTACAGTCATCCGATCCGGCAGGTTCCGACAAATGTGCAGCGTATTTGTACCAAAAGACTTCGTGCAAAGTTTGGTTAAGATAGCTTTAAAACTGACCGAGGAGATAGCATAGAAACAGACGGACAGACGGACGGACGGACGGACATGGCTATATCAACTCAGCTCGTCACGCTGATCAAGAATATATACACTTTATATGGTCGGAGATGCTTTCTTCTGTGCATTACAAACATCCGGACAATTTCAATATACCCTCTCCAAGGGTATAATTACTAACATTTCATTACTAAGAGAATTTCATGCATTTCTAAGAGAAAACTTGAACGAATACTTTGAGTACGAACGTTCTAGAAAAATAAAATATTCGTTATTAAATTTTCAAGAATTTAGCTCTTGGAATCGAGCTAAATTCATTCTCAATATGGTTCTCATAGGTTCGGGAATATTGCTTTGAGAGAACAATCATGTGTTTTCTGTATTGCGAGATACAAAATTACTCTTGAACAAGGGTTCGAGTCCGCAGGTAGGTTCAGCGACCTGCTGAACCCGCTCCGTGATCCCAAAAAGTCTCGCGGGTTCGAACCCCGGAATGAACGCCTGCTGATTTTTAGAACAGCTTTGCAGCCATGGCTTTTCCCCTTCCACTCTTTAATCCACTATTGAGTATTGCAATGGGGCATGAAGTTCCTTTTAAAATGATGCGGAAAATTCGTTGACAAAATTTCGATTACGTGTGGTATAAGTAATATTTGTGGAATCGGTTCATAGTCGCTATGTCTATGGGCTAAACATTTTGCCATTTTCTGGTGTGCTTTCACTTTCACTTTCGCAAAAGTTCAAAAGGCAAAAGATTTGCGAAAGTGAAAATGGAGCGTTTTTGACCAAATTGAATCTCGAAAGTGGGAGCATAGCTGTATTGCTCTGTCCTGTTCGACATGAAAATGCTATGAAGATCGGTATTCGGGAATCACAGTTTTCTTCCAAGTTTACCAGGGTGCAAAAGCTTCCCTCAAGTCAAATTCTGCAGCCAACTGAGCGCTGATGGCGTCATAAGGCAAAGCTAAAAAGGAGCGTCCAAGTTCCAGCGAATTGAGTGAGTGCACTTGCACTCTCGCATGTGCCCAAAATGTGAGGAAGGACTTAATCAATGAAATACCACATAAGCGTGAGCACGTTTGCCCAGCTACAAATTGTGGGAGGATAAGGGGAGGAGAGAGGGGCTCTGGCTTTCACGTGAATGCGGAACTATTGATTTTGCAATAAAATTGCGCGCGCAGGGCACAGATTTGTGTGCCAAACTGACAGAGAGAGAGAGAGAGAGAGAGTCGGCATGTTGTCGACGGTCAGTAAGGGAAGGCGAGAGAGCAGAGGGACTGCAGTCACGAATGAAAATAGTGAGGTCGTGCCGAATCAGTAAGAAAATTGTATCAAATCCAAGAGGCAGCTGGAATTTTTGGACAAAAATAAATAAAATAATTAAGAAAAAATAAATTCAAAGAGGATGTGGTGTTAAAAGGAAAATGTTTTAAGCTTAAAAGTTAAATAAAAAGGGTCAAAAGAAAATCCCAGAAAATCAATAAAGAAGGAAAAACGTGCACAGATTGAAAGCAAAAAAAAAAAAAGACAAGAAAAGCTAATCTCTGCGAAGTTATATAACAACTTATCCTGCTCAATCGATGGACTAACATGAGGAGCTGCTCCTAATTGGATTAGCCCTATTTACACAGACACACACACACACCCCTCTCTAAAAAGTAGTCTCAGTTTACCAAAATGGGCAAAAAAAAGGTGGCCGAAGAGGATCTGGTGGTTCCACCGCAGGATACCCGCATTTGTGGCACAATTTGCATTTGCCAAATGACTTTGGTCCTCAGCTCCGTGGCCTTGGTCTATCTCACCGTGGCCATTTATATGCCCTCCACGCGAGCCTTTAAGAGTGGCATTGACCCCACTCCTGTCATGTGCACCACCACGCGTGCCCTGAACAAGGACAACTGTGAGTGGGGCAGCTGTGGCGAATGGTGTTTGAGTAAAACCTCTGGAGCCTGCATCCAAATCTATGTAAATCTACGCAGCAATGGCACCAATCTCACCTTCCAAAACTGCACCAATTCGGCGAATAAAACCTGCTATGGCATTGACCAGGATCGTGCGGATAAGGCTCGCTGCATCAACGATGAGTGTAAGAATCTGACCGGCACCTTCAACTGCACCGCCGGGCAGTGTTTGAACATCACGGATGCCTTTGAGTGTGTCTTCCATAATAGCGATGCCCCAGTCAAGTGTTCGGGACGTCGTGGAAAAATCAACTGCATGGACATCAGTGGCCTCTTCTCCTGCAGTCGTGGCACTTGCCGCAAGATACGCACTCCCTACAACTGTGACCGGCGTTGCGTGGATATACCCACCCGCAACAAGAATGTGGTGGTTCTCAGCGGTGACAAGGTTCATCTCTCTCAATGCCAGAATGCCATCAATTCGGAAACCCTGGAGGAGGTGTGGAACGAGTCCAGCGATAATGTGGCCATGACCTCTTGCTTTTTCATCAAACACGCCTCGGATCGTGTGGAGGCGGTGGACTGCATCAATGGCTCCACTTTGGAGCACAACATGCTCACGGATCTCACCAACTTTACCTATCTCAGCCATCTGCATGTGTCGGTGGCCACCCCGGTGCCCGAGATTGCCCCACCCGATGTGGATTTGACCATTTCCAATGAGTCCAAGCTCATGATCAATCTGGAGGGCTGTGTCAACACCTTGCAGGATGAGTGCAAGGAGTTCCTCAAGGATTTCGGTCGCGATGGCAGCGATCATAATGCACGCGCCCGTTTCCCCTGCTTTTATTCGCCCTCGAAGAAGGATATAGTGGTGGCCCGTTTCGATCTAGAGGTCACCTATCGCCAGTTCGTGTTCGCGTCGGTGGTGCCCTCGGTCTTGTTCGTCGTCTCCTGTTCGATTCTGCTCATGTGTCAGCGCACCGTCTATGTGGGCGATGATGCCAAAATGCGCTTCAAGGGTTGTGTGGACACCAAGGACATTCTGTCCAAGAACAATGTGGGGGCACCCACCAACGGCGACATGGGCGGTGGCGGTGGTGATGAAGTAATGGCCCTATGAGATCCGTCACGTAAGCGTTTGCCTCTCACCAAATTTGTTCAACCTTTGGCCTTGCAGTTGCTTCTTCTTCTTCTACCCAGGCGAAAACTAATGAAAACTTCTAGTTCAGGAATCCGTCTATGTATGTTTATGAGGGGCTGTAGAGGTGTAGAGACCTTAAACCAAGAGTAGTGTCTATATAGAATAGATTCTCTCTCTCAGCGGCATAAACCTTCTTTTATATTCTAGTTTGTATAGTTTTTTAAGGACTTAGTACTTGGAGCTGTCAAACTATCGAAATATTGCAGTTTTAAAAAGGTTTTGGTCAAAGAATAAAATGATTTCTTCCGTGAACTTTGTCAAAAAAAGGCAAAAAACGTTTAAGCTCGTTGAAAAATGTCCAAAATATGGCTTTGAATCACCTTTGAAGCGCTTGACTGTGGTTCGGTTTGGAAACAGTACAATTTTCTAACACTCACATTATCTATTTTCCATATCACAGCTTAAATCATTTCTGAGGTATTTTAAATCGGTCCTAGAGAACTGATCTTGTTCCCCATTAGATCTCCAAAATATTCCCACCAGATCCTCAAAAGATCTCCACCTGATCCCCACCAGACCCCCCAGATCCCCAAAATATCCCCACCAGATCCTCACCATATCCCCAAGAGATCCCCAACACATCCCCACCAAATCCCTACCAGATCCCCTCCACATAAATTTTCGGTTCCGGTTCTGGTACGTTCCGAAACCGTTCGTTTCAGTAACAGACTCTGTTTCGGTTCTATTTTGTTTCGGTATTCGGAAATAAACGGAAAATTTTAAACGTTAGTCCAAACAAAGTAGGCAAGAAAGCTATACACTAGACTGAACTTTATTATAATTTTTTCCCGAATTCAAAACACCGAGTGGAAAAAATGTTTGGTTTTGATCGGACAACATTTAGTGGACGCGCGCCGGCTTTTAAAATCGAATTTTTGAAATACATAGGAAATATATGGGATGAGTTTCGTACCTCCTTTATATTATTTTTAAATTTTTATATGTTACTAAATTAAGTCAGGGTAATATCTTAGCAACATTTTAAATACAAATGTTGGATATTTTGGGCATTGAATGAATCTATAACGTTCGTTAGAAATTCATGGAAACGCCCATATAATGAGGAATTTTAAGAAGCGTAACGTTACGTTAAATACAAATGCTAATAAACAAAAATAAAGAGGGATGAAAGGTATGATAACTTAGATAATAAACTTATATTGTTACAAGTCCCAATAAAAAATGTTGTACATAAAAAGCTTTAGCTAATTCGCAGAGTTTCGCAATTTTAAGTACAAGTGAAAAATTCACTTCCGCTTATTGTAACGTTACGCCAGCACATCTTTTTGCTTATATCTAAAGATCCTTAGAGTCATTGTGTTCAAACTTGAGCACGATCCTTACGTTAAGTTAGAAGACATATTCTAAATGAGTAGCTGTCGCATTTCAGCCCCGGAGTACGTTAAGTCTTGAACATTATATTGATCACGGCCCACACGTAGTCAAAATCTCATATTTAGTTAACTCAGCCAATGTCACTTTTTGTAATAGCATTAAATATTAATAGAGATACTGTTGAGGATCCCTCGCAACAGGATAACTGAGACACCACTTGAAAGGGTCGATCAGTTGTGGAACCAATTGACGTACATTGTGTGGGAAACTACCCTTCAGACCATTTTAGTGCAAATTATTTTTAAGTTATTTAAAAAAAAAATTTTTTTAATTTTTCGAATTTGATTTAAAAACATTTGTTCTACAAATGTCTTTTTAGATTAGACATCATTCCCTAAATGATCTAAATGACCTTATTCTTTTTGTGTATTTCACCATAAAAGATGCTTAATTTATAGATGTTTATTTTTCCATTTGACTCGCTGTTTGTAAGCTATTCATATAGGCATCAACTTTGCCTATTTCAGCTGACACTATTATGTTTAAATCAGCTACTTCTTGCCAGGGGAGACTTTATACTTTGCCTAAGCTAATGTAATATCACTTTTTCATTTTGTTTCAAGTCGGAGCAGAATTCTGGAGCAATTTGTGCTTAAACATTTATTAAGTTCGAAAGAAAAGGTTTTAACGAGGTGCAAACGAAAAGTCAGTAAGACCAGGCAGAGAAATGAGAGTATTACTGTCTTTTTAATTAATTACAGAACAGTTTGAACGATTTACACATTGTCCAAATAAGTACAGGTTTACTTGCGGAATGCAAGTGTCTTGAAAGTCAGACAAGGAGTTCTTCTTAAGGCGAACGGGAATGCTTGAAGCTTCCAGCGCAGCGATGGTCAGCGGATTCCCCAAAGGGTGAAAACATTTCGCTATTTACACATATACAAGCCGAAAGCATGCCGAAGCTGAGGAGAAGAAAGCAAATAGCGTTTCAGTCGCTGGCTAACCTTTGAAGCCGTCAGTTCGAAGTACTAATACACTCTCAATTTTTGACTTTGCTCTCCTTGGCCAACGCTGTTCCAGAAAGACTCGAAAATAGATATGTATTTGCTATCCTTAGCGATGAGAGTGTGACTTGGCGAATAGTCACGATTAGTGAAAATGAATTTGCGTGAAGTTTTTAAAGTTATATAAATATTATTTATCTCTATGATAACTAATTCGTGTCGAAGTTCCCACAGAATGGGTCAACCTCCAATAATATATGTGACATTTTTTGTGTCACTTCTCGTGACATTTGGAATAAAGTTTAAGTTCACCTCTGGCCATAAGCACACTTCTTCTTATTCATCCAATAGGAAACTCATCGGAGAAATAGTTATTCTCTTCCAGATCGTAGTGTAACTACGAGGAAGGAATTACAATTTATCATTTACAAAAATTGACAAGAGACCAGGCCTTAGTAAAAAATCTGTTTCAATTTTGGAAACTTGAAGAAAGAATTGATTTCGGTTACGTTTACTTTTAGTAAGGCTGTGGTGTACAAGAACAAATATCAATTGAAAATATCAAAATAAAAAGCTGATTTCACAAAATGAAGTTCAAAAATATATTGATTTATCAACAAATCGTATTTCGTTTTAATGACCCCGCTTAATGTGCAACATGCATTGTGTGAAAAACCACCTTTGCGACTATTTCTATAAAAAGATGTGTCTTTACACACACATATTAAGTTAACGAAAGAGTTAAGGAAAATATCTGAAGAAAATCTAAATCTCTCGCCTCATTAAAAGGGTATAATTCTATACACCTAGTTTTGGGATTTCCATTTCAAATAACAAAAATCTTGTATTAAGTTTTATTTAGAAACTATAGAACTAGTTCTTAGCTATCATTAGTTTCCTTACAGTTTGACAGCTCTAGCTAGAGCAACACTTTTAGAAATAGATCAGATAGCTTACCTTCCCCAAATAAACTCCTATAGTAACATTCCTTTCCTTAACCCCATTTCATCTTCTCTTTTACAGGCATTCCTCTGCTCCAGGAAGACAGTCCGATACATCAGACTGGCGTCTTCGCTTTGCAATAATTGGAGTTGGGCACAACAAACAACTCGAAATTCTTTGTAATCCTTCCATCGAACTTTTAACAAACCACAAAGACACAGACCACACCTCAGAAGGCTTGCAAGGACACTCCCGAGCTAACACACACACACACACCACACATAAAACACACATGCGAGGCACGTGAAATTCTCAAGATACGAAAAATCAGAGGACAATATTAGTTTTAATTTTTTGGTATAGTTCTTTTTATGGGAATAGGAATAGGCGCACTAGGCCACTTACTGAGAGTATTTGTAGGATAGTGCTGCGAGGGGGGAACGAACAGTTTGGCAATGAAAGATGTAGGTAGGAAGGAAAGTTGGTAATTTTATTATTCTATATTTTACCTAGAGAATAAACACGCACACACGGAGACAGAAACACACACACACCACACAGAGACACCTAGAAGATTCCGATTCAGTGAAAGATTCAGAGAAGATTCAGAGGAATGCGTGATCAAAAATCGATAAAGAAATCTCGTAACGACAGAAACGAAAGAAAATAAATTAAAAAACTATAAATTTTAGATAAATTAATCAATATACAAGAACGAAACAGAGAGAGAGAGAGAAGAGAGAGAGGGAGACAGCAAGCGAGGGGAGAAAGCAAGTTGTTTATTGTTGTAGGCTTTAGAGAGCAGCAAAACGTTAGCGGTGTTCATTTTTAAGGCTTTTACTGATCCAAATTACAATCTAAGCAAACACACACCCCACACCCCCCTACACACACACACACACATTCAAAATGAAGAAGAGCTCCACACTGACAACTACCACGTCCATGCCGACCAGCCCCACGCTGTCGGCTCAGACCCTTTCGGCCAGCAAAATAAGCCTCAACAGCAGCAGATCAGGTTCGGTGCGCTCGGCCTGTCAGTCGCCCGTCAGACCGGGCAGCGGCTGCGTGGATGCCATCAAGGCTAAACGCGAGGAGATTGAAATGGACACCCTGCTCGAGAAGGCCAAGTTTTATACCTCCGTGTGCCTTGGTGAGACCCATTAGAGATCCTTTCTGAAAAATCCTCAACTTAATTTGATTTTGAAACTATTTCCCAGGTACGACTGCCATTTTGTCGGTGTTCACATTCCTCTTTCTGATACCCTTTGTTGTGGATCCCGCCATCTCAACTATCATTGCCGATTACGATCCTGTGCCGGTCACCTGCATTGTCATAGATCACATCTATGCGGAGGGCATCAAGAACTGCAGCTGGTCTTCCTGTCGCGAGGGTTGCACCTCATCACTCACCAAGTAAGAAATAAAATTGGATTAAACAGTCTATCAAAAAACTGCAAACCGATTTAGAATTGGAATTTTTTCTCTGAGTCGAATCTTGAGAGAAGCTTGGAAGATCTTGACATAAAAAAATGTTGAATTAAGAAAAAAGATTGAAGCGTCTTCCTAAAATTTCCGACAGCGGAATTGACAGCTTCCTACGATTAGTTTAAACCTATAGTGTGACCCTTCAATACGAGCAAATATTAAACGGTCACACTGCCAAATTGAGCTAAAAGTGTCTATTTTATAAAAACTAAGAATGCAAACATACTTCTTTCATATGTGAATTTTTCTACAAAAATGATAAAGAATGGAATCGTTGCTCAATTTAGTAGGATATGGTTTAGCAAATAAAATTTTGCTTTACAAGTTATGAAAGGTTCGAAACAGCACCTTGCTTTTGGTTCTTACAAACAGCGGTCTTTTGAAAGGTTGCAAAACTACGAAGTGAAGCTTCAGAGCTTTGTAGTTTAGGGATGAACGATTCTATTTATTATTTAGAAACTGATATTCGAACCCATACCATAACCATAAGCCGGAGTCTTCAGCTTTACGACAGCTGTGAGCTAAAGAAAGGAATCCAAAGCTTATAAACCGAACCGAAAACTGGGTCAGAGTTTCGTTATAAAACAAATAAGAAACAACTTGACCAATATATGGCGCCACTACTTGAGTTTCAAAACTGACCAATAGATGGCGCACTACTAAGACCATTGTGGTGGTGGTCAGTCCCAGTTCATTTAGCTCTAATCGCAGATTCAGCTCATCTATCTGATATCTCTCTAACTCACACACATATATTTCTACGCCAATCTGTGACACTCATTCTTACCGGCCACACGCCGTCTCCAAAAAACCAAACTTAAACCTAGTCTAGCCATATTACGAAGTTTAAAAGCAAAGCAACAACAAAAACTTAAAAAAAGCTATATTGTTGTCCCTACACTGGAAACGGATACCAAATGGTCGAAATGGAATACACAACCTCATGGGTAAAAAAAAGGAGAGATGTGACAACATTTTCAAGGTTTCAAAATTTGTTACAGCAAAGAAACGAATGAGCTCAGGATTTTAACAGGGTTTTGAATGGCCCTTAGTAGACTGTGGAACCAACTGTACCCCAACAATTGGGAATATGCAGATATTGTAAAAAGAAGAATGAGTCTTCTCAACATATAACACAATGAATTGCTCCAGCGAGGCGCACAGAGAAGCATTAGGCTATGAGATACCAAGATTTTTCTAGAGCCAGTCCCGTAAGGAACAGGAAATAGGGCTCTGGGGAGGGACAAATATACATATATATATCCTGATGACAGACAATCGAATCGAGTAAGGCCGTGCTTGCCAAATGAATTTCTAGATCTTCATATATATTTGTGATATTAATGTAGGAATTTTAGGACTATTCAAATGATTCCTAGGAATTCAATTTCGAAAGTGTGCGATAAGACACATATTGACTTTGGAAATTCTTATATTCATTAATCTGAAAACAAAAACTATGAACTATTACTCCGTTTGCTTAGGAATTTATCTTTCGCAAGCAGGAAACGGCACAACAAGTGCAGTTGCCTAGCTTCAAAGTGAGTAGAGCAGCACAAGCAGACGGCGAAACAAGTGCAATGTGCACAACCGAGACTCGCGTTATAAGGGTTACATATTAACTGTGGTTGTTGTTGGACTGCTGTCAAACACAAAATTCGTACCTATGTTCAAGATAACTGCTATTTGTTTAACCATTCTTCGATTTTATTCTGTTATATGTTAGGTAAAGTGACTGCTGTATAGAAGAGTAAAAGTAGCTCGAAAAACCATGTAAAGATCAGCCCGTAGTTTACAAAACTGTTTGTGTGGTTTAGTAATTGAACCAATCCTTATTTCCTGAAAAAATCTTCCGAAGTTTGCAGAATTGGAAAAGCACACTATTAGACTTCGCTATTGATTGAAGTACCCAGATGAAGCATTCATTTGGTATTTTAGGTGCTTAAAGAGTGTCATGGCGAAACCGATGATGGAGAGGTGGGATCAATATATTATATAATACAGCTTTACCAGTCTTAGTCCTTCTTTTTCGTCATTTTCCAAAAATTTTGAAATAAGAAGGATGGCTTAGGTTATAAATGGAATGGATCATCCAATATTTGTCTAATGGTTTGGAAGCTAACTGTTTGGGTCTTAAGAAAAAAAAGGCGACTTTTATTAGAGTTCTAGGTCGATCACCATAGAATTTATACCGTTTTGTATTTAAAATTTTAAAAATTTTTTGTTCTTGGATGTACTTAAATTAAATACGAAACATTTTAGAAAAAGAAAAAAGACTTTTAATGATATTAAAATGAGAAGAAAACATTCTTGAGTCAAAAACATTTTGTACTCACAGTGATCCGAAAAATGTAAGAACAGCGCGTTCTTAACTGAAATACAAAACATCTTGGATTGAGGACAAAATAGACTTGTTAGACAAATAGACCATATTAGCTTTAAAAAGTGCACAACGGAATGAAAAAAAAATTATTTTAAATCGATTCTATTTTTAAAATTCCCTCCTGGTTCCAACACTTTGGTTATGAAGTGAAGGTAGATTATTGACCTCTTTGGTTAAATCACTTATTTGAATTTTTCCCAGACTTATTATATTTAATACAACATAATTATAAGAACAAATGGAGAATAGCTTTTAGCCAAGAAAATTTTTAAATTTGTACTGACTAACTTTGGCGAGTGAGTTTGCTTTTATTATGATAAACTCTAAAGATGCGTCTGTAAAGACACATCTGTGTATATAAACGGTCTGCGTTGGTCACAAGGGTGGTTTTTCACACAATGCATGCGTGTGCATAAATGACTTGCGCTGGGCTGAAGGGTAGTTTTCCACACAATGCAGGTCAGGTGGTTCAGATCGGATGATCTTTTCAAAAGACTGACCCTTGTCAAAACCGTAATTAAATTTAATGTTAAAAATGATATATTCAAGGTACTTTAGGACGATCCTCGCGTCGCGTCACATGTTCAAGTTTAAACAATTTTTGATTGAAAACCAAAAAAAAAAAATTGAAACTTTGATCTAACTTGACCCTTTTGTTCCTTCCCTTCTTCTTTTTCCAGGTGCCATCAGTTGTTTGTCAACTACACGCGTATTCCCTTTAGCGATTGGGAACACAATCCGCGTGATTTGGACACAGTCAACTGGGATGTTAGCTATACCAAGTTTCTAATTAATTCAGAGGGCTGTGGTTATCCGCCCACGACCAATTGCAGTGTCTTTGCCAGGCAATATGGGTAAGTTGTTAATCCATATCTAGAATTATCCACCTCTAATCTCTCTCTTCTTTCAAAGCTTCTCGCACATTGGTGAGCCCTTCCCCTGCTACTACAGTCGTGCCTATCCAGAGGTCGTTATTGGTCGCTACTCGTGGGAGAATAATCTGTATCATCTGATACTCTCGCTGATCATTCCAAATGTGCTCTTTGCCATCTCGATTGGTGTCCTGAGCTATTGGTATTGTCCCTGCTGTGAGAAGGCGTGCAACAAATCCTCACGTGTCTATGCTGAAAAGTTTCCAACCAAGGAAGAGTGAGTTATTTCTTGTACCAGAGCTGTGTCTGCATCTTGTCTGTTTGAACCAATTTATTTATACTTATATACCTTATCTATATATACATACTGTATTGTGGTAGAACTCACACACACACACACACATATCCATTGTGCCTTGTAACGAGATTGTCAATCGTTGTCGAATCATTTACATTGATGTGTTTAATGTTAAGCAATTGGCTGTACTCCTAAGTTCTCTCCAAATTCTGTTACTTCCCTTTACCAAACATGTTTCATGGGCTTTTCCTTTTCCCTCTTTTTCTCTCTCTCTTTTGTAATATTATTTTCAGGATCGTTAACTGCATGAAATGTAATACGGAAAAGTCGTTATCTTTGAATGTATTTTGAGTAAACTAAGAAGCGAGAGAGTGCCTGAATTTTGATCGTGATAGGTTAAGTGGAATGGAAAACCAAATCCATTCGAGAAATGAAATATAATTATTACCATGTAACTTCGCAATAACTTGCACTAATTTGTAGAAGAGCCTCCCCCCCACCCATTTACACCACTAAAACTAAACGTTACTCTGAAGTGTCCTTAGCCAATTTCGTAAGCATTCACGCATTTCCAATCCAAATGTATTTATGTAGAATTTACAGATTTTAGCACTCAAAATGGTTTTCGAGCACCAAATTAAAGCAACAATCAATTAAAGAAAAAGCTTTTAAGATTTTTTAAATCTAGTCTAGGCATTTCCAAACTTACATCAGAATAATTCCAATAACCATATTATTTCCATATTAATATTTTAAAAAACGAGGTTTTTCTACTTAAACAGAGTTTAATGTTTAGAAGAACTTGTGATTCAAGTTTCTCAGTATTTGGGACCAAAGGTTTATAAAACTTTTATTATATGTTCTAGAAGAAAGAATATAAAACACATTTCATAGTCATAGATACACTCTTGAATCCAAGAAAAATCGTGTACGTCATGATCAGGCAACATCTTAAGCCAAAACTAGGCTCTCAGGCTTACATACTTGATCTTAGATCGTATAATATTCTAATATCAGGAATTCCGTAACCTTAGCCTCATTAGTCTCTACAGACTCAAATAGATGAACAAAACATGGGAGTTTTATTATCTGTACAAAAAAAGTCTTAAAGGATTTTTAAGTGATGGCGTCACTTGTATTGAATCGAATCGTATAATGTTGCAACCATCTTTATTTTCAAGTCTCAACATTAGGTTTTCTTTTTCAGTATTTGTAGATTCGGTGAAGTGTAAACAATATGCTAACTTTTGTGTCAAACAAACACGATTTGCGGGAAAGTTTACGTTTCCTGCTTTCATTAGAAAGATGCATTATAAAGATGCTGCGGGGAACATGCTCCAAAGCCAAATATTCACGATGGAAAGGTCATGCTCTGTACTTGTACCATCACAGGGCAACTTTTCCGAACTCAATTGATGGGTTTGAGCCGGAATACCAGCTCACTTTGCGTAACCGATCAAAGTACATATTACTTTAAACCAGCGATGATTATACGATTCCCCCCTGCAAACAATTGAGCGATTGTTTAATCGACAATCGTCAAAAAGACACTTGTGAGATTCGCGGGGAAGATTATCGGAAAATCGAATCTTCTAGCAATCATTCCCGCAACTCCCAGAAGTTTGTTTAGTCGCCGATCGCAGGGTAAAATTTTCTGGGAGTCGCGGGGGAGATTGCTAGAATATTGAATCTTCCAAGCGATCGATAGCCAATAAAATGCGTAATCTCGAAAACGAGGAATTGAAGAAGTAAGTTTCTTAAAGTTTCTCTTCAAAGTCTCTCTTGCGACGCTCGCAGAAGACTATTCCGCGACACTTCTGGAAGTGTCGCTGAAGTGGCTCACTTTCTCCCAACAGAAGATTAAAACAGGGCTTTTAAATTAAACTTCTTGACGAGTCGCCTGCGACTCTTCGGAGATTAAAATGTTTGCTGGGCCCCAGGGGACGCTATTTACACATACACAATCCGAAAGCATGCCGAAGCTAAAGAAGAAAACAGCAAAAAGCCTTTGACTTTATTTTCTCACATCAATACGCGATGAAATGGGAAGTCCTACCCTACATACATAGTCTCTTCCTCTTCTTCTTGATGAGGATCAGCTCTTCTGAAGAACTCCAAAATTGAATCGATTCGTGGATTGCATCAAAAGACGACCCTTCTTTTGAGATGGTTGCCGAAAATTGCGATACAGATGGAATAAATTAGTGGCTTGCGATGGACAAAAGTTTGAAAACTGCATCTTTTACAAATATTTCACAAAGATTTTTGCTACGAGATAGTAACATTTTGGATAAGGTTCGGAATTATTCGTTCTTTTTGGCTCTCGCTTTAAACTTGGCGCTGCAGCAAAAGAGCTGGGAAAAAGGAATGGCTCTCCGCTGGGACAAAGAGCGATTCCGAACTAGGGTTGTCGATATTTTATCGATATCGTTATTATTGTTGGGCGTTAAGGGATATTCCGATATTAAATTTTCGATATCGATATTTTTATAAACGATATATCCAAAACAAGTAAGAAAGTCGGTCAAGCCCGACTATAACATACTCTGTACCTGGAGTAGAAGCTGAATGTAATGCTTGTGCGGCGCTCATCTCTACGCCTCTTTCTCTCTCTTGTGCCTGCAAGTATAAGAAGCATTTGTCCAATACATGTCAAACCTCTATCTCTTACCATCTCTGAGATCTGTTTGTTCATACGGACGGACGGACAGACAGACGGACTGACGGACGGACGGACATGGCTATATCGATGCGGCTGTTGATACCTTTGTTGTTGTACCTTTGGTACAGAGTATAAAAATTACTACTGTAGTAGATGCAATTCATATGGCAAGCCTTAAAAAACATCTGGTAATACAACTTAAAATCCAATTTTAGAGATCTACTGAAGACGAATTGTTCATTTCATCTGAAATTGAGTGAATCGATTCGCTATTGCTTTTGAAAGTTCAGTACCATCGGAATGGAAAGTATCAGCACAATTCCTGGGGTGTTCAGATGTCAACAACAGCCAGTGTGACCTTTCTTTTTGAAAATACCAAAATATCAGCTTGAGATACTAGATTCTCAAAGAACTTAGGACCGAAAATATTGCTGCTAGAAATTGTCGGTAAAAGGGACCAATCATACATATTGTTCGATTTCTTCTCGGCAAAAATGACAAAAGTTTACAAACTGGGCTAAAAATAAATTGAAATTTAAATCGTACTTTACTGTAGTGTTGGGTAAACGTTGTTCTTTTCGCTGAACATGTTCACTTGGTCTTTTTTTCTAAGAAGGTCAACTCACTCAATTCGTTCACTTGTTCTCTTGTTCATTTGTTCTTGGGTTCTCAGCAAGAGAGAGAAAACAGATGATTACACTCTGAGTAGAGCAAGACAAATTGAAAAAGCTAGACTAAACAAGACTCGCTGAACAAAAATGAACACTTATGAGCAACCCAACACTACTTTATTGCATTCAGGAGGTAAAATCGTCCATGACAAATCGCAAATTGAAATTATCTGCTGAATTTCTTATTTTCAAATTGATTTTTCTATATTTGGGGACTATCCTTGAAGTAGATTGACAACCTTTTATCCACCTTTCTCCAAACCATGGACAATCGGATCAATAATGTATCTAAAATTTCGACTGTAATAGCCATATACATGCTACGATATGATTTTATAAATGTTTCTATTTTTTTTGGCATATTTCTTGTCCGATCTTGTTGGGTTATTTAGAACAGTTATGTATGATTTCTGATGTTTGATATGAATTCTGATGTAAGATTTGGTTAACTAATCTCCAACTATAACTACTAGCTGTTCTTCTATCTATATCAAAGGTTTCCTTCACTTACCCTCTTAAGCAGGTTCAAAATTAGTTTCTAAGCACACGCCCGATTTTCTTTACTCAACTAATCATATATATTATATATATATTCCTACTCTATCAAAAAATTATACATATATATAAATACTTACAAGTTTCAACTTATTTCCTATAATCAAAAGATTTGCATGCTACTAAATAAACAAAAAATTGCTTGAAATTATTATTTTGCAATCATTTAGTCTGGCATGATTATAATAGAACTTATCACATAATTATAGAACTTATTAAAGATTGTTTTGTTCCAATCAATTATTTTAGCAAACTTCTGTGTCACAGTGACGAAGATGATGAAATGGAATACTAGCAAAAACCAAAACAAAAACACAAATACCAATTAGTTAAAAGTCCCTAAACAAATAGCTAAAAATTCAACTTTGTAGTCTGTATCACACAACACACACACACACACACACAGACTTAGCTTATATACATTAATAGATATATATATATAAATAAAATCCATCTGCCATTTACAAAGCGGAGCATTGCAAATTAAAATTTACACCCAAAATAACAATTTTTCTATTTAAATTATTATTCTATTAAAATGCTAAATCTATATAGAATCGACTTCAGTTGGTAAAATGTATGCTTGTGGCTTTATTTTTAAACGATGCTCCGCTGTGCTCTGTAATTGAAACTTCGACCTACAAAAAAATAAATCGCTTGTTTTTCAAAAAAAAATTGTGATAGTAGTCATAAAACGTATTAAGTAAAATTAAAAAAAACCTAATCAAACAAACAAGATATTGTATAGAAGACCAAACACACACACACACACACACACATATTTTGAACTAGTTTTCAAAATTTTATGTAAAAAAAAAACCAAAAACGAAACTTGAAACCATTTAAAGGCATAATAATACCAGATATATACATATACATACATATAGCTTAGCCAGAACCGATAAAACGCACGTTGCTTATGAGAATTTTTTAAATCATAAAACAAAAAAAACGAAAACATGATTAAAATTTTTTACTTAACGTGTCTTTATCAAACAAACCAAAACCAAAAAAATAAACAAATTTAACAAGCTAACGGCCTAATTAATAAACAATTACACCAAGCAAATACATCAAATGCGAAATATAGACGTGCTAACATTTTCACTTGAGCTAAAAATGTTCAAATTTCAAAAATTTCAAAGAATACAATTTTTAAGAAAAAAGTTCTCCAAATTTTTGCGAAAACAAAACTTACCCAAAAATTTAATAACTCAAAATTTGTAGGAAAATTAACTTACGCAAATATTTAAAACCGCAAAATTTTTGCGAAAGAAAAAACGAAAATTTCAAAACCGCCAAATTTTAGAGAAAGTTAAACTTTTTTGCGTAAATAAAATTAATGCTAAATGTTTACAAATTTAAGTGAAAGCAAAACTAGGTAAAATAATAAATCCTCAAAATATTTGAGATTATCAAAACTACGCAAGTATTTTACATCGCAAAAGGTTTGCGAAAGTAAAAAAGTATTATTCAAAACCGCAAAATTTTAGCGAAAGTAAAATAAGGTTTTAAATTTTACCTTAAAATTATCCTCAAAATTTTTGGCGAAAATAAAACTTACGCCAAAGTTAAAATTCGCAAAATGTTTGCGAAAATAAACACCAAAATTTCAAAACCGCAAAATTTTAGCGAAAGCTAAATGAGATAATTTATTAAATCCTCGAAATATTTGCATAAATTTTAAATCGCAAAATTATTTCGGAATTAAAGAAGAATAATTCAACGTGAGAAGCTTGGCTTGGCCCCGTTGTAGGAGCGGTATAGCCAACATTTACATTTACATTTAATTCAAAAACCGCAAAACTTTACCGAAAGTTAAACTAGGTAAAAGATAAAATCCTCAAAACTTTTGCGTGCAATTTTTAAATCAAAAGTAAAAATGAAAATTTTGAATCCGCTAAATTTTATCGAAAGTTAAATTTAGTAAAATCCTCAAAACTTTTGCGAAAATAAAAACGAAAAATTCACAACCGCGAAATTTTAGCGAAAGTTATACTAGGTAAAATATATAAAGCTCAAAACTTTTGCGAAAACCAAATTACGCACAAAATTTTAATCGCAAAAGGCTTGCGAAAGTAAAAATAAAAATTTCGAAACAGCAAAATATTAGCGAAAGTTTAACCTACGCAAATATTAAAAATCGCAAAATGTTTAAAAATCCGAAAAGTACAAAGTACAAAGTAAAATAAATTTAAAAAAAAAATTCAAAACGCAAAATTTTTGGCGAAAATAAAATTTACGCTAATATTTAAATCCGCAAAATATTGGCGAAAGTAAAAACGAAAAATTCAAAAGCGCAAAATTTTAGCAAAATTTGAACTAGGTCAAATATGAAATCCTCAAATTTGCGTAAATCAAAACTTCGCTAAATTTAAAAGTCGCAAAATGTTTGCGAAAGTTAAAACAAAAATTTTTTAACCGCAAAAATTTAGCGAAAGTTTAACGAAAGATAAATTACAATCTATATATAAGAGACGGCATGCTCTCTTGTTTTGTAAACGAAACTAACAAAAGTTTAAAGAATGCTTGCATTCAAAATTAACGGCCAGTTCTAAGCTCTCTCAAAAAGCTGCTTTAGATTTTGGACTTAAAACTTCAAGCTTAAGCTTAAGCTTATTTACACCAAAAAGTTGAAAACATGGTAGCTTGTCCTATTTTTACTTTCATTATTTTTTGAGGTTCCCAACTGATTTAAACATTGATTGTATGGTGAAGCGATGGTTTCGACAGCGATAAGACTACTGAAGATACATTTGGGAGAATTATGAAACGGTACCGTATAGGCAACCAGCTCATTTTTGGTGTACAATAATGCATAAGTTGTTTTCAGTTGTGAACAAACACAACTTTTTCGGACCCTGAGCCAGCAAACTCACTAATGAAAGTTTAACGAGTTTTTGAAAAAATAAAATTTTCGTAAAAATTATAAAACCCAAAATGTTTGCGAAAGTAAAAACGTAAATTCAAAACCGCAAAATTTTAGCGTAAGGTAAAATATTAAGTCCTCAAAATTTTTGAGAAAAGAAAAGTTTAAAAAACCGCAAAATTTTTGAGAAAGTTAAATTTAGGCACAAATAAAAAAAAAAAATTAAAACCTCAAAATTTTGGCGAAGCTAAAACTTACGCTAAAGTTTAAATCCGCAAAATGTTGGCGAAAGTACAAATCTAAGCCAAAGTTAAATCAAAATCTTATACTTTAATATTTGAACGACGATAAATTTTACTAAAAATTTTTTGGCGAAAACAAAACTTACGCAAAATTGTCTTAAAAGTGAAAATTTAAAACCGTAAAATTTTAGCAAAAGTGAAAATGAGAACACGTCTGTTGATTTTCTTTAACGAAAGGGAAAGGGGGTGGAAGGGGAGAGTTTTCTCTGCGCCTGCGTTGTCCCACATAAAACGGAACCATTTGTTGAGCTGGCTCCAAGGGGTTTGTTTTGGCTTTCACTTTCGCTTTCCTGTCAGCACAAAAAAACCACAAAAAAAAAAATGGAAAAGGGAAAGTGCGCAGTGTCCCAGTTGTTGTTATGGTAGCCCTGGTATTCCTGGTTAAACTCAGAGATTAGTTTTCTTCATGCACGCAGTGCAAACGGTTGTGTTCAGTGCCCGAAAAAAAAAACTCAAAACAAAGTTTCAAAGTCAAACCAACCCCCACATTCTACACCTTTTCGCAGCTCATCACCAAAAAACCACAGTAAATAATTGAAAAGCTAAGCATAAAATTGGCCACCAACCCCCCCCTCCCTCCCAATCACCTTGAAAACGGGCTCAAGTACCTTATAGTAGTTAAATCAACAAGTCGTAAATCACTCACTCGCCATGGTGCGACGCAAGGACAAACCTCGCCTCATACCCGAACAGGATAAGCGCATCTGTCGCTCCATTTGCCTGTGTCAACTTACTATGGTCCTGTCCTGTGTGTCCATTGTCTATCTGAGCGTGGCCATTTACTCGCCCTCACTTAAGTAAGTATCCTTTTCTCCTCTGTCTCACTTATTTCCTTTATTTGAATCCTTAGAGCCTTCAAATCGGGCTTTGAACTGGATCCTGTCATGTGTCAAACTGTGGATCGTCAGATGCCCAACAATTGCCCCTGGGCCTCGTGTGGTGAATGGTGTCTAACTCGCACCAGTGGCTTTTGTCCACAAATCCATTCCATAGTCCGTCGCAATGGCACGGACATTCAACTGAACAACTGCACCCGCATAACCAACACCTCCTGCGCCATGGTAAGGAAATATGTAGACGACAGACGTCATCGTCTTAGACATGACTCACAACGGAACGAAACGTGCTAATGTACACTTGGCGCCCACTTTATGATCATTGTGTGGACATTTTATGTTTCCTTTTAGATTGATTTGGGTCGCCTTAACAAGTTTAACTGCAATAATGGAACCGTCTGCAACAATATTCGTGGAGTTTTCAATTGCTCCAATGGTGAGTTTTAAACAGAAATAAAATGTTTTTTTTTTGAGGAAAAAGCTTGAATCATTCAGGGCAACAAATGAGAATGTGTGTAAGCATTACGAAAAGTAAAGCATCTTCTCTTAGCTCGCTTTGGGTACTAAGTAAAAGGGTAAAGATTTAGACTGAACCACATTTGGATTTGTGTTTTTATACCCGTTACTCGTAGAGTAAAAAGGGTATACTAAAGTCGTGCAAATGTATGTAACAGGCAGAAGGAATCATTTCCGACCATATAAAGTATATATATTCTTGATCAGCATCAACAGCCGAGTCGATATAGCCATGTCCGTTTGTCCGTCCGTCCGTCCGTCCGTCCGTCTGTATGAACACCTAGATCTCAGAGATGGTAAGAGATAGAGGTTTGACATGTATGGGACAAATGCTTCCTATACTTGCAGGCAGATCAAGTTTGTTTCAAATTTTGGCCACGCCCCCTCCCGCCCCCGCAATTCGGAAAAAACGTTATATCTCCTACAGTTTTAAAGATAGACGATTCGTACCTTTTAGAGATAGTTAGTAATTGACAAAACGAATAAATTTGCCAAAGAAATTATAATGATCAGATGAGCGGTTCTCAAGTTATGAGCAAAAATGTGCAAAATAGCTGAGTTCTAAAAGTGTTGCATACTTTTCAGATGTTAAACATGTATTTTCATGAGTAACGGGTATATCGAAGTCGGTTAGAGCCGACTTTAACTTGCGCTCTCGTTTGGATACTCGAATCATACCTATTAAATGATTCTAAACTATTTGATTTACCCAGATTTTTAATCTAAATTCTAATTATTTCAAATAGCAAAAAATATCTGCTAGCAGAGAATTATTTAAGCTTTAAAGCAAGGTATCGCCCACATACACACACTCAAAGCCTTAGTCATTTTGGCGATTGCTGCCTTTGGGACTCCCAAGCGGTCATAGCAGTTCTGTCAAGAGGTATCTTTTGCCAGCTCATTAAAGATAGATCAAGACTGCTGATGATTGAATTGGGAAATTCATGAAATCGCGTTATACACTGGTGTTGTGCGTGTCTTGTCTTAGAAAAGTTATGGACAAAATCATAACTTATTGATCTAGAGCAGGGGTGCCCAGAACGAGCTTACCAGCGCGCCATAAACAATACACATACGCCAAATATATTTCAAGCAATAACAACAAAATGAGATAGAGAGAGAGAACCGATTCTTGTTTGTGTGTATGTGTGGTCATTGTTACGCAAATTATACTCGATAGCGCGACAAGCGTTCAGCCGTACGCATAAGCAATTTGTTGTTGGGTTCGAGTTTGCGAGAGACATAGGAGAGAGAGAAGAGAGACACATAAGATGTTGTTGCAGGTCAGAGCGCGACAACAACCAAACACAGAGCAGGCATATGATTTGTTTTTCCTTTTTGCTGGCTTATGGCATGCGTAAATCGTATACGCGCAGGCTATTCCTTTGCGTAGAGCAACAACACATGCGTGTCTTGCGCAATAGGCATGGGCGCCCCTGATCTAGAGCCTGGTAAAAAGTTCTACAATTTTTACTCGAAAATGTCACATTGTGAAAACTTATTGATGAAACATTTTTAATTTCAGTACGAGCGATTTTAGTAGGAGGAAAATTTGATTTCAGCGTCACGTTACGTTGACGTCATTCATAATTTGTGTTGTTGTTTTTTCGCAAACACACACAGTCATAAAAGGATGGGCAGATGGGGGAAGTGAAGAGGTAGGAAAGATGGGATCTGGAAGGGATTTTGTCGGTTTCTGGATGGGATCTGGAAGGAATCTGGGTGGGATTTGGATGTTACCTGGAAGAGATCCAGAAGGGATCTGGGTGGGATTTGGGTAGGATGTGGGCGGTATCTAAGTCGGATCAGCGTAGGATCTGAGTGGGATCTAGCTTGGTTGGATCTGGAAGCGTTATGAGTGTAATCGGGTTGGGATCTGGGTGAGATCTGGTTGGAATCCGGGTAGAGTTTGGATGGGAATTGGGTGGGATATAGGTGGGATCTGGTTCTGTTCTGGGCGGGATCTGGATGGGATCTTGGTTGGATCTGGGAATGACCTTTGTGTGATCTAGATGGGTTCTGGGATGGATCTGAGTAGTATAGGTTTATGAGAGGGCTCATGGATTTCACCTTGGTGGTATCTTAGCAGAATAAATTTCCTGAAAAAGTGAAATAACACTGCAGCAAGTGTTCTTGTTGAGAACTTTAAGATTTTCTCATTATTTAATTTTTTGTATACCCTGTACCAAAGGTATATTTCCAGTTTAAACAAATTTATTGAGCCAATCGTTACAATTCTTTAAAAACTTTGAAAATAGGCTTCTTCTGCGTCGATGCAGCGTTGCCAGAGCGATTTCCAAGCATTGAAGTCGTCACGGACGGCATTCTCCGGAATTCCCTTTCGGATCCCCTCTTTCGTCTCAAAATGGGTGGGCTACCTCTACGCGGCTGGCACTGCTCTTTCACAATGTCATGAGCCATTAATGAGCCATAGCAGCGAAACACAAGGTAGACGTTATGACGTCAAGCATGAGCAACAAGCAAACAAACAATTGCCTTGTGAGAGAAGAGGAAAAAACGTGTCGGGAGAGAGCAAGCCGCCGTGCGTGCTATTTATAGAACACACGTATTCTCTCTCTCAATGCGTGTGTCGGGTGCGACGCCGGCAAAATTATGAGTTCCTATCCCGTGGGATAGCCTTTTGGCGTTTTGGGCACCACTCAGCTTATTGCTTTGTTTTGTGTATGTGTTCAGTTCACGTATGAGCGAAAAGTTTGAGCCAGGGACGCGAGCCTTATCAAAAAAATATAATGAAATTTCCATTTAGCATTGCATCAGCTTGACTTCTGTTCTTATTTGCAAGCGAAAGTAGTGGACCTGATAATATATTTCCATCTTTACTAACTTGGTGCCGTTTTGGTAAAATTTTTTAAAATGAGATGTTTCTCCGCTCTGGTCTATTCTCTTCACCTTAGGTCATCCATGATCACAATCATAGTTTTGCAGTTATTTCTTGATTGCCTTATTCAAAAAAAATTCGTACTTAACAAAACTCAGCGCATCGAGCGGTTGAGCTAGAGTTTTTTGATCGAATGTATTCGATCAAACAAAACTCAGCGTTGACTAGAGCAGAGTTCCCCAGCGATAGCCCCAGGAGCACGAACGTACTTGCCGAAGTCCCGCTTCATTGTGTGTTAGAGAGAGACACAGTCACGTTTTAGCGCTCTCTGCTTGGGGGACCCTGGACTAGAGCATTGCTCTCTCTCTCTCTCTCTCTCTCTGTCCCTTTTTCCAAATCTGTCAGCACCACCGTCTCAGTCTATTCTTATTAATCATCGTTGAGCCAAACGAACAAACATCCAAATTGATTGGAATGAGAAGGAACATGATTATATTCAGAGAGCCAACAATATGATTGAAAAATATTCAACAGCGAACGTGTTGTGTATGCAAGTGTGATTAGTAGAGGTATGCTAATAAGCCAGTTTGTTTATTTGATGATTATGTATGATGCGTTTTGCAATCGAACGAAGTCGTTCTCTGATCCTGACTAATTGCACGTCATTGAAGCCTCTTCATCTTCAGAATTCCGCGCCAAAAAAAAATGTTATATAATTCTGTGTCGAAAATTTGAGTAATTTACATCAAACACGTTTCCGTTTGTCTTACTCTTGTGCGTAATTGGCAAGTTACTTCCAACACACCTTCTCATATGTAGCTTTACGATCACTAATAAAAAGAAAAATAAGAAGCTATCGCCATCTCCCCAAAATCTTCCTCTCCTCCAGGCCACTGCAAGAACATGTCCGAGTTCTTTTTGTGTCATCACAAGGCTGATGGTCCAACCATTAATTCTGCCAAGGATAATACCAAACTGAACGGGTTCTTTGAATGCCATGGAGTGCACTGTACCAAGATCAAGAAACCTTTCAATTGTGATCGTTATTGTTCCAAAATAACCACAGCCAATGTCAATACGCTCATCATGCATGTGAGTAAACCTTCGCCCCTTAAATCAAATCTAAACTAAACTGTATCCCTAATCCCTTAGGAGGACAATGTAATTGCTGCGGATTGTGAGAATGCGGTGGCCTTTAATCAGGCACGTGGATCCGAACATGGTGTACGCATTGAACCCACCGAATTCTGGAAAGAGGATGATGGCAACCTGTTGACCAATTGTGCCACTGTCACACGCGAATCTGACAATCGTATCACGTGAGTTTGATCCACTAACCCACCACACACTCTTCTGTCTAATGGGTAATCCTTTGCCAGTGCCACCGATTGCCTGAATGGTACTTTGCTGGAACATGACTCGCTCCCGGCTCCATTTATGAATTTCACACAGTTCTGGGCCATCTATGAGAATAGCACACGAGCCGTTGACCCCGAGCAAAAGTTTCTACCCAATCAGGCCAATCTAACCATTTTCAATTGGAAAAAACTGTACATCAATCTGGAGGGGTGCGTCAATACACTGCGTGGGGAGTGCAAGGACTTTGTGGCTCGCTATGGCAACGATGGCGATAACAACACGGCCCAGTCACGCTATCAATGTTACTATAACAAGGTGAGTAAGGGGTAAAGGGGTGGGCTTTATCAGGTTACATTCTCTTAAGGCAAATGATTTTCCAGGATGCCAATGTGGAGTTTGTGGTGGCACGCTACGATTTGGACAAGGTCTATAGGGAACTGTTGGTATCTTTGATTGTGCCCATTGTGTTGTTTGTGGTTTCCTCCATATCGTTGTGTATTATAACCAAATCGGTCAAGGTGAGTGTGGAGTAGCTCAAAGTAAATCCATCAAATATTAATTAACTCTTTTCCAGGTGGGTGACGATGCCAAAATGCGTTGTGTCTGCGCAGGTGACGAATCTGATGATGATGTCTTTGGTCAAGCCAATGCTAATAAACAACCCGAGCATATCTACGACACAGACGATGATATAGTCGTAGATCTAGAACAGCAGGCAGTGGAGGGTACCGAGTTTGAGGAACCGAATTTACCCCTGGATAGCCAGGAAATGATTGGCAGCACCAAATCCCTCATACCCCTCAGTCCCACCGGCGACTCCGGTACGGTGGAACAAAATTTCGATGAAGATGAGAAGGCCGCCAAGTGTGATGTGCCTGAGAAACCTTTGGTTATACTCTAAACTTAACTTTTACAACCCAACAAAACAGCACCAAAACTTTAGGGAAAAGAATATAATTTCTACTTCGAGCATTTATATATAGGAAAAACTATTTAAAGGATAACGAATCAAAACGAAAACTCCCGCTGATCTAGTTAAGATAATCAAAAACAACAACACCACCTTGTTCCTTGGAACTTACAAGAGCTTTATTAAACCGCACCAATGACAAACCAAGACTACGTCTGGTTAAGTGGTGAGGCCTTAGATGAGTTGCATTTAGGAAATCACACACAAATTTATACGAAATATCCCAACAACTAGCAAAAGATGAACCGAATAGATCCCCAATTTCTTAAATATATATATTTACAGTGCGTTTCAAAAACTTTAACTTTAGTAAGCGATAATTTTAGAGGATTTTAAAAAGAAAGATGCACTAGGAATTATCTCAGACAGATGGTTGGAAAGGTTCTCATTATTCTTACCTTTACGTAAGGTACAAGATAAATGTCGGAAAATATATTTAGGTAAGGTAAAAGGTATCCGAAATTTCTAGTACCTACTTAAAGTCAAACACCCGATACGAGCGAAGCTTTTTACTCTGATAATTCTGATTGTAAATTCAAATACTGACGAAAAAGAATGGTTAAGCCACTGTTGACCTACAGTTAATTTACTGTTAATCCACTGTTAACGCACTCTTCCCACCCTCTTGGGAAAAGCGGCAAAAGCGACTTACTTTACAAATACAAAATGCAAATACAAAATCAGATCCAAAAGTTTCTGTCGCAGACAACATTTTTCTAATTCTAGTCCCGCAGTCGAACGTCCGTAAAAGAGCTTAACTCTAAAAAGTACTTTCTCATTAGCCTTTTAAAATATGGTGCACCCTGTGCCTTTCTGAACAATTCAACCAAAACTTTGAGGCTTCTTTGAAAGTGATGTTAACTCCATTCCGACAAAGAGATACCAATTAGAGAAAATTATTGTCAACATAAAAAAAAATATGGTGGTTAGAGGGAGACGGACATAGTCTCCAAAGTAACTCAAAGAGTGAAAAAATAAGCCAAAATGCTGACTAATATCTGAGTGAAAAGTTATAGCCTAGTTCCACTGCCACATAAATGTACAATGTACATCAATCGTTGATGTGATGTGATGTGACACAATTCTCCCGTACAAAAAAAAATGTTAAGTTAATGTTAAGTTAATAAAATGTTGATGTTGAGGACGTACATCAGTTCATGATGTTGCCATTAACCCCCAAAAAACTGAGTACTTCATACACAAGCTACTCAGTTTTAACAAAAATGACTCAAAACAACATTACATTAACTTTACATTGATGGAATTTTCAGCAATGGAACACAAAAGTTTGTTAATTAATTAATTAATTAATTTTGTGGCAGTGGAACCAGTCTATTAGAAAGTAAGAGTAAAGTTATTCGGTGGTAAATCAGATATTTATTTTCTAAAGTTCAACTTTAAGACTTTTTTGTTCTAAACTACAAAATATTTTTAGCCATAACTTCAGAAAGGCTTCTCTCCAGGAACCGTCGGAAAGTTTTTACATGTTTTAACCAGCGGTGGGCATGCCTTTATCAGATTTACTTTTAGGCAACGGGCGTCACTCAGACGCATCAGAGCCAGGGTACAGCGCCAACAGGGCTTACACGCAACAGGTTTTGCGTGCGCGATCGAGACTTCCAAACTCAAATTTCGTACCCACCGCTGATTTCAACATTTTTCTTTTAATAATTAGTATCGACCTCAAAGGATAAATATTTTTTGAAACTTCTTGAAATAGCTCAACAGTCAACAAAAAATTTCATTTGTTGTGTGTAAGATTTCCTCCTCTGTTTAATAATCGATTCTGAGTATTAGTCGAAGTTTTATAACATTCCAAAGAGCGTTTAGGGATATCATGGTTAAGCCTACAGATTTCTGTTCTGCTCCGACATAAAGCGTACTGAGAATTCACACTTTTATCAGATGTATTTAATTTGATTACAAATCATTTTGATTTAATAACTCATCGAAATTAAATTTTAATACGCTGTCCCTCACTTTTTGACAATGTACCTAAAAATTCGGATCTAGGTATGGTGAATGGTAATAGAATTTGTAAATACCGAGAAAGGTAAAAGGTGCACAAAATGTGTACAAATTCCTAGGTACTCAATAACACTGCCTACAGAATAGGACTTTACCTTTTGCTCAGATCATTGCTTACGGCGCAAGATATTTTCGGCGCCGGTTCAGGATCGGTTCGAACTTTCCATAGCCATAGCAATCTCTCCATAGAGATCTCTTTTACACCTATACACATAAACGTGAGGATCATCTTGGTTGTTGGCTTTTTCATTTTTGGAGCTTCAAAAAATAAAAAGAATATAGAAGAACACGAGCCGGACTTTCAAAAAAACACAGGGCATTAAACCTACCCGATCGGCCTACACATATTTGTGCATTATAAATGTATTATTGTGTTCTAAACATTTGGACTTTAACATTTACCATATGATTAATAGATAGATGGCAAATATGGACGGTTAAATAGAAGTTTTTGGCCCAACGACAATGAAATTGCGAAAATTGAACATTTTTCATATAACTTTATAATGGTCCAACAACCGCGAAATTTGCCAAATTTTTTTTCAGTATTTACAAAAGAGCTGGTGTTGGCAAATAAAAGAAGCACATTAAACGGTCTGAAATTAGGATCGCAAACCAGTTTGGAGTCGAAGTCCGAACCGACCCTGAACCAGAGCAGAAAAATATCTTAATAATATCTTTGAATGTTCGTGGATATTTAGAAAGTTCTTAAAAAACGGTTTTGCATTTTACAATCAATCCGAATTTATTATTTTTTTTTGGATCCAAGAATCTTAATTTTTTACTTTAAAGAAATCAGCTTGCAAAGAACCCCAAATAATAAATTGTTGGTCCTTAAACAGAATTAATTATTGAAAGCATCAATCATTCTTTGCCAAGTTTATATTCCTACGAATATGAAATGGAATCTTTAATAGATTCATTCTTTGTTTCTTTTAGAGGAATTCTAAGATTGCCTTAAGTTTCTAATAACTAAACAAAAAAATCGGGAATTAAAAAAAAAAGTGCTTTGACGAGTTTGGATTATCATTAAAATTTGAAGTTAATTTACAAGTTAAAGCAAATTTTCAACAATATCAGAAAATGGTGAGCACGGAATAACAAAAAGACGCACGAGTGTGCGCAGCATATGCAGTGTGCGCGATCGAGACTCGCTGATAATCGTGGATTTTTCAGTTGTTGATAATGGACTGACACCAAAACCGACTTTGTCTATTACTACTTTTATCACTTTCTTGTTTGACTAATAACATTCCAAGCGTTAGGACAAAGTGAATCTTATAAATCCGAAATCAAGATGGTTCAATTCGTTTTCTTGAAAGCGCTAATCGGTTTAAAACAAACCAGAATCAAGCAGCAAAGGTATTGAGATTTAAAGACATGTGTTACAAATATCGTTTACCAAGGTTAAGACTAAGGAATTGAAACGCATTGTGGGAGCTGCACCAAACAGTTTGGGGACTTGCATTTACTTAGAATATTTTACAATCTTACAATCAAACAGCCTAACAAACTCACACACAAACTCAAGGGATAAATGGGGCACACATTCGACTTTGCCTTAACTTCGATTTAGTAGCTATGCCACAATTTCTTATATACTATTTAGTTTAGCTGAATCTCTACAACATTTGCCTAACTATTAACCAATGTACATACTTACAAACAAACATAACTATTATACAATAAATAAAGATTACACAAACAAAAAGGGACTTACCTTAAGCTCTTCTTGACGACGATAGGCATCGGCCATCATTTGACGGCGTAAATGCTCGGATATGGCAGCTTCACGTCCTGGGGGACCTTCACCCAGTTGATTTAGCTTGACGACCACCTAAAAGCAACGGTAGGTAAGAGCACAGTAAGTAAAAAAGAGCGAGAGGAGAGGCAGGCAAAACACACAAGCTCATTTTGGCATTGCGTGTGTGTGTTTAGCTAAAGCTCTATTTACACGACCTGATCACTCATCTGAGTTTTCGTCTGATTTGCTGTCTGACCGTGTGAAAAGGCGTTTGAGTAGACATGAAATTACTCAGATGAGCGATCAGATTAAATTGAACCCGTTCTATTTGGTCTGAGCACTCATCTGAGTGGCATTTATCGAGTTACAGTGTTCGTCTGACGAAAACTCATCTGAGCGATCAGGTCTTGTAAATGGAGCTTAAGCGAGAGCGCTCTTATTAAGAAAAAAAATCTCACCTTGGTCTTATCATTCTGACCCAAATACTCGTTTAGCAATTTGCCATTCAAAATCTGACGTCCAGCAAACCACAGCTGTGCCTTGGAGGGTTCTATAACCTCCTTTGAAGCCTGAGTTCCGCTCAAATCTTCGGTATTGGATACACAATGGTCACAGCTCCGCGCAAAAGATTCAAAGCCTCTTCAATCACCTTAAGGTTCAGCAAGGACGAGGTCTTAGCCAACTTCTGCAAAGAGAAGATAAAAAACTTTTGGATTTGTCTTTCAGTTCTTAATAAATATTTTACCTTATCAATCATGGCCTTGGCATCGCTCATGGCCTGAGCCATCATTTTACGCATGGCTTCATTCGGTTGCTGGCCATTACGTCGCAGTAAAGGATCCTTGTTGATTTGAAAACCACCCTGAGGTATGCACTTCTCTGCCCAAATATCTTTTAGTTTCAGCTCCTCTATTTGATCATCGTTGAGGCCTATCATTTCGGTGGGTAACATGGTGCCATGTTCGGCCAGCTCCTCCATTTCCATGCACACACGTTCCACCTTCAAGCGGCCATTGTAAATGGCCACAAGTTCCCGCAACACAATGTCAGTCTTCTCGCTAATGCTGGTCTCGTAGAGAAATAGAGTTTCATCTCCACGTTTCACTTGTAGAACAACCATTTTGCTAGAGGCTTGAATTATGTATAAGTTTTTACTGAGTTCCCCAAAAGCCGACAATTGTTTAGCAAACAAACAATCAATCAAGTCAACGGTTGCTAGGCACCTGGCCCCTGCTGAGGTGATATCGATCAAGTCCCAGGGGACGGTCTGAGAGGTGCTCATCTTGTCGCTTTACTTACCTAAGTTTCTTCCAAGGTTCACAGCTGTCTACTAGAGGCTTTTTAACAGACTTATTGGTGGGGACTTCAATGCTAAACACAGATTCTGGGGTAGCTATACAACCGGTACGAGAGGTAGAATCTTACCCCTCGTCTACCGGAACTCTCTAGACTTCTGTATATTTAAAGGAATGCGTTCTGTTGAGCTGATTCTTCGAATGGAATATGCTCTCACATTCGGCCACCTCCACGTAGAATTTAAAGGATCTCGTTCCAACTTACACCCTAACACAGAGGATGGACATGCAATCTTCCAAAATAATGAAAATGCAGCAGCCCTCAAAGTGAGCCCAGGAGGATCGCATACTAAGCTCTTGCCTCCCACCTGGGATCGATTTTTTACTGCACAACAGCTACTGCTCCGAAAATTCAGCAACTATTTTATCTTAAGTTTTCTAAAGTCAAGTCTTTTTAAGAAATTTAAGTCCTCAGGCTCACAACAAGTTCGATTTTAATTTCTCGTGGCACTCTCTGAATACAATATTTTGAAGCTATCTTGAACGTTGTAGGCTTCCCACCTAGCATTTGGAAAATCATTTTAACAAAAATCACCTTGTTGAGTCTTTTACAAGCCTTGTCTTTGCTCAAAATGTTATTCTTTACCAAACTACTCAAATAATCCCACAAAATGAAACGAAACTGATCAGAGGAACGGGTATAAACGACTCTTCATAAAGAGTCGCGGCTTGGGTACCATTTACTCCCGACAAAATCAGAAAACAAGCGCATTTATAACTATTTTAATCACACTGAGTACTCTACAAAGACTCAAATGTGATCACAAGTTTCATAAAATGTTGGCTGGGCTTAACCCATAAATACTTAATGCAGTTCTCCTTTCCTTCCGTCTTCTCTATTTCTTAAATCCGAAAAAGCTGATGTTAACTCCAGGATCGTTAATTTATTTGCATCATTTTTCCAATTGTCTGTTGAGGATAACCATAAGCCTGTCCGATGTCTAGAGCAATACCAGAGTGTATACATAAAATGTAAGACCGGTTGTGTAAAAGACTTGAAAGAAAGAATAATTTTTGATTAGATATTCCAAGGCGGGTCTGTGAATCCACGACCTCCCGCACAGACGTCAAACACACTTCCCACGTTTTTGTAAACCATTCGGCATTTCCCCTTGTTGATCCCCGAATATAGAAATTAGGACTTTTACAGGGTTGATGGGAATGGCAAAAGAAAAACAAGGTTTATTTGTCGGTACACATGTTTTCTACATATGTACATATGTTGACGTGATCTTCTCTGTTTAGACAACGTGAAAGCTATTTTCGTGATTTTGACGAAGATTCGGATTTACTTAATACGGTCATTGCTGATAAAGAAGTATTCGTAAATGGGTATGACGCCAAGACAGAGGCCCAATCACCCCACTTGCTATAATATAAGGAATATTCCTTGAGGTTATATGCAGTTTGCGTAAAGCAGTCAGCCGTTCACACATTGCGGTTTTTACTCACCAACAATCGTCTACCCGATTCCAAATCAGCAGACGCGACAGTCCGTCGAAACGAAGAATTATTTATTTTAAAAACAATTGAATATTAAAATAAAAAAAAAAAAAACAATGTGGGCTAATTCGAAAATCTTTAAACCAAGGGCGGAAATTTAAAGTTGTCGAAAATCTTGTTTTGAATTTAATCGAGGAAAAATAATTCCTCAATTTTCGGGGTTACTTACCTTAAAGTATACCTATATAGATTTCAGGATAAAATTTAGTAATTTTTAAAACTTTTAATTTTCATTCATTCTTCGATGTATTTTGTTGTCTTATAATAATCGAAGCTGAATACAAATTTTTAAAAATTTTGCTTTTCTGAACCATTTTATCTACAGGTTCTATTTACCAATGGAAAACTAAACTCATAGAAGAATTTTGCAAATTTCGGGATTATTTTTAAACCGATTTAAACTATTTAATCTTTACGATGATCTAGACTCTTTATACAATTTTGGAATTTCGAGATCAATCTAAACTTCCTATTTAGCTAATTTATTATTAAATTTTGCAATTTGCGCGATTTTTTTTAGGACTGAACTTTTTACCCGTCTATATTTGCCATTAAATCTTCTTTATAATGTAAACTCATATGAAAAACTGACAAACTTCGTGGTCTTCCGGACCATTTAAATCTATTTTAACGAATACTCTGCTATTTGGGGCGTAGACGAATCCAACAAATTACAGATCATTAAAATTTGACCAGCCGTTACTTAGTCGAGATTTACACGATGAAGCAAACTTCATGAAGTTTTCTTTGTAGGCTTGAAAATCAAAGAGATTTTACTAGATTGGTTAATCAAAATGTATGGAAACACATGAGTATGTCTCGCCTACTAAGATAACTTCATGAAGTTTGCTTCATCGTGTAAATCCCGTCTAAGTTATAAATGGTGAGGCTAACCCGACTTTGTTTTATTTATGTAGAAATGGGGCGGTCGCTTCTACGACCAATAACAATAGCTTATCATCCCAACGAAATTCTTCAGATAACAGAAAATTAGCAGGGGAGAAGTAAGCAAATTTGCGAGCCATGACCATCAACTGCTGAAATCGTAGTTGGTTTTCGATGGACAATTTAACGATTTTACCCTAGTTGCAAGTACAATACAATTTCTTGTTCGCGTGATAAATAGCCAACCGTAGTGTAATAGAGGTCTAAGGGGAACGCGCTTTCTAAGTTGACGAACATTAAGGTGAAAATGATAAAAGAAATATTTACATTTAAAAGTATTATCTAGACATATGGTTAATGAACTGGCGGCACCGGAGCGGATAGATTAGAAGTAGGTTAAATTAAAACTCAAACTTGAAATATGCCTGGCCTGAGCTGTGTACGTGAATGAGGTTTAAAGATAACATTTTCTTTAGGTTCTCTCTCCTTTATACTCTCTACCCTTGTGATTTGCCTCTACTAAAGTAACAATATCCATACTCATTGCAGCAATTCCATTTAGCTAAGATATTTGCACATTTAATACGTGTCATGAGGTGAAGTTATTGCACAAAGTTCTTTCATTAAGGTTGAGGAGGTTTCCACAATAATAAATAATATACTAACTTACACTAAAAATAAAACACCTGTGTCTGGGTTCCTGTGGTGGTTTGGTGTGGGGTTATAAAGTACAAGTACATGTAGCCTAGTGGTTGTTTATATACAAAGGAAGGGTAAGGGGGAAAAACTACGAGCTAGACGGAAGTAAGATCCATACAACCACAGAGAGAAGGTAAGCAATTTGATTTAACTAGAGAAGGACTTAGGCATTATCTTAAAACGCGCCGAAAGTTTTCCATTTCGTAGATGCTGTTGGATAATCTAAGGGAAAGGGAAGGAAATAAGTTAAAAAGTTTAAGTTAAGTAAATAATTTACTCACCTGCCAAAGGCATTGAACAAGGCCACAATTTCAGTACGTGAAAGTCTGAAAATGGGATCCGCCTCTATATGGGGTTTATCCCACAGACCACTCTCGGTGGCATAGTTGAGTTTCTCTGAATAGAGAATCTTAAGAGCAGTGCCCAAACCCTGGGTTTGTAATTTGCCCCATAGTTTGCATTTATCACAACCCACACAGCTCATAATGCGGGAAATGTTGCGGAATTTCTCCTTGTAATCATGTTTGAACTTAAGGGAAGCAATGCCATTGCTAAAGAGAGCATTCTCATCGAAATGGGATTGAAAGGATCTGGGAATTAAAGAGATAATAAGTAAGTAAGTAAGGGAACGTATATAAAGGACTCACTCTATGACACTGAGCATATCATTAATGGCCAGCTTCACCTCTTCATCCTCCTCGGCTATGCCTGTATAATAATCCTCCCGTCGTAGATAAGGAGCCGCTTTGGCCAAAGCTCTCAACTCTACCAAATAAATAAAATACAAATTGCGCAGCCAATGAGGTCCCTCTCCACCTGTTGTCTCTGGACTGAAACGTCGCTTAAACTCTTTGGGATTGGGTCCCCAAATACCCTGAGGATCTAGGAAATCCTTGGATTCGGATAGCAAATACTTGGAGCATAGGTGTATATTAATGCTGGAGTGTAAACCAGAGATGATGCGATAGAAGGCTCTTTGCTCCACACAAACATCACGCAATTCCAAATGGGGGACATAACTGGAGAATTTGTTGGCGGTCTTATTGCTGCCACCAAAGCAGTTCTCCAGGTAAATACTGTTCCATATGCGATGGGCAGATTCACCGCGATAGCCTGTATAACGTTCTGGGTTGAGCAATAGATCCACATATTGTGTATCCTCATCGTTATCATCCACAATGCAAAAATCTTCCTCAGCCAAATCATGTTTGGCCCACAGTTCGAACTCCTTGTGGGCTTGATCGCTGATGCTGGTGTCCAGAAAACCCAAGGCCTTGTCAAAGTCTTCTAAATCCGAGCAGCTGTTAGTGCCCTCCGCTGATTGAGCCTCGCGGGTGTACTGTAATTATATAAACCAGGAAATGAAGTCAACTGTTTAAACAATTTAACTGTGCTTATAAGTCAAGCAGGTGTATCACAAATCGGGGCGTCTGCTGCGTAGTGACACGTCAGATCTTCACCAGATTCATTAATCAGCTTATCTATAAATAGATTATGGCCTGTTAATAATTAAAGTTATATCACCTTGTACGCTGCCACCTTCTCCTTGTGTTCTCCCTTATCCTTAATACCCTGCGGTATGGCCTTCTCCTCACAATTCTCCACCTGACAGAAGCGTATGGCACAGCGACTGTCATCCGGCCAAAAGGGACATTCCTGTTTTAAATTCACCTTGTAAAAGCGGAAAAAGTTCTTCACCAATAAACTTTGCAATCTGGGATAGATTTTCATATTATTGAAATGATCCACAGTGTCCACATCGCAGCTGCAATCATTAATAGAGCCCTCCAGCTGTAAAAAACTTTAAGGTAATCTCTGTGTGTGACCTTTTTGAAGCTCCTTCCTTCCCCTCACCTCACAGAAACAATTTTTATTCGTTTCAGTCTCATCGAGTGCCGCAAAATAGCCTCCCGTGGAGTCCGTCCTATAGAGCATTACCAGTATCATCACTGTTAATCCCGAGGCCCAAAGATTTCTTTTCACCGGGCGTGTCATTTTGATTGCTGTTTCCTTTTTGATGTACCAAACGCAACTGTTCCTTTTCCCTTCAGCGTTTTGGGTTAAATCTGTTTGTCTGTTTCACAAGTTGTGTAGGTATTTACATGGTATTTACTTGTTAAACGCCTACAATTATATTGCTCATGATTTTGGACACGTACCAGAAACCAGTGTGACCGCTTGCACAAGTACCAAAAATACCTAGAATGTGTAGCAAAAAAAATAGCATTGACTGGGGCTTATGAATGTTAAATGAAACTTAAAATGTTTTACTAAAATTAAAAATTTAGCCGCTTTTGTTTGTTTGTGCCAAAATATAAAATTTAAATGATGTGACCTCTAAGCCGCACTAAGCTGACCAGCTGTCAGCGCACTGGCGCCCTCTGGTGTAACTAATGACAGTGCTGCCACATCGTTAGAAATAGGCCATACTTTTGAATTTGAATATTTTCCGTTAAAATGCTGTAATCTGATTATTAGATAATTTAGTGAATTTGTTAATTATACTGTTTAACGGCAAAAGCTTGAACAAGTTTTAAACGGATATAGACTGGGTTTGGTCTCTTTGGCAGACGTTTTTATCTAATAGCACTTTTAGGGTTTTACTTTTTTGCATATAAGAACTCAATATTTCGGAAACTATTTTCAACTGAGACAAAGTTTAAGCTTTCGACTAGGCACACAATACATTAAAGAAAATAACATATTCTTACTTAAAATTAAAAAAATATTCAATAATAATCCCGTTTCACTTTTAATTTACTGTCTTGCAACTTTATCTTGAAGCAGTACAAAATTGTAGCTTAGACTAAGGCTAAGTTTAGTCAGGCAAAAAGTATGACAAATTTTAAGATATTTTTGATAGAAATTTGGCTAAAAATCCTTGATTGCCGTTTTTGCAAGACTTAAACTACTAATAATTTAAGGAAATGTGGCCGAAAAGTTCTTCAATAAAGTCAATTTATCCAAATTTTCATCAAAATTTGCTACTTCTATTGATTGTTCCTGCTTCATAACCGGTAGTTAAATTTGCGGCAAAACTCGTATATATTACAAAATTTTTTAGGTCTGCACATTTTTTTGTTAAAGTCTCTTAAGCAATCAGTACTTTCCTAAAATCATAATTAAAACAAAAAGAAATACTTTGTAATTTTCGACTTTTTCACAATAAAATGAAAAATTGTTCAGTTTGTTTGAAAATTTTAGTTGCTATAACTATATGAACCGTTTCTGAATTCTGAATAATATTGTAGAAAAACTAATACTCAATGTATAAGCGTTTGACAGTTCAAATAAAGTGCTACATATTCGCCAAAGACCTATTGCTTTTGCTGAATCTATTTTCCCAATAGTTTACAAATATAGAGTACTAACACTCAATCAAAAGCATTGAAATGCTAACCTAACCAAATTCAGAATACCCTTTCGGATTCTTTTGGTCTCGGCGTGAGCAACTTTATATACTCTGTATGTTAAGTGTGTGCAAAAGTATGAAACAGGGAGAACGAACTATTTCCGACCGTACAAGTTTATAAAGCCAACTCCGCTTGTCCGTCAGTCTGTCCGTCTGCCAGTATGAACAAATAGATCTAAGAGTTAGTTGTTTGACATGTACAGGGTTTCTCCGTAAAGTAATGAGACTGAGTCGATTTATAATAATTTATTGAAATAGGCTTCTCCTGCGGAATGGAATTGGATCCCCTTTGTCGTCTCAAAATGTTTGCCTTTTGTTGGCCTTTTCAGACGAGGAAACAAAAACAAGACCGGGAGCCACATCTGGCGTGTGGGGCGGCTGCGGAAGCGTTGTGATTTCGGCCTTGTCACACTTTCACTCGCCGTAATTTGTGGTCGTCAGTGAGCACTTTTGGGACCATCTTCGCGCACACCTTGCGCATGTTCAAATGCTCCACACAATGAACCACAGATTTTGGTCAATTTTACATCTGGGCAATTAAACGAATACTTAGTCGACGTTCACATTGTCGGTGTTTGTCGAAATCGAAGGTCTTCATCGGCGACCTCTTCCCGGCCTTCCAAAAAGGCCTGGTGCCACCGAAACACACTACTTCTTGCTAAAGCAACAAATGGGTAAGCCTGCTTGATCATATCAAGCGTCTTTGTCGCAGATTCAACGAGTTTCACGCGAATTTAATCGCGCTACATTTTCGGCTTGCACCACTCACAAAAACACGACTCGCGAAAATGCCTGTCCTGGCTCTCCAAGTGCTTAAAGACAACTGACCATTCGCTCGTTCGTTAGCTAGAAACGCCCTCCACCGAGTCCAGTCCAAACAATTCACGATATTATTACTAATCGCGTAGTATAGACTTCTACACTTTTGTCTTATTTATTTATAAATTTTCGTTTGCGATTTTATTATGGTGGATCTATATCTCAATCCAAATAACAATAAATTGATTTCTCAAATTCGAAATACTTGTGCCCAAATTTTGAAATTTTGCTTTTACATTACCAAAATGTTGTGAATGAAATGTATGAAAGATTACGGAGATGAGCTATGGAGATTACCTAAAAATTGGGTGATACGTATCATAGAAGATCTCTTCCAAATTTTAAAATATTTATTCCATTTGCCGAAAAATTGGAATGGGCTAAAACTGCCATGCTTTCCCCCATAGTTACCTCCCCTGATCAAGTTAATCACGTTAATTCGCAAATTAAACTGCCAACTTTCTGGCGACCCTTAATTTGTCAACTCGTACTCAGCAACTTTATTAGTTTCATATGCTCGAAATACTTTTTCCTATAAATCCGAGTTATTTTACCATTTTATTGTCAGCTGATCCTAATAATTAGCCAGCCTCAAATGTCTAGGCAAAAGAACAAAACTCAAAAAAGCAACGCGACAAAATTTCGCGGATGTTCCCAGGCCTTCTTCGTCCTTCGTCCTTCCTCAGACAAAACTTCACACGAGACAGGCTCAAATCTCGTAATTTGAATAAAATATAAAAAAAAAATTGAAAGTGGTAAAAAAAAGTGAAAAAACTTCTAAAAAAAAAAACTTATTTATCATTCTGTGCGTGCGTGTGAGCGCGTTGCTCTATACCTGGCCCCGACACATAAAAAAAGGCCCAAGGCAAATAGATAAGCAGACAAGGACCCGCCTGTGTTGGTGGTGGTGGTTGCGTCCTGCGTCCTGCGTATGCAAATTACTCGGCCGATCTGCCCCGAGATGATGATTCCTTTTCAATTTGAACAAAGCGGAGGGTCGCCCTGTCCTTCGGCCACACATGTTTGTGTCTGCGTTTTTTCTACATTAATCGTCCTATTTAGAAAAAAAATTGAAATGATTAAACCCTTTCGTTAGGTACAGCAGTTTTTTTTTCTTTCGATTTTTCCTCATTTTTATGCGGCTTTTTTTTTTTTTTTTTGGTTGTCCCGTTTATTCTAATTTCACTTTTTCGTGAGAACTTTGGTTGGTAACTGGGATGAAGGATAAAAAAATGGTGAAATCAAATAAGGGAGACTGATAAAAGTAAGGTTTTATTATAGTAATTTAGTCGGCTCAAGGTCAGATTTAGGGCCGGTTTCTCATCTTTTAAATTTATTTGTTAGGCCTAAATTAAGCCTTGACTATGCTTTTGATATTCCCCGGGGTTGTGTTTGTCCGCGCGCTGTTATCAGCTGTTCTCCTACGCATTTCGGCAGCTTTGAGTCTATTTGCTTTTTACTCAAATTTATGAAAATGTGTCATAAATCTCCTTTTCTTAACTTTCGACTTTGTCTGTGGTTACAGTCTCATTTTGTTCTTTAGTTTCTTCTTAAGGTTACAAGACGATTAATTCGTAAATAATCGAACCCTCAGCCCTCATCACAGCCAATTCACCCCCCTGAGTGTTGCCTGATCTGTACCAGAGTCGATATTCGAACGAGTTCTCCCTATTTGCATATTGTGGGTCATGTTCATGCTGAGGGGCGCAATCAACGGGCCAAAAGGGTATGTCATGGGAACAAAGGATGCATTCTGATTTTGAAGAATAGATGGAAATCAATATTTGAGGTAATTAATTAACAGCATCAACAGAAAGAAACCAACAATATTAACATTTAGCAATCAATTGATTCACAATTCAAATATTATCGCAATATTGAATGTTTCATCTAGCAGAAAGTCATTTAGCAATACTCAAATTACCAGCTATGGGCACCTAGTGACCCGTTAAGCCTTATTTGTTGTCTACTTTTTATTGGGCTTATGTACTTTCTTTGAAATGTTTTCTGATTACAGAAGCTTAAAAGAGACCAATCCTGTGTAAGAGAAAAAGTAACTGTAAACTGGTTAACGCGTCAATCGTCTAAAATACGCAATATTATATATAATAGGCAATATTTAAATTGAGTATCGTTCATCATAAACGGCACCAGTAATTGTTTGGAACTATGATTGTTGACAGATTTTTAAAACTTCCCACACTTGGAAACTCAGAAAGCCACCGCTACGGCAAACAACTTTCTTTTGGTCGTACATAGCTTGAGCATAGTTCATCCGGTTTTTATCAATATTTATCAAGATCGATTAATAACCTTGATTACTTAATATCTCTAAAAGGTAGATATTTTTGATCCTCTTTGGTATTTTTTTGCGATTAAAAGATATGTCAGTTACGGAACGGGCTTTGAAACATTTTGTATGATTTTGAATATATTCTCTACTTTGGATGACCGTGGTATATAACGTGGTATTTAGCTATATGAGGTCATTTGTGGCCTTGATCCTTGTATGATTTTCCAGCCGTTTGTACCCATAAAGCCCCGACCCCTGGCGAGCACTTAGCTATAACCTGGACAAGAAACTATTTTACAGAATTCCATTTTCGTTGTTTAATTGTTGCCCCTTATCACTGTAAATGGAATTAAGTATTGAAAACGCCGTTTCCACAAACTTTGAATAAAAAGACCTTTTAATTTTTCTCACAATAACAGAAGAACAAAATGAAATTACAACTAAGTGTTTCCCAATGAGCGAGACACTCTCTCTCTTGTGTGAGATATTTCAATTAGGGTGTTCACTTTGTTGAGCACTTGAGCACTTGGGGAAAAGTGTAAACATTCCCAACAACAATTTATTCTGAACAAATTGTGCACAGCTTGCTCGACCCAGACCCCGACTACGAAAAGTCGGGCACTTGTACCTTAGTGCTATAAGCGTTATATGTACAAGCTAAAATCAAATGTGTGATCAAACATTTATATAAATGGTATGGAAAAAGCGCCAACTTTGAATGAACCATGGATTACTGCCGAATCATGTCTCAAACGTAGTTGTGCACAAATCTCGTGCACAGAGGGCTGCTCACAATACTAGTCAGGCAAAACTGCTCAAGTGCTCAACAAAGTGAATACCCCAAATGTGTCCGAAAATAACATTATTTTTACATCATAAATTGGAGTGAGATAATTACCATGTTTATACACATATAAAGTATCATATTAATTATTTTAGGAAATTATTTATTTTATATTTTATTTATTGTCACTGGATGCACCTTATAACTGAAAATCATCCGCTTTATCGATAAGGGTGGACCTTAAAACTAAAAATCATCAGATTTCTCTATTAAGGTGGACTTTAAACTGAACAATTTTTGGTTTTCTCATTTGGATGGGTTTTATAACTAAAAATCATCAGTTTTATCGATTAGGGTGGACCTTTTTGCATCAGTTTCTTCATCAATCTGAAAATCATTCTTTTTCTTCATCAAGGTGGGCCTTATAACTGAAAACCATCAGTTTTATCGATTAGGGTGGACCTTATAACTAAAAATAATCAGTTTTCATTATTAATGTGGGCCATATAACAGAAAATCATCAGCGTTTTTGATTAGGGTAGACCTTATAACTGAAAATCATCAGTTTTCTTTATTAAGGTGGGCCTTATAACTGAAAATCGTCAACTTTTTTTGATTAGGGTGGGCCTGATAATGAAAATGATCAGTTTTCTCGCCTTTAACTGATAATCGTCAGATTTAATGTCCGTTTTTTTCAAAAATGAAACAAAACTTTCTAAATGAAGATATATTTATATAAATAAAGTGGTTTTAATAATTAACTGACTGTAACTCTGGATTGTAGCAGATAAATTAGTTTGACAAAAATGCTACAAATTATAATTTGAAACCATTGGCTTTACTTATACCGCGTGTTTGGCTTTTTTTCTGTTGCCTTGATAAAACTATAAAAAGTCGGTGTATTGGCTTTGTACACAGAGAAAAAAAAAGATCTTCGTAGAATGAATATTCAAATTTCCACTTTAAGATCCATTTTTTTCAATATCCTTTTCAGATTTTTCAGCTCCTTTGGATGAAGAATAAATATCAATGAAATATTTTATTTCTGATATATCCTATTTGAGCGAAATAAACCGACTTCGAAAATACCCAATGGATCACAAAAAAGGATAGTTAACTATCCAGTCCATATGGATACCGAAATCATCCCGACGATCATCAAAAACTTTTCTCAGTGTATTGTAAACTGAAACTACAAATTGACTTTGATCGTGTTTAGCAAAAGCGGACCAGCAGGAGTTAGCTTAAGATGCTCAGAATACTCACAAATGGTCTCATTTTGTGTAATTATCATATTAAATTTATTTTTTTTTGGTCAACTTCTCTTACCTAAAGGCTTATTCAAATTCCCGCACCTCAAAAGGATAAGCTGAGAATCTACTTAGATGCTCATTACAAAATTTGCATACAAAAATGAGATTGCAAAAATTTACAATGTTTGACAACACGGCGAAATGTCAACATCTTGTTCCCAAACCAAGCAAAAACAAAAAAAAAAAGGGTCATGACTGGCAAAATTAGCATCTTATTACATCTGGTTGGCAAATTCAAGAACCACTTGAAATTTGCATAATTTGCAAAAAGGATCGCCTCAAACTAAGCCGATAAGTACCCGGCGCAGGCGCAGGCACTCACACTCCGGGGGTAGATTAGATGTTGATGGGTTAACCCAGTTAAAGGAAAAAGGTGTGATGTGAGTGTTAAACCAAATCGAGCAGACTCAGGTAATCCCACACACTCGCGCTCAAACACAGGTGACCACTCTCTTGGGCTTCTCTTAGACGCGCTCTTTGTGGTTCTGTTGCTCACTTTCTCCGCACAGACCTGGCCTTGGCAGCGGCTGGCGTTGGTTCTTTAAGATTGGTCAGTTTGTTTTTGGCTTCCGCAAGGTGCAGACGCGCCTTGATACCTCAACGGTTAGTGGCTTCACAGTTCCAGTGGGGTTTGGTCTATTTAGAAAAGAATTTGCATCTTCTGCTTCTCCTTCTCCTTGTCCCGTTCTACCGTTAAGGCAAAACTTGTTCGCGGGACTTTTATGGAAGTGCTAAAAACGAAAGAAATCAATAACCAAAAAAATAAAGTTTATAAAAATTTCAACTACTTTTTAGTTACAAACTCGCTGAGTTGTCTCTGTGTGCGTGTGCGTGTGTGTGTGTGTCTTTGTGTTTACCGTTAAAGAAATTCTTTCATTCTTTTTGTTGACTCGTCGTGAAATTCAAATCAGCAACTGGAATTTCGAGAAATACATCGTAGAGGATCGCATAATTCACTTGCCCAGAACCTCAAACTGTGTGTGTGTCTTTGTGTGTATTTAACACCGTCGCGCCTTATGCATCTGACCCACTTTTCGGTTTGGTTTTTGGTGCCGGACTTGGTATTCATGCCGGCGTAGGCGGGAGAATGAGGGAGAAACGTCTTGACCCAATATGTACCCACTTGAGGTTGAGGGAGCGGTCTTGTCGCTTTCTAGCCATTAGAGTTCACAGAATGAGGATTACCACGGTACACTTGTACTTGCTTTAGTTGGACCTGAGATCAGTTTTAATTGTTTTCAGTAAATTTCCGGTTTCTGGTCTTGTTTTTCTTTTTTCTTTCTGTAGAAAGCCTTTTGGCTTTGGCACGTGAGTCGGATGTCATTGTTAAATTGCTTGCACTTTCGCTAAAAGATTCGAGATCTTCAATGACCAAGTTTCGTTTTGTACTAAGTACTTTCTATTTCATTCATAACGATATTTCCAAACAGTTGAAATGGTTTAATTATGTGAACCACCAGGAATGCCGGGGCTTTCCACAAGCATTTGTACAGTGGGAAATTTGGATAAAAAAACTCATTGATTGATATTATTATTAAATTAGATTAGATTAGTAAAGATTTTTAAAGATGAGATTGCAAAGTTGATTTCGTCTGTACCGAAGTTTTAATACACTTGAAACTTGTAATTTCTACCAAATTTCGCAGATCAGTTTAAATACATGTCAGGTCAGGTCTGTTCCGCTTTTCGATTCCGTACAAATCATGATTTTGTTCCCGTTTATCTACGAATTTCTCTTCTTTAAATCCAATTTTTGATCATACTATTAGCGCAAAGCACTGCGATTAGTCCCTAAGAAATTGCATAGCGACTAAACTTAGGAAGTCCGCTTTGAGGTAGATCCATGATTTTTCTAATATGTTTAAAATGTCTGTCTACCGTATTGTGGTAGAGGATAGGTAAGCCAGTCTCTAGTATAAACTTTGCACTTGGTTTTATGTTTTTTCTTTATATAAAACATTTCCATGTGCTGTTGATTACAATATACCGCATATTCTGTGCTGGTGTGACACCTAGATACAGGTTCTAGCTCTGTCCCGTCGAGGTACCACTTCTCTGCTCTTGCAAAGCGCCCTCTACCAAGTGACATCTCCTAGCCTTAAGTAATCATGTATTCCTTCGATAAACAGTGCGAACAGCAACGGGCTTAATAGACATCCTTGTTTTATGTTGTATGAGAGTTTTACTTTACTTCTCGTTATTTAACAACTGCGTTTATGACCTTAGAGACTAATTCAGAGTCCGACACGTTTCAATTTTCTGTGTATACAAGCAGTGACGTCTATCTTCTGTAGCAGGACTCTCTCTCTCTTTTGCAACAACAAACAAGTGTTAAATGTTAAATGACAGCGCTCTCGCGTGTCTAAACACACACATGCAATGTTCAAATGAGCATGTGTGTTTTTCCAGCCACTGGACTAGTTCATGATACAACTAGAAAGGTATGGCGCTCTCTCAGTGGCATTCTCAGCATTTCAGTGTGCAGTTGACACTTGAAGCGCCAGATTGTGTAAGCGCACAAAATGTTTTTTTTTAAAGGATGGTTTTCTGAAGGAAGGTTTCTGTTGCACTGATCACTAAGTTGTTTTTGTTGTTATACCCGTTACTCGTAGAGTAAAAAGGGTATACTAAAGTCGTGCAAATGTATGTAACAGGCAGAAGGAATCATTTCTGACCATATAAAGTATATATATTCTTGATCAGCATCAACAGCCGAGTCGATATAGACATGTCCGTCTGTCCGTCCGTCTGTATGAACACCTAGATCTCAGAGATGGTAAGAGATAGAGGTTTGACATGTATGGGACAAATGCTTCTTTTATCTGCACGCAGATCAAGTTTATTTCAAAATTTGGCCACGCCCCCTCCCGCCCCCGCAATTTGGAAAAAACGTTATATCTCCTACAGTTTTAAAGATAGACGGTTCGTACCTTCTAGAGATAGTTAGTAATTAGCAAAATGAATAAATTTGCCGAAGAAATCATAAAGATCGGATGAACGGTTCTCAAGTTATGAGCAAAAAAGTGAACTAAGCACCCCCACCCCCCCCTCCCACCCTAAAAAATGTTGCATACTTTTTGGATGGTCACCCTAGGGAACGCAGGAACACTGTTAAGCATGTTTTCTCATGAGTAACGGGTATATCGAAGTCGGTTAGAGCCGACTTTAACTTACGCTCTCGTTTTTATAATGCCGTTTTAGGAGAGATTGACTTGGCTAGGGACAGTAAGACTGCCCTACACTTAGGCCAAAATGGGCCTGGGTGGGTTTTTTCCAGACTCGTAGCAACGATAAGAATTTCAGTACAGACGAAATTTCTATATTGGACACATCCGAGAAGTTAAGTGGAATGGGGTGACCAAGAGTTTTGAGTCTCCTTCCACTAAAAGCTGAGCAATGGCAAAGTAGATGCAGGAATGTCTTCCCCTCTTCCTCACACTTGTAGCTTCTACAGAAGTCGTTGTAAGCGCCTTACCTTAGCTGACCGTAGCTACAGGTCAAACCGAAAAGTTATTCCATCGTTCCGTAGCCAGGCGTCAGGTTTCATTCTTTTTATGAGGTGAGGACAAAGGCATACTTATCAAGCCCTTCTCCGGGAGGAGCTAAATTGTAGTACCCTGTCTGTCTGCCCTCAATGTTACGGTATCTCCGTACCCAGAAAAGGTGGATCAAATATAATGAGCGATCACATTTAAGAATCTAAAGCATTCCGCGGGCGTGTTGGCGCTATTGGTGTACGAGTCAATAGCCCTGAAAGCTGATGGACAATCTGGACAATTCTTCGATCATGAGTGTGATTTGCTCCACACACATGCTAAATTTGTGAGTCGTTCACTCTCGCGCTCACTCTCTCTAGCGCTCTTAGCACAAGCGCTTAATTCAAAAAGTTGTCTGACCGTGTATAAGTTGTATCATGGACTAGATTACGTAGAAACAGACAGACGGATCAAGAATATATATACTTTATGTGGTCGGAGATGATTTCTTCCATCCGTTAGAACCTTCTGGGTAAAATTACATGTGCACTCAAAGAAAAATCGAAGCCGATTGTGCTTGATCTCAAGCAGTTAAATATTCTTGTATTCAAGCCAAAAATTCAAAAATCAAGCTTGAATTTTTAAGTTTTAAATTCTTGGCTTTAGATTAAGTCGGCTTCGTAACAAGCATTTATCTTATTGGTTGTTCTTGGTGGGTTGCTTTCTGCTGCTACTGCAGGTACAGAGTATATTACAGTAGGGCTTGACTGACTTTCTTACTTTACTTTACTGGGGCTTGAAGAGACTGGAACACACAGAAGACGGCACCTTAGCCCACTCGACTGTCAGCAAGAAGCAGAGCCTGGCGTCAAAATCTTACTTAAAAATGTGAGCAGCTTACATTTTGCCACTGAGCAAAAATAAACTTCTTAAGAAAGCCGAAGCTTCCAACTCTGAAGCCGGTTTTAGTTCTTATTTTGAGAACTTTGACACTTGGAAACATAGTTTTAATGCAAGTTTAAACCCTTTGCTATACTCCCAAATCTAGCTCAAGATCTCCCATCAGAATTCTCTCATAAGATCATATTTATCCCACTATAGGCTCATAGAAAATAACAAACTTTATAGTTTCTCCACACGACCCCGACTCACCCACTGTGCAGTGTCCATAATTATTTGCATGAAGCGTAACCAGTTTGGGACCTTCTTCTTCTGTACCCCATTTCCATTCTTGTTCTGGGCAACCCAAATACATTTATTAAGTAAACGAACTGTTGTACGCCCATTAGGCTGGGACTTACAAGGTAGTCCCAAATGGCATACACAAATACGTATACGTAATATTGAAATGGGAATGGGAATCGGGCACACCAGACGGTGGACAAGAGGAACGAGAATGGGACACACCTGTTGCCACAAGAGCACAAAAACCAGCTTCAATTGCAACTTTATAAACTGGTTTTGCCAGCTCTTATCAGCGAACTGAAGATGAAGCTGATTTTCTAGGTTAATGATCTTAGGAGTTAAGTCACAGCGGGGTTACGGCAGCTACATGACACTTGACTTTCACTGCTTCCAGATTCTTGCAAAGCGATGAACACGTGCTGACCAAGCCAAACCAACGAGAAATGACAAAGTTATCAAGCCAATTCCTCCTGCTGCTGCTGCTCGGTTTGAGTTCAGTGAGCCGGGCACAGGATGACTCACTGGCGGGCAGTTTTCTTTCAGGTAAGTGTGAGTTAAGTAAAAGAAATGAACGAAATACTAAGACCGATTACTTAAAGGTCTACTGGATACTATAACCAGCACAGCAGATGCCAAGGATTGTCCTGGTGTGTGTGTGCATACTTTGGCCACACTGATTTGCTATGAAGTATTGGACGATGTGGCGTGTCCCTCGGCTAGCATGAAGTGTTGCATAGAGAATGCCCCAGGGAAAAATGCAACCAATGTCAGAGGCACAACCACGCCCAGAACCACCACAACTACAGCTAGCACCAGCACCAGCCAAAGGACCACCACAACCACCATGGCTAGTACTACTAGCACCACCAAGCGTTTGACCACCTCCAGCACCACAGCTAAACCCAAGCCCAAACCACAAACCAAACGTCCGCCTAGCACCACTTTGGCCACAACTTCAACCACCACAAAGAAACCCAATACCACCAAGAAGATGACAACTAGCAAGCCAGCTAAGGACAAGGAGGAGGCCAGCAAAACCGATGATGAAAACAGTAAGTTAAGGCCGCAGCAGCTCAGCAGCAAGTGTGGTAAATTGTAAGATGAAGAAATTCAGAAACAGAAACAGTATTAAGCTGGCTCGAGGTCATGTAATGCTTGCACATATGTAACTTTACAAAGCAGGATCGTACAGCTGTTTCATTGGTATCTCTACCAAACCATCAGAGATTTTCTTGTGTTTGCTATCACAGATTATAGAAAACTGAAGTTTTGTTCACAAAAGCAAATTAATTTGTCGAAAAGGCGAAAATTTGCCAGAACTAAAATGATTTGTGTGTGAACGCGAAGGCTTCTGCAAAACGATAAGCCTAGTTTAGAAGGTCATGCTTTTGAAAAGTTTGCGTGCTGTAAAACCCTTTCTCGCAGTTTGTTTTTGCAAAACAAAGGAAAAAATCAAAATTAGCTGCAAATTGATTTTGTGAGTCGAATTCAAGGCAAAGATTCGAAGTTTCGACAAATTTATACACAAATCACACAAACTCCGCCATGAAAGATTGTGTAACTTAGCTTAAATTATGGTACTTAAGTTTCGACTCACTAGATATGTTGTCGGTGGACCCAGTCCCACAACATTTGTCCCGAATGCGAGGACTTCTTTGAAAAATGTACGTTAAGAAAACCATCTCTATAAATATAAAAGAGTTTGTCCTGATTGACTGACTGACTGATTCACTAACTGGCTGATATGCAATAATCGCACAAACTAAACGGCAAGAGACAGAGGGCTGTAATTAGGACAGGAGTTTCCATTAGTAGTGCAAGTGAGTACTAAGACAGGGTATGAAAATCCCACCCGGTGAAGTCAAAAAAGCATCGGAAAAGTTTGTATGGGTAAAATATTAGTTTTCATCCGATTGACTTGAAACTTGTTTTATAAGGAAAGTTAGGGAAATAAATTGAGATGTGATTTTGATGTGAGACAAACTAAAATTTCCGTTCATACCCATCGGAAAGCTCTTAGACCCGCTAACTTGACAGGTAGAAGCGCTGAGTTGAAGGCACAAACAGCTGATTCAATTCCGATGGGGTGGTAGCAGAAAAAATAGTTTGAAATTTTTCCGACACGTTGGATTTGCTCATTTCACTGAATTTTGGGCTTGCACCACTCACAGAAATACATCACGCTATGTCTAAAATGCCAGTCCTGACTGTCCAGTTGCTCGGACATAACTGACCAGCCGCTCGTTCGTTTGCTAGGAACGCCCTCTACTGAATCGAGTCGGTGCGCGCACGCTCCGAAGTAAGTACAGTCGCGGCGAAAGAAAATTAGTTCTTTACCCTAAGGACAAACCCTGTATGTTCAGCGTCTTTTTTAGACCGCGCACAGTGTGTGCAAGAGGATCTGTCTCGTGCTTAAACCTATTAAGATCGGACTTGAAGCATTCATGTCTAGCTGTCTGCCACTGACGGCCTTATGTCCGCAGGCTCAGCACGTTAATCTCTAGTTAGTTGACCAGAATGCTAGTTTAACTAGATACGCAGAAATACCAAGGCATTTGAGAGTTTGAAGTATATTATCGTGTGGTACCCAGGCAATACTCCTATCTTCCGGTCCTCCAATTATATCGTATGTGCGCTTATTGCCGATGGTAAAAACCATTTGTTATAGCCGAGTCCCAAAAGTTTTCACTAAGACAGAACGTGGCGTCAACTATTTACTCTTTTAAGCGATCTGTGAAATAATCGTATACGTCGGTACTGTACAACCAGAGCTATATATTCAGAGGAATTAATCCAACCAAATCAACATTGCACTCAAGATAAGCATGAATGTTTTTTAAATTCCGTGTAAGAACGGAGAACGGAACAAGTAATAATAATTTATTCGAAATCTTTTCTTCTCCCGCTATGTAAAACCCTGTAGCAAATTTTGTGTCGACTACGCTTGGTGGGTTAGCCGACCGGAACTAAGAGCTTTCTTTGTTGTACACTTCATGAAGCAATAAGTATTAGGTTTTGCTGGTGCTAAACGAAATGGCCCAAAGAAATACTTTATAGTGCCAATAGGAAATTAGAGCAAGATCACCATATTCCCAAATGTAAAGATCGTATGTGAGAGTGAACAGCTGACTAATTTCTAAGACGATAAAGATACGATAATGCTGCTGAGCTGCTGCTGTCTTTACTCAATCCTTCTATTCAATTTCCCCACAGAGGACTGCACGGGTGTGTGTGTGGCGGATCGCATTGCGGAATACTGTGAAGCCTACTTGACCAGTGAGGATCTATGCAAAGAGGGCACCAAATGTTGTGTCTCACTGGATGAATACTCCAATGGCAAGCTACCCAAGGATATCTATATACCAGCCAGTAAGTAGTCTCTGCTCCCCTTCAACTCAATCCTAAGTCGCTTTTAAACCTTAACAGAACATATGAGTAATTTGAAGACTAATCAAACAGTGGCTGAAAAATCAAAGCCAACCACAAAATCCAGCTCAGTTAGTAGTTCCTCTACGACGAGTACCACTACCACAACCAGCACCACTCCCGAGCCGGCACGCACCAATAACAATGGTCCAAAACCCACCAAGCACAAGAAGCATCCAACTACAACAACCAGCACCACCACCACCGAAGCGGCTGGAGAAGAAGATGATGAAGAGGAGGAGGAGGAAGAGGAAGAAGAGGATTCGAATAAGAAAACCAAACAGGGACAGGGACAAGTTTTAAAGGAATGCGAGGGCGAGTGCATGAATGGCATTTTTGCCATTTTCTGTGATGACATTGATGCCGAAGCCTTTTGTCCCGGGGAAGGAAGTTGCTGTGTCACGGGCAGTGCTTCGGAAGCGGCTCCAGCCAAGACTCCAGCCACCTCCAAGCCGTCTACTAAAATAGCCAGCAAGAAGCCAGTCAGTCGTCCCGCCGCACCCACACCAGCGCCTTCTGGCGGAGGAGGAGGAGGAGGTGGTGGAGATTTTCTGTCACAGATTATATCCTTTGCGGAAAATACTCTAAATTCACCTGCACCTCCCCCACCACCTCCTCAGGCTCCAGCACGCTGTCCAGGCTTTTGCTTGCTCAACATAATGGCTGCCTTCTGTGAACGTCCTTCGGTTTTACTGTCCACACCCACCACTTGTAGCAAGGGTTCAGTGTGCTGCGACAATTCTAGAGCAGGAGCTCCCAAAGTACCCAAGCTGCCTCCTCCTACACCTTCACCCACAGCTCCTCCTACAGCGCCGCCCTATGTTTTACCCAATACACCCAGTCCTGATCCGCGTGAGGAATGTCCAGGATCCTGCATTGTGAGCTTGCTAAGCTTCACCTGCTTTAGTGAGTATTTCAGCCAGACCCTGACCCTTAAATCCGGGCTAATTTTTGTTTATCTACAGAAAATGCCGAAATGACGGACATGTTCAGATGCAAACGCTCGGGACAAATCTGCTGTGCTCCTAAGAGTAAAATCTTGGAAAAGCAACAGTTCCAAACACGCAATGATACCGCTTACTATCCACCGCCACCACCAAATATGGGTCCTCCACAGCCATATCCTGCACAAAATGCTCCACAGGCCCCACCTCCCTATGCTTACATGAACAATCAGCCACCTCAAGGACCGCCACCTGCGCCACCACATCATTCTAATCCCTATCAGCCGCCTCCCAACTATAACGATTACTATAATTCCGGACCTGGACTACAGCCTGGACTCCCCCCACAGCCTCAACCTCCTACCACCACTTTGCCCACCACCACCACCACCTCCACCACACCCCGTCCGCATGTCTACTCCAAGTATGTGTGCGGTGTCAAGGGTACTTTACGCACCGGACGCTCTGCTCATACTCCTGCTCTCACTTTTGTTTCCTATGCCCGTGCCAAGTATGGTCTCCAACGCTCTGCCCGCCAAATGAGTCAACCCTATGCCAGCTCCAGTTTCAACAAGTCCAACGAACGTTTGGTCCTGGGCTCAGCCATTGTGCCCATCCAAATACACAACGATAAGCTGGGAGATCTGGTGGAAACGGCTAGTGTGCAGAGTAATCAGTTGCGCTCTTATAACGATCAACCGGAGCAAACTGCTTTGGTCTATCCGGAATACTATCAGCAGCAGCAGCAGCAACGTGCCATCTATGCCAACTACAGCAGTCGACGAAGGGCACGCGTGGTGGGCGGGGAGGATGGTGAAAATGGTGAATGGTGTTGGCAGGTGGCTTTGATCAACTCCTTGAATCAATATCTATGTGGAGCGGCCCTAATAGGCACACAATGGGTACTCACAGCGGCACACTGCGTTACCAAGTGAGTGACTATAAGTTAAAAGCTTTAAATTTCGTGCACGTTCGTGAGGGTCGTGAAATGCTAGCAAGGTTCAGTATGGTACAAGGCTCAAACCACCTGTATCAAGGAACAGATCTCACTAATGGTTAGTGCTAGAGTTTCGTAGTGTATAGAGCGTGGACTCTATATCAGTGGTGTCCAAACTCACACAATTAAGCTTTGCGCTTGTGTACGTCACGTCAAAATAGTTTTGTTCTTGATGTAAAAACAAACTCGTACTTTTAGAACAAATCGCTCTTAGCTAAAATTAATTTATTAATTAATTTAAAAACTTAAATTAAAATTAAAATTTAAAAAAAAAAAATTCCTAATCGATCCTAACATATCCAAAAAGTTCTATAAATCAAGAATTTAGTAACATTTAAAATCGCTCTTGAATCAAAAAATTCCGTACTAAAATCAAAAATATTCTGTCTTTTTGAAGATTTGAAAATGAAAATTTTTTATTTTAGTTTGAAAATTCTCGATTATTCTCTCAGTGTACCAAGCAAATGAACAAATGTTTTCTAAGAAAACAAAAAGCCGAAAGCACAGAACATGCTATTTATGGAGCATACGCATTCTCTCTCCCTATGCGTGTGTCGGCTGCGACTACCGGCAGAATCCCATGGGATAGGCTTTTGACATTTTGGGCACCACTGCTCTATATATATATGCAGTCATGTGCTTATTATTTGGTTGAAAGTAAGATTATTAGAACCTTAGATATTTATGGTAAACTGCAATAATTGTCGATCCAGAAAGTCTGATAATAATGAAATGATCCAATAATTCGGATACCCAGTTTGTTGAAAAAAAAAACTTAGATTCGCGTTAACCGAGTACTTTTGTATTTGCAAAGCGCAGCAACAAAAAATTTCAACTTATTTTTTAACGGTTCAAGACAAAAGCTCCCATTTTTTGATTCACCCACGAACCACTTTGTAAAGCCTATAAAGCAGACCTAAAATTATACCAAACTGCCCTTTAAGATTTACCAACAAAGCCTTGGTTCGCGGATTATAGAATTTTTATACCCTCACAAAAGCAATATTAAAATTGTCCATTTGTTTGTACATATTCTTGATCAGCATGACTTGCTGAGTTGATATAGCCATTTCCATCTATGCGTCCATCTGTCCATCCGTCTGTTTCTATCTTCTATCTGTTCTATCATTTTGTACAAATACGCTTTACATTAGTTTTAACCGGCCGGATCGGATTACTATACTATATAGCTATCATAGAAATGATCAGTGGAAAAAAGTAGTCAGATATAGTCATCCGATTTTGATCAAAACTTGCAAATCTAAGAGAAAGCATCTAATAGACATAATCGCTGAGTTGGGAGACGTTCACATTATAAACAAAAAAGTTTTTTTCACTAAGACCCTTTTTTTGACCGTTTGTTCCTCTGACAGCTGTAAGTTATAGTCATCCGATCCGGTCGGTTCCGACATTTAAAAAAAGGGTGCTGTTAAAAGAAAACTCTGTTCAAAGTTTCAGCTTGATAGCTTCTAAACTGAGAGACTAGTTTGCTTCAAAACAGACGGACGGACTGACTGACAGAGGGACGGACAAAGCTCAATCGACTCAGCTCGTCGCCCTGATCAAGAATATATAAAGTTTATAGGGGCGAAAATTAATATTTCTGTGCGTTAAAATATTCTGGGCAAAATTATAATATCCATTGCAATTGTATAAATACGACTGTTAATATTATTAAAAAGAGAACAAACGTTCTTGAATCAAGAACATTTCGTACTTAAAGTTAGCCTGAGAGTTTAGGAAAAGATCGTACATAGTTCAAGTAGAAATTTATGGGCTTAAAAACAAAATAGACTTACAATGCAAGCTCCAAAAAGTGTGCTGCGGAATATGCGAGTTATTTCAAGTCGGATCGGTTCTTAAAATTCCCTCCTGGTTCTAATACTTTGGCTATGAAGTGAGAGTAGATTTCTGACCTACAGTCTACAAAATGTTCTTGGTTTTTTGAAAGAAAAACTTATTTTTTCTTAAACGCAAACGTGTCCAAACCTTTTATTTATAAGTTTTCAAAGCTTTTATGTTATTCCACCATTCCAACCATATAGGATAGCTGACATACAAAAGATAGGTCTGAAAAAAGTCTCGATGAGAAAAATACTTTTTTGTTTTCAATGCTATCGCTCTTAAACTTGTTACTGGTTCATATCATATGCTTCCACATCAAGTTTCATATATGTAACTGGCCACTGCGAAAGTGGCGCCATCTATTGGTAAGCTTGGATATTCACTCAAGTAACATTGTTTAAAGCGAAAAGTAAAATTGTTCCATGAAAATCATTCAAAACCATTATTTCTTGAAGTTTACGAGCTGAAAGAGTATATAAACTTCGAAGGATCTGAAGTTTAGTTTTCGTCCATATTCTGCTTTTCAATTGAATTTAAAGAACGATAATTTGATAGGCAGCTTGTTAATAAATTTAGGCTATTGTACTGAAAAATAACAACTTTGAATTTTTAAACAAATTTTTTCCGGTTTTTTTTTAATTTATTCTAAAAACGATTAACTTTAGGGCAAAGTGTGTAAAGGGCAGTGAAAAATGACCTTGATTCAAACTGTTGTGTTCTCTAATTTCAGCATAGTACGTTCTGGCGATGCCATCTATGTCCGAGTGGGTGACTATGACTTGACACGAAAGTATGGTAGTCCGGGAGCACAAACCTTACGTGTGGCCACCACTTATATACATCACAATCACAATAGCCAAACTTTGGATAATGATATAGCCTTACTGAAGTTACATGGCCAGGCCGAGCTGAGGGATGGGGTTTGTTTGGTGTGTCTACCCGCCAGAGGAGTAAGCCATGCGGCGGGTAAACGTTGCACCGTCACCGGCTATGGTTATATGGGTGAAGGTACGTACACAGTAAACTAAACATGGGACAATATATAACTCTACCTATTCTCTCTTTTAGCTGGTCCCATACCCCTGCGCGTACGTGAGGCAGAGATACCCATAGTCAGCGATACGGAATGCATACGCAAGGTGAATGCCGTCACCGAGAAGATCTTCATACTGCCCGCCTCTAGTTTTTGTGCTGGCGGCGAGGAGGGTCACGATGCCTGTCAAGGTGATGGCGGTGGTCCTTTAGTATGTCAAGACGATGGCTTCTATGAGCTAGCTGGCCTGGTATCCTGGGGCTTTGGCTGTGGACGTGTGGATGTGCCGGGCGTTTATGTCAAAACATCTTCATTTATTGGCTGGATAAATCAGATAATCAGCGTGAATAATTTATAGTTTAATGATCAGTAAAGGATAAAGTGAACCCAGCTCTTGTAGCAGCTTCCCTAGCAAATAGGGAACGGCCTATGATAGTTAAGGGGTTCCAGCAACTCTAACACGACGACTGTTAACGTAAAACCCATCCTAGTGTAATCTATTCATATAGAAATCTAACAAGAACCGTCTCAACGGTAGCATAAACAAATGGCAATCTTTAAAAGTATTCCCCTCTTATTTAGTAATACAAATATAAACATTAAAATCAATTGTACACAAATATTTTTGTACATAAAATAAACATATAAAAAAAAACAAAATGTTATGCGGTTACAAAAAGTCGAATCTTGGGACCGCAAACTAACAACTCTCAGCTATTTAGAAGGTGAGACAGTTGGTTAGACCTTCGAAAAAAATCATATATTCTATACTTTTTGATATTCTTACTGAAGTATGCGAAGTTGTAAGAATAGAGTAAGTGCGCATTGAAACTATACAAATATCTTTGAAACTAACTCTTAAACCAAGAGTTTTCATACTTTAAAAGTTTCACAATATTCTCCAAGTCTGGAATCGCACAATTTAAGGATGAGCAAGGGAATCAGGTCACAGATCCGCAAGAGGCACTTGACAAATAGAGAACCTACTTCTCCCCTCTATTGGGAGGCGATGATGAACATGAAGCCCTGTATATATTTGGTAAGTACTTTCGACTTTGCATGATGGCGTTGAAAGGCACTCAAACGAATCTGTCCGAGCCTTTTGATAGCAAAACACGTTTTAGGCAGGATGATACCTTAAAGTGAGACTTCTTTAATGAGTTGTATGTTGTGCCAGTGTCCAAATGCCAGCAGATCGGACACCATTTTAAATAAACATGTAATGCTACTCGCATATGATGATGTTATAATATTGACATTATCGGCAAAAACAAAAGGCCCGTAAATAGGGCATTTTAAGAGATTGAAAGACAGCCCTGCAATACGGCGCGGAAGCAAGAACAATATCATCAGCGAAAGAAAGATTTTTCGGAGGATTCATGGACCTGGAGGGCAATTGCAGCAGCGGCCGTGACCGTTAATCGGCTGTGAGTATCAGGTCTAAGAAGCAGAAAAGTCTATATATTCTTAAACCAATTCCATCACATTCATAAAGGGATAATCGTTAATATAAGATAAAAGATAGAACCAATTGGGATCAAGGATGTAAACGAGACGCATAAATTTAACAATGGATGAACTCCCCGACCTGTCCCCATAAAGGACCTTTGTATATAGCAAAAAGATCGGTATAAAAATTTCTTTAAGAAATTAGAAAGTTATTTTCAGCGCGAAGTTCATTTACGTCTATTGTCTTTGCAAAATTATCGTATCGTGTTGTCAGTATAGCGCGCTGAAGGAGTATCGAGTACTGATTATAGAATAATTTGTATAAAGTACCGAGTATTGAGAATTAAAAAAAAAAGGGTTTAGACAGTAGAGTATGGAAAATAAAATTTTGAGAATAGATAGTCGAGTATCGTAAATCGAGTATTGGGAATTGAGTATCTAGTATAGAGTATCCATTATTGAGAATGGAGTAGCAAGCATTGAGTTTCGAGAATCGAGTATTAAGAATCGTGTATCGAAAGTCGAGAATCGCTAATCGAATTATGAAAATCGGGTATTTATATTCGTGTTTCGAAAACAAAGTTTTAAGAATCGAAAGTCGAGTATCCACTACCGAGTATCCAGTATTGAGAGTCCAGTAAATATTTAGTATCGAGTATCCTGTATAGAATAGAGTATTTAGAATTAAAATTCAAGAATCGAGGATCAAGAATCGAGTATTAAAATAGAGAAAATCGTGTTCCCAGAATCGATAGTCGAGTATGCCGTAACGAAAGTCGAGTATTCACAATAGAGTTTCTAGAATCGATGCCCCGCCAGCATTTTTTGATATTTCTGATTACATTCAAGTACTTTTAGAGTTCTCTGTCTGATTAAAATAAATGAATGAATAAATGAGCTCGTTTTCTGATCATAAATGACACTTTTGTCGAGAGAAAATGTAACCCTAACCAAGGCTCTTTATAAGAAGTCATTTCTATCCCGTTTTCTGATCAGTTCCGACCCCTTTTCGAATCATTAGCAAGTGTTTTTCGATTGGTTTTTAAATTAATCACATCATTATCGAGTCTTTCTTAAGTTACTCAGAGTCAAAAGAGTTTGAAGAGACTCATCAACACATTCTTGTTAAAATGATATTCCAAATGCTAGGTGGAAACAAACAAACACATACAGGCCTGTTCCCGTTTTCGGAATCGGAATTGGAAAATGTACTTGCTTCCAAAAACCGACTGTGTTCTTCGTTGTTTAAATTTCAAATCCCATTTTCGTTCATTGAACTCGTGATGTCAAAAAGATTCGCCCGAATTCTTTAATCATTTCTGAGATATTATGGCTCTTATCAATTCCAATCAATCGAATTCGGAAACGGGAACAGGCCTGATTAACACACATAAGTAAAATAAGTATTGCAATTTTGAATCAGATTTTTTTTTTGTTCGTTTTGGGAGTTCCAAGACATTCTTTCTATTTATTACATATATTCCCCATCAACCCAAAACATAGGACTTCAAAGTTCGAAATAATTTGTAGGAAGATTATATTAGGAATCTAATTCTAATTGAAATTATAATGTTTCAGAGCATTTCAAAAGCGGTCTTTAAACCTCAAATTAAACAACTTCGTGAAACTAAACTTCAGAACAATTTGATGGCTTAGAACTTAAAATTTTTGGTTAAATTTGCATTGGCTGGAGCATTTCGTAATAAATTCAAGAATATTTGTCCTTTAATAGACTTACGTACTTTAAGTTCAAAATTTGATTTAGGAATCAAAAATTTTTGTTGATATATTAAGTAATCTTAATTCCGGTTTTCTAATTCAAACCATTTCGTACTAGAGCTGCTGCACCCGTTTTTTCCCCCTCAATGCATAGCCTGCAAAAGGATCGCTTACCTAGACTCTAATTTCCACTCCAGTAGGCGGAGCACAGCAAAACTCACTCACAACTCAGCAAAATCTTTGTCGTCTTCGTCGTCTTGGCCTTCGTCTTGCGTCTAATAAGAGAATTTCATAAAAAACCAGCGCCAGCAGGCACCAGCGAGAGAGCGCCCGAACTGTAGAAAAACTTACCCTCGTTTTGTTGGTACGAGTGAAAAACGGGAAGCGCCAATGCCTGTGCATTCCTCTCTCTTCCTTTTTGTTTTGTTTTTTTTGTTTGCTGAACCCTTTCGTATAGGCGCGTGATTTTATGTGCCTGTTTTTCTTCTCTTCGAAACTATCTCAAAGATGCTGTTTCCCTTGAAGAAAACGAAAGCAGCGGCCAAAAGGGTTCCCGTGCCGTCCGAAGCGACCGCATAACAACAGAACTTCGTCTGGCCTCGAGCTGAGCGGATGGCAAAGATCGAAACCTTTCAGTGCTCTCGTGTGTTTCAAACTGTTTTGGTCTCCCAGCTCTGTAGTTAAGCGTAGTCCTTGTAGTTTTACATATTTTTAGTGCATCGTATTATCCTTGATTGTTGCATGCAGTACCATTTGATTGTTTGTGTTTTCAACTGAGTTTTTGAATTGTGCCTAAAATGGAGGCAAATTCTCCAACCACTACGCCAGCAGCAGCAGCAATAACAACAACAACCACAGCCGCGGCAGCTTCCACAACCTCAACCTCTGTACCCTCAACAACGCCCTCGCCAGCTGCCAGCTACAGCAGCAAAAGCTTACACAGTCAGTCAGCGGCGGCTTCGGCTGCAGTCTCAAGCTGTTCCGCCCAAACGCCATCCCTGCTTGCCACCAGCTTAGAGGCCTGCAAACAGGAGCAGGATATACACAATTTATCTTTGGCCAGTGGTCCCTCTGAGGGACAACGTTCCCTCTCCGGTGCACCGTCGGCCTCCTCTAGCCCTATATTGAGTCCGCAGGGCAAGATTTTTGGACGTAATTCCAATGGAACAAGTGAGTAGCAAGATTTGTTTGTTTGTTTGCAGGGTGAATTCTTATTTCAACCAAAAATAGTTCTTTCATCTTAAATGCATTAAGTAAAAGAAGTGATACACAGTCCTAACATACAATTCTCAACTTTGAAGTGATCTCTTACTTGGCTCGATGAAAAATAGTGAAATTATTTTTCAATTTTTTTTCCCGTCCGAAAATTAATTTTCTCCTCCGCGACGTCAATGATAACATCGCGCGAGCTAAATTTTTGATTGATAAGCCATCTTTTGAGGCTTGGGAAGAGATGATAGTCCGAGGGAGCCAAATCGGGCGAATAATGTGTATCGGGAAGCAATTGGAGACCTAAATCGTTGATTTTAGTCATAGGCAGGATAACTTTTTCTGTCAAAACAAAACTAATGGCTTAACCGCCTTGAAATTAGATATTTCTGCTTAAATCTCAATGTGAAGAGTCTGGTAAAGAGTCCGGGTTCAAATAGCAAAAGTTTTGCGATTGTGAAAATTTGGTTAAAATTATTATTAATTGGTTAGATTGCGCTGGTACACAAAGAATATAAAGAGTGTAAGTCAACAGAACAATAACATGAATGTTAACATATTAACATAATGTTAGCAGACAGCGCATGATGACATTAGTTGTGTTTCTTATGAAAAATCCGAGAGTATCCGATCTCTATGCAAATTTGAAAGTTTATATAAATGAATATAAATGTGAGAGTTATACCAGGTCTTTACCTTGGCAAACATTTGAAACAAACTTGTTCTGGAGTCTTTATTTTGAATTTGTTTACTCTTGCTTTTATAATCTCTGAGATCTAAAGGTTATTAAGTGGTATATACCGCAAATTAAGACCACATTTGATATTAGATACATATGATTACAAATAATATTTATTCTGTGTAGTTATATCATTTAACCACTTTGTTATCCAATATACAGTAAAGGAAACGTCGTCCCACCATTTCGGTCAGAAAAAAAAGCCTGATCTAAGACTGCGAAAAATATTCTTACGTTTTGTTTGCTCAATTGTTCATCAATGTACATTTTCATAGGACAGTGTCATATAAGAACTAGTATACAGAGTGAAAAAGTCGAACACATTGGACTTCAAACGAGCACAAACGTTACCTAAAACAGTGCAAGAACGGTTTTTCTCATTTGTTGTACAATGTTCTCACAATGTAGAGAACGCAAAAACTCAAATTAAGTTGATATTGTTCTATTTTTGAGAACTTGTTTAGAGTTTATATTGTTCAACTGGGAAAAAAATTTTATTGATTTTGGGCCAGGTAGGGATCGTATGGACATACCTCTTGGCTTTCGAATGGGAAGGGGAAGGGAGGCAGGTAAGTGGCTCCTGGATATACTCTGCTGCTTCTCCACATCCATATATTCCGTAAGATCAGAAACATTGCTTGTACAACAAACCTGAACGACCCCACCTACTCCACCAGTTGTTGAGAAAAACACATACAAAATTTTACTGGCTTGACTTGACTAGGAATTGAACCCGGTATGCACTTAATGTATGGAATACTTGCACTTTCAGCCGTTGTACAGTTTTGCAGATTCATACCTTGAGGGCTACTTATACTTATATAGAGGGCTACTCTCTCTCTTATATATCTCTGTCGAAAAGCTTTCTTTATTGTTGAAAGCTAATAGTATCCGATTGAGAACAACATTACTCATTCCAGGATGATTTGGAAAATTTGTTCTCAAATAATTTGACACCATCTTGTTCTTATTTTAAGTTGAAGGCAACTCTTTGAAGGGTTAAAGTTCGCTTGGGCCATGAAGGCTTATCGATTTCACCGGTGTGAATCGATTTCCATTAAGAGGTGGATATTCTGTAGGTAATTTTTCTTGTTTTTGCTTCTTAGTAGAATCAGAATTACTATAATTATGTTGTTACGGTCTTAGATATGGAATATCCTTTCTGACAAGCTGAAAAATGTCAAAATTTCATAAATGCACAGAGGGACAAAACTTGTTCAGAAAATAAGTTGCCATCAACTTAAAATGAGAACAGAACGTTCTCAAAATTTTTGAGAACAAATGTTCTTGGAATAAGTTAAATTGTTCTCAATCGAATAATATTTACTTTTAGCAACAACAAAACCGGTTTTTAACAGAGAGATATACAAGAGGAAGAGCAAGTGGCTCTCTTTTTGATCTCTCCCTCTCTCTCTCTCTTGTCAGCTCAGCAAAGCATAAGTAGCCCTCTAGACGTGCATTTGCAAAACTGTTCAACGGCTGAATTGTCTAACGCGTCAACCCTTGCGTAAGGTACCGAACTCAAATCCCAGTCAAGCCCGAACGGCATCTGAATAACTTAAATCAAACGAGTCAGGTGGAGTGATTCTATGGCACATAATATGGGTGGAGGGAGAATCAGCAAGCGCGCACTTCCAATCAAAAGAGGTATGGTCCCCGTTCCCTATTCCACCAAATGTTAGGAATCCGCCCACACCTGGTCCCAAGTGCAATCAAATTTTTATACCCGTTACTCGTAGAGTAAAAAGGGTATACTAAAGTCGTGCAAATGTATGTAACAGGCAGAAGGAATCATTTCCGACCATATAAAGTATATATATTCTTGATCAGCATCAACAGCCGAGTCGATATAGCCATGTCCGTCTGTCCGTCCGTCCGTCTGTATGAACACCTAGATCTCAGAGATGGTAAGAGATAGAGGTTTGACATGTATGGAACAAATGCTTCTTATATTTGCAGGCAGATCAAGTTTATTCCAAATTTTGGCCACGCCCCCTCCCGCCCCCGCAATTCGGAAAAAACGTTATATCTCCTACAGTTTTAAAGATAGACGATTCCTACCTTCTAAAAATAGTTAGTAATTAGCAAAATGAATAAATTTGCCGAAGAAATGATAAGGATCGGATGAGCGGTTCTCAAGTTATGAGCAAAAATGTGAAAAATAGCCGGGTTAAAAAAGTGTTGCATACTTTTCAGATGTTCATCCTAAGGAACGCAGGAAGACTGCTTAACACGTTTTTTCATGAGTAACGGGTATATCGAAGTCGGTTAGAGCCGACTTTAACTTGCGCTCTCGTTTTTTTTAGGTGAGTTAAAAATGTTCTCAAAAATGGAACAATATGAACTCAATTTGAGTTTTTGCGTTCTCGTTTTGAGTCCAATGTACTCGGTTTTTTCCCTCTGTGTGCTTCGGATCGGAGCTGGAATCAAAATCTGCTTTGAAAAAGATTTGTTACGGATTGCGATAAAATGAAAATACCTAACAAATCAATTGTCATACTCAATCACTTCATATATATTGAAAAAGTTAAATGACATGTTATCATATTCAATATATCAGATGCAAGTATTTCAAAATATACATACAAAATTGTTTTATAAATTAAATAATAAATAAATCTTTTATCTAGCCGTCAATTCCTGTTTTCAAAGGATTCTCTTTTAGTCATACAAACAACAACTGCTCCTAGCTGCAGCTACAAAACTTAACCAGCAAAGTTTCCCGCCTTTTTCCTAAATCTTTTGCTTGCTTCAGTTAGCTTTGACATGGCCTTTGTTCGCTTGGAGTTTGTAACGGACCTTCTTGCTCTCATAACAATAGAAAAAGTTACCTTTGCCATTTGTTTTGGCACAGTTCCGGTTTTTCACTTCCTTGGTGCTCAATCCCATCCCTCCACCCTGCATCCCTGTCCCTCATCTATTTTGCATATTTACTAGGAACCTTCTGGTTTCAGGTAAGCATCATTATCCAATGAAATGTGTTCGAGAGGCAGGTATAACGGTGTTCAAAGGCAGCCGTTAGATGATAGGCTACACCCCAGACTACCCTGAAATGAAGAAAAAAAACTCACCCCAGATGCTGAGGGGTAGTAAGTGCGCGCTCAGCCAACGACAGACGTACCATGTACCTCTCCTTCCCTTCCCAGCGCACAGCTTCTGTCAAAGATGTCGCCAGGTTATGGTTATGGATGTTGTCTGCCCGGGCCATTGGCACGTACAGCCAAGTTATTGCCACCAATGGAATTTTGATCGACAAGAATTTGGTCGTTTAAAAACTCGGCTTTTAATTTATCGTTGTATATGAGAAATAGTTTCGGTTACTTGGCCACCATTGCCATCTGAGGAGGAGTCGGCGTCTGCTTTTTGCCCATAATCGAAGCGATCGCACGATTGACTGCTCCAGACGCACAGACACACACAGCTTCTGTCTGGTCTTGGTCTTGGTCCTGTTCCCTGGCCGTGGCCTGGCCTGGGCAGCTGCTTGGTATGTGGCGTCGAATGTCATTATTGCTTTCAAGTGCCAACTAAAAAGCTACTGCAGTTAATTTTTTGTCCATTTCTGCCATTTGCCATTCGCATAAAAACAACATATTTAGCAAATGACAACAACAACAACAACAAGAACGACCGCAACAAGAACAAAAAAAAAAGAAAACCAACCCGCAAATTAAATAAATAAAAAATCAGCCACAATCAGGAGGAGCCAAAGCTTCAGCGCGAGTGACGATCAGCGAGCCAAGAAACTGTCCCCATCTCTCCACTTCCCCTGCCCCTGCCCCTTCCACTCCCCTCTACTCTTTGGCATTATTTGTGTATTGAAATCACGTCTCATTTATTTATTGCTGCAACTGCATTCCCCTCTCTCTCTGGCTGCCTCACTTACGCAGCGAATAGCCTTTGGCTTGTGTTAAATACTCTGGAGCTGAGGCTGGGACCATAGAACAGAAGTGTGACTCCCCCTTAACCCTAGAAAGAGTGGAATTTTTGCGCCAAGTTTCACTTATCGTTACTTTTTTTATCACTTTTATTCACATTCGAAGAAGAGGCCGACAAAGCACTCTTGCTCATTTTGGCGTTATGTTTGTGTGTTTAGCCATGCGAGAGCGCTTAATTGTTGTTGCAAAAGAGAGCAAAGCGATGTTGTCTACACATTTGCTAAGGACACGCCGGACTTTAAACTGAAGTAAAGTGGTATGAAGACAGCGAAAGTTGCACTTTGTTAACAAGAGACTAAAAAGACTGAAGGCCAAAGGGAAAATTTCTCATCTTTTAAACTTAGAAAAAAATGAAAGAGAGAGTTTTAGATTGTTCGGGATAGAGTTTATACCGTTTTGTACATACTTTAAATTTCAAGTTTGTTTTGTTCTCGGACACACTGAATGCAAGCTTCAATACAAGCAATTCGAAAGACTTTTACGAACCAGTAATGGAAGATTTGATGAAACTGAGAACTGTTATGAAAATTCTTATATTGAAATGGAATTCTTAACTTATCTTGCCGATAAAACCAAATTTTTTTAATCTAAACTTTAGAATGAAAATATTTACTATATTTTTTATTAGTATAATACTATTTGGCTACCTGGCTCTGACCGTCAGAGAAATAGGTGAGAGAGAAGAGAGTCACATATGATGTAGTTGTTCACGCCAACAACAAAACCTTAGCTCCAAAAAAAGCCAATTCCATCAACATTTACACAGATGGATTAAAGCTCGATAACAAAGTAGGAGGGGGAGTTTTCTCCACAGACCTAAGTATGGAAATCTCTTTCCGACTCCCTGATCATTGCAGTGTGTACCAAGCAGAATTGGTTGCCATCCAGGAGGCCGCCAAATCGCCAAATACCTTAGCACACTCATGATCGATGAAGGGAACATATACATTTACTCAGACAGTCAAGCAGCTCTAAGGGCTCTTGACTCGCACACCAATAACGCCAAAACACTCACGGAATGCCGTAAATCCTTAAATGCGATCGCTCAGCATCTCCGTATCCATCTCGTCTGGGTGCCTGGCCACCGCAACATTGAGGAAAACGAGTCAGCCGACAAACTGGCAAGACAGGGCACTACCACTCAGCTCCTCCCAGATAAGAGCTTGATAGGGATGCCCTTAGACTCATTTAAATTACTTACAAGGAATGAAACGTGGCGCCTGGCTTCTAAACGATGGAACAACCTTCCGGTTTGCGCCGTAGCTAGACTCACGTGGCCAACGTTTAACCCAAAGCGAACTAACAGTCTTCTGCACCAAAGTAGAGAAAACATATCAGTTCTGGTTGGGGCCCTAACGGGTCACTGGGCGTAGCTCACAACGACTTCTGCAGAAGCTGCCAATGTGAAGAAAAGGAGAAGACATTACTAAATCTTATTTGCCATTGCCCAGCTCTTAGTAGAAGGAGACTCAAAACTCTTGGTCACCCATTTCTACTCAACCTCTCGGAAGTATCCGCTATTGAGATTCCATCTCTACTACAATTTTTAAAATTCAGTCACGATGGTTCAGTCGGGAGGAACCCCCGCCTGGCTTAAATAGGGAATAATATGGTATCGCAATGGGCCTATCTTGGCCTAAGTGTAAGGACAGTCTCAGTCAGACCTAACCTAACCTAACCTAGCTCCAAAAAAAGAGAGGAGAACACGCATAAGAATTTGTTGATGCTTTATGTGGGCCTACGGTGCGTTTTCTTGCGGAATGGGCTTGGGCACTCCTGCCTTACAGTATGACTCTAAAAATAATTGTAATGAAATAAGTTTATTTTGTTATGCATTATAACAAAGACACTCACAAAAACTCTATTTGCCTCACAAGTGTCATTTGATGATATTCTTGTAAAGTGTTTTTTATAGTTTATTTAATATAGAAAGAATCAGTATAAATAAATAAGTAAAACTCTTTTGGTTAATGTTTTTCACGACGCCTTTAATTACGTTCGTACAACGTCTCATGCTGCTACCGAAACTAGAGATGGGCTAGAGTAAGCCCACCTTACATTCGTCTCTTCTGATCCCAGATGATAGAAGGTTTTCATTCTCCCTTCTTCTTCTGCAGTATGAGACGAACATTCTATATGACATAATCAGGTTCTGCAATTCCTTATTATTGTTCCCGATCTCCACATTACAAAGGCTGAAAGCGTCCAAAGAAGGGTGTCTGCCTTCTTTAGCTTCATATTCGTATCGTTGCAATTACTTTCACGTTGCGATGGATTATTTTAATTGATTATCTTCTTGCAACCTCTTACCTTTCCCTTGGCCCTTCGTCTTCTTACTATTATCTTTCGGGATCAAAGTCATTGTACTCCATCTGTGTATTGTCTTCCAGGTCTATTTTATTTAGCTGCTGAAGATACTCTTAGTCTACAATTATTCTTTTTTACGGACTCAACTCTGTTTCGATGATAGCTTTTATATAATGCCTTGCGCAGGCCATTCGTCGATTTACGTCCCCTGAGTCTTCCACTTTGCAGCTTTTGAGACGGCTAGGAGATTGATGAAATGGTTTGACTACCCCATCGTGTACATTCTTCAACTGGTCTGGGCGTTGAATCTTTTTGTCTACCGTGGTATGATAGCGTTCGTTGACCAGCCCCTGAACATTTTTATTTTGTCCTCGTGAGCTACATGAATTTTGTTTCAGCCTTCAACTTTGCTTTGACACCAGAGAACTGCAAAACGTATCAAAAACGTATACGCATACGTATTGCTTCAAATGCTTCAATGCTTCAATGCGTATCATGTCAAAAAACGTATGCGTACTTCAATACGTATTTTTTAAAAAATACGTATACGTATACTTCATAATGCGTATGCTTATTTGTACTACGTTTACGCATATGTCAAAAGTACGTACACTACTTATTTAAATTTGAGCCATACGCACACTACGCTTAAAATCTGTGCGTATACGCAAAACAAATGCGTATACGCACTTTTTTCAGGATTCTTAAAGTACCGTACAAAGTTTCGTACTTATGTTTGGTACACAAAAAGTAGTAGAGTACACGAATGTAAAACGAATTTAGTTACAGACTTTGTGATTGGTGAGATAATTAAACCATTTACAGTGACTGAAGACTTATTAAATCGCCAAAAAAAAACCAATGAGGATAAAAATAGTAATTATGAAAAACGTAATTGCCAACCAAGTAAAAAATTATGTCAGGATCAATGCATACTTAGGCGCCATTCGCAGGTATGGGATCTCAAGGGTAATAAAACCGCGAAATGCTTAAGAAATTGATTTTATGGACCACAAACTATCACACATAACTGCATTGCCCTGTCTATAACAATACCAAACCGCGATTAATACATACCAAGGATGATCAAAGGTAAAGAACATAGCCAAGATCTTAAAAACTGTTTCAAACCACTGTCTGTTACTGCCAAATCATTATATCGCGGAAAAATACTAAGGGGGATCAAAAAATCTAATAATGCCAAACAAACTTTACTTTGGAGATAGTGAAAAATCATGTCAGGATCAATGCATAGGCCCAATATGCAGTTAAGAGGTCTCCATGGTAACAAAACCGCGAAATGCTTAAGAAACTGCTTTTCAAAGCCACAAATGATCACACATAACTACATTGCCCTATCTATGACAATACTGAACCGCGATAAATACCACGGATGACCGAGGGTAGAGAAAATAAATAAATATCAAATTTTGCGAATTTCGCAATATTTTTGGATTGGGTGGCCTACAACCCATATTTACCCGTCGACAGTTGCCAATTACTTATTATTCATAAAAATCTAAACTTATAAAATGTTTGCAAATTTCGCGGTTTTGTTAGACCGATTTGCCATTCGACAATTGCCAACTACTAAATTTTTTAGAAAATTTAAACTTTAAACACGCGAGTTTATTTTATATTTAGAAGAAGATTAATAGCTATGATAATAAAATTTTAACGAGATTACTGTTCACGGAAAGACCGAGGATTAGTTCTGGCTAAAATTAACTCAAAACATGATAAACTAGCTAACTAAGTATTCCGCTAAGTAAAAAAAAACCAAATGTAACGAAGACACTTAGATTTTCCATAGAAATTACAAAGTACGCATAAATGAAGCAAAATGAAAATGCCTACTGCTCAGTTAAAGTACGTATATAATGCGTACTTTTTCAAATGCTTCAGCGTACGTATACGTATTTCAACTTTTGCGTATACGTAGTACGCATACTCAGTTTTTTTGAAATGCGTAGTGTGCGTATGCGTAGCCTACTATTTCTAATGCGTATGCGTACATATGCGTACTTAAAAAACTACGTAGTACGCACGTAGTACGCATTAATGACTACGCATTGCAGTTCTCTGTTTGACACTCACGCGAGGGATTACATAGAGTGAATCTGCAAAAGTCTGCAACGGATAAATGTGATGGCGTGTCATTCCTTAGGTTAGGTGTATAAGATACCGGGTGCAATTTCCTGACAAGCCCGATAAAATTTTTCTGTGTTTTTCTAAACAACTTAAATTAAACGTTGAAGTTTGTTAAACAATCGATGTCTCCGATGCAGAGTCCGTTCAAGGCCTTACCTTACCCAGTGGCTTACAAGGGTTAACAAGAAGTGGCACGCATTAAGTGAAGAACACCAAGTACGCGCCTCTTTACTGTTTAATGTTGGTGGATGCGCTTCTAGCTTGGCGCTGAACCAGAAGACAACTTCAAGCACAACACAACACAAGAAAAAAACCAATAAAATCAACAATCGATGTAGGCAGGTTTTTTTGTGGCTCGTTTTTCTATTAATTAAAGTCGGTAGAGCGGAGCTTGGCGACATAGTGGGGCTTTAACGTTGACTGAAATATTCTCACATAATTATTTACGATTTGACATAATCATCAGGGCCATAACAGTAACTGTCTGACGAATGGATCGGGGGCATCATTAGTTTTAGTAGAAAACTAAAAGATTTCACACGGCCCACAAATTAATTCAGTGATAAAAAAGATTAAAATGATCCTGGCAATCCTTCGACAATCTTCGTTTAAGCGTGACGCATATCTAACGAGTTTTGCCGAGCCTGGAAAGGAAGGGTTGCTTATGCAGATGAGAGAGAAGGCCGAGGCCTGTTTCACAAAATTCTTGTGTGCTTTTTCGCTGAAAAAAAAGGGAAAAGGAAAGGGTTAGGGTCCAGACGTCCGTCGAGTTTTGAGTTTTTTTTTTTCTTATAAAAAAAGCGAATTTAATTAAAATTTTTTTCTTAAGGTCTCACAACATTGTGAGAACGTTTCAGCTTAGAAGTCTATAAATATAATTTTTTTTATCGTTATGTTTTTTTTTTTGCAGTGATCACCACATCCAGACCCAATAACGAGGCTGAGGTGCAGCTGTACCGTGTGCTTCAGCGTGCCAGCTTATTGGCCTACTATGATACCTTGCTGGAAATGGGAGGAGATGATGTACAACAGCTGTATGATGCGGGTGAAGAGGAATTTTTGGAGATTATGGCTTTGGTGGGCATGGCCTCCAAGCCTTTGCATGTGCGTCGCCTGCAGAAAGCCTTGTACGAGTGGGCCAATAATCCTTCACTGTTCCAGGGTCCCATGCTGCCGCAATTGGGTAAGACCTCCAGGGAGTGTGGAAACTTAGGAAAAGTGTCTAACTTTATAACCTTTTCAGGACTTTGCGAAACCCCTCCAAAACCTTCCAATCTGGTGTTTAATCCAGAGTCTACACCAGCTTTACCCAGACCAAAATTTCCCTCCTTTCAGGCCTCAGCCTCATTTCAGCATACAGCTAATCCCTTGGTACCAGCTCCTAATCCCAATCATTTAATCTCAGCTACCACTCCTGCCCTTATACCCACCCCTTTGGTCTTACCCAATGCCTCGCCTTTGACCAGTCATTCCTCTAGTACGGCTGCCTCCAATCCCAATCCCTGTGTTTCCCTCAGCACTGCCGCCCATCAGGTCTCCTCCAGTTCGCCCCAACTTACCCCTGTCCTCACCGAAATGCAGGTCCAACGCATTACCCTGTGTGCCGAAAAGATTGCCCGTCAATTGCCCCAACGTGAGCCACGTGCTCAGACCACCAAGAAACGTACCACCCGTGAATTGGAGCAGGTCATAGCTTTGAGTGAGCATGATCCACGTCGCATGGACGAAATACGTAAGTACTCGGCCATCTATGGTCGTTTCGATTGCAAAAGACGTCCGGAGAAGCCTTTGACTCTACACGAGGTGTGCGTAAATGAGGCTGCCGCCCAACTCTGTCGTAATCCTCAAACCATTTGGCTCTTAACCCGTCGCGATGAGCTCTTCCCTTTGGCTCGACAAATTGTCAAGGATGCTGGTTTTGGACACTCCGCCAGCATAGCTCGCTATGGTGGTCTACTCTCTCAGCTGCCCGTGCAGGGGGCACAACGTAATGTCACCATTGATTTGGATTGCGAGTCCAGTGATTCATCGCTGCCCACCAAACGCCAAAGACTTTCATCCACCGAAGCAGCTCAACTGCCCATGGATCTGAATCGGGTAAGGCAGTTTGATAATGTAGAGCAATAACCGTTTGTCACCGTTTGGCTGGTGAAGTGCTTCAGCTACTGCTTACTGCTTGAAGAGATTGAATTATCTCTTTTTGGTTAACTTAAAAATTTGCTTTGCAGCTTTACTAATCTTTATTCGGAAAGTTCTTGTCAGAATATTTTGGATAAAATTGAGCACAGGTTAACAAAAGATCTTGTCAGATCTGAAAATACTCAGGGTGGCACCGTATTGTTGATTAATGGGTAGAGACTCCTCACTTGGGTAGAAAGAGGAACAAATTTTCAGTAGTTGGTAGGTGGGTTGCCTTTTGTAGTTAGAAAATGTTTAAGTTTTAGTGTGACCAGCTGCGACTTGATAGTTTTATATGAAAGTTTATGTTTGAGGGTCATGAGATTAACTGGTTGGTATAATTTTCAGTGTTGATAATCACTTCGTTACTTTTAGGCAAAAAAAATTAAAATAAAAAATACTTTTGAGTTATATAACAGATTTATCTGTTCTCTGTATCTTAGTAGCAGTGGTGTAGTGGGTGAGGTATGAGACTTCTCGTCAAACAAACGTTTTTGAATGCTTGCAACGGCCAGTTTTAAACTTGATCAACAGCTTTAAGCTTTTGCTCTTAGAAATTTGAGCTTAAAGCTTAAGCGTTGCCACCAAGAAGTTAAAAGCATCTTGGCTTGGCAGTTCCCAACTGATCAAAGCAATGATTATATGGAGGATAGACGAAATTAAGCGTTTTAAGCGAAAAGCCTACTAAAGATTCATCCGGGAGGATGCTAAAAAGGTTCTGTATAGGCAACCAGCTGCATAAGTTGTTTACAATAGTGAACATTCCACCACCGCTTTCACTCTTGGCGTACTTAGGACGCTACCAGCGTAAGCTGTCCTTCCACGAAGCCCAAGCTGCGTTGCAATGATCTCCTAGCAAAAACAATCAATTGTAAATAGCATAATTAAACTTAGGAAATATCTTTCTATTCTTTCCCAGAAAGTTTTTATCAAGCCGCTTTCATAATGCTGTTTATGGATGAGCTAGGGTCACCTTCTCCTTCAATGAAAAGTTGCTCTGTCTTTTTAATGTGTTTGTATAGTTGTCCTACTAACTTTAAATCTTCGTCAAAGTTTTTGTGCTTTTTACAGCGCTGGCTCAAGGTCAATGGTTGATAACAATTTAATGCAATCAACACAATTTAACAGAGATAGCTCACAACATTACATCGGAATAGCAATTGGTATGTCTGGACAGACTGTTTCGGATTTGTCCCCAAATCCTCATCAGCAGACTTCTATGCTTATTCACACTCCAACCATGGTATTCATTGCTATTTACAGGACCAATGGCCGAATAAAGACTTGAGAATTTGACATTTGTAAAATCCAAGCCCCGACTTTTCTGATATGAAGTAGTCAGCCTGAAAGTATACCATGTTTTTTATGAAGGAGTGGCCAATGTTTTGTTGTTTAGCTAAAACTGCGTTTATATCTTTGGCTGTTGCCAGAATCTGAACTTCGTTCAGTGATAGTTCTGGCGCCAATGACGAGAAATACACAAGGTATTTCGGTTTGTTTGTTTTTAATAGGGAAACCGTTTAGGTTTTTATTACAAATCTTCGTGCTACAACACTTGCATGTATTACGTTGGGCACGTTGACGTCGGGTGGCAACGCTGTGATTTCGAAGTGACATTTTCGGTCGTGAACTCCAGGCCAAGTCACGAAACAGCAACCTGCGAAATAACTATTTTTGCTTGATCTTTTTTATTTCGCGAGTATTTCGCGGATGTCTTCGAATCAAGCTTTAATTAAAAACCAAAATTCCAAATAGGTTTCAAAATATTTTAGCACACGAACTTTCTTTTACGGCTTGTTCGGAAGCTCACAGCTGATTGAATATCCATAGCACATAAAAGCTTTAATTACCCTTTGATTCAGGGATGTATTGACCATTAAGTTAGGTAAGTTTTTACCCACTTCGCTAAGGAAGTTTGCTCGTTTCTTTGAGCTAAAAAATGGTTCATCCCCCTTTATATTCCTCTCAAAAGTCGTCTTTGATTTCTGAAGAAGATCCTAACTCTTTTCTTACATATTTTACCTAGCGAAAACTCTAGTCACTATTCGCTAAGAAAGTGACTAATTCATTTTAGCTAAGAAAGTGGTTACTCTTCCTTAATTTAGCTCTCTAAAGACATCTTCCATACCTGAAGTGGCTGTTATGCTGTTTCTTACACTTTGTATCTAGCGAAATCTTTAACCCCTTTTCGCTAGGAAGGTGGTTAGTTCCTTTTATCTAATAAAGTGGTTAACTGATGCTATCAAAAGTCATCTTTAATGCCTACAGAAGCTATTAATCATTTTTCTTACACTATTTATCTAGTGAAAACTCTAGTCCCTGTTCGCCACAAAAGTAGCTAGTTCCTATTAGTCCCCCTTTATATATTTAATCCTTAATAATCATCTTCAAAGCCTAAAGAAGCTGTTAAGGCTTTTTTTACATTTTGTACCTAGCGAAATCTCTAGTCCTTCTTCACCAAGGAAGTAGGTAGTTCCTTATAGATAGGAAAGTGGTCACCTTTGATGCCTAAAGAGTCAGTTAAGCATTTTCTTACATTTTTTACCTTGTGAAATCAGAAGTTTCATTTTGCTAAGAAAGTTTCAAGTTCCTTTTAGCTGGGAAATAAATTAGTCTTCTCTTATCTAGCTCTTAAAAGTCAGCTTTGAGAGTGTTTTTAAAGTGAGCAAAGCCCCTCCTGGTCTCACTTCAAGTCATCTATAGTCTTAAATAAAAGGCAACCCCCCGTAATGTAGTTTGTTAAACTTGTTGTTGGCATCTATTTATCTATCTATTCTATAAAGTTGATCTATTTATATATTTAAATAAGTTATTTAGTTGGTAGTCTTGCAATATTTTGTTGTCGCAAATAAATAAATTCCCCGCTTTTAAGAACCAACGAACCCTCGTGTATTCTTCATCCTTTAAAAAAAAACCCCACGCTTTGCCCAGCTTAGCTTCAGCTATCACACATAATTCCCACCCATTAGAGACTTTAATCCAATCCAATATTATTAAATGATCCCCAAAAAGGAAGCTGTGGAGGACTCACGCTACAATCTGTTTGCCATGTACCAAAAGTTTGCCAAGCCTCCATTTGATCTAACGGAGATAGCCAAATTCTCGTGAGTATGCCCGAACCCTTAACTTTTCCTAGCTAATCTCTATTATCCACTTAGTTTGGGCAAATCAGCCGATTACGAGGACAACGATTCACGCTTCTCCTTCAGTAACTCCAGTTCGCCGACCATGCCAGTGAGTATGTGTTGGAGCGCATAGCGTACATCCCCTTAGCCAGTGAAGCCCCAAAAGTAAAGAGCAAATTTTTAATATTTCACAGACCACTCTGTGCAATGGTCTGGAAAGTGAACGTTCGCCGGTTTCGTCGCAAGGCAAAATGGATTCCACACCCAGTGATCTGATTGAATCTGTGGATCTAAGTGGTTCCGCCACGACGACGACAACAACAGCCACAGCTGTAAGCGGTATTCAGGTCATTTCCGCTGCGGGTGATAATATTATAGCTGTGGCCAATCCCGCTCTGGCCATGAGCCCCACTCTGAATGAGGTTCTGGCCTTGAAGAGAAATGCCGCCACACCGGAAGCTTAGTTAAAGAAAGGATTTTAAATGTTTAGATATGTAATACAATCCCGTGCAATTCAATTAAACTTATTTAGTTGTATTCAAAAGTAAATTAAATCAATTAATTAGACAGTAATTTCTGTGATCCCAATTGAATTTTATGTATAATAAAAATATAATTTAACTTATGACTTAAATAAAATTATAAAATGAAAATTTTAATACTTTGATCAGATATTATACTTGAAATTTTTTCGAAGGAAAGTGCAATGCACACAATAACGTCAAATAAACCTAAAAAAGAATCGTTGATATTTGTGGAGTTTAACTTGATAAAAAAACAGATTTTCATGCTGCCAAACTTGATTGGATGACGATATCACACCCTACGGTTCGTGCTTAGCCCAGCCCTGATCACTCTTTCCATTAGTAAATAAATTAACTTATTTTGTAATATTTTCGCCAATAAATAATCAAATAGAGGATAATTTAATAACTAAGTGGAGGAGGACCTGGGCCTATAAAAGGTAGACATTGCCATCGACTTTTAAATTGTACGCTTTGCTATTTTGCCTTCTTAATAATTACAGAAACTTGTCACTATACTATAATTCAGATATCGAGAATCATGTTAATGTTGTATTTGTTGAAACTATTTGGTTCTAGACAAAGTCTCTTTTCAAACAAGGACAGCCAGGTTCTCTTGGGGCAGAGGTTTTCATAGAATGGTTTTACCAGATGCTGGGTGCTTTTCCTTGACAAAAAAGTTTTTGGTTTTGTCAAACGATGTTTTGATACATAAACATTTGTGAGCTAAACCGTATCGAAATTACTAAAAATTGCGCAATTTGAAAAAATGTTATATCTCCTACCGTTTTGAAGATAGACGATTTGTACCTTCTACAGATAAGTTAGTAATTAGCAAATTCAATCGATTTGCCGAATAAATAATAAAGATCGGATGAACGGTTCTCAAGTTAAGGGCAAAAAAGTAACCAAGACTCTTAGGACTCACACATTCCTCCATTAAACTCGCAGGATCCGTCTTACTTGTATAAGAAATTAAGATCTGCTGGATCATAAAGAACCAATAACTTTATTTGTCCCAGGACCAAAATCAACCCAAAAACTGCTTATCCTAGAGATCTAAGATTTGGCATGGACCTTCGTTAAGTTATAGAGGGGCGTACTAAATAAAAAATTTTTAAAAATTTTCCGCGAAGTGGGTGAAAACCCACCAACAACATTGTGCTAAGCTGTTTTGCTAGAAGCACGAGAGAGAGAGTGAAAGAGGAAACCACTCACACTTCTGTCCGTAAAAACTGTTTTTATTGTATGCTGCACAATAAGTGCGAGTGGGAGTGAAAGCTTTGAAAAGCTTTTCTTGAAATGTAATTAGTGAGTTTAGCTGTCTCTAGGTCCGAAAAAGTTGCGTTTGTTCACGGTAATATTTTGAAATGATCAAATCGTTAGGCTGGAATGACACTTGCTTGTTTTACCGACAATTTCTAGCAGCAATTTTGCTCTTATGGGAATCTAAATGTGTGAGAGCGAGATAGACAGTTGCTGAATTCGCCGCACAATAAATTGCTGCTGGGGGCAGAGCAGTCGGCAGAATTGTTTTCGCTAGATACAATATTGTCGCTAGACAACAATTTGCTGTGGCTGCTATGTTTGATTACTTATTTAGCTATATAAATTTAATTTTAGCATCTTGAAATTAAACTATTTATTTTTTTCAAATATAAAAATTTAGTTTTTGTGCATGTATTTATTAGTTTTCTAAAAAAATATAAATATATATTCTTTGAAAAAAAGCCAGTTTACCAATAGGTTGAGCTTCTTTTGTGAATAAAACCTCCATACCTCAATGGACATGGTTACATAAGGATGTGATTCCTTTTATTCGCTAAAAACATCAGAGCTGCACACCCTCTGCAAGGTATAAAATGCATTATAAAATAGGTTGTCTTCAAGATGGCCCTACGCACGCAGCACCTGGTACACCCATTCTTAGACGACCTGGTTATCTGCACCTAGATCTCCTGGCTCACCGTCAACGCAAACTCGACGCACCCCATCCACATCCACCAATCTCCTTTTTAACCCACATCCCAAAGTTCTTAACTTGATCACGGCCTCAGTCGAGCAGCCTATTTAATCTAACCAATCTATCCTGTCATCCTAATAAAACATATTACATTTTTTACTTTCAAATATTAAATTAAATCAGATGTCAACAACAGCCAGTGTGACCTGTTTTGTTGAAAATACCAAAAAGTTCGGGTGGAAATACTAAATTCTCAACAATCTTCAGGATTTTTTTGGTATGTTATTTAAGACTTCGCCGAATTCGCCGTGTTCGTCATATTCGCCCGACAATATTGCTGCTAGAAATTGTCTATAAAAAAAGCAAGTGTCATTCCAGCCTTAGTGTGTGAGTGGAGAGCGCAGGAAGAGGGAGGGGGAGGAGGAGAGAGATGAGACGGGGAAATTGGAAGAGGGAGAGGGGCAATGGAAAAGAGTCGAGAGCTGTGGAGTATGGAGTGGGGAACATGGGGGAAAGCCAGCACGAATTTAGCTATAATTTGCAGAGTGGCTTTCATGAAGTTAGTTTGTTTTCATATTTAGTTCGTAATTATTAGTTCAACGAAACTGGAGTCATGTCGAAGTTTTATCTAAAATCCTGTCTTCTTAATTTTTCGGCAAGACTAAGGAAACTGTACGTGTTTACTAGATATGGGCGGGGGATGGAAATGTTGCTTGACCCGAAACTCAATTGTCTGCAAAATAAATCAAAACAATTTTTACAATTTCTTAAAATCTTAAAGCAACTAAGGTATAAATATTCTATATTCTTTAGCCGAGTTGATACAGCCCTGTCTGTCTGTCCGTGTGTCTGTTTGAACACCAAGATCTAAAAGTCATGGGAACGTTGGGATAGAAAACGGTTTTAGTGAGGAAACTTATTAGTTGGTATCTAAGCAGAATACGTATAACTTGAATATCAGTAAATTATAATATTTAAATTTTATTTGAAAATAGTCGCCGATTGTAAATGTATCAAAAAAGAGTGTGTGTCATGAGACGCACGGTACGAGCGAAGCTCTTTACGATGAATCCGATTTAAGTAATGAAAAAAGACACATTTGGATTCTGTATAAATAAATGTTAAATTATCAAATATTAGGTCACTCTCAAATCACTGTAAAGTCACTGTTAAGTCACTGTTAAGTCACTGTTAAGTCGCTGTTAAGTCACTGTTAAGTCACTGTTAAGTCACTGTTAAGTCGCTGTTAAGTCACTGTTAAGTCACTGTTAACTCACTGTTAAGTCACTGTTAAGTCACTGTTAAGTCGCTGTTAAGTCACTGTTAAGTCACTGTTAAGTCACTGTTAAGTCGCTGTTAAGTCGCTGTCAAACAAAGAACATTATAGTTAGCACAGTATAGCATAGCACAGAATTCACAACTTGACCTTAAAGCAGCCACTCTTTGCACCCCCAATCCCCGCATACCCACTATACCCCACCCGACCAACCCCAGATCCCCACACGATCCCCACACGATCCCCACCAGATCCCTACCAGATCCCCACCTGATCACCACCTGATCCCCATCAGATCACCACAAGATCCCCACCTGATCCCCGCCAGATCTCCACCTGATCCCCACCAGATTACCACCTGATCCCCACCTGGTTCCCATCAGATTCCCATCAGATTCCTAGCAGATCCCCACCAGATCCCCACCTGATCCCCACCAGATCACCATCAGATCACCACAAGATCCCCACCTGATCCCCACCAGATCCCCACCTGATCGCCACTAGATCCCCACCGGATTTCCTCCAGATCCCCACTAGATCTCCACCTGATCCCCACCAGATCCCCACCAGATCCCTTCCCAATCCCCACCAGATCCCTACCAGATCCACAACAGATCCCCACCAGATCCACACCAGATCCCCACCAGATCACCGCAAGATCTCCACCAGAGCCCCACCAGATCCCCACCAGATCACCACCTGATCCCGACAGGATCCCCACCAGATCCCCACCCGATCCCCACCAGATCCCCATCAGATCACCACAAGATCCCCACCAGATCCCCACCTGATCCCCACCAGATCCCCACCCGATCCCCACCAGATCACCATCAGATCACCACAAGATCCCCACCTGATCCCCACCAGATCCCCACCTGATCGCCACTAGATCCCCACCGGATTTCCTCCAGATCCCCACTAGATCTCCACCTGATCCCCACCAGATCACCACCTGATCCCCATCTGGTTCCCATCAGATTCCCACCAGATCTCCACCAGATCTCCACCAGATCCCCACCAGATCCCTTCCCAATCCCCACCAGATCCCTACCAGATCCACAACAGATCCCCACCAGATCCACACCAGATCCCCACCAGATCACCGCAAGATCTCCACCAGAGCCCCACCAGATCCCCACCAGATCACCACCTGATCCCGACAGGATCCCCACCAGATCCCCACCCGATCCCCACCAGATCCCCATCAGATCACCACAAGATCCCCACCAGATCCCCACCTGATCGCCACTAGATCCCCACCGGATTTCCATAAGATCCCCACTTGATCCCCACCAGATCTCCACCTGATCCCCACCAGATCACCACCTGATCCCCATCTGGTTCCCATCAGATTCCCACCAGATCTCCACCAGATCTCCACCAGATCCCCACCAGATCCCTTCCCAATCCCCACCAGATCCCTACCAGATCCACAACAGATCCCCACCAGATCCACACCAGATCCCCACCTGATCCCGACAGGATCCCCACCAGATCCCCACCCGATCCCCACCAGATCCCCATCAGATCACCACAAGATCCCCACCTGATCCCCACCAGATCCCCACCTGGTTCCCATCAGATTCCCATCAGATTCCTAGCAGATCCCCACCAGATCCCCACCTGATCCCCACCAGATCCCCACCCGATCCCCACCAGATCACCATCAGATCACCACAAGATCCCCACCTGATCCCCACCAGATCCCCACCTGATCGCCACTAGATCCCCACCGGATTTCCTCCAGATCCCCACTAGATCTCCACCTGATCCCCACCAGATCACCACCTGATCCCCATCTGGTTCCCATCAGATTCCCACCAGATCTCCACCAGATCTCCACCAGATCCCCACCAGATCCCTTCCCAATCCCCACCAGATCCCTACCAGATCCACAACAGATCCCCACCAGATCCACACCAGATCCCCACCAGATCACCGCAAGATCTCCACCAGAGCCCCACCAGATCCCCACCAGATCACCACCTGATCCCGACAGGATCCCCACCAGATCCCCACCCGATCCCCACCAGATCCCCATCAGATCACCACAAGATCCCCACCAGATCCCCACCTGATCGCCACTAGATCCCCACCGGATTTCCATAAGATCCCCACTAGATCCCCACCAGATCTCCACCTGATCCCCACCAGATCACCACCTGATCCCCACCTGGTTCCCATCAGATCCTCACCAAATCTTCACCTGATCCCCACCAGGTCTCTACCAAATACCCATCACTTCCCCCCACTTCCACCTCACACTATCCCACTCCACACACAACCCACCTGCTACTACGCGGTAATGGTAAAAGCTGCTGATTTTGCAAATACAAAATACAAAACACAAAATCAAAGACATACCCCCAAAGAATCTGTCGCAAAGACATACCCCCAAAGAATCTGTCGCAAAGACATACCCCCAAAGAATCTGTCGCAAAGACAAAATTTTTCAAGATTCACTTCCCAGTCTGACGTCCGTAAAAGAGCTTCGCTCTAATAAGTATTTTAACGTTAAGGTATTTCACTGTACATAGAAACACTCGACCAAGGGGAGAAGGCGTTAGTAGATCAAAGACAAATAAAATGGACAAAACAAACCTGTATTGATAATGTAAATAGTAGAAAATAGCATATTCACAATTGTTAAATATTTTAGTTGACTGAGTATACTCTCTCGCATGCCCTAAAAACTTCGAGGAAGCTTCAAGATTTCTTTTGGTATTTATTTTGAGTCGCTAGTCTACCCACCGGGCTTGTTCTGAACCTCTGGGTCTGCAAATATTGACACTGGCTGTGAGTCCTTTTCTTTTTTTGTTTTTGTCAGAGGCCTTTGTTCTCATGACACCAGAGCATTGTACTTAATCCTTAAACTCAATGCTTGGACGCGCGATCCCTTTAAGACTTATGCAAATTGAGCGCAGGACGCTTCATCAATCATGCTCTGTAATGATCGTCTTGGGTCTGAACTACCCCTCAGAGTAAGAGAGGGAGAGATTACCCCTAAAGGGTTTAGGTAGTGAAAGTACAGACATATGTAAATGCGCGGACAAGAACTGCATTATAATTGCTTAGACAGCCGCAAAAGCTGAGATGCTGAGATGCTGGCGCAGGATTTACATAAATAAAAGAAGATTTCTGGGGCTGCTTATCGCGGGTTGCCATCGCCCGCGCGCACCTTTTGCCACGCACCAACTAAAACGAATCCTTTTCTTTACAAGTCAGAACGTCAGAACGCCTCCCGCGCATTTGTGGCCACATGGCCTGCGGTTTCATTTGTACCATTGTTAGAATCACAATCTGGCAGCTGAGTGCCGTGCCGAGTTCATTAAACTGCATTTCAGTCTGCTGGATAAGCAATTATTATGCAATCATAACAGTGAAAGGGTTCATCCATCACATCTATCAATAAGGCCGAGAAATCAATTTGCATACCGAAAATTTGCAAATTTGCATACCTAAGCCGCTTCCTTACTCAGCGAACACGCCACCAGGGTGTTAATTTCATCATTAGCTAATTCCCAGCCAGGATGTCTTTATCCTTTTTGCGAATATCGATAGGGACACCCCTCCTCTTTCTATTTTGGCAAGGGTTTGCCTTTTGCGGTGCCGAATGCAGTCAAGAGGTACACAAAGGAATTACCCACATTGGCAAATATAAACACAATTGTGATCTATGATCTTTCAATCTCTGTTGTTGCTCAATGAGGGCAATTGGGCCTGAGACAACAACATTAGGTATTGATTTATTGAGTTTGAATGCTCCATTTAAGATTTTAAAGAACATGATGAAGGGCAGAATTAGTTAAAAGGGCATAAAAGTGGGTGGAATATTATTGACAACATAACAAGAAGGCATAACTTCACTCAATCCAGTATATTGATATTTGGTACAAGAAATCAGCTTTTTGACATATAGGAATAGTACACTGAACGCCAACCAAGATTTCATCCAGATTCCGCCCAGATACTACCCAGATGCCACCCAGATACCGCCAATATCCCTCCAAGGTCCCACCCAGATCCCATTCAGATCCCACCTTTATCCTTTATCTTTACCTTTATCTCACCAAGATCCCGCCCAGATCCCACCCAGAAACCACCCACATCTCACACCCATTACCACCCAGATCCCGCCCAGAAACCTCCCAGATCCCACACAGAACTCAGCCAGATCTCCCCTAGTAGCCACCCAGATCCTCATCCAGATCCCACCCATATCCCACTCTGATCCCACCCAGAAACCACCTATAAACCACCCAGATCTCACCCCCACTCCCACCCAGATCCCACACTTATCCCATCCAGATACCACCCAAATCCCACCCAGAACCCAGTCAGATCTCGCCCAGCTTCCACCCAGATCCCATACAGATCCCACCCATATCGCTATCAGATCCCGCCCAGATAAGATTTCACCCAAATCCCTCCCACATACCAGCAGATCCCACCAAGATCACATCCAGATCTTTTCCAGAACCCACCCAGTTGCCCCTCTTCAGCATGTTTCCTACCTCTTCGCTTCCCCCCTCTGTGCGTGTTTGCCGTAAATCTCCACAAATCAAAACAACACAAAATATGAATGACGTCAGCGTCACGTGACGCTGAAATCCAATTTTACTTCTACTACTAAAATCGTCCGTACCGAAATTAAGAAAGTTTTTCACATCAAAAAAATCGTTAAATTTGCAGAAATTCTTATATGAGTTCAGACAATAAAGACGGCTAAATAGGAGGTGTCGGTTTAAAAATATTGGAAATTTGCGAAAAATTCTTATGAGTTTAGATTGACATGAAAATGGGTAAAGTTCTAAATGGCAGGTGTTGATCAAATGGAGCAAAAGATACTTTTGGTAGATCGCTTTTTCTGAAATTTCCTCCCACCTTAAAGCAAATTACCTGAAAGTTTGGAAAAAAACTCAAAGATACCCTTCATTAAGAAAATTTCAAAAATATAAATATACTCTGATTAAAACTATGATCGCATACATAAACAATATAGTTGGCGAGTCCACTTGATTTTCTTTCCAAATCGTTTAATAAAAAAAAACGAGAGCGCAAGTTAAAGTCGGCTCTAACCGACTTCGATATACCCGTTACTTATGAAAAAACATGTTTAACAGTGCTCCTGCGTTCCTTAGGGTGAACATCTGAAAAGTATGCAACACTTTTTTAACTCGGCTATTTTTCACATTTTTGCTCAAAACTTGAGAACCGATAATCAGATCCTTATCATTTCTTCGGCAAATTTATTCGTTTTGCTAATTACTAACTATCTCTAGAAGGTACGAATCGTCTATCCCTAAAACTGTAGGAGATATAACGTTTTTCCGGAATTGCGGAGGCGGGAGGGGGCGTGGCCAAAATTTGGAATAAACTTGATCTGCCTGCAAGTATAAGAAGCATTTGTCCCATACATGTCAAATCTCTATCTCTTACCATCTCTGAGATCTAGGTGTTCATACAGACGGACGGACGGACAGACGGACAGACGGACATGGCTATATCGACTCGGCTGTTGATGCTGATCAAGAATATATATACTTTATATGGTCGGAAATGATTCCTTCTGCCTTTTACATACATTTGCACGACTTTAGTATACCCTTTTTACTCTAGGAGTAACGGGAATAAAAAAGGGCGAACTACCTTAACTCTGTCGCAAATCGCGATTCTACGACTGACAAATTTTTCTGAATTGAAATTTCAAAAACTTCATTTTTTAATAGTTCAAGTTCAAAATTCCAAACTAAACTAAAAATGTATTTTTAGAGTTTAGACTGCCTCGATTCATGAGTTTGGAATTTGGAATGAATCTGGATTTTGGACATTTCAATCTTTATCATCCGTCTATTTTTCATCATAATCTAAACTCATGATAATATTTTGCAAATTTCGCGATTCCTGGGTCCGTTTGATCCACTCCTCCCATTTACCCGTCTTCATGTCAATCAGAGCTCATAAACGAATTTTGGAAAATTACTAATATTTTTTTCAACCGATTTTTGATTTACACGTTCTCAATTGCCAAACATCAAATTTTTTTCTTCCTTGTACGTACGATCTACACTATTTATGACAATCTAAACCAGAGATGGGCGCATCGCGACGTTCCAATGCACACACCAAGCAGCGCGTGCATTAGGCCTCTCCGCGGCCGACTGCAAAAATCACACGTACGCTATAAGCATTGACAGCTACTTATATTTGCGTGTTCTTGTATGCGTGTGAAAAGTGTGACGGTATGTGTGCATGCCCATCTCTGATCTAAACCCTTATTAGACACCTACTTCCCCGTCTTCAATTGACAAACACAAATAATATTTACCTATAAAATTTAGAAATTTTTCACACTTCGATTGCGCGTCTACAATTGCGATCTATCAAATCTTCATGATACTGTATGTAAAGAAGTCTTTTATGAAGCATCTGCGAAGATCAACTTTGTATTATATTGCTTAGTTTTTTAATTCCCCTTTGAGGAAATTGAGTTTCTTGCCTGAGGAAACTCGTAATGAGGTCCACTTCATAATAAGAGGAATCTTAAATATTAATTACAGTGATCTAACAAAAAGAATAAGCAACCTGAGTTGTCTAATATGGGTTTCAAGTTTTCTGAATTCGCTAATAGTTCAACTGATGTCATTACTGAGTAAATAATATTAATATTCAAATTTTGAACAACTTGCTAGACAAGTTTTACATATGCCAACATCTTCGGCCACTAATGAGAGGGTGTTCTCGACATCCAGTACTCGCCTACTAGGCAATAACTTTGAATAGTTTCTGTTCCTTAATAGAAATAGCTAAGAAATTACAAACAGTTTTATTATACTTCATTACTAAGTAAATACCTACATTTTTTTTCTTCATAAATAAATAGAAAAGTTGTCCTATAATTTTGTTTAAAAAAATGTCTTATATTTCTAAAAAAAAATATTTAAAGTCTGAATGGGGAGGGGAACGAATTCTAAAAAAGAAACATAAGGCCCAATCATCCCAAACAACTTTCTTGCCTGACAAATTGTCATTTCAACTAACAGAGTTTTATTAATATTTAAATTAAGTTTAGTTCAGTAGCTGGGAGCTGAACTCCTATATCCAAAGTATTTAATGGCAATCACGGCGTATTCTGCACCATCTCTGTAATCCAGTCCATGAAATACTGTGTGCTGGTGTACACACCTGGTACATCTGGTCGAGCACAACCAATGCCATAGGACACAACGCCAATTAGATAATACCTGAAACCATCTGGAGCATCCTCAGGCACCATCAGCGGTCCACCGGAGTCTCCCTGACAGGTGTCCTTACCACCCGTGAGTACACCAGCGCAGATTACCGCCTTATCGAACTGATCGGAGCTGAAATAACGTTTCTTATTTGCATAGCTATCGCGGCAAACATCATTACTCAAAACGGGTATTTGCAGTTCATGGAGCTTCTGGGCGGAGTCACCGCCCTCCATGGTTTTGCCCCATCCTGCCACAAAGGGCTTGTAGCCCACATATGACTTTTGGCGTAAGCTAGGAGTATTTGGCATACAAATGGGTATGATTTTGTCCGTAAACTGAGCATTGCGTTGCAAATAGAGTATAGCAATGTCGCAGCGTCCATTGCGACGATTGTATTCCGGATGTACCTCCTCCTAAAACAAGAATTCATTATTAAAGGAAATCAGTTCATAGCAAAGTGGTTTACTTACACGACTAACGGGTATGTCCTGTATTTGCGTCTCTAAGTCCCCGCCTAAATCATACTCCCCCAGGCGTACAAAAGTCCTGTAAAAATTAAGTAAATGAATCTAAACTGATACAAGCGGGAAGAGTTGATGCTTACAGATCAGCTCTGATGCAATGGGCAGCGGTGATTACATGTCGGGCGGTGACCAAAGTTCCACCACACTTAAAAGGCGTGGCACCTTTGTAGCCAATTAAAGCAATCCAGGGCCAATCACCGGGTTGGCTCACCTCACCTCCTACAATCCTTTTGTCATTTTTCAAAGCGTAACCACAACCTTCCTTTACGGTTACGAAACGTTCGGGTATTTCTTCTGTATTAAGTGGTGGACTCACGGTATTTGGCTTGATTACGGTCTGACCATCGGGACAACATACTTCTGAGCCACTGCCTCCACAGATTTTGTTGGAGGCTTGCAGAAAACTCGTAAATGTGGCATCCGTTTGCTTTAGGATGAGCTCATTTAGCAAGGAATTGCAGTTTTTGATGTCTAAAATTTTGGGGAAGGAAAGTTAAGAGATTAAAAAGGAGGCACAGAATTGAAAAAGATAAAAGAGAGGATATTATTTGATCACAAGCTTTGCTTTAATGACCACTTCTGTGTCATATCCAGCAGAGATAAGAGTCTGCTGGGTTTCATTAAGTGTTGGTCTATGGAGTCTAAAGATCCATATATAACCAGGCTTCTTTAAACAAATAAAAAAATTTTAGTTTTAGCAGTGCTTTCTTTATAAGGATTGACAAAAAACTGATGATAAATTTTGCTGATCTTAGACGCCTCAATAATTTCATATATTTCCACAATTTAATCATCAGCAGTCTTTGCCTATCCTCAGTGAGTTAGCAGACGCTACTTTGGGCCAAAATCACAATTTATTGACCTGGAGCCTGAGCTCACTACAACAGTCACATTATTTTCTAGATATTTTCCATTATTATTCCAAAATAGGACAGTCAACTATCCAGGATCATTAAAACAATTCTAATTTTTTTCTGTGTGGAAAAACTGTTTCACTTACCCGTACAATAGCCTGTCTTTGTATCCGGACCACGACAGGAGTTAGCTTTGGGTTCCAACACCAGCGCGGGAGATGGCGCTTGGGTGGTAGTGGCCTGAGTTGGCGGTGGCCTTGACCCCAAAATTGATGACAGGTCTAGGGTTAAGAAAGGATTCGGTGGTGGTGGCGTTGTGGCTGCCGTAGTACTAATCGGTCTAGCGCAGCATACCTAGGAATAGGCAAAGTGGGAAAAACTTAGATAGACACCAGGATCAGTTAATGGTGAAGGAAATTCCTACCAATGGATCACCATCAATGCTGCGGGTACCACAAGCACGCTGTAAGGCAATCACATAACGTTGGGCCGTCTGTCTATCGGTTTCAAGAAACACATTTGCCACCTGGGGACAGTAGGTTAGTTGCTCACAGCTGCCATAGTTCTTTTCGGGGGTAACACAATTCTGGCGAACTACAAATGAGATGGGTGGAGTGAAGAGAGTTAAGTGAAGTTGTCTGCTTACACCTGCACTTAGAAACTGCCTGATCTTTGCCCCACCAAAGGTACCAACAACGGATAAGGATGGCCTGTGTTAGAGATAGTCAAAAAAGATAATGATATCTCTTGAAGACTGCTGCAGCCGGCAACCTATTGCACTATTGAAAGCTACCTTTGCAATAGGGTGTTAAACTACGACAGTCGTGTAGATTGGGGGTGATTAAGATGATCAATCTCGTTTGGACTGTAAATAGCATATGAGCACAAATTAAAATTTAAAAATTTTGACTTAAAGATAAACAATCCTGTTCCTGTTTTCAATCAAGCGGAATCGGACACACCGATAAGGTCAAGCTTCTTCAAAGCCCTGTCTACTTTAGGTATTCCAGCAAAGTACGTTCGACTTTGCATGATGACGTTGAGAAGTACGCAAGGCTCCGTCAAAATAGGAAAGAACATCTCCGAACCATTTGATACCAAAAGAGGTTTTAGGCAGGGCGATACCTTATCGTGTGACTTCTTTAATCTACTGATGGAATATATACTGCGCGAGTGCCGACATGCCAACAGAACCGTCGCATTTGTTCATAAAGATCTAATGATACTTGCATATGCCGATGATATTGACATTAAATTAATGGGTTTAGCGGTAAATGAGGACAAAACGAAGTACCTAGTATCCGCGGACAGAAAGTCCTTGCGACTTGGACAATCTGTTACAATGGAGGAGTACAACTTTAAAGTTGTGGAGAATTTTGTCTACCTCGGAACGATGATAACCAGCAAGAACAACATCAGTCTGAAAATCCGACGAAGAATCACTCTTCCGAACCAATGCTACTATGAGCTAAGTAGGGAGTTTAAGAGCAAAGACTTCAAGCGAAGAACAAAAATAGCCCTTTACAAGTCGCTTACCATCCCAGTCCTGCAATATGGCGCAGAAGCATGGACAATGACAGCAGCGGATGAAGCGGCGATTGGCGTGTTTGAACGAAAAATTCTTCGGAGGATTTATGGACCTTTAAAAGTCGGTTAAGCGCTTAAAGTAACAGCGGCCAGAATGATGAAAAAGCTCCAGTAAAAAAGGCGTACAAATTGAAGGCGGTTGACTATGGAGGCGACAAGCAGGGAAGACCACCACGAAGATAGGAAGACCAGGTGCGGGAAGACATTGCCAAGCTTGGAGTGACCAACTGGTGGCAGCTCGCACAGAACAGAAGCGTATGGAGAGCGTTAATCGCAGAGGCTTAGACCGTCAAACGGTTGTAATGGCCAATAAAGAAGAAGAAGAATCGGAAATATTAAATGTTCTTGCTTCCAAAAACCGACAATGTTATTTGACTTTTAACTTTAAAGTCCTAATTACCTTCATTCAATCCTCTTAAATCTTTAATAGTTTCTTAGAAATCACAACTCTTACCGATTTCGATTAATCGGATTCGGATATGGGAACTGGCCTTAAAGATTAAAAAAGAAACCATGGCTGATCGCCGAAACTTTATTGCATGTGGTCGCTAAAATTAACTTTTTCGAGTTAAGGGCGATTACCTTTTATTCTTGGAGTAAGCCGCTCAAACATTTATTAAACTAAACTATTACCGATAACAATAAATAATACTGAAAAGAAACATACAGAAAAATTTCTGAAGTTCATCACCCCCCTTGTAAAAAGCTATCTACGGCACTGAACTACGACACCATTGCTTGCTCGGAGTCGTACCATATAACTAGAGTCGCCCTGGCAATAGGGCAGGTGGTGGAATGGCTCATAAGAGCTGGCATAAGACCGCAGCAGTGCTGATATGAAATGTGGAAACAGCTTACTTCACTGTCGGTAACAATACTGTGGCCTCTAAGAGGGCACTTATTTTTCCAACGGCAGAGCCCTATCTAGGCTGATGCTCAACACTGGAGGTCCAAGGCAAAATCGACGAATGCTTCTCATGAGTGTTACCAAGTCGATAATGCTTTACGCAGCGCCTGTTTAGAATGATGCAGTACTTAACCAAAGCTATAGGCGTGGCTTAGTGGCAATACACCGTCTGTGCGCGATTCTAACGTTTTCATAAAATCTCGTACAATAATTTTGCAAATTTCGAGGTTTCAGCGATCATTGATATAAATGATATATAACCTAAGTCCAGGCAATCAACTGTCTGAGGTCTGTATCCGGTAAGCAACGCACGCCGGGTACCTGCTAGTTTTTCACTAAATTAATAAAAAATACTCGTATATCTACAATTTTCCTCAGAAACAGAGTCTATGTCTTTGATGCTGTCGTCATTAACGAAACCGGTTTTTATTTTTCATTTAATAAAAAGGCATTTTAAGTTATTTAACACAAACTATAAATCGAATTACGTTGGTATCGCTCATTAATATTGTACTACGAAGTCGGCTATTCGACATCGAAAGCAGGAAAAAATATACAAGATTTCACCGTTCTGAAAATAATTTGAACACAGGGAGGGATCCCAAGCAAAATTTTAACGAAAGAGAAATAAACAAATAAATATCAGCTGGCACTTGACTTAAAGCTTAAATTTTCAACTAATTCTACACTTCTATGAAAATATTGAATCAAAATTCAATTGACTTGAAAATGGGCAAATTTCCACAAGAAATTAGTGGTTATTGAAAAGTTCAACTCTTTAAATCAAGTAATTGCTGGACATGGCCATATCTACTCGGCTGTTGAAGCTGATCAAAAAAAATAAACATTTTATAGGGTCGGAAATGACATATTCTATGTACCTTTGGTACAGAGTATAAAGACGCACATACAAATTTAATGTAAATCGAATGACTTAAGCCACGAACTTGCCAATCATAATTTGAATTTCATTTAGATTTAATTACTGTCAATAAAATTTATTTCGTGTTACTTTATTTGTTGTTGATTTTGTTGCCAGATTAGTCGCAAAAAACCCAAGCTTAAACATTTCTATACCTGTTCGGAGGTTGAACTGGGCAAAGGCGGTGGGTGGGCCGTGAAGTAAACAGACTAGCGTAATCACAGCACTAAAATTTAGTACTAATTTCATATTTGTTCCGTGTTACGCGATGTTCACACTTTGGCGAAGCTTCTCAGACTAAATTCACCTTTGAGTGCAACTCAACTATTTTATTAACCATGTAATTAATTAGCATATGCAATGGGTTTTTAATTAATTAAAAAGTTGGTAAGGGGAATCACTGTTAAGTTGGGTTAATATTCTAATAATAAAGGTAGAAAGGTAGAAAAACGTCAGAGAAAGCTTTAATCCAAATCTGAAACGGGTAAACTCTCTTATGCCCTAAAAACTCCAATTAACGCTTACAGCGCCTGAGTGAGTGTATTTATTAATATTTAAATTAAGCTTAGATCAGTAGCTTAGAGCTTAACCTAAATGGCAATCACGGCGTATCCTTCACCATCTCAGTAATCCAGTCCATGAAGTACTGTATGCTGGTGTACACACCAGGCACATCCGGTTGAGCACAACCAATGCCATAGGACACAACGCCAATTAGATAATATCTAAAACCATTTGGACCATTCTCGGGCACCATCAGCGGTCCACCGGAGTCTCCTTGACAGGTGTCTCTACCGCCCGTAAGTACTCCCGCACAAATGACCGCCTGATCGAACTGATCGATGCTGAAGTAACGATCCTTTTTCGCATAGCTATCGCGGCAAACCTCATTACTCAAAATGGGTATTTGCAGTTCATGGAGCTTCTGAGCGGATTTACCGCCTTCCACGGTTTTGCCCCATCCTGCCACAAAGGGATTGTAACCCTCATACGATTTCTGACGTAAGTTGGGAGTATTTGGCATACAAATGGGTACAATTTTATCCGTTAACTGTGCATTGCGCTGCAAATACAGAATGGCTATATCGCTGCGTCCAGAGAGACGATTGTATTCCGGATGTGCCTCCTCCTAAAACAAGAAGTATTAGTAAAGGAAAGCAGTTCGTAGCAAAGTGGTTTACTTACACGACTAACGGGTATGTCCTGTATCAGCGTCTCTGAATCCGTGCTTAAATCATGCTCCCCCAGGCGTACAAATGTTCTAAAAAAATAAAGAAGATTTAGACTCAGCTAAGCTGGAAAAGATAATGCTTACAGATCAGCTCTGATGCAATGGGCAGCGGTGATTACATGCCGGGCGGTGACCAAAGTTCCACCACACTTAAAGGTCGTGCCACCTTTATAGCCAATTAAAGCAATCCAGGGCCAGGCACCAGGTTGGCTCACCTCACCTCCGACAATCTTCTTATCAGATTTTAAAACGTAACCACAACCTTCCTCTACGGTTACGAAACGTAGGGGTATTTCTTCTGTATTAACTGGTAGCCTCACGGAAGCTCGCTTGGTTGGGGTCTGACCATCGGGACAACATATGTCTGTACCACTGCCACCACAGATTTTGTTGGAGGCCTGCAGAAAACGTGCAAATGTGGCATCCGCTTTTTTAAGAAGGAGCTCATTTAGCAATTGATTGCAGTTTTTGATGTCTACAATTTGGGGAAGAAGAGTGAAGATATTAAAAGGAGGCATAGACAAAAAAGAGATATTTGAAATATATATTTTAAGATCCAGTCAGCTCCATTGGATAAAGAATTAAGATCAAATTAATGTCCTTTTCACATGAATGCGAAATTGACACCATTGATCTAATTTTCTTCATTCGAAGTAAACAAAATGAAGAGAGTAAACAGAAGGAAAAAGTGAATATAAAGTTAAATAAAAACAAGTAAGACCGTTGCAGTCGAGGAGCTCGACGTATGTATTTGAAGACTTGTACTTTATTGGCAAAGAGAAGGAATGCATGTTTACACGTGAATACACAGGCGCCTTGACAAAAAAAAAAGAAACTTACATATAAATCGATGGAAGCTATTCTTACTCCAACACGATTATTTTTCAACTTTAATATGATAAGCCGAATTTAAATTTCAAGATTAGAAAAGTCTTTCTCTTTTGTGATGCTTGACGTGCCACATTTAGTGGTTTGATTTTAGTGCAGTACTTAGTTTGAAGTCAATACTATAAAGCATACGATCCTAGACGAGGTGCTGAACAGTGCTCCAATATGGAGCACGAACTTTTACAGATTTACATGCTCAGTTTAAGTAAGGCATACAAATTTAAGTTGTTACAGTATATGATGTTGTTTTTTCAGCGCTTTGCAAGATGACGCACAGTAAGAGAAGTTTTCAACGAAAACAGCTGCAACGGATACGTTTAAAAGCTACATGTATGGGTTCCAGCAAGAGGCACACCATTACAGTGACTTCTGATTAAAAACGAGAGCGTAAGTTGGCTCTAACCGACTTCGATATACCCGTTACTCATGAGAAAACATGCTTAACAGTGTTCCTGCGTTCCCTAGGGTGACCATCCAAAAAGTATGCAACATTTTTTAAGGTGGGAGGGGGTTGGGTGCTTGGTTCACTTTTTTGCTCATAACCTGAGAACCGTTCATCAGATCTTCATCATTTCTTTGGCAAATCGATTCATTTTGCTAATTACTAACTATCTGTAGAAGAAACAAATCGTCTATCTTTAAAAAGATAGGAGAGGAGATATAACGTTTTTTCCAAATTGGGGGGCGAGAGGCTGCATGGCCAAAATTTGAAACAAACTTGATCTGCGTGCAGAAAAAAGAAGCATTTGTCCCATACATGTCAAACCTCTATCTCTTACCATCTCTGAGATCTAGGTGTTCATACAGACAGACGGACATGGCTATATCGACTCGGCTGTTGATGCTGATCAAGAATATATATACTTTATAGGGTCGGAAATGATTCCTTCTGCCTGTTACATACATTTGCACGACTTTAGTATACCCTTTTTACTCTACGAGTAACGGGTATAAAAATATCAATATATCAATGTGCAATATTTCTTGATATAATGTGGGGTTATCTGTCGAGCAGGAAATTAACTGTATTAAATTGCTATGAAATCTGCACAATCAAATAATGGACAACCATAATTTGATTGAATTATCAGAGGAAAACAGTCCCAAACCAAGTTGGTCGGAAATTGTCAATAGTTCTACTTAAAAACAATCTGACATCTTTATTAAAAATATGTTTCTAAAACCAAAAATATGTCTTGGCAGGATACATTTATTGGCACGGTGGAAAAATATTTAAAAATATTTCCAAATCTTTTTAAATAATCAAAAGTTTTTCTAGCAGTACCAACCAAACGAATAAATGTTGAGCGTTTGTTTTCAAGAGTAGAGTTTATAATGAATCCCCGCTTTTGTCTGCATGAATTGTAAAATTGATATTTTATATCAAAACCCAAAACAGAACGATAACCAGAACCGTAATATAACCATAACCGAAAAAAAGGGATTGGTCAAATCAGTAACCGTAACCTAAACCCTTAATCTTTTTGGGTTTAATCTCTGCTTATAAGCGAGTGTCTGTGACTGTCTGCTTATTTCATTAAAAAACGAGAAGGCCAAGCTAACTTCGTCTTTGCCGAAGTTTTAATACCCTTGCAAATGTTTTAATAGAACAGAGTTTACGAACGTCAGCATTAAAACAAACCATTTTTCTGATAAAAGCCACTTTTCGGCCGATAGTTTCTATGGCACCTATAAGATATAGTCATCCGATCTTGACCAAAACTTCCAAATCTGTGTAAAAGCGTATAAAACTAATAATTGTCGAAGCGGAAGGCGTATACATTAAAAACAAAAAAGTTTTCTTACAAAAACCCACTTTTCGACCGATAGTTCCTATGGCAGCTATAAGATATAGTCATCCGATCCGGTCGGTTCCGACATATTAGCAGTGTGCAGTAAAAAGAAGACTCTGTGCAAAGTTTCAGCTCGATAGCTTTAAAACTGAGAGACTAGTTTGCGTAGAAACAGACAGACGGACAGACGGACAGACAGACGGACAGACAGACGGACAGACGGACGGACAAAGCTCAATCGACTCAGCTCGTCGCCCTGATCAAGAATATATATAGTTTATAGGGTCGGAAATGAATATTTCTATGCGTTGCAAACTTCTGGGCAAAATTATAATACCCTTTGCAAGGGTATAATAAAATGTGTAGCTTATTTTCGCTTTTATATTTTTCTTTACAATAAAACTCTTTTGCAATCCTGTAGAACTGTTGTACTTACCCGTACAATAGCCTGACTTCGTATCCGGACCACGACAGGAGGTACCTTTGGGTTCCAACACCTGCGCGGGAGGTGGCTCTTGGGTGATAGTGGGTAGCGTAGGCGGTGGCCGAGGCCCCACAAATTGTGGGGTTAGGTCTGGGGTTAAGAAAGGATTCGGTGGTGGTGTCGTTGTGATCGGTCTGGTACAGCATACCTAGACAAAGCCGTAGAAGGAAAAGCTTAGATAGTCACCAGGATCAGTTAAGGGTGAAGGAATCTCCTACCAATGGATCACCATCAATGCTGCGGGTACCACAAGAACGCTGTAAGGCAATCACATACCGCCGGGCCGTCTGTCTATCGGTTCGCTTAAACACATTTGTCACCTGGGGACAGTAGGTGAGTTGCTCACAGCTGCCAATGTAGTTTTCGGGTGTCACACAGTTCTGGCGAGCTACAATTGAGATGAGAGGAAAGGAGAGAAGAGAGTGATAAGAAGCAGGGAGAAAAGTGAAAAAGTGTTGAAGGTTTAGTTAAGTAAGGTTGTAACTCAGGAACTGTCTGGTATTGACAGGCCATCGCATTGACAGTAACAATCGGAAGGGTCATTGAAATCTCTTCCAACCCAATTATCAACGATAAGATATTTTTAACAAAATTCGACAACTTTTTGTTTACACTTTATTAATGTGAATTTGTTTAATGTTTTTTGCACATTTCACTTTTGCTGTGTTGTTGCTGTTGCCGAGACGCCGGTTTAGCGAGAGCTACAGAGAGGTTAAAGTTGGGCCTTTATCTTGGATACATACCTTTTAACTAGATTTTCAAATAAGAAATTGAAATCTCTTCAAGTTGAGAGGTATGCATTCTCTCTTAAGATTTCCAATTAATACACATACACACATTCATGTAAAACAAAAGACTTAAGCCACGAACCTGCCAATAATCATAAATTTCATTTTATTGTATGTGTGATTTACATTTTAATTATTAATAATGAAATTAATCTCGTTTTAATGTATTAATTGTTTATTTAGTTGCCGGATTAGTCGTAAAAACCCAAGCACTAAAGCAAGCAATTAACTTAGTTAAGGGGGTATTACAGGTTACGCTATCAATTTTAAGATTTCTTTTTTCCTAAACGAAAAAGAATTTTCCAAATCAAAGTGTTGCCATAATTCGGGAACATTCCGTATTCAGCAAGCAAAAAGGAAATAAGATACTTGTTTAGTAACGATTTTATAATCGACACAAATCCATCATTGAAGATGGCAGTTAATGGAAAATTTGCAGTTTCTATAACACGTAAACCTGAATTGATATGCTTGTTAGCTAAGGTCCATTACATTGAGTATGTGTGTAAATTTATATGACACGTGCTAGCATATTAATAAAGGGATTTCACAGCAAGTAACAGCCAGATATGAACAGTTTTACAGCCGCATATATGGCAGCTAATAAATGACTCATTCTAAAGATAACCTAGGGTCACTAAAAGGGCAATATGTCTCAAACTAATTCGAGTTTTTGAAAATCTTTTTGGGGAAATATTTTTGAACGAATAGTTCTATACCTGGTCTGCGATTGAATTGGGCAAAGGCGGCGTGTGGTCCGTGAAGTAAACAGACTAGCGTAATCACAGCACTAAAACTGAGAACTAATTTCATATTTTTTCCGTGTAACGCGACGTTCACACTTTGGCGAAGCTTCTCAGACTGAATTCATCTCTGAGTGCAACTCAACTATTTTATTAATCATGCAAATAATTAGCATATGCAATGGGCTTTTAATTAATTAAAAAGTTGGTAAGGGGAATCACTGTTAAGTTGGGTTTATAATTATGGGTAAGCTTTAATCCAAATCTTCAAAGGGGAAAACTCTCTTAAGCCCAAAAAACTTGCAATTAAAGGTTACGCTTTTACCGCCCGAGTGAGTATATTTATTTATATTTAAATTAAACTTAGATTAGTAGCTTAGATTTGAACCTATATCTAAGGCATTAAATGGCAATCACGGCGTATTCTGCACCTTCTCGGTTAACCAGTCCATGAAATACTGTGTGCTGGTGTACACACCAGGCACTTCAGGTCTGGCACAACCAATGCCATAAGCCACAACGCCAATAAGATAATATCTAAAACCATCTGGACCATACTCGGACACCATCAGCGGTCCACCGGAGTCTCCCTCACAGGCGTCTTTACCGCCTGTTAGGACACCAGCGCAAATTACCGCCTTATCGAACTGATCTATGCTGAAGTAACGACCCTTTTTCGCATAGCTATCGCGGCAAACCTCATTACTCAAAATTGGTATTTGCAGTTCACGGAGCACCTGGGAGGACCTACCGCGCTCCATGGTTTTACCCCAACCAACCACAACGGGAAAGTGACCCACATACGATTTCTGGCGTAAGTTGGGAGTATTTGGCATACAAATGGGTTTGATTTTATCCGTAAACTGAGCATTGTGCTGCAAATAGAGAATGGCTATATCGCTGCGGCCACTGATACGATTGTATTCCGGATGTGCCTCGTACTGGAACAAAAATTTATTAGTAAAGGAAATCGGTTCATAGCAGATTGGGCTACTTACACGACTAACGGGTATGTCCTGTATCAGCGTCTCGGAATCTGTTCTTAAATCATGCTCGCCCAGGCGTACAAAAGTCCTATAAAAATGAAGTAAATGAATCTAAACTAAGCAAAGCGTGAAGAGCTGATGCTCACGGGTCAATTATGATGCAATGGGCAGCGGTGATTACATGTCGGGCGGTGACCAAAGTACCACCACACTTAAATGACGTGGCATAGGCACCTTTATAGCCAATTAAAGCCATCCAGGGCCAATCACCAGGTCGGCTCTCATCACCACCAACAACATACGGTGCGGCATCTATACGAATGTGACCACAGCCCTCCTCCACGGTTAAGAAACGATTAACTGGCGGCTTCACGGTCTGACCATCGGGACAACATACCACTGAGCCACTGCCACCGCAGATTTTGTTGGAGGCTCGCAGAAAACTCGTAAATGTGGCATCCGTTTGCTTAAGGCGCAGTTCCTTTAGCAAAGGATGGCAGTTTTTGATGTCTACAATTTGGGAAAGGAATGTTAAGAGATTAAAAATAATGCACAGAATTAAAAAAAATATATTTGAAATATTCATTTTAAGATCTTTTATACGTTATTTAGCTCCATTGCTTGAAGAATTAAGATCAATTAAATATCCTTTTCACATGAAAATGATATAAATAAATGCGAAATTGCGTCAGATAGATATTTTATCTCATATTAGGAGAAGGATACAGGAAAATCATTCCGAAGATCATCAAAAAGTACCCATTTCTTCTGTTAAATTGTTAGACTTACCCGTACAATAACCAGTCTTCGTATCCGGACCACGACAGGAGGTTCCATTTGGTTCGAACACCAGCGTGGGAGGTGGCGCTTGGGTGGTAGTGGTGGTGGTCGTAATAAAAACCGGCTGTGGATTGGTAAAGAAGGGATTGCGATTCGGTTGCGTTGATGTCTGGTCTGTGGGTCTAATCGGTCTCGTGCAGCATACCTAGGAATAGGCAAAGTAGGAAAAGCTTAGATAGACCAGAGATCAGTTGAAGGGGAAGAAAACTCCTACCAATGGATCACCATCAATGCTGCGGGTACCACAAGCACGCTGTAAGGCAATCATATAACGCCGGCCCGTCTGTCTATCGGTTCGCTTAAACACATTTGTCACCTGGGGACAGTAGGTGAGTTGCACACAGCTGCCATAGTAGTTTTCGGGGGTAACACAGTTCTGGCGAACTACAAATGAGATGAGTGTGGAGTGGAGTGAAGAGAAGGGAGCGAAAAGAAGTGGGGGTTTAGTTAAGTTAAGTAGGAACTCTGGAACTGGCTGACCTCAGCAGGCCATCGCATTGGCCGTAACAATGACTGGTAGAAGCTGCTAAAGAGCTTCCGATTTCACTTGAGTTTGTTTTATAGTCTTGCCAAATTTAGCTCACACATATATTTCATGTATAACGAAAAATATTTAAGCCACTTCATTTTAGTTTTGTGTGTGATTTACATTTAAATTACTGTCAATAAACTTGATTTAGTTGCCGGATTAGTCGTAAAAAAAACCAAGCTCAATAGCTTCCAATTAACTAACTTAAACATTTCTATACCTGGCCTGCGATTAAACTGGGCAAAGGCGTCCGGTGGTCCGTAGAGTAAACAGACTAGCGTAATCACAGCACTAAAACTGAGAACTAATTTCATATTTGTTTCGTATTTCGCGACGTTCACACTTGGGCGAAGCTTATCAGACTGATTTCACCTTTGAGTGCAACTCAACCATTTTATTATCCATGCAATTAATTTACATATGCAATTGGCTTTTGATTTACTAGAATGTAGATAAGGGGAATCACTGTTAAGTTTGGTTTATATTTTAATAATTTAAAGGTTACGCTTACAGCGCCTGAGTGAGTGTATTTATTAAAATATTAAATTAAGCTTAGATCAGTAGCTTAGAGCTTAAGGCATTTAATGGCAATCACGGCGTATTCTGCACCTTCTCGGTTAACCAGTCCATGAAATACTGTGTGCTGGAGTACACCCCGGGCACATCTGGTCGGGCACAACCAATGCCATAGGACACAACGCCAATTAGATAGAATCTGACACCATTTGAAGCATCCTCGGGCACCATCAGCGGTCCACCGGAGTCTCCCTGACAGGTATCCTTACCGCCTGTTAGGACACCAGCGCAGACTACCGCCTGATCAAACTGATCAGTGCTGAAGTAACGATTCTTTTTCGCATAGCTATCGCGGCATACCTCATTATTGAAAATGGGTATTTGCAGTTCATTCAACACCTGGGCGGATTCACCGCCTTCCATGGTTTTGCCCCATCCTGCCACAAAGGGCATATAGCCCACATACGATTTCTGGCGTAAGTTGGGTGTATTTGGCATACAAATGGGTATGATTTTATCCGTAAACTGAGCATTGCGCTGCAAATAGAGTATGGCTATGTCGCTGCGTCCATTGCGACGATTGTACTCCGGATGTGCCTCGTACTAAAACAAAAATGGATTAGTAAAGGAAATCAGTTCATAGCAAAGTGGTTTACTTACTCGTGTAACGGGTATGTCCTGTACCACCGTCTCCGAGTCCGTGCTTAAGTCATGCTCGCCCAGGCGTACAAAAGTTCTATAAAGATTAAATAAATGAGTCTAAATTAAGCCAAACGTGAAGAATTGATGCTTACAGATCATCTCTGATGCAATGGGCAGCGGTGACTACATGCCGGGCGGTTACCAAAGTTCCACCACACTTAAATGGCGTGGTCGAGGCATCTTCATAACCAATTAAAGCAATCCAGGGCCAGGCTCCTTTACGGCTCACCTCACCTCCAACAATCTTCTTGTAGGAGTTCAAAGTGTAACCACAGCCCTCCTCCACGGTTAAGAAACGACGAGGTATTTCCTCTGTATTAGGTGGTGGCCTCACGGTAGCTGGCTTGATTGGGGTCTGGCCATCGGGACAACATACTATTGAGCCACTGCCACCGCAGATTTTGTTGGAGGCTTGTAGAAAACGTGCAAATGTGGCATCCGATTGCTTCACGCGCAGTTCATTCAGCAAAGGATTGCAGTTTTTGATGTCTACAAATTAAAGGAAGGAAAGTTAAGAGATTCACAAATATCCATTTTAAGATTCTTTATACGTTATTCAGCTCCATTGCATAAAGCATTAATATTAATTTAATATCCACTTGGAATCATTGTACATGAAAATGCTTTAAAAGGAATTCGGAATAGTTCAATTTTGTTAACGGCTATCTATAACCATAAAGCAAGCAAGATCACATTTTGGAAGATTCTATCTGGAAATGTTATATGAATGTTATTTAAAACTGTTTAGATTTTCATTCGATCAAGTTCAAACTTATTTTCAAACATCTTCCGGAAAATGTACTTGGCCTGGATGGAAAGTTGGTGGACATGGTTGTATGGTCGGTTGTATGGCAATGGGCAAAGTAGAAAAACGTTGATTTCAGGCCTTTGTATGTAAGATTTGATTTTTGAGCTCAAATACAATTGGTCAAGTTATCAAGAAGATCATTTATATAAACAGAGAACAAAAATGAACCACGTGTAGTTGACCATTTTGGATAAGATTTTACCTAAATAATAGTTTTCTGGCGGAGGTAGAAAAATTATATTGCTTACTCCATTTAGTGCAAAGAATAGTCGACAGTATAAAATATTAACCCTTGTTTAATAGAATTTACATGAAGGTAGGTACTTTTTTTACTGAAGGCTGTTTGTATAATTCGTGATCTTCTTTGAAAATAAGATATAAAATTCTAAATGACTTAGAATTTTAAAAAAAAATCTTACATTTCTTGTTCTAAATAAAGCATTAAATCTTCGCCGCAGTCGAAGATAGCTTACTTATTATTCGCCGCATTGTTGTTAATGGACTCAAGGTAAAGAAACCGATCGAGAAAGAAAAAAAGCAGCTAACCAAAATCTTTACTTTTCTTATATTTGTTGTTACACACATAAACTAGCCAGTTAGGCTACCACAAGAAAACTTAAAAATAACAGTAGGTAATAAATAAACTATAAGAAAAAGTCCCTAAGTAGACGATTGTATGTAAGAAGAGCTCTATATGATGGATCATTAAGGGCATAATTGACCCTGTGAGTTTCCACTCTAAATGGAACCATGGCACGCAAAGATCTAGACGGAACATTGAAGGGCATTTGAGAAAGTAGGTTATAACAATTAATATTGCCTACTATAATGTCATTTTAAAAAATTAAGGATGCAATCTTCAAGGGTAGAAATATGCATGAAGCGACATCTACACAAATACGGCGGTAAAGGCTCGGAAAAATGTAAGTTAGCAAGTGCATATTTGAGGAATCTTTTTTGCAGACGCTCCAGCCAATTCACATGAACTGCAGCGGAAGGATTCCAGATAAGCGAAGCATATTCAACTCTGGAATGCACTAAGACAGAGTACAGACTCAATCGTGTATAAGGATCATGGAACTGATTAGAATTTCGCTTTGAATAAGCTTTGGGTAGAATATAATTTAAATGCTCAGAAAACTGAAATTTAGAGTCAAATAAAACACCCAAATCTAAGGTTTGCAATGGTATAAGAGGTAAGAATCGGCAGCTCACGTTTGCTTAGGGGGCAGCAAATTCCTCGCGCGACAGTCGGAAACATGATTCAGATCATATTGAAGGGCTACAACATCTCGTTGAATACGAAAGCATAAGCAAAGATTGTCAAATTTATATTAAAATCATGATAAAGTCCAGACCTACTACAGAAAGGGGAAAAATTCAAGAACATTGAACTCAAGATAAGCACAAACGCTACAAAAATCAATGCATGAACAGGTTTTATCATGTTCAAGAACTTTAAGAGTGTTTTCGCTTCTAAAAATTTTAGAATATTTTGTTCTCTCATTTTTGTTATCATTTTCACATAATAATATTGTGTAGGTAGCCTTACTAGACAGTGGGTGAAAGAGAGGAATGAACAATTTATATTCGCGATTCAATTCTTGACAACTTTGCTTGTAAACACAACTGGTATCCTAACATATTGTAAGAGCGCGGGGCCTCGTTAAAAAAAATCATTTCTTTTTCTTTCGATATAAAACATAGAAAAATTTGTTTGTGAAATAAAGTCTATTATGTATGTTTTGTTGGATTACCTTTGTCTTTATGGACTTTGCAAGAAAGATCTGACAAAGTGACCAAAGCTCGATACAGAATAATGTTAAACCTAACCGAAACCCATATCCCACAACTGTAGTATTAACCTAACCGGAAAAAGCGGTAAAAAAAGGTAATATGTCATTAAGATCATTTGGATATTTCGAACAGATCCATGGGATTTGTCATTAGGATCTCAAGGATATGTAGAATTGGATATTAATAAAAGATCAAATGGAAATGTAAAATACCAAATGGATATTTCCTAAAGATCCAATATATATGAATTAATTATTCTATATTCATCCATTCCATCTATAAAATATGAAATATAATTATTTTAGCAGTTCAAATGTCCAAGAGATATTGTATCCTAAAATAGAACAGTTAGCTATCCGCTTTGAAGTGGCCTTTTGGGAGAACTTATTTCAGTGGGAAATATATTTTACTCACCCGTACAAAAGCCTGTTTTCGTATCCGGACCACGACAGGAGGTACCTTTGGGTTCCAACACCGGCGCGGGACGTGGTGCTTGGGTGGTAGTCGGACTGGGCGTAGTAAAAACCGGCTGCGGATTGGTAAAGAAGGGATTGCGACTCGGTTGCGTTGGCGGTGGACGTGGTCCCACAAATGATGTCTGGTCTGTGGGTAAGAAAGGATTCGTTGGTGGTCGCACTGTGACCTGATTACTAATCGGTCTTGTGCAGCATACCTAGGAATAGGCAAAGTAGGAAAAGCTTAGATAGACACCAGATCAGATGAGGGTGAAGAAAACTCCTACCAAGGGATCGCCATCAATGTTGCGGGTACCACAGCTACGCTGTAGGGCAATCACATAACGTTGGGCCGTCTGTCGATCGGTTTGCTGAAACACATTTGTCACCTGGGGACAGTAGGTGAGTTGCACACAGCTGCCATAGTAGTTTTCGGGGGTAACACAGTTCTGGCGAACTACAAATGAGATGAGTGTGGAGTGGAGTGAAGAGAAGAGAGCGATAAGAAGCGGGGAGAAGTGTGAAAAAGTGTTGAAGGTTTAGTTAAGTTAACCAGATCTCAGGAACTGCCCGACCTTGGCAGGCCATCGCAATGACTATGACTGGTTTCACACACTCAAAACTGAACTTGATTTTTTTTAATAAAAAGCTTCCAAATTCACTTGAATTTGTTTTATATTCTTGCCAAATTCAGCTGAGCATCCACACACACGCACGCACTCACACATACACACACACGCACATATTTCATGTAAATCGAAAGACTTAAGCCACGAACTTGACAATCATAATTTGAATTTCGTTTTAGTTTCGATATGTGCGATTTACATTTTAATTACTGTCACTCAAACTGGTTTCGTGTTACTTTTTTTGATGTTGATTTAGCTGCCAGATTAGTCGTAAAAAAAAACCCAAGCCCAAAAGCTTCCAATTAACTAACTTAAACATTTCTATACCTGGCCTGCGATTGAACTGGGCAAAGGCGGCGGGTGGCTCGTGGAGTAAACAGACTAGCGTAATCACAGCACTAAAACTGAGAACTAATTTCATATTTGTTCCGTGTTTCGCGACGTTCACACTTTGGCGAAGCTTATCAGACTGAATTCAACGCCGAGCGCAACGCTTCTTGACCGTTGAACGGAGCGAAGCTTCTTCGGTTTAAGGTTGCCGTGTCCAAAGCCGATCAGCCACTTGAGCGGGGCTTTTATATGTGAAAATTCTCAGTGTTGAGAATTGAGAGCATTTGTTTGTCTTGGGGTTTACTCTCTCACAACAGTATATTAATTTCTCTCTTCAAGTATATTAATTAAATCAGAAAAAGTACCAAATTCACGCAGCTTGCGGTGACAGTTTTTGCCAGGCAACTGACTAACCGAATGAATATTGAAGATATTATAATTTACGATATTAAAACTAAAATACAAATCAAGTCTGAACTAGAACTAAAATTAAATTTAATAAACGAAAAACCCGCAATTTAGCTCAGCTGGGCCGGGTAAACCCATATTTATTTCGTTCATGACAATAGACAATACTTTCATCTCACACAACACACAAAACAAAATTTGTATCAAATATATACGAACAAAGACCTCACTTAAATAAATTCAAATTAGATTCTAGAGTCATTGCGTTAAGTGTCTCGAATTCAATGAAAGGTAATTAGCTGGGACTACGCTTGGTTTTATTTGTTTTCGCTTAATAATCGCACGATAAATTCGTACGAGGAAATTTTGGCATTGATTTATTTTTGAGTGCTTCCAAATCGTAAATTATGTCATTTCCAAACGGAAAAATTTCTTCACAGCAAATTTGCATAAAAATATATCACACAAAAATGTTTGCACGCAAAACTAATCTCAGCAAATATAAGCCGATGCATGCTTAAAACGAGAGCGTAAGTTAAAGTCGGCTCTAACCGACTTCGATATACCCGTTACTTATGAAAAAACATGTTCAACAGTGTAACATCCGAACATCCGAAAAGTATGCAACATTTTTTTAACTCGCCTATTTATCACTTTTTGCTCATAACTTGAAAACCGCTCATCCGATCTTTATCATTTCTTCAACAAATCGATTCATTTTGCTAATTACTAACTATCTCTAGAAGGTACGAATTGTCTATCTTCAAAACTATAGGGGACATAACGTTTTTTCCAAATTGCGGGGGCTGGAGTGGGCGTGGCCGAAATTTGAACAAACTTGATCTGCGTTCAGATAAAAGAAGCATTTGTCCCATACATGTCAATCCTCTATCTCTTACCATCTTTGAGATCTAGGTGTTCATACAGACAGGCGGACGGACAGACGGAGGGACGGACGGAACATGGGAGCACATGTTTACTAGGGTTGTGGATGATAGGTATAATAATTTTTGCACCGATATAGGCGATTATCGATACTTTTATAAACGAAATATCAGAAAAAATTACTATGGTAATTACAGGACCGAATTGTCATAATAAGACTGTCGATTTTGCACAGAAACCATGGGTCTAAAATGAGTTTCTCCATTCAAATTGATTCAGGTATGGTATTTCGATAGTTCACTGGCTGTACACAGCCGTTGTACTTCCAATACTACTATACGGAACCATCGTATGGTGGCCGGCCTTATGAAATCGCTAGTAATACTGCTCTCAGGCTGAGAGAAAGTGGTACCTGGGAAGATAGTAGCTTTGGCCACTCTTCTATACTACTGCATCAAGTGGCGATACCGCCAAAACTTGACTACTGCACCCCAACAATCACGTTCACCACTATGTATAAAGTCACCATACCAAGTCGGCTGGACTGGAACTCAATGACACACTCAAAACCGAATGCCATTAATTTCTACACTGATGGCTCCAAACTGGATGGACAGGTGGGAGGAGGAGTATTCAGTCCAGAACTTGGGATAAAAACTTCATTTAGACTTCCTGATCATTGTAGTGTTTTCCAGGCAGAGGTTGTGGCCATCCAGGAGGCTTCCGACCTTCTAAAAACCACTGCAATCCCAGGAAGTAGAGTATTTATTTTCTCAGACAGTCAAGCTGCATTAAAAGCCCTTGACGGCTTTGTTAACAACACCAAAACTCTTACAGAGTGCCGCAGATCTCTTAATGAGATGGCTCAGCACTTTGAAATTAATCTCGTTTGGGAGCCTGGACATTCCAACATAGAAGGCAACGAGATGGCCGACCACCTCACTAGACACCATCACGCAGCTCCTACCGGATAAGAGCAACATAGGCGTGCCTCTTGCGACCTTTAAGCTACAAACAAAGGAAACTACCTATCGAATAACCATGGATCGATGGCAAACAATTCACACATGTGAAATATCTAGGCTTACATGGCCTACCCTTAATACTAAAAAATCTAGGGCGTTACTTCGTCAAGATAGAGTGAATATCTCTTTAATAGTAGGGGCCCTTACTGGACACTGCCTAATAGGAAGACACGCCGCTAGGCTTGGCATCAAACACAATGACTACTGTAGAAGCTGCAACTCAGTGGATGAGGAGGAGAGTGTACAACACCTCTTCTGTCATTATCCAGCTCTTAGTAGAAGACGACTTACAGTTCTGGGTCGTCCTTTTCTAAACGATCTGTCGGACATCTCGCTGCTCAAATTTCTACTATTCTCTACGTGGACAGCGTAGAAAGGGTTACATTGTAACACAACGAGCCTTCATTGGCCTAAGTGAAGAAATAGGATTCTCCTATTCTAACCATTGCAACCTAACCTAACCTATGGTATTTCGACATAGATTTTTTTCTCTTAATCGTTTTTTCTTCGTTGAAGTACGATTTGTAAGTAGAATAAATAAAAAAAGAATTTTTTAGTACTGTTGGAAAAGACAAAATCTTCAATTGTGTTTAATGTTAGTGGTCCATTTGCGAGGTCAAGAAATATATAATTTAAACCTTTCTTGGTGAGATTTTCTACACTTATACCTTATTTTTTTTTAATTCTAAGTAATATATTATATATAAAAATTTGTTTTTCCACTCCCGTTTAAATAGACAAAATCTAGGAATTCATTTTGGACCCACGGGTTCCTGGCAAATTTTTCTTAGAATTTCCGTAGATTCCGTTTTTCCTATACTCTTTGTTGATTTTTTTCCGCCTATACAAATCGAACCCTAAGACTATAATCTAGTTTCGGAAAATCAAGTCAGTTAAATTATAAAGTTATTACATTGAAAGATAAAACATAACGGTGATTAGAAATGGGCATTTGACGGTGAGAACGTTCCCTAAAAACTTTTTAAGAAAACCTTGTTTTTTGGACCCGATATATCAAACCTCAATGTTGAAGATTTTAATTTTTGATATTTTCGATATTGATATTTTGAGAAATATCGACCACCCAAAGCTTACCCTCTAAATATGTAACAGCATATAACATATTCCAAAATAGGTCGAAATAGTTTGAAATATGTTTGCATATTCTCAAATATTCTTTTAGTTTGAAGATAAAACGAATAAGAAAACATGCTTGGTTTACTTAAATTCTTCCTTAAAATATACTTTCTATACAAATTATATTTGAGCTCTGATAAAAATTTTTGCTAAATTTGTAGAGTCGTATTTCTAAGGATCATTTTGGAATATTCCAAACGTTTCACGATTTTTATTACCAATAATTTTTTAAAATCAAAAATAGAGAAATAAGCTTATTTTTGGTCCCTTCTAAAAAATTGATTTGTTGCTTGGAAAACGCAATTAATTTCATTTTCAAAATGAGGGTCGAATTTTCACGCTTGTCCATTGCAGCTTAAACTCAGTTAGAAACCAAATGGCGGATTTGATGTTAGTTTCTTTACTCGATATTGATTCGTCAGTAATGGTAAACTGAATTCAAACTTTCTTTCTTTTGATCTTTTCTATATATCATCCTTACAATTATGATTAGGCATTTTGTGTGCTCATTAGGGAAAATTAGGAAAGTCTTAAGCAATTAGCTGCATGTCATGTTTATGCACTAAATCTGACATGATTTCCCACTGGATTAGCTGTAATGTGAGTTACTACTATTACAATTGAATGATTCGTCAGTCAAGGTAAACTGGTTGTAAAAACGATGTCGGCTCTTCGACCCCCTTTTTCCCATATGAAAACTCTATTGTTTTGTTGGGACTGTAACTGACCTACCACAGGGATTGTAAATAAAATAATTTTGCACTTGGCTTTTTGTAAATTTAATAATTGGTCTATTTCTGTGAACCTTTCTATACAAACTCGTATGCTGCTGAGCTGTTGCTGCCTTGAATAGGTACTTTATGAGAGTGAACGAATTGAATTTCTTCTAGATTGTTTTCTTTTGAATCAGAAATCAAATACTCCTTGTATATGATAAATCATAAAAAAATATATTATAAAGCCCACTTACAAGGGAGTAAAAAAAACACAAACTAACTTTTAAAATAAAAATGATTTAGTAAGTTCAATGAGTCACTTAGAAGTTTATTTTTGGATGGGACTTAACACTTACACCCCTATAATTATAATCAATACCCCTAAAAGCAATAAAGTAATACTTAATGAATTTAATGACATGTCCAAAGCTAGAAATCAAAGGGAAATTTGTAAGTCTAAATGTGAATATTCTCGAAGTATTTGTTAAATAAAAAAATTAAATTGTAGTTTTTATTACTACTAAACTACTAGCTAACTTGCTCTAAAAAACATCTTTGAATGTGTCATTGAATAATTTTCAAGAATTCCACATGAGTCAATTAGTTGATGTTAAATGCTTTTAATTTGTCATATTAAAACGGATCCACGGGCAAAAGTGATGGCTCCATTAAATCAAACAATTGACACATTCAACTTATGGAATCACTTTACAAATTGTGCACCGGGGCGTGTGTGTGTGTGTGGGAAGCTTGGCAACATTCTATCAAGATTAGCGAGGTGAGATTCATATGCATAAGTTGTAATAACAAACAAAAAAAAGCTCAAGCTGATTGAACACTCAAATGACCGCATTTGTTTGCAACGCTTAACGAAGACAGACCTGCCTGGCATCGCAAGTAGCCCAAAATCAAGCCACTTGACATGCGAGCAGTGCAAAAAAAAAAAAAATACTACATTTAATTCAGTCTATGATGAGTAATAATTTAGAATGCTTGTCAATGCCATGCAGGTCCCAGCGGGAGGCCTTAGCAACGGAAATTCCAAAACAAAACTCATCCTTTTCGGTTCCGGTTTGAAAGTTGATTCTTACCTGCAGCCTGCTGTGCCTTAATATGCAGCACCAAACACAACTTTAGTATAATCACTAGTATAAGGCGTAGTAGTATGCCAGGCATTGCTTTTTCCACTTGATGAACTGTTCAGCTATTGATCCGTTGCCCAACTGTAGCATCTTCCCGTCAAATTGTTTAATCACCCTTCAGTCCGGTTTGATGCGGGGAAGTAATTTGCAAACAAGATTACAAATCTCTCTCGCTAATGTTCAAATCAAAAATAAATAAAGCTCAAAACAAGCTTTATTTTGGAAAATCCGGTTGGACGCCTTAAGTTACTTTTTTTTGTTTATAAATATAATATATCTTTTTTACTTTGGCAATTACAAAAAGTAATCAAAAGTAATTTTTATATTATTAAATTAAATATAGCTGATTTATAAAAAACGGATGAGAAAAATTGTATATAAATGTTTTGATAGTTTTTAGGGTGTTGTCTTTAGTTACGAATTCTGAGGTATTTTTCCAAAAACATGTTTATTACATTATTACAATTTTGTTGACAATTTTTTATAAATAAACAAAATATAATTATGAACTTATTCTGGTCACGTCACATATAAAGTCATCAAAGTATTGTTCGATATGCCATCATTTGAATGAAAATTTGAAGAAATTACCAGGAAGTGTAGACGACTTGCTTGGTTACGCTCTATTTTGTGTCAGAGGTCTTATAATTATGTTTAATTTGTACTGAAATTGTATAAAAGACCGCACCGAATCCACATGCATCCCGTCCCGTCTTCACATAGTAAATTCTATTAAAAGATTAGGTTAGGTTGAAATGGCTAGGGACAGTTGGGTCAAGATAGGCCCGTTGTGAAACTATAATATCGTATTTAAACCGGAGGGTGTTCCTTCTGACAATGTTATAAATTTCAGCAGATACGGAATCTTTATCTCGGGCACTTCCGGAAGTTGAGACCAAGTGGTTTGATGCTCATTCTACCGTAAGCTGAGCAATGGCAAAGAATATGTAGTAGTGTCTAACAGATAATGCCATCAATTTCTACACTGATGACTCCAAATAACAAGAGGGACAGTAAGAAGCAAGGGCGTACGCAGGGGGAAGCCGGGGGGCTGGGTCATCGAATTTTTACCAGACCTGCTAACTTTTTACCAAAAAACTCCACTGTAATTCTGCCGCTATCTCACCGATTAAGCACTTAACTCGGCAAATAAATCCAAGCCTACTGCGAAGGCCCAATCTATTTAATACCTTATTGCAATTTGAAATAAAGTCAAGCTTTGTCCGATACTTTCTCTATGTGTATTTCAATACTTGCTTCAACTTCAATTTGGGGCTGGTGATCAAACTCTGAGGCTACATATTAAAAAGAGATGTAAGAGATGTACTTCTCTCCAAGAATTCAAAATGAAATTGGGCTATGTGGACGTGTACTAAAAGATGATATCATTAAAGAAGTAAAAGATGCCATCGCCTACAGTTTAATGGGTGATGAAAGTTGCGATATTTCAGAGAAAGAACAACTTTCGATTGGTATTAGATTCAACGATCAAAAGAAACAATTTATTCGTGAAAAATTTACAGGATTCGAACTCTGGTACCAGATCATCTGCTTTTCAACTGCATTCTGTCATTACCCAGTCAACTTTTAAAATATGCCTCTTCATTATAGCCAACTATTCTGCGTACCTTGAGCCAATGTCCTACAATCACAGAGATTGGACCATCTCAAGTGCACAAACCACGTAAAGAAAATCATTCAATTGGTGAAAGGTCATCGACAAAATGTAGATTTCATAATATCGGAAATTTATGGTAAAGCTAACTTGGCCTCTGAAGACCATCGCTCAAATCATCCTTCATCGAATTTGGTTAAATTTTTGAAGAGATCGCTATGAATTCCATACTTGGACTCGTTACTTACTTCAGTCGATAGCAGATTCGCGGATGAAAACTTGCCAGCGTTTGAACTATTTCAGCTAAAAATGTGCCTCGAGGACTTCGTAAAACTTTCCCAATAACAACGATCTCTCTTTGTATTGCTCTAGCTCTTCCTTGTACCAAAAATCCTCGATAGAAACAAATTTCAACACATTGAGAAGGATGAAAACTTGGCTTCAACCATGGGGGAAAACAGTTTGAATAGTAAATATGTACTTAATAATATAAATACTAAAATGAATTAAAAAACTAACCATTTGCAATACAATATTTGATTACAGGACTGTGCGATGCGCAGTGTTTACAGAAAAACTGTGAGCGGAAATGAGAAGTGCATTGTGAAGAAAGTTCTACAAATATTCGCTGAGGATCCACGACGTTTTACATTAGCTTAAATACCTCGTCTTACTTAACCTTATTAATTTAGTTTAATACGTTGCTTAGACTAAACACTTCAACTTCTCTAACTGAAAAAAAAGTTCGAGTTAAAGACTTTCAGACTTGGAATTGAAAGGTTTAATTTATTAAACAATAAACGGTTCTGCCACCAATTTAGATCAAGTATTTTAAAATGGTTTGACCCAAATTGAGAACGAATTTAGCTCGATTCCAAGAGCGAAATTCTTGAAAATTCCAGAACGAATATATTGGTTTTTTATTAGGTATTAGAGGCTACCAACCTTCTGGAAGCCCTCGTAATCCAAGGGTAGAAAGTAATTTTTTGAGTAAACTTTGTGGCCTTTCAGCTACAAACAAAGGAACCTATATATCAGATAAGCAAAAATCGATGGCAAACTGCACAAACACTTCCCTTTTAGTAGGGGCATACTGGACACTGCCTTAAAGGAAGACACACCGCTTGACTCGGCATCACAATGACTTTTGTAGAAGATGCAAGTCAGTTTAGCAAAAGAAGAGTGTACAACAGCTCTCAGCAGCTCTCGAAGATGGATTTTAAGCAATCAACTGACAACTCTAAGGTTTTGCAATTTGATCAACCTGACAGCGGACGAATCAATTTACCATTTCCTAGGACTATTTCTAGTAAGCTGTTTCCACAAATTTACCTTAAACTACTAAGAAACATTGAATTTGGAGATATAGATGGAAGTTGGATTAGGCTAGTGAACTACTTAGAATGTGGTTAATAAATGAAGTTAAAGTTATGAAGTGGATGTTAACATAAAAATGTTTTATATATATTGTAACACAACGGTTGAGCACTTCAAGGAACTTAATGGGAACGATATTTTTTTAATAAATTTAAAATTTTCAAAAAGCCAAAAAAAATTGTTATGAAATTTTTGATCCATTTTGCACTTTTCACTAGAATTATAATTTTACAAGTTTACATAACATATTTGCAATATATCAAATTTATGCAAGATTTTAGATTTCTGTTGATAAGAATGCTATAAGATTTACACAAATGCTCCTATGCTTATCAAAACTCAGCAGAAAATATATAGAAAATAATGTCATAGGCTCAACTCGCTTTGTAAAAATTCTGGGACACTGACGTACAAATCTGTTTAACGATTTCCCTGATACTATTCCAAAAAAAGTCGCATCTTATTTATTATGATGGATGTTAACTTAATTTTACTGAATTTAAATTTATTTAATTTATAAACTAATTTTCATGAAATGTGTCTCCTTATCCAAGGCATATATGAGGCCACTCTGGTGTAAACTCCAGGAAAATTAGGTCGTGCACATTCATATCCAAACGATACCAGGCCCAGCAAATAGAAGCGATAGGTATTCCCCTCCAGCTACAAATAGAGGTAAAAATGTGTAATAGGTTGTCAAATCAAAGCAATTTTCAAATTCAAACGAAACCATTGTTCCGACTGTGAATCAGAGACGTCTCCAAACTTAACCACCTTGGGGGCTTAGCTTAAGACTTGACCAAAACGGGTTCGATGAATCACAAACTGACCTGTGGCATCATGAGTGGTCCACCGGAATCCCCCTGACAGGCATCCACACTGGAGCTGCCGGCACAAATTAACTGGAAAGGGAAAGGATTTGATTTTGTGTCTCTCATCTTTTGATGGTACCTGTCGTAAGCTCACCTTGTCGCTGAACTGCACAAACTGGAAGACTGATTTGTAGTTTAGCTCACAACTCTGTCGCGACACAATGGGCACCTGGACATCGCGTAAAACCTGGGAGGTGGGTCCCTGATGGTTAACCGCACCCCAGCCAGCCAAAAAGGGATTCATGCCCACAAAATCTTGTCTCAAGAATTTCTCTGAATTGGGCAGGCAAATGGGTGAAATACGGGCTAGAAGAAGTACATATTATAAAGATAAGATTAGTTCGAAAGATGTGTGTTGATAATGGTAAGATAGTTCAGGAAATTGAGAGTGATATAATTGAAGATCGAAAAATAGTCCATTCTCACATGTAGAATCAATCAGAAAAACGGGAAATAATTTTGTTCATGCTTATTACACTCAAAAACAACTCACCCTAAAAAGCCCCAACTTTGCCCTTAAAATTAGAAATTCTGCTATAAAATCAGTCGTAAGGGGCTTCACCCTAAATTATATAAAATAATTTTCTAAGAAGATCCATTTTTAAGGTAACTTAACTTTTCAGAAAAAAAAATGTTTCTCAAATAAAACTGTGCATCGAGTATTCAGCTTAAAGTACTCAGTATTGAATTCTGAGAATGCTGTACTGAGTATCAAGCTCTGAGTATCGAATATATATGTAGTATCAGGCATTGAGTATCGAGTATTTAGTATCGAGTAGCGAGTACTGAGAAAAGAGTACTAAGTATTGAGTACTAAGTGTCTAGTAATGAGTATCGAGTAGTGAGTACTATGTTCTGAGTACCGATTAATAAGTATCGAGTATTGAATTCCAAATATCTGGTACTGGCAATCAAGCACTATGTATTTAATACTCAGTACCATTAATGAGAATCGAGTATTAAGTATCGAATACCGAATATCTTGCAGAAATGAATATGGAGTACTGAGTATAGAGAATTAAGTATCGAATATTAGTACTGAATAACGAGTATAGAGTATCAAGTAATAAGCATGAAGAACCGAGTATCAAATATAGAGTACAAAGTTTCTGGTACTGAGTCCCAATTAATGAGGATCGTAAATTAGGCACAGAATACCGAGTATCAAGTATTTCGAGTACTGAGTGTCGAGTACTGATTATAGAGTTCTGAGTATCGATTTTCAAGAATTGAGTACAGGGTACTAAGTGTCAAGTATGGAGCATCGAGTACTAAGTATAGAGTACCTCACTTTGTGCATCATATTACACATCAATACTGACATATTAATTTGTTCAGTATCGAAACTTAAAAAATTTTTAGGATATTGTTCGGACATTTTAAACTTTTTTAAATTATTCATATAACCTTAAGCAGGCTCCAGGTCAATGAGTTATGTTTGTTTATAGCGCTTAAAAGCAAGACACACCAACACCACAAAGCAGGCAGGTCGACTGTACAGCTGTTTCCAGTACTAATATTTATCTAAATCTTCTTATACTTTTAGGTTTTCATAGTCGGATCAACCAAATTCGATCATTCAAATTCGGAAATGGGAATAGACCTGAATTTGTATTAAAATTGTTCAGTCGACTATTAACTGAGGTATAATCTATGTAGATTGGTGCTTTAGAGGCGTGTTTCTTAAAGAATTGCTTAAACTCATAGAAGTAAGAAAGTAAGTTGTAACCCTTTTGAGAAGCTTTCAACCAAATATAACCTTAGGTTCAACAAGCTTAGAAACTTAGTCTATAAGAAGGGAACTAGAATTTCTAAGGTTATAAGCCTTGGTTTTTAGTAGGATTTAACCAAACTTTCTGTGTAATTTAGGTTATTCTTATTTCAAGAGTAAATTGGGTTAAATTCTAGAATACCGGCACAAAGTTTCAGTTGTTGTTCACTACATTGAGCCACCAAACAAAATCAATTTAAAATTAGTTTTAACTATACTAACAACTTTAGTCCCTGCTCGGGCGCCATTGCTTTCTTACAATGGTTTATATTAAAATTTCACTTTTAGTGTGCTTTGAGGCGTCACTAAAGCTTTTTATGCTTTAATTTAATTTCATTTGCTTACTTATCCTACTTAACTAAGTGATTAGTCAACATCTAAACTATTCTCTATTCAAAGTAAGGTGTAAAATCAAGTATTTTGTAAGTATATAAAAGTGGTTCTTGATGAAATAAGTATTAAGCTCATTCTATTCAGAGTCTCGAACTTACCACTAAATTGCGTTCCTCCACTTAGCTCGATCAGAGCTATATCGTTGGCAATGGAAGCCAAATCGAATTGATCATGTATTACCGTACGTTTGATGGAAAAATCTTTGGCTCCGGCTTCCGCTGAACTGGACAGATCATGTGCACCCAAACGTACCAGTGTTAGCAACGGATTGATGCAGTGGGCCGAGGTGACCACATATTGTGCACTGATTAGGCTACCAGAGCAGAGAAACTTAAGAATACTGCGATTGGTTTCATCAAAGTAGCCCAAGGCAGCTATCCAGGGATAGGCACCACGTCGAGCCTCCTGTCCGCCCACCACACGATTCGAAGTGGCTGCACTAAGGCCACAAGAGCCGGGAGGAGACGGTGCTAGTGTGGAAACTGGAGGAGGTCCAGCTGCCTGATTGAGCGGGGGAGTGGGTTGAAAGACTTGTGCCGTTGGACTTAAAGTTGTAGCCGTTCCCAGAGCTGAGAATTGAAAAGATCCCACAGGCATTGGAGGAAAAGATGTCATCATCAGCTCCTTGGGTCTTCTATTGACACGCTCCAGGTCCGCACAGCATACCTGCAGAAGAGGGCATTAGCTACAGATCACTTATTTCTTCCACTTGAATTTTGGTTTACCATGAAACTGGCCCCATCATAACCACAAATAGATTGACCCAGAAATGTTTGAAACTCAAGTGGATCCACTTGACTCTGATATTCCTCCATTAGATGAGAACAGGAAGTCAAAGGTAAACATTTGCCGGAACGGGAACGTGCATCGTAGCAGCTCATCTGAGACTGGGCTGGAAGTAGGATTAAGGTGGCAGGCATTCTTATGAGGGGGTGCTTAGTGAGCGGGGGAGGGGAAGGATGAAGGTGTAAGCCAATTGATTTTGTGTATTTTTATTGCTTTTATTGACTACAATTAGAGCTAGGATTAGTTTTTGGCCCAGTTAAGGCCACGACGTTGTCGTCTACCCGGATTAAGTGGCATAAAAATCATCATATCCGCCCCAATCATTCCCGTGGCTGAAACCAGTGGAGCATTCTGATTCTGTTGACGTGGATCGATGCAGGGACAATTGGGCAAGGGACGCACTCCGCCCGGCAAACAAACCAACGGTTGTGTGGGGCAATTGGGCGGTGGTCCAATTGTGGGCGTGGGCGTTGGAAACGGCGTCTGTGTGGGAGGTGGGAACGTTGGAAACGGCGTCAGCGTGGGAGGTGGAAAAGTTGGTACAGTCGGCGGTGTTGGCTGGAACGTTGGTATTGGTATCACTACAGTTGGAGCAGCAGTTGGCAGAAACGTGGGTAGAGGTGGTAGAGGTATTAGTGGTGGACCATACGGTGGCGGCAATGGATATACGGGCAAGTAACCTGTTGGATATAGCGGACACAGTCCCTTGATGCTGGCCAAATACGACAGAAACGGCCAAAAGTACACCTTCACACAGAACTCCTCCAACAACATGATCCCCTGTGAACCGACCAGCTTGGCCTAAAGTTGGCGACTGTCCAAAATGCTCATCCAACTGGACCATGGTTATGTGTAATGAGTTATTCAATTATTTCTATTTAAATGTGTGCAATTATTGTCTGCAAATGCGCGAGTTGGATGCGACCAAATGATTTACGGTTGCGGTTCAGCAATAAAGAGGGAGCGCCCGAAATTGAGTTATTATTTTTTAACCCATTAAATCATCAAAAAGTCTACGGGGACCTCTACCTACCGACTTCCAATAAAAGAAAATTTAATATTTAAAAATTAAATCAAGTCTCTTAAAGTCACCTCCTACAATAAACTTCTGTTCAAGTTGGTCCAGAAGGCGGTCAAAATCAGCATGCGTCCATGGTATTTGTGGTGGGAGGTAGGCTGCACCGATCACAACTTCTCCATTGTGTATTTTGGGAAAGTAATATGACTGAGCCGATTTAAAAAAATGTATTGAAGCTATCGTTACAATTCTTTAAAAACTTTTACACTAGGCTCCCTTTGCATCGATGCAGCGCTGCCAGCGCGATTTCCAAGCATTGAAGGCGTCACGGAAGGCATTCTCCGGAATAGCCTTGAGAGCCGCTGTCGTTTCAAAATTCTTGTCTTTCATCGGCCTTTTCTGGCAAGGAAACAAAAAACAGTTCGGGGCCATATCTGGGCTGTAGGGCGGCTGCGGAAGCGTTAGGATGCCGACCATGGCACGCTTCAACTCGCCGCAATTTCTGGTCGTCAGTGAGAACTTTAGGTACTATCCTATCTTCCAGCACGGCCTTCATCGGCGTCCTTTTTCCAGCCCTCCAAATGCATGTTTCGAAGTACAGTCACGGCGAAAGAAAATCAGTCCTATTACTTTCGGGACAAACCCTGTATACGCCTTCTCGTAGATAGGTTTCGATGTTGTGCTTATCGAGAAAACCCATTAGCGTTGGGACACTGGGTCCGAGCGTTCCATAATCCGAGAAGCAGTTGGGAAGCCATTATATTGCGATTGACGACATGCGTGCACGCAGAAGAGCACCATTTGAGTTAACTGCTATACTGACTCGGAATGGGGAGCAGGATTGGTCTCTTTGCTGCCTAAGTCGTTGCGGTATTGTCTTGCTTGTTGAAGTTGAGGACAAGTTGCACCTCTGAATCTGGTGCCCTGCTGTCCGGATCATGCCGCATCAGCGAATGAATAGCCATCCTGTACCACAGAGGCTTGGACAAACTGCAGCCGGGGTTTGGGATGATTGTGGCTGGGAAAAATTGAGGCTTGTATACCTGACCGTCGCACTATGGCCGACGCACTATGGTCCCAAATCCCAAAAAGCTGGCCAAAAGTCGATTGGAGTAGTTGCAGTGGTACATCTAGTTTGTATTCTGACCGTTTATAAGGAGAAAGTGTCCCCACCTGGCTCAGGTATGAACTGCATTCGTGAGCATCGAGCGTACCTCATAGTTTACTCGCCATGAGTCGAAAATAACACACCGTTCAGGAGCGTATAGAATAGTGAAAACTGGACTGATTTGCATTCTTAAAAATGGATTCTACTCTTGAAAGTAAGTACAATATGAAAGTATTGCTCAAAGTTTTTATTAACAATGTTTGAAATTGGGAATCGTTAATAAAGGTAGAAGATTTTTATGGTCACATTCTGAAAAGTCGTGTTAGAAAAAGCAATAAGTCAAAACTCCCATCAGATCCCACTCTCAAACAAAATAGAAATTGTTGTTCAGACAAATCTTTAGAACATAGCCAAAAATTAGCTGCAGATAGCTGCAGATTCAGTCCCAGTGATGATTTTGGTGCGACAATTATAACGACATTACAAATATACACTGCTCGACAACATTCTCCCTTAATTAACCAAACTAACTTTTTCTAAATTTTTTTTGGCCCGCTGAGCACGAAAATCGACATGGAAAAAAAATCTGTCGGACAGTTATCGATAAACGGGCTTTTCGATGTTTCTGAAGAAACTGTCCGCCATATTGGATCCGCAAAAGTTTCTTTTGGGGTGGAGTGCGAGATATTTGATACCACCATATGGAATGGTGATCCTCCTTCCGTTGGAAATAGGAGAATTTTATGTTGACTTCCATTAACTTTGACGCTTTAATTCTGGTAACATCACTTTTAGTGAACGCTAGGACATGGTCTTCAGGCTGTACCACCGATTCAAGAGTGCGTTTTATTCTCTGCACGCAGAGTAGGTAATGAATTTCACTCTTGAGTCAAGAGCATTGGTTCTCAAAAGTGCGGTAAGAGCGATTCTTCTTGATCCCAGAGTGATATTTTGATCCCAACATTCTTGATTCAATAGTTTCAGTACTTGATCCAAGTTCGAATAATTCTCAGAATAAAAGAATTAAAAAACTAATTGAAAGGGACCTGACCGACCCGACGTGGTGCGTATGCGCTGTCCAACGTTATTCTCTCAAAGTTCCTCACTTCCTTTGACTATAAGAACCACTTTGAGAACGAATTTAGCTCGATTGCAAGAGCAAACTTCTTGAAAACTCGAAAATGAATAATTTTTTTATTCAGGTTTCTTGGGACTCTTAAACTAATTAATTTAAAACTCCTTAAGACTAACCCAGAATCGGATCACACAGTTTTGTAATAACGTTTGGATCAAAATAATCTTTTAATTATTGTCATAGGAAGATTACTCTATTTCACCGCCGAAATAGTTGTAAAGTCTTTCAATTTTGACTCGAAACGTTAAATATTTCGAATATATTGATCTCCGCACTTGAAAAGTAGTTGAATTACTACCCGCAAGAACTTGAAGAAAATATTACCTCATACAGATCCCCCACCGATATCTCCCATATCTTGCAATTCAAAACCATGTATATTCACACCGAAATGCATCGTTAATTCTGACAAATTAAAATAACTGGGCCACTGGTGCTTGTCATCCGATAATGGCTGCACATTAATTCCCGATCATCAACAACTATTTTGATGTTTACACTTAAAACTTGCCATGTAATTTGTTTATGTTGCCCATTATTTCGAATGACACACTTCACGGGAAGAGAACGATCACATTTCTGTTCTGTTTTATCGTTTGGCTCGATCTTTATAAATAGATTTTGATGGATTTAATGCACAAAACACTTACAGTGTCCCCATATTGAAAGGGAAATGAGTAGTATTATAAGCAACTGCGTATCCATGGTCTGTACGTGGTGTGCTCTGGAACCACAGGGAGCTCAACTTGAACTAACTGAATTTGAGGCTTTAAATATATGCTCTGTATTCGTCTAAATTAATTGTGGCAATTTTCCAAATTAAATCAAATTGAATTTAATTTTTGGGCTGAAACATCATCATGAACTTGACAAAGGGGTAAAGCACCCATCAGGGTCATTAAGTGTTCTCTTTTTTTGTGATTTTGTGATGCGCTTATTTATTGAACTCAGCCTTTGGTTTAGGCACACATTCAACATGGGGTTTTCACTAAATCTAAATGCCGACTACGACTACCTTGAATACGTGTATATAGACATCGATGTATGTATATATATGTATATATATTGTATGTCTGTTTGTGGTGTGTGTCATCATTAGATTCAACTCTTACTCCCGATGCTTGCAATCGAGAAAGAGCTGCGCCTGCGACTGAACAAATCGGAAGATCTCCAGCAACATTTCATTCGAAGTCTTGCAGTTGTTCTGCTGGGGCTCAAAAAACGTTCCCGAAGTGGCTCCACCACCCAACGAACGTTTGCCCCAGTCGGGTGAGAATGTCAACTGTGGAGAAGGGGGCAAAGTTTTAGTTTAGTTAACTAATGGAAAATCCTTACGCACTTGACACTCCACGCAGGCCAGCAGAAGCAGGAGCATGGCGGCTATGAGGACTTCACTCTTGGAATTCATGTTGACGTTTGATGTCCTTTGCACTGTACGAGAGAGCTTTTATAGTCCCCCCACAGGAGAAGCGCTTAATAAATATCCTAGCTAATTAGTCTCAGCACTTGTAAGGGTTTTGATTATTTTTAGCTATGTGTAGATGACGTACGTAATGGAGAGCTACTGACTGAAACTCAAAATATTGCCTTTTATTTGACAGTCAATATTTTTTCATACTGATAGTTTTCGTCTTTATTTTGTCTAAACATTATCGAAGTGGAAAGGAGAATATATATGTATATATATAACATGGATTGCTAAAAATAGTGCGGAAGGACGGAGTGGACGCTCAGGACCCAGCGTGACTCCAGAGTTTCACATTGGCAGAGCAAACCGTCTGATACCGAACCTAAATCCTTGAACACGATTCACGGAGAGTTGTCAAATATTTGAAGCAAAACGATTCGGACTTAAAAAAAAGTGTGAGCGTCGCGAGGCTTTAATGGGAAACATGATACTTAGCTTACGAGTTTTTTTTTTTTCAAAATTACAAGCTCTCTCAATGGTATATAAATCAGCAAGAGTTACTGTACCTGTACTGTACTGTATCTTTCACAAGAAGAAATCCGAAGAAAGAAGAAATACCTGCAACAAGATCAGTTGCTAGTGTTCTTTCATTTTTTCGGGAGGTCTTGTTTATGGTGTTGATCCCACGCAGATCCCACCCAGATCGATCCCAGAACCCACCCAGGTTCCACCCAGTTGCCCCTCTTCAGCATCTTTCCTCCCTTTTCGCTTTCCCCCTCCGCCCATCCTCTTGTGTGTTTGCCGGAACAGTTCACAAAACAACAGCACAAAATATGCATGACGTTAGCGTCACGTGACGGTGAAACTAAATATTAATTGACCATTTTAATAAATGGGTATGTGGCCTAGTGGTTAGTGTGCTGGACTGCTGGGCGGGAGGTCGTGGATTCGATCCCGCCTCTAAACATCTAATAATAAAAGTTTTTTCTTTCCTTAGAAAAATAGCTTTTACACATACGGTCACCTTCACCAGCAATTGGCGCCAGCTGTGAACTAACTAGCCATAAAAAAGCAAATTCTCAAACTTTGCCGTTTGGATCCGGCGTTAAACTGTAGGTCCCTTTCTCTTTAAATAAACAATCTAGTTCATTCAAAAGTTCTTTCAAAAATCAAGAATCGTGATTAACATATATAATGTTTTCTTGAAATCAAGAACTTAGGGATTTTTAAGAACGCTCGTGAATCAAGAAATTTTGTACTTAAATTTTCTGTAGAGAAAGAGCATCTTCGAACACATAAAGTATATATATTCTTGATCAGCATGACGAACTCAGTTGATATAGCCATGTCCGTCCGTCAGTTTCTATGCTATCTCCTCCGTCAGTTTTAAAGCTATCTTAACCAAACTCTGCACGAAGTCCTTTGGTACAAATATGCTGCGCATTTGTCGGAACCGGCCGGATCGGATGACTATAGCATATAGCTGCCATAGGAACGATTGGTTGAAAAACTAGTTTTAGTGATAAAAACTTGTTTGTTTTCAATGCTATCGCTCTCAACGCTCGTATTTATAAGTTTTTAATGATTTCACATAATTTCACCAAAAGTTGTCGAAATCGGACTACTGTATAGTATAGCTGCCATACAAACTGTCAGGTATATATCAAGCTCCAAGGTTAGCCGAAGTTAGCTTGCCTCTATTTTTTTTCACAAAATGGCGGCCATTGAAAAATGAAAAATATTTTGGGTTTTTGTTTGTAGTTTAGTGTAAAAAGAAAATAGTGATAAATTTTTAAAAAATTATTATTAAGGTTCAGACCAAAATGGTGACGATTATGCGTCGATTTTACTTTGATTCATCAAAATCAGCTCAGTGTAACTGGAGATATCATGTCTTAGCCCACTCTTTTTGGAAATGCTGCATCCTATATTCTTAGATCCTCATTATAATGTCATGATAACCTTTGATCGAAAAATTACTTGTGTTATACATTTTACTTCAACTGAAACTTAATAAGGAAAGCAACTCTGACAAAGGCTACAAACGTCTGAAATTCTGAATAATGTTCGGACAGCTATTAAAACCCTTTAATGCCACAGAAATCTTTAGATATTTTGCCGACGGTTGGTTTGTAAATCTTTCGAAAAATTCGTCGGTTTCACAGAACTTCGAGAGATTTCATTTTCCTATTAGAAAATCTAGTTTGAACAGCAGATGTTCTAATTGAAGTTGCATCTCTAAAAACAGGGCAAAATCTTTCGCCAAAAAATTTCCCTTTTTATAGTTATGGGTTAATTTGATGTTTAACTAAAATTTTTTGATAGTGTAATATCTTTTATGTTGCGTTTTTAAATTATAATTAAAATTTTGTTCATATTCTCCATAAATATAATGATAAATTTAAAAATTTGTTGGAGGTATAAATTGCAGCCCTTAATCCGCTGTCTGTCAAGTAGATGGCCCTGACCTTTGACAGGGGAGCCACTAAAAAAGCGATTTGACAAAACTCTAACAAAACACGGGAGGTTTGAAACCAACTAAATGAAATTTCTGTGGCACCTATGAATTGGAATTCGGTTGGAATTTGGTTGGAAGAGGTTTCTGTAGCACCCCCGACAATGCCCGAATGGACCACATTCATTATAATGGCTGATTTTTTACGCGGAAAGTTTTTCCAAAAAAAAAACACATAAAATTCAGAAAAATGCATGAAATCTTTGTTTGAATCGATAGTAGGGTCCATATACTTTATTGTTTGAAAATGTTTCATGCAAATGTTGACCATGACTGCGCCTCAAATGGTCCATCCGCTTAGTCCAATTTTGGCAAACTCTTTCCAACATTTCGGCTGGTATCTCACGAATAAATGCTTCAATGTTGTCTTCCAATGCGTCAATTGATGCGGGCTTGTCTGTTTAGATATGAGCTTTAACATAGCCCAACAAAAAATAGTCCAAAGGCGTCAAATCGCACGATCTAGGCGGCCAATTGAACGGTTCCGAACGTGAAATAAAATGTTCACCGAATTCGTCCATTGTTGCGCGTGCTGTGTGGTATGTGGCACAGTCTTGTTGAAACCACATGTCATGCAGGGTAGCTCTTGCATTTTGGGCAAAAAAAAGTAGGATATCATCTCACGGTAGCACTCACCATTCACAGTTTCTTTACGATTCGCATCATCTTTGAAGAAGTACGGTCCAATGATGCCCCCAGCCCATAAACCGCACCCAACTGTGACTTTTTCTGGATGCATTGGTAGCTCTGGCAATGCTTCTGGCTGATATTCACTCCGAAATCGTCAATTCTGCTTATTTACGTAACCATTGAGCCAAAAATGAGCTTAGTCGCTGAAAACAATTTTTCGGTTAAAAAGTGGATCTTCTGCCACCTTTCCAAGAGCCTATTCACCAAAAATTCTACGTTGCGGTAGGTTCAATAGGCTTCAATTCTTGCACCAACTGTATTTTGAAAGGCTTCACATCTAAATCCTTCCGCAAAATTTCCATGTTGTTGAGTAACAGAGGTCCAATTGCTGCGAACGGCGACGAATCAATAATTGATTGTCATCATTAACACTGGCCGATACAGCTGCGATATTTTCTTCAGTTCGCACTCTATGTAAGCGTGTTGGTGGTTTAATGTCCAACAATGTAAATTTGGTGCGAAATTTAGTCACAATAGCGATGAACTTTCTTAACAGAGCAAGCATTTTGATAATAAAATTCAATAATTTGCCAGCGTTGTTCGTTTGTAAGACGATTCATGGTTAAATTATAGACCAAACTGAAGATGTTTGACAGTGAAACAAACCAGTGACCAGTGTTGCCAAAAAGATAATAGCTAAAAAAGGACACAAAATACATTTTTAACGTTCAAAATATTGTGTTAATTTTAGAAGCTCTGACAAAACTGATTAAAGATATTCTTTGAGCCGAGACTTTTTCAAGCAGAGATGTCCGGTTCGGGAGTTTAAAAATTATAAGGGTCCGCGGGTTTGATTCAGGACCGGGTGAAACTGGAGGCTAAGTGCAGTCATACATGTATTTGTATGAAATGAAACAGGACTATTCAAATAATCAAATTGGCCTTTGAGAAGGGCAAGGAAGCGTAGAACGTTGGTTATTTAGAGTGTAATGATTATGTCATTGTTAAAAAATTGGATCTTTATATTTTAGAGGTACAAACCGGTACGTGCCAGTATACCGAAAGGTACCGGTACGGAACCGCATATTGAAACTATATTAGAACCAATTCAGAACCTTTTATCAAAACATAAGAACCGTAACCGATACACAATTCGATTGGATTTCCTGGTTGTAATCACTCAGATTGCAATCGATGTTGTATTCTAGTTCCAGAGATTCCTCCAGAGCCCACCCACCAAATCTTTTGTATGTGATGTCACGAAAACAGTCGCCGATTTGGAAGCGTTTGTGATTTTTCTTGTATTTATTAGAATTGCGCATATATTTTAATATTAAATATATATATTTTTTTATATACGTTTGTGTTTATCATATACGTTTTGTGTGTGTATATAATAAATTTAAATAAGTTCGTTAAATTAAGCAGTGTAAATGTAAAAAAATATAGAGTTAAATGAGAATACAGTTAAAAACAGGTTTTAAAAACAAAATTAATTGCGTATAAAAATTGGTGGTTTTTTGTTTTCGTTTTTATATATAATTTTAAACAATTATTATTGTGTTGTGCGTTTTTTGTGGTTTTTCTTTAATCGTTTCGTTTCGAAATAGGGGAAATAAGCTTTCATTTTGAGGCACTCAATTTGTTATAAATTAAACGGTTTGCAGGCAAATATGTTTAAATATTATATATATATGTGTGTGTGTGTGTATATATATATTAGTAGTAAATAACAATACAAATTACAATAACACATTACTTTTGGCTTAATCAAAAAACAAACGATCCAACGAATGAGACATTAAACAAATGGCATAAAAAACATTCGTCCCTAAATTAATATTATAAAAATATATATGTATGCTTGTGTGTGTGTGTGTGTGATTGGGACGCAAGATTTTGCTGAGTTTTGAGTTTCATCTTGGCGTGGCAATTATTCGATTCGTTGGATACTTGGGATACTGGATTTTTGCAACTGGGCAGGGGGTAAGAAATGCACTTGGTTTTTTTTGGGGGATTTTACGGTTTATCGTCTTCTCTTTAGGGGAATTCATAGCTCAGTCGACGCGCGATTTTACAAAAAATTTGGTGTTTTACTCTTTAAGTAGTTGTGGGAGATTCATTTCGTTTACATGAGGCAACACTTCCTCTTGCCCTTCTTCTTGTAACCCTCCTCAATGTAGGGACGTTCGGCAATTTGAAATTTACGCACAATTCGAACCAGCTCATGAAAAGCCTGATCCACATTCACACGCAGCTTGGCACTGCATTCTATGTAGGGAATCATTAGATTTCGACTGGTATTTTGTGCCTCCTCCAGGGACACCTGACGCTGATGCTCCAAATCGCATTTATTGCCCACCATCAGCATGGGAAACTCATCACGATCCTTGACACGCAAGATTTGGCGTTGAAATTTTGGTATCTCATCGAAGCTGGAATGATCGTTGAGCGAGAATACCAGAAGAAATCCTTCACCCGAACGCATATACTGTTCCCGCATGGCGCTGAACTCCTCCTGCCCGGCCGTGTCCAAAACTGAAAAACAGTTGGGTTACTCCCTTGGGTTAAAGACTTGTTCATTTACTTACTGTCCAATTTGGCGGGCACATCATCAATGACGCATTGTTTGGTATACGAATCCTCTATGGTGGGATCATAATCTGTGACGAAGTAGCTCTGCAGGCATAAAAAGTTTAAATTAATTTGATTTGTTTACACACAAATAAGAAAATCTTTTATACACACACACACACAGACACACATTTGGTTCGCCCCCAAGATGAAGATGACGCAAATGACTAAAAATAAATGGCAACGGGCGCGCATTACCACATTGTAGAGCATCAGCAGCAGCGACCGTGGTCGTGACCATGGCAGCCTGTTTCAGGGGACACACCCATTAGCCACCAGCTAATCTAAACCCTAACCACAACTTTCAAACCTTATCAGGCTTAAGCGGGGGTGTGGCCCCTTGATGATGATGATCTGTTTTCGAAAATATGTAGCTCACTTGATGGCCAAACACGGCTTCTCTGATTGTTGCTTTTTGGCCAAAACAAGAGTCTACCCCTCTGCCTCTGTCTGTGTGTGTGTGTGTGAAAAAGACGTCACCTGCTGTCGGTGTCTTACCTGTATGAATTGTATCGTTATGGCTGATTTTCCCACACCGCCGCCACCCACCACGACCAGCTTGTACGTTTGCATTTGCATTTTTATAATTTTTCAATTTCCAATTCCGTTTTCGCTGCTTCCTACTTCTTTTTTACTTTTTTTTGCTGTGTGAAATTTCCACAGCAGCAGCAACAACAACAATGGCTAAAAGTAATCGAGTATCGATAGCTTTTGCTTAGAGCGCTGCCAATGCGTTTTATTTAAAGAACTAGAGATGGAACTGCGTTTATGCAGGCAATTAATTGTGAAGTAACTTTACAAACGAAACGAGAAGGCCAAGCTAACTTCGTCTTTGCCGAAGTTTTTATACCCTTGCAAATGCGGAGCGCTCCAAATTATGTGTCTGAAAAGAGCCGAACTTGAAAGCGATTTTGGAGTAAACACATAAACTTGAGGGTTTTCGGAGCACATTTAGTGCCCTATTAGCATAGGCTCATAAAAAGCACTTACTTTTGAGCATTTTCGGAGTCGAAAATTGTGTATTTCTTGATTCTATTGTTGAAAGTAACAGGATGCCGAAATCATGCGACATGCAAGACGACAGACAACTCACACGTTTATTCAGTTAAGAAATAAAAGTAAAGGGCGTTCTTGCGAAATAATATTTTTAATAAAATAGCGGTTTGTAAAATTTTCTAAATTAAATAAAAAAACATGAGCCGCAACGAGTATTTTTAAATGGATGCACTGTTAACCAAGAAAGGACGCAGTAGTGAGACTTTGCCATCGAAGCTTGGTTAATTGAATCATAGAAATGAACCAATATCTTTGAATTCCGGGATTCAGTTGCAGTGAAATTTTATGAATAATGGTGGAGACTTTGCAGACAACTATGACGATTCCGAGAGAGATATGAAATCTCTGCGCGAGGAATTAACTAGCTGGGCAGTTCTGATCAATATTTCTGGAAGATATTTTTTACTTTTTCTACCTTTCTCTGTTTTCCCATATTGGTAATTTTTAAGACAAATAGAAACATATCATCATCTTTTTTTCTCATTTCTGCGCATTTTAGATGCCCCCAGATTAGTGCACTTTTTAAAATAAATGGAGCTTCCAATATGCGTATGAAAAGGGCCTTTCAGGAGGCCTAAAAAAATTGACTTTTTTGTGACTTTTATGAGGTTTTAATTTGCTTCATTGGAAGGGTGAAAGCACTTATATCTGTGTCAGAAAAGAGTCAGATCAGACTCAGAAAACTTCCACCTTAAGTGCAACCGACTTCATTCCAACGCTTATTCCGGACTCTTTTTTGGGTACATTATGACGGTGAATGCTCCTAAAAAAGTGTCCGAAAAGTGTCAGAAAGCGCACATATTGCTTGCTGTTAAAGAACACACATAGAAGGCTCTTTTGATAAAATCTGCATGAGAAATTTTTAGAATAAATTCGACTGTCGACTTAGCAAGTTGTAAGAAAAAAAAAAAGTCAAATCATTTCTCAACAGAGGTCGTCTCACGTGAAATTTTTCTGAATAAGTACGTCAAAATCCCCTGAGGAGTATAAATTTGTTTCGGGATTCCGCAAAAATTCTAAATTACTGCTATTAACTAGAGCGGGCAAACAAACGAAACGAAACGTTTCTGAATCGTTTCGTTTCGTTCTTTGCACAGAGCGAAACACAAACAAAACCCGAGAAAAGTAACTGTAACACAAAATGAGTTCTGTTCAGTTTGCGTTCGTCAACGCAAACTAAACGTAAAGCGAAATGCTCTCATCTTGATTTGCGGACAAAGGGAATCGGAACGATATGCAACGAGCGCGAATAGTTCGGAAACGTTTGCTGCTCTATTTGTATTTGTATTTGTATTGTTGATGTTTTTTTCTGTTGCTTACTTCTTTGTTTCTCTCAGCTTTGTTGTTGTCGTTCCGAAACGTTTCAAGGCAGTGCAGCTTTCGGAAGAACAATATTCCAATCGTTTCGTTTGCGCTCTTCGGCAATATAAAGTTAGTGGTTTCGTTTTCCCTCACTAGAGGTAACAGCTACAAAACAAATGAATCGTTCCTTGGCTTTCGCGAACGGTTCGTTAAACGTTTCGTTTGTTTGCCCGCTCTGCTATTAACTAATCAGCAGCAATTGTAAAAAACAAAAAGTAAGGGAAAAGATGTTTCGCGTTATGTATGCTATGTGGAGAATTGCAATGTGGCCGTTTCGTTATCAAATGATGGTGTTTGCACACAAGTGAGTTCGTTTTACACGCCTTCTACAAAACTAATTAAAGAAACGGAGCTTGTGAACAATGTTAAAAGCCAACGCGAAAAAAGGACTTAAAAAGAAAAGAAGTTCGCGAAATTTTCGACGAAGAATGCCAGAAAGAATTATCAAAAAATTAAAAGGCGACTGTTTCAAATACGAAAGGATTGTATGCCAAAAAACCCTACCACACCAAACGAAACAAAGTTGCTCTTTGAAGACAAGATGTTTTTGGAAGAATATGGAATATCCAAGCATAACAAAAGAGTGTGTGTCATGAGACGCACGGTACGAGCGAAGCTCTTTACGATGAATCCGATTTAAGTAATGGAAAAAGACACATTTGGATTCTGTATTAATAAATGTTAAATTATCAAATATTAGGTCACCCCAAAACACTGTAAAGTCACTGTTTAGTCACTGCTAAGTCGCTTTAGGGAACTGTAAAGTCACTGTTAAGCCACTGTTAAGTCACTGTTCAGTCACTGTTAAGTCACTGTTAAGTCACTGTTAAGTCACTGTTAACTCACTGTTAAGTCACTGTTAAGTCACTGTTAAGTCACTGTCAAGTCACTGTTAAGTCACTGTTATGCCACTGTTAAGTCTCTGTTAAATTATTGTTAAGTCACTGCTAAGTCACTGTTATGTCACTGTTAAGTCACTGTCAAGCCACTGTTAGGTCACATTTAAGTCTCTGTAATGTCTTTGTTAAGTCACTGTTAAGTCCCTGTTAAGTCACTGTCAAGACACTGTTAAGTTACTGTTATGTTAATGTCCCCATACGATCCCCTCTAGATCCGCTCCGGATCCCAACTAGAGCCCACCAGATCCCCTCCACCACCTGCCCTCAAACCCCTACAAGTTGATCTCCCCCCTATCCCCACCAGATCTCCACAAGATCCCCACCTGATCCACACTAGATCCCCACCAGATCCCCACCAGATTCCTACCCAATCCCCACCAGATCCCTACCAAATCCACACCAGATCCCCACCAGATCCCCACCAGATCCCCACCAGATCCCCACCAGATTTCCACCAGATCCCCACCAGATCCCCACCAGATTTTCACCAAATCCCCACCAGATCCCCACCAGATCTCCACCAGATCCCCGTTAGATCCCCGTTAGATCCCCACTAGATCCTCACCAGATCCCCACCAGATCTCCACCAGATCCCCACCAGATCCCTACCAAATCCACACCAGATCTTCACCAGATCCCCACCAGATCTCCACCAGATCCCCACCAGATCCCTACCAAATCCACACCAGATCTTCACCAGATCCCCACCAGATCTCCACCAGATCCCCACCAGATCCCTACCAAATCTCCACCAGATCCCCATTAGATCCCCACCAGATCTCCACCAGGTCCCCAGTAGATCCCCACCAGATTCCTACCCAATCCCCACCAGATCCCTACAAAATCCACACCAGATCTTCACCAGATCCCTACCAGACTCACACCAGATCCCCACTCGATCTCCACCAGTACCAAACCAGAGCTCGCCAGGTCCCTACCAGATAACCGCCAGATCATCACCACATCACCACCAGAACCCCACCAGATCAGCACCCAATCCCCGCCAGATCCTCACCAAATCTTCACCAGATCCCCACCAGGTCTCTACCAAATACCCATCACCTTCCCCCACTTCCACCTCACACTATCCCACTCCACACACAACCCACCTGCTACAACGCGGTAATGGTAAAAGCAGCTGATTTTGCAAATACAAAATACAAAACACAAAATCAAAGACATACCCCAAAAGAATCTGTCGCAAAGACATACCCCAAAGAAATCTGTCGCAAAGACATACCCCAAAAGAATCTGTCGCAAAGACAACATTTTTCAAGATTTACTCCCCAGTCTGACGTCCGTAAAAGAGCTTCGCTCTAAAAAGTTTTTCTATCGTGAAACTATTTTGGAGCATAATTTTGCATACTCGGTTTTTATGTCTCCAAGCATTTCAGACTTAATTGAAAAAAGGAAGGCAATCAGCACTATTCAATTTATGGGACTTTTAATAATGAAGAAAACTTAAAATTCCCTTAAGTGGAGCCGCACATTGTTAAGATTGCAGGTAACTCAACCTCGGCAGATTGAAGGTAGTGAAATATAGCCCACGGGCGTACCTTTAACTACCTATTAAACTTATTTAAATCTTAAAACAAAACTGATTTTGTGGTTAAGCCAATCTATCTAAAAAATACAAAGCACATATTTTGTATGTATTAAAAATTTTATTCATTGTTTTTTTTTAATTTCTTTCAGAAAAAAATAAAGATTTGTTGATTTTTTTTTCTCTTTTCTCTTTTGATTATTTATTATAAGCTAATTTTCTATTTAAAAATGTTATATTTTTTTTGTTTTCAGTACAGTTTTGTTTTATAATTGTCTAGGTTGAAAAATGCCAAATAACCAAACAATTTAGAAGAATTTTAAATAATCTTCTAAAAAAAGTGACTTTATTTTGGTACCTAATCACCAGCAAGGCAGTGTATTTTATTCACAGTGTTATCGATTTATTGCATTTATCGATACTTATCAATTTGACGTTTTCAAATTCAAATTTAAAGTGGTTCACCTGTAGCTTGCTTACTTTCGGTGAGCGCAGTGGAAGCGTGTACAAATACGGGAACATTGATGCCCTGCATCTTGGCGGAACGCACAAAAGCCTTATTGGAGGTCACAGTAAAAATTTGTCTGGCCATGCCAAAACTAAATATTTTCAAACTTCGCTCATTCACCTTGGCCGTAAATCTTAGATTGGCAAACTCTTCCGGTATGTTTTCCACATCTGGATAAATTGTAACTCTTTTCAGAAACTCGGTAGCTCTTTCTCGTTCCGATTCGCCACCCAAAACTGTGAGTATGTCCTGAAATGCATTATGGGCCAACTCGCAGCAGACCAAACGTTTGCCCTGAAAGATCTTGTCTAAAACAGGCTTCAAGGGCGAGGCTCGTTCCTTTTCAGCCTGTTCGCTGAGCAGAGGTTGCTTGAATTTCCAATTGCTTTGTCCGTTGGTCAAAGCACTGACATAGGCCAACATGGTGGTAACATCTATATTCAATTCATCCGACAGGGTGGCATATTGATCCGCCTGCATATCCGGAGCATCCAGGGAGGCGGTCTGTACACCCATTTCTAAAAGCTGCTGATGTAGAGCATCCTCAATTTGATTGGAAAAGTAAAACACAATCTTGGGGCGTTGGAACATGCAGAAATGCAACTCGCTGGCCTCCAAATAATCCTCGGCCTGGTCCAAAACACTGCGAGCCCCAAAGCTAACACAACCCTTGGCCGCATCCTCTACAGATTTGGAGTTACGTGCAATAACTTTCACCCATTTCAGACCATTGTTGGCCACAATATCCACACGCAAAGGACTATCACGAGATTCCAGAGTGAAAACAGCATTTATGTCCACAACTCCTTGCTGCAGGCGCAGGGTTTTGATGAGAAAATCATAATAAACAAAGTTGCTGCTGGTAATGTGATTCTCCTTAAGTGTTTGTTGGCGTATGACCTGGGTGGGAATACTCAAAATGAAGATTCTTCTAGAAGAGAGTGAGGGAGTAAGACGTTACCTTGTCCAAGAATTTGAGTTCTTGTTGGATTTTTCGTTGCACTTTGGACACACCGGCTAGATCAGCAAACTCAGCCAACTCCTGCTTCAGCTGCTCGCCGAGCTTCACCTTTTTATGGGCTTCTTTGTAGAGTGTAGCCTGGTCTGAATCCATTATTTATTTATTTTTATTTTTTTTTTAACAATTATCGATAGGTGTCAGCTGTTTGACAGCCCATTGGCTATCGACTCAATTTTCAGCGTGGCCAATTTAGCTATTTTGCGGCCATTTCTGGAGCGCGGGCCGGTATAAGCAAAACGGCTAGGAAAAAAAACCGCTTAATTCTATAAGTTCGCTGAGCGAACTTACATCATTGACGAACATCATTTGTGAAAAATATTTGTAGAGTGAACACGTGCCCAAATGAGCAATGAATTGTTCCTGGAATTTATTGAATGCCCCCAAATTGATCAAATATGCTCTAAGCTAATTTGTATCGCCATCTAGGCCATGATTCTGTTAGTTTTCGCTGCCATATTTTCATTTTTACTCGTTGAGATTTTAAAGCAAATGATGTTCGTGAAAAATGTTCGCAAATTAATTTTTGTTGGGCAAACAAGTTCGTCGAACAAATTCGTGTTTGGATCCCCTGCTTATAGCCGATTTCCACTTACGCGAGTTCTGCTGCTAACTCCATCCTGACAAAGATATACTTCATTGTGAAAACACCAAATTTTACTCAAAATTAATGTCGACATAAGAAAACACGGTGTTTAGAGAGAGACGTACATAGTCACCAAAATAGCTCAAAGAGTGAAAAAATGACTCAGAGAGCCAAAATGCTGAATATGAGTGAAAAGTTGACGACGCAGCAATGTGTGCTTCTATGTTAGATCTTTGATTCGGTGGCTTTGTGGATCAGAGCTTCTGGAACTTCTTTGTCCAGAAGGTACGAACTCGAGTGCAGCAGTTCAGATGGCATCTGGGTAAGCTTACTTGTATTATGTTTCCCTACTTCTTATCTAGGTGATGTATGTGAACATCGATGATGAGAAGATGGACTCCCGGACCAATGTCAGAGCCTGATCGAGCTGTCACCATGCCAGTGGTTGTTTGCCGCGGCACGGGACGCAACTGAATGCCTCTCGAAATGCTCTTGAGTATCTAAAAATAATGGCCAACCGTTCCAAATAAAGATTGTTACCACACACACACATACACACAACAGTCAGGGCACTGTTCGTGTAATAGGTGACATTTTGATTTTGGTCAGCCACATCCAAATTTTTATGAAGGAACTTTCGAGAATGCCGTGAACAGCTTTTGCCATTTATCTACACCATTCTGAAAGCAAAAACACACATAACTTTTGCGAAATCATAAATGCATAATCGAAGCATTTGAGGAAAATTGTGTGTTGTTCAGATAGGAAAACGTTCCCGAGTTTCGTAAGTTGCACAGTTAAACTTTTTTTATTTTGACAGGAGACGTTGGCTATGAACAGCTGCATTCACGACTCACAAATTGTCAACGTTTGGACGACATTAGTGCAGTGCAAAATTTCAAAAGTCCCGCCGATGACGAGAGAAAGCCAGTAGACGACTTTCTTCTACCGGACTCATTGCGTAGCCGGGAAATAAATCCTCGAAAAGATGTCCGTTCCAAAAACTGAGGGATAAAGTATGAAGTAAGTGATTTTGGCAACGAAATTCAAATGCCCCTTGAGCATGAAGAATCCGAGGACGTGCTTAAATAACACTCTAAGCGGTAATGTGGGAACCCAAACTTGACAAATCCAAGTTTTGGAGGAATTGGAAGCGGTCACGGTATACGAACGGAACGAACAAGGGGAGGTATTTAAACTGTTCGAATATATAATATTTTAGAACGTAACAACCGGTTTGAAGCAATTATCTCAGACAGATACTATGATTTGAATGTATCCACGGGAACATTAAATTTACGTTCTGTACCATTCCTCGCGGACATTACACACGTGTGTAATGGACTCAGGAAATTTGGCGAGCACGAAACTGCTAACAAGCTAAATTTAGTTGAAACAGAGCACTTTGTGGAATTGTAGAATTATAAGGAAAGACTGCTCGATATCAGAAATTTGTGTTCGGTAACAGAAGTTCGGGGAAGAGAGGGGGTTTATAATTTGTTGCTTGGTTGTAATGGAAAATCTTATGTTTAAGTTTTTTCAGTTAATTAACAACAATTATTCTTTCCAAGAAGTCTCGAACGCCAGGCTCGGGATGTTCGTTGCTGCGGACCAACCGCCCGACAGGTTGCAAAATGGAAGATCTACAAAATTCCGTCATCGCTGAAGGTGAAGATGTGGAAGAGCTTCCAACGCTTTTAAAGAAATTAAAAGATCTAACACGAGAGAAAAAGTAGCAAATTAAACTAGAAAGATCGGAAATCTGCTAAATTCAGAGGACTCTGATTTATGTGAGACTGAAAATTCTTTTGAAAATGTAAAGAATGATTCTTTGCCGTGTTCGTTGCTCGTTCTCTTCTGGTAAAAACAATGCCCGTGCAAAATCCGTAGGGATTGCAATTATTTTCTTGTATCAAATATTTGAGGCATATTTCGCCAGTCTGTCATGTCCTTAGTTAATTTTTTTTTTTAATAGGTTACGGCGCTTTTTTTGTGTGGTTTTAAGTTTTAGAACATTCGTTTTTTTAATGACAGGGTTTCGGTGTCCGGGTCCGGGTCTTTCGATTTTTCTTGTAGGGCTTTTCGGAACGGAATATTATCGCCATGCAGAAATTAAGGCCTAATGATTTCCCCCTAGACTTAAAATTTGAGGGAGACAAAGGGAAATAAATCCTCAAAAAGATGTCCGTTTCAGAAACTGAGGACGTGATAAAGTATGAAGTGACAGATTTTGGCAACGAAATTCAAATGGCCCTTGAGAATGAAGCATCCGAGGACGTGTTTGAAGTCCATCAAAATGTAGGACGAAGAAGATTTGAAAAAAAAAAAAATGTTGACAAATAATACACTGAACCACGAGAATTCATGGTAATCGCACGGCCTTCTTATATAGTGATCGCTCAGCTTTCAGCTCACGCAATGGTGAGGCAATGTCCTAACGCGTTTGTTCCGTTTGCTCGATAAGTGCTCGATAATTATCGATATTTGGAGTTAGGCGCCTTATTTGAAAGAAATGTCCGTTACCAGTTTGTATCTTCTTAACTGTTGGTTCTTTTTAATTCTAAGTACGACAAAGGAATAAAATGTGGCCGTCGGATATTTGAGTTTGATGTGCATTAAATTTTATTATTAAACGGCTAACAAAATCTTAAGGAAAATTCAAGGGGAATTCAAGGAGCAGATGGTTCTAGTAGACAGTTCCTCATTATATTAAGCAGTTTCTTGTCAAATATTCAAACCTTCCACCAAAATATCAAGCTCGTTTACCAGCAGACAAACTCTTTTTTTTTTTTTTTTTTTTTTGATTGACGGTTTTTCTTAGATGATTGGTGTATGCTGGTTTGCAGCTTTGTTGCGATTCATCATAGTGTTGGTCCAGCCAAAGGATTGCATCATGGTTTAGAATGCCGATTCGCCGGTGGGGTGATGTGAATTGTTTTAATGGATATGATGGGACAACAGATTAATGACCTGCTCAACGGTGCTGTGTAATTCGCGATGGTTCTAATTAAATGGCGTCTGTCATTAATCCCATTTTCCACTCTGCACCTCCGTAATCTCGTAAAGAATGTTATTTTATTTTCTAACCGAACTCGAACCGGAGCAGGTTAATTTTTAACCACTCAAACCTGCAACAAAATAGTCAAAAATGAATTCGGTTCAAATGTTATGAAATTTTTTCTAGCTATAATTTTTAACTTTGATCTAAATAGATCTAAAGAACTTTACAAATTTGCCCTGGTAAAATTTAAGAAAAATCTTTTCGAAAATAAAAAACCTTTAATAACTTAAATAACCTTTTATAACGAAATTGGTCTTTATACACAGTTGAGTTGAATTTTATATGTCTCATATGTAGCTTCTTTGCAACATGTTTTACCCACTTCTAGCTTTATTTTAAAAGTCTATCTAGCTTCTTTGCCATGAAGAGAGTATTTAAGACTGCAGCTTTTTAGAAAATTTAAATGACATTGGTTGATTTTTATATTATTATTTTTATAATTAAAAGCCTTTTATAATCTAGCTTTTTAGCTAAATTTTGTAGCTTTTTCTAGCTTATTTTGAATATTGATCTAGCTTGTTTAGCTCCTAAAGAGTTGGCCACTCTAAATGGCCTATCGATAGTTTTCGTTGCCACCCTGTCTCTCTTTAACAGCAATGGCGGCCCTGGCGTTGCTCTTTCACTTTTCTTTGGCTGGCAAGCGAAGCGGTAGCGTGTGGTAACAAAAAAAAAATGAAACCGGCAGAATTTTAATCTGTAAGCATCGCTTGGAAAATGTGTAAAATATTACATTAAACTAGCAAAAGGTAAGCACTAATTAATTAAACTAAATGTATTTGATATTATTATGCACGAGGTATCTCCAGAAAAGCAGAAATGTCTGTGCTTTGGTCGCACTTTTAAGCAGCGTGCTAAATTAATAATATAAAATGCTGCTTACTAAGCATCGTTAGGCGACACGACTTGTTGTTACTGTGGCCATGGTTTTCAAAGTAGTACAAATTAAAATGACTTGAAATTTTCTATATGGAAATTTTTTTTAAGCTAAACCTAACCTCAATGTTAAATTTTTTATTCACCCCGGCAGCATGTATTTGTACAATTTAACGCTACAAAAGGGCACGGGAGTGACCCATGCGGTGCATGGCAACTTCTCGGGTGGCAAGCAGCAGGAGGTGCTGCTGTCACGTGGCAAGTCTTTGGAGTTGCTTAGGCCCGACTCGAATACCGGCAAGGTGCATACTTTAATGTCCACAGAAATTTTTGGTTGCATACGAGCTTTGATGGCCTTTCGTTTGACAGGAGGAACCAAAGGTAGGTAAAGTTTATTTTTATTTATATTTTTTTTTATGAGCACAAAACAATATTGAGGCCTTTACCTCTAATGGTGGACCTTGGTAAGATATTCCAAAACATATCTAAGTGCTAGAGTAAACAACAGACTTGACGTCGCATTTGCCATGATACCTTTAACCCACGGTATGGCGAATTGAAACTTCGAGTCACATTAAACCCACTTAAACTCAAATTTTAGCTAATCTTTTCTTTAACTTCTTTTACAGATTATATTGTAGTGGGCTCTGATTCAGGTCGCATTGTCATACTAGAGTATATACCCGCCAAGAATGCTTTGGAAAAGGTGCATCAGGAGACCTTTGGCAAGTCTGGCTGTCGTCGCATTGTCCCTGGCCAATACTTTGCCATTGATCCCAAGGGTCGTGCTGTTATGATTGGTGCTGTAGAGAAACAAAAGTTGGCCTATATCATGAATCGTGATACCCAGGCACGTTTGACCATCTCATCACCCTTGGAGGCACACAAATCCAATACCTTGACCTATCATATGGTGGGTGTGGATGTGGGCTTTGATAATCCCATGTTTGCTTGCCTGGAGATTGACTATGAAGAGGCTGATTTGGATCCTACGGGTAAGCAGCAGACCATTACAAACTTGAAGCAGGCGCTTTAATTCACAGTGATTGTGGATATTTAAACCATTATACACTGACTGTACTTAGCGCTAGATTAATTGTAGACCACTGAACCATTGGTGTTGCTGTAACCTTTGCCTAGCAACACTTCACTGATTTGTGGCGCACATTTCCATCCACTGTTTAAATTGCTTTTAAAAAACTCGTACTGCTGATCTGATTTCCTAAGTTACAATTTTGGTTTTTTGATTTTGATTTGACGCTGAATACTGAGGTTTTCAAATAATAAGATTTAGCAGCAGTCAAAAAAATTAAATCTTGTCGAAGATTTTAAACATTCTTGAAATTCAATGAAAATTCCTTTCTATTTCCCTTCTAGGTGAAGCAGCTCAACGCACTCAACAGACTCTTACCTTTTACGAACTGGACTTGGGTCTGAATCATGTGGTTCGTAAATATTCCGAACCCTTGGAGGAACATGCCAATTTCTTGGTCTCTGTTCCTGGTGGCAATGATGGTCCTTCTGGGGTTTTAATTTGTTCAGAGAATTATTTGACCTATAAGAATCTTGGTGATCAGCATGATATACGCTGTCCCATACCCAGAAGACGTAATGATTTGGATGATCCAGAACGTGGCATGATCTTTATTTGCTCCGCCACGCATCGTACTAAGAGCATGTATTTCTTTTTGCTGCAAACCGAACAGGGTGACATTTTTAAAATCACTTTGGAAACGGATGATGATGTGGTCTCGGAAATTAAGCTCAAGTATTTTGATACGGTTCCCCCAGCTACAGCCATGTGTGTTTTAAAGACGGGATTCCTCTTTGTGGCCAGCGAATTTGGCAACCAGTAAGTTTACATTTACCTTTAATAATTATATATCTAATCCTTCTCTTTCTTTCCTTTAGTTACCTTTACCAAATTGCCCACTTGGGCGATGATGATGATGAGCCCGAGTTCAGTTCGGCCATGCCTTTGGAGGAAGGCGAAACTTTCTTCTTTGCTCCGCGTTCCCTCAAGAATCTAGTTTTGGTCGATGAGTTGCCCTCATTTGCTCCCATTATTACCTCACAGGTGGCTGATTTGGCCAATGAGGATACCCCGCAATTGTATGTTTTATGTGGACGTGGACCACGTTCTACTTTGCGTGTATTGCGTCATGGTCTAGAGGTATCTGAAATGGCTGTGTCTGAACTTCCCGGCAATCCCAATGCTGTGTGGACAGTCAAGAAACGTGTTGATGGTGAGTACTTAAGATTAAGCTCAAATTAGGTTAGGATTTATACAGGATATAAGCTTTTTTATGAAATCTTTTTTTCTAATAACTCAACTGGTGCATTGATGATTGATACTTGCAGTGAGTCCCGGGAAAGTGTTTTGACCAGGCCAAAATTTACATTTTTCAACACTTTTAACAAGAAAATATTTAAAATTGATTTCAGTATTATTTATAGTGAAGTTATTTAGTAAACTCCAATTTGTGAGTGTCATAAGTGTAGGAACTTGCCGCCGGTCTGTCCAGTACCAACTTAAGAGCTTTGCCTGAATGTTTTTTCATTATGTTGATGCAGTTGCCCCAGAGCTGGGTTTACATACGTTTAAACTGGCGGTTTCAAACCGCTCAACTTTTGTCATCTAATCTAAATTCAAACAGCTTTAATATGAAATGCTAACGTTTATACGAAAACCTCTCTAGAGTTTTGTGTCACTCCCTATGGAGCAGGAGATTAAATGATTTTTTGGTACTTGGTAGACATCTCTTTCTGTCGTTTGTGGGATGTTCGGAGAGATCAAGATTTGCACGGGTTATCAGCAAGTTGCGACCAAAGTCCTGGTTCACTCTACAACAGTGTCCGGCAAAACACAAATGCTTATTTTGCCTTTGCATGTGTGCCTTCAGACACGCGAGAGCGCTCTCAGTTAGCACATGTTTGTTAGTGCAAAAGAGAGCAGTGTACGCTCGTTTAGTGTCTGTGTATCGACGCCGCTGCTACAGAGGATGGACGTCGCTACTTGTATGCACATAACATTGAACGGTGCCGGACACTGCTCTACAATTGACCAATCTCGAATCTAGCCTTGCCCTCGTAAAGCACGAGTTCGACTTTTGTGTCCAAGGAGCTCGTAGTTTATGCAGTCAGCCACTGGCGATGTGAGAAAGCAGCAGCATAGATCTCAGTTATGCTAGGATCTCATGTCGGCAACGGCGGTCTCGACAATTGGAGAAGAAAGTTCTTCATTGGGCGAACAACCTTTTGTTAAAAAAGTACCGATCGAGTCACAGAATTCTTGAGGCTGCTTCAGATCCTTAAATATATTAAAATGTACAAATACTTCATGAGTTTCTTTTAAATTTTTGTAATGAAATCGTACTACGTACCTCCTGCGGTTCACCCAATTGATGACTAAATTCACCCTGTTTAAATGAGGTGAAAATTCTATTGTGATTCATATTAAAGGCCTCTCGCTTTACATCGGGCTCATTTGGTATGGATAACACGAGTTAGCTCCACCATAGCCTTTGCTCTAAGGTAGCATTGGTGCCCAAAAAGGCCAAAATCCTATCCCATGGGATAGGAACTTATAATTATGCCGGCGTCGCAGCCGACACACGCATAGAGAGAGAAAATACGTGGGTTCTATAAATAGCACTTTTAAGAGCTAAGCCAGTTTCTTGAATGCGTTCGTCTGATGGAATACACATTGCCTCCCACTGCTTTTCAAGTGGTTTCCACAGCTGGTTTCCAGACCCTTTCAAGTATTACAAATGACATACTTATGATGCTCCGTTTTGTGTTTATGATATGTAACGCAACGTTAGGATAGTGGTCGAGTGTCATGTTCAAATTTGAACATTCTTGCGGGGCCTAAAACCCGACAGCCACTCGTTCAGTTTGTACCTTACTCTTCCGTAAGAACCATCGACTCGAATCAATGTATTCAGCAACCACAACCCTGAGTGTCCGCTTAAAGTATACAAAATTACGATGTCTTGTTTGTGGCTGATAAGCTTGCGCTCCTGTTTCTTAGTTTTGTCATCGGGACCTATCTTCTGAAAGAAAATTCAGAAATAAATGGCCCCAAAGGCTTCAATGGATTTGACACGTTGTTTTTTCTTGTTGAGTTGCTCGAGCAGCGTCTCCTGCTATCTAAACTTTTTAATTCAACCGAATTTCGAAGGTTCTTTCAAAAGTGAGGAAGTAGGTGAACTTCTTTCTTTCCTCTATAGGCAGTCGTTCAATTAACGCATCTTGATCGCATCCTCGAAGTCTTCCCTCTCGTGTACGGCCTGATTTGATTAAACCATCTGTAGGATGTTGGCCAAACTTTGAGGTTTCCACTAAATGTGGGTATTTTTATTCCTTGCTGTAAAAACGCTCAATTGGTGAATAAAACCTGTTATCCCTTTTGAACTTCTAGTGCTATCAGGTTGGGTTTTGGCAACTTATGAGGAATTGCACGGAGATTAGGACTGTGAAAGCGATCCAAGTGTTTTGTGGAAGCGGTTTGCATCCCTTATAATTTATTTACATCCTTTTCAAAACATTTTTACAAATATTTTATTAAACTAACTTTTAAAACCAAAAGAAAATTCCAAAAATTAGTTGAAAAATGTAAAATTGTCTTTCCCTGTCAAAACACTTTCATGACCCACTGTTTAAATACATTCTAGTTTATACACACCCTCCCAAAATGTCACAAGTTATCAAACACCAGTTCTCTCTTATTTCAGGCGCTTAAACACAGACGTCAACTCTGTTTATTGTGTATGAGAGACAAAAGCCGAGAGAATTGGAAGAATCTCTTCCTCTCTCCTCGCTTAAAGTAAAATTTGAAAATTGTCTCATTTTGTGAAGCGATAGGTAAGGCAACATTTCCAGCAGCTCCTAAGTCAAACAGATACTACCAACACTTTGATTAAGCCTTGGGGACATTGAACATGATGATAAATCATCCGTGTTTCAGCTGAATTTTCCATTGATTATATTGATTAACTGATTATTCAATGTCGCTATATCTGCTGCTCTAAGCTCTAGACGGCATTATCTTTCGACTTTATTCATGGTTCATGTTTTGGTTTTGTTTTCCCCTTCTTCATTTTAGACGAATTTGATGCCTACATCATTGTGTCTTTTGTGAATGCCACCCTGGTCTTGAGCATTGGTGAGACTGTGGAGGAGGTAACGGATAGTGGCTTTTTGGGAACCACACCCACATTATGCTGTGCCGCTTTGGGTGATGATGCCTTGGTACAGGTTTATCCGGATGGCATACGTCACATACGCTCTGATAAACGTGTCAATGAGTGGAAGGCCCCGGGGAAGAAATCTATCACCAAATGTGCGGTCAATCAAAGGCAGGTGGTGATTACTTTGTCGGGTCGTGAGCTGGTTTACTTTGAAATGGATCCGGTAAGCATTTAAATTGAATTTATGTAATACTTCTACTCCCCTGACCCCCCTTTTTGCTCTGATGACAAAAACACGAAAAGAACAATCATGTTGAGACACTATGTGTCCTGCAGTGCTGAGCTATCTCTGTACTTAAGAGGGTTGCCTTTTATATTTGTAGACTAGTTAGTGAAGGAACCATAATTGATGGTAAATAAAGTAATAGTGTTTTTTTTTTTATTGAAAAGAACAATTTGCATAATTATGCATGGCAATGTTGCAGGCAGACCTAATCTATTACTTGTAACGCCATCTGCTTTCCCCGCTCGTCGCGAGATAGAAGATCTTTTACCCTTTCTGAGGGGGCCGTACCGTACCTAAAACGTTTCCGAATAGAAGCAAATATTTTCCCAGCCGAATCTAGAATTGCCCATCCAGCACCGCCCTCAGCTCATCCATCGTGAGCATTTCCTTTCCCAGCTCATTACCCTCGCTTCTAGCTGTTCCATATGGCATGTAGTTAAGGGACAGTGTATCAGTTCTTGCTTTAACAATGTAAGATATGGTTAGGTATCGTATTGTTCCTTGAAATACGTATCATCTCCGAACTCATATATAAGAACTTTGTTCGTGTTCCAAGTTTCGCTTGCACGTGCGTTTCATCAGCATTGTTGGGTACCTCTGGTACGATATTATTGTATTAACATAGTTCAAGTCCTGTCTCGCAAGTGATTGGCATAAGTTGACGTTCTATCCCCAAACTTCCGCTCCTTATGCATCCATCCTATTCAATTCCGGAGTACTATCGCCTTGAATTTTTTCATGTTAATCGTCAGTCCATATTTCCGACAATATTCTTGAACTTTGTCTATCATCTCTAGAGTGTCGATGGTGATTTCGCAAGCCAGAAGACACTATTTCCAAATATATTCAAGAAAAATAACATCGGGCTTATGATGCAGCATTGCTCAACTCCCCGATTTTTCTCAAACCACTCTGAAAGGTTATTTTCATCCCATATGGCAGTCTTATTTTCCTAGTACATAAACTCTGGAGCAACAAGGTGCGGCTATGGTGTTGCTCCAGAGTTTACTCTTTTAGAAATAAAGAAGAGAAAGCCTTTTAATTGACTCCAGGGTCCTACAGTCCTACAATCAGAATCCTTTATAAAATAAATAAGCTGCTGCAAGGGCAATCCAGACCCGAGGTTTTCAGCTAGACTATTTGCCATGTTTCAAATTTTTTACAAGTTCTCTTCTGTATTAATTAATTAAGGAAATCCGTATTAAACCTTTCTAGTTTCTACTTACTCTTTACACGACGAATTCAAATTAAAACGTTTGATTCTAATTAACCCAATTAATTTTATGCAACAGCACATTTAACATATTAGAATTCGACAATTTTTGTCATAAGTGAAAATCTGAGCAAGTCTGTATATCTATTCTGCATATCCCTGCAGTAAGCTCTCAATCTCACACAAAAGAACAAGAATATTGTGATCTATCAGATTTTATTTTACGTGGTATGTTCCATATGTAGGATTAAAGTATGTACTTCTAGATGAAAGCAAGTTTTAGCCGTTCATTAATAGGCTATCAAGATATCTTTGAAGTCAGGTCCCACACTGAACTGAAGTGCTGCGCATTACGGTTGCAGCCGTTCCAGCGAATAGTCTACTTTTACTTGGCTGCTTATAAATTCTTCTTCAGGGTCGAAAAATAATGCAGATTACTATACTACTATGGGCAAAAAATACAGGGAAATTATTCATAAATCAAAAACTCTTTATTTAATATTGTCAATTCATTTCATTCCCTTGAAAGTAACCTCCCCCTACTGCATTACACTTGTGCCAACGTTTTTTACAATTTTGTTTGTGTTTGTAGAACAATTTTAAAAACATGCTGCAAAGTCTTCTTCTGGTATAGTCTCTAATTTCTTCTTCGTTTGGGGCTCTGTCTCTTTATCGATTCAAAACGGTGTCCACGGAGCGATCTCTTGAGTTTAGCGAATTTCCCATAGTAGCCAAAATGGACACTCAAAATGGTTTCCACTGTTATGTCTGTAGTATCTGACTAGAAGGACAGTGCGTTCATGCGTACATGGCCCTTTGTTGAAACCCCGCTCGTGGACCATGCTGACTTCAACTTGCGAGCCACACTAGTCGTAGTTTCTGAAATGGGCAGTCTTAAGAATTTAGTCCCATAAACGCATCTCTTCGTTGGAAATGGGCTCGCTTCGTCAAAATCTCGTCCTAGTCTACCAACCAAAAATACATTTGATTCCTGCTCTATTTTTATTTGTTGTTCGATTAAATTCAAATTTGACAACTTTTAAAATGATACGAAGAATTCGTCGACAGAATTTCGATTCGGTGAACGGGTCGTATACGTAATATTTGTGGAAACTTTGAAGGCTTTTCGCAGAGGTTAAAACATGATATAAAATTTTTTGATTTTTTAATTCATTATGTACACCCTAAAAGTAATCGTTTAAGATGGTATCAGTTATCTTTTTTATCGGCGTCCACCCTAATGTACACTGCACGCAGTGAAAAGTGCATACGATGCAGGGAGTCTAGGTTCTGACTACAGACTAGCGCCCCAGGAGACCGAAATCGTCCCCCAAGCACTCATTTAAAAAGCACAAAATTCCTATTGCTGAGGGGCGGGGCGTAATTGGAAGTTCTAATTCGAGCCAATGCCACTACAAAATCCGTCTCGACACGATCTGATGTCTCAAATTGTAGGGTTAGGTTAGGTTGCATTGATTTAGTTTCCACTAGTCCCTAAAACTTTATTGCACAGTTTTCACTGCGATAATTAAATAGCTTTTAAATATTTTGCCTTAAATGTCCAGAGCACAAGAAGCAGTTATTCGCAACAGTGCGACCGAACCCTAAAACAAAAATATCACCAAAAAATATTCGATTTCTGATATATCGCCTCTGAAAAATATGCGATAATGATATTCGCTGGGTATTTACTTCAAATACGCCCTTAAAATTTTGATCAGCAATGATCGTGTCCATTTGTTAAACTTTGTTACACGCCTCTGTTCCATTATATCCGGCATTATTGTCATTTCGAGAGCCGGGAATGCCTTACTTATGGGTCTGACAGCAGAGCTTGTCAATGAACTGCTGTCGAGCGCCAATCTCATGGCCAATGTATCTGCCCACAGCTCAAACCAAGCCGGACAACTTAATAAGAATCTCAGCCGACAAATAACGCTAGAATTGCAAAGATTTTTCTTTCTTAAAATTAAGTACTCCGCCTCCTAAACGTGAATCCCCCCCAAGAGATTTTAAATATGTATACACAAAAATTACAAGTTCAGTTTTGGTTGGATTGACTCCAATGCCACTTTGTGTTGTCCTGCAACAGATTGCAGAGAGTGTCTGGAAATTTGACACTTGTGATTACGCTATTATCACCGTATTCCATGAGTCGCAACAATTCATACACTGTTACCACCCAAAGAAATGGCGAAAGAACACTTCCTTGAGGAGTGCGCCTCTACTGACATATCTTTTGGCGCAGTCATCTTAAATATTAAGTTTGTGAATCCGACCAAATAATTTTCATTCCTCCTAGGAAATATTTCAAATTATTGTCAACTTTTCGAAACCATATTTAAAATTTGTTTCCATTCAACGAGGAGGCTTCACCTGCCCCCTCTTGTATTGTAGAGTGTGTAGGGTGGTGCTTAGTCAAGATGGCTATAAATATAAAAAGCAAACTCTCTTTCGTACTCAAACTTTTCCCTCGCTCCTACCATAAATCTAGCTAAATTTCCAACTAACTTTCTGCTCTCTCCCTCTTTCCCAACAGACTGGTGAACTCAATGAGTACACAGAACGCTCGGAAATGCCGGCAGAGATTATGTGCATGGCTTTGGGCACAGTGCCGGATGGTGAGCAACGCTCTTGGTTCTTGGCTGTGGGTCTGGCGGACAATACAGTGCGCATACTCTCATTGGATCCCAACAATTGTCTATCGCCTTGCTCCATGCAGGCCTTGCCATCGCCAGCGGAATCGCTCTGCTTGGTGGAAATGGGTCACACGGAGAGCACCACAAGTGCTAATGCGGCGAATGCCATGGATGATGATGCACCACCACAGCGTGGTGGCAGCAATAAGGGAACCATTTACTTGAATATAGGTTTAAGCAATGGAGTTTTGCTGCGTACCGTATTGGATCCGGTTTCGGGTGATTTGGCGGATACACGTACCCGTTATTTGGGTTCACGTCCGGTGAAACTGTTTCGCATCAAAATGCAAGGAGCAGAGGCTGTACTAGCCATGTCCAGTCGCAGTTGGTTGTCGTATTATCATCAGAATCGCTTCCACTTGACACCCTTGTCGTATGAGACCCTGGAGTATGCTTCGGGCTTTTCCAGTGAGCAATGCAGCGAGGGTATAGTGGCCATCTCTACCAACACTTTGCGTATTTTGGCTTTGGAGAAACTGGGAGCAGTATTTAACCAGGTGGCCTTTCCACTGCAGTATACACCACGCACATTTGCCATACATCCGGATACGGGACGCATGTTGATAGCAGAAACGGATCATAATGCCTATACAGAGGATACCAAGAGTGCAAGGAAAGAGCAAATGGCAGAGGAGATGCGTAGTGCGGCGGGGGATGAGGAACGTGAGCTGGCCAAGGAGATGGCCAATGCTTTTATTAATGAAGTGTTGCCCGAGGAGGTGTTCTCATCACCCAAGGCTGGTTTGGGACTGTGGGCCTCACAAATACGCTGTCTGGATGCCATGCATGGACAGACCATGTTTACGGTGCCCTTGACCCAGAATGAGGCCATCATGTCTATGGCTTTGCTCAAGTTTTCCATAGCAGCAGATGGACGTTACTATTTGGCGGTGGGCATAGCCAAGGATTTGCAATTGAATCCTAGAGTATCCCAAGGAGGCTGCATTGATATATATAAAATAGATCCCACCTGCTCCAGTTTGGAGTTTATGCATCGCACAGAGATTGAAGAGATCCCCGGAGCCTTGTGTGGCTTCCAAGGACGTCTCTTGGCGGGATGTGGACGCATGCTGCGCATTTATGATTTGGGCAAGAAGAAAATGTTACGCAAATGTGAGAACAAACACATTCCCTATCAGATTGTCAATATACAGGCCATGGGTCATCGTGTCTACGTTTCCGATGTTCAAGAATCTGTGTTCTTTATACGCTATCGTCGTGCCGAGAATCAGTTGATCATCTTTGCCGATGACACACATCCACGTTGGGTCACAGCCACCACTTTGTTGGATTATGATACCATTGCAGTGGCTGATAAATTTGGCAATTTAAGTATACAACGCTTGCCTCATTCCGTGACAGATGATGTGGACGAAGATCCCACTGGCACCAAGTCTCTATGGGATCGTGGCCTGTTGTCGGGTGCCTCCCAAAAATCGGAGAATATATGCTCTTTTCATGTGGGTGAAATAATCATGTCTCTACAAAAGGCCACCTTGATACCGGGAGGATCCGAAGCTCTGATCTACTCCACCCTCAGCGGCACCGTGGGAGCCTTTGTGCCCTTTACCAGTCGCGAGGATTATGACTTTTTCCAGCATTTGGAAATGCATATGCGCAATGAGAATCCACCCTTGTGTGGACGTGATCATTTAAGTTATCGCAGCTCTTATTATCCGGTCAAGAATGTGTTGGATGGGGATTTGTGTGAGCAGTATTTGTCCATTGATGCAGCCAAACAGAAGAGCATTGCCGGAGATATGTTCCGTACGCCCAATCAGATTTGTAAAAAGCTGGAGGATATACGCACCAGATATGCCTTCTAAAGAGGTGAGTTCGCATACTTGAACTAAAAGGGTTAAAAGGGATTTATTTGATGATTGTAGATTTTACCTTGGGACACCTATGAAATTTTTTGATTAGTGTAAATTGTTTTTAAAACTGAATTTATTTCAATTCAATTTTTGTTTAGGATTTTGCAAATTATTTTTAAACAAATTTCTCTATTTTCTTTTAGCTTTTGCATAAAAAGATGTTTTTATACGGACTTGAATTATATTGAGGTAAGTTTTATATTTTCCTTATCATTTTTTTTTATGTTTCCAAATGATGATTTACGTTTTTACCTTGGGACACCTATGAAATGCCTTGATTAGTGTAAAAGTTTATAATAACTGATGCTCAAACAAACTCTCTTTTGTTAGTCTCTAAATTGTCTTTGCCATTGATTAATATTTCTTTTTCCTTTTCTTACAGTTTGCTTGATAACTGATCTCTGTACTCTACCCTGGGCCGCATTTTAAGGTAAGTCGTCCCCCCTCCAAAATTTTCCTGTATATAATCCCACCCTTCCATGATGTTATTTACATATGTTAGACTAATGAAATGATTTGATTGTAAAACTGTATCTGAGTTTCTTACACAAATACAAATTTCTTATAAATTTTGTCACCATTTTTACTTACAAATTCTACGTTTCTTTTCTTTTAGCTCGCTCTCCCCCTACCAATTGGGTCCTTGGCTCTTAATCTAACCCTTAACTATATTTCATATATACCTAGGTAAGTTGTTTATGCCCCTTAAATTGTTTAAGACCCCCTCGACTAATTTCTGATTTTCTTTCTCTTTGCAGCTTGTACTTGCACATTTTTAATCACTAAACACAACCACTCAACGACTGCCTATTTATATTAGCTTATAAGTTTCCATGTGTAATTTCCACATTTGCACACAAGTATCACATTAATTATCACCTAAATTTAAGCAATTTTAAATAAAATTAAAAGGAATATCAAATTGTATGTCTGATTTTTGAGTTCATCTGTTATTTATTGGATTTAAAAAATTTTTTGAGCGCCATTAGACCTTTTTTAGTGAATCTCTTATATTTCGATGAATTGCCTTTGTAGAAAGCACGCTCTGACTGGTCAATTGATAGGATGCTCCAAAAAAAAGTGAAAACTCTTGAAACTATGAAGAAAAGATTGAAACACGCGGACGTAATCGATCTTTGACCCCTCTTCATGTCAAAAGACTGATTCGTCAGAGCAAGAAGGATCCTTTCAACTTAAAAAAAAAAAGAAAAAAGCTTTAATCAAATGCGACGGACCAAACAGTTCGCACATATCGTAGACAAGCGCATGAAGTCTGACAGGGATCTTGCTAATTGGACATTCCAACAATGGAGGAATATTCTATGGTCAGATAAGTCCAAACTGTTGGAAAGCGTGGAAAGGGATCTCGATCATACGTTCATACAAACCCCCAAGACCACAACAAAAACCATTATGTGGGCCTGCTTTTTCTCACATGGAGTAGGTCCATTGGATAAAAACCATCATTGATCTTTTAACAGGACAATGACCCCAAACACAACAGCAAAATAGCAAAGGAATGGTGTAGTGCAAACTCTGTGAACGTGGAGTGGCCTGGCCTGAATCCCATCGAAAATCTGTTTAGGCTTAAGTCCCTCCTCCCGCCAGAACAATATCTATAGATCCGCTCGTTTCTCCTAGGGCGCCGTTTTACGGTTGAGCTGAGAGGCGAGCGGTCTAGCATTCGTCCCATTCTCGCGGGGGTACCTCAGGGATGTGTTCTCGGACCGGTACTGTACTCTCTTTTCACCTCGGATCTGCCATATGCATTAGCCCATCGCACCTTCATAGCCACGTATGCTGACGATACTACTTTTCTTGCCTCTAGCAGCAGCCGCAAAAGAGCATCTGCTAAGGTCCAACAGTTTCTGGATGGCTTTGATCATTGCCATTAATCGTTAAAAAAGTCAACACTGCACCTTTGCCAAGAGACGAAAAAAGTTGCTCGGGTGCGTCTACTAGGGTCGAGACCCTCTAGTACGGCCGTCCGACGCTATATCAACGTTCCGTCGACGATATTGTGACAGTCGTCGACGCACGCTTATTTCCCTCACAATGAGCACGACTGACGTATTTTGCAAGGGGATGTCCGCTCAATACGTTAACGAATCTCCAGGCCCGCTAGGTCGACGCAATGCCAGCAACGAAGCTACGTAAACGACGCTCGTTCGACCCAATGACATGCATGGTGCGAATTTATCGACACTCGTTCGACCCAATGCCATGCAGAGAAGCAACATAAGCGACGCTCGTTCGACCCAATGCCATGTATGGAGCGACATAAGGCACGCTCTGTAGAACCAATGTCATGCATGGAGAGACATAAGCGACGTTCCTTCAACCCAAGAGAGGAAAAAAATTAGAGCGTACGCCTCTCTCCCTCTCTCTTACAATTTTGACAGGCGTCACGACTCATCACCGTACAAAGAGCAACGCTGGGTTGACGTATATAGACTGACTGACCCCAGCCGTACTAGAGGGGAGTTACCGTATTCGGAATCTTCAGTTAAGGGTACTGTATACCTTCAGGTGTCATTTTTTAAAGGTTTACAAAAAATTAGATTACTCAAAAACTATAAGTGGTATTAAGAAGCGGATTTTTTCATTGGATAGGTAATCGGTTAAACTAAATTTCGTAATTTTTGTTGTTGTTGTTGTACGGTTGTTGTTGTATTTTTGTTCAAAGTTAACCAAAAATTTAAAACATAGGCCCATGGTTGCAAAAATTTTTTGAGAACGGATGATCTGAATTTAAAACTGAAGACAGGGTTTTGTTAAGAAATCATGTAATTCTGGTGTGAACTAGGATATTTTGGATCGGTCAATAAATTACGTAGTTATAGGGTTTCAAAGTCAAAATTTCGAAAATCGACTATTTTTTCCCACTGTATTGGTCCTAGCTCCGTTATTTGTTGACCGATCAAAAATATCCTAGTTCACACCAGAATTGTGGGTATTAGGAGTAATTTTAGGGAAAGAATTTGAAAATCGGTCGACAGGTACTCTTTAAATCTTTGCAACCATTTTGGAAAAAGTGGTTCCGAGATAATCGCATTTAAAGATTCGACATCTGTTTTCGATGAAATAAAAATTGTTTTTAATAAATGTATAAATCGGATTTGGTGCATTTGGGTGTTAAATTTCACCGAAAAAAAAGATTATCAAAATCGGTTAAGCAGTTCTCCAGAAATTTGAGTAAAAGTGCGTCAAGACATGGTAAAAAATAAAATCTCCAAAAATTTCCAAGTAACATTTTTTTTTTCAAAATTTTTTTTTCCATAATATCGAACATTTTATAAATATTTATAAAGTTTTTGACCAAAATGGGGAAAAAATACGAATTTCTAAAAATACGAGGATCGATAAAAACAATTTTCATATAAAAGGGTCGGAAAAAATAATTGTTTTTTTTTATATCTTTAAAACTGAGTTTCGGATCAGCTTGAAAGTTTTGCAGGATGTTTATAAGATCCTAATAGAACGTTTAAGCAAATAAAAAAAAAATAAAAAAAAAATTTTTCTGAAGGTATACAGTACCCTTAAATACCTTGGTGTGACTGGACCGACGACTGACCTGGAAAGCCCATGTGGTACCACCACTGCAGCTACAGTTGCAGCTAAGGAAAGGACCTCGATTGGCTTCTCTACAAGGCTATTATCATGCCTTCCTGGACCTGGGGAATCCCGCTGTGGGGTACAGCATGCTCCACTACACTTAAAAAACTCGAATCTTCAGACATACGACCCTATACTGCGATCTCGATGTTTGCCTCTATGCGCCCAAATCAATTTGCATACCAGCATGTATAATAACCGACTGGGGGCTCACACCAACAACAGTCTTGCCTCCGAATTGGCTACTAACAGGCTCAGAAGACGAATTTACCGACGACACCCAACTGACCTCTGGGTCCACGGAAGGCGTCCTTCGGGCCGCTTCATCAACCTGGCTTAAGTGTCCCCTGGGAACTAAGCCTACCTCAACACACGTCAATTCAACACAGCACAATTATAGCACATATACAGTTTCAACATAATCAATTTCAACACAAAGCAATTAAACATAGGCAAAGTTCAAGATAGTACGATTTCAACACAGTACAATTTTAACACTAAAAAAAAAATTTTTTAATCATATTTTCAATCCTACAAGTGGCAATGTCAGTCGAACCTGACTTTAATATCCTTCGAAAGTGTATGCACATTTGAAACCACCAGAGATAACATTATTTTGTTCACAACTTAAATAACTTTCATCCGAATGCAGGCGTTGGTTTTGTGTTGAATTGACGTGTATTGAATTGTTGTGTTGGGTGAAATGACTTAATGTTATATTGACGTGTGTTGAAATTGTTTTGTGAAGACTTCGTTTTGTGTTGAACATGTTTGTGTTGAATTGACGGATTGTTGAATTGTGTTGTTGGGTGAAATGACTGTGTGTTTTATAGACGTGTCACCAGTTTAAAGGTGTATTATTAAAAGTGAGTTTTGTTTCTATAAAATTGTCTGTGATCTTCGGCTTTTAACTTTACAATTTACCCTCATTCGTCGACCCTCTTAATGCCGAAAAGATTCGTCCGAATTATTTAATCATATCCTAAATATCACAGTTCTTACCAATTCCGATCAATCGAATTCGGAAAGTGGAACAGGCCTGATAGTATGTCTTTACTACGTTTAATTTTCTTGTCTTTTCGGACTTTAAGGGATTTTAAGAAAAGTTTAAGATCTTAATTGGATAAATTAAGGTGAATAAAAGTGATGTGGTGGAATTAGACAAGGTGAAGTCATTCAAGTAGGCTTGCCTCTCTTTGTGGTATCACTTGAATGGTGAAAAACAATGAGAGAAACAAGTTGTTTCCACGCAAGATTTTTGTTTTATATTGAAATTTTTGTGACGGGATTTTCAAACAAACACTATTTACTATTTACACACGGCTTACTATTTACAATGTCTCTACGGGTTTTATCTATACTGAGTTTTCAACTCTCCTAGCAGCCCTTTCTCCAGTACAAAGGTCAGGATTTTCGTGGGTTTAAGGTTACTGATATTGTTTGTCATCTTGGAGGTAAGGAGTTTTTCCCTGGTCGGAGGTGGCCTTCAGAGTAGGTGTTCCGTGTTGGGGTGAGACTAAAATCTGTACATTTTATATAGCCTGCGTCTTTTTGTGTATCTTAGATATCTCCTGTTGATCTAAGCCATAACTTTGCTTAAATATTTGTTATTTAACAAGTCAGCAATTTCCTCGTAATTAAGCTCTGGTTGTGTGGTTTTTGTTGCTCAACTTGTTGCCCCATGATTATGCCCATTAGCATGTGCCACCCATTATCATTACTTTGGTCTTGTTGTTGGCTCATCGTTTTCAGCTCTCGGCCACATTGTTGGGATTCCCGTTATGCCCCTCCCCGTCTCCGTCTCCTTATTTCTGTGCTAAATGCCTCGTTTTCTCCCTGGAATGTACGCAAAATTGTTGTAATTTGTTATGTTTGGAGCATAAGCGGAGTAGTTATGCAAATTGTCCCAACCGATCCGATCCGGTGGTGGTCGCTGGCCAAACAGGCCACAAGAGTCTAGTCTCAGTCTCAGTCTCAGTCTCTTGTTCCCATTCGGCTAAACGATTTATTAACTTCATTTCTAGATCATTAGATCGCATAACACGGACATTCATCAGTTGGTTGAATGCGAATTTCTGGAGAGGAAGCAGCCAACACACACACGCAATCTCCATTCACGCCACATGTTGAGGCCGATCGGCAGCAGCGATAAGGAACAATCAACGCTTGGAGCAAACACTTGGCACTTGGAGCAGAACCCTACACCCATTCCAGGGCCTCTGGAAGCAGTTTTCATTGCAATTTCTGCACTCAAAAGAACTACATTTCTTGCTTTATTTTCTTACTTTCAAGTTACTTGACTTTTTCTCTGAGTGTAGATTTTCGTCCAACGATAAGGCGGTGGTGTGTGGGGCGTGTTCTGCTCGTGCGCATTTGGATTGCAATCTGCTTGACCAGATCGCAGCGCAATCAGTATCCTCTTCTTCTTTCTTCTCTCTCTCTCCACTTAGATGCTTATCAGTTGGCATGGCTCAAATGCCTTGCGTGATAAAACGCTCCACCAGATCTCTTTGGGTTATATGGGTGTTAACGCTGCAACTTTTCAGCTGTCCACGATTCCCCAAAGCCACAAAAGCCACAAAGCTTGCGTGTAAGAATTTCCAGCGAATTTCCTGAGATTTTAATCGGACATCTTGGAGGGGTCTGGCGGGGTACCGACACTTTCGCCCGTGAATTAAATGCTCATTTTCCCTGGCGAATTTCCAGTCACGTCTTTTCACAGTTAGCAACTTTATTAAAACTAACGGCACGGCAAATAATTAAAACGCAGCGCAAAATAAAGAAACGAGGAATTGCAAATTGCTCACCATGTAATAAATAGAATCATCAGCCGGCATCATCATCATCCTCATGATGAGCATCAGCGGCATTATTTTAATTCACTTAGCATCTTTGACGTTGGTTTTGGCCAAGTCGCTGTGGCTAACAGAGGATGGGCCAGCTGTAAGCCGGTTGCTGGCAGCTCGACAAACCAATTATAAAGCTTAGATTTTGATGTGCACGTGGTTGGGACTTGGGAGAAGGTGAAAGAGAAAGAGAGGGAGAGAGCTGGCTCTACGTCTGAATGGTTAGGGTATACGCGAATTGGAGTGTTATATAGAGAACAATTTTCTAAATTTTTAGAATTATTTGAACAAAGCCGTCTATATATGTAAGTGTATCGATAAGTATTTTAGCATTAGGGTATTTTAAGGCAGATACGATGGTCACACTGTTTTTATAATGAAAATAATAAATATTTGAATGCGGTTAATAACGGTTAAAAATTTGCTCAGATCCATATATCAGAAGTCATTCAAGCTATAAACTTGAAGTCTGGTCTTTAGGTTGGATATACGGAGTTAGATCTTAAACTGGATTTTTTTGCATCGGCATTTTCTGAAAGCTTATGAAGTAAAGTATTTTTGAGATATTTTTTAGATTTTTCGAAAGACGTTTAGAGAAACGAGAAATCGTGGCTCAGTACTATACAGTAAGTCAAGAAAGTGTTTTGACACAGGAAAAAAATTCACATTTTGCACTTTTATTGCAAAAAAGGGGCTTTCTATAGATAGTAAAATGTTGTTCTTATTTTATTCAGATTCTGTACCGTCTCTAGAACAAGTATGCAAAAAGAAGTAGCCAAATCCATCTAGTTTTAACATTAAAAAAAATAAAAAACAAATAAAAGCTAAATTTTGAAGTGTCAAGAAAGTGTTTTGACAAAAGTCAAAACACTTATATCTTCGGTATCGGAGCTCAAATGGAAATATAAATTAATGATTCTGGACAAGTTTGACACTCTGAACCCGAATCTGGTTATATAAACTCAAAATCTTTAGTGGATTAGCTCTAAATTTTAATTAAAATGCAGAAAATTCATAATTTTACCCCTTTTTGGTACATTTGAATCTCGTAGAAATCCGACCATTTTGAAAATGCTTTTTTCTTGAAAGTTAAGCATCAAATCTAGAGTACACAAGGAATAAACAAAATCTGTTTCATCGGCCACAATATAAGGAGTTTTTCGATTTAATAATAGTGTTGTTGTAAATCTTGACTAATGAAAAATATGAAAAAAGGCGGGACACGCCCTCAAATTTGAAAAAGATATATTTAGTTTCATCTGAGTTTTGGATTATAAGGCGTTTTTCTTAATAATCCAACCGATTCTGCTGAATTTTCTCACTCATTTACAAAATTGCATACCAATCAGCCATTTTTTGCGGATTGATCATGAACTTATAACCTATGAAATGATTAAAGTGTTTATTATATTGTATACATATTAGTACGTACTACTGAATGTTAAGATCGAAAATTTCAAAATCAGCTGATTTTTACGAGATTCGAATGTACTAAAAAGGGGTTAAATTAGCCGTTTTCTGCATTTTAATATAAGTTTGCTGCTAATCCATGGAAGATATGGAGTTTATATAACCAGATTCGGATTCAGTATGTGAAACTTGTCCAGAATCATTAATTTATATTTCCAATTGAGCTCCGATACTGAAGATATAAGTGTTTTGACTTTTGTCAAAACACTTTCTTGACACTTCAAAATTTAGCTTTTATTTGTTTTTTATTTTTTTAATGTTAAAACTAGATGGATTTGGCTACTTCTTTTTGCATACTTGTTCTAGGGACGGTACAGAATCTGAATAAAATAAGAACAACATTTTACTATCTATAGAAAGCCCCTTTTTTGCAATAAAAGTGCAAAATGTGAATTTTTTTCCTGTGTCAAAACACTTTCTTGACTTACTGTATATGTTTTTTGACCCCACACTTTGACGGCTGAGAACTTTTTGAATAGCCCTCTTATCAAAGCAGAAATAATATTTTTATGTACTTTAATCTGTTTGTAACTCAATACGATTTTTTTTTTTCTCCCTTAAAGCTTAGTACTCAGACAAACTTAATTGTCTGCTAGCCAAATTGACAACTTATTCTGATGGGTTACCCAGCGGACGATGTAATGTGACTGTTCAACGCCAAAATACCACCCTTCATCAAAATACCACCAAATGTGAAACGGTCACACTGCGCTGATTGGCTTGCATATGATTTTAACAGGGTTTAAAAAAACTTCCAGTTTTTCATTTCATTTGCTTTTGGCTGTGCTGTGCTGCGACGCAATCGTAGTTCACATAGGAAGCAGAATCACAAAAATCAAAACACGAAGCTGTGCTATTGCTTTGCTGTGAGAATTTCGGAAGCATAGCAATAGCACATTTGAAATACTTTCGTAGCCGTACTGCTGTGCTGTTGAAAAAGCATAGCACTCTAGGCTGGGAAAGTTCAATAGCACACATATTTCAGCACAAATGTACGATAATATTTTTTTGTTGTATTAGTGTAGAATTAAAATAAAAAGTTAATGCCGCAAAAAATAAAACAAAAAATGGTGAAATTATCAGATGTAAGTCGATATTCAAAATGGGATGCCTGCAGCTCTTACCATTTCTTAGATCTGTATGTGATAATGCTGGTATGAAATATTTATCCCCGAATGTCTTTCGGGACACGAACCTGTTTTAAAAAAATTAACTTTTGAACTCCTTTAGGCCAAGTATTCATAAGAATTTGAAAATGGGGAATTAAGATTCACCGGGCCGTCGATGACAGCAGAATAGATTGTGACATCAATGAGGTAGCGAAGAATAAAGAGTTTACATCGGCGCAAAACTGAGATCCGGGAGGGATGTTTTTAAACGAAAAGTTGCTAGTCCTAGATGAATTCAAAATGCAGGCCATTCACGACTAAGTTTAATGGCATCATGGTACTGGTACAAAACTGTCTATCCAAACGATTCTCATTATGGCAGCTATACAAAGTCCACAGATCTAAACAAAACAAAGGGTTATGTTGGAGCATTACACTTTACCAGTTGAAGGAATATGACATGGCAATGCGAAACGGAATACTGTGCTGTAAATATTTTACAAGCGCAGAACATCATTGCTAATACTGTCAAAATAGGGCGGTGTCAAATTAAAAGCAAAAGAAATAAATTAATTAAAATAATTTTGAGAATGGCTCCACGCAAATCTGTTAACGTTTGGGAGCATTTCGCAAATAATGAAGAAACCGGAAAAGCGGTGTGCAATCTGTGCCAAGTGGAACTCAAAAATAATCGTACATATAATTTGAAAATGCATTTGATTAAGGTCCACAAAATGAGCTTTAATTCCGATGAGACCCTATCGACCTTGGATACTAAGTCCTCCATGTTGGGAAAAGATTACAGCATTAAAGTTAAAATAAATAAAAAAATATTATTTCGGTAAGCATAATCCCAAATACTGATATGATCAAATTATACTTTTAAGTGTTTCTATTAATGTATTTTTATTCTTTAGGTCTTATATCGGACTAATAACTGAAGACTCTGTGTCATTTAATGTCCTTAATTCTCCCAATTTTAGGAACATTATTGATCCGATTTGCCGTGCTGTTCAGTCACTATTAAGTCACTGTTTAGTCACTGGCAAGTCACTGTATAGTTACTATCTAGTCACCGTTCACACATTGATTGTGGTTTAGTCACTCTTCAGTTACTCATTAGTCAAACTTTAATCACTGTTCATTCATTGTTTAGTCACTGTTCAGTTGATGCGTAGACATTGTTCAATCAGTGTTAAGTCACTGTTTAGTCACATTCTAGTCCCTGTTAAGTCATTGTTTAGTCAGTTTTTAGTCACTGTTAACTTACTGTTGAGTCACTGGCAATGCACAGTATAGTTCCTGTTTAGACACTGTCGAATCCCAGTTAAGTAAGTGTTCAGTCTCTGTTTAGTCACTCCTTAGTCACTTTTTAGTCACTGTTCATTTGTTGTTTAGTCAATGTGTACTCACTGCGCTGTCACTGTTTAGACACTGTTCAGTTGATGCTTGGACACTGTTTAGTCACTGATCCCTTCTTTCCATCTCTTTCACAGCGTCACGTGACGGTGAAATAAAATTTAAGTCTTACTAAAATCTTCCTTATCAAACATTAAATTAAAAATAATAGGTAAAAAAATCTGTTTAAAAATATCAAAGTCCGCTGTCTAATTATGACCAAGTCTATGCTCAAAATATCCAACATATATACATATGTCGAAGAATGATGATTTTTCATTTTTATTATTTTATTATTTCTGGAACCGTAAAGCAAATGTCTATTCTCTCTCAATGCCCGAGCTAGACTAACTACTCGGTTCACAATTCATTACACCAAATCTCATATTTCACTTGACCCTAGACACTTGACTTACTTGGCAGAGAACGATACATTCGTCCCACCATGTTCCCAACAAGAGCTTAGAGCTTAGAAATATTCCACTATAGGACAATTTATTTATCAAAGCTTACTTTCTATTTCACAATATTTGTGTAATCTACGACACATATTTAAAATGTTGCCCAAATATTCCTCTCATAGTTAAAATAAATGTTATTTCAAGTTAATTAAAATAAATACCACGTATTTCAAAATATAGATTTTGTAGGTCCAGCGCGCTTCCATTAAATGTTGTCCAATCGAGATCAAAATTTTTCCTATATCTATTTTTCCGACCGGAATTTTGAAATCTATTTTTAAGGGCCAGTCAATTACACATACATGAACTAAATTTATGGTTATCGAAATTGTTACTAGTAGAGGAAAAACCGAAATTTTTTCAATAAAGGATTACGGTTTTAAGAAAACATTTTTTCGGTTACGGTTACCGTTTCTGTTTCAAATGTTAAAGTGTTTTTCGTTTTGATCTCTGGTTCAAAGCCATGTTTCTTAAAATTATTGAGCTACAGACTTCAGATTTCACAAGATGTTGTTTACCAATTCACACAGCCTCTGCTTATAAGCAAAGTGTACCGTGGAGCCGTCCTGTTGGAACCACATGAATGAGTCGTTCAAAACAATAACATTGGTTCTCATTGTTAAGTAGCGATCGCCGCTCTGAAACGTGACACTAATGACTGGCGTTCCAAAATCCTTAACAAACACTAACATTTTTGGGTGTACTGGTACCTGGTGAATCTATTGCATCAGAATTCCCCAGCAATAGCCCCAGGGGCACGAACATACTCGCCAATTCGCACCGAATGCTTGCCGAAGTCATGCTTCACTGTGTGTTAGAGAGAGACAAAGTCACATTTTTGCACTGTCTTCATCCAACAATCAGTTGCGATTCAAAATTTTGAAAATTTTATCATTTGGACATGTAACTCAGTCGTATTACTTGTGTTACGGTAAACTGAGGTCTACAAGACAAGTGACAATATATGACAATATTAAGTATCCCTTTATCAAGTTGATAGTAAGCGACCTTTCTAAGTCGTTTAATATGAGTATTGTAAGCTCGAGGTGAAGGTTGGAGGTCGAGGTTCTCTTGATCATATTTAAAATTTTATGATATTGTCAAAACTAACTCGATCAATGTTTATCAGAAATGCATGCCGTTTTCATTTCGACAAATTTTAATGGTTACATTTCCTGTGCCCCAAACCCGTGTAGGGCCTCTGGCTAGCCCACTTAGCTTCGCCCGAATCGCTTGAATCTCTCGTGCATCTCCTTCAATCTTGTTGTAGCCTGGCTGCATATGTACATAAATTGCTGACTGGCTCGAGGAGAGGCCGAGGCCGAGGAGTGACACTCACATGCGGCAAGTCCAAGTCCACAACTGTTGATTGCTGTCAGCAATCTTTCCTCGGATTCGTTGACGTTGACGTTGCCGTTGGCCATTGCTCGTCTTGCGGCCTGACCCCATTCAATGTCATTAACTCGGCCCAAGGTCTGTTTGTTTTTGGTTGGCAATTTTCGCATAATTGGCTAAAAACAAAAACACAAAATTATGAACTGAATTGAACTCTGTCTCTCTCTCTGCAAAACGTTTCAGTCACTTAGTTCAACAATCTGTTGCATCTAATTGTGTTTCTGCAACAAATTACTCAATTCAGAGTTTGGGTGAGGCCGGCACCGGCTCCGGGACCGACTCGGACACCGGCTGGTCAACAGGTTTGACATAATTTTCACTTTAGTTTGTTTTTAAAAGCACAAATTTGCACGCAGCTGGGAGATGGAGACGGAGATGAAGATGAAGACAATGATGATAATGATGATGATGAGTAACTCAATCGCAATCGGCAATCCCAATCTCTGAATCTCAAAACATGCACTTTAGTGGGCGTGGCACACTTCCGCAAGCAATTTGCTGCGATTCTTGGGCGAAGCCATAATGGAACATATTAAAGCTAAAGATCCATGTGGTCCGTCGGTGGCCTGTGGACAAATTTATTATTTCATTTTAATTGAATTGAAATTTTAGTTTAGAAAAAGAAATGGCATCAACAATGAGGCATGAAAACGGGAGCAGCATGCAACATAATTGAAAGCAATTTGTGGCTGACTGACTGGGTGAGTGCCTGCCCCTCGATCCTGCAGCGTCAGCATAAACATTACATTGATTGCCCTGGCCCCACATTCGCTCACTCAGTCACTCACGCACACGTGTTGTTTGTCAATCCGGCTGCCCCATGAAAGGGGTTCCAGTTCCACATGCGAACGGAAGTCGCTTAGTTCCGGCAAATGATCATCATCATCAGCTGCAGCATCTGCACCTGAAATACACGTCTTGTCCCTAGAAGAGCCTCCCTCCCTCCCTCCCTTCGTTGGTTATGCAATTTGCTTTGATTTGTGTCTTTTTCTCTCGATTTGGTTGTAATTGCAAACAGCTGAGGCACACATGTGCCGCAAGTTCAATTTTCATATTAGTTTGCTCGATGCTTCAATTCGGGCTATAATTATTATGCGTTGGATTTTTCGAAACGTATTTGAAATTGTGCAATAATTGGAAACATATAATTTTCCATTCGTGAAAATTATTGTATAAAGCAAACGAAACCAATACATTTGGCCATACTAAATATCACAGTACATGCGAATTCCTGGGCAAATAATTTACACTAATATTTAAACCTAACAAGAAAAATATTACGGGGGTGAAAACGATATTGAAATAAATTCACAAAATAAAGATTTAACTAGAAGCTCGACCTCTGTCTTCTCTAGGGGTTTTTAAATTAGGGGTATAGAAACCCAGAGGTTTAAAAATGCCTTAAAAATTATCCTGGCACTACAATTTTGTTCGTTACGATCGCAAAAAGTGCTTTGTTTTTCAATACAAATATGATTGGCTCAACGTAAAGGAATCATTTATATTGAAATGTACAGATAAGTTATCTCATCGTGGACATCCAAAGCTTGATTTTGAGAAGGCTTCAGCGAGAACAAAGCGACGGCGTATAGCTCAGCTCGTTGAAATAGATGATATAACCAAAGTTTTTCTAGTAATGATTTGCAAGACAAGAGCTTATTTGTTACATCATACGTACCCCTCCAACTAATTTCAAAATCTCACCATGAAGTAATTATAAAGAAAAGAATACTTCGAATTTGGTTTATCCCCTCTTCATGCAAAAATACGGTTTTTCGAATACTTTTTACATTAACGTACAAGTTGGAAATCAAAAAGTGGCAGGTAAAAGCTCCTGAGCAACGAAAAAAGGACATTCAAGCAGCATTTCGAAAAAAATGGGTATAATGGTAGATAAGCCCAGAGATGGAGGCAGAGGATCGTCCAACGACGGAAATGTAGCTAGAAATGTTTTTTCAAATCCAAAATTGACTTCAGAAATTACAGGAATAAATATAAATCTAATCCATCGCTGTGCTTCAAGCTATCGCTTCAGGGTACAAAATTAATGTACTTAAATTTAATGAATATGCTCTCGATACTGCCAGGGAGCTAATCAAAGAGTATCCATGGTACTATTTGCCGGCTACAATCCATAAGGTATTATTTCATGGCTCTGCTGTGATTGAGCATGCTCTTGTATCAATCGGAGAGCTGTCGAAGGAAGCTGCAGAGTCGAACAATAAAGAATTAAAAAAAATTAGACTTTATCATAGCCGAAAAACTTCACGTGTTGCAACAAATACTGACATATTAAATTCACTCTTTTTGCGGTCGGACCCATTAATAACTGGACAAAGAAAGCTTGGTAAAAAGTATAAGTCAATATTACTTGATTCTGTGTATGACTTACTAGAGGAGACAATATAAATTTTTGTTTTATACATAATGGCAGTGTAAGTTTCAGTATATTAACTTTATTTCAGTATGGGATTCGCAAGCGGTCATAGCAGTTCTGTCACGAGGTACATTCTGCCTGCTTATTAAGGACAGGCGCAGACTGCTGAAGATTGAATTGGTATTCATTAAATAGCTCTATACAGCCTCCTTTGTGGTGTTTTGCTTATCTTGTTTTAGAAAAGTTATGGACAAAATCATAACTTAATGACCTAAGATTTTTAACTAAAAAGGTCTCTAAAACAATCAATTTGTTTGAAGTAATAGTAAAATTACTTGTATTAGCGATACATTGTTCGACAAAAAAAGCTATCAGGCCTGTTCCCGTTTTCGATTGCGATCAAATCATGCGGAATCGGAATTGTAAAATGTACTCTTTTCAAAAAACCGATTGTGTTCTTCGACTTTTAACTATTAAACTCCATTTGATGACAAAAAGATTCGCCTGAATTCTTGAATCGTCTCTTAGAAACAACAGCTCTTATCAATTCCGATCAATCGAATTTGAAAACGAGAACAGGCCTGTATATCTTCTAAAGTATTTCAAATTTAAAAAAATCCCTTTGGGGCGATATTTTCAGATATCCGTGAAAAAAAAAATTTGCACATGGAGAATACCCCTTAAGACCATAACAAACTAACAGTAAGAACAAGAAGATATAATAGTTCGAAATGTTCTTAAATTATCCCGGAACAGACAAGTATTTCGAGATTGAAAAAATCGTTTATGAATTCACAGTTTTGTACTTGAATCAAGTATTTTCGTACTTACTGCACTATTGACACAGTTTGTACCTGGTTCAAGTATCAAGTTCTTGTTTAATTTTCATAAGTCTTAACTTTCGTACTGAGCTTGAAGAAATCCGGGATCGACCTACTTTTAAAATTGATTTAAGTTCGGATATTTTGAAACAAACATTTTGGGCAGACGGACTTTGTTTCGATGAGGTAACCGCACCCCAAAGAAATACTTATCCTTTTTTAGAGGGATGAACTGCACTCAAAAAAAAAATCAATCCATATGGGATCAAATCAATCCCAAGCGGTAATGAAAACAACGTAATCCCGGATATGATTGACCCGATCTGAAAATAGATTGAGTTGATCCGACTTTTTTAATCCTAAGAAGGATTACATATATCCCGGGGTAATCCTATGAAAGATTGAGTTGTGCAAAAAATTCGAGCACAATTCAATCCCAAAACTGGATCATTTTATGCCTATTCTAGATTCACTTATGCTCGATATGTAAGATTGATTTAATCTCAGGATAGATTACTATTCTTCTTTTCCTCCGCCATGCCATTTGCCATGGGACATCCTCCATACACTTCAAAGACCACTCACATCAGTTTTGGTTAATTAAGATTTCTGAAAAAAACAAAGAAATGAATATAAAAATTGTTGGCTCCACTGGGACTCGAACACAGGACCATTCGCAGTGAACAGGAATGGAACGGCATCTCATCGCACACCACCATACCCAATGTTTGTTTCAGCGTGTCTGAGAGGCTACTTATATTTCTTCGCTCTCGCTCTCTAATTTATGGGCATGTGATCTCGAAAGGGATTGTAGTAAGCACATTTGGAATGATACAAGCTCGAAAGGAATGGACCAATCCTTAAAAGATTGAATTGTGTAGAATATCCTGGAAATCGAGATTAAATTTTCAAGCTCGTGCCGGGCTTACTCCAAGATTTAAAAGATTGAAAATATCTCGGCGTTTTTTTTTCTGTGTGTTTGGTTCAATTTTATAAAATTCATAGTTCCACATCATACAACCATTCAATGTCAAGTTTTTTGGGTGATGTCTACTCTTTTCCTTTATAATATTTAGCATGGGGTCATTTCGCCCATGACAAGCTTCGTTGGGCAGCCTCAGACCAGTGGAGCAATCAGCCTTGTGAAGTTGATATGCATATATGTTCGTGTATAAGATATATAAAGCAACTTCCTACAGCTGGCCCCCAGCCGGCCAAGTGCGTTGAGTTGTTGCTGTTTCGTGTTATTTGCAAAACAATGAATGAAACGCGTTGTTGTTGTTGGTGGAGGGGTTTATCAAATTGAAACTGCACAGTTGGTTGACTGCTGCCACAACAAAACAGTCTGAAACACACTCGCACACACACTCACTCACATATGTATGTATACAAATTTCAAATGCAGAAATCAGCGATGGAAATAATTTTTGGATCATTGTGATGCGGTCTAGTGGGATCTACCGTGTGGTCAAACAAATGCAAATAAAATTAAAACGCGAAGGCTAAGCTAACTTTGGCTGTGCCGAAGTTTTTATACCCTATATTTATATAGAGTATATTAGAGTATAGACTCTTAAGTTTTTCCCATAAATCCAAAAGACAATATTTTTGGATAAAACTTCGACTCTTTTCCCTCATCTCCTCCCTCTTCCAACGCTCTTCGCTCTTTCCATTCCCGTCTCATTCCTCTATCCCCTTCCTCTTCCTACGCTCTCCACTCTTTCCCTTCCCCCTTATTCCTCCCCCCTGCCCCACCATTTCGTTCTGTGTGCACCCCCTCCCCTCCTCTCTCTTGTTAACTGTCTAACACTTGTCTCTCAGAGCATGAAATTTGTCTCTCTCGCTTATTATATTATTGTCAGTCCTTAGCTGGCAGTTAACAGGGAAGAAACATGTTGCGATTTCACTCACATTAACGATTTCCACATTTTAACAGTGCACTTTTTTTGATGTGAAAGATCTTTGATTTCGGTACGGAAGATTTTAGTGGGAGTAAAATTGATTTCAGCGTCACGTGACGCTGTGAAAAAGGGGGGAAACAGATGAAAAGAGAGGATTAGTGACAGAACAGTGTGTAAACAGTGACTAAATAGTGACTAAACAGTGACAAAAAAGTGACTGAACAGTTACTTTACAGTGATTAAACAGTGACCAAACAGTGATTGAAGAGTGCCTTAACAGGGACTAGACAGTGACTGAAAAGTGACTTAACAGTGACTAGACAGTGACTGAAAAGTGACTGAACAATTACTTAAAAGTGATTTATCAGTGACAAAGCCGCGACCAACATTTAATAAACAGTGAGAAGAAAATTACAAAACAGTGACTAAACAGTAAATGAGCAGGGACAAAACAGTTACTTAACAGCGACTTAAGAGTAAGCAAACAGTGACTAAACAGTGACTGAACAAATTTAACAGTTAACCATAGGTGCTTATTAGTGAGTTATTTCGTACTTGAACTTTCTTTTGAAAATAGCCTATGCTGATTTATATACATTTGAAAGTGCTTAAGATTTGGAGATTTTATGTTCTACATCTAAGCCTCATGAGTGTTAACGATACTCAGACCTTTTTTTTCAGCATACAATAAAAACGGCTTTTGGGGACGGGACTCCTTCATACTTATTGTATAATGCAGTCAACACATGCCTTATTTGTGTGAGTGTGAGTCGTTCCCTCTTGCACTCTCTCTCATGTTGTTAGCAAAACTCATTTGTTTGCCCCATACAAACTTTTCTTTGGCGGAGAAATTTTCAAAATTTTCTTTCTTAGTGCGCGCCTGCCTAACGAAACGAAGGTATAGACCTTTCATAGGAAAAATCTTAGATATCTAGGATAAGCAGTTTTGACTGTGGGTTGATATTATGATAATATGTTAGTCCGTCGGGCCTTACATCAAAGTGCGGCACCTTCCTATCTGCTGTGTATACAAGAACGCTCTGCGGCAGCGAAGTCAACACGGAAACAGTGTATGAGCTTATGCTGCTCTCTTTTGCAATAACAAAGAAAAAATGAGCATATGTGTTTGGTCGGCCCTTCGAAATAAGTTTAGTTAATCTGTGCAAGTCGTCTTAGGGTCCATAATATGCATGCAAACTAAATTTGGGGTCAATATCTTAACATTTATAAAAATTAGATTTAGTTCCAAGTCCAAGTAAATCTAGGAGAAACACAAATGGACACCGCGAACAAAGTTAACCTGGCTAAATATCTCAAACAAAAAGCTTATCTCAGATTTGAAATCTCAGTGGATTGAGGGTATGGCACAGCTGTTGCTAAACGTAAATCGCTAATACGCCTCGTTGTGCGTCCAAGCGTTGCAAATAGCTTTGCTCTGTGTGTGTGAGTGTGTGTGTGAGTGCCTCGTCACCCACACAGCTGCAATTCAAGTGCAATGCTCATCAATAAAGTGAAATGGTTTTTGTTGGATTTGACGGCCTTTGCTTTTTGCTTTTTGGGGCGATCAGCCTTGCTGATGTTGCTCATGTACAGGGCATATGCTACAGCAACGGCAGCAACAGCAGCAGCTGAGCAACCGGACGCACGTGTTCATTTTCATTTGGCGCACAGAGAGAACCCAACAACGATAAACAGCAACAACAACAACAACAGAATCTTTGTAGACGGCAACGGAAGAAAGACGACAACTGCGGAAATTATTCATTCAACCGCTTTTTCAATGTTTTCAGGGGGGAACAAAATAAAGAAGAAATTCGAAATTCATACAAATTGCAAGCGGAACCAAGCAACAGCAACAACAACAATAGCCCCGTCAGCAAATGCGGGGGCAGCAGCACCCAGAGCCACCCAAGCAGCTCCAGGCAACTGTCCAGCTGTCCATCAAAAAGTCAGCCAAGCGAAGCTTTTGTTGTTTCTACTCCAAAAAAAAAAAGTAATTATTTGGCATTGCATAACAAAAATCCAGCTTCCAGCTCAGCTTTCACTCTCCCAGGTCGGTCAAAGACAACCACCAATCCAACATCGACATCGACATCAGCTCGTCTTTCACACAGGTGTGCGCCATCAATCAACATGAGATCACATTAAACCGACGCGTCGGACCCAACAATGACCACGATAATCACACACAGCCCCCAGAGTTGGAGCTAGCATTTTGTTTTTTTGTTTTTGGTCTTTTTTGAGGCCACGCACCCGCAACGTAGCTTTTGGTCCACGCACAAGAGCGTTGATGGCTCCACCAGCTTCGCTGTTGGTTTTTTTTTTTGGGCTCATTAAAACTCAGTATGGAACTTGTATTGTTTGTGCGTGCGAGCGAGGGAGGGGCTCTGTTTGAATAGACCCAACTGATTGCTGTAACATTCCACACTTAATTAGTGTAGAAAAAACCCATAGAAATTTCTTTTGTCATTCATAATTCCATTCAAAGGCCAAGGCAATTGTATTGAGATCTAAGACAATGAAGCCAAACTTAGGCCATGAGGCTGAAAGTAATCAAAATTTGGGGTATTTACTAAGTATATATAACTTTAAAACGAAGGCTAAAGAACAACAAGTCGCCAGGCGCTGATGAGTTGCCCGCTGAATTGTTCAAGGCTGGAGGCGATGAATTGGTAAGGTGCATGCACCAACTTCTGTGCCGTATATGGGTATTGACGAAAGCATGCCTGACGATTGGAATCTAACTGTTCTCTGTCCAATCTTTAAAAAAGGGGACCCTGCAGTTTGCGCCAACTACCGCGGGATCAGTCTCCTCCCCATCGCATATAAGGTTCTGTCCCGCATTATTTGTGAACGTCTAAAGCCGCTTGTTGATACACTGATTGGACCTTATCAGTGTGGCTTTAGACCTGGTAAGTCCACCACAGACCAGATATTCACATTGCGCCAAATTCTGGAGAAGACCTATGAGAGAAACATCGAAAATCACCATCTTTTTATCGATTACAAAGCCGCTTTCGACACACCGATAAGGTCAAGCTTCTTCAAAGCCCTGTCTACTTTAGGTATTCCAGCAAAGTACGTTCGACTTTGCATGATGACGTTGAGAAGCACTCAAAGCTCCGTCAAAATAGGAACGAACCTCTCCGAGCCTTTTGATACCAAAAGAGGTTTTAGGCAGGGTGACTTCTTTAATCTGCTGATGGAGAATATACTGCGGCAGGGCCCAAATGCCAACAGATCGGGCACCATCTTTAATAAAGATGTAATGCTACTCGCATATGCCGATGATATTGACATTATCGGCAAAACCGAACAGGCAGTAAGCAAGGCGTTTTCAGAGATTGAGAAGCAGTCTGAGCTAATGGGTTTAGCGGTAAACGAGGACAAGACGAAGTACCTAGTGTCCTCGAAACAGAAGTACACACAAATTGGGCAATCTGTTGCAATGGGAGAGTACAACTTTAAAGTTGTAGAGGACTTTGTCTACCTTGGAACGATGATAACCGGCGACAACAACATCAGCCTGGAAATTCGAAGAAGAATCACGCTCGCAAACCGATGCTATTACGGGCTAAGTAAGGAGCTCAAGAGCAGAAACCTCAAGCGAAGAACAAAAATAGCGCTATATAAGTCGCTTATCATCCCAGTTCTGCAATACGGCGCAGAAGCATGGGCAATATCATCAGCGGATGAGGCGGCGATTGGCGTTTTCGAGCGAAAGATTCTTCGCAGGATTTATGGACCTTTGAAAGTTGGCGAGGACTTTCGCATCCGAAGGGATGACGAACTGTATAAGCTCTATGGGGATACTAGTCTGGTTAAGCGCATAAAGCAACAGCGGCTGCGCTGGCTGGGACATGTTACCCGTATGGATGATCAAGCTCCAGCAAAAATGGTCTACAAGACGAATGCGAAAGAACTGGGACAAGGCAAGGTGGGACGACCACCTTTAAGGTGGGACGACCAGGTGCGGAAAGACATTTCTAAGCTTGGCGTGAAAAACTGGTGCCAGCTCGCACGGAGCAGAAGTGACTGGCGGACATTAGTTGCAGCGGCCGAGACCGTCAAACGGTAGTGATGCAAGCATCGGGCCAATAAAGAAGAAGATATAACTTTAAAAATTGGTGATATCAGGATTGACATCTTTAGTATCAAAGTAAAGCCTTTTCAATTGGCTTTCTTAACAATATGTGTGGTCCCGCTGAAGTGCAAACAACATAGTTTTTGTGTGCTTCAAATACGTCAATTTTTGTGCCAACAAAATACAATTTGCGGGAAAGTTTACTTTTTTTTTATTTAAACACCATCGAATGCTTTAAGAAGCTTACGGGAAACCTGTTGGTTTTGATGTAGGCCGATTCGTTTGTTATATTTTCTTCCACTGGGGTTATTTTGGGATGTCCTTCTTTGCTGCAATTAAAACACAATTTGTACTTTTTATTTTGTGTACATATTATGGTTGCAAAAATTTTTGGTGTTTCAAAGTAAAAATTTCGAAAATCTGCTTTTTTTCTCACTCTATTGGTCCTACACAGAGAGAAAAAAAGATTCCCTTAGAATGGATATTCGAATATCCACATTAAGATATATTTTTTTAAATATCCCTTTCACATTTTTCAGCTCCTTTGGATGAAGAATAAAGATGAATAAAATATTTTATTTCTGATTTATCCCTTTTAAGCGAAAATAAATCGACTTCGAAAATATTCAACGGATCCCTAATAAGGATGGTTAACTATCCAGTCCAAATGGATACCGAAAATATCCTGAGGATCATCAAAACTACTCTTTTTTTTACAGTTCAGCTCCGTAATTTTTCAAACTTAGCAGTTCTCCTACGCGTTTCGGATAGCCTTTGCTGCCTTTTTCATACGAGATTCCCGGTATTACGCCAAAATCGACACGTGGTGTACGTGTGTTATGAGCTGCTACAACCAGTTAAATCCATCACAGGGCATCTCAACCGAACTCAATTGATGCTTTTGGGCCAAACATTCAAGTAAAAAGGACAGAGTCAAGCCACGACCTGTGAACTTTGCAACAAGACAAAGCTCGGCCTTAAACATACCTTGAAACACTGAAATGGGAAGTCGTACCATACCAGGCAAATAGTTTACACATTGATGAGGCTTGCCCTTGCGATTCAGCTCTACTTTTTCTTCTTCTTTAGTGGCTAACTTCCGAGTGGTCCGTCCCACCTTGCTATGTCCCAGTTCTTTCGCATTCCTCTAGACCATTTTTTGCTGCAGCCTCTCTAGACTAGTATCCCCATAAAGCTCATACAGTTCGTCATTCTTTCGGATGCGAAAATCCTCCCTATCTTTTAAAGGTTCAGAAATTCTCCCAAGAATCTTTTGCTCAAAAACGAAAATATTGCAGAACTGGGATGATAAGCGACTTATATAGCATTATTTTTGTTGTTTGAGGGAGTTGCCTGCTCTTGAACTCCCTACTGAGTCCGTAGTAGCATCGGTTTGCAAGAGTGATTCTTCGTCGGATTTCTAGGCTGATGTTTTTGTCGCTGGTTATCGTCTTTCCGAGGTAGGCAAAATCCTCCACAACTTTAGAGTTGTACTCTCCCATTGTAGCAGATTGTCCAACACGCTTAGACTTCTGTATCGAGGATACTAGGTACTTCGTCTTGTCCTAGTTTACCGCTAAACCCATCAGTTTTGACTGCCTCTCAATCTCTGACATCCCCATGCTTAACGCCCTTTTGGGTTTGGCAATAATGTCCCTATCATTGGTATAAGCGAGTAGCATTAGATCTTTACGAAGAAATGAGCCCGTTCCGTCCATCCGCATATTTAGGAAGTCACACGATAAGGTATCACCCTGAATAAAACCTCTTTTGGTACCAAAAGGCTCGAAGAGGTTCGTTCCTATTTTGAAGGAGCTTAGAGTGTTTTTCAACGTCATCATGCACAGTCGAACTTACTTTGCTGGTACATCAAAAAACCTTGACCTTGTCGTTGTGTCGAAGGCGGCTTTGAAATCAAAAAAAGATGGTGATTTTCGATGTTTCTCTCATAGGTCTTCTCCAGGATTTGACGTTAATGCCCTACAGAACCTGATTCCAAGGTAATGATTGTCAAAGAACACTTAGATTACAATCGTCGGGCATGCTTTCGTCAAATCCTATACGCAAAGAAGTAGAAATATGGGAAAAACTATTGGCTAGCTAGGAACAACTCTTTGACAAATGATTTTGTAACCAATTTTTCACGGTAAGGCTGCCTTCACACTGTTCGACAAATGACCCATGATATCTAGTAGGCCCGCATTTCCCCATGAAATTCTATGAATTTGACAAGCTATTCAAATGTAAAACAGAACAAAAAGCAGGAAATTTTTATTTTTAGTAAGATTTTGTTCAGTTCCGAAAAGACTGTTTCGAGGTATATTAAGTTATTTCAAAAGTATTTTAAAATCTTTTTGTTCATTCTTTTAGGTCTTAAGAACGAACTGGCTTACGCTTAAAATAAATGAAAAATATTCTGATTGAAGTCTCACATATTCTAAGGTCAACCCCATTTCGATCTTGAATCCAAAACAAAAGTTTATAAAATAGACATAAAAGGCTCTTGCTATAAGACCAATAAATTCTAAAGCGATTCTCAATTTGTTCTTAGTGGCGCCATCTATTTGTCAGTTTTACAAAAAAACAAGTAGCGGTGCCATCTATTGGTCAAGTTATGACTAAATAGAAAGTTTGCTGCCGCAGCGTACACAGAGTATATTACAGTCGGGCTTGAGCGACTTTCTTCCTTGTTTCTGAGTGTATTTAGAAAAGGTTTCAAGAGTAAATTGGTGACGAATATCTGTCAATCAGAGAATTTTTAAGAATTGTTTTAAACAGGGACTTTTTTAATTTTAGAATTCTTGCCTTTATTCCGCCTATTGTGAATGTGTCTTGATGAAGAAGCAAAATGCTGCCGAAAGGCGCAGGAGAAAATCCTTAACCCAATAAGGATAAAGCGTTGGAACATTGCTTATATAGCTTGGTCTTTCATTTGTGTCCAGCTTAAATGACGCTCCTACACGTGTCTCCTACAAGCCATTCCTCTGCCTGACTCACTCAAATGAGTTCTCAGGCCCCATATTACCATATGAAACCGATCACCAACCACACACTCTTACCCATGGGAGTGCCTTCTTTTGTTGCCACAGTCAATATTTGTCGCCAAGTTGAACAATTTTAATTGGATATTTGCCGACAGTCCCCCTACCCTCCCCCTCAAACAAAGCCACAAGTCAACACAGGGCGACAAGTGCGGCTGGCTCTGGCTTGGTCATATTTCTTTTTCTTTTCGTTTTCTTCAAAAGCTAAGCGAAATTAGCATATGAATAAGTTTTCTCGTAAAGTTGTGCGTGTGGTTTCTGTCGATGGAGGCGGCTCGCATCAAAGGCCAACTCCAGACCACACCGAACCAAAGCCAAAGCCAAAGCAACATGTGCACTTTAACGCACATGAAACTGAGCCGAAATTGGAGGTCACGTAGTCGTCCAATATCCACATCCACATTCAACTGCACTACGCAACGCCCTCTTCATGGGGCTCTGCTCTGGCGCATATAAATTACACAACGCTGAAACTGAAACCCAAACCCAAAGCCAGCCAAACAAATCGAATTGCAGCGAACCGCAACCGACCAAGTGAAACCCTGTAAATGCAATGAAATGGTTTTTAACTTTTGCAATTTTTCAAAATAAAAAAAATACACAACGTCGCGGCGTCGGCATGGCAATAATACGGTTTTGATGTTTAAACAAGGTCAACTCCTCCACCTCCAGCTCCAAACAAAGCCCAGACCCAGGGTAATAAACATAATGCGCCGCCGCTTCACGCAATTTTCAAGGCATGATCCGCAGCTAAAGTTCGAAAGGTTTAATGCCAATCGAATGGTAAGCATGATGGGCGCCCTGGATTGGGCATATTGGCTACATCTGTGTCCGTGTGCACTTATTTACTTTGCTTTTGGCCCTGCTTCGATTTGTTCTGCCCCGCATCTTTCAATGTGGCCAGGTCGACCAGGTTCGTGGCCTTTGATTGGGTTTTCGATCTGGTTTTTGAGGCAATTTTGCATGCTTTGGATTTGCATGAATTAAGGCACGAATGGGTAAGCTTTTGACCTGAGTGAAGCAGTAGCCCTCGGGGCAACTACAGTTTGACAGTCATCAATACAGTTTGTCTTTCACAATTTAGAGGAAAATTGTCTAGATCAGAAGACTTTAACGAGCAATATTCATCAGAGAAAGGTAATAGAGTCTTGTTATTCAGCCTATTTGACGAAATTCATGTTTTGCAAGAAATTTCCAAAGAATTAAAACATCGAGCTAAGTATATTTTCGCATATTCTTGTACCAAGCCGACTTCGAGAATATCGAACTTAAATCAATAATCGAACTTCTTGATTGGATCTACATGGTGCGTCTAGTCGGGTTTGAATAATAAACTCAGATTTATAAAAAACGAATATATAAAATATAGTTAAAAAATATACAAAATTATAATACCTTCTGAAAGGGTATAAATAAAAAATAAGGTCTGAGTGTCATTAACACCCACGGGGCTCTGATGTGAAATATGATGCATAGGTTAAGAGCAGAGTCCGGCACGTCCGTATCTTTTGTCAGTTTTCGCCAGCGATAGCCCCGGGAGCCCAAACCCAGATCCTAACCAGTTCAGACTCAGATTCCGCCGAAATCATAACCAAATCCTACCCAGATACCGCCAAGATTCCTCCTAGATCCCACCCAGATCCCTCCCAATTCCCACCCAGAACCCACCCAGATCTCAGCCAGATCCTCATCCACATTTCACACAGATCCCACCCATATCGCTCCCAAATTCCACCCTGATCCCGCCCAGATCACACCCAGATAATACCCAGATCCCGTCCAGATACCACTCAGATCCCATCCAGAAACCATCCAGATTTCACCTCCATTTCCATCCAGATCCTACCCAGATACCGCCCAGATCCCACCCAGATTTTACCCAGATCCCGGCCAGATCCCACTCAGATTCCATCCATAACGCTCCTAGATCTCTTCCAGATCTCACTCAGATCCCACCCAGATCTCACCCCCATTCCCACCCAGAACGGTCCCAGATACCACCCAGAACGCTCCCAGATCCCACCCGGAACTCACCCAGATCCCGTCCAGCTTCCACTTAGATCGCACCCAGAACTTACCCCCATTCCCATCCAGATCCCGTCTAGATAAGATTCCACCCAAATCCATCCAAAATACCATCAGATCCCACCAAGATCACACGGAAAACTTTCCCAGAATCTATTCATTTCCCCCCCTTCAGCATCTTTCCTACCTCTACGCTTCCCCCGCGTTCCCCAACGTCACGTGACGCTGAACTAAAATTTAACTCCCACTAAAATCGTCCGTACCGAAATTAAAGGTGTTTCACATTGCTTAAGCCTAGTACTCAGAGAAGTCGTCGTCTAGAGGAACCGATTTCACAACTGCACTAAGTAAGGAATAAACTAACCCAGCGGACCAGCAAGCGAACATTTCGCGAGACTATCGCCAAATTCTCACATAAAAGAACGTAAGTCAAATTTTTTATCGCAAAGCAACTCGCACACGAGCTTTCCTGCGAGAGTTTTGCGATAAAAGGTCGAGTGACGTGAGAGAGGGAGTAAATAATTCAGTAAATCTTGTATTCGGCTCGCTAGAAATATTACAAAAGTATCGCAAAAAGCTCGCTAACCCTATTTCTTGCGATTATAGTAAACGAGACTTTCACTGCCAAAAACTGAACGACATATGAATCATATTTCTATCTTTTCTTGATCCTATTGCGAGAGTTTTGTCGGGCTAAGTATCGCAGTTCACTCATTTGCGATATTGTTTGCGAGCGTTTGGTCTGCTGGGAATTTTCAGTTCACTAGTAAGTGATTGTATAAGCGAGCTTTGTTCTCAAAGTACGTTTTGTAGTAAAGTCTCCTGTCTCTTGGTATGTTTATAATGTGCAGCTTGTTGTAATGCTGCTTTCGTTGTAGTATTGTCGTGGCCTCCAAATTTGGTGAGCGGACGATTTGGATATTGTCGATCCTATGTAGATTTTCTTGCAACTATCGTCTTAATATCCTTCTCATGGTAAATAACATTCTTGACTTACGCTTTGTCCATTTTTGATTTGGTCCACTTATAAAATCCTTTTATTGAGCCTTATCATTTTTGGGTTGTGTGACCTGTGGCGCCGTCTTGTTGAATCCAATAGGATTTCATGTAGTTATTAGCCAGAATCGGCATGACTAATTCCATTATCACGGCCCGATGACGCTCTGCATTAACGCTTATTGTCATCTTCGAAAAGAACACACTAAAAATCTGTGGGTAAATTTATTTTGAACGTTTCTAATAGTTACGCTACGGAGCAAATTAATGTTGTAGGTTGGTTCAAAAATGGTTTGGAACAATGTGGAAAGCGTTTCCCAGCTATGCTCCCATCATCACTTTTGCAAAACTTTAGCGATTTGGCATTTGTACAATTTCATTATATAGCTAGAAAATGTACACAAAGCTGGGTATTGATCACATATTCGTTGATTTACTAAGCCATATAATAAATGCATTTTCCCGCCATCAACACAAATGAATCGCGTACATTTTTAAGGATATATCACATCTTGTGAAAGGTGTAAGGCCTCACACCAGCTGCCGCAGGAATTATGAACTCGCATCGTTGGCCTGGCCTGGTCTGGCCAGCCTGGCCAGCTGCTGCTCATTGCCCAAATATGATGCCCAAAAAATCCAAAAACCAAAAAAAATGTTTTCAAATATCGGTCGTATGGCCATATATAGAGACAGCGCCGCTTCGCACTAATATGGTCGGGGGCAGCACGAATCGGACTCGATCAATTTGGTCAGTGCCAAAAAATGCTGGCAAACTGGCGAAAAAACTGTTCGCCCAAGTGTTGGCCATTTTGGTGGCAGTGGTTGCATCCATATCCATCGACGACGCACTTGTGGTTGTCGTTGTCTGGGCGTGTTTTATGCACTTGTCCACTTTGGCCGCAGCAGCTGCCTCAACATGGCTGGCAACTTTGTTAAATGTCAATTTTGTGTCAAAATGCATTTGACTGCTAGAAAATTGGCGATAAAAACACACACACATACGACTCTGGCGTCATTGGGCACACACAGTTTAACAGTCACTGATCACGTTGGAGACGCCTCTCAAACAGCAGGCAATCAAAATATTTCTGCTGCCAGTTTAAATTTAAGGCCCCCAGAGTAACACCATAAAATATGACACGTGGGTAATATCAAGAAGCCATAAACAAAGCTAAATTATTGGGCAACACTTGGAAAAATATTAAAAAACACAAAAAATAGAAGCGAAATGGAAGGGAAATTTTTTGTTTTACGAAGTTGAAATACGCTTGTGGAAGTATAAAAAAAGAGTGGTCCCAATGGAAATCATAAAAGGTGGGCCCCCCTAAAGAAACACAAATGGTCCCCACTCACCTTAACCCTTTTAATATTTTAATAATCTGAGAGTCGAAAGATATTTACACTTTTTGGGGGAGAAAATCAACGGAATACAAGTTTCGAAGTCTAACAACAAGAGTGTATACATTTTAGGGCAATATTCATATTACTTGACTTGAGAATTCTAAGCTCAGAACAGGAATAGAAGGTACTAAATTAATGTGAATTAAATGTATCATATATAGAATCGTACATTTACTAATAAGAAAAACTCCTGTTTTGCCAGCAGCCAAATGATATATCGCAGTTTTGTTTCCAGCATTACATTATGGCAATTGGTTCATCCTGGGCCAAACGAAGAAGCCTACCCTCTATCACCTACCCTCCCATACTGTTTTAAGCTGTTAACCCACTGATGAGTCACTGTAAAGACTCTGTCTAGTCACTGTCAAGTCACTGCCAAGTTACTTTCAAGTCACTCTCGAGTCACTGCCAAAATACTGTCAAGTCATTGTTTAGTGACTGTCTAATCACTGTCAAGTAATTGTAAAGTCGCTGTTAAGTCACTGTTAAGTCACTGTTAAGTCACTGCCAAGTCACTGTTAAACAAACATTATTAGGCCTGTTCCGATTAATCGGAATTGGTAACATATAAAAAACGATTAATGAATTCTGACGAATCTTTTTGCCCGTCATAGGATCGACTGCACAGTGGTTTTTTTTGCCTTTTTTTAACATAAACTCTAGTTTTTACGTTATTGACCCCAAATTTGGACTATAATCATATTTTAGGCCCTAAGGACGACTTGGAAAATTTTACTCAGTTTAGATCAATATTTGATATAGCTGCCATATAACAGATCTGGCCGATTTGCTTAAACTTTGTTGTTTTTCACGCTATTGAACTGAAATTCGGTTTGTACACGTATTTTAAGCTCCTAATACGTTGTACCAAATCTTGTTAGGCTTGGACCGCTATTTGATATAGCTGTCATATAACCGATCTGGCCGACATGGTCCAACTATGTTGTTTTTTACGCTATTGAGCTGAAATTCGGTTTGTACACGTATTTTAAGCTTCTTATGCGTTTTACCAAATCTTGTTTGGTTTGGACAACTATTTGATATAGCTGCCATATAATCGATTTGGCCGATATGCACCAACTTCGTTGGTTTTAAAGATGTTGATCTGAAATTCGCTTTGAGCACGTATTTTAAGCTTCTTAAGCGACTTATGAAATATGGTTTGGAATGCTATTTCATATAGCTGCCATATAACTGATATATCCGATTTGCTCCAACTTTGTTGTATTTTACACTATTGAACTGAAATTCGGTTCGTACTTTTATTTATGGCACTAAATACGTCTTAAAAAACTTTTTTTGTGTTTGACGCAACCAAACGAAAAAAATTTTTTCTGTCTCTCTTGAGAAATATCTTCAACTTAAGCATGATTTCAGCTGCAATAAGGCCAATTTTCTCGAAAAGTCGCACGTTGTAGCAAGAAGTGTTAGTTACTTTTTAATCTACACTCTTTCGTTAACAACTTTGCATTTAAGACTTTGTGCCATGCTGTGCCATGCACAACTAATCATCCAAAAAACATTGCTACACTTGTTAGGGCCAACATAAAATTACACACAAGCAACACACGGCAAAATTGGAAAAAAGCACACAACAATGGCAAACCAGTTATCAAATCTTAACAAAACATACCTGAACTAACAGTTTGCGTTTTTACATTTTTTATTTTGCTTCTAACTTTTTAAACAGACACACTCAAAGTTGGCAAATATTTGCTACCAGTTTCACAAAAAACACGTGGCACACAAACAGCTGACTTCAAGCGCCCGTCAAAAAAGCAGTGTTGCCACTAAGGTTGAATGGGTTTGTTTTTTTTGGGGTTTATGCCAGAAAAAGGCCAAAAAAAACCACTGTGGACTGAAGGTAATTGGGGTTTTGAAGTTACAAGTCGAGTAACACAGGTTTGTATAATTTATCAGACTGAATTTAAAACTTGACTTCATGGCAGTCACTCTTCCCACCAACACTTCCCCCTCACACCATCCACTCCATATAATTCACCGATTTCCAAATGCAAAGACAAGACATACCCAATAGAATCTGTCGCAAAGCAGAAATTATTCTAGTTTTAGTCCCCCAGTAGGAACATCCTAAAAAGAATCGATCTAAAAACAATCATATCATATCCTGGACCGTACTTCACATTTCACACTATTTGACCAGAAATGGTGTTTCAACAGCCATATCGCAGCTACAGTAAATAAAGCCAAAGGTGGTCCAAAGAGTTTGATGACCCTTACACAACTAAATCATTGTACATATCCTTAGTACGCCCTATTTTGGAATATTGCTCTAGTGTATGGGGCCCACAGTACAAAGAGCAGCAATAGCTAATCTAATCTGATCAATAGGCATTTATCGTTGTATCGATCGAGGTTAAAATTAATCGATCTTAAATCTATGCATCACCGCAGAATATGCAATTGAGTCCTATTCGTCCAAAAACTTCTTCACGGATATCTGTATCTATATAATTTACAGTACCCTCAAGGTTCACCCGTACATTTTGGCCACTACGTTTGACACTCTGCTGGTCCAACTATGCCCTTCATGAACCTTTTCGTGTCTTATGCTCTAATTATAATTCCCTTTTCATTAATTTTTTCGTTTGAAAAATCTTTTAATGTTACTTTAAGTGAAATTTATGAACACCTTGAAGTATCTAACCTCTCATAAACTCATAACAAACCTCAAACAGGATCAAAAGATTTTTAGCGATTTGACCTGTTCATATCTAGTATTTTATTTTCCGTTAAAAAATATTTAATTTTTGTTGCAACAAAATTTTGTTAAAGTCACAGAGTGACCACTTTGATTATCAATCGCATAACTTTTAAGAAGGCTCTTGGTCAATAAGTTATGGTTTTGTCCAATCATAGTAGTCTTGGACTATATTCAATGGGCACGCATACACTCAACGCTTTGGTGATTTTGGCGATTGCTGCTGATGTTGGATTTTGCAACAAGCCTGCCTTTGGAATTCCCAAACGGTTATAGTAGTTCTTTCATGAGGTACTCACAGCCAGCTCATTGAATTGGGAAACTCATGAAATAGCGCTATACAGTCACCCAGCCTCCTTTGTGGTGTTGTGCCTGTCTTGTTTAAGAAAAGCCATGGACAAAATATTAACTTATTGACCTAAAACCCGCTAAATAGTACTACATTTTGTTAAAGTTTTAAAAAAACTTGAACTATTAAAACTCAAGAAAGTTTTCCTTGAAATCAAAAGGCTCGCTTATTAAACTATATGATTAAATAGTCAAGTTAAAGTTATTCACTTAAAATCGAGATTTATTTCTCTGAAGCTTCAGTGAAACTATACAAAAACTCGGGTCTGTATATTAAATTTTAAAATGGATTTTAGTTAATTGTTATACGTTGTACCTAAGGTACAAAGAGTTTATGAAGTTTGTGCTAAAGTATTTAACAGGAAGTAGAAATTATTTCCGACTGTATATAGTATATATATTCTTGATCAGCATCAATAGCCGAGTCGTTATGGCCTCAGGTCATATCTAAGGAATGATAAAGGTCAGATGAACTATACTGAAGTTATGAAAAAAAGAAAGTTCGCTGTTGCTGAGCTAGCATGTTGGGTTGCCAAATGGTCACGATAGTGGTGTCATCTATTGGTCTGTTTTGAAAATCTTTCAACCAGCATGGTTATTGGTCAAGTTAGGACCAAAAGAAAGTTCGCTGTCATCAAAGTATGGCTGAAAATGTAATGGACGAAACTGACAGATAAAAATTCCATTTTAACAAACCGTGTTTACACAGACGTTGTAAATAGAAAACCGTGTAAATAGTGTGTGAAAAAAACCGTAAGTCCCTATTTTACAATGTGAAGTCTGGCTATCTTTCAGGCTAGTCTTATTGATGGGTGGAAAGTTTCGAAACAAAACTGAGTCATTAAATCTGTAGGCTCAGCATATTTCAAAGTTAGCACTGATAGCTTAATAGTGCACACAAGCTGAGGTACTCCATCATAGACAGGGTGTAACACACCGTTGAAAAACAAAAAAACCAAACTCGAAATAGATCACAACGCATTTAACCCGTTGGCATCATTAACAGTTCGTCTGGCCCCCGCCTTGAACAGCTGAGGGGGCACTGGTGACATGTGGGAACTAAACAACAACAACAACAACCCCCTCTACCCACCCTTCGGCTCAGCTTAGCCCCCTTGACAGAAATAGCGTGTTAATCGTGGCACGCTCTTTTGCTGGGGCAGATCTTTGTCGTGATTTCCACTTCCGATTTAACTGGAAATGCATAAAAATTTCCCCCTTTTGTTCGTTCTAGTATTATTCCGAAAAATTGTACCCCGTTTTGGGGTGGAGGAGCAGCATGCGGCTGTCATGTGTGCCAAATGTGCAGCTGGAGCGGAGCAGAGACGATCGAATGGCATCATACCTTATGTTTGATTTCATAAATACAAATTCAACTTGGAGCGCATTAACATGTAACAGATGGGAGCCATATTGCGGCTAGGAGGAATATTGTTTATAAACTGCATCCGCAGTCAATAAAACTTATACTTTTTGATACACTGCCCCCAGGCATTTAGTATACAAACACAAGATCACAAGCTTTTGATCAATTGGCAGTGAAGGGTTTTTATTACAAGGGATAAGGTCAGGAATGACTCGAACCTTTTGCGGAATTACTGTTTCCGCCCATGCAGGTGTTTGAATTGGCCAACCAAGATTTGTCACCTCCATTTGTGAAGGCAGCGTGGCTGGTTGTAGCACGATTTTGCCCCGTTGGCCTGTCTCTCTGTGTTATCTTTATTTTGGCATCGAGTAAATCATAATTTTACACCTTCCTTCACGACAACAAACGGCGCATGTTTGTTTGTCTATCTCGAACCATTCATCGCAATTGTCTACGCTGTGGACACTCCCCTCTCTCACCTCTCTTGGCCCATACACCTTCCCATTCTATGGTCAAATTAAATTTCAATAATCCGGCACATCCCAAAATGGTTTGGGGGCTATTTTTAAATTTAAACATCAAGTTGTCGTCGTAGTTGTTCAGCGTAATTGCGCGTCGATTTGTTTATGGGCCGCCAATCAAACGGACATAAAACTCTAACCCAAATGGTAAGCTGTTAAACCAAACGCGCATTCAAATCAGGCCCAGACAAAGAAGGCTCTGACACTGAAAACGACAACAACAACATCGTTGACAACTTAGACATCCGGAGTGATACGCCGCATGACAATTAGAAAAGGTTCAGCAAGTGCAAGTAAATGATGTGCTGGCAAAGCCAATCCTTAGTTTGGCATCGGCTAGACACTAGACAGTATTCTATTTTAAGAACTACTTAAATGGCGAAATGACCCGGCTAGTTAGAGGGGACGGGCAATGGAGTTGTGATAGGGCCTACAGTTCACTTACTCTTGGGTCTTTTGTGTAGGTTGGTTTGGCAGGCGGGAAAATAAATAATAAATTTAAACTAATATACAAATATTTGATCCAAACTCAAACTTCTCTTTGAAGTACATGATTTCATATTTTATATTTTCTGCACTTTGCATACCTACTTAAAGTATGTAACGAAAAAAATTTATTAGTAAACTCAATAAGATATTATATAAAATATAACTATGTGTGTGCTTTAACGACCTTTATGATAATCAAACCATCAATATTATGCTGGCTCAAGGTCTCGTTATGCTTGCGCATAACTCCAAAAAGGAGGAACACATTACACCACAAGTGAAGCTAGTTGGTCATACAGCCTGTTTCAATGGTATCTCTACCATATCATCAGTGACCTCCGCTTGCTTGTACTGGCCCCATCGACTCCCACTCCATGCCAGCGCTGCCATAATCGTTTGGGAATTCCTAAACGACTTGACAGCAAAAAACCGGCAGACATGAGAACGACGTTGGTTGCCAGTACCTTGTGTGTGTGTGTGTGTTCCCCAGCTTGGCTTTTTCTGTTGTGTTAGTGAGAGAGATTTCCTCCCCGCTTCTAACCCAGTAGCCAATAGTTTGAGTACAGAATAGCATTCAAACCGGGGTTTTTTGTTGCTTTTAATTGAAACTATTTTTGTTTAGTTTCAGCAACAACGCCGTGCCTGGCTCCTCCTTTTGGAGTTATGCGCAAGCATAACGAGACCTTGAGCCAGCATAATATTGATGGTTTAAAATATAACTAGCTCACAAACTAGTTTATACTAAAGTATGTTCCACTCAAAATAGCCTGGAATTAGGACCAATAAATTGTGAAACTAGAGGCATCTAGTAGCAACTCCCTATACTCAGTTTTTCTGGATCACGTCAAGTTCGCGTCAACAGGAAGCTACACATCTGTGTCTGGTTAAGAGAAGATGAAAGCAAAAATTTTGGAAAATTTACCAAATATGAAGGGAGTCACCACCATTGTTATACAAAATTCCCACCTCCAATGGACAAGCGGTTAGTATCCTGTCCATAGAGGTCTATCTTGGAAAATGGAATATATTGAAAAGCACTCGATAGAATTTTTTTAGATTTTAACTATATTGAGATACTAGTTGATATAGCCATGTCTGTCTGTCCGTCCGTCTGTTTCTATGCCATCTCCTACGTCAGCTTTAAAGCTATCTTAACCAAACTTTGCACAAAGTCTTTTGGTATAAATATGCTGCACATTTGTCAGAACCGGCCGGATCGGATGACTATAGCATATAGCTGCCGTAGGAACGATCTATTGAAAAACTAGTTTTAGTGAGAAAAACTATTTTATTTTCAGTGCTATCGCTCCCAACGATCGTATTTATAAGTTTTTAATGATTTCACATAATTTCACATTTCAAGTTTCGGACAACTATATAGTATAGCTCTTATACAAAAGATAGGTGTGAAAAAAGTCTTAGTAAAAAAAACTTTTTTGTTTTTAATGCAATAACTCCCAAAACTGTTACTGATCAATACTATACGCTACTACACAATTCTGTCAAGTTTGATCCAAATCGAAACGCCGAAAAAGTATTTCTAGCGAGAAAAACTATTTTTTTTTAACACTTTTCACTTTTAAGTTAAGAATATATTGATGAATATTTCGAATTTTTAAAGGTTAATGTCGAGTTTAAAAACTATTCGTACTCAAAGTAAGAATTTTGAAGAGAGATTTGTAAAATCAAGAGATAAATCAAGATCGATACCGAATCGGTCGGTTCTCGGCTTTTTTTCACACAATATTTCTTTGGGATTCTATATACGCGGCTTACTATTTACATTATAAATACGGGATTATTATTTCTGCACACGACGTCATTTGTCTCTTCCTTTCGTCTTTTTTTTCCTCTGCTCGTTTCATCCATCCAGTGTGACCATACTTATCGATATATATTGACAATTTATATTACAATTAGTTTCAAAGAGCTGCAAAGACTAAAAATAATTATCCTGCAATCAGTAAAGTGTCATTTCAGCCCAAACAAGACACTTTTCATAGACTACAAACTGAAATTTTACCAAGGAAAACAAATTAGTTGCAATTTTCATTAATATTATGAAAAACACATGCTGAACCCAGGTTCGAATCAAAACCTTTGTCCAAATCCTCGAACCTCAAATTTTCGAACCTTAACCATCGGATTTTGGATTTAGCTCGCAAACCTGATCTCCGTAAAAAATTTGGGTTTCTTAATAGAAACCCAAAGTCCTAAAATATGAGTTACACCTTAAAACCTGATCAAAAAATTAGTTGCCTTTTGTCTAAAATAAGAACAAGATGTTGTCAAAATTCTTGACAACAAATGTTCCAAACGTTCCTGGCTTGAGTAAATTTGCTCTTAATTGGATAATATTTGCTTTATACAGAGTTTGTCCGGAAAGTAATAGGACTGAGTCGATTTACGAAAGTTTATTGAGCCAATCGTTACAATTCTTTAAAAGCTTTTAAAATAGGCTCCTTCTGCGTCGATGCAACGCAGATGTCACGGAAGACATTTTCCGGAACAGCATTGAGAGCCGCGGTGAATGCTGCTTGGATCCCCTCCGTCGTCCGAAAGGGCTTTCCTTTCATTGGCCTTTTTAGGCGAGGAAACAAAAAAAATTCCAGGGTGGGCACATCGGTTGCGGAAGCGTTGGTTGGGATGCCGACCTTGGCACACTTCCATTCGCCGCAATTTCTGGTCGTCAGAGAGCACTTTTGGAAACATGTTCGCGCACACCTTGAGCATGTTTAAACGCTACGTCACAATGTCATGAACCATAGATTTTGGTAAATTTACCATCTGGCAATTAAACGAATACTAAGTCGCTGGTCTGAGTTCAAAACGTCTAGTCTTCTTAACCAAGCAAAAGTTGCCCTCAAGATGTGAATCTGCAAAAATCTGCAACGGTTGAATGTGCTGGAGGGTCATTTCTTACGTTAAGTGCATAAGGTACAGGGTTAAATTTTCAATTAAGCCCAAAAAATATTTTCGCTGTTCAAACGAATCAGGTGGAGCGAGAGATGATGTCTCTGATCTTACAAAATATATGGATGAAAGAAGCAGCAGAGCATACCCAGGACATCTGCTTTCCTTCCCGTCCAATCCCAAGAGGTATGTCCACGCGGATTCTAGTACTCCCAAATGTGAGAACTACGCTCACACCTGGTCCAAAATCAATAAAAAAATTGTCTCAATTGAGTTTAAAATATTCTTGTAAAAGGAAAAATATCGACTCAATTTGAGTTCTTAAAAATGTAACAATATTAACTCAATTGGAGATTTGCGTTTTCAAAAAACTGTTATTGGAAATAATCTTGAGTCCAAATCTCACGGGTTTTTCCCTCTGTTTCGGAACATTTTACTACAGCCAGCTGTTCCGATGAAACGACATATAACCTGGATTATGATGAAGAGAGGGGAATCGTTAAGGCCTAACAACTATCTAAGGAAGGCAAAAATTAGTTAACGATGCTCGGAATACTCACAAATTTGTGTAATTGTGGTATTAGATTTGGTAGTTTTTCTTTGGATGGGCTTGAACAGCTCTGAATATGTGGGCTCTTAAAAGACCTATAGCAACTGGACTTTGTTCCACTCCCAGTTGCTGGATCTGTTGAGTGAGTAAAAATAATAATTTCATACAACTGTAAATAGTTCCCCCCTTTTGGGGCAATTAGTTTAACCCTTTGATTAAGTGAATATTTGCTTAGGCCCCCAGAACAACACACTTAAAATGTCAAAATTTTTGACAGCAATGCCCACCTACATACAATTGCTTCCATGCTAAAGTCTCCTCACACACACACACGCATTAACACCCGAGCGCCAAATTAAGCCATAAATTTAGACGCCGTTGGACCACCAGCCAAGTGGCAGAAGCAATATGGTCTTGGGAGTGAAGGAGGGAGAGGGAGTCCAGTTCAAGTATAAAACGCCTCTGCAAGTGTCTCGTCAGAACTGGCATAATATCTGCAGCTGCGGTTCGAGGAGTTGGATCCCCCCTAGGCGGCAGCCAGCAGCTGCTCCTTCTGCACTTCGCTTGAGTCTCGTTTAATACAAAAATTCAAATTTAATTAGTCTTCAAGTGAAGAAGTAATATTTATACAATCTGGCAAAAATTTGCAGCTGCAATGCGAATGTGGCAAGGAAGTGGGAGTGGGTGGCAGACACTGAGAAAAACGAAACGAAATTTGCCAAGTGCACACATCTGCATTCCAGACGAGTCAACGGCAGACCCAGACCATGTGGGATTATGACGCGACGGCACTTAAGAGGCAAGGCAAGGCAAGGCAAGGCAAGGCGCATTGCCTCGTCATGTGCTCTCTTGATTGGTCGCGACCCCCAGTGCCTCCTCCAACTGCTGCAGCATCGCGTGTGACATTTGCCGTGCCCGCTTGCCACTGTGCACCACATTCATTAGCAGCCGTTAAATGTTCACTTAATCATTTCGTCTGCCACGACACATGCACTCAGCTGGCTTAGAATCCGCACAGACAGACTCACACAGTGGATGCCTCTGTTTGTCGCATCTACAAATTGTCAGAGCCTGTTGCAATCTTAAGTGAATTTATGTTGCAATCTGCGACTTTCTGCTGCTGCAGTTGCATTTAGCTTCCTTTTTTTCTCTGTGCCTCAACTGCCACATCTTATGATGACTTCAATTAATCAGCTTTATGTGTGCCGTTGCTGTGAATGTACAAGACTGAGATTGCCTGATGACGGCGACGGCGACGGGCATCCTGGCTGGAAGAGGTTAAGAATTGCAATTAGAGATCAAAGATCACTTGGGTTGCTCAGTCGGAATGGAAGTAGTCGCTCAATTAGCATGTGATGATCAGCATTGAAGTAAGTTTTGAAACTAGCTTTAAATCAGCTAAATGAAAAGCTGTAAATGAAAATAGATAATTTGGACACGATTAGGCGGTAAGTACGTATAAAAAGTAAAAGCTACATCAGCAAAGAGCGCAGTCATATTACCTGTACAAAATAGTTTTAACAGATTTTTAAGGGATGGAATCAATCTCTTTGCAACCAGGGTCTTTTTGAAGTCTCAACATTAGTCTTTCTTGATCAGTATATGTCGTTTCGCTGAAGTGTAAACAACATAGTTTTAGTGTGCTCCGAATATTTCATTATAATGTGGCAACAAAACACAATTTGCGGGAAAGTTTACATATCAGTTTTCATTTGAAAACATACTTTAATTAAAACAACGTAATCCCACATATTCCTGACACGATCAGAAAAAAGATTGAATTGATCCGTCTTATTGAATTGATCCTAATTTAATCCTAAGAAAGTTTACACTTATCCCTAAGTAATCTTATACAAGATTGAATTGAGAAAAATTCGAGCACAATCTAATCCCAAAGTTTAAACAAACATGCTTAAACATGCTCGAACATGTTCGAGATTAATTTGAGCTCGATATGTAATGTTGATTTGATCCCAGGAAAGATAACTCTTCTTTCATTCCTGCGCCATGATATATGTCATCCTTAGGGAGGAAAAACTCCTAGATATGCGCTCTGCTCTTTCACCCTTCACCCATAAATTCTGAAGGAATCAGGAACATTGCATCAACGACCCACTCGACCTGACACGTTCCATTTAAGTTTTTCAGAAAAACACAGAAAAATTTGTTCGGGTTTAACTGGGAATTGAGTCGACGAATCGACTGACGAGCCGTTGTACACTTTTGCAGATTTAAACTTAAAAGCCTACGGTTGAACTGGCAAGAGATCAAAAAGAGAGCCAAGAAACTGAAAATAGAAAGAGAAAGCTGAAAAAAGGAGAAATGAAAATATGGGAGATATTTACAAGAAGGAAGAGACGGGGAAGTTGAGCCAATATATGGGGTTAGAAATTAACTGATTTATGTTATACACTAATATATTAGGATCAAAGAACAATTGGTTTTTATGTTAGAAAATGAGATGGCCTTCCGTATCGTGAATAATTCCCAATTCTTTAAGATGCTCTATTTTATTTATTGTAAGATAATGGACAGAGAATTCTTAATATTACTCTTCTGCTCATATATGATATCTAGAAACTTTATTTCGGACTTTATTGCATTTGGGATCCTAACATTTATAAAAATTTTCGGTTTAAAGTGACGCGCATTTCTGTATATGTCCGATCGTTTGTTCTTTGGAAATTGTAACAAGAACTCTGAACCCCCTAAAGGATGTGTATGTCTGATCCAAAAAAGACATAAAGTGTGTAAAGTGCTGCCCATCGCCTTTGCGCCCGGTGCTGCCCATCATAATTGATTGTCGAAAAAATGTTCGAAAAATCGATAAATAATTTTGATAACTAAATATCTCTAGAAGGTACGAAGCATCTATCTACAAAGCTGATTGGGGTGGGGCAAAAAATTAAAAAATGTGTGCGCGTCGTTAACACTCTCGAGGCTCTGATGTGAAACATGGTGGTAAGCTTAAGAGCTGTTTGGGGCTGTTTAAGTCACTGTTAAGCCACTGCTTAGTCACTGTCAAGTCACTGCTTAATCACTGTCAAGAAACTGATTAATCACTGTCAAGTCACCGTTGAGTCACTGTCAAGTCAGTGTTTAGTCACTGTTAAGTCACTTCTTACTGTTTGTCAAGTCACTTTTCAGTCACTATTAAGTCACTGTTTCGTCACTGTCAAGTCACTGTTTAGCCACCTTTAAGTCACTGTGAAGTTACTGTCACGTCACTGATTACTCACTTTCAAGTCACTGTTGAGTCACTGTGAAGTCAGTATCAAGTCACGTCACTGATTAGTCACTGTTAAGACAATTCCAAGCCACTGTCAAGTCACTGTTTAGTCACTGTCAAATCTCTGTTTAGTCACCTCTACTTTCCGCCCCGTTTCCCACATCCTTCCACGCACCTCCTCTCCCTCTCGGACACTCCGCTAAATTAACAACAGAAAATATGCATGAAGTCATCGTCACGTGACGCTGAAATCAAATTTTACTCGTACTAAAAATTTCACATCAAAAATATACTTCATCTACCCGCAAATATAAGAAGTATGTGTCCTATAAGCGCCAAACCAGTATCTCTTAACACTCCTTAAATCTCTTCGTTCATACAGAATTTGTTCGGTCTTGACTGCGCAGGCCTTTTGCACTTTATAAAGAACGTATGGAATGGCATGTTAGCTCAATTAGCTATCGCACACTTTTGTAACTGAAACTCTTGAGGGCTACTTATACTTTTCTGCTGTTGAATTGTGCTCATTTCAAGCCCTCTTAGAACATTTGTGCTTAAAATTTTTGTTTCTATTTTGAGGTAAAGGCAACTGGTTTTCCAAACAGGCTTTTTTCCACTTCTTCTTTAAACTTCTATTTCATCAACGATTTTCATTTTTTTTTGCGGTATTTAACTTTTTTGTTTTCCAAAGAAAACGTTTCCTTGAAATTTTTTCATATACGTGACTAATTTTTTTCCATCTTCCAAACTTTAAGCATGATTCGCGACTGGGATTCCTGTTTTCTTCTCTCAGTTTCTACAATTTGTGGTTCCGCCTTGGCAATTCTATTCAATTTGTGCACAATTTCATTAAAATAACCTAATCAGGCACAAATTTATTACACAGCTCGCTGTCTCCCTCTCCCAGGACCAATTCAATTCAAACAAATGCAGCAATTAAATTTTCATATTCAAGTTGAAGCGACACACGACCAAAACGTGTGCGTCAATTAGGAGCCAGCTTTTAGTGGTTGCTCAGCGAAACGGCACACGCCTCCGTCCACCGCCCTTTTCCCCCGGCCACGTGTCCCTGAGTCAACATGAGCTGAGCCTGGGATCGAGTCTCATTAGAACAGGTAAAAAAAAGTTTCCCATTCGGCCAGCTGCCTGGAGCCACGTGTCAGAAATGCAATAATGTGCGGAGGAGAGGCAGAAAATGGTTTCGTGTTGTGTCACCGAACAAATGTCGCCCGATGTTGACCCAATTGCCAGGGCCAGGCTTGGGGTCATGACAATTTCAGGAGCTTTGGCTTTTGTGTATTTCGTGCAACCGTCGATCGTGAGTCGTGTGGAGTCGATGCAGAGGGCGCTCCTTGGGCGCCAGCTCAAGACAATTTGCATAAAAATCAAACTATGTATAGAAAAATGCCAGGCCTGTGGTATAGATTTATGGCGAATGCCCTCAATGTGGGCAGAAACCAAGAAAAAAAGAAAATCAATACGGAAAAAAGTCTACAAAGCGTCTGCCTGCCAAGTTGTGTTCCCCTTCAAACAAACAGTTGGAGCTAGGCCCAATTTGGGGTTGACAGAGAAGTCTTTCTCGCTCTTTCATTTCAAATTATTTAAATGAATTAAAAATGGCTGATTTCAAAATTTTAGTAAAAGCATGCGCTGTGAGCGAGAGAGAGAGAGAGAAAAAAGTCTCCACCTGGCCTGGGTTGCTAGGCAACTTGGAGTGCCACTTGGGGGTTGCTTCAAGCCCCGCAATGCTTTCTAGACGATGGGAATCGATTTCTTTGGACACCAGATGCAAGGCATTTCGTTGGTTCAACCTTTGCGAGTGGGTTTGATTGGGTCCTTATAAAGTTGGATGGAAATAAATTCGAGTGAACATCAGATGCAAAGCTTGTCGTTGGTTGAATCCTTGCACCACTCGACAGCTGCACGTGACCCTTACAAATGCGCCACGAGGCGGCGTTCTGCTCATTAACGACAACCGACAAGCGTTTTGCGTTGCGATATGATCATTTGACAACTCAAATCTCAGGCCTAATGGACAGACAAGCCACCCTCCCATGGAAACTTAATAGATACACTAAGCTCGTGTTGCATAAAGGGAAAGTCAGGCGAAAGATTTATGCTTCCACCACTTTAATCTTTGTTGCCATCTCTGAGTAACAGACAGCAGTTAACATCGACAAACCCATTGAAGATATGAGAATTTTAGATCCCACAAGAGAGAATTGAAACACTCCAACAACCTACTGTCCACAGTTACTGACTGGCTGTTCTTTATCAAAACTAAATGTTCTCTCACTTTCATGTCTTGATCCCCTGTGGAGAAGCATCAAGGTAATTCAAACCAACCAGAGTAGTCTCTTAACAGTAGAAATTATTCTGATCAGTGAAGCCTTGACTTGTTTATAATACTTAGAACAGACATAAGAAATTTGTCTCTTATTCAAACCGCTCCTAGGCCTCATGGCTCAATACTATGCTCTTCCGAGGAGACTCATTACACTATCTATCGCATGACTGAGCCTCAGCTAATCATAACTTATACCGCCAGTCTCTCTTTCTAAAACAATGACAAAAGGATTCGAAAAACTGCTTCACAGTATTTGCGTTTAAAAAAATTATTTTCCTAGTTGAAGCTTACCATGCTTAACTAACCTTTTTTAAAAATTACTTTTTACCCTCTTTTTAAAGCAGGTGTGCCCAGGTTCTATGCGCACGTTGGCATTCGTTGTTGTTTTCCGCAAAGGGATAGTTTACACGCGCAGCTTATGGCTAAGCGTAGAGCGACAACTTTATATGTGGTCACTCTACTCTCTCCCTCCAGTCAAAAATCGATTGGCTCTTGTTGTTTTACAAATATTTTAATATTTTCTTCCTTTCTTCTTCTTGAATTGGTGTTTACGCGGCCGTAAGCTAATTCTGGGCACCTCTGCTGTAAAATCTTTGGATGTAACAGTATAACGAACTGCTCTTTTGAGAAAAGAAAATAGAACCTAGCCTTAGACACTTTAAAAATGTAAATTCTCGTCTTTTCAAAACTTATAAAAGATCTGGAAAAGCAACGGACTTCTCCGAATACTCTACTGCAAAAAAAGGACAAAACTCCAAGCCCAAAATCATATTTTTTATAAAATTTATCATTCTCGAATACAGATTAGGATTTGTAACTTTCCAAAGAGCTTTTACCAATTCGTTAATTCGTCGTTCCAATACCTTACCTTTTTCCCTGTTCTATAAAGAAGAAAATGCATCGTCTAATATTGATATTGCAAATCTGCAGGGGCATTGCGAAACAGTCTGGTTTCGAGGTGCTTCTTGGTCAACTTGGCCAAAAATTTATCATCGGAGGTGACTTCAATGCCAAGCACCGGACTTGGGGTGAATTTAGGGCCAACCCTTAAGGTACAGCACGTCATCAGGCCATAACTGGTGACGCTACACAGGTCTTGGCAACAGGTAGACCCACCTATTATACCTATAAAAGGGTAGGGACGCCCACCTGTCTGGAGTTTTTCCTCTAAAAGGGTCTTCCAGGACACCTACTAGCAGTACAAGAGGAAGACGATCTGTCCTCTGACCATCTTTCCTTAGTGGCTGCACTGGGCCTGAGTACTCTTAACAGGATAGTCCGCCCTGGATTTGATCTTAAAAAGTTTCAGAACGAGTTGAGCGAGACAACTGAAGACGTTGATGAGGCTATTGACCTGCTCATGAGCAAGATCAAGACTGCTGTAACGAGCGCTACTCCACCAAACTCACTTCACTCACTCACAACATGTAGGGATATTGTATTGACGCCAGAAGCTGAGGGGTTAATTGCGCTCAAGAAACGACCGAGAAGGGAATACATCAGAACGTATGACCCTGCTGTTCACAGGATATACAGGAGAATAGCGAACTGCGTCAAGAAAGTCCTGGCCACAATCAAGAAGGCTGCCACCGATAAGTTACTTGAAGATGCTACGCCCAATGAGAACTCCAGATACGCTCTAAGGCAGCTCACCAAGAGGTACAAAAGGCACAGTCAGATGAAATTTCCGGTCAGGGCAAAACATCCTTAGGACCGAGCTAAAGCCTTTGACTCCAACCTTTGGGAAAGATTTCAGCCCTTTAGCACTGCCTCTGCTTACAGACTGCAATTGGTTCAGGAGACATTGGATGTGCCTCTTCAAATGGCGCTGCCCTCCAGACCTCTCTCGTTTGATAAGGTGATATAGCCTCACTTAAGACCAGTAAAGCTACTCCCTCGTAAAGCAATACTTTTTTTGTAGCTCATCTTCAATGCGGCTCTTAGACTCAGCTAGCCCGGAAAACCTCCTCAAGAACTGGAATCTTACAGACCTTTCGAGCCATCTTGGACCTTGTCGACTTTTCCTCGTGATATTTATTGATACCTGCCTAATGTAGTTAAGCATTCCAGTGCATTGATGTACGCTGATGAATTAAAAATATGTCTGAGCCATAACTTGCCCAACGATTCTGCTTTGCTTCAGGTTGGTTTGATTTTTGGCACTCATATTAAATTTTCTGTAAATAGAGCCTTTCTATGTTTGTTTTGCGTGTGTTAACATTTGTCCGGCGCACTTGTATCTGCTACAGTTGTTGTTGTTCGTGCCTCTTGTGACTGAGAAGAATGCTGTTGCGACATTCTGACACGCGTTCATTAATTTAGTTCTTGTAATTGTTGATCTGTTCTTGCTGCTCTAACATTTCGCACTTGTGTTTTAGCATTCGTTCGAAGGCCCAAACAGCCACCCCTACGTGTTGCTGGCCTTGTACTATGACTCGCACACAGATAGATCAAATATGGCCTGCTTCTAAAGTAGATGGCAAAAGTTAAGCGATTTGAAACCGCCTGCTCAAAACCAAGTAGATTTTATGCTTACAGTTTTCCTTCCACATGATCTAGTAGGCGGTCTAATTCTTGACAATTTCTAGTAGCAGGTAAGTAGTCTAAGGACCGATTTCTGTTCTCCCAGATGGCTGCTATGTGTTAGATAGTCATCGAATTTACACTGTTATTTGTTAGTTTATGTGACAAATAGCTCTATGTAGAAGATGTGAAATCGGGCCTTAAAGTAGTTAATTTTATCTCGACAGTTTCAAAAGATCATTCCTTCCTTCTTCAGGTCCACTTTAGGTCCACTAGCCGGTTCAAAACCGAATCCTCTAGATCCTCTAGCCAGACCACGAACACAACATTTTAAATATTTAAAAAAAGGCTCAAATAGTCATTTAAGTTATATTCTTAGGAACCTTTACCATAGCTATAGCTTTCTCAATATTAATACCGGAAAAATTACTTAAATGGTACACAATCGCTTAAATTGATAACTAAATATTTAAGTTCGGCAAACTTCGTCTTTGTTAGAGGAGCTATGCATGATAACCATTGGGAATGTGGTCTATTCGTTAACTAATTTGGTAACCTTCGGATCGATAAGCACCAGAAATGCTTTGCGAGCCGAAGCTTACACTTTACAACGGGACCGAATCTTTATCAAAATTTTTAAAAGTCCTGCAGTTTCTTTCGTTTGTAGCAAAATGTTTTAGATTTTGTTCTTGATTTGAGTTGAATCTGTTTAATTTTTAATAACATTTAATACTCAAGCTGTTACAAAATTTTATGACTTGGAAAATCAAACGTCTTATCGCACTGCACCACCGTCTAAGCTGATCTTTTATGTTTGTACTGTGCGCATTTTAAGCACTATTTTTGCAAAAATCAACTTATTTTCATTCCAGGCTGTTTTACTGCCTCTTCCCTTGCTCATCTCAGTTTGACAATGGTTCCTTAAACCCTACCAATGAAATTAGCATAAGCTTTCATCCTCCATCTTCGTCTGTGGATGTTTTTCTTTTTCATTTCTTTCCATATCCTCGAAACGCTGAACCGCGTAATCATGTTACGACACAAAACTGACATGACATTTTCAGCAAAAGCGATTAATATCGCACACGACTTGGACTCTAACTCGGACTGGGGAGTCGAGGACGAGAGACGAGACTATGTTGGCCGTAATGCAGACTGGGCACATGACTCGGATTTCGTTAACTCTGTGTCCATTGTTGTCTTTGCAGCGGCTGCTGCAACTGCTGCAACTGCAACTGCAGTGGCTGTAGGCAAGAAAAAGAGTCTCTTAAAATGACTTAATGGCGCACAGCTCATAAATTCACGAATTTGCATAAACCGCCCGACTATTTTGGGCAACATTTGACAGAGGGAAGCGCCCCCAAGGCACAAGGCACAGGCACAGGCCCAGGTTGAGGCAGTGAGTCAGCAATGTTGCGCCGGATTCGGATTCGATTCGCAGCTCTTGTGACTGGCAGCCTAATAAACACAATTAACTTCATCATTTTGAACTCAAATTATTTCATTTCAATGCGATAAAATCGCAAATCACGAAGCGAAAGCGGGCAGACAATAGAGCAAGTCGTTGTAGACGACGAACAGGAATACACTGGGAAAAAAATGTGGATACTAAATAGGTTTTTCCGTTAGGCCATCTTTCCTAATGCAGTTCAACCAGGTTTATTTCAGCCTTTCTCCTATGCGTTTCGGCAGCTTTGTTTGTTGCATTGGGAGCACAAGTGTTGTTGTAAGGCTCCCAGCTCTTTCTTGTGATCGAAAGAAATTCTTTTTCATACCTTTAGATATGAGAACTTGTTTTTTTGTACTTAAGAACGATTCATACTTAATGTAAGTACTCTTTATTTTTTCTGAGTGCAGAAGGACGGTGAAAATTAAGTCAAACTAAAGCAACAAACGTTTACCAATCGGGCAAATCGAGCTTGGAGCTGAAGCTGGAGTCGAAGTCGCCCGCGCCACTTTCAATTGGAGCTGTGACTGTTGTTGCTGCTGCTGCTGCCTCTGTGGCAGCTGCAACAACTTCAGGATCGGGATCGGGATCGACGGCCCCGGTCAGGTCTCTGGTCTCTGGTCTGTTTGGGGAGAATAATGTTGCATGTCGCGCCAATTGTGTACACGATTTGACTTGGCAGCCTGACAGTGCTCGGTGCCCGCTGCCCACTCTTCGCGTTGCTGTTGCTGTGCCTGTTGGCTGTGTCAGCTAATCAGACTGCAAGTATCTCATCTTCGAGGACTACTAGCAACTGCCGCAACTGCAACATGCACACGAGAAACTACCAAGTCATGTTGTTCATTCCTTGTTCGCTTGTTGTGCTGCCTGGCAAATAAATCTCTTGGCTGCTGTTGGTTCAATTGGGCAGCCAAAAAGCCAAAAAAGTCCCAAAAAGGTGGACACCACACAATCAGCTGGGCTTGGGTTGTTGTTGTCGGTGGGTCGGTGGTGTTTCCTGGAAAGAGTTTCCTGCGTTGGTTATAACTATGCTGTTTGCCAGTTGCAGTTAGTCTCTGTTTCTGTTTCTGTTGTTGTTGTTTCGTATTTCTCCGTTTGTTTGTTTGAACTGATTTAGATCGCTAAACGTTGGCAGTTGACTTTATGAGGGTCAATCAGGCTAACGCTAACCAGGATAGCTTTGGCTATGGAATGTAACTGACTGTGGTATGCCACTGCCACAGCTGGGTATAGGAATGAAACAATTGTGTTAGAGTGAAAGAGTCGATTTGGAATTCATGTAATTGAAATTTGAAGTGTGGAAATATATTTAGTTGGATATATGCTAAAATTTTTAAGTTTCCCTCTCCGATTGGGAAACCAGTCTGAGGGCAGTACCGCAACAACGTCTCCAAACACCTCTTCAACAGCTTAATGAAGATCTGCGGTTTTCGCGCAAAACTTTATTCATGCACATTTCTAAACAATATTGCCACATTTGGGAAAAGACTCTTGAACTACCATTACATCCACAAAAATGCGCTGTTTGGTGTGATTTATGGGCTGCTAGAATCATCGGTTCGTATTTCTTTTAAAACAGGACGGTACAGAACATAACCTTCAATGGCGAGCGATACCGCACCATAATAAACCTGAAATTGAAGTACTTGATGTCGGCGAAATTTGGTTTCAACAAGACGGTGCTTCGACAGCGCTCTGAGCAATGGCTTTATTGAGAAATCATTTCGGTGAGCAGCTTTTTTCGCGTTCCTGACCAGTCAACTGGACGCTTAGATCATGTGATATCACACCATTGAAATTTTTTCTGTGGGCTTACGTAAAGTCTAAAGCTTACGTAAAGTTACGTAAAATCTAAAGTTTACGTAAAGTTACGTGAAGTCTAAGCCAGAACGATTTAGGACTTGAAAGCCAACCTTACACGCGAAATTCGTAAAATGCAATGCTGGAAAGTGTGATCCAAAATTGGACCATATGGAAGCTTGTTAGCTTGAGAGCGATATCGTTGAAAAACAAAAAGTTTTTCTTATTAAGACTTTTTTCAGACCTACACAGAAAAACAAAATGTCGGGATTTTTTCAAGCGTGTATAGGAATGATTTGATCAAGACCGTATTCATTGCTTTTTTTTGACGTTATTGACGAATAAAATCGATTTTAAAATTGTTTAAAAAAAAATACAAAACCTTAAAAATCAGAAAAAAAACATAAAAAATATACACTCACAACGCTCCTACGTGTGACTTGATCGTTCTGTTCTGTTATTTAGTCTTCAGAGGTCCAAGGTTCAAGTCCCGAAAAGGTAAGTAAAACAAGTAAGAGTGTTGCGGTCGAGTGCCCCGACAGCAAAATATCCTGTCCCAAGTAATGTGGTTGCTATAACTTTGAATTCCATTTATTTTAAAATTTATTTCAATAAATGTGCAGGCGCACTTAAGTACATGTCTTCGGTGTTTTTGCTCGGATCTCATTGTGGTACACAAAATAGATAGATGTTGGGCCTCACTGAATATATATTAAGTCACTAGGTTCAAACTTAAAAATTGTAGCTCTGACAGTTTTTCGCGGTTAAAAGAAGATGGAAGAGGAATTTGCCAAACCTGGAGCAAACTTTATCTGGGTACGGGTACACCTACATACAAGCAACAATTTGTGGCTCTAATTCTTATAGTCTCTGAGATTCAAGCTTTTGTACAGGGAAAAAACCGTTTTTCGCTGCTTAAAGATGGAGGAGGAGGCATTTTCGAAATCTGAAACAAACTCGATGTGGCTACGGTATACACCCATATACATTCCAAAACTTGTGGCTCTATCTATTACAGTCTCTGAGATCGACGCGTTCATACAGACAGAGAGACGGACATACGGACAGACGGACATGGCTAAATCGAATCGGCTGTTGATGCTAATCAAGAATATATATACTTTATGGGGTCGGAGGTGCTTCCTTCTCCCTGTTACATGCATTTGCACAACTTCATGATCCCCTTTTCCATTATTAATGGAAACAGGGTATAAAAATAGATTTTATAATGAAAAAATTTCTATTCTATAAATAATAACCCCTATCGGATTGATTTGTGCCCATCCGGGATCAACACATATTAATTATACCCGTTACTCGTAGAGTAAAAAGGGTATACTAAAGTCGTGCAAATGTATGTAACAGGCAGAAGGAATCATTTCCGACCATATAAAGTATATATATTCTTGATCAGCATCAACAGCCGAGTCGATATAGCCATGTCCGTCTGTCCGTCTGTCCGTCCGTCCGTCTGTCCGTCTGTCCGTCTGTCTGTATGAACACCTAGATCTCAGAGATGGTAAGAGATAGAGGTTTGACATGTATGGGACAAATGCTTCTTTTTCCTGCACGCAGATCAAGTTTGTTTCAAATTTTGGCCACGCCCCCTCCCGCACCCGCAATTTGGAAAAAACGTTATATCTCCTACATTTTTAAAGATAGACGATTTGTTCTTCTAGAGATAGTTAGTAATTAGCAAAATGAATCGATTTGCCAAAGAAATGATGAAGATCGGATGAACGGTTCTCAAGTTATGAGCAAAAAAGTGAACCACCCTAAAAAAATGTTGCATACTTTTTGGATGGTCACCCTAGGGAACGCAGGAACACTGTTAAGCATGTTTTCTCATGAGTAACGGGTATATCGAAGTCGGTTAGAGCCGACTTTAACTTACGCTCTCGTTTTTTTGTATGGCAATGGAATTATGGCAAATCATTGAAATTTTATAAGTATATATGAGAATTGGGTGATTTTGCATGAGAAAACAAAAGATGTTTTTCTTAGGAGTGTACGCGTGTTGTGAATCTTAACGTATTACGGTGTTTTTTTTTTTGGTATGCGAACCATGATTCTCCACCGTTGCATGGAGTATGCCCGATTCGTTCTATGGAACGCCTACGGACTAAAACCCAACCAGACGCCTTCTGAACTGCTTTTTTCCCGCCGGGACTGCCAATTAAGGTATTACTACGGCGGGCAGGTAGTGGCGATTTGCCATTTCTGCTAATGTAGCTGTCTTGCAGCTTGCTCGTCAATGCTCACTTGTCTCTTTATTGTGGAGACAAGCGATGCTGCAGCTTCCCACACATCCTGCGAACTTATCATCCTTCTGACCAGTCCTCTCGGCGTGAAAGGCTCTCCCGCTAGTGCGTGCAGTAGGCGCCTCTCTTCGGCGAACCTCTGACACTCAAACACCACATGTTCTGCAGACTCCACTTGGCTAGTGCAGAATAGGCACCAGGATGTATCTACGTGTTTGAAGCGGTGTAGGTACTCCCTAAAATATTTATGGTTTGTAAGCCACTGGGTCAGGTGGTGGTTTACTTCTCCATGTTTTCGGTTAAACCACTCCTCTATATTAGGAATAAGTTGGTGGGTCCACCTTTCTGTATCCGACCTGTCCCAGCTCTCTTGCCATGCTCGTAGGCTCCTATTATGGGCATCTTGCGCAGGTATTCCCGTCCGTCGTGCTTTACTCGCCATTGCTTCCAGGTCGAGGGGCATGATGTTAGCTATTAACGCTGCTGCAGCGTCCGAAATCGTTCGAATCGACATACGCCGATGCGCCTTTCTGGCTTCTCGTGTGTACGACGGAAACTCCGTTGCCTTCGATCATACCGGCGCCGCGTATTGCAGTGTGGTTTTAGCCACTGTTGCTAGGAGATGTCTTGTAGGGGGCTTAGATCCGCCAATGTTTGGCATCAGCCTAGCCAGCGCAGCCGCCGTTTTTGCTGTTTTCTCCCCAGCATACTGAAGGTGGTCCCGAAAATTTAGTCTCTTGTCGATGAGTATCCCCAGGTACTTAAGGTGATCAGCTGATCGCTTCCTCGCGTCGCCTATTGTAATCTCGATGCTCTTCACTTTGTTTCGGCTGCTTATGAGAATGACTTCCGTTTTGTGTTCTGCGAGGCTTAATCCTACCTGCCGGAGCCAGCTTCTGGTAGATGCAATTAAGCAGTTCGTTTTTTGGGTTACTTCTTCAAACGTCTGTCCGACGACGTATTATGCTGTGTCATGACGTAATCGTGAGCAAATACGGAGTTTCGTACGTGACCATCCGTGATTTGTGAGTATTTCGGGAATGATTTGAAGTCAAACAACGTGGGTATAAGCAAAGACACTACATATAGTAGATACCGCACCTCATACAAAATTTTGTATTTTTCGTTTTGTAAGTGGTGCAAGCCGAAAATGCTCTCAAGGCTATTCCGAAAATTTCCTTTTTTGTCCTCTTTTCAAAATAATGAGAAATGATATCATTTTCTTCATTTCTTATCGTTTCAAGTAATGAAGTTTAATTTCTTTGATGGAAATAAGACTTAACTTAACAATATTGAAATAACCAGCTCTACTTAAAGATGAATAAAGTGTAGAAGGCAAAGGAATGAGAAAATATTTAAAGTTCCATTTGGCAGGAAAGACTCCAAATCGAGTAATTAAAATCGTTTGTCAAGTAACAACAATAACAAGGTAGAATTTAAAAGGAAATTGGGATATGTCCAGCAGCAATGTGTATGCTTACAAAAACAATTGTGCTCCTATGGCATAGGCTTTGGTCATCTCTGGTCTATTTGGCTGGGGTTCTAGAAAGTCATCGAACAAATTGGGCTTTTTGTAGAGACTAAAGCACTTTTATAAGCAACGAAGCACTAAAATCTTCCTATAATTAACTTTGTTTTGTTGCACCATGAAATAAATCCATTTAGTTATCCATTCCAAATGACTTTGATTGGAGCAACGGAAATCACTTAAACAAATTATTATCCATAGCCCTGACTTTTTGAACTGGTTGTGTTAAATGGGCTTAAACTGCCATTACACTAACTCCAAATCAAGTGACAATAAAAAGTAGTTTTCAGACAATTTATGGTTGTAATTCTCTCGGGCCGTGAACGAGGGCCACCCATTGGAACCATCAACATCACCATCATCAGACAGCCAGTTGGGTGGGGATATTAAATAAACTCAAGTATCTTGTTTTTATGATGCAGCTAGTTAACATTTCCACTAATCAAAGGTGCCCCAAGCGACGCCACATGCTTTGCATATTTCGACTAATTTTCATTACCGCTCCGTGGGCTCTGGACTTGTGTCTCTGATTTTATGAACATGGCCACAATTATTTGTTTCTCTCTTTTTGTTCACCAAATACAAATGCCCCATAAATTGTCGGCTGATTAGTGCAACAATTTCAGGGTCATAAAACTTAATAACCGACGGATGCAAGCCAAAAAGTGTATCTCATAGATACTCGTACAACACGGCAATAAAAATCAAATTGCAATGTCTAAACGACTGTAAGCGACTAATTTCGCACAAGTTCATAAATTTGGCGAAACCAAACCAAAGGCGGATGGAGATCGCGGAGCACCCGGGTACCGGGCTGGGGTTGATCTTCATATTTAGTAAGCTGCAAATTATTGCCGCAATTGCCAGACGCAATTTGCCGAAAAAAAGAAGGCAACGAGCAGAACGCACAGGGAAAACATATGGAAAATTATAGTAATAAATACCGCCGGGACGGACGACACGCAGCCAGAGCCAGAGCCAGAGGAGGAGGTAAATCTGAAGAAAAACGATAATGGCAGCACTAATAAATTGCAGCCAACATGTTGCATGTTGCACGAGCTGAAACGGCGCGCCGTCTCCTGCACCTGAAAGCGTCTTTTGGCCGCATGACTCAAACCCGGGCCAAGGCAACGGCAACGGGGCGTGCAATTAGAGTAAAACTTTAAGATTGAACTGCAGTTTGTCCATGCAAATGACGCACCACGCACCACGCACCACCACAGCGGCCCCGAGGGACACTTATTAAAAACAGTTATTAAATGCGACAGGCAACGCGCTTGGAGATTTCGGTGCGTGGCCCAAAGAGTCCAGGTCCAGTTCCAGTTCCACTCCCAACCCAGAAAAGTCGTGCCAAGTCCCCCGCGGCTTTGCACGTGTTCCGCCTCGCTCTCGTATTTGGTTAAGGACATGCGTACACCGAGGCAGCGGCAGCTCGTCATCATCGTTGTGGATGTGGAGTATCGCAGCAATATTGGATTTCATGTTTGCCACTTTTTTCTCAGTCCGGGCGCGGCTTTTGGCTACATTTTATGCTGATTACACGTCTAATCCACAGCGTGTGCCTCACAGGCGATGTAGTGGGGGGCTGGGAGGGGGTTAGCTTACGAGCTACGTCATTCAATTGCCGTTTGCGCCATTGGCGTTTAGCTTGATGGGAAAAGAACTTCAATTGAATACAGGGTGTGGAAGCCATACAGTTGTGGGTCTTTTCTGAATGGAACTTTAGTGGGTCTTCTGTGTCTTTATGTGTGGAAAAGGGTTGTGACTATTGTATTCGACCCCTCCCTGGGAACTTTTAACTAAAAGTATTCACCAGGTGAGAGCTGTGCCTATTTCGATAGCTAGAGTGTATGAGTCAGTGTACGCGCGCTTGTGTCTTTTAAAGCAGTCTTAATCGCTCCTTAACCAGCAATGCTGAACTTGAGCGAGACCCAAAAGCGAGAGTGTATTGGTGTGCGAAAATTAAATGTCGGCTTTCTGCTCTCTTGGTCTCAGCTTCGGCATGCGTTCGGTTTGTGTACGTGTGATTAGCGAAATGTTTTCGCCCCCTAGGGGGAACCAGAGGCCATCGCTGCCCTAAACCACGGCCTTCTTTTTCCCCCTGAATCACGGTGGCCCTGCCTGAGGTATTACCTCTCCCAAAGACGAATTGCCCAACGGGCTTATCTAGGTTTCTCTCCAATGTGATTGAATTGTTGGGCTGTCTTTCTGTGTAATGCAGGCTTTGGAAGACTACCCGCATGTCTAAACCATATCGTTCGTCATCGAACGTCGGACAGACAAAAAATACATGGTCTGCGTCTTGGGTGACTGACTGCCCTGCTCAGTCTGGGCAGTACGAGTCATCATCGTTATGTAGATAGGATTTCAAACATCCCTGTCCCGTAAGAAGTTGCATCAAGTAGTATATCACCTGTCCGGGTCTTCAGTCCAGCTATAATCCTTTGTTTGGAATTAGCTTAAATGTCCATCGTTCTTTGTTTAATCTCTGCCACCGCGCTTGTTATATCCTACGTGTGGTCTTGCGATTTCGCATTTCAGGGCTAATGCTCTCTGAAACTACAGAGGATAGTTCAGCGGCTTCCTGTTCCTTTAGTGCAGTGTCCGGCAGCGTTCAATGTTTTGTGTATAGAAGTAGCGACGTCCATTCTCTGTAGCAGCGGCGTCGATACACAGACACTATACAAGCGTACACTGCTCTCTTTTGCACTAACAAACATATTCTAACTGAGAGCGCTCTCGCGTGTCTAAACGCACACATGCAAAGGCAAAATAAGCATGTGTGTTTTGCCGGACACTGCTTTAGTGGAATGTATACGCGTGGTGTGTTTGTGCGTACCATGCTAAGGTGATCTTCCAAAGATATGCCATGCACCGTTGCATGTAGTCGCTTTCTGACCTCCTTTTTTCTCCTGCCTGGACTGTCATTTAAGATATTACTACGGCGGGCAGTTAGGGGCATTTTGCCATTTCTGCTTGTCTATACTGACTGTTCTCCTTATTGTTGAAATAAGCTATCCGGCGAAATTATCATCCTGCTAAACAGTTCACTCGGAGTAAAAGGTTGTCCCTCTAGTCTTTTTAGTAGGCGCCTCTCGGGGTCATCGTTACCAGAATGGATTTGAATAAGGCTGGGATCTCTAGCCCGAATGTGTTCTAAGTTTTCTTCTACTCAAGGCGGGGCAAGTTCAAAGAAGGTGTTGTACTGATTCCTCCTCTTCTTCATATCTGCAACTTCTTCAGAAGTCATGGTGAGTGACACTTAGGCGTGTTGCGTGTCTGCTAATAATTCAGTGACCGTGAGGGTCCTCAGCAGAAGAGAAATGTGGTCCTTTTTGTGACGTATATGTGAGTAAGTTCGTTTTTAATCGAGTGTTGCCCACGCAAGCCTCGCTACTGCACGGGAGGAAATGTTTTCCCACCGATTCGTATCGAAACGAAGGGTTTCAGCTTTTATGTGAAGCTTATATGTCCCCATCGTGCTCATCTCTGAATAGAGCGCGATGTCCAGGCATCCATATAAGGTGTATACTAAGATGTGCGATCTCATTCAGAAATAAGCGACATTCCGGTAGTGTTTTAGCCATGTTGGTATGTAAGTCAAGTGTTTTAAGGTCGGTTTGACTCTCTGAGTACCTATATAAATAATTTCCTTCTTTGACTGTGAGTGCGCTAAAGCAGGTGGCTGCTTCCTGGATGTCTACCACCTCTGCTTGGTACACACTACAGTGATCAGGAAGGTACACCGATGAGTTCCCATCTAGGTTGGGATAGAAAACGCTTCAGTCTACTT